>CM070610.1:47272619-48607549 GCA_036346395.1 Hsuehochloa calcarea | reverse complement strand
CCATGTCTTAGCGCCGCGCCTCGCTTCCGTGCTACTGCCGCCTCGGCTTCCCGTGTATCGTCATTGATGCGCCGCCGCCGCCATCGCTACCCTTCTTAAAGAAAAATGACCCGGCCAGACCAGCCATGCGAAACATCTGGGGCTAAACCAGCCCCTTATATGCCGAAAAAGAAAAAAAGGGAACTAGGTTTCGGCATTGGCGGTGGGCGAATCGGCCGTTATTTAAAGCGGTGCAAAAAAATGTCGATCGCCGCGCCGTCGGTATAGCCTATTAGACTACGTTATCTTTGTCGCATGGCGTCCGGTATATACCAATGTGCACCATTTCCCTCTCATTTGCCGGTAATCTTCGATGGTGTTAATTACCGACCGTGTCTCACATGCGCATCCACATGCGTGGTCTTTGTCTCTAGGGTGTCCTCTCGGTGATGTCACCGCCGCCTTACCCTACTCCTCCGAGAGACCTACGTCTGTTCTTGTTGCCTCAGAGCGGTGACAAGGTCTTGTCGAAATTCTTCTTCTTGATGAAGATTGCCCACCTTTGCCAAGATGCTGGATTCCTACATGGATCGATTAACCGCCTACTTCGGTGGTGTGGCGGACGCTGAGTCTTTGTCTTCATCGCCGATGTCCGACCTCGATTTTCTTACGAGGTTGTGGGACTCATTCGGTATCGGATGTGGACTCACCTTCGTCGGTACTGAACCCTCGGAGATGCTCTCTACTGTTAGTGGTTCTCAGGAGCACTCTCTTCAGCAGGTGATGCTCTTTGTTGGCGCCTTCTACGCTCGAGTTCTGCATCTGGCGTCGGTGGACTCTCTTCGCCTTCTGCTTGTCGTCTCTGTTACGTCTTTGCCAGTATGCGTGCTAACCTAGAGTTTCAGCGTGTCTCGAGTTCCTTATTCTCCTTCGTCTGAGTTCGAGGCGTGCCCGACTTCCGCCACCCTCGTGTCACTCTTACGGGCCCTTACCGAGATCGTGCGAAGGAGACTCGTGCGAATGGTCTTTGATCGATGTCACTCCCTTTGTGCTCGCCGCGTTCACGTACTACACCGATCGCTACGCAGCCGATACATGCCTCCTCCGGTATTGCCAGATTGGTGGTGGCCCCTCCATCTGGCGGTGTTCGTCCTCATTGCTCCCTCTGCGACAAGGTGGCCATTGAGTCGTGCTACAAGCGGCGACATCTTTCACGCCGTTCTTCTCCTAGCCGCACCGGTACTTCTACATCGGCGTCACGCCGACTACTTTCGAGTTTCTCTCAACGGCGAGATAGCGGACTTGGCCTTGCTTGCCGCTTGAGTTCTTCCTCGACGGAGTTATCACGAGTGCGGTGACTCTTGAACCGAAAACCACCTCCTATCTGATCGGTGTACCTCCCGTGGATCCTTGATTCAGGGCATCTTTTCATGACTTATGATTCTTTCACCTGTCTTTTGTTACACCTCTTGATTCCCACGGTGTGCTTATCTGATGGTACCTCTCTTTCTCTGCAGTCGATGACCTCTTAGCAACTCATCTTTTCATGTTCCTTTTGTTGCTCATGTTCCTCGCCTAACCATGCGACTTCTTTCTTTGGACATTCGACTTTGGTTGTCGGGTCATTCTTAACTGACTCTTGTTGTGTTCAGGACCGCACCGGGGCTCTGGTTGGTTCGACCCTCTGCGCCTTGACTCGCTGGCGTCTTTGGGAGCTTGTGGCTTCACCTTCCTTCAGCTGCCACGTCGCCACAGTCTCTCCGCTTAGCCATCGTCTACCACTGCTCTTTCGGCAGTGGCCACCATCTTGGTCATCCTGTGGATCTCGTCTATCATCTTTAGTCCGTCGTGGTCTTCTAAGTCTGTCTCGGAGAGCGTATATTTAGATTGTCAGTAATGAAGTTAGGAAGCATTGCTTCCCTATACTCATAGTGAGTCTGTGTCTCGTGACCATTTGATCTTATTCATTCGGATGTTTGGGGTCGGCTCCTTCCTTCGAAAGGGGCATCGATATTATATTATTTTTATAGATGACTTCTCTTGTCACACTTGAATATACTTTATGTCTTCCGTAGTGAGGCTTTGTCTATCTATAAATAATTTACCACTATGGTTCTTTGAGTTCTCCTCCTATTCGAGTCTTTTCGTGCACTCTGTGGCGGTATCTCTCTCATTACTGCAACTTCCTTCTTCGAGCAGGGCACTCTCGCTCGATTCTCTTGTCCTAGTGCTCATGCTCGAATGGTGTCGTGGCGCAAGCATCGTCATCTCCTTGAGGCGGCTGTGATGATTGCGCCTCTATTCCACCTCACTTTTGGTGAAATTTTTCCCGCCACCTATCTCGTCAATATCCGACCTCTTACGCTCTTGAGTGTGAGATCGGTTAAGCGTCTGTGATCTTTCTCCGACTACTCATCCTTCGATGTTTGGGCTGCGTTTTCGTTCTCCTTGCACCTCGAGCGCACCAATGGCCTTCGATCTTTGATGAGTGTGTTTTATGGGATCTGATCAGCACAAGGGTTATCGGTCTTGGGATCCTGTTGGTCGACGGATGTGGATTTCGGGATGTGACTTTTGTGAGTCTCGTCCCTTCTACCCAATCACCTCTCCTTCGGTTTCCTCTGTGGAGTCCCTGTCTTTTGACCTTTCTAGATACACCCATCTCGTCTTGCTCTCGTCCATCCGTCCCACTGAGTCTCCACATATATCTCCCGAGGCCTCTCCCGTTCGCCTCCTTCATCTCCCTGGCTCCTCGGGCTCCTCCACTCTCTTTACACTCGTCGACCTCGTATTGAGGCTCTTCGGATGAACCATCTTCCCGATATTTCATCTTCTCTGATGCTCCATCTTCCTCTAATGGGCCATCATCTCTCGCTACTGATCTCCGATCGTCGGTCGATTTGGCCTCCTGCCGTTTTGGTCTTGGTGCTACCATAGCCAGTCCTCCTACGGGATGCTATTACTCATCTCACAGTGGCGGCATGCTATGGCGAGGAGATTCTTGCTCTTGAGCGTCTTGGTATTTGGGATCTTGTTCCTTTTCCATCTCATCTCGTCCCATCACGTGTAAGTGGGTCTATAAGATTAAGACTTCGCTCGATGGCTCTCTTAGGCGCTATAAGCGTCTTGTTGCTTGTGGCTTTCAGCGGAGTATGGTCGTGACTACGGCGAGACTTTGCTCCTATGACCCACATGACCATGCGCTCTTCTTTTGGGTGGCGTCATTTAGCCATTGGTCCGTTTTCGACTTGATGTAAAGAATACCTTTCTTAATGGCGAGTTGCGTGAGGAGGTTTACATCCGCCACAGAGTATTCTTTTACGAGGTATGATCTGTCGTCTTCGTCGCTCTCTCTATGGCATTAAACAAGCTCCTCGTGCTTGGTTTGAGCATTTCTCCTCTGTGATTCTTCTGCTTGGCTTCTCATTAGTGATCATGATCTGCTCTTTTGTCCACTTCGTCTCGTGGTGGACTCTTCTTCTTCTATATGTTGATGATATGATCATCACCAGGAGATGATCTGAGTACATTGCCTTTGTCAAGGCTCGTCTAAATGATCGATTCCTTATGTCGGATCTTGGTCCTCTTCGTTACTTCCTTGGGATTGAGGTTGCTTCCTCGGATGGTTTCTTTATGTCCCAAAGAAGTATATTCGGGATCTTCTTGATCACGCTTCTCTCACGATCAACGTCTGTTGAGACTCCCATGGAGCTCAACGTTCATCTCTAACCTTCGATGGCGAGCCTCTTTACGATCCGACTCGCTATCGTCATCTTGTTGGGAGTCTTGTCTACCTTCTTCGTTACTCGTCCGGATATCACTTATCGATTCATGTTACGAGTCGGTTCATTTCCACTCCTACTCGGTCCACTATAGCCACCTTCTTGAGTTCTCGATACCTTGTGGGACTATCTCGCCGTCTCTTCTTTCCACGCTCATTTCGTTCTGACTTTAGGCTTATTCGGATGCTACTTGGGCGGCGATCCCTCGTCGCCGGCTATCTCTGCTTCTTGTTTTTCTTGGTGGTTCTCTCATTGCACGAAGAGCGAAAGCAGAGACGCGATGTCCCGTTCGAGTCACGGAGGTGAGTTGACTATGGCTCTCTTGACGGAGATTACTTAGCTACGGTGGTTACTTGAGGATTTTGGTGTTTCATCACTACAGAGCTCTCTCTTGTCGAGAGATATATGTGCTATCGGTATTGCCGTGATCCCGTGAAGCATGAGCTCACCAAGCATATTGGTGTTGATGCTTCCTTCATGAGGTCTTGTGTGCATGATCGGTGATTGCTCTTGATATGTGCCTTGAGCTTGGATAGCGGATTTCTTCACGAAGGCCGGACTAAAGCAGCCACGGTTTCTACCTTTCCAAACTCGTGTTGTTGATCCACCATGAGTTTGAGGGTGATAGATATATGTGTTATAGTAGGACTCTAGATATTATTTGGTTTCCTTATCGCCTTTTGCTTGTGTATATATCTGGCCCATTGGCCCCCTGATAATATAAGCATTATTCCTAACAACAACTACCCTATTCGAACTAAACCCAAGCATGCATGGTAAAAGAATAGAACATGAAGATAAACTAAAATCAACACGACATGAAAAGGGAAAAAAGGGAAGGTCATCGAGTTAGAGTCGAAGCTCACCATGGAACCCCAATGCCCATAACCATCACTAGCTCACGGGCTCACAACAAACAACTCCATCGAAAACCACGAGCTCACCATGGAACCCCAATGCCCGAGCCATCCCAAGCTCACCATGCCCACAACCAACCTGTCCACACCAAAAACCCACTGGAGCCCACCCTTCCCCAAATGCCACCACCAAACCTTCACTCCCAAGCTAGCACAAAGAACCACCGGAGCCGAAGCGCACCACCATGCCATCACTGGAGACACACTGAAGCCCAACACATTGAACAAGCCAAGCCACGAAGCTCACCATGCACCTTAACCAAACCAAGTCAAGCCCATGCCCCACTGGCAATCCTATGACCTCAGAAGTATCCCCAAGCGACCACAAGATCAATTGGGAATGAATGGATAGAGGAGCTAATAATAAGAGCAAGAGGTAGAAAACCGTAGGAGTAGCGGACATAGCGCGGCCAGTAGGAGCGGGAGGAGAGGAAGAAACCACCCGAAATCGACCAAGAAGTAGTAGAGATCAAGAACCGGCAAGTAGTCGTGAGAGGCACCGAGAGCAAGTGCAGTTCGAGGCCGGTGGAGGGCAGGTCAGTCATAGCCTCGGCGACCTTGAAATTTGAATCGGAAGAAGAGATCCACTTTGGAGGAGCAAGAGAGGAAGAGCGTGGGGGTGAGTGTTGTGTTGGGTTGAGTGGAGTTGTGTTGGGTTGGTTGTCTTTGGGTTGTGTAGTGTGTGTGCGGTTTGATGTGTAGTGTAGTAGGTGCATGTGTGTGTTTGTGTGTGTTTGTGTGTGGTTGTGTGGTGTTGTTTCTTTGAGAATGTTGTGCAGTGAGTGGTGTTGTGTTGTGTGTGTGTTGTGTCGTGTGCGTGGAGTGTTTTGTTGGATGTTGTGCGTAGATTACGAGTAGTGTTTAGTTAGGGTGTGTGTAGCGGTTTTATGTTTTGAGTGCGGGCCTATATCTTTAGATTGGGATTAGTCTAAGTTAGGAGAACTCCGAGAACCGGATAGAAGCAACTGGCATTTATTCCACTTGACCTAAGCATGAGGCGAGCACAAGTGAATCCATAGCAGTAGATACTAAAGCCAATAGGTCGTAGGAAAACTAACCTAACGGGGATCCAAAAAATTAATAAATTAAATTATGATGAAGAAAGGAGCAAGTAATTAATTTAAGCATAATAACACCCAAATAACTAAGTATTTATTTTATTATTCGCGTCGCCATATATTGCGGAAATGAACCGACTTAAGCGGGAGTAGCTAATCTAGAATCCGTTGATGTCGATCTTTACTCCGAATACAAAGGCAAACATATTTCTTGATCATCAACCTAGTTATATTAAATGTAAAAGTTACTTATGTATCATCATTATATATGCATTAAAATTATGTCCCAAAATTAAATCGGATAAAAGAGATAAGAGAAAAAGAAAGAAAAAAGAGATGAAATGAGAAATGAGAAAAGAGTAGTCGGTGAGAGGAGTAGCTAAATTTTGAGTAAATATTAAAGGTGGTAAAGGGGCCCTTAAGGAAGAGAGGAAGATGAGACCCTTTACATATGAATAATATATAAGGACCAACAAAACTCCCACTCGGATAAGAGGTATTTAAGTGCCAACCATTTTCCATTTAATCAGGCGAGAAAATGCTACCTTGATTACGTTATTATACTATCCACATCGGGTAAGTAATATTGCATGAGTTATGGAGGAACCCAAAACCGATAGGAAGAGTCCGAGTGGGAATCCAAGCGTTATAGTAAGCAAGGTGGAGTGTTGGGTGCGGGATGAGGCCAACCAAAATTATGAGAACTCGGTGGAGGATGGTGGCGCCCAAGACAGACGGAAAAATAATGGGTGAAGACTTAATAACATAACTTGAAAATGTTCGTACTCGAACTTGATACGCATAAAAGGAAATACGGGAGACTAAGTAAAAGAGCTCGAGTAGCTATGGGTAAAGTTGTACAAAGCTTGTGTCGTGTCATATATAAAACCATGAATTCATACATGTCTCTGGATTGGAGTCTCTGTGGACCGTTAGAGTTTATCTTCTCACTAAGTGATAATTAAGTAGTCTTTTGAATTGAAATTGTCACTTAAATCTTGGTAAATTATTTTCCAGAAAAAGAGATGAGCTAGAAAATATGATAATCAATAGAGATGAGTCATGCAATGCATCCTTGCTAATAATTGTTTCTTTGAGTACACTAGTACTCATTCTTGCTATTATCTTCTTTTGTTAGATCCTAGTCCAACCGAGGATTACCACAGTGGGATGAAGGATCTGCAGTGTCGAGGAGGCCGCGGGAGGTGATGGTACTTACTACGAGAGCCAGGGTGAGGTGGACCGATGGAGCAGGGCAGGCAAGCGAGGGGATATGCCCTTTTTGCAGTTGTAATAATATTTGTATTTAAGACCATAGCCTTGTGTGGCTACTAGTTGTAATAAAGTGCGTTTTATCTTATTGTTCTCTGCGTTAACTTTGGTAACACTTATTATTTGTTGGGCGGTGTTCTACGGGCAAATTAATAATAATCCATATGCTTAAATGTGATTATCCTTGAGGTAATGACACGGGGCACGCATTCGCGCCTACAAATTGAAGTATGAAATGCCTTTGGATTGTGTCGAAGGTGGAGGACCACTCATGTGTTATGAGCAATGTACTACCAAAACGCATGCCACTTCTTATTTCATTACAAATGTCATGTACAAGGAGATTGTGGAGAAGAATGACATGGAAAGAAATACATCGTGTTGGTCATTGAGCGGAGGTACAAGTACCGATCGGCTACGAAGGCGTGGAAAGCGGCGAAGGTAATAAAGAGAAGGTTTGTGTGGATATCATGGGGATATGTGCATGATCTTAGGATCATGAGTCAATGCAATGACGTTATTGGTTTGCGAATCTCGCATTTTTGGAAAAGCTCCAATGTTGTTTAGACCTCGGCGGTCGGCCGGTTGGCATGGGAAGGCGACCGTATGGCGATAAACCAAGCAACTCGGTGGTCCGAGGCCAGGACTTTTGAGTGAGTTTGGAGCTTAGCCAAAATAGAGGTGTAGGCAAGAGAGAAGTCTCCGCATTTGGTCTCATATTTTTGGAGCTTCGGTCAAAAGTTATATTCATTTGAAAATTCGAGAGTTCTCGGTTTCGAGGTGAAATTTTGGTTAAGTGATGTGTGGGAATACTCTAGGATCATCTAGATCATCAATCCCGAGCAAGATTTGGATCAAGTTTTTCGTTTTGCTCGGTTTTGAACCCTCCTTTGGTAAAACTTAAAAATGTCAAAACTTTGACGTGGATCTGGACGATCGTTGCTTGGAATAGGTTCCAGATATCCTTAGGGAGGTGTGTTCCAAATTTGGTCAAGTTTCATCGAGTAGATCGAAAGTTAGACCGATTTTCGTTTTGATTTTGGGTATGCACTTGGTTCGTCGGGGGCAGTCGGCCGATTTCATAACAATGATCCGACCGTAAACAATCGAACCAGCAGTTGGCGAGTCGATCGGCTGATGAGTTGGATCTCCTTATTTTGGGTCTTTTTCTTGAGGGTTAATCGGATTGAAGACATGGCTTCCTCTATGTATTTACTAATCTTCTTAGCTTTTATAGCGATTGGAGAATAGTTGGTGTTGAATTTGATTAATATAAAAATTAAGAAAGCGTCTATTCACCCTCTAGTCGCCTTTTGGTCCTCTGATTTGTGCGTTTGAGTTGGCCTATGACAATCTCCTCAACTACTTGAGGTGCTAAGGATAGAAACCCGAATATACATTCTTGTGAAGAATAAGATTTGGAAAAACCAAAGGGGTACATGGTAATGCAATGAACTTTCCTTGTAATTGGTGCTGCATTGATGCCTTAGTCACTACCGCGTGATGTGTGCGAGATGGAACATTCTTGGTGGGAAGTACAAGAGCAGATCTTGACGACAATCGATATGGATGCCAACAATCGAGATCCTTGTCGTGACTATTGCATTCATGGAGTGAGAACTTCGATAGTTGGTTATGGTTCTTTAGGAACCTTAAGGTTGGAGTAGTGGGTGAGCGTCCAAGCGTTTGCATAATACATGATCAACATATTAGGTTGATTAAGGTCATCAAAAGGTTGCAAGAAGATCTATATAAGCCTTTTTCATGGTGTGACCTCTGAACCGTTGGTGCATGTGGCACTGGGGCATTTTCAAGCAATTCAAGAGCAAGGCGATGAACCAATTCAAGAGGTTGTGCAAGCAAAATCAACAAATGAAGTTCGATTCACTCGGGAGAAGCTTGATGAGTTCACCACCATGCACATCGAGGAGAGAAATAAGCAACTTTGGAAACATAGTCGATGTCCAAAGCGGTTGGCGCCTTTGCGGGATTGACCCACCCACAAGGCGGGGAGGCGTTGAGGAACATCAAATGTTTATCGCATTGGATCGAGCTAGTGGAGAAGTGGGCATTACTTTCGACACCGACATCTCATGGTGCAGTAATGACGACCAATCGGAGGTGTACAATTGGGCGATCAAGGCTGCAGCATGCCCCTCATTGCAATCGTCGGTATGTTACATGGTGTCCTTCGCATTGCATATCTTGAATGCCTGACGCGGTTGTACTAAGATGATGGACTACATGGTGATAGGGCGATGGCTTGAATGCACCGGTCTTCCTTATGGGCACCTGAGCTTGTTCGAGCTATTGCTAAGGAACCATAGTGAGCTTGGAATAACGAGTAAGCGTCATCATGCGAGGTGAGCTTTGGACAGAGAGGCAACAACACTTGTTAGTGCCGTGTAACAAGCCAATGCTACTCCATAATCCATGCTCTTATGTGTTGGTTGTATGTGGCATGATCAAGATGGACTCGCGGTGCGTGTCGATTTCTTCATGAATGAAAATGTGATTCGGACTTGGGCGAGGAGATATGTTGATTTCTATGTTGTTGGTAACTTCGAGGACAATCTACAAAATAGGATATGTGTCCTTGATTTGAACTTGCTATAGGGTGGCACGGGCCGTCAGTGACTCGTCGATATCGAAACGACATGGACGAGTATCTAGCCGGAGGCCTGTGAAGAAGTGTATCATTTGGAGATTACATGCATAGGAAGAACAAGTGAGCGAAGCATAGCGAGTCGGGCAAATGTCACGACGACACGGCTAGTGGTGATCGTGGGAAAGGTCGTCGAGGAGGTCGTGGAGGGCGACATGCTGTAGATCACGAAGCTGGAGTTGCTCCTTGATACAGATTGTGCTCATGCTAGGAGTGTTTTGTTCCTATCATCGTGGTCAATTTGTATAATCCATTTCATGGTTGTATCCCATTTGTTGCGAGCTACCTTTACTTTAAACATGTTGCTACTTGATTCGATATATTGTAAACCCGACTTGTGTTTGTTGTGTCCTCTTTATGCTAAGTCGTAGTAATTTTGCGATCAACAAACTCCAAACTCCAGCTTTTTATACTAACAATTATTCACAAATAACTCTTCCAACTATTTAATTTCGTAAAATTAAAGCTGAGTTTATTTAAATTATTTTTTAAATATGTGCTCAGTCGCTGGCCTGATCTGCGATTGGTATCAGTCACATTCTAGCAAGCCAGTGTGTCAGGAGACACATTCGAGACCAATGCCTTAATCGCGGTTGGTCGTGTTTCTCGATCTCCCGTCACCTAATGTTGGCTCCTTTGGCGGTTGGGCCTAGTCGCTGAGTGGGCTAGCAGTGAGTGTTATTTCTTTTAAAAATAAAACATAGATTATTTTTGTAAAATGTTTAAAGAATGGTTTATTTTATAAAAAATTCCTGACTGTAAAGATTGGCTTACCGGGGGTATGTGGTCGTAAATGACTTGTGGGGTGTCACTAAACCAAAATAACTTTAGTCAAATTTAGCCTCTTCGACAACCCCAATCCTCTCCTTCGCTGTCGCCCGCCTCAACATCGACAAGATCCACCAACTCCCCAACCTCTGAGGCAATCCTTGTACCATTCGCCGCCACACGCCCTAGATGGACCCCAAAACCCTAGCTATTTCTTCACCGTTGCACCCCCGCATCGATGGTGAGGGCAACCCACACACGCTAGGGAGGCACCGCCGGTGCTAACGATGCCTCCTCTCCCTGCGTGCCTTGTAGTGAATTGGACGTTCGTGATTTGTTTGAAAGTTTCCTCAAAATCCAATCAAAACTTAGAGTTTCAAAATCTAGTTGAAAGCTGTTGGAATCTAGTTGAAATTAGTTTTTAGATTCAGGTAGAAAGTTCTTGATTTGTGGCCAAAAATCAGAAAATTTCGGCCAATTCCGGCAGAAATTTTCAAATTAAAATTTGAATTTTTCAGATTTTAAATTAAAAAAATCAAATACGAGAAAAATTCAAACAAATTCATTTTTTGTTGGATAAAATTCATCCAAATCGAGTTTTTTTTTGAGCCGGTTTGTATATCTACCAGCCCCCACTGGTAAAACCAAAATTGTCGATTTTTGGTCGAAATTCTGAACATTGGAGCAAGTTGACCCCATAACTTTATACAACCACACCCCTATAAGTAAAAGAAATCACAAAAACATCACTAATAAATACATTAAGGGCTAGATCCCCCAGAAATTTGTAACCATGTATAATTAGACCCCACAGCCATCCAGGCACCGTCGGTAAAGCGGCAACTAAAGTTCCCTCTTACAAAAGGTCTTAAAAATGTTTTTAAAGATGTGATCAGCTTCATCAAAGTGAAGATCCCATGCGCACGCTTATCCATCTAGCTAGTTTAGTAGAAGGGAGTGTCTATCTATGTTTTACGTGACTGAAATTTCTTTATCCACCGGTCACCTTTATTAGCCGTAGGCCTTTGATCCAATGGATACTATAAGTTTTTGTGTTTAGACAAAAAAAAAATCTAAACTAGACAAAAAAATAAATGTAGTTGGACCTTACAAATACAAAAAATCTAAAGTAGATAAAAGTAAATATAGGTAAACCATACAAATAAAAAATATATAAAAACAAATAGATCGAACTAAAAGTCAGACAAAATGTAACGGTATGCCCCGGGGAAATTAAAAAACGTGTAAAGATCGATCGAGATGTACAGACAGAGCACAAGAAATTGATTCAGTTCTTACAAACAGACCCATTTCCGCACACTTGAATATGTTGTACAAAACTCATTAAAAGACAAAACTGAGTTCCAACTTCCTATGGATTTCGGGACCCTCCAAGCAGCGGAAAGCGAGGACTAGTGATCAGCACGTACATGGAGTGCACGCAGTCGATCAGGTCCATGGGCTTGTACCCCGTCAGCTCCTGCAGCTCCCTGTTCCATGGCTACACCAGGACGTCCGGCCGGCTCAGGGTCTGCAGCCTCGCGAGGAAGATCGCCGACGCCGCCACGGCGGACGGCAGGAAGCTCAGGCAGCCGGGGTGGAGCAGCGACTGGTCGGCCAGCAGACGCGCCAAGCACTGCACCTGCAGGTCTTGATCTCCCTGGCTGTACATCGTGAAGCGCTCCACGAAGGTGTAGGCCGTGGGGCCGCTGAGCCGGTAGCCGAGCGCCGGGAACATGGCTCTCTCCATGTCGAGCATCTCCTGCGTCGTGGTGAACCCGCCGTACAAGGCGATCTCGTCGGTGGTCGGCTTCCGCCTGGTGCGCTGCTCCCCGTACTTGGCCGCGGTGAAGACGGCCGCGGCGCCAAGGAGGCGGAGCTCGTAGCCGCTGTGACTCGTCAGGGACCTGGCCGACAGGAACCGGTCGACGAAGGAGACGGCGCTGTGGAGCGTACCGGGGCCGAGCTCGAAGTGCCGGGCAAACGTGTCCATCCAGATGACGAGGTTGGCGCGCGTCAAAGGGCTCATCTGACCCCGCTGCACCGTCGTCATGTAGTCGGGGCAAGGCCGCTCATTGGGGTCCTTCTCCGTGGCCCGGAGGTTGGCGTTGATGTCGGCATCGTAGGTCGACAAGCAGAGCTGCGGGCGCGTCCTGGAGTTCTTGGAGGTGGCGCCGTCGGAGACCGGAGCGTCGTGCGCTAGAAGCAGGGGTGGTACGGGCACCTCGATGTTGGCCGGCTGGACGTGGGCGTGGATGTACAGCTCGCACGACACCGGGAGCTCCAAAGACGGCCTCAGGGTGGGGACAGGAGTGGCGTACACGGGGCCGACGTGCGCTAGAACCGGAAGGGCAGGGAAGCCAGGCGGTGGAGGACGACGAGCGGGCACGTCGACGGCCGGGCGAACGTAGGTCTCGAGGCGGACTCGCAACCGGACGACCGAAGCTCCACGGGCGCCGGAGCGAAGTCGCGGGCCGAGCGAGAGCGCGCCGATGACGCGGAGGCAAAGGCCGTTTTTGCGGGCAACGGCGCCACGGAGAAGGGTCCGAACAGGCCGGCGGGCGGAGGACGGGCAAGAAGGTCCAAGGTGTAGGGGTCCATAACATTCATTGCCGGGAGAGGGAGCAAGAAGTCTGGACTTTGGAGGTGGTGGTGCAATGCAAGACGGAGAAGGCAGGGCATGGCATCGCGTCCCACATATTTATCCACGGAATGCGGCATGACGGATGCCGATTCCAATAAGGATTCGGACTGCAACCATGCGTGCAATCTTACGCTACATGGCGGTTGTTTCCTTTTCTTTTCCTTTCCTTTTTCACAAGTCTATCCACGCTTTGGCGCGATCTTATCGATCATTTTTGAATCCACACTGCCGGCCGACAGGACCGCGACCAGTCGCAGATGCATGATGCATCCATCCCCGGCAGCAGCCTCGCATGCCGGAGCGTGCGCCGAAGCGGGGTGGTACGGCACTCGATGTTGGCCGTACCGGACGTGGGCGTGGATGTACACTCGCACGACACCGGAGCTCCAAAGATGCCCTTAGGGGGGACGGAGTGGCGGACACGGGCGGCTGCTACCGGAACCGAAGGGCGGAAGCTAAGGGTGGAGGACGACCACGGCACGCTGATGCCGGCGGACGAAGGTCTTGAGGGCGGACTCAGATACGCGACGACCGGAAGCTCCACGGCGCCGAGCGGAGTCGCGGCGGAAGCGCAGAGAGTGCCCGATGACGTGGAGCGAGCATCATTCTTTGCGGGCAACCGGCGCCACGGAGAAGGGTCCGAACAGCCGGGCGGAGGACGGGCAAGAAGGTCCAAGGTGTAGGGTCCATAACATTCATTGCCGGAGAGGGAGCAAGAAGTCCGGACTTTGGAGGTGGTGGTGCAATGCAAGACGGAGAAGGCGAGCATGGCATCACGTCAATTGCTCAAGATAGTTCCAAGAATTATCATAATATTCGATTGGAATAGGTCCTCAATAGCATAGAGAAGGTGTGTGCAAAGTTTCGTGAAGTTTGGAGTTGAGAATCAAAAGTTAGACCTAATTGCATCTTCGTCATCGTGATTTTCTGTTTGAGATCGGTTCAGATGCCGGTCCGATCGCTCGTCACCACCGTCCGACCGATTTGAGCGGTCCAACGATTCGGAGCGGTCCGACGCCAAGATACAATGTCCGACCGCCGCAATCGGTCCGACCGGTTCAGATCGAGGTCGACGCCAGATCTTGTGTTGCTTTGATTCTTGCGATTATTGTCACATTGCTTAGGGTTTAATTGGATTCAATACTAGTCTTCCATCGATCTTGGTATATTGATCTTCATAGCTTTCTAATAGCTACTGGAGTGAAATTGTATTGAGTTCATAATTTGTGAAAAAGTGAGCGTGCTCCTATTCACCCTCTAGTCGCCTTTACTGGTCCAATGAACGTAATGTGGCTCAATCTTTTATGGTACTTATATTCCAATCTTGGTCAAAACAAAACCCTACCTTTCCTCCTTGGTTCGGCAAAAGGAAGAACAAGTGCATCTTCAAAGAAAGTAATGATACTTGGTTGATGTCGAAACAATCCAAAGAGAGAAACAAAATAAAACCAAAGAACAACACCAAATCGTGAGCAATTAAGGATGCTACGAATTGGTAAGATGATCCACAAGGAATCACAGATCTTGGAAGAAAAGCCACCCTCCAATATTCATGCAATCATAAAACCCTATATGGGAATTTTCAAACACATATACTCATTATCGCCACATAAATATGTGACTTTTTTGTATTTTCTTCAACTCCAACTTCCTTACAACGGAGGTCTACCCTAATTATATAGATTTGATGAATAGTGCACCGTGAACAATAATCGATTCGTGAACAATACCGCTTGAATAGTAATCCAAAATCAACTCCTATTGCAAACTCCTACTTTAATTCAAAATTTAAACTACTCTAATTGCTGATAGTAAATTAAATTATCCTATTATAAGCAATTTTAAAATTAATTTCTCTTTTAAAGAAAGATCTGAATTGAATTGCTCAATCCAAATCCATTTGATTCTTAGTCGAAAATGCATTGATTTGAATTGAGTTTGAATTTGGCTCCTTTGTCTTTTCTTGACCGCTGCATGCGCTAGGGTTTTATCCCGATAGCACGTTCCCTCTCTTTGGTGGCCTCCCATCCACCCTCTCGGCCTTTATAACGTTTTTATTTACCTTTTATTGCAAAACATCACCAATAGCATCAATTTGAGTTCTATCATTAGTTTGCAAATTAGGGATGCAAACCAATGTTTTGGTAGTACTTATGGCTGTATCAAACGATCTCTACGGGGACCTTTGAACCATAACTTTTACCACTTCATTATCTTCATAATGGCCCATCAAGTTTGAACTACCTAGTTTCAAAACTTTTATTTAGCAATTTTGGTTCAGCCTCATATGCTTTCATTATGTAACCCAATATGAATACTTCAAGCTCTCGGCCAATGACTTTGGTTCCAGATCCATGTTCTTATAAGAGAAACTTTAGTAATTGTAGAGGCAAAGTGGTTATCAACAACTTTTCTCCCATATCTTCCTAATTGAGGGTATCTCAGTGTTACCTAGATCTTTGTCATTTCCCAAACAAAAGATTCTTGGTCGTTCCGTATTCCTAGCATTGTAATATGTTCACATTAAGTTGTTTGGGCTTTCATCTCCATGATGGACCTCTTCATAGGGTATTTCACCTTCAAGGTGAGTACTCTTCAAGAGAGTTAAAGGAGTGATTAATAATTATTTTGACTAGTGTTATTAGATCTTAAAGCCACAGGCGTCCCCACAGATTTTAGATCAAGAACCAATAAGTCAATTTCGCATAGGTGGATATACTATTCAACCCAGGGTATTCCACTCTTAGCGAAGTATTTACTTGCAAGGAAACACTGTGCTACTCCTCCATGATTGAAAAGTATCTGATAGGCTCCTCGCTTCTGGCACACAGGAGTATGAACTAAACCTTAAGTTTAGCTTGACTAGTGATTGTATCTTAGTACTAAAGATCATTTCCTTCTGGATAAGACGATGTCATTTGAACTTTAGGGCATTTCTCTCTCCCTAATGCCGAGATTTGATCTTTATTAATAGCATACCACAAAATTTCGCTATCAGGGGCACATGATTGATTGAATTTCAGATCCAATATGATCTACAACAACTAGTGGTGGCCCAAAGGTGTATGCTACAGTGGTGATAACATGTGGAAAATATTTGATTCTTCCAGCACACACTTATTTCAATAAGGGATTTGATGATTATATGCAGTGAGCTAGACTTTTATCAGTGCAGTGACAAGAAAACTACATGATCCTAATATTCTATAGGATATTCTAACTTCTGGTTGGTTATTAATCCGTGATGAAGGTCCCATGTGGGGGTCCGAGAGTTGGCATACTTATAAGCTTATTTATTATTTACCTATGTTTTGATCCAATTACTCATACTATATTTTAAATCATTTGGATCATTAAACTTTAAGTTTATAATTACGCAACATATTTTTTATGGTCATGAGCAGTATGTTCTAACAACATAAAACTACAGGATGCTCTTCATGAACATATAATACTGGAACATAAAATATTTGATCATAGTTAATCTGCACGGAAATATTTGAGGATATAGGCTGCATGCCGTACTGCTTCACCCCAAAATCTTTCTGTAAGAGACTTGGTCTTCAAAAGACTGTGTGCCATTGCCATCACCGTGCGATTCCGCTGCTCTACAACTCCGTTTTGCTGTGGTGAGTATAAAGCTGTGAAATAGCGCTTGATCCCTTTTGCTTCACTTATCGCCTCAAATTCCTTGGATAGGAACTCCCCTCCACGGTCTGATCTGATGGCCTTTACATTGTGATCAGATTTGTTCTCAACTTGCGCCACAAATGTATGTAATGCACTTTTTGCATCTCCCTTCGTCTTCAGTATATACACCCACATTGCCCTGGAATAGTCATCCACCGGAAGAAAGAAATATTGATTACCCGCATTGGTGTGAGGTGTGATCGGACCACATAGATCTATGTGAACCGTTCCAGTGGGTGCGATGCCCTGACCATGCTCGATCGGAACAGACTCCTCTGCTTCGCCACGGCACCGTCACAAATCTGCAAGGGATGGTTGATATTAGGTATCCCGGTCACCATCTCTTTATCAGCCATCCATTTCAAATACTGAAAATTCATATGTCCAAGTCTTGCATGCCATAACCACTCTAGCTTCTCCAGACCTCTATTCAGACAAACCGGCTTACAAGTTTTCAAAGGAACTTTGTACAACCGGTTTGTGGATCTTTTCACCTTCATCAATATATTTTTGTTTTTATCATAGACACGCAAGAACTTATCCTGCGGACCACCACCGCACCCTTCTTACGCCAATTGTCCGAGCCGATTATGTTGTTGTACAAACTCGGTATGAAGTAAATTTTAGGTAGTATCTTCTGATCACCATTCTTGCATTGTAGCAATATTGATCATTTGCCTTCTATCTCCACTGTGAAGCCGTTGTCAAACTTGACTTTGCCCGAAATCTTCTCGTCAAGTTCATGGAACATGGAGCGATCTCCCGTCATGTGATTGCTTGCTCCATTATTCAAGTACCACAGATCCGTGTGATCATGGTTGCCTCCCTCCGTGCGTAGTTTGGGAACTACGTTCTCTTCGTTCAACATCACCATGACCAGCGCCTCATCTTCCTCCGTCCTCCCCTTCGGACCGATTGCGCCCCAAACACCTCGGTTGCACATTTCCCACACTGGGTACTTGACTACGCTCCAGATTCCCTGGGCGCGCATGTTCATCTTGATCTTCATTACCCACACTGGGTACTGGACTACGCCCCGGACTCCCTGGGCGCATATGTTCGCCTTCTCACCTATAATCTTTAGATACCACCAAGATCAATAGGCTCTGATACCGACTGCTGAAATTTTTTCTTGCTCCTGTATGGAGCAACAGAAAAATTCCGCTCGGAACAGCTACGCTCGGTTTGTTTTCTTCATGGCACCCGCTGCCTGCTCGACATGACTCGCTAGTCCTGTCGCTTGTCCTTGCAACGTGACTCTCCTTGAGGCGGGCAGAAGCGTAGGGAGCACGCCGATGGCGCAGGGGTAGGCGTCAACCTCCATGGTGCAGGCGCCACCGCCGGAGAAGGGTCCGAATTCGGATTTCAGAATGTAATATCGCGCACGTATATATGATCGGCAGCTGCAGCCAATTGCACGCGCAATCCAACAAACCGCGTCCGTTAGAAACTTGTACACTACGTAAAACCTGTGCAACTTCTCTTCTCTGGCCGTGGACGTTGCCTTTTCCCCGATCGCTGGCCGATGCATCTACGTAAAGGTCAATTTTCTCGCTATTTTCTCATTAAATTGGCACACATCAATATCCATGAACACGTGGGATTCACTAGCTAGGCAACCTATCTTGGTCTCTCTCTCTCTCTCTCTCTCTCTCTCTCCTTCCCTACCGGTAGCATCCATCTTTCTTCATTGTGGAACCACCGTCAGTGCATGGTAGCCACAACATCCCTAGTGGGTCCCATGTGTCATGTGATATGGGGATATGACCACCGGGGTATGTGGTCGTAAATGACTTGTGGGGTGTCACTAAACCAAAATAACTTACAGGGGTGAGCGAGAAAAGTGGAAACTTTTGAGGGTTGGAATTATCCTAGAATTATATCCATGTTCAATTAATTCAGCTGAGTGAAACTATTACTTTTTTCTTCAAAAAGAGACCATATTACTATTATTATCCTACTATTGTTCTTTCTAAAAATTTGAGAGCTACGTCTAGCGGACAATATTTGGCGAGCTTGTCATATCACAATTTGTTCTTGGCAGACACGACCTTCACATCTGGTATATGGCAATTAATATAGAGGTTAGAAATATCGGTCAATCACAATGTCTTTAGCATGGTCAATGCATGTCTAACGGTGGAAAAAACCTAGAGAGACAAGGATGACTGCACCACAACGATGTGTGTTCCCTGACCATAGGAGAACATTGCACTCACCTCTTCTTTCAATATGTTGTCTCTACGACTACTGTCAGGCTCGACATCACAAACTAGATACAAAGCCCTAAAGGCTAAATGAAATCAAAATTGAATACTAGGGAAAATAAAAACTTCTACAAGGGTGTACCCCCACGTGCGGGCATGTCCCTCGTAGTCCTTCGATCATGATCTCTATCCTCTAGACTCCCACTCCTTCGACTCTATCTTATCTCCCTCTTCGACAGCCCCAATCCTCTCCTCCGCTATCGCCCACCTCAACATCGGCAAGATCCACCAACTCCCCAACCCCGAGGCAATCCACGACCATTCGCCGCCACACGCCCTAGATGGACCCCAAAACCCTAGCTATTTCTTCACCGTTGCACCCCCGCATCGATGGTGAGGGCAACCCACACACGCTAGGGAGGCACCGCCGGTGCTAACGATGCCTCCTCTCCCTGCGTGCCTTGTAGTGAATTGGACGTTCGTGATTTGTTTGAAAGTTTCCTCAAAATCCAATCAAAACTGAGAGTTTCAAAATCTAGTTGAAAGCTGTTGGAATCTAGTTGAAGTTAGTTTTTAGATTCAGGTAGAAAGTTCTTGATTTGTGGCCAAAAATCAGAAAATTTCGGCCAATTCCGGCAGAAATTTTCAAATTAAAATTTGAATTTTTCATATTTTAAATTAAAAAATCAAATACGAGAAAAATTCAAACAAATTCAATTTTTGTTGGATAAAATTCATCCAAACCGGGTTTTTTTTTCAGCCGGTTTGTATTCCTACCAGCCCTCACTGTCGCCGGCCTTGGAGCGGTCCGCAGATTCCAGCGCGCGCGATGTCTGCAGGGCCATCCAGGGACAAGACAAACATATGCCATGGCGAGGTGCGGAAGAGAAGAGCTAATGACTGTGGCCTGCCATGACGAAGTACGGTAGGGCGACACGGTGATGATCAGGAGGTCGAGGTGACGCACTAGGTACGAACGAAGACGGTCGGGAGCAATAGATCACCTGCAGCGTTTGAAATTCTTTGACATGTTGCGAAGGTTGAAAAAATGTTACGATCGTTGGAAAAAAAATTGTTGTGACCGTTAAAAAAATATTGCAAACTAACTCATGTTCCACTGCATCTGAGATTTTTTTGTTATGTTTCTTTTGAAGTATTGCATCTGGTTTCTTATGTTGTATCATCCCCCATCACCTCTTCTTTGACGAACATGTTTTTTTGTTGCAAGTATTTTTTTTTTAAAATGCTGCGACACGATGAAAAAAATATTGCACACGAGGTGGGAAATATTGCATCTTATATATATGTTAATGTGTGTGTGTGTGTTGGCATCCTCCATATATTTGTTTGTTTTGATTATAAGATTTTTTAGATAATATTGCATATAATTTTTTGATACATTATAACATGCGAAACATAATGTTACGATAGGAGCGTACGAAACTAGCGCTCAAACACGCCCTAGTAGAAATGTCCTAGTTCGGGACGCACGCACAGTCGCACGGTGCTGGACTCGTGAGTTTGGTCGATTGGGCCTAGTTTGTTCAACTCGTGGCCGCGGTTTCTGAAGCTAGCTAGCCCGAGTACATACAATGGAGTAAAACCTGCACTGCATCCATGGCGAACATACGGTTGCTCGTTAGGCTTGCAGGCGTCCTGCACTGCATCGGGACATAGATATGGCTGGCCACTTGTAACAGTGTGTCCGGGGGAAATGAGTAAAGATCGTTATGTGCAGTACAGAGCACAAGAAATTTGTAAACAGTGAAATGATCATCGATCATATTCAGTTCTTACTTATTAAGTTGCATGCACCAACTAATTCATTTCAAAGCTTAGTGTAGGTTACCTCAAACCTAAGATGTGAAATAGAAGTGGACTGCAATTTTGTTTAATTGTGTCAATCGGGTCTTAAACTCAACATGTTTTGGTTCTGATACTATATTGAGTTGCATGCACCAACTAATTCACCTCGGAGATTAAATTGATGAGGAAAGACTGATAATTTTCTTATACTTCAACACTTACAAACAGGGGTCTGTCTAAACCTATGTAAAAAACTATCACATTTTGAAAGCTCATTTACAACTCCATTATACATAAATTATAGTAAATTATTTATGTAATTTTGGTTCTTAGTCACTGTAATTATTCTTAAAATTCTTAATAACTCATATTTCCATCATATGATTCAAAATCACACATGTACATTGGGAGGTTGAGCAAAAATAAAACAAGATTATATACCAACAAAAATAAAATAAAATAAAATTATATACCAACAAAAATAAAATAAAACTCTCAGAAACTATATAACAATTCCCTACAAACAAACCTACTTTCGCGCACTTAAATACGTTGTACAGAACTCATTAAATATCAAAAGCACGATACTTATTCACATCGAAAGTACTAATAATGTACCAATCATGACAAAACTGAGTTCCAATGTTCGTACTCACGATTTACATATGAACATTACAAAGAAGACTAGCAAGTGGCTAGTGCGTCTGCACTTGTACATTCTTCAGTTCCTATGGATCCTCGAAGTACGCTCCAAGCAATGCAAAGCGAGGACTAGTGATCAGCACGTACATGGAGTGCGCGCAGTCGATCAGGTCCATGGGCTTGTACCCCGTCAGCTCCTGCAGCTCACTGTTCCATGGCTGCACCAGGACGTCCGGCCGGCTCAGGGTCTGCAGCCTCGCGAGGAAGATCGCCGACGCCGCCACGGCGGACGGCAGGAAGCTCAGGCAGCCGGGGTGGAGCAGCGACTGGTCGGCCAGCAGACGCGCCAAGCACTGCACCTGCAGGTCTTGATCTCCCTGGCTGTACATCGTGAAGCGCTCCACGAAGGTGTAGGCCGTGGGGCCGCTGAGCCGGTAGCCGAGCGCCGGGAACATGGCTCTCTCCATGTCGAGCACCTCTTGCGTCGCGGTGAACCTGCCGTACAAGGCGATCTCGTCGGTGGTCGGCTTCCGCCTGGTGCGCTGCTCCTCGTACTTGGCCGCGGTGAAGACGGCCGCGGCGCCAAGGAGGCGGAGCTCGTAGCCGCTGTGACTCGTCAGGGATCTGACCGACAGGAACCGGTCGACGAAGGAGACGGCGCTGTGGAGCGTACCGGGGCCGAGGTCGAAGTGCCGGGCAAACGTGTCCATCCAGATGACGAGGTTGGCGCGCGTCAATGGGCTCATCTGATCCCCCTGCACCGTTGTCATGTAGTCGGGGCAAGGCCGCTCCTTGGGGTCCTTCTCCGTGGCCCGGAGGTTGGCGTTGATGTCGGCGTCGTAGGTCGACGCGCAGAGCTGCGGGCGTGTCTTGGAGACCGGAGCGTCGTGCGCTGGAAGCAGGGGTGGTCGGGCACCGATGTTGGCCGGCTGGACGTGGCGTCGATGTACACCGCACGACAGTGGAGCTCCAAAGACGCCCTCGGGTGGGGATGGGAGTGGCATACGGGCGGCGCGCCATGGAACCGGAAGGGCGGAAGCCGGCGGTGGAGGACGACGAGCGGCACGTGACGGCGGCGGGACGTGAGGTCTCGAGCGGCATCGACAGCCGCGACGACCTCGAAGCTCCACGGCGCCGGAGCCAGTCCGCGGCGAGCGCAGGAGCGCGCCGATGACGCGGAGGCAAAGGCCGTTCTTTGCAGCGCCGGCGCCCAGCCGAGAAGGGTCCGAACAGGCCGGCGAGCGGAGGACGGGCAAGAAGGTCCAAGGTGTAGGGGTCCATAACATTCATTGCCGGGAGAGGGAGCAAAAAGTCTGGACTCTGGAGGTGGTGGTGCAATGCAAGACGGAAAAGGCAGGGCATGGCGTCGCGTCCCCGTATTTATCCTCGGAATGCAGGTGCCGATTCCAAATAAGATTCGGACATAGCGGTTGTTTCCTTTCCTTTTCCTTTACTTTACTTTCCTTTCTTTTTCACTCACTCGCCTGTAGCTTGTAGCTTCTCGTCCCCACGTTTCGGCGGCGGCATCTTATTAGTCGCTCGGGTCGTCATTTTTGGATTCCGCACGGCGCGTGTCGACAGCGACCTCACATGATCCATCCCCCGGCGCAAGCAATCGTGGCTGGGCAACGAGGCGACCTTCGCCAAGTGCGGCACGGTGACTCGGTCCCCATTGCTCAGTACGAGAGAGTGGAGACTCGATTTATACGAGTCAGGTGATATTTTCTGCGGGTGGAAGATGGGTATGGTTGTAATTAGATACTGTTTTGATTGCTCGATGTCAGAACCAGTTTTCTAGTAAGCTGGGGTATTTTTTTTTAATGTAAGTACTTTATTTTTTTATTTTTAAAACCATTCTAGTCTCTCCGTGCAAAAGCCACAGCATCAGCGTGTAAACAGCAAGTACATACACATGATGGGCAAAGGCCTAAGCGGCTAAGCCCCTTAAGCAGAATTAGCTGCGCTAGTAATATACACATGAGCAAAATGCACCCCTTTACAACTTATCGAGTACATCAACATCATGTTTGCGAATGGTATGATAATGTTATCAAGCTTTCAAGTCAGGGTCCTGGCGCCGGCCTTGGAGCGGTCCGCAGATTCCAGCGCGCGCGATGTCTGCAGGGCCATCTGAGAATGGAGTCGCAGGCAGGTCATGGCCATCCAGGAGACAAGGCAAACGTAATGCCGGTGGCCTGCCATGGAGAGGTGCGGAAGAGAAGAGTTAATGACGGTGGCCTGCCATGACGAAGAAGTACGGTAGGGCGACACGGTGATGGTGCGAACGAAGATGGTCTGGAACAATAGATCACCTGTAGTGGCGAGCAGGCTGGGTGGCACGAGGGCGGATGCGAGGAAATCCACAACGATGGGCTTTCAAGTCAGGGTCCTGGCGCCGGCCTTGGAGTGGTCCGCATATCCCAGCGCGCGCGATGTCTGCAGGGCCATCTCAGAATGGAGTCGCAGGCAGGTCATGGCCATCTAGGAGACAGGACAAACATATGACAAGAGGAGTTAATGACAGTGGCAATAGCAATTACATTTCCAGCATATTAGTAACTGGTTTGTCTTTATACATTGCTGAAAAGTGAAAACTGAGTCACCGGTAGAATATAAAAGACTGAAGGAATGGTTAGTGACTACGTTCTAGTTAAAGTGTGGACTTCACTGGAAAAAAAAACATAAGATGTCGCAATTAGCTCTTACTGTTGGATAGTAATCATATCAAAGAGTGAAATTACTATTTTCTTCAGGCTAAAATAAAAGGCGATTGTTGATATTACTACTAATGCATTTGTGTGCATTCATGCTAGTAACGCTAGTAATGCATTAGAATGGCAGCCATTACGCTAGTTATGCTTCGGTTTCCTAGTTAGCAACAAAGCCCACACGGGCACGCACGGAAGGGGGAGGGGCTAGGGTTCCCAACAGCGACTGCATAGGCGGGTGGCTTAAGGCGGCGGCGGAACGACCTCACGGCGACGCTGAACGGAGTTGCGACGGAGCGGAGTGGCCGGCGATGGCAAGGGCGGCGGTGATGAGGGCAGCCCGAGCGCCGGGCGGCGCGGCAAGCGAGCTCGAGATTCTCCACTAGAGGACGAGGCCGGTAGCGGAGGACGGCGGCGGTGGAAGGCATGACCGCGCCTCGATGGTGGTGAAAAGGGAGGAAGCGCCGTGCGCTAGAGCGGGATGACGAGTTGTGCGTCCGGAGAGGTAAACCTAATTTGATCGATACCATATTAGGAATAGCAACTTGTATATCCAGAGGCCAAAGGGCCAATATATATATACAAAGTAAAGGAGGTGAATATGCAAATAACCTCTCATAACAATAGGAATAACACGCTATACATATATCTCTAATACTCCCACGTTGGCGGTGAAGGATACGTCCCCAAGCAGACTTGGGACGCCGTGAAGACGTAAGGATGGGCGCGAGCGCGTCCGTGAGGCTAATGCACATAAGCTTTGCAAGGAGTTTGAGGATATCGAATTCGAGGATGGTGAGTCGTGGACGACTTCTCCATGAGGATCACGTAACTCGTTAACAATCTTCGGATCCTAGACGACCGCTTAGAAGAAGAAAAGGTAGTCAAGAAATTTCTTCGTGTTGTGCCACCTGTATATACAGTGGCAATCTCGATCGAGACACTACGTGACTTGAGCACGTTGTCGATCGAAGAGCCCACCGCTTGGCTTCAATCGTGGAGCATGCGATGCGGCGATTCGAGCGCATCGGTGGATGTTTGCTCCTCATCGAAGAGTGGCTCGCACGCGCCAAGAAGAGGAGCAAGGCAACAACTCCTCCGGCGGTGACAACCGTTATCACGGCAAGCGTGGCCATAGGCGCCGCAGCGGCATGACCGCAAGGACGAGTGGCTCATCTAGTGTGCCATGACATGTCACAGTTCTACAACGCGACAAGTATGAGCATTACTGTGGACTACCGCAAGCCTAAACGCTAACAGCGTTAATCTAACGAGGTTGACGACGACGAACCCACGCTTCTCATGAAGCGGTGTGCGCACCGAGGCTTCGTGGCGGAGGCACTGGTCAGGTGCTCAAGAAGGTGCACACGTAGGTGCATTTAGGGCACGTGGAGGACGCTTGGTACATGGACACCGATGCCAGCAATTACATGTCTGGGTGCCAAGCAAGCTTCGCAGAGATGGATGAGAGCGTCACCGGCTCATTAAATTCGACGACGGTTCACGGTAGATATACTGTACGCGTAGCACCGTCCTATTCACCGGCCGGAACGGGGAGCAACTTACGCTAACAAGGGTGTACTACATCCCACGACTGCGCAGCAACATAGTGAGTTTTGGACAGCTCGACGAAAAACGCCTACCGTGACGCTCATCCAGACGGCAGACGCCACGATCCGTGACGCAACGTCGCATACTTGCTCGTGTAAATCGAGACATTTGCAACCATCTCTATGTGCTCACCCTTAGCATTGCATTTGCGCAGTCCGCTCTGTCCATCACGGCGCAGATACGACGCAAGCATGGCAACCAGCTGCATCGGAGAGTGGAGCCAATGGCTGAGCATAGCAGGCGCAGACCGGCGAGCGGAGGGTGACGGCGACTTCAAAGCGCGCTTTGGCGATGTGGTGGGGGGCGACAACGCTCGTCACCAACGGGGGCCGGCAATGGGCCGTAGAGGTTCACGCGAGACATTGCGGATGCAGTAGCTGCGGATAGGGCGGCCATGGCGGCTTTTCAGCACCGCGGCGGACGCATGACGGCGGCCTCGGCCCGGGGCTCGCGTGGTGAGGCTCGGACGCGGCAAATAAGGCACAATAACCTGTGCACGCAGCGCAAGCGGCGGCGGTACGCGGCGAACACACTACGACGATGACAAGCCAGCGACACGGGCGCAGCGGCGGGCGCGCCAGTGGCGTAACAAGCGGCGCGGAGGCCTCATAGTAGCGTGGTTGGCGCGAGGCGGTTCTGCGGCGCCAGGGGCTGCGGCGTGGCGCGGCCAGTCGCCGGCACAGTGGGAAGTACGCACACGGAGCGCACGCATGGCATGTGGCTCCGATGGTCGGCGGCACGACACGCCAACGCACGGCAGTACGCCACGATCGTGGTACAACACCGGGTGACACGCGCAGCTAAGCATATATTCGATATATTACTAGTCACGGAGCTATGGTCGCCATTACGCCAAGAAGTTGGAAGAGCCACGGTTTGTCGTACCATAACAATAGCAACATGGCCGACGCCAACGACGCCAAGTTCCGTGAGCCGCGCACATGGATCGGATCGCCGAGATCTGAAAAACGTATCAAGGATTGAGGAGTGTTTGTTGATTAATCCTTGATTACATCCATTTTTTTTTGTTTGCATGTCTATGTAGTCGTGGGCATTAGAACGCTAGTAATGCATTTGTGTGCATTCATGCTAGTAACGCTAGTAATGCATTAGAATGGCAGTTATGACGCTAGTTATGTTTCGGTTTCCTAGTTTTTGCATGATTGAGTGCAGCCATCATTGACTAGTTAAGCCACTTTCAGTTACTCTTTTTTATCAGAATATAAGAAGGAAAAAACAGAGAAAAGCAACGACAGTTCAGTAGCACCAAATATTGTTGTCTTCTGTTTGCTATCCTTTGCTGTCCACAGTGCGTGTGTGTGTTTGAGTCTAAGTGTTCGAGCATTCGTGTGCGTAGACATTGGCGAGCGGGCTGACAGCGATAAAAGTATAATTCAGTACAAGTTTTGTGCTGTACTAATTTGATGGCTGAAGGACCCTATTAGTATTATGCCTTATTTAAAGGGGGAAAAGTCACCCTATTTGCTCTCTATATCAAGAAGCACAACACAAAGAAGTGACCTATAACAGACATCTATACCCAATAATGATCGGAGTACTTACTGATGTGCATTCTGTATCAGGATCAGCTTCAGCAATACGAAGGGCCCATGCGCGTATCCATTCTAAACCAGTAGAAAGGTCTTGATTGCCCTCTATAAGAGCCGATGCCACATACGAGGGGTGCAAAGCTATCAATATGCAAGAAGCTGCAAACAGCACAGACCTTCTGACATATGCTTCGGTGTGTTGTGCAACCTCCCTGTATAATAAAATTTCACGTTAAAATCACACAAATTGGTTACCAAACAAGGTCCTTAAGATGGAATGTTTCTTGTGATTTTGGATTACCTTGATCTTATCATATCGAGAAGAGCTGGGGCAAGAGCTGACGCTTCTGGATGCATGGTCATGCACTTCATGCAGACACCAAGCATCTATATCAATTTGCCTAGGACAACAAAGTCCCTTTTGAGCAAGTCCACACCATGTCTTCTTTTATCATATCCTTGCATGACAGGGAGCATAAAAGCAGCAGCATACAAAGTAAATCTATTTTTTGACAACTCCATCTGCAAATCTGTAGCTTTTCCAAGACCCCATTTACGAGATTTTCCGGATTTAACTTGATCAGATCTAGATGGAACTTCTCTTTCATATCGATGAGACCAATTCAAAAGTGTTCCTGGTTCTGAGACCTCCCTCCAAGGGCCTGCCCCAGGAGGTCCCCCCCGTCACTAGGAACTAGCCAAGAGGGAGAAGTGTCAGATATCAAGTTTCCATGCCGCTGTTCTTTCCTTACAATTTTAGTTTCAGCAAGCTCCCGTGCTGCATCAGTCATAACATCAATAATCAAAATACGCTGACTTACATCCACTCGATGAGTATAGCATTTTAGTAAGAACATCTAATGATTCAAATGGGCAGGTTACCAGCAAGGCAACTAATGCCTTCTGTCTCTTTTCTTCAGCAGAATCTTCCTCTCCTTCCATTGCCACATCAGAACAACGAACATGCACCAGTGCTCTAACAAGATCACCTGAGTTGGGGTGTAGTTCCTCAGGTGATGCTCTCACAAGTTTTTCGGCAGAACTAAGAGCATTTTCAACCTTGGGGAGAAAAAAGAGAATTATCAGGTTTTTGCAATAATTTTCTTTGAAATGTACTAGCAACACTAAGTGAAAACTTACACCATCTGGATCATCAGGTTTTTGTAGTGCAGTAGCAAGATCACCTAGCTGGGTGAATTTCTTCTGTAAATCTGTGTCATCATCTGATAGATCATATGGCTGTGGGTGATTCACTGGAAGCATCGATGTTCATGTTTTCCTCATCCCACTCTTCCTCAAAATGTCCATTAATAGCAGGACCAGACATTTCATCAGAATCCAGTGATCTGATCTCTACGTTTTTTGCTCTGTTGTCTGAAATATCATGTTTGATAGCCTTTTCCTTTTTCTCACCAATATGTCCCTTGTTCTCACGCAAAGATGGCTTTGGTTTGTTTCTAAGTTCTACATCATGTGAAGGAGCTGTGATCTCCTTTGCAGATAGAACCCCAAACTCCCAATCAACGTTCTCACAACAGTCATCATCAAGGTAAAGAGGATTTTTTGGATCAACAACTTCAGAAAATGGCAATGCAGTAGCACTTGCCATCTTCCGGATTAAATCAATCGGATTCTCTAACCTACCTATAGTAAAAACAACATTCAATAAGTAGATATTATTATTGTTCTTGCTATATTCTGCTAAATTAACGCATAGAAAAAAATACTTACAGCTTACTCCTTGAAGAATATAATTCAATACATCTTTAGTCGTTTCTAATTCTCTTTTTGACAGCTTCTCGAAACATAACCCAATTGCTGCAGTGATATCTGCATGTCGCTTAAGGGCACAATACCAAATGATAACTTACATCGAAAAAATGAATAATACATTTTTAAGTGCCTCAAAGGATACAAGCTTGCTGCTCCACTGAATATGACTGAACAAACTCTTTCTTGGACCAAGCACTAACTAAACTTTGCAATGTACCAAAGAAGTTTGATGCCCTTTGCATCTGACATACTGTGGCTGAATTTGGTGGGAATTCAAAGACAGCATAGTGAAGAATCCATCTCAGGCAGCATAGAGGAAATGCTTTCCAGAGCAAAATTTTGTCAATAAACATTGCCCTAAAGCAAGCCAGGAGAAAATTACATGATTAAGGAAAAGAAAAGGCAAAAAAAAAAGTAATTTAATACATCGCTTTCCCAAGGCATGCAAGTTATGCATCGAATAGACATCCACAATTAGGATATACTGAACATAAGTAAACATACAGGGAACCCAGTTTGTCCTTTACAGGAATACAGCAACAAAAAAAGTGTGCCCAAAAGGATCTGAACAATATTATTCACCTAAAATATCCACTAATCGAAAAGGACAATAAGTTAGAGCCTTAGAAATGATTATATATTAACAAAATAAAGCTTTTCAATCTCAGCAAGTGTTAGTTCTTTGATATGAGCAAATATTAGTTTGCATTTATGCATCCATCTTCTTTTTTCTCACTTTCCTCTCCAATATTTATACCTTGTCTGTTCACCATTTCATGTTTTCATTTGTTCCATGACAGAAAGCCGTGAAGGAACAGCATTAGTCATCATCAGAAATATCAGGGAGGAGCTTATTGGATGTTAATTGTTAATTTGTATATGTGACACCCAAACATATGACAAATTGACAATGATGGCATATTCAGAACAAAATAATCCATATTGATCAAGAACTATGCCCCATCCAAAGAATTTCATAAACACACTCTGGGTAAAAAGAAGAAGATTAACTCGTACCAGTTAGCATTCCAGAACAATCTTCACAAAAAGAAAAAAACATACAATGAAAAAGACTGCTTTGTTTAGTTGTCAAATTGGACATTCAACCAAATCCTAGCCAAGGAAGCCTTTCGAAGTATGTTTTCTTCACAAAGCAATATAGCATGCCAATACACATATGAACTGAAAAGGTAGCTAAGCTACAGAACAAGCACTACTAGTGTTGCATAGAATTAAAATGGGCAGAGATTACCATCTCACCTCATGACAGTTACATGCATGAAACTCTGGTTAAACAGGGTCCACAGGATCCAGTAAGCCTCTTCATCACTTACATGCTGTGATGCAAGTTGGCGCAACATCTCTTCAGTCAACCTTTCAATAGATTGCTGATCTCTCATTGCTTCAACCATATTGAACCAAAATCGAGACTGGGAAACATGCTTGATCATGTCAGGAATTATGGTCTTGTGATCTGATGCTACACATCTCTGTAAGTGATTACGGATCCTAGGAATCAATTCAGCAACTAAAATTCCTGAAAAGAAAAATAAGCATTATCAGACAAACAATGATCAATGAAATGACCTGTTGCCTTGCTGCTTCGTACTGATAGCCAAAAAAAGAATGCAAATCTTACAGTACAGCACCAGTGTCATGTGGGGCCACGATATCGTCCGGCGCCACAAGACGCGGGAGCAGCCGCCCTAAAGGCCGCATAAGAGTCCAATGTATCGCTTTAGGCGCGTTGCAATTAGGAAGATTTCAATTAGGGAAGTTTGTATTAGGAAGAGTAAGAGTTAAAGTCCTAGTCCAGGGAAGGATTAACCTTCTATTTCAGATAAGAGTTAAGAGTCTTAGTCCAGGGAAGGATTAACCTTCTATTTCAGATTGTACTCCTATATAAAGAGCATATGCAGTAATAGAAAAACCAGTAAAGGATTGGATTATTCCCAACCTTCCTTGCGCCCAAACCCATTGCTGCCTACTGTTCATTCATCACTGTTTGGTACAGTACTGTTCATATTTTGTCCATGTGCTTAGAAAAGTCGAGTATGACTTTTTCTCATGGGAGGGAGAATGATGTGAATGAAGGTACCGCAATGTATGTATCAAATACATCCTACGGTTGCAGTTGTGTTACTTATTTTGTGAAAAACAACGCGAATGGCACAACAATTGATTCATACATATATCACGTATATACGTTGTTCTCTTTGTTTAGTACATGTTCAGCAAATCATCATGCGCTACACGGAAGTTGTTTGGATGATAAATACATATACCATGGATATACGTTGTTTTCTTTGTGTAGCACAATTTCAGGCTATCAAAAGCCAAGGACGGCTTTTTTTGAAGGAAGGGAGGATAATGAGGATATCCCGACTACTTATGAGGCTGTTTATGAAGCAAGAGTTACACTTCTCAAACAACAGGTGCAATTGTTTCTTAATCTTTGTGTTTTCTGTGAGAATTGGACACTACATAAAAGCAATACTTTGTGCATTCTCAGGTTCGACAAGCTTAAAGTCTTTGGAACCGAGAGGGAGGACGGAGCCAAAGCAATAGAGGAGCACAAGGAGGAGGGTAACCATATTTGTTGCCTAGTGACGAAGAACAAGAAGGTCAAAGCGGTTGGGAAGGAGAAAGTCAAGCAGCCCATGCCGATCAAGGAGGAAAGAAGCCCGTGTGATGGAGAGCAAAAGGGGAAGAAGCCCAAGAACTTAAAGCTCAAGTTTTGGAAAAGATTTTCAAGCCTAATTCAGATCTCCCGCAACCCAAACCTAAATCAAATTCGGAATCAACTCAGAATCAAATTCGATTCGGAATCAGCATCAAATTCGGATTCAGAATCAGCAGGACAGTCCAGAGTAAAACGGTCATAACTTTCACAAACGGAGTCCGATTTGGGTGTTCTTGGGCTTGTTGGAAAGATAACTTCAAGCCCGATCCAACAGATCCTCCCTCACTCTGAAATTCCTCTTGAGTCAAAAGATATGACCGAAACAAGATGATAGTTGTAAAATTAGAGTTTCCTTTTTGTTTTAGATTGAGTCGGAATTGGAGTAGGAGTTCTAATTCAATTAGAGAGGAGTAGGGCCTCTTGGCCAGCCATGAGGAGGAGAAGGGCACTATATATTGAGGGTTAGACCCCATTGTAACCTCGCACTGGGCTTTATGCATAAGAATATAAACATAGCTATTACTTGTTCTTTCAAAACCAGAGTTCATGCGAGGACTTTGAGAGAGGACTAGGCGATCCATTGGTTCGTTCTGCAATTCAAGGTCAAGCCGTCGTTCCATTGGGAATTGGGGACTTGGCGATCGTCGTTCGTGGTCTCGCGAAGATCAACTATCCGGTGTGTTTTGGGCGTATTCCAAAGAGTTGAGGGTTCGTGCATTGGCGCGAGTGTTCAGCTAGCGACATCATCTACTTCATATCATTTATCCACGGTTTCTCATCGAGAAGATCGGGCATCCCCCGTATCACATGGCACAGTGAATATGAAGATTTATTTCGAGTGGCAAATATTTTAATAACATTTATCCGGGCAAAAGTTCTTTAAAGAACTCTACAAGTTCCTCTTTGTGGCTTTGATTCATGCCACATGTCACGAGTCAGTTTGTCTTATCACAAACAATGCACACATGTTATGAGATTCATGAATGATACAAATGAAGTATGACTGTATGAGAATGAGATTGCAGTTGGCAGATGATATTAGTGGTGTATGAATACTTATGAGCGTATGGGGAAAGTTACTACATGTCAAATACCCCAGTGATACAGTATATGTGTAGAGTAACAGGTTTGAGGAGTACACTTACTTACACTTACTGCCAAGCAATATCTTAGACATGGTAGGAAATGCTGGACCATGATAAAAAGCACCCCTCCAAGACTCCCTTTCATCATCGCTGAGGTTCACAGCATTGATAATCTGAAAACACAGAAAATTAGATGCATTCTCCCTGCTATATCATGCCATAGAAAGCTATAATTCCAATTTTCTGAATCACACAGAAGGAAGCATGTATCTTTGAATATGCACACTAATTTATCTCTCAAATCCCCAACTTGGTCCTCTGTCATGAATGCACTACCAAAGGATTCAGGTTCTATAAATGTATCCTGCCAGTTCTGCGGTCTCAATAAGGTGTTGCAATTTAATTGCAAATTATGTGACTCATGTTCTAATATGTGCATTCTAGTTAGGGGGCAATTCCTTCCAGAGGGCAATTTGTCCAATCTAGTTTGCACAATTGGCATTCTTACGAACTAAATATAGAATAAACATGCCTATGCAATCACTATAATACCTTTTAAGTTCCATTTCAGCATACTATCCTACACGATTGCAAGTCAAAACACAAACTGGACTTCCAGTTTTCCACGAACCCCTTCCATCATACTTATTAGCACCAAATCATATTTGTCATGCCAATACAAGTAAAAAATCTATAAGAATCTCGTAAGTTTGCTCAAATGCATGAAATAAAGGCTTCAACCAGCACAGAGCCTCACCTGGCTCCTGAAGGGTTCGTCCACGGTACCTGCAGGAGAGCGCACGCGGACGAGAGCGCGTCAGAGACCTCCAAATGATGCGAAGATAGGGATGGGGGTGGGCGGGGTTAGAAATTGAGGGCTTACCGGCGAAGACGGCGGAGTCGACGGGGAAGAGGAAGGCGGCGACGGCGTGGATCGCGCGGACCACCTCACCAGCGCTCGCCGCAGCGGCGACTGAGTCAGCCGCGTCCGCCACCTTCTAGGGCCAGGGCTTCGAGGCGCGCGCCTCCGTCGCCACCTCCTAGGGAAGCCGCGGCCGCCGCGGCGCTGCTTGTCTTGCTCGCCATGGGACGGGAGTTCGAAACAGACGAGGCAACGAGAGCGTTTAGGGAGTTACGGGGTTTTGGAGCGAGAGGAATTAGGGGCTTCTAAGGAAAATTTGCATCTTCTTGCCATGGATAATTTTTCGGATGTACGATGGTAAGTTCAGGTTCATACGGATATAATAAATTTACAATGAGACATAACATCCATCAGATAGGTATGCACTAAAATTTTCCACAGATACAACAACCAATTACAACAAAAACAAAGTAATATCTAGCAACCCCACTACAACATGAACAAAAATTCTTGTGCGGTAAATAAGGAACCCCACCGCAACAAAAAAAAAACTTGTGCAATAAATCCAGAACTCCCACCGCAATAAAAATCATTTTGCTACAATATTTGAGAAGACATGCTACAATAAAATGAAATACCTTATGCAATAATTTTATAAAGTTGTTATAACAAATTCAACATTCCGCGAAACATATGCAATAATTTAATTTTGATTCACCGTAACGCTGGTTGGTGAGATCGATGCTAATATGGGTGGTGGGCGGCGGTTGACTCCCACGATGCCGCCTCCTAGCACGCCCACCATGCTGGGCTTCCTACCCACCGTCCGACGCATCGCCACAGCATGTCCCTCCTCGCTAGTCCCACTAAGACAGACAGAAGAGATGGGGACCTCCGCTGGCGAGCTCCCGCTTGCCAACAAGCCACCCGAGGGGAAAGTATGTAACTACAGATGGACTTGGAGTGGGGAGGAGGTCAAGCTTCGGAGTGAAAGAGGACATGGATTTAGGATTTAGGATTTAGGCGTAGAAATCAGCAGGGAATGGGAGCGGTGATAGCCGATGATGTTCGCCGGAGCGAGAGAAAACAACAACCGCACCACAAAAGCAAAATTGTGTGACATGGCTAGAGCTCACGGAGTAGCATGTGGAGATTAAGGGGCTATTGAGTTGGTGAGAGAGATGAGAGCACAGTGAAAGGAAGAGGCTTTTGGGAGAATGCAACAACATAGAGTGAGAGAGTAGTAATGAGTGACAAAAGTAGTCAGTTTACAACTCTAATGTTGTAGGAGCCTATATAAGAGGAGAGTGGAGAGTGGAGCGGAGGTCTGATATTGTGGGGACCTATAGGAGCAGAGCATGACTCGCATAAGACGTACGGGCATGAGCATTACCAATTAAAATTTTCAAGATTTCACAAGTTTTGTTAATGCGTAGTTAATCGATTTGCCATGTCCCAAATTGAAACTATGCGTTAGGTTCATTCATTTTCTTTTTAGGATCACCATGATGGAGAAGTCTCTGTGTTTTGTCTCGTGCTTGTGGGGCTACAAAGACATGGTCAAGGATGAAGATCTTATTGTCATAGAATGGCCGAGCCTAGAAGCAAACGATCTTGACTGCTATAGGACAAAGCATCTTGATGTCATAGAGACAGTGACTTTAGAGCAGCATCTTGGTCATCATAGATGACAGTGACTTTAGAATGACAAGATCTTGATTGTCCTCAGACAAAGATCTTAGACAAAGCATCTTTAGCATATGCTTCGTTTGGTTGGCGGCCTATAAATATGTATCCCCAACCCTCAAAGTTGGCATGACATTGTGTTAGAAATAAACAAAGAAAAATTGCCTCATCTTCAAGTGTCATCCTCTCCATGAGAGTAAGGATCTGCTAACACCAACAAAGAAGAGTCCAAATGAGTAACAAGTGGTATCGAGAGCCTTACTATCCCTGTAGCTTGAGCATCTCGCTCATCTCCGCCTCTCCCATTACCTCGCAGCGACCCAGCCAGTGAGCATGGCCGAGCTCACATTGTCCGCTGGCCACTCCTCCGGAGACGGGAAGCGGCTGTCGAAGCAACCCCTCTCTCCACGCGACAAATTTCAAGATGGCAGCTGCCATGTCCGCAGGCGATCTCGGCCTTCGATCCCTCGAGCACTCGGCGTCAATGAACAGCCCAAGCTTCGCCCGCTAGCGAGCAGCCAGCAGCAGCCGAGAACAGCTACAGTGTGCGAAAAGCGTCAAAGTGCGGCCAGGTAGCGGCGGCAGAGCGGAGGTGGAGCGGAAGCGGCGGCGATGAGCGGCGAGAGCGAGCGCATGGGCGCAAAGAGCAGAGGTCAAGGTGCACGGCAAGACAGATGCCCGATAGTCCGGCCGATGACAGCGGCCGCACGCGATCCTTGACGCGACTGGACAGGGAGCGTATCGTACGGGCGATGGCCGGCTGGACCCGACGCCACGGCAAGCACGACATGCGGCCACGGCTGCGTGGAGGAAGCCAGCCGGCTAGCGACGTCCTGCGGTCGCACGACGGAGCGGACTTCACGAGCAGACGCGGCTTCTCACTGCCAAGAGCTGGGCCATGGCACGCACGGCGTACCAGTCGCCGCAAGACATTGCGGCCCGGCGCGAGTGGGACCTAGCCTCACCAAGATCAACGAGTGAGGGCGTGTGATGACTTTGTTCTCGTCTCAACACTCAGTGCGGATAGTGGGATGTCCGGTTCGCGGCGACGACCTACGGTCGAGGATGACGAGCGTGGAAAAGCTCTTCATGCGTCCCGAAACAGCGACGCTCGCTCGTCGAGATCGCTCTGGATCTCACCGATGACAAGCGATGCAAAGACGTTAGGTCGCCTCAAGGTTGTTGGCAAGCGATGAGCCACATCGCCTCTGGACCCCAGTCTCCATTGCGAGCTCCTCCTCGGACTCGGGAGCAGTGGCGCTCGCCAAAGTGGAGGAAGGGGAGCCTTCTTCTACAGTGACTAACAAGCAAGCTGCGGCAAGCCGTGTAAGCGCCGAGCATGGGCGCAGCGTCTAGGTAATGATCGTGGAGCGCCAGAAGCGGCTTCCGTGCCTCAAGCAAAGCAGCCGACGCAGGCGACTCTTGCCACAAGCTGCGGCAAGCTTGGTCATTGGGCCAAGGAGTGGTCGCCCAAGGCAGGCGGCGAGGCCATCGTCTGCGAGCGGAGGAGGGGCGGCTGCTTCATTGCTCATGCGAGCATCGAACTACCTCTGCGGCACGCGGCGCGGTGGCTCTCCTCCCCTAGCGAGCCAAAGCACGCCCTCCTCGGCGCGATTACGCGCGACAAGACCGAGCGGGTGGTGCCTCGACACCGGCGCCACCCACCACATGCAGGCGGCGGAGTTCTTCTCGAGCTCGACCCAGCGTTGAGGCACCGTCAAGTTCGGTGGCGCCTCGCGTGGAGATCAAAGCGCGTCGGCTCTGTCGTCTTAATCGCAAATGGCGGCCGCATTGCTCACGGTGTCTACTCATCCGCGTTGAGAACTCCATCCATCGCTTAGGGCGGTGGATGAAACGGATCGCGCGTGGAGATCGAGACGCGAAGCGCTCGCATACAGGATCATCGCCGGCCTCCTCGTCAAGGTCGCGGGAGCCCGCTCGTCCCAGCGGTGGGCACCTCGGTCTTGGGACCGCCCGGCGTGGAGTGCAAGGCGTTTGGGCCCTCCTTGAGGCCAAGACGGCCGGCGCAGAGTGTCCATCCCACGTGAACTCCATTCTCGACCTGCCCAAGGCGGTCCTCCTCGAGCGAGCTTCGCGCCAGGAAGGCGCCTACGGTATCGCTCCGTACACTTCGACATTAGCGATTTGGTTGGTTCGCCTTCATCATCGAGCGGCCACTTCTCTGCGGGGCGGGCGTGGGAAGCACTGAGCCCGTTATTTTGGGCCTTACCGCATCATTGCCAAGATCAATGATATGGCGATCACCGGACCTTCCCAAAGCGGCCTACATCCATGATGTCTTTCATGTGGGTTTTCTCAAGAAGTTTGACTGAGTGCCCCGCTCACAAGCCCAATCTTGCCCATTCTCCATGGTGGGTCATTCAGCCCTCGAAGCGCTGCGTGCGACTTGCTTGTGACAAGTGGCAAGCGTTGATCGATGGCGGATTCATCGGCTCGATACTTCTTGGGAAGATGTCCAGATTTCAAAATCTTATCCTCCTTTCACTCGAGGACGAGTGTTCGTCGAGGAGGAGAGATGTCATGTGGGCCACGTATCGGCAGCGCCACAAGCGCGAGCGATTGGCCCTTGCGAGAGACGGCCCTAGAGGTCATAAGAGTCCAATGTATCGCTTTAGGCGATTGCAATTAGGAAGGTTTCAATTAGGGAAGTTTGTATTAGGAAGAGTAAGAGTTAGAGTCCTAGTCTAGGGAATGATTAACCTTCTATTTCAGATAAGAAGTCCTAGTCCAGGGAAGGATTAACCTTCTATTTCAGATTGTACTCCTATATAAGGAGCATATGCAGTAATAGAAAAACCAGCAAAGGATTGGGTTATTCCCAACCTCCCTTGCGCCCAAACCCATTGCTTCTTACTGTTCATTCATCACTGTTTAGTGTTGTACTGTTCACTGTGGTACTGTTCATCCACGGTATTGTTCATCTCGCCGTCCACCACGGCGTCCCTCACGCAATCCTCATAGCTGATTCTTCCTTTCCGCCTCCGCTCCCAGAACTCATCTCCTGACAACGAGGCTGATCAGCCATGAGGTACTTGCTATGCTAGCTATTAGAATATCTCAGGCATTGCAAGCCCAAGTCTAGTGCAATTCACCCCGAAAACAAGACTAACATGGATGTTTTAAATATTGGCTAAAGGGAGTTTCAGTGGACTATCAAAGAAAACCGAGAGTTGTATTAATTTCCATATCAAAAGGATTCCAAAAGGCAAAAAAGAAAGAAAGAGAAGGAACTGCTGCATCACCCAAGTTACAGTAGTATCACACAGATAGAAAATGAAGGCGCCAACACTGAAGCATAGACGTTGAGTTGAATGCACTATAGTTATTGTATCCTACTAAAACATAACTTCATTGCGAAACCATTACTGCACCAGCTAAAACAGTCCCATGCTGTTTATTGAATAGATTTGGTCATTTGTAGATGTAAATTTCAAAACAAGTAAAATCACATCAAGTTGCATCCTGAGGGACGAATCCTCACCAGTAGATCCACGCCGGCTAACACGAGATAACACTTCACCCACAAAGAGAAACACAGAACTCAAGGTATCCTGTTCATTAGCATCTTGGTCAGCAGCCAACTCGTTAGCTGCCTCTTCAGCTCCAACGAGAAGTTGACTGAGAACACTCTTGAAGAATGACCTTGGTTTCTGTTAAGGATTTACCATGCCAAGGTAGAAAGATTGTGCAAGTAAAAGTGAAAACAAATTGATTGATCAAGAAAATAAACCCCCAAAACAGGCGGACTTTTTAAAAATTTTGTAGCAATAATCTGCAGGAAAATAAAAGATACAAATCAAACCCACCCAAGTGCGCTGCAACACACCACCAAGTTGGAATGAGGAAATTTAGCAGGGAAGAATCCCAAGTAATTTGGCTGGTCAATTAGAAGATACTATAGAGAAAAAGGGATGATGTAAGTGCAGGTGAAGCTCCCATTCTTGCTTTATCTGGAACAGATGCAAGTAATTGTGCAACCCTTGAAATGAATGTCACTCTATCTGGGTTGAGAATGCCATCATCATGCTTATTGGAAAAGATAAAATCTGCAATAATCTGGCGCACCCTTATTCTCAAGGAAGCATAGAATTAATAGCCTAAAATGGAACAAACACATAAACTCTTAATAACAAACCCAAATTCAATACACAGATATGAAGTGAGAGCAAAAGAAAGATCCCAAATGGAAGTAAAATTTCCAGCAATGCAACAGAGTATGGGATGATTAAAAGGATTCAGGGTGGCCTGGTTTTTAATTATTTTTTACAACTGTTTTCTTGCTAAGATGACAAATATGTAGCTGGAGAAGTTCCATAGGTACAAATTACAGGGAGTTTGTACATCTTAAACTACACCATTGATCAACTATGGAAGCTAATGACATGATCAAACCTCGTTAAAATGTGCAACTCAATCGCTCCTCACCATGCTACATTGCTTCAATCTGTTCTATACCTTCATCGGTCCTTATGCCATATGCCTTAATTACACTATTAAGATCAATCAATAGATTTCGTTAACCATCTTAAAAAATCCAGCTGAATATATCAATATTGTCTCAACTATCAAGGGATCTGCATACTCTTTTGTTTTTATTGTACTGTAATATTTCCTATTTCTTCAGCAAGCATCACTAATTAAAGATAATCTGAAAATGTGTCCACATTGCTTCTGCTAATACTAGATCTAAGAAAAAGGTTTGAAAGTAGTCAGAACCAACAAAGTTGAACTGATACAAGATTCAGGCATGACAAAATATAATCGATAGAGGATTGTTTAATAATAGCACCTTTCGATGTTCGAATAAATAGTGTTATTATCCTCCTTAGAGTCTCCTTTCTGAGATAAAGCTGGAACAAGAGCTTGAATCACTTCAGTTGGAGGTCCTTTGACAAAAATGAATCATAAACTTACTTCCTTGCAGAGGCACGAATCTGCGTAACCACTTCAATGCAACATCTGGACAACAAAAGTGGGAGAGTGGGATTATAAACTAAAACCATAATGCTTAAGATTAGCAAGATATCAACAAGCTTAGTAAATGATATAAATGTGCTGAACATTCTAGATGTTCTTGAGAGCATAATAATCAAATTTCTTTTTAAAAAAACAATGTAAATGATGGCCAGGAACAATTAGTGTCCAAACAAAAGTTGGATTGTCCTCTCATTTAGCGCTCTGCAACCACACCTGCATTGCTTTTCATTTTAAATAGATAAGACGGGAAGAGTATATGATAGAATCAGACAATAGGCAGCAAGAGTACACCACAAGATTGTGAACATCGGAAACTCAACCAAACCATGGACAGAAAGTTTTCAGAAGCATCCTGTAAACACTACTGCTGCAAATCTCTCTCGCCTTCCACCCATGGCACAGTGAATATGAAGATTTATTTCGAGTGGCAAATATTTTAATAACATTTATCCGGGCAAAAGTTCTTTAAAGAACTCTACAAGTTCCTCTTTGTGGCTTTGATTCATGCCACATGTCACGAGTCAGTTTGTCTTATCACAAACAATGCACACATGTTATGAGATTCATGAATGATACAAATGAAGTATGACTGTATGAGAATGAGATTGCAGTTGGCAGATGATATTAGTGGTGTATGAATACTTATGAGCGTATGGGAAAGTTACTACATGTCAAATACCCCAGTGATACAGTATATGTGTAGAGTAACAGGTTTGAGGAGTACACTTACTGCCAAGCAATATCTTAGACATGGTAGGAAATGCTGGACCATGATAAAAAGCACCCCTCCAAGACTCCCTTTCATCATCGCTGAGGTTCACAGCATTGATAATCTGAAAATACAGAAAATTAGATGCATTCTCCCTGCTATATCATGCCATAGAAAGCTATAATTCCAATTTTCTGAATCACACAGAAGGAAGCATGTATCTTTGAATATGCACACTAATTTATCTCTCAAATCCCCAACTTGGTCCTCTGTCATGAATGCACTACCAAAGGATTCAGGTTCTATAAATGTATCCTGCCAGTTCTGCGGTCTCAATAAGGTGTTGCAATTTAATTGCAAATTATGTGACTCATGTTCTAATATCGCATTCTAGTTAGGGGCAATTCCTTCCAGAGGGCAATTTGTCCAATCTAGTTTGCACAATTGGCATTCTTACGAACTAAATATAGAATAAACATGCCTATGCAATCACTATAATACCTTTTAAGTTCCATTTCAGCATACTATCCTACACGATTGCAAGTCAAAACACAAACTGGACTTCCAGTTTTCCACGAACCCCTTCCATCATACTTATTAGCACCAAATCATATTTGTCATGCCAATACAAGTAAAAAATTTATAAGAATCTCGTAAGTTTGCTCAAATGCATGAAATAAAGGCTTCAAACTAGCACAGAGCCTCACCTGGCTCCTGAAGGGCTCGTCCACGGTACCTGCAGGAGAGCGCACGAGGACGAGAGCGCGTCAGAGACCTCCAAATGATGAGAATATAGGGATGGGGGTGGGCGGGGTTAGAAATTGGGGGCTTACCGGCGAAGACGGCGGAGTCGACGGGGAAGAGGAAGGCGGCGACGGCGTGGATCGCGCGGACCACCTCACCAGCGCTCGCCGCAGCGGCGACTGAGTCAGCCGCGTCCGCCACCTTTTCTAGGGCCAGGGCTTCGAGGCGCGCGCCTCCGTCGCAACCTCCTAGGAAGCCGCGGCCGCCGCGGCGCTGCTTGTCTTGCTCGCCGTGGGACGGGAGTTCGAAACAGACGAGGCAACGAGAGCGTTTAGGGAGTTACGGGGTTTTGGAGCGAGAGGAATTAGGGGGGGCTTCTAAGGAAAACTTGCATCTTCTTGCTATGGATAATTTTTCGGATGTACGATGGTAAGTTCAGGTTCGTACGGCCGGGAATAACATTCTGCGAATATAATAATTTTACAACGAGATATAACATCCAACAGATGAGCATGCACTAAAATTTTTCACAGATGAAACAATCCATCACAATAAAAACGATACAATATCTAGCAACCCCACTACAACATGAACAAAAAAATTCTTGTGCGCAAATCTAGAACCCCACGCAACAAAAAAACTTGCAATAAATCCTAACTCACTGTAATAAAAATTATTTTGCTACAACATTTGAGAAGCATGTTACAACAAAATGAAACACCTTATGTAATAATTTCATAAAGTTGTTGCAACAAATTCAACATTCTGCAAAAACCTATACAATAATTTAATTTTGGTTCACCGTAACGCGGAAGTTGGTGCGGTCGATGCTAATATAGGTGGTGGGCGCGCGGTTGGACTCCCACGACCGCCGCTTCCTAGCACGCCCACCCGCGTGGGCCAGTCTCTACAGCCACCGTCCGACGCATCGCCACAGCGTCCTCCTCGCTAGTCCCACTAAGACAGACAGAAAGAGATGGGGACCTCCGTTGGCGAGCTCCCAGTTGCCAACAAGCCACCCGAGGGGAAAGTATGTAACTACAGATGGACTTGGGAGTGGGGAGGAGGTCAAGCTTCGGAGTGAAAGAGGACAAGGATTTAGGATTTAGGCGTAGAAATCAGCAGGGAATGGGAGCGGTGATAGCCGACGATGTTCGCCGGAGCGAGAGAAAACAACAACCGCACCACAAAAGCAAAATTGTGTGACATGGCTAGAGCTCGCCGGAGTAGCATGTGGAGATTAAGGGGCTATCGGAGTTGGTGAGAGAGATGAGAGCACAGGAAAGGAAGAGGCTTTTGGGAGAATGCAACAACATAGAGTGAGAGAGTAGTAATGAGTGACAAAAGTAGTCAGTTTACAACTCTAATGTTGTAGGAGCCTATATAAGAGGAGAGTGGAGAGTGGAGAGTGGAGCGGAGGTCTGATATTGTGGGGACCTATACTGGAGTGTCCAGGAGAAGAGCATGACTCGCATCAGACGTACGGGCATGAGCATTACCAACTAAAATTTTCAAGATTTCACAAGAAAGTTTTGTTACTGCGTAGTTAATCGATTTTCCATGTCCCAAATTGAAAACTATGCGTTAGGTTCATTCATTTTCTTTTTAGGATCACCATGCGTTGGATTTTTTGAATATGCACACTAATTTATCTCTCAAATCCCCAACTTGGTCCTCTGTCATGAATGCACTACCAAAGGATTCAGGTTCTATAAATGTATCCTGCCAGTTCTGCGGTCTCAATAAGGTGTTGCAATTTAATTGCAAATTATGTGACTCATGTTCTAATATGTGCATTCTAGTTAGGGGGCAATTCCTTCCAGAGGGCAATTTGTCCAATCTAGTTTGCACAATTGGCATTCTTACGAACTAAATATAGAATAAACATGCCTATGCAATCACTATAATACCTTTTAAGTTCCATTTCAGCATACTATCCTACACGATTGCAAGTCAAAACACAAACTGGACTTCCAGTTTTCCACGAACCCCTTCCATCATACTTATTAGCACCAAATCATATTTGTCATGCCAATACAAGTAAAAAATCTATAAGAATCTCGTAAGTTTGCTCAAATGCATGAAATAAAGGCTTCAAACTAGCACAGAGCCTCACCTGGCTCCTGAAGGGTTCGTCCACGGTACCTGCAGGAGAGCGCACGCGGACGAGAGCGCGTCAGAGACCTCCAAATGATGCGAAGATAGGGATGGGGGTGGGCGGGGTTAGAAATTGAGGGCTTACCGGCGAAGACGGCGGAGTCGACGGGGAAGAGGAAGGCGGCGACGGCGTGGATCGCGCGGACCACCTCACCAGCGCTCGCCGCAGCGGCGACTGAGTCAGCCGCGTCCGCCACCTTTCTAGGGCCAGGGCTTCGAGGCGCGCGCCTCCGTCGCCACCTCCTAGGGAAGCCGCGGCCGCCGCGGCGCTGCTTGTCTTGCTCGCCATGGGACGGGAGTTCGAAACAGACGAGGCAACGAGAGCGTTTAGGGAGTTACGGGGTTTTGGAGCGAGAGGAATTAGGGGGGCTTCTAAGGAAAATTTGCATCTTCTTGCCATGGATAATTTTTCGGATGTACGATGGTAAGTTCAGGTTCATACGGATATAATAAATTTACAATGAGACATAACATCCATCAGATAGGTATGCACTAAAATTTTCCACAGATACAACAACCAATTACAACAAAAACAAAGTAATATCTAGCAACCCCACTACAACATGAACAAAAATTCTTGTGCGGTAAATAAGGAACCCCACCGCAACAAAAAAAAAAACTTGTGCAATAAATCCGTAACCCCACTGCAATAAAAATCATTTTGCTACAATATTTGAGAAGACATGCTACAATAAAATGAAATACCTTATGCAATAATTTTATAAAGTTGTTATAACAAATTCAACATTCCGCGAAAACATATGCAATAATTTAATTTTGATTCACCGTAACGCGGAAGTTGGTGAGATCGATGCTAATATGGGTGGTGGGCGCGCGGTTGGACTCCCACGACCGCCGCCTCCTAGCACGCCCCTTGCGCGTGGGCCAGATCTCTCTGACCACCGTCAGAGCGCGCCGCGCAGCGTCCTCCTCGCTAGTCCCACTAAGACAGACAGAAAAGAGATGGGGACCTCCGTTGGCGAGCTCCCAGTTGCCAACAAGCCACCCGAGGGGAAAGTATGTAACTACAGATGGACTTGGAGTGGGGAGGAGGTCAAGCTTCGGAGTGAAAGAGGACATGGATTTAGGATTTAGGATTTAGGCGTAGAAATCAGCAGGGAATGGGAGCGGTGATAGCCGATGATGTTCACGGAGCGAGAGAAAACAACAACCGCACCACAAAAGCAAAATTGTGTGACATGGCTAGAGCTCACGGAGTAGCATGTGGAGATTAAGGGGCTATCGGAGTTGGTGAGAGAGATGAGAGCACGAGAAAGGAAGAGGCTTTTGGGAGAATGCAACAACATAGAGTGAGAGAGTAGTAATGAGTGACAAAAGTAGTGGGTTTACAACTCTAATGTTGTAGGAGCCTATATAAGAGGAGAGTGGAGAGTGGGCGGAGGTCCGATATTGTGGGGACCTATAGGAGCAGAGCATGACTCGCATAAGACGTGACGGCATGAGCATTACCAATTAAAATTTTCAAGATTTCACAAGTTTTGTTCTTCACGTAGTTAATCGATTTGCCATGTCCCAAATTGAAACTATGCGTTAGGTTCATTCATTTTCTTTTTAGGATCACCATGATGGAGAAGTCTCTGTGTTTTGTCCGGTGCTTGTGGGGCTCTGACACATGGTCAAGGATGACATCTTGATCATCATAGGACAAGCTGACTTTAAGGATGACATCTTGACTGTCATAGGGGCGACATCTTGACTGTCATGGGACAGTGACTTTAAGGACAACATCTTGGTGTCATAGGGACAGCAGACTTTAAGGGCGACATCTTGACTTGTCCTTGCAAGATCTTAGACAAACATCTTAGCATATGCTTGGTGGTTGGCGCCCTATAAATATGTATCCCCAACCCCTCGAGTTGGCATGACATTGTGTTAGAAATAAACAAAGAAAAATTGCCTCATCTTCAAGTGTCATCCTCTCCATGAGAGTAAGGATCTTGCTAACACCAACAAAGAAGAGTCCAATGAGTAACAAGTGGTATCGAGCCTTACTATCCTCCGTAGCTTGAGCATCTCTTGCTCATCTCCGTCTCCGACCTCGCAGCGGCCCAGTGAGTGGCGGCCAGCAGACTCCAGTCCCCGCTCACTCCTCTCCGGAGGCGGAAGCGGCTCGTCGAAGCAACCCTCTCTCCACGCGACGACCCCGATGTAGCGCCATGTCCGCAGGCGATCTCGGCCTTCGGTCGCCTCGAGCACTCGGCGTCGTGAGACAGCCGAGCTTCGCCACATGAGCAGCAGCAGCAGCCAGCGGCGGCAGAGCCGAGACTGGCCGTGAAAAGAGCGTCAAAATCGGCGTGGCGGAGCCGGCAGCCAGAGCGGAGGTGGAAGCGGCGGCGGCGATGCGGCGGTGGTGGCAGCAGAGGTCAAGGCTCTCTGCAAGCGAATAACAACTCCATATCCGCCGATGATAATACGGCAAACGGATCTTGAGCCGGCTGAGAGAGGAGGCGTATGAGGGCGAAGCGGCGCAATGGCGCGCCGCCAAGACGCCACGGCGCCACGCGGCACCAGACAGCGCGTGACGCACGGCGCTCTCGAGGAGGCGCGCCGCGGCGGCGACGTCTGGTCGACGGAGAGCGCGGCCTTCCGCGACGCGGCTCTCTCTCCCGGGTACGGTACCATGGTCACCACGGGTACCAGGCTGTCGTCAGGGACGTCGGCCCCGACGGCGGGTGGGCTGCGGTGATGAGGGTAAAACTCCAGGTGCGGCATATGTGGGATGCAGTCCGGTACGGCGACGTCGACTACGACCAGGATCGACAGGCGCTGGATGCTCTCATCACTGCAGTCCCGCCCGAGATGCAGTTCTCGCTTACCAACAAGCGGACTGCCAAAGAGGCTTGGGACGCCATCGCTGCAGCACGCATCGGCAGCGACCGCGCCCGCAAGTCTACATTGCAGGCACTTCGCACGGAGTGGGAGCACTTGGCCTTCAAGCCAGGTGAGGACGTGGATGACTTTGTTCTCCGTCTCAACACTCTGTTGCAGAAGCTGGTGCAGTTCGGCGACGACACCTACGGCGAGGAGAGAGCTGTGGAAAAGCTCTTCCGCTGCGTCCCCGAGAAGTACAAGCAGACGGCTCGCTCGATCGAGTCTCTGCTGGATCTCTCCACGATGACAATCGAGGAGGCGTTGGGTCGCCTCAAGGTTGTTGACAGCGATGAGCCACATCGCCTCTCGGGACCCGTCTCCATTGGCGGGAAGCTCCTCCTCACTCGGGAACAGTGGGTCGCCGGCCAAGGTGACAGGAAGAAGGGGGAGCCTTCTTCCACGACAGGCGGCCGCAAGCAAGGCAAGCGCGGCAAGCCGTGTAAAGACGCCCAGGCATGGGCGCGAGGACGTGCTTAGGGTAATGATCGTGGGCGCGCCAGGCGCGCATTGCCGCAAGCAAAGCCGCCGAGGCGACTCTTGCCACAATGCGGCAAGCTTGGTCATTGGGCCAAGGAGTGTCGGCGACCACGACGCGCCAGCCCATCGTCGCATGCAGCGGGAGGAGGCGGCCGGCGCTGTTCATTGCTCATGCGAGCATCGAACTACCTCCTGCGGCACCGGCCGCAGTGGCTCTCCTCCACCTTGACGAGCCAAAAGCACACGCCCTCCTCGGCGACAGTTCCGGCAACGACAAGACCGACGGGTGGTGCCTCGACACCGGCGCCACCCACCACATGACCGGGCGGCGGGAGTTCTTCTCCGAGCTCGACCCAGGCGTTCGAGGCACCGTCAAGTTCGGCGACGCCTCCGCCGTGGAGATCAAAGGCGTCGGCTCTGTCGTCTTCGTCGCCAAGATCGCGGCGAGCACATTTGCTCACCGTGTCTACTACATCCCGCGTTGAGGAACTCCATCATCGCCTTAGGGCGGTGGATGAGAACGGATCGCGCGTGGAGATCGAGCGCGGTCTCGCATATGCGGGATCATCGCCGCGGCTCCTCGTCAAGGTCAGCAGAGCAACCGCCTCTACGTCCTTCACGCGCAGTGGCGCAACCTCATGTCTTCGGCCCGCCGCGACGCGGCGCTTGGAGGTGGCACGGCGTTTGGGCACCTCAACTTTGAGGCCCTAAGACAGCTCGGCAGCAAGGAGATGGTGCGGGGCATGCCGCACGTCGACCACGTGGAGCAGTTCTGCGACACCTGCGTCCTCACCAAGCTGCGGCGGCTCCCCTTCCCTCGCCAGGCGAGCTTCCGCGCCAAGGAGAAGCTGGAGCTCGTACACGGTGACCTCTGTGGCCCCGTGACACCGGCTACACCTGGAGGCCGGCGCTACTTCCTCCTCCTCGTCGACGATGTGTCCCGCTACATGTGGTATCTCACCTCGGCGTCAAAGCGGCATGCGGACGCCATCAAGCGTCTTCAAGTTGCTGCGGAGGCGGAGTGCGGCCACAAGCTTCGGGTCCTACGCACGGACAACGGCGGTGAGTTCACGGCGGCCGAGTTTGCGGCGTACTGCGCCGACGAGGGGATCCATCGTCACTTCTCCGCGCCGTACACCCCGCAGCAGAACGGCGTCGTCGAACGCCGCAACCAGACGGTGGTGGCCACCGCCCGCGCCCTCCTCAGCGAGAGGATGCGGCACTCTCATCGGGGTGAGCGGTAATGATCGCCGCTCTACTGCTCAACCGCTCCCCACCAAGGCCCTCGGCGGCAAGGCGCCATCGAGGCACTGCACGGCGCAAGCCCGCGGTGAACCACCTCCGTGTCTTCGGCTGCCTGGCCTTCGTCAAGGAGCTCAACCACGTTGGCAAGCTCGACGACCGGAGCACGCCAGGGGTCTTCATCGGCTACGCAAAGGGCGCCAAGGCCTACCGCGTCCTCGACCCTGCGACACGGCGCATGCGCATCACGCGTGACGTCGTGTTCGACGAAGGGCGAGGCTGGACGTGGGGCAAGATGGTGGATGACGGCTCGACTCCGATGACCAGCGATTTCATCGTCGACTCGTCCGCCGAGGAGGCGGGGGCGGCGGCTCATCTTCACCGAGCCGCCTACCCACCGCCTCGTTCGCCACCATCTCCGTGAGTCCTTCACCACCGCCAGCACCGCCGCCACGCCTCGCTCTCCTACACCGGCACCTACTCCTTCAGGCTCGGCACCGGCAGCTTCGACCCACAACGAGCAGCGCACGGTGGAGTTCGCCACTCCGCTGTCCAACGACGAGGATCGCATCGACGCCTACCACGGCGGCGAGCCTCTGCCTTCTGCACTGCGGGCGACCTCCTCGGCGGCCGGCCGGTCTGAAGCAGCGCAGCGACCTCAAGGCGGAGCTGCACCTTGCATGTGACGACGGCGAGCCTTGTTCCTTCGCCGAGGCGAGAGAGAGCAGCGGCATGGCGTGCTTGCGATGCGAGGAGGAGATGGACGCCGCTGCGAAACAAGACGTGGGAGCCGGCGATCTTCGGTAAGCCACCACGCCATCTCTCTCAAGTGGGTCTTCAAGCTCAAGAAAGACGAGGCCGAGAGTGATCAAACACAAGCGCGCCTCGTGGCACGTGGCCGTCCGGCGGAGGGAGTCGACTTCGACGATGCCTTCGGCGCTGTTGCGCGGATAGAGTCCGTCGTCTCCTCCTGCCCTCGCAGCCCGGGGAGGTGATGCGTTCATCACATGGGCGTCAAGTCCGCTTTTCTCAACGGCGACTTGAAGGAGGAGGTCTCGTCCGCCACCGCCAGATTCATCATCCCGGCAAGGAGAGCAAGGTCCTCCGCTGCGCAAGGCCCTCTACGGCTTGCGGCGGCACCGCGAGCTTGAACGCCAAGTGGACTCCACCCTCAAGAAAATGGAATTCGGCAGAGCGCTCACGAGGCCAGCGGTCTCCGGCGAGCAAGGAGGCAATGTCCCATCGATAGGCGTCTCGTCGGCGACCTTGTGATCACCGGTACCAAGGAGGAGGAGATCGAGGCATTCAAGGCGGAGATGAAGGCCACCTTCCGGATGAGCGACCTCGGGCCCTCTCCTTCTACCTCGGGATCGAGGTCCACCAGACGACTCGGCATCTCTCTTCGCCAGGGCCGCCACGCCAAGCGCATCGTGGAGTCGGCGGCCTCACCGATCGCAACCAACCCCACACTCCTATGGAGGAGAGGTGGTGAGTCGTGAGAGTACTGGCGGAGGAGGTAGACGCGACGCAAAGATCTGCGGCGCATTGTGGCGACCTTCGCTATCTTGTCCACACGCGGCCGGACTTGGCGTTCGCCATCGCTCGTCGGCCGGTTCATGGAAGCGACCGACGACGGAACACCGGAGCCGTGAAAAGGATCCTCCGCTACGTCGCGGGCACCTTCGACTACGACTTGTACTACCCAAGGTGCCCGGCGGCGCGACTTCATCGGCATGATGACAATGACCACGCCGGCGACATCGACACGAGCAAGAGCACCAATGGATGACAGACTTCCTCGACAAGTGTCCGTCACCGGCGATCGGTCAAACAAGCAGTGGTGGCTTTGTCTAGTCGTGAGGCGAGTACATTGCGACCACTACCGCTTCTACCCAGCTCGTGGTGGCTCGGTACCGGCGATCTCCTTGGCGAGATGCGAGGCGATGGGAACTCAGGGTGGACAGCAAGTCCGCCTTGGCCTTGGCGAAGAACCCTGTCTTCCATGAGCGCAGCAAGCACATCCGGGTGAGTATCACTTCATCGGCCGCTGGATGAAGGGAGTATCCGGGCCAACTACATCAACACCCAAGACCAGCTCGCCGACTTCCTGACCAAGTCTCTTGGGCGGATCAAGTTCCAGGAACTTCGCGCCAGGATCGGGATGGCTCAGATTCCTCACAAGGAGACACACAAGACTTAGGGGGAGAATGATGGAGAAGTCTCGTGTTTTGTCTCGGTGCTTGTGGGCTACTGACACATGGTCAAGGACGAGATCTTGGTGTCATAGACAAAGACTTTAAGGACAACATCTTGATCATAGGACAAACATCTTGATCAGTCATAGGACAGCTGACTTTAAGAACAACATCTTGACTGTCCTTGTACAAAGATCTTAGACAAAGATCTTAGCATATGCTTGGGTGGTTGGCGACTTATAAATGTATCCCAACCCCTCGAGGTTGGCATGGCATTGTGTTAGAAATAAACAAAGAAAAATTGCCTCATCTCCAAGTGTCATCCTCTCCATGAGAGTAAGGATCTTGCTAACACCAACAGCAAGAGTCCAACGAGTAACACACCATGCGTTGGATTTGAAGAAATGCGTCCCTAACCATCCAGTTCTCTAGATGCTTCAAAACACCTCTTGATGCACAATGATAAGCGAAAGTAAGCTCGAGTCTTCAAACGCTTTCATTTTGATCAAGAATATTTCATACCAAAGCCATCATGCCTCCCAAAAAAAACATGATGAACTCATCATGGCCACATCTAAAACATTCACTTCTTCAGCATAACAAAGAATGATATTGTTATTTTCTGCACATATTACATGTCTGCGGATTTCAACATATACTGCTCGAGTACAAAGTTGAGCAGAGGGCAGAAAATGAAATAGAATGGCATTTCTATGGTTAAAAAGAAGAAGAAATAGAAGAAGAAAAAAAGATAAAACTGTGAAGGCGTGCTATTGTACAATTATGCTATGAGCGGGTTTGGTTATTGACAAGCAGTGTCACAAGATGCTGCCTATCAACCATAGGTGCAAGAAGAGCCAATACACCATGAGTCCTAGCCTTGCACGTGGCCGATTCATCAAAATTTGGCTCCCTGAGACCCTACAGAAAGATACAAGGTAATTAGACTAAAAACGAACACTTCTAGAAAATTGCTAATATGCAGTACTCTCCTTCCACACAACAATCATAGTCGTCAATGAAACAATCAATCAACCAATAAAATGTATATAGCAAAAGGTTATTCATTTCCTCTCTTGGAAACAAATTTGAGTTGGCATAATTTCTGAACTTAACTCTTATTTCCAGCGAATACAGTCATAAACGAAAAAAAACTAGAATCACACTATTTGTAAGGGGCGTATCTAGTGCAAACTAATGGCTAGGTGCAATTATGCAAGTTCTTTTGGTTCATGATATGTTCAAATAAAACTCCAAATTCAGATTGAATGTGTTATGTGAAACAAAGAAGAAGAAGACCAAAATCCTTACAAACTATAAATTAGAAGTAAATAAAAAAAAGGAAAGAGAAAATTTAAAATTAAGATATACTTTTTGTTTCACCTAACGCCATCTGAGTTTGAACAGCGTAACTTCAAGATTTGTAAACAGCTTACCAGATGCCATCAACCCTATCAGCAATATGCTTTCCTTGTGCTGGAATCATGCCAGATGTATGCAGTGATTTAAATATACGCCCTTCAATACAAGAAATACAGCACTGTCATTGACACATTAAAAATATTAATAGAAATAACTCAAAAAAATAGTCTAGATTACCTTTGTCATCCGAATCCTGTGCAGCAATTAGTCGTTCTGACTCTGTGCCAATATTCAGAACAAGATGGTCAGATGACCCCTTTCGCATTATTCTAGCATGTGCGGCAGTAGGGGCAGATGAAATTGATGCCTTCCCCATTGGTCCCTGCATATTAGTATACAATACTATATTATTATAACCAAGCATATATGCAATTTTAATAAAGCTGCAAAGAGATGTGCTGATATGCAAAGTATAGCTCCTGTGCAATATACTGGTAAACTATTAATATGAGAAACGCCATAACAAAAACACAAGCGTAAGACTTGTGGCCAGGCAAATCACAATGTAAGAACAGTAATATTGCTATATAAAAACATTAGGAATTCCAGTAACATAACCTAAAAGACAAAATATAGAGAAGGAAAAGCAATGATGAAACCACAAGACAAAAAGGGTTTACCAAATCTTCAATCTCAGATATCTCTGAACCAATTGCTGAGGAAGATGCTTCAAACGCCCTGTCTTTACTAGACTCTGGCTGCACAAGCCGAGCATGATCCAAGTCCTCGAGCATCTTAACTTTAGTTGATAACTCATCAACTGCCTTTTCCCTGGCCTGCAACTTAGCTCCCAGCTCCTGTATTACAGACTTGGCATTCTCAGATTCGGTACTTGAGGTGATTATTAGTTTTTCCAGCTTAGATAAGAGTGCTTGTGTGCTTGTAGGTTTGTTATCCTCTCGTGCATCTTTTCCTCCAAGATATCCTAACCGCTGAATCACTCGCTCCATACTAGCCGTTACCTCAAGTAGTTCATTGCTTTTTGACTCCAATTTCCAACTATTTGAATCACTATTTCTGCAGACCTCCTTTAGCTGTTCAATTTCACGAGCATGTGATTCAAGATTTAACTGTAAACCTTCATTTTCATATCTTAAGGTCTCCATTTCACGTTGAAGTGCATCAACTTCATCAATGACAACAAATAGTTTGTCAATGGGACTAGAGAACATGGCCACATTTCTCTGCAAATGTGAGTCGCCTGATGGTATATTTAGCTTATTTATTTTCTCAATAAGTGCTTCCAGTTGATCCTTTGAAATTACGTCAGTTATACCTGAAGGGGAGAGAGAGTTAACACAAGAAAACAAGCAAAATAAGTCTGAAATAAACATTGTCAATATAAGAATGTCTAACCAATAGTTCCGTAAAAAATTACCTTTGTCTGCTGTAGTTTGAGTGTGTTCAAGTGACAGCAACTCTAACTCTCTTGCCTTCAACATATCCTCCCTTTCCTGGGATTCCCGAATCTTTATTTCCATTCCATTGCACTCATCCTGTAATGTTTTGAGATTTTTCTCCAGCTCACATACTCTTTCTACATACAACTGATGGTCTTTTGAAGCAGTTTCAGCAATTGACTCGGCTTGTTTCAGCCTCATTTTCAACTCATCTAATGAAGTTATCACTACCCCTTTAATATCAGATAACTTCTCAGACTCTGACTTCAGTTTGTTCACGGTAGATAGTAAAGTATCTGCCGCCTTAGTATAATCATCAGCGTCCTCATCCTTCAAAACAGGCAAATTCCCTTCTACTTTTGATACAATGCTGGAGTTGCCTGTTGCCAACTCTATTGCATAGCCTAGATCAAGCACACCATCAAAAATAATTTGAATCTGTTGGGTGCAATAAATACATTTTGATGACATTGCCCTCAGCTCTTTTTGTAGAGAAACCAGTTCAGCTTCTTGAGCTCTGTTATGAATGTCCTTGTTCCCCAATTCAATCTTCAAGGTGTCATGCTCTTCTAAAGTACGGGCAAAGTTGTTGCTTGCCAATTGCAGAGCACGTAGCACTAGCATAATATTGTCAGTCATGTAGCCTGACAAATCTTTAAAAAAACCAGACAAATATTCAGCTTGGTTGCTGAACTGTTCAACAATAGTAGTGAAGGATGAATCATCATCAATTTTTCCTTTTCTAGTTTTGCTGACGACCATTCTTTCAGTAACAAAATTATCGTAGTCAGGAAGAGAGAAAAGTGTGGCAAACTCTGAATCCTGATTATGAGTACATTAAATGGTCAGGTTATGTTTAAGCATGATGAGGTCAAGTCACACAACAAAGAATTCTAAAACCAAGCAACGCAAAACCTTGAAAAGCGTATGCTGAGAGAGAGAAAGAGAGATCTATAAATTATATGAGATATCCACCTCCTTCATTATGTGTGGATCATGCATGCAAAATAATATGGAGCTACATGGGCAATGTCCAACTTGCCCATAGCATAAAGCTATAACATGGGTATATGGATTCTTTTTTCCCTTAGTTATCTCACTAACACGACCAGACACGACATGTTGACAGCTACAAATTTGATAAGTCATTCAATCATCTTGTCCATTGGTAACTACATTACAAAACTGACAGGTCCAATAACACAAGAACTACATTACAAACATGTATAGAGGAGCAACTAGAATGATAGTGGTCTAGTGGAAGCATTCAACTAAGTCTATTGGTAGTAAAATATTGCTCGTAGTAGGGTCCTGACTATATAAATAATGCTAGAAAGCCAGTAAGTTAGATAAAATAATAAATTCACTGCTACACACAAAACAAAGAAACAAAAAAAAACACTTTCTAAACAATCATATAATCATGAAAAAAAAACTTTACCTCCATAATTGGATCAATCTGAAACCCCCTTGCAGCAAGTTGTTCATGCATACTCTTCACTATAAGGCTCATATCTCTCAAGCTGCTGATCTTCTTTCCACATTCTTCAGCCATCAATGATACGATACTTCCATCCATCACAAATGTGCTAAGTTTCTCAAGGTAACCATGATGTTCAATTGAATGACTTTGTAAGTTTCCATGAGTTTTATCCAACTCTTCCAAACATTTGGCTAGCTTAGCATTAAGGCCGCTAATTTCCATTTCATGTTTCACTTCAACTTCATTCTTTTCAGCATGAAGAATAGAAAGATTCGTTCTAGCCTGTGACAATGCATCTTGTAGTGAGTTAATAGTTATGTTGGCATCTTCTAGTTTGTTGGCATTATGAACAAGTTCCTCATTTGTTTTCTCCAAATCCTCTTCTACAGCAGCAGCATGCAATTGTATTTGGTGTTTTTCTTCAGAACTAGAAGAAAGATACTCGTTTACTTTACTCAATTCATCTTCTAATATCTTTATGGTGGAAAGTGCATCAGAAAGCCTGCTAGCTTGCAAGGCAACTTGTTCATTTGCTTTGTGTAGCTCATTCTCCAAAGAACACTTAGCAGCTTGTGATTCCTTGATGTATTGGGCAATCTGGCTTATTTTTCCACAGGCTCCTCAAAGGGGTGATCAACAGGAAGAACAATGCTTGATACTGAATCAACTAGAGTGCCCCAGGAAGCGTTGGCTTCTTCCAACATGCTTTCTACTTTACCCTTTTCATTATTAAGGGCAAGAATGTCCAACTGCAGCTTATTAAAATGTGTGACCTGAGAAGATAGATGCTCAACTTGTTCCTTGAGATCCGTAATTGCAGATTCTCTTGACACTATCTCGTATTTTAGATTCTCCATTTCTGTGTTTCTTGCATTCAGATCTTGTTTTAGCTTATCTGTTTCAGAGTTCTTTTCATCCAAAGCTTGTTTTAGATTCTCTGTTTCAGAGTTGTTTTCATTCAGAGAATGATTTAGCTTCTCTATCTCAAAGTTATTCCTATCCAAAGCTTGTTTTAAATTCTCTGTTTCTGAGTTCTTTTCATCCAGAGCATGTTTTAGCTTCTCTATCTCAGAGTTCTTTTCATCCAGGACTTGCTTGAGTCCTTCACGCTCTTGTACCAAACCCTTCCCCTTTTTCACGGCCATTGACAGCTTCTCCCTAAGCAAAGATGATTTTTCCTCCACCCGTTCAAGCTCTTTCTGCAATGAGTCCTTTTCAGTTTTTAGGACATAGATCTCCTCTGTCATTCTGTGTAGTTCATCGGACAGTCTCATCCTCTCATATTTATCAATCATGTCTTCTTCAAGAATTATTTTACATAGTGTTAATTCCTGATCTAGGGTATATGCTAGTGTTTGTAACTTCTCGAAACTCCCACGCTCGACAGAAGAGGATTTCGCTCTTAGTTGGATGTTGCTTAGGCACTGCTCTACTAACTTGGTAGTCTCCAGGGGCTCATTGCCCTCCAATGTGACATCAGAAACCTCTGCAAATGCCTTTACAAGCTCAGTATTCCGCGAAGAGACAACAGATAATTTATTAACAACAGCATTGTATAGGGACATCAATTCAGAATGTTCATTTACAAGTATGTCCTTTTCCTGCTTCTCTTCCAGTAGAACTATGGTCAAATGGTCAATTTCATCATGCATTGAGACCAATTTTGATTCATGTGCAGCCAGTCTACACAGCATATCAGAAGACTCATTCTGCATCTGGACTGCATCGTCTTTGGCCTGGCTCAACGAGTTGACTAGCCAAGTGATTTGTGAATCAAGTTCACCAGTTAAGACTGAGTGTGGAAAGTCAATGGAGCCTAGGATATCTTTAACTTTGCGGTGCTCTGAGAATATCATATCAGCAATTTTCTTTTGTTCAACCAACCATTCCAACCTGTCAGTCATCTCCAAGGAAAGCAGATTCTCTGGAAATGATGCTTCCGACATGACCTCTTCAATGCGTTGAAGAACCCCATCCTTTAGTGAAAGAGAGGCCTCAACAGAAGTAAGTGCAGTGTTTGCTTCATTCAGTTGCTCAATGCTGGCCTTAGCAGCTTCCCATGCGTTGTATGTTTCTCGAAGCTCATCCAAGCATTTCTCATGCTCATTCGACTTTTCATCTAACAACGCCTTGAGCTCCTCGACTCTGCCCTCAGCTGCTTGCAATGCATCAGACTTCTGTTGAACCTCTGACATGCACCTCTCCAGCTCACCTGTCTTTTCAGCCAACGCCTGCTTCAAGGAATCGCGATGCTGCACCAACGACTTGCCCTTTGTAACAGCCATGCTGAGCTTCTCCTTGGTTGTCAATAATTTATGCTCCATCTGTTCAAACTCTGCCTTTGCTTTGCGAGCTTCAGTGTTTGCTGCATCTCGAGCAGCTTTCACTATCTCAAGCTCTTCAGCAAGAGCCTTGTTTTCTTCCCCGAAAGTGCACAACTTCTGCAGGAAATTTGCTTCTTTTCTCTTGCTACTGACCAATTCCTCTGAAGCGATACCTAAGATGGTAGCGTGATCACATTGCTCCATGGCCACAAAACCAGGCTTCACCTCTGCTAAAACCTGCTCAAGTTGTCCGATACCCAACAAGACCTGCCTGTACTTCTCTGCTAGCAACGAAGTCTTCCTTTCCACAGCAGATATCCTGTCCTGATCAGCACCCTCAAAGCTGACATCATCTTGCCCAACCACAGCATCGACTGATGCAATGATTCGCCCAATCGCTAGTTCTGACCCTTCCCTCCATGAACCAAGATATGCATCCACAACCTCCCTTGACACCTCTGTCTCTGCAGCCCTAGCACGTAGGCTCTCGACCTCCTGCTCCCTGGCATGCGCCGCTGAATTAAGTTCAAGCACAAGTCTCGAGCAATCATCCAACATCGAGTGCAGCGGTGTTGGCGACGCCAGCAGCCTCTCATCAGGATCCTCTTCCTGCAACGACCCCGATGATTCCTGCCCCACCAACTCCCGTAGGATCCTTCGGAGTGCCACTACCTCCCGCGCAAACACCTCCCTCTCTTCCTGAACCAAAAAAACCATTCCACATCGCGTTACAATTTTAGAATTGAAGACTAGAGCTGGCGTGGTGCAAATAACGTGCGCAATAACACGAAACTAATCTAGTATAGGAGGCAAAGGAAGCAGCACCTTGTACTTGCGGCACTCGGCGGCGGCGCTGGTCTCATCTGGGAAGTCGATAACGGCGATGGATTCGTCGAGGGAGCGGGCGGAGCGGGAGCCGGCGGTGGCGAGATCGTCGGGGGCGTCCTCGAAGGTCTCGCCGCTGGTGGCTTCGTCGGCGGGCATGTTGACGAGGACGCCGCCGTCGGGGTCGGCCCCGGGGCTCCGCGCTTCCTACATGCAGCAGGGGCCAGGGGGAGAAACTTCTATAAGCCGTTCCGTTCGAGCGGAGCCAGGCCTCGGAATGGAGGTGAGGTGGCAGAGGGGGTGAGGACGCGGTGCTAGTACCTGGGAGGGGAGCTCGACGAGGACGCCGTCGCTGCTGCCGCTCTCGTCGGAGTGGGCCCGGCGCGCTGCGGCGAGCGGCGGCGGGCGGTGGGGGAGGAGGACGAGGACGAGGACTTGGGGGAGGAGTCGGAGTCGGAGTGATCGGCCATGGCGGGTGCGGCGGCGGCGCTAGATCTGGGCCTGGTCGGATTAGGATCCGATCAAATCATCGCCGAAGAAGAGAGAAGGAATTGGGGGGAGGAGAGTGGTGGAACGTTTGGTCCGGGGTGGAGGGCGGTGACGTGTGGGTCCCGGTCTGGGGTGCGTGGAGCCGAGCTGGGAAGGTTTGGGGAGGGACACCGAGCTTACAAGTGAGGTCCATGCGGCTAAAATTGTTACTTTGACGTCTCGGTAGCAAAAATATCTCTGTGCTGATGCCAAATACAATAATAATATTTTGTCAACGCCTAAGTGGATTGGAGTCCTCCTGCGGACGACACGTCAACGAACCCGACACTCAAAGGCACGAACAGGTCAAATCTGACCCTCTAAGGGCATAGACAAACCAAATCCGACCTCAAGAGCGCGGACCGAGTACAGGTCCCAGGAGCGCAACATTGCTTCGGGGAGCATTTCAAAAATTTAGTGAACAGTGATTGGTACTGTTTAATACTATTTAAATATTATTTGAAACACTCTTAAACACTATCTAAAAACTATGTAATGCTATTTAACACTTTAGAAAACATCCTTTTTTTTTGAAATTTTTATCTTGTTTTTTTACCTCGGACTCGCACCTTCAAAGGCATTACTACATGTACGATCAAATAAAACACGGCGCAACATACTTACGAGAGCGAGACTGCGACGGCAATGCGAGCAAGTAGACGACAAGTGACAACCTAACCCTAGCAGCGAGGGCATCAGGCCACCACCGTCCATCGACTCATCGAGCTATCGAGGGCATCGAAGGGTGACGATGGTAATAATTGACACCTATATTTGAAGCTGTGTATGTTGTGTTGCATTGTGATTTTATGTAAAAAAAATTATAGATTTTTTTTTTGTTGTATATGGGGTCGACCTGCCGGTGAGCGCTGCTGTGGCACCGTGGGAGATTGCGTGCGCTTTGCATTGGAGGCCGAGGTTGGTCCGTCTGCACGACTGGCCGATTGCACTCACTGTCTCGTTGAGCACAAGTCCCGCTCTGGTGCAGGGCCAATAGGATTGTGACATGTGGCATTTTTTTTTGCCTAACCAGTTCCTTTCAAAAAAAAAAAAAAACTGGAGTCACCGAGGGCATTCTCCCTAATATTGCGGGAGAAAGGAAAGCGTTTTATCGGAGAGGGTTTCTGAAAAATTGATCTTATTAGCAAAACCTGAGGGTTTTGTGAATGTGTTCGCCCGATAAAACCTCTCACCTGGTAAAGATTCCGAATCCGGGTTTTTCGTTCAACGATCGTACAGTCCGGGTTTTATAACTACAAGCTCGTGGAAGAAGGCTAGCGGCTAGGCGAGCACCTGCATCCACCCCGCATCAACAGCCATGGAGACCGGCGGGTCGCGCGAAGAGCTTCTGTGCGCACGGCGAGACGACGACATGCCGTGAGTAGCCTTGGTCACCGAAGCCGAGTAATGGAATTCATCCTTGACATCATACACGAAGAAGAAATGCTTAAGTTCTTCTATTCTTCGTTGTTTTCCTATTCTGACAATTTTCTCTATCCAACTTATTCCTCCGGAACCAAGTCACTCACACTCAGGATCAAATGATACCCAGGCAGTCAGGTTAGCAGAGAACTTGAGATTTGGCTTGATTAATCTTGCATCCTAACTCCTACATATTAACAGATAATTTTTTATTTCTCCCTATTTGTGAAATTTTGAGTCTGTCTAATGTTGAGTTGTGTTCTCACTCGCCTGCAGGTTAGCCAAACACTCAAGCAAATGGTCTACTATAACTATTTGTGCTATATGTTGTGTCAAAACAAATCACATCGCCAAAATAATCATAGTCTAGACTGATGTCGCGTCTGCCCAAAATATATTAGTCATCATCTCATCTTCATCTACTTGTATTGCATAAAAAGGATGGATTCTCCATTTGTTTATCCTGCAAGTATTGAAGAACAGCACCGGCGTCTCCTTGAGTTGATCTCATACGCTTGGGGCCGAGATGATGTGAGTTTTTGGCTAAAATGGTATTGTTGAAATGCGCAATAGCAAAACTAGCTCCTCAAGCATCAAAGGCCAGAATGGCATCTTGTCCGTGCCATAGAGGATCGGATCTGCCTTGCAGACGACAGATGGCCTCGTCCAGCTTCAGGGGCGTGGAAATACCTCGTCTGGAGGTGCGGATTCCCTCCCCTAGAAAAAGCCGAGAGTTGTAGGAATTTCTAAATATAGCAAATTAGCTTTAAAAATTATGAATTTTTTGTGAATTCTGATACATTGTAATTGCTTGTGTCATTTTTTCATAATTTTATTGGTTCTGTATTTTTCTCAAAAATTCCATTAAGGATATTTGTTTGAATGCAAATGAAATAATCGATTTGAGAAAAAATTTGAAAGCTCAAAATACTTTCCATATTTAGTATTAGTATAATTATCTCAAGTTTACATTATTCTCAAAAAAATGCTTTCTAAAAAAATCATATAATCACAGGGACCGGATTTACCTTGTTCTAACCCCTAAGCCCAGGGGTGCCCTGGCGGCGGACTCGGTTTGTCCGCGCCTCAGGGGTCCGAACTTGCCAACATGTTGCCCATACGGTGGCTCTGGTCCTCTGATGCACGAATTAAGTGTTATATTTGTATTTGACACAGAGATGACTAGATCTGCTACTCAGGACATCATTATTTTAGCACAAGGTCCTCTGCTCCACTCTCAATTCCCCCTATGTGATGACAAAATAGGGGGTGGACACGTTTATGGTCGGGTCCATACAAGGACGGTGATGCATCATCAAGGGGCGGTGAGCTAGTTAAGCGCAGTCCCGACGAGAAGTAGTGTCTCCCAATGTCATGACTCATGTCTCCCGACGGCAGCTCGGTTCGGAGCGGCAGTGGTGATGCTCCCGATGGTGATGTTGGCGATGATACCTCCTCATAGCGGTGGTGGTGTAGTGTCGAGGGAGTGGTGACCGAGTGAGCGTAGGAGCGGAACTCTTTTTCCCTAGCTACGAAATTCTCATAGCGGTGGTGGTGTACTGTCGAGGGAGTGGTGGCCGGCGTGGGGATCCCAGCTGGGGACCGGGGACGAGCTTGCCGTTGTCGAGGGTGAAAGGGTGACCTAGCCGCCTCAAGAGCTCATACCGCAACCCCACTATCTTTCGAAGCTCCAAGTCGGCCGCCCCAAACTCCGGCCGCTCCTCCTTCGACACGTCCTCCACCACCTCGACATCCCTGGTCTTCTGCTCTCGGTCGATGATGGCCTGGGGGTGGGACCGACCTAGCGGAAGTGGAGATGTCCAGCGGTTCGAAGGGGGTGCTGCGTATGCTATGGCCGCTAGACACCACGAAGCCCACCGCGCTTGGATCGTAGATTTCCATGACGGGATTCTGCCGAGGAGACAACGGGGTTTGGCGGCGGCGGGGGCTTTTTTTTCCTTCTTTCACAATCGTGCCTTTCTCTCTCTTTTTTAGAAAAAATGTAATTTTGACATAACTTATATGTGGTTTTTGTTGAGAAATAGTTATAGTCGTCATATTGTTGACTCGTAGATCAATGCATACATAAGCAATCAAATGATGAACACTGGAGAGAGACAATGAACACACGTGTATAGAGAAAGATCAGTAATCTTTATTCATCTATATGTCACTTGTACATGGGGGTCTTCATATTTATAGCCTACAAGAGGTGAAAGCCCTCCAGAGATAGTTTAGTTTTTTGCTCATATAATTAGGTTTCGTAACAATTTTTGTCATTTACCATTAAGTTCCCGGTAATAGACCAAATGTCACATATTTCATGCACCACTTGATCAATTGCATTTTTGGAGAGAAAAATATCAGTTTTGCACTTGTCTTCTTCTTCCTTGCTCTGTCCCTCACCTCCCCAACGACCATGGCCAGAGCCTCTGCTTGCACAAAGCTTGAGCCAACGCCAGGGGCGCCAATCGACGCCTAATATTTATAGCCCACAAGGGGTGAAAGCTCTCTATGGACGGTTTAGTCTTTTGTCCATACAATTAGGTTTCGTGACACTCCCCCTTAACCGATAGACAACAATATGCAAATATTTCATCAAAAACTCATTCCAAAAACCAATTGGAAAAAAGAATGGAGAAAATAATACATTACATTCGCAAGTTGCATTACACTTGTTGCCTCACTAAAAACCTTCATGTCAGAAAACTTCAAAAAAACTTAACAAGGAAAAGAGTACAACGTTTAATATTCGAGATCTAGTCTTCAAGATTTGGGTAAATCTTCAGGATTTGATAATGGTTATGATTTAGGAATTTACTCCCCTTAAATTATGCAACTCTTTGAATTGCCTCATCTGAATGCCATGAATGCATCTTAGGAAACTGGATACATGCAGAGACTTAGTGAATAAATCAACTGGATTTTCACAAAACTTTGTTTGCATGATCTTTATCTAGCTATTATTCTGGATTTCATGGGGATAAAACATTTAGGAGCAATGTGCCTCGAGATGTTGCTCTTGACATAACCAATTTGTATTTGTGTAATACAAATAACATTATCATTTAGGGATTTACTCCCCCTGAATTCTACAACAATTTAAATTGCCTTATCCCAATGCCATGAATGCATCTTAGGAAACTGGATACATGCAAAGACTTAGTGAAAAAAATCAACTGGATTTTCACAAGACATTATTTGTATAATCTTTATCTCACCATTCTTCTGGATTTCATGAGGATAAAACATTTAGGAACAATGTGCTTCGAGATGTTGCTCTTGACATAACCCGTTTGCATTTGTGGAATACAAACAACATTATCTTCATACATAATGAAAGCATCTAGGCCCCTAAAAAATGTATTTTGGTAATTAATGACTTTATGTGAATATGGGACTAACATGTTTGTTGAAGTGATTACAAGGCATAGTCCCAAATGACAAAGTGAAACCAAGGAGCTGCATGTCAAAGAATGTTGAAAAGATGGAGTTGATCTCAAAGACAAGGTATAAATAGACTAGGACCCCTTTTGATTTTACCGGTCTTTGGAGTATGGAGGAAGACCGGATTATAGGATAAATGTCGTACTATTAAGGGGGAGCTTGTCTAGTAGCTTGAAAGCATCTCATTATGCCTTTGGATCAACTTAGGATCATGCATGTTCTTTTGGTTTGGTTTAAAAGAAAATCATTTTTTCGAACACAATCGGAAGTTCCGCAATGAAATGGCGGAAGTTCGATTAATCGAATCTTCAAAAGCTGCGGCTTGATTTTTCGAGAGCATCCTTTTCGGACTTAGCCGATTTCTCGAGTGCGGAAGTTCCGCAACGATACGAGCGGAAGTTCCGATTAATCGGTTGTTCAAATATGTGCGGTCGAATTTTTCCAGAGCATCCGTTTTGGGGACTTAGCCAAATTCTCAAGCGCGGAAGTTCGCAATGAAATGGCGGAAGTTCCGATTAATCGCTGTTCAATTATGCGCGATCGGTTTTTCGAGAGCACCGTTTGGGACTTAGCCGTTTTCACGAGTGCGGTAGTTCCATTGTAAAGCGGATCTTCCGATTAATCGGAAGAACCAAAATTTAGTTAGCGGAAGTTCCGCACATAAATCAACGGCTAGTTGAGCATTTAATGCTCATTTGTAATGACAGATTCTGATGCACTCGAGTGAAGGCGGAAGTTCGCACTTTGTACGTGAAGTTCGATTTCCACGAGTTTTGCTGATTTTACGCATAACGGTCATATTTGGTTGTTGGGGTATAAATACACCCCACCACCACTCAGGACGCGTTGTTGAGCATTCATTCAATTCATTTGAGCCTTGAGCACTCCTCTCACTCCTCATTTACTCTCTTTACACACATTTGTGAGGTAGTGAGCAAGAACAAGAGCATTGCATTCTTAGTTGATCCATTGGCTCTTGATTGTCGTCAAGTGAAGTTCAAGTTCTATTCTCTTGGTGCTTGTCGGCACCTAGGCGACTTAGCGAAGGTCGCTCGGTGATCTCTTCAAAGAAGCTTGTGAAGAGACCCGTTGCCGTTTGTGATTGGTCGGTGTTCACCAACTCCGGAGAGGAGGAAGAACAACCAAGTGATCGAGGGTAGGCTTAATTTGTGGAGCCGGCTTGAGTGGTCAAGCTTCCTCAACGTGGACTAGTGAAGATCGACAAATCTTCGATACCACGGGAAAAACCCCCTTGTCCTTGTGCGGTTGTTTCTTGTCTTTACTTATTGCACTTATTTTGTAGCTCATAGATTGTGTTAAATATCTTTGATTAGAGTATCTTGCTAATTTCGGTAATTTGATTAAGAAAATTTAGAAACCTCCTATTCACCCCCCTCTAGTCGGTTATCCTTGATCCTACACATAATTGAGGAGGTATTGACGGTATTAATGCAACAATACTTCTGGATGTGGTTAATCACACGTCTAAGCCAAACACGTTCAAGTGGGGCTTCATATAGTACTATAATCTTCATGATCTTTGCATTGTCGACCAACTGGATCTAAACTATTAAGTGGTAAAACCTGCAAGGTGAACTTAATCAGTAATCATCGTATCAACACCTTCTAGGCTTGGCTAAGATTTTCAAAATATCAAGTATGATTATCAGTGTTTAGCATATGCTCCTTCTGAACACAACTTCCGCTGAAGTCTTGTTGTTCCAATGTCTTTCATATATTTTTCAAACATGAACATAGGCAAGAATATTATGATCAAATCTACTGGATTGCCACGATGCGGAGTCTTACGTACAAATATCGTATTACTCATCTAGAGGTTTAGGATAATCACTATTCGGGAGTAATATGTTTAACTCATCAAATACAACTATTTAATTATGCAACACAAGTATATTATCCTTGCAGATGATATGGGGTAATACTAGTTGCAAAGTCGTATGCCTTTTGGATACGATTTATCAAAACCTTTCAGGTCTTAATATTTTGTAACTATCTCTAGGTGGTTAAAGTTACAACGAATAGTTTGTTCTGCAGAACTATAAAGTATAATTGTACAACTCTAGAGTAAAATATAACCAGTCTTAGTTTGGCGTTTAGGGGATTAATTGCAAATATCACCAATGTATGCCGTACCTTCGTGGTACTAGAGGAAACCACCATTCCGCTAACTTCTGGTGGAAGATGCACTTTATAAGTGCTTGTGTGACGAACTTTTGGTCTTCAGGTTCCTTATTTCATTTTTTCAAGTCTTGATGGGTCCTTTTCTACTTCTAGGGATGATGATATAATTATTGGTGTGATTAAGAGATCAACTTGTACGATAATTTTACTTTAGGGAGATGTTTTCTCTTCTGGGAGATGCACTCTCCTCCAGGAGATGCTCTTACTACACGTAAGAGACTATTTGGTATGATTTTTATATATATTGTGGTTTTGTTTCCTTTCTTACTAGGAATTTTGAGTCATTCGAGGATCTCATAAAGGATTTTTAGAACACATTAACTACATATTTTGTTTATGTCATTTGCCAGAATTATTATGCAATGAAACATTATCATTCATAATAGGAGAGTAACAGTATCTACATGGACATTTGAACTACAGTTTCCACCACTTCATTATATTCATAATGACCCATCAAGTCTGAACTATCTGGTTCCAATACTTTTATTTAGCAATTTTGGTTCAGCCTCACATGCTTTCATTATGTGACTCGACATGAGTGCTTCAAGCGCTCGACCATCGACTTTGGTTCTGAATTCGTTTTCGTATAAGAGAAACTTTTGCAATTGTAGAGGTACAGTGATTGCCGACAACTTTTCTCCTATATCCTCCAAATTAAGGATATTTTAGTGTTAACCAAATCTTTGTTATTTCCTAAATAAAATATTATTGGTCGTTTCGCATTCCCAGCATTGTAATATGTACACATCAAGTTGCTGGGGCTTTCATCTGCATGATGAACCACTTTATGAGGTATTTCATCTTCAAGGTGAGTTCTCTTCAAGAGAGTTAAATGAGTGATTAATAATTATTTTGACTAGTGCCATTAGATCTTAGACCAGTAGGCGTCCCCACATATTTTAGATCAAAACCCAATAAGTCAATTTCGCAGAGGTGGATATACTATTCAACCTAGGGTATTCCACTCTTAGCAACGTATTTACTGTAAGTAAACACTGTGGTAACTCCTCCATAATTGGAAAGTATCTAGCAGGCTCCCCGCTTCTGGCGCACAGGAGTATAAACTAAACATTAAGTTTAGCTTCACTAGTACGTGTATCTTCGTACTAAAGATCTTTTCCTTCGAAAAAATACGACGACATTCAAACTTTTGGGCATTTGTCTACCCTAATGCCGAGATTCAATTTTTATTAATAGTATACCACAAAATTCCCCTATCATGGGCACATGATTGATTGAATTTCAGATCCAACATGAATTCCAACTACTGGTGGTGGCCCAAAGGTGTATGCTACAGTGTGATAACATGTGAGAAATATTTGATTCATCCAACACGCACTTATTTCAATTAGGGGTTTGATGATTATATGAGTGAGCTAGACTTTTATCAATGTAGTGGCAAGAGAACTGCGTGATCCTAATATTATGTAGGATATTTCAACTTTGGGTTGGTCATTAATATGCGACGAAGGTCCCATAGGGGTCCAAGAGTTGGCATACTTATCATATAGACTAGCTTCTTTATTATTTGCCTAAGTTTTGATCCAATTAGTCGTACTTTATTTCAAATAATTTGGATAATTAAACTTCAAATTTATTATTACGTAACATATTTTCTTATGGTCATAAGCAGTGTGTTCTAACAACATAAAACTACAGGATGTTCTTCAGGAACATAAATATAATGCTGGAACATAAATATTTGATCATAGTTAATCTTCACGGAGATACATGATTTTCTTCTTGACTTCAAATCTTAGTTGAATCACCCAAATAGTATAACTATTCGACTGGAATATTTATTATTAAAAAAGAACACTAAATTTAATTAAGGGTGATAAATTGTATGCCTTATTTTAATTTGTAATACCAGAATCAACATGGCAAAAATTAGATAATTCAGAATCAATAAAATCCAATAGGTCATTTTTCTTTCGGAAGCTATATTTGCTTCAAGCAAGTGATATAGCTTCGGTGGTGATCTGATTCTGCACTACACTTACCAATTTATGAATATGTCATTTCCGTTGAGTATGTCACGCTTCGGTGTGTGGCCAACATGGCATATGTCCGACTGCATCGAGCGATCGTCGATGTGTTGTGTGCATCCCCGCATGCTGGCGGTTAAAGTATTGCTGAAGACATAAATTAATTGCCCTTCGTGGGCAGCAATAATTGTGGTTGCCAACATCAAGAGTATCGACAATGATGTAAATACCATTTTCCATATCAACTGAATAAGGATAATAGTCATGCAATTTACTTTAATCATCTCCCAAAATACACTAGATTAATTTATTACTTCTAGCTTTGACCTAATATATGCCACTTTGCATACCATGACTTTTATTTTGAATATTTTTCTATACCTCTTAGGTTCCAATATCCCAGACATGCCCAACATCCTCCCTATTTTCATGCCAATTATTAAAATCATGAGTGATAGCGTGTGCATCAGGCATTTGCTTGAAATCAATTCAGAGTTAAAATTTGCAATCATACTTCAACATGAGTGCAATTTTGATGGTGTGAAACCAATTTATACTTTGTAACATTCTGCTTACAAAGTTCTTCAATTAAGAAAACTGTGTGGTGGAGGATGATGTTATATAGACTCCAAGTCTTACGGTTGAAATTATTCTATACTTATTTGAGGAATATGGTATAGACTCCAACCTATGCACACAAAAAGGCAAATTCAAACCAACCAAAAAAACACAGACATCTAGTGTAAATTGGATTGATCGATGTGAAGATATTGAAATTTATACCTTAATCACACGGTGAACAATTGGAATTTCATGGCCCTACATACATAACAGGCAAATGTACATTTAGTGTCTTGAGAATCATGTGTAAGCACACAATAGAATGAAATATAGGACAGGCTGATGAAGTCATGATTCAGCTACTGATTTTTGGCTTACAAATTACAACGATTCAGTAGGACTGACATCAACATTAAAAACAACTCTTTCTCTGGTGCGAATAGAGTCTTTGTTCATGTGCAAAAACAGGATATCACCCTGCAAAGAAGATAATTTATCATTCAGGCATATCAGTATGAAAGATGATGGCATACTAAAGGATGCAAAAGTGAACTATCGAGTAAAAACTAAAAACTAAGTAGATGGCACGGCCCAAAATAGATTGTCAACTAGAGATAAGAGTATTCTTAAAAGCAAAGCATGGGAATGAATAAGGTTAACATTTTAAAGGCAAAAGACAAGGCAATAGCGCAATCATCCACCATTTGCAAACCGATGGAACTTCTAGGAAACCAAACATGTTCCTATAACAAAAAAAAAAAAAAAAAAATGCACCTCTTTGTGTGCTACACATGCAACTTCCAAAATTTAGATTAGTCACAGATAAGCGAAGATTTTCATGTCAATATGCAGTTGTGTAAAGATCATAAAAGGCATATATATAAGCTGGTTCTCATATTGAGTGAGGAGGTAACTAACCCTCTTAAATCTAGGCTCCATACTCCCAGAAAGTACCATGACCACTAGGGACTCACTCCATGTTACGACCATCAATCCCTTCCATATGATGAATTAACCTTAGAATGGCGAATGGAAACATGTGCGGTGGGCAGTCAAAAATAACATCACCTATGTGCATGGGGGGCTATCTTTTCTTAGAGAATAAAAAAAAATCCGTTCTTTTTTATAACCATGAAAAAATGGTGGAGCTGTAACCAAAAGAACGCAAGGGGCATACGAGTACATAGAAGCACATCAAAATAGATATGCACAAAGAGGAAAAGCGCATGACCTCGTCACTGACACCAAACCACACCAATAGGCCACCGGCACCGTATGCTCTGACAATCCACACTCTGCACACACCCTTGCACAACAAGAAAGAGTAATTGCAACAATAATTTGACGAAAAACAGCATCATTAAGACAGAGAAAAGGGTAAAAAGAGTCTCAGACAGGACCGCATACCTGGATGACGAAGCTAAGAAGAAATGAGGGGAAGATGACCGCATCCACCGAATCAACAACCAGAGCGACGACAATACGGTAGGAAATCGCGGCGAAGCTAAGCAAAGAGCGCAGAAAAGAGTCAAAACACTAAGAATAGAAAGCGATGGAGGTCACAAATCACTGGGAAAAGAATCTTTGCGGCGGCGAGGTAGCAAACCTCAGTCGTAGCCGGAGTGACCGCCAATCACATGCGGAGGGTGGGAGCTGGGGAGACGAAATTGGGAGGGCCATTCTGGCAGAGACTGGGGAACGAAGGCGAAGGCAATCGCTTTGCTTGTAAACCGAGGCGTCAAGCTGAAGCAACACTATAGGCAAACACACGCAGCAAATGACACCAGTCGGTGGATGACGCGGAAGACCAGGCAGACCACATGGAGACTGGCGGCCAGCGGGCAACAGCAAAGACCGTGGCAGCCAAGCACAGAACCTACGCTACAACAAGTGTCTCGGTGCGATTGGAGGAAAATCAACTTGAAGGTGAGGAAGCACAATTCCTAGGCCTTATAATAAGTTTATAATATATGTATTAATTGACATGTCCGACTCAACGATGCTGTTTGATCCCATTCGGACAGGGTGATAGTTGTCTTGGAGTACCTACGACATCACATATAATTGATAACCTTCCTTTTGGTAAAACAAATATAAGTAGCTAATATTTAAGTCTCTGTTGTGTTAGTTGGCCTTCATCTTGTGATACTTAGTGTGCTAACAGTTGTTGAAACAGCATCCTTTGACGGGAATCGCTACGAAAGTTTCGATCTCCATAGGCAATAAAGGCTCACTGAGCATGTTTTGTAACCTAGGCTCCAAGTTGATTGGAATCCTAAATTCTTTTGTGCTTGTCGACAAAATGGATGGGGAGAGGGGGGAAGAAAGACACAATCAGGAGCATAAAATATTGCATTTCAGTCTTTCTCTTGATCTGTAACCAGCACACTCAATATAGCCACACAGGACTATGGTTGTTATTCTCTCCGGAGAAGGGCCGAACCTGTATATAAATCCCTGTGTCATTCTCGCTGCGTGATTTGAGTTTTGGAGACCCCCTGAATCAAACAATCATTACGTAAGTTCGGTTCTTAAACACTGATACTTTCAATTTTAAAATGTGTCATGCTATTTTCCTACTTAAAAATTAATTTCCTGTATTAACAATATAATTACCGTGCACAAATGAGAAGTTAAATAAAACTGGTGTTAATTTTTGAGAATGAAACTATAAATAAGCAAGGAGTATGCAAAATATTATATCAGTGTGGTAATGCTAGTACAAATATCTATATTATGACACTATAAACAAGCTATTTTTATTCCTGTAGTATGTCTAGCTGATTTAAGGAATATGCAAGTGTTGCAATTAGATATTGATTTACAAAAGTTGTGAACATTTATTATGTAATTGTAGTAAACTAGTCATAGTCATTGGCTGTTCTCCTGTAGTTCAGAACTATATCACACATCATGTCAGTACCATTATACTTTTCTGTTGTGCGATAAAAAGTGTTTTGACCCTTTTTCGATTATAAGTAAGTGGTAAACCATATAAGAATCATGCAAATTTATAGCATAGATGTTAAATATGTGTATTTTTACAATTCTATGGAATCGCCGATTCTACAATTCGATACTATGATTCGATCCTACCGGAGGCAAATCGATCCAACTTAGGATCTCGACTCTGACTAACTTGGTTTGCGACAGGTGACTGGTCAACTTCCTGTCATCAGTTGAACTGGCGACAGGAAGTTGGACCGGCGACAGGTGGGGCAGGATACCTGTCGCTAGTTCAACTAGTAACAGAAGCCTATTTTTTGGACTGACTATTTATTTTTTGTAATTTTCTTTAAAAAAATCAAAATAGTAGTACAAAGGTAGACGTTCTGGGATTTGTAGTGCAGGAATGGGAATAAGAGGATAGGGTTGATTCCAATCTATTGTTTGTTGGAGGAAACGAGTGAGGCATTAGGGGGGAGAATGTAGAACTTTTGACTAATACAACACCTTTTCACCCTGTATTTACAGGATTGACCATCGCCGAATTTTTTTTGTAGATTTAGCACCATTGCAGCACGGCCACCATGCGGTGGCCTCTCCCCGCCCGCCACGTTAGCCCGTTGAAGCACGACCGCCGTGCGGTAACGCCTCCGCCGCCTGCCACGCCACCACGTTTGCTGCCACGTAAATGTAATACTCTGAAAATTAATATTAATATTAATAATAACGTCTTAAGGGTCGGTGCGTAATTAAATAAAATAGTACATAAAAAAAATAGAATTTCAGAGTTTTAAGAGCTATATAAATAGATGGTGGGAATTTTAGAAAACCCTAGCAGCCTTTTATTCCTTTTTCCACCGCCGCCAGCCAATCGCTTTTCTGTTTCTTTTTGCTGCGTTGCCGCCGCCATCCAATTGCGTTTTTCTGCTTGCGCCGTGCTGCCGAGCCGAGACTTGCTGCCGCGTGGACGCCCGTGAGCGAAGCCATTGCCTTGTATTTGCCGTTCTTCTTCCCGCTCTGCCGGCGTGGTACTCTGCCGATTGCACTGCTTGCGTTCTTGAAGCCGAGTGCTGTGCTTCTTGCAAGCGCCTTGACTGCCATTGCTGCGATGGGCGCCAATGGCTTAAGCGTCTTCTTCTTGATCCTGTTGCGCGCGTGGATGCCGCCGAGTCTTTGCGCTGAAGTTTTCCTTCTTTGTCTTGCCGAGCCGAGCCGAGCCGTGGTGAGATCTGCCACCGCTGATTTTCGGTGAGTCCGAGTCTTTGCCGCTTGCATTGCTCATTTTCAGTAGAGCCCACTTCGCGAGGAGAAATTTAGGTGGAAGTTAACATCTCGGTTTTGTTGTGAGTAACGATCTATAATTTTGTTACCTCTATATTTTGCTAATTTAGTTAGATGTTAGAATTGAGATTAATTAGAGAGCGGTTTTAGAAATTTTTAGTCGAAGAGCCGATTAAGGTGTCTGTTAACATGCTGTTCTATTGAACGATTTATTCGGGTACCTTAATGGCGAATTTTGGAAATATCATCTACTAGTTAATTGTAGATAATTTCGATATCTTTCTATAGAATATTTTATCATGTCGATCGGACAAGTAGAATTCGAGATATGATTTTCGAAAGGCTGCTGTCATTGTGGTTGTCGCCTTTCGGCGCTGTTTTGGTAGATCGGATATTAAAAATAGTAAATAGCTTAATTAGAGTTTTTGATCTACATGAAAGATGTAGATAATTATCCAATGGTTCTGTAGAATCTAAGAACACGCATTTTGGTTGAGTAAAACAAAAGTTATGAATTTAGTAAGACTGCTGTTCCGAAGCGGACAGATCGGCTTTCTGGGCTAAAAACGGAGGGTTAGATGATTTAATTAGAAGACTTTGTAATCTAAGAAAATGTGGATAACTTTATGAAGAATCCAGAATGGGGTGGTTTGCTGTGATTGGACTTTTGAGTCAAAAGTTACGTTCGTTTTAGTATCAAGACAGCTATGGGTAACTTTTCGGTACCAGAGTAGCGTGGTATATTTGGGGACGTGTAGGAGCGTTGTCGATTGATTGTTGTTCTTATGATGCTGTAGCTTGTATTAAGATTTGTGTATTTAATGTAGGAGAGGCGTCGTACTTGTTGCCATCTGCTAGCCAAATTGTGCGTCGTAACTAGTAAAGGCAAGTGCATGGTAGACAACGATCAATGATGATCACTGTGATTCTTTATCTTCTATTACCATTATTGTTGTGCTTTTATTTGGTTTAAGTGCAAACAAATAATTGGTATGATTATATCTTTGTTGACAAGCATGATGGAAAGTTGGATATGATGTTTATGATGGAGTTTGCATATTTGCATTCATAAGCATCTTTGCATATGAGCAGGTGATCAGGAATGATCACAACTCCACGGGAGTGGAGGAGGTCCCCGATCCTTATGGAGGAACGGGCTTGAGAGTGAATGTTGTCGCGAGCATTCACTCATGCTATCTGATATCTGTGAAAGAAGTGCATGTGGACATGTAGATTAGACTTGCATTGATACATGAGTTTAATGGATGTGAATCAAAGAGAAGTTAACTGCATGTGAATGTTAATAGAAGTACCTGTGATGATAATGAAGTTATTGGATGCTGTTGATTTATTATTGTTCGTTGTTTATGGATGTGTTTGCTGAGTCGTGGACTCACCCTTGCTCTTTTGTTGTCTTTAGGTGATCTTCGAGGGCGCCGTAACTGAGAGCGAGTAGAGCACATGGACAACACATGATCATTTATCTTAATAATCTTTTCATTCAGAATTGGATTACACTTGGGCTTGTTAGAGGTTGAATAAAATTTAGGACATCGTTTGGACTAGACTATTTGTTTTATTAGTTTGGATTCATTGGTTGATGCTATTTTGGATTATTTACCTGGTTATAATTCCCATTGCTTATTTATTGTTGTTTGATCCATAGTTATGCATGTCCTTTTTGTGGTCCATTGATATGATTATCGTTATTTCCTTGCTGTAATTTTATAGTGTGTCGATAATTATTAGTTTAGAGAGTAGTGTGGTGGCATTCTAGGCTCAGTGTTGAAATTTGAGGTGTTCTGATGGCTATTCTTTGCATGGCCATTGTCTTGTAATGCCCCTCACCCGCCACGTCGCAGCTAGGGTTAGGGCTTGATTGCTAGGGTTAGAGTTTGTTGCTTTATTGATTAGGGTTTAGCGCATGTTTGTAGGTATTTTAAAATATAGTAAATGAGTTCAAAAAATTATAATATTTTATATGGAGCCTTCCGACACAATGTGCTTGCTTTTGTAAATTTTCTATAATTTTATTCATTCATAACTTTTCTCGCAATTTCATATAACTGTATTGTTTGTACGATTTTGTAAATATAGAAATTGAGCTCAAAAAAGTATGAATTTTATTTTGAACGCTTTTCACACAGTGGACTTGATTGTGTACTATTTGGACAATTTGATATGTGTTCTGGAGTTGTCTTGAAAATTTAGGATTTAGGTCGCGAAAATTTGGAGTTTAGGTTTTGGAGATTAGTGTTTCGAAAATAGTAGAGGACATTTGCTGATGTTTCAAAGGAGGTCTTATTGTTTATTACTTACTATATCTCCTATTAAACAACATCAATGGATAGCTTTCTGGAGACGTGCTTGTATATAAATATCCCGGGTTACATTTTGGTGATATACATGTCTTAACAGCAAGGTATATTAGCAGTCTAGAGGAGGTTGTGGGATATTCCAAATATGCTATTCTTTTCCCTACTTTTGAAAAATGATCTTTGGCCGATGAGATGGTCAATAGTGATTTTGATGGTGTAGCTGATTCTCAGGGAAGGTGAGCCTGTTAGGGGAGCAGTGTACGTCTCAAAAGCTGTAGTAGGGGTGTTGTATGGGAGGCGTCACAGCGGTGATCTCAGTGTAGGTATTTGGTCAGGGCCCGAGCATATCGTTAATTTTATATGTCTTCTGGAATTGTCTCAAAAATTTAGGATTTAGGCCGTGAAAATTTGGATTTTAGGTTTCATAAATTAGGGTTTCATGATTTTATATGACTTGGAATGTATGAAAAAAAACCCTGCATTGCAACTCTATTGGAGATGTTGACCTAGAATTTGGCGTAGGAGTACTGTAACACCCTGGCTATTCGGAAGACAAAATGTTACCTAAAGGATCTATCATGTAATCAACCAACGGAAGAATTCAAACATAACTCAAATGAGGACATAAAGAAATCGAATTTTCATAAAGTAATAGCAGTAACAAATGTTGAATCCAAACGATTAAACAAGGGAGTGATCAAGGACCACCAACAGTACCAAAGCAACCATGGCAACGGGAGAGTTATCAACCTCATCAAAATTTATTTATTACAGTTCAACATTCTACGAATGAAAGGTATAATAAAATCTTAATGTTAAAATGGAAGGAAGGTGAAAAGTGTGAATGGTGTGTGTGACTAGTCCCGCCCAGCGTCATCATCAATGATCACATAAATAAATAAAGAAAGCAAGAATGAGTCGAAACTCAGCAAGTACAGTAAACAATTGAACACACAGGGTTATGAATAAGTCAATCTCAATACGAATTATGAACTTATCTCTGAACACTTATGAGTATGATTGGAATGAATGGATGCATTGAAAGAATAGACTGCTCAACAACTTATACCGGTATAACGAGTGATACACCCGTTGGTGTTCACTTAAGCCCGTACTTAACAAAGTCCAGGGACCCAAATACCGTATGAAGAACGCTTCATACGGGTGTCCAAGATTGCCCACATTGGAGGGGTGGGACTTACATGCCCATACTGGAATTGATGGGCCTTTTGATTTCCACTCCCGTGGTCACAACGAAAACATGGCATGAATAGAATGGATGACATGAAATGAACTTTTATCACATGAAAATGAAGAATATACTCAGCATGTGAATATGACTAGCAAGTCTAGCATTACATCCACGTTCAATCATCAACATTTAATAGAATCAAACAAGGTACTTGCCTTCCGCACTGTGACGTGTTAGGAGGCAACGAAAGTGCTCCTCCACTCACCGCCTCACCGCCTACACAAACATATATTCGGAATAAGGATAACAAGGTATGACATAACTACAAGTGTCCTACCCAAACCCTTTGTCTATCCAACACAACCCACGGGTTCCAACCGACAATTACACTAATAAGCCAGCTTACAGCTCTCCTGGACAGCAGTACGAGAAAAATTATAATTAATTATCTGGAACTTGAAACGACATGAAACCAATGCCCAATGAAACTTAACACACAGAACTACGAAACTCTAGTTGACAGGGTTTATCGATTCGGCCAAGACAATTGGCTAACCTGCATATGAAAATGTCTGACAGACACCTGTCTAGACCACAAAACAGCAGTAAAGAAACTGGCATAACTTTCATTATACAAATCCAATGGAGGTGATCTTTATCAATCTGAAAATATTATTAAAAATTATACAATAACCTAGTTGGGTGTAGGTTCTGAATCCCACAATAACAAGGTCAAAATTAAGGAACAAACATACAGTTTCTTCTCGTCAGACAGACAGAATAGTGCGCAAAGAATAACTCATATCTCCTAAACCGTAAGGCGGAATCTCGTGATCTCGATGGCTATAGAAAGATAAAAACTAGGGCTACAAAACTCTAGCAGACTAAAATATCAAATTCTGCATCTAAGACACCGAAACTGGGCGCACAAACTATTGGAATCTAACATACTGCATAACGGTTTACCACTAATCAATCAATCCACCAACACACAATATCAAACAGCGGGTGAGACTCCTCGTTACCCTTGTAGACCTGAAGGACGACGTTGATCCGCTTGCCGAAGACCTCCCTCCCTTCTCCTCTCTTCCCTCTCCAATGGCCGGCCACAAGAATGCCGACGAACGGCCGGTGACGACGGTGGGAGTACGCAACTTCGGAGGAGATCCTGGGGAGTAACGTTGGGGATCACCGGGGACGACACCACAGCAGTGAGATGGCGCCAAGGAGCATCAAGGGGCGTCGGGGGGAGGAGGGAGAGGGTGGCGGCTATGGAGGGGAGTGGAGGGAGTGGGGGAGGCGGCTAGGGTTTGGGGCGCCTCCCCCCTTGGCCGGCCCCCCTAGGCCGGCCATCCCCTCTTGGGCCCGTGGCCCAGGTTATCAAAATTTTTGTGAAAACCCCCTCTTTCAACAGGAAATTCCATTTCTTTAATTGCCTTTTCGTCCCCGGCTTCTTTTAAATTCTCCCGATTCGATTCCGGGATATTACATTACACATAACAACAACAAAAACACGTACAAATATAGAAAAACAAAATATGGATACAAATATACCAAAATATAACCGCATAACACGGGACACAATATGGCTCACTCGTCTGAGCTACTACCCTCTGCTCTTTGTGGCTGCGACAACTTCCGCGTGCACCTGGATGTTTTGCGTTGGGCATGTCCCGTGGGATACGTGAGCCAGTTCAGAGAGCGTGTGTCGGCTCCGAGGAGTATAGAGATCGTTGAGTGTGCGGAGGTAGACCAACTGTCTGAGTTTAGCCCAACAGAGTCTGGTAAGTGTATATGTCATCCTAATGAGGCATGTCATCCTGGGGGACACCTTCGAAGAATTCATGAGCGACGGACTCCATAAGTTCACTCCCGGGGTACGATGCCTGCAACTCTGGTTGGACGGATGAGCTCTGGCCTTGGACGTATGGTGGGACAGCGAATCCGGAGGAGCTCTGCCCTGCGTACGCTCCAAACCCTCACTGCCATGGTCCAAACCCACCCTGCCATGATCCAAACCCTGACGTTGTGTACTGCTCCCTGCTAGGAGCTGGGAGGCCCATGTCGTCATCATCAGTCGACGTGAACTGGCCGTCACCCCCACGGTCAACTGAAGGTGCCAAGACGGAATGATGTTACTAAAAATAAGCACTCTAGACGTAAGCTGAGAATCTCATACCTCCCGAATGTGTAGTGCAAATGACCGACAGGGAGCGCTAGTGTGTGTACCGAATGCGGGTGGTACAAGTGATACATCCCGATGGACCTACGGCGAGAAAACGATATGATGCTAGCGTAACGTACGGCATAACAAAAAAACATAATGTAGATTTGTTTATAACTTACCTCCCCACCGATTTGACCCGTGGGTTACCGACGGGGAATGCTACGATGCCAGCCGGACCCGCTAGGTCTGGCGACCTAGCGGGTGAGGATGCCCCCACTTGCTGCCCGATGCGCAGGACGTCGTCCGTCGAACGACCGCAGCTCAAGCTCTTTATTACCTTCTTCATCTCCGCGTAGATGTACTTCATAGCTTGTGATGCTTAGTCACCCATTGACCCTAGCATCATAAACAAAATAATCTGTGTCTTCGAGATATGTATACTTCCCAGAAATGCAGTATACACACCCTTTTTTACAAAATTCATGCATCAATTCCATTCAAGATATAGAATCAAAGCAACACTTAACAAATCAAAAGACATACATAGTAGAGTTATTACAAAAGGGGCCGACCCAAGTAACAACTAAAGAGTCTTAAAATAACAGCGGAAGCAAAGTGCCATAAGTTGGCGATAAACAAAAGAGCCAATTAGTGTGCCTTTACCCATAAGGCAACCAACCAAACTACCAAGCTAGTCATCAAACCCGCAACACATCTCACAAAAGTGAGGCCATTGGGGCTCACCTTCCTCCTCTGCAACAATTAGTTAAGCAAAGCAAATGAGTACAAAAATTATGCTCCGCAAGACTTACATGTAGAGTAACAGACCTATACATAGCTACACACAAGCTCATTTAAGTGGAGGTTGTATGTTTCATTTTCTGCACAAAGCAGTCTTTATTTGCAATAAAGTAGTACATTTTAAAAGAAAGTTTACAATCAGTTTTTATTGTTCAAATAACAGTAAATGACAACATAATAACAATAAATAGATGACAACAATATCCTGAAAATGACTAACCCAATAGTCACCACAACAATAGCACGAATTACCCATTCATACCACCCATGTCAAGTTTTAAATAGAAGGTTGTAGTCTAATTCTTGCGAGAAATAACCAAGCTTGTCCATAACCTAGGACGAGGCTATTCGAATAGATTTAACCCTGCAGGGGTGTACCAATGTACCCACACGCCAGACCGCCTTTTTGCCACATGATTTAGCACACTTCCATTGGTATGCAGGCACAGCTAAGTTCTACGAGACATTTCCAATATTATGTATTAACTACGAGTCGCCCATATGGAAGGAAACCCCATATGTTGATGCGGAGTCATCAAAGATGCTCACCTCCTTATAAAGGACGATGCTCCTTGCAGTGGGTAACCCCCACTACTGCTCACCCAACACATAACCTTTATTTTTTTAATCACAACGCACACAACCACCATGCGACCCGAAACTAACACATGCCAAAGTACTAAGTCAAGAGGGGTTCCCAATACCCTCGTGTGGTTAGCACGCAAAAGTGCTTGGATCAATGGCGCAAGTAATTCAGTCCTTATGGACTCGGGCACCTTTCCTTGTCACACCAAACAATCACACCAACATACCATAATGTCCAAGTCTAAAATAATTTTATTTTTATTTTTAGATTTACAAATTAATAAAGCACAAGGTGCTGAACTTAATGGAGTAATAATAAGATTTGTGTGATCAAGATCATCGAATACTACCGATAGATAAGCATGTCTAAGCATAATAACTCGTAATCTACTAAGTGACAAGAGCCCATCCAACGAACTCTAATCACAGCGAATAACCTAGGCTCAAGTAGTAGAGAGTAATCATTTACCTACAGGGTATGCAACTATAGGATCAACTAATCAAACCATAATTTAACAACAAAATAGCAATGCATACATACAAGTTGAAATCAATATATTAGACTTGAAAATACTAGGATTAACATGATCAAACTGCTTGCCTTGCTGAGGATTACTATCTTGCTGCAGAGGATCACTCTCGAATACAAGAGGGTCGTCGGAACCTACCGAAAGAAGTCGAAAGCACAATAAGAACGAATAATACCGAAAAAACCCCGAAATACAAAGTCATCCACAAATTATGAAAAACAAATCACAAAATGAATATCATAATTTTAGATGAATTTAGCAACAAAAATCAATTCATTTGGATGTTCTATGCAGAAGTTATGGCCGTTTGAAAATCAGTTTTCAGAAAAATCCAATTTAATTAGAGAATGCCACTGTTCATCGCATTCAAAGTTTTTGCGAAATTTTCTGGAGTAGTGGTGGACATGAAAATTTTATGGTATATAGAGCATCATATGAGATGATCAACGAAAAATGATTCGCCTCATTCGGAGCTAAGAGGAATGTTTTAGGATTTTTCGAAAGCACAAAAGTAGTACACCAGTTATATGCAAAATAAGATTTTTAGTAACAGTATCATGTTCACAACCGATTTTACAATAAAATATTCTAACAGAGAATCCTAACAAAATTGAGTTTACTCTATTTGGAGTCACAGAGAAATACTTGTACATTTTTGAAGTTAAAGCAATCTTTAGTGTATTAATAATCCCCCTTTTGAAACTCTCTCCACAAAATATATTTTCTGTGACAGTTACAAGGTTGAAACCTATTTTATAATAAATTTCATTAAAACTGAAAAATACCAAAAGTGGTTTCACTGTTTTTGGAGTTAAAATGAATTAGTTATGCATTTTTGAAGCTTATTGTATTTTTTTCAGTTAACAAATAATTGATTTCGGCATTTTCTAAATATTTTATTACTTTTCTTACCTACCCTTACTCTAGCCGCAAGGAATGACGGGTGGGACCCGTAGTCAAAAGTTGACTCGGTCAACAGTGACCCATCTCAGGCGATGACGACGCCGAAGGCGTATTTTTGGAAATGCGCCTTCGGATGACCAACACACACTTTCGGATTTAATGAAAAAGAAATACGTTTTGCTAAACAGAAAATGTGTCCACTAAGTTTACGCTACCGCTTAACCGGCCATGGGCCCACATGTCATAGGCTACCACACAACATTAAAACGGCTAAACACGGGATCATCCGACAAAGATATGAGCTTAAATGCTTAATCACCAAGATCATCATTACGAGCTACAATGTGTCGGTTTTTCTGACAAACAGAGCGGCGGTAGAGCCGGCGGTCGTCGAGCTCGCCGGTGGCGAGACAGCGGAGCACGAGGCCCGGAGTAAGCTAAAATGGGTGGCTGGGGATTGCTGCTACCTTTAGGAGGTGTCGCTGCAGGCGGAGGGGCACGGTGGCTCGCCGGCGGCGGAGTTGAGCGGAGGAGACGCGTACGGGTGCTGAAGAGAATCAACGCAGAAACTTCACCAGGGGAAAAACCAGTGGAAGTACGAGCATAAGGGAGGTGACTGGTCTTACCGGAGTGCTCAGCGGAAGCCGAGGTGGCCGGAGTTGGGCTGACGGCCACGACTGGTGGCGGTGCAAGGAGGTTCAACGGTGGTAGCGACCTGGAGTGAATGAGAGAGCCAGTGAGTGGTTGGGGAAGGTAAGAGGATGTACGAGGGTGCTTATCGCGGAGAGAATCGAGCCTGGGCTCGATGGAGAAGCTGCGGCGACGCTGCAGACGATGTTGGTTGGTCGCGGGGAAGAAGGCGCTGGCACGGTGCTTAGGTGGACCAAAGCCGAAATTGGTTGAGGGCTTCGGCTCCTGGAAGGGTGTGAAACACTGTGTGGATATTATGGGGATATGATCCAGATCTTAGGATGATGTGACAATTAGCAATGGAGTTTATGGTTTGTCGTTTTATGTGTTTTCGATAAAGTTTCAGAACTGTCATGTGACAGACGGTCTGACTGGCCATAGCATGGCGGTCCGACCGGTCCCAAATCGGTCGGACCGGCCATGAGCGGCGGTCGGACCGGCCGTGACCAAAAAGTGTCAAATTGAGCTGGGCCAAAAATAGAGGGTGTAGGCAAGAGAGGGGATTCTATTGCACTTGGTCTCATAATTTTTGGAGTCTCCAGTCAAAAGTTCTATTCATTTTAAATTTCCAGAAGGTTTCGAAATTTCAGGGCTTGAAATTCGGCTAAGTCCTTTTGGGCGGTCGGACCAGCCTATAGCTGGCGGTCCGACCGGAAAGTCTGGAGATCCAACCGGCCCTAAGGGGCGGTCGGACCGGTTGTCACTTGAACCCCGGCCTTCGTGGCGACGTTGTTCGTTGGTTTGGTCAAAGTCATGAGTTTCAGGGCATATGTATTGCATGATGCATGTTTTGACTAACATGGGTCAAGTTGTGAAGAACATGTTCCCAAAATTGGTTTACTTGTCTATGGTTGTGCAGGTTGCTTGGTGGTCAACGGCAAGGATGATCGGGACTAGTCTTGGAGAGCTGAGGTACAGAACGATCGACGATGCCGGGTGAGATCAATGACTCAAGTGTGACGCAAGATGGACAAGGGTGACCTATTAGCAAATCCGAGGTGCAAGATGGCTCGGGACTAGTCTTGGAGAGCTGAGGTACAGAACGATCGACGATGCCGGGTGAGATCAATAACTCAAGTGTGACGCAAGATGGACAAGAGTGACTGTCGGACCCCCGGGTATCACACAACCCCGAGACCCTCTGTGCATACCAAGCTAGTCCCATGATCAGTAGCTAGCTCGCACAGTTGCAACAATGATGTTATCATAACCATTCAACAACGAACTAATGAAGCAGACAAAGTAATATTAGTTAACAGCAAAAGACCTTATGGTCAAGTTCTTACAAAAGTCGCCTCACAGGGCTTAGCAACAACAGAGTATCTGGCAGTGGAAATCTCAAAATACGTGGAGCCCAATCGACATGCCCACAGGCAATCGAGTGGAGGACGTGACCTAGTTCGCGAAGTCTTCAAAGTAGCCTTCCTCATAGTACTCAACCTGTCCTGATTCTTCTGCTGGGACTGATCAACAAAGGGCATAAAGCCGTGAGTACATAAAGTACTCAGCAAGTCGTAGAGAAATGTATGCACATAGTATTCATGTCAGGCTTAAGCAAGGATGGCTTTATGGTTAATTTGCAGAAAGCAAGTTTGACAGTAAATACAATAATTAGATTGCAAAGCAGGATTTTAAAAGAATAATACATAGATAACCAAGTTCTTTTGAATCAAACAGTGAACATCCGTTCACTTCCCAACCATTCCAACCAAACCTTTCCATCGAACCAAACCACATTTTTAAAAATGCTACCTTTGCGAAATCACTGTGCATGTCCGTAACAGGGACACGGCTATTCGAATAGATTTTTACACTCTGCAGAGGTTGTACAGCTTTACCCACAAGAGATAAATCACTTGTAATGTCCGTCTGACACACTTCCGAGGGTGTGCGACTAAGTGATTATCACAAGGCCTTTACAAAGTTCCATTTTGACTCGGTTACGCTTGCTAAGGTTTACGCCATCACGGCCCCTCTTGCGCCATTAAACCACCACAATGTAACCGACTCAAAATTTCCCCAATTAGTTGGCGTGTCCGTCCCATACCGGACTTATGGTTGCACGAGGTGACCCGGATCAATGACTTGCAAAGTTAAGTCCTTAGTTGGTCGCTCAGACAAGACTACCACAACCCAATGTGCATCACACACCCACCTTTACTCCCTACCACAAGCCCGAGCATAAATCATTTTTGTTCATTCCCGACCAAATGACAATCCCTGCCATGGCTCAACACATTTTAATTACAGTGGCATCACACCACAATTCCATAGTTCCATTAGTCAAATTTCATTCATCATGAACATGTGATCGAAAGCCTCATGGTAACTAAAGCAAGACTAAGCAATACTACGCTCCCAAGTTGGTATACAATCATGTCCAACTAGTATTAACCATCCTAAGGTGTCCAAGGATATATGTCATTCAAGGAGACATTTCATTTTCAATTCATCAAGGAGGCATAATGGCAATTTGGTAATTATCTACTCCCAAAACTATTTTTAATAAAACTAGCCATGCATGATAATTTTATACAATATACATTTGTAAAATGGGTTCAACATGGTCAAAGGCCTACGACTTGCCTTCGTTGACGAGGAGCGGGTCTTCGGTCGTCGGGTCGAAGAAATCTTCCGAAACGCCAGAATCTACACGTGCGAGAATAGCAACAATAAATAAAACAACACCAAATGAACTCCAAAAACTACAAAACCAGAACCAAATGAAAGAGGCTGAATTTATATGAATTTAGAAATTTGGATCACCCAAATCGGAGTTCGGATGTGAAAGTTATGACCAAAACAAGTTGGAAATCACATGAAATGATAGATTAGGGTTTTTCGGATTTTCTGGAATTATTTTTCTATTGAAAATCCCCATTTACGCGTCGGCTATGCTGCAAGACACGCTGATTACCACGTCGGCGAAAGCCGACGCTGACGACAATGACAGCAACCACGTCGCTCGAACCGCATGGCGAGCAGAGAGAGAGAGACAGGACAGGAGGGGCGCGGCGGCCGAGCCGAGGGAGATTCGGCATGCGGCACGGCGCCGGAAGACGCCAAGGCGTCGCGCGAAGGAGAAGAGAAGGAGCGCGGCGCGGGGCCGAGAGGGAGGAAGGAGAGAGGGAGAGAGAAACCAAGCGCTTTATAGGCGAGGAGGTCACAGGCGGGCGGGCAAGCGGCGAGCGGCGGAGGCGGACGGACGGGCGAAGCGGACAGCGGCGCGGCGGAGGCGGAGGGCGGGCGGCAGCGGAACCGAGGCGGCGGGATTCGCGGCGCGGCGCGCGGCGGATTTGCGCGACAGAGAGAGAGAGCGGCACAAGCAGTGAGGAAGACGAAGCAAGGCGCCGTCCGATTTTGATCAGACGGTGGGGAGGAAAGGAGGCCTTGGCGACGGAGCGTCGTCCGATTTCGACGGACGGCGGAGAAGAGAGAGAAGCGCGGCGAAGCGATGGCGTCGGATCGCTATCGGACGGCCAGCAGCAAAGGAGCGACGTGGCGAAGCGAGGAGCGACCGATGGGGATCGGGCGGTGCGCGCGAGGGGAGGGGCGAGAGGCGGGCCGGTGGAGCGGAGGCGGGCTGCGAAAAACAGTGATGGGCCGAAGGGGGTTTCGGCCCACAACAGTAAGGAGGGTTTTAAATAGTTTTTGATTTTCAGAAATTCAAATAAATCAAAAGGCAATTTAGAAAATAGCAAATAGAGTCCAAAAATTCTAGAAAAATTCATAGAAATTCCTTGAATTATTCTAGACTTAATAAAAAATACTTTTAACTTTAAATTTTCTTTTTCTTTTACAAATAAATTAATTTTCCATTTCGGGTAAAATGAAAATCAATTTCTAAAATCTAATAAATCCAAGAAAATTCTTAAAATAATAATTTTGATTTTAAATTCCAGAAAACTCAATTAAACCAACTTTAATTTAATTGAAGTTTGATTAATTCACATTAACTGCAAATGGATTCTGAAATTTTAAAATTAAGCTTTTGGCAAAAAGAAGCAAATGGTTCTTTTAAAAATTTTCAAAAACTCCGAAAAAGCGGGACGCTACAAACCTACCCCTCTTAAAGGGAATCTCGACCCCGAGATTCAGGCTGACTAGAGAATAGGTGGGGAAACTCAGCCTTCAAGTCATCTTCTCGTTCCCAAGTGGCTTTTTCTTCGGTGTGGTTGCTCCATTGGACCTTGCAGAAACGGATGATCTTGCTTCTTGTCACTCGCTCTGTTATTTCCATGATCTTGATGGGATGCTCCTTGTAGGTGAGGTCTTCCTGCAGGGCAATTGCTTCCATTGGCATCTGCTCTTGCACTGCACGCAAACACTTCTTCAGTTGTGACACGTGGAAGACATTGTGCACATCTGACAGCTGAGGCGGGAGCTCCAACTGGTAAGCGACTTCTCCTCTTCGGGCTAGAACTGAGAAAGGTCCGATGTACCTTGGTGTAAGCTTTCCGCTTACTCTGAAACGACGCATCCCTTTGAGAGGCGACACCTTCAGGTACACATGATCACCAGGTGCAAAAGCTAGATCTCGGCGACGGTTATCGCGATAACTCTTCTCGCTCGGTGCAGGCTGCTTTCACCTTTCTCTAATTGATCGAACTTGCTCTTCGGCTTTTTCCAAAATATCTGGCCCAAACACTTGTCTTTCGCCTACTTCATCCCAATACAATGGTGTTCTGCATTTTCTTCCATAAAGAGCTTCAAATGGGGACATCTGGAGGCTTGACTGGTAACTGTTGTTATAGGAGAACTCTGCATAAGGCAGTATTTGATCCCAACTGGTCTGATTTGCTAAGGCACAAGCCCTCAGCATATCTTCTAGGATTTGATTTACTCTTTCTGTTTGTCCATCTGTCTGGGGATGATAAGCTGTACTGAAATTTAGATTAGTACCCAGAACACTGTGCAACTTCTGCCAGAATCTTAAGGTGAACTGGGATCCTCGATCTGACACGATCTTCTTCGGCACTCCATGCTGGCACACTATCTTTGCCATGTACAATTCTGCCAGTCTATCACCAGAGTAAGTAGTCTTGACTGGGAGGAAGTGAGCAACTTTGGTTAGACGATCCACAATTACCCAGATAGAATCATATCCTGACCTTGTCCTTGGCAAACCAGTGATAAAATCCATGCCAATTTCTTCCCATTTCCATTCAGGCACTCTCAAGGGTTGCAGGAGTCCAGCAGGTCTTTGATGCTCGGCTTTTACTCGCTGACAGATATCACACTGAGCTACATACTCGGCAATCTCACGCTTCATGCTAGACCACCAATACATTTCCTTAAGGTCTTAGTACATCTTTGTGCTTCCAGGGTGAATGGAGTACAAAGTTTCATGGGCTTTCTTGAGAATCAACTGCTTAAGCTCTTTTTGATCTGGAACACAAATTTGCTTGTCGAACCAAATGGTGCCTTGTTCTTCTTCTGAAAATCTCAGGGCTTTACCCTTCTTCAACAACTGAGTGAGGGGCCTTGCTATTTTGGAGAATCCTTCTATGAATCGACGATAGTATGCTGCCATTCCAAGAAAACTTCTGACCTTAGGCACCGACTTGCGTGACTCCCAATTAAGCACATCCTTAACCTTACTAGGGTTAACAGACACTCCTTCCGCAGACAAGACATGTCCCAGGAAAGTAACTTCTTTCATCCAAAACTCACACTTGCTGAATTTAGCATAGAGTTGATGATCTCTAAGCTTATCCAGGACCAATAGGAGGTGCTCTTCATGCTTTTCTTCAGATGCGACAGTTCCTATGTTATCTCGAGGCAATCCTTCTATTGCGACACAACGGGACGCGCTGCACATCTGTGACAGCTGCAGCGGTAGCTCCATTATGGGAAACTGATGCCAAACTGCGGGTTTACGACTATGTTCTGGAGTGCCAACTAAGAAGCTATCAATTTTGTCTTCCAAATTGCTGAATCCAATTCTCACTATTATCGAAATCTACCAATCCAGCATGTCATAAGGTCACCCACTTAAAATCCAATCATTTAATCGATCTCATACCTTATCGATACACCAACATGATTCACACATCCTTCTTTGGCATAAGTTTTAAATAATCCAGTAGATTCACCACTTCGACTGCATGATTCCTTTTCTGCATAAATCCATGAAATCTAGTGGCCATAGTCGCCTCTTCCGATCGGATAAACTCCAAGATCACGCTAAATTCTTTTTATCCTTTTTGAAACAAAATTCTTCCAAAGATTATAGTCACGCAATTGCTTCCTCCGAAATTATTGACTAAATCCACAACATTATCCACTAAATTTCCTCAAGCAAATTTATCAATTGCAACCCTCAGAATTTCTTTATACCAATCCAATATCTCAATTTTAGAACCTTCCAAAAGACTGCTTGCCATCCCAAATTCAAATTTACGATTATTGTATCACCATTGATCCAACATTTATACAGTCCAACTCCAATACCTGTAGATATTCATCAATCCAACAATTATTTTGGACCAACTCCGATATCAGTAATATATCCGTCAATCATAAATTCCAATATCCAACAATCATCTGTTTGCATAATCCAATCTCCACAAATACGCAATTCTATAATCCAATCAAGACATATCTCTATAATCTAACAAAAATTTCTCTTCAAATCCCAATTTCTCTATTCAACCACATCCAATTGAATCCAATGTGACCAACATACTCACTTCATTCCATATACTTTTTGTTTCAGCCTAATCCACCCAAATTAACATCATGAATTGGTAATCCTATGATCCCAATCGTCAACAATCTTATAATCATTTAATCCAAATCCAATCGTAATATATTTCCGTAATCCAACGTACAACAATTACATTTATCTAATCCAATCATGATCGATTTCTATAATTCATCCAGGATATATTTCTATAATCCAATCTCCACAAATCTCATATCAATAATAATTTAATTCTACAATCTAGTAATCATGTATTTCTACAATCCAACCAAGATCCAACCAATTCTTCCAAAATTAACATCATCAATCGATATGAAAAATCCAATTCTCTTCGCATTCTACTCTGTGCCTCTTCTGCACAATTTCTCAATTCCAAATATCCAACCGACATTATAACCAGCTCAAGATTCAATTTAAATACAACTTCTCCTAATAATCAAATCAGCACTTCAGATTCTTTTATCCTTCAAGATTAATCAAGATTTTCCTCTCTGATCACTTTACTCCACGATTTATATAATCCATCAATATGCTACTCTTTAAACAATTTATAATCAAGGCATACCCATTATCATACTCTGGTATCCACAATAACTTCTTGCATATACCCGGTTAAATCTCAAAATCGGTCTTATCAAAGATTCTCCAAAGCTACCTATGTTGGCATCAAAACACATTGGTTATTTCCGGAAGAGTAGCTTCCAAGGACTTACGTTTGATCCATTTTGCAATAATTCTTCACGTGTTTCATAGATGAGAGGAGAAAGCACAATAGGTGAGAGGAAAAGCATTTAGATGAGTAAGAAACAAGGAGATAGATGGATCGACCTAATGCGGACAAAGTTGGTTTTATCCAACGAGCGGATAGCCTAAAGCTATCAAGAAGCAAACAAGAAAGAGACACTCAAGCACAAAAGCCCTATTACGCGGACTAAGCGATACTAAAACTAGGAGGCAACTACCAATCTAGCTTATATGGAGGGTCAACTTGGATCGACGGTGGATCTTGAACTTCCATTGCTTGATCTTGAAGGGCTCGATCTAGGGATAATCCAGAGATGAGGGAGTCAATTTAAATTTGGAAAAACCAAGTTTCAGAAAAGATAAGATAAAAGAACTCAAGAATGACATAAGAGGGTAAGGTGATAAGAAAAGAATAGAACAAGGTGAGAAAGAACAGAATAAGATGAGAGAAGAATATCTAGTCAAGTTAATTGCTTGGTTTGATTTAGGAAATATCTTTTGACTTTTTGACTAAACGACCAATCTAACTAAAGGTTACGTCCTACAGTCGATATGGCTCTGATACCATCTCTTGTTGGACCCCCGGGTATCACACAACCTCGAGACCCTCCGTGCATACCAAGCTAGTCCCATGATCAGTAGCTAGCTCGCACAGTTGCAACAATGATGTTATCATAACCATTCAACAACGAACTAATGAAGCAGACAAAGTAATATTAGTTAACAGCAAAAGACCTTATGGTCAAGTTCTTACAAAAGTCGCCTCACAGGGCTTAGCAACAACAGAGTATCTGGCAGCGGAAATCTCAAAATACGTGGAGCCCAATCGACATGCCCACAGGCAATCGAGTGGAGGACGTGACCTAGTTCGCGAAGTCTTCAAAGTAGCCTTCCTCATAGTACTCAACTGTCTCCGATTCTTCTCTGCTGGGGTGATCAACAAAGGGCATAAAGCCGTGAGTACATAAAGTACTCGAAGAAGTCGTAGAAAATGTATGCACATAGTATTCATGTCAGGCTTAAGCAAGGATGGCTTTATGGTTAATTTGCAGAAAGCAAGTTTGACAGTAAATACAATAATTAGATTGCAAAGCGTGATTTTAAAAGAATAATACATAGATAACCAAGTTCTTTTGAATCAAGCGGTGAACATCCGTTCACTTCCAACCATTCAACCAAACCTTTCAATCGAACCAAACCACATTTTTAAAAACGCTACCTTGCGCGAAATCACCGTGCATGTCCGTAACAGGGACACGGCTATTCGAATAGATTTTACACTCTGCGGAGGTTATGCGACTTTACCCACAAGAGATAAATCACTTGTAATGTCCGTCGACACACTTAGGAGTGTGTGCGACTAAGTGATTATCACAAGGCCTTTACAAAGTTCCATTTTGACTCGGTTACGCGCTAAGGTTTCGCCATCACATTTCCCCTCTTGCGCCATTAAACCACCACAACAGAACCGACTCAAAATTTCCCCAATTAGTTGGCCAGGTCCGTCCCATACCGGACTTATGGTTGCACGAGGTGATCCAGATCAATGACTTGCAAAGTTAAGTCCTTAGTTGGTCGCTCGAGACAAGACTACCACAACCCAATGTGCATCACACACCACCTTTACTCCCTACCACAAGCCCGAGCATAAATCATTTTGTTCATTCCGACCAAATGACAATCCTCGCCATGGCTCAACACATTTTAATTACGGTGGCATCACACCACAATTCCATAGTTCCATTAGTCAAATTTCATTCATCATGAACATGTGATCGAAAGCCTCATGGGTAACTAAAGCAAGACTAAGCAATACTACGCTCCCAAGTTGGTATACAATCATGTCCAACTAGTATTAACCATCCTAAGGTGTCCAAGGATATATGTCATTCAAGGAGACATTTCATTTTCAATTCATCAAGGAGGCATAATGGCAATTTGGTAATTATCTACTCCCAAAACCATTTTTAATAAAACTAGCCATGCATGATAATTTTATACAATATATATTTGTAAAATGGGTTCAACATGGTCAAAGGCCTACGACTTGCCTTCGTTGACAAGGCGGGTCTTGATCGTCGAATCGAAGAAATCTTAAAGCAGGAATCTACGTGCGAGAATAGCAACAATAAATAAAACAACACCAAATGAACTCCAAAAATTACAAAACTAGAACCAAATGAAAGAGGCTGAATTTATATGAATTTAGAAATTTGGATCACCCAAATCGGAGTTCGGATGTGAAAGTTATGGCCAAAAGAAGTTGGAAATCACATGAAATGATAGATTAGGGTTTTCGGATTTTCGGAATTATTTTCTATTGAAAATCCCCATTTACGCGTCAGCGCTGCATAGCCACGCTGCTGATTGCCACGTCGGCCGGCGCTTAACGCCTTGTGACCGTGACCATGTCGGCTTTCAGGCATGAGAGAGAGAGAGAGAGAGAGAGAGGAGTGGAGGCGGCGGTGGCCGGAGCGAGGGAGACGGCGGCGCGCTTCGGAAGACGCTGCATCAGCGAAGGAGAAGAGGGGCGGCGCGGCGAAGGCGCCGGAGTGAGGAAGAGAGGAGAGGGAGAAAGCGGCGCTTTATAGGCGAGGAGGTCACGGGCGGGGCAAAGCGGTGAACGCGCGGAGGCGGGACGGATGGGAGCGGCAGCGAACCGAGGCGCAGGATTCGCGCGCGGCGCGGATTTGCGCGACAGAGAGAGAGAAAGCGGCGCAGGAGAGAAAACGACGAAGCGCCGTCCGATTTTGATCGAGACGCGGGGAGAAAAAGGGCGCGGCGACGAGCGTCGTCCGATTTCGACGGACGACGGAGAAGAGAAGAGCGCGACGAAGCGATGGCGTCGGATCGCGATCGGACGGCCAAAGAAGAAAGGAAGCGGCGTGGCGAAGCGAGGAGCGGCCGATGGGGATCAAGGTCTTGGCGAGGGGCGAGGGCGGGCGCGAGAAAGCGATGATGGGCGAAGGGTTTGACCCTAACAATGAGGAGGGTTTTAAATAGTTTTGATTTTGAAATTGAATAAATCAAAAGGCAATTTAGAAAATAGCAAATAGAGTCCAAAAATTCTAGAAAAATTCACAGAAATTCCTTGAATTATTCTAGACTTAATAAAAATACTTTTAACTTTAAATTTTTCTTTTTCTTTTACAAATAAATTAATTTTCCATTTCGGGTAAAATGAAAATCAATTTCTAAAATCTAATAAATCCAAGAAAATACTTAAAATAATAATTTTGATTTTAAATTCCAGAAAACTCAATTAAACCAACTTTAATATAATTGAAGTTTGATTAATTCACATTAACTGCAAATGGATTCTGAAATTTTAAAATTAAGCTTTTGGCAAAAAGAAGCAAATGGTTCTTTTAAAATTTTTCAAAAACTCCGAAAAAGCGGGACGCTACAAACCTACCCCTCTTAAAGGGAATCTCCACCCCGAGATTCAGGCTGACTAGAGAATAGGTGGGGAAACTCAGCCTTCAAGTCATCTTCTCGTTCCCAAGTGGCTTTTTCTTCGGTGTGGTTGCTCCATTGGACCTTGCAGAAACAGATGATCTTGCTTCTTGTCACTCGCTCTGTTATTTCCATGATCTTGATGGGATGCTCCTTGTAGGTGAGGTCTTCCTGCAGGGCAAATGGTTCTTTTAAAAATTTTCAAAAACTCCGAAAAAGCGGGACGCTACAGTGACCTATTAGCAAATCCGAGGCGCAAGATGGCGCTAGGTGAAGCTGTTTAGGTCAAAAGATTAAAGACGATGTTTTACGAAGCGTGCGTGTGTGACCCGTTTGTTAGTGGGCCTTAACGGGAGCCCAGTAGGATCAAACTTCTAGAAGGTCTAAGCCTCTACTGTAAATAGGAGAGGATGGTGGCTGCACCAACTCTTAACTCTCTTTATATTAGAAAACCCTAATTTTGTTTAGGGAGAGCTAGCGCGTGGAGGCTAGGGTTCTTGAAGGTTTGATTGGATTTTCGTGCTCTTGGATTGACCACTGAACCTTGATGGAGTGGGTGTAATCCAGCATCAATCACGTTTTAATCTATGCAAGGTTTGCTTGAGATAAGTCTCTTTTCGTTCTTGCTCTCAATTTCGTGATTTTAGGGCTTTCATTGATCCACAAGTTTTTGCTTGATATCGTCACGTGGATTAGCTTGCTGTGTTGTGTGGGAACTCATCTAGGATCATCGTGATCATCAATCACCGCACAAGCAAGCGATTGTATCTAGTTTTCACTTTTGCTCAGTTTTAGACCTTTCTCCAATCAGATCGTAAAGGATCTTTGTTTGTCCAAGAATTATAATAATTGTTGATTGGAATAGGTCCTTAATATCATAGAGAAGGTGTATATAATATCATAGAGAAGGTGTATACCAAGTTTCGTGAAGTTTGGAGTTGAGAATCAAAAGTTAGTTCTATTTGTAACTTCGTCATCGAGGTACATTATCATTGTTACGGAGCTTGGCGGTCGAGGCCCTGAGGGCACCGGTCCGACCGATTTGGTCAGCGGTCCGACCGCCACTAACACATCGGTCAGACCGCCAGTACTGATTTGTGCTTTAGCTTGTGTTGATTTTTGTCGTATTATTTAGGGGGTAAATTGGATTCAATACTAGTCTTCCGTTGTACTGGTATATTGATCTTCATAGCTTCCTCATAGCTATTGGAGTGAAATTGTGTTGAATTCATAATTTGTAAAAAAGTGAGCATGCTCCTATTCACCCCACCTCTAGTCGCCTTTTCGGTCCAACAAACTGCAACTCGGACAGCCGACAATGGGGATCACCGGGTGGCGGGACGATGAGCGGCGAGAGGTGAAGAGGAGAAAACGGGTGAAATAAGGCGAGGAGAGTGGCGAGAAGGTGGTCACGAGGGTGGCAGTGCTAAGCGCGCGTGGCGCACCAATCTGGCGGCGCTTTGCGAGGAAAACGAAGACCACATGGCGCGAGGTGATCCGAGCGTCCGTTCGAGATCTGACGGTCGCGGCGCGGGCGAAGCGGTGAGGTGCCCGGAGCGTTGGATCGCGATCCAACGGCCGACGGAGGGAGTGAGCGATCTAGTTGGGTGCAGTCAAGTGACGAGTCGGACTCGGGCGGGAACATGAAGGGCTCGGTCGAATGAACAGTGCTGATCCCGAAGTTTGACTATGGTTTAAGTTTGGTTCCTCTACTTTGACCAGGGATTTTAAATAGAATTAAAATTCCTAAAATTCTTAAATAATTCTATGGTGTTCTTGGGATGACCTAGTACCTATATAAAATTTGAAAACCCACTGTTCATGAGTTATTTGCTTAATTCAAACTCAAACTTAAAATAGGTTATTTATTGTGTTGGAATTTTCTGTGGCTTGAATTCAAGTCCAAAAAGTTGGTAAAAATTATATTAATCCATGAGAATCAACCTAGTATTTGAATAAATTATTTTCAGAAGGTTTTCATAAGTTTTTATCACTGTTTTCTTTTGGGAGTTCAGATTTGAGTTGTAGGTTTAACTTGTTTTGTGATTTTCCAAGTGCAATAAATTATGCAAAAGATTCAAAAACCATATTTAGGCTAATGAGATGCATACTAATCCTCATGAATAAATTGAGTATGTTACACGCGTGTCCTCTTCGTCCATGTCGTAGTCTACTCGTGCTGGACCGGGCGCCAATCCTGAATATGCCCATCCTACCTCGATTGCCTGCATTTTTGGAAGGATTGATGTTGGAAAATAAGATGTAAGAACTATAAACATTACTCGGATGAAGTTTGACTCACAAGTGTACGCCTCGTGGCAGGAACCTACCGTCCAGGGGGCACGACCTGGTGCGCCCCAAACTGTCGCATTACGCGCTACGGCTCGTAAGACTACACCATATGTGCGAAACTGCGAACACCAGGTGGCAGTCCATCGTCTACAGTCGTACGTCCCGGATGCATTGCACAGACAGTCCGTGTGGCGCTACCGTGTGCACGAACTGTGGATACCATGGATTCCATATGATGTCGCTCTCGTACAATTACTCGAACTCATTGTGGAATAACGAGTAGCACCTCATCGGTTTGTCTTGGCCCAATGCAGGCGGCCAACAGTCCACCGTAAGATCATGGTGGGCCTGTCTATCACGTCGACTAGGGGGTGTACAGGTGCACCACTCTCTCGATGGACGGCCGCCCAAGAGGGAAGTGCTCCCAACTCCACAGCTGCAGGAGCATGTAGCAGACGGCCAAGCTAGGAGTACCACCGGTGCCGCGCCACGAAGCATCACACAACCCTTGGTATGTAACACAAAGGATGGATGATCCCTAGCTATACCGAGGCATCGGCCCAACCACCGCTTCAACCAATGACTCGGTGATGTGGAGCCAGCTGGGGTGGCAAAAATCTCCCTGTGTGGTTGGAAACAGGACTCAATCATAGAGCTGGAGAAGATAAGCAATAAGGTGCATATTAATGACCTCGCCAGGTGCACCCTACGGGCACTGACTGGACTGCCTCAGCCAAGTCTGGGGGACACCACGTACACGCTCCAGGAGAGCTTGGACGAACTGCTGCTCCAGCTCGGTTTTCCATTGTAATACCCCGACCTGCTCGTAGCGTGGCCCATGTGGCCCATGAGGAGTTGTGTGGTGGGATTAGTCCCACATTGCTTGTCTCAAGTGAGTTGTAGTAGTATATAATGCCTGTTGGATCCAAACATAGCACCTCCGGGTTAACCCTTTTACACAAAGCGAGGACGAAAGTGTAAGTGAGGTGCTATGTGTATGTAGGTCCGCCCCACTGTGGGTTGGGCATTGAGCCAATTTTGGGTCAAGGTGTTACAGATGGTATCAGGGCTTCAACCTTCGCTGCAGGGACGCGTGCGGGATAGGGGCACGGGCATATGGCGCATGGCACATGTGAGCCCAGAGTGGACACACGGCATGACATATGTGCTTAGACCGGGCCTTGCGGACGTGTCTGGGGGTGGTTCTGGGCATTTGCCGTGTATGTGGTATGCTGCCGAGGGCGACAACCCTTAAGGGGGTGAATGTAATACCACGGCCTACTCGTAGCGTGGCCCATGAGGAGTTGTGTGGTGGGATTAGTCTCATATTGCTTGTCTCAAGTGAGTTGTAGTAGTATATAATGCATGTTGGATACAAACATAGCACCTCCGGGTTAACCCTTTTACACGAAGCGAGGATGAAAGTGTAAGTGAGGTGCTATGTGTGCGCGGGTCCGCCCCACGGTGGGCTGGGTATTGAGCCGATTTTAGGTCAGGGTGTTACATCCATTCCACACCCAAAGGGCCCGTAACAAGCGGCTCACCCCGGATCGGGAGACCAATCAAGAGCGAGATGTCCTGTAGGGTGACCGTCATCTCACCCCACCGAAAGTGGAAGGTGTGTGTTTCGGGCCTCCACCTGTCGACAAGTGCCTGCAATAGGCTGGCGTTTAGAGTGATCCGATGTTGGACGAACACCAGTCTCACAAGGGGCAACAAGCCCATGTCCCGAAGGATCGAGACGTAGCGATCGTCCGATTCCCATTAGTCCTTCCCCGCCCGATGTAGCAAGGGCGAAGGGCCATCGACGTCATCGGTGATCCATAGCTTGCACTGGTGGTCCGCATCGTAGAAGTGTTCCAGAAGCTCCGGCAGAGACATGGCTTGCAACACATGGAATAGAGAGAATATTAGTGACAAGGTTGCTAATGACCATAAAATATTGTAAGTTAAAAATTACGACCAAACTAACACTACAAATTAATGTATACTTATTTAGTGGTACAAAATTAAATACAACTATTTAATGATGATGAAATAGTGCAAATTAAAAATTACGGCCAAATGAACACTACAAATTAATGTACATTAATTAATTTATCTGATGGCTAGCTGACCATAGACTAAATTCCTCCACTTAGTGCTCAGATATGTTTCTTGCTCAAAAGTACAAAGCCACTCATGAGGTCAAACTTTATTATCCATGAATAGCAGTATTAGTGGAGGCGTTCTTAAGTTCATTTACCCATGGTCTTAGATACATTACTTTGTCTATGCATTGATAGCCTATAGCATATACAATGTATGAAACTCTCATAACGCTAATTACATTGATAGCATATGTATTGATAATTACATGGGAGTCCTAAAGTTAAAAATATTTTCCTACGAAAATCTCATAATGCTAATTACATGATACTAACAACATTAAACCAAGCAAATGCCTACAAAATTAGAACTACTTAAGTACGCATCCACTGTAAAATCAGAATAGGATAGAGATTGTGTTGGCCAATATGACTTTGACTCCATGTCGTCCGATGGCCTTGCACTGGGTATGCCATGGATAAACACTCGTCCCTGTATCGCTATGTCACTCTTTTACCGGCACAAATATTTATTAATCTCTTAGGTCTACGCATCTTTATGCAATATGCTGTGAAGTGTGAACGTTGATGTTAAAAATAGGGAAAAATGATATACAAATTTTTATGTAAAAAATCTTTACGGAAAAAATCACGAACGTGAACCGGCGATGATCACTGTATGAGGAGTGTTTACAAATCGTAGGAGGATTACAATAAGCCGTCAACTCTCCCCGTGTGATTTACAAAGGGTATATAAGGGGGTAAAGGACTTAGAGTTCAAGTAGGAAAGTTATCCGCTAATATGACAAGTTTGAATTCGACTACATTAAAAGTTCAGATTACATAGCTCGACAATCTCCACCTTGAGACGAATTTCCTCTCGTAGCAAAATGAAGAATCATCAATCACCAATATGACTCCATAATAAGATATAAATCACCGTGCGCAGCTAGTCTCTATGACTAAACTGTAACACCAACTAAGCTTGAGCAAAGCTCAAACTTAGTAACAGGAACTGACTTTGTCATTATATCAGCTGGATTATCATGAGTATTATCTTGCACACCTTGACATCACTTTGACCAATAACACCTCGAATAAAGTGATATCTCACATCAGTGTGATTTGTTCTCTTATGGAATATTTGATCCTTTGTAAGGCATATAGCACTCTGACTATCACAAAATATAGTAGTGCGAGAATTATCTCCACAAAGCTCAGTGTACAAACCTCTCAATCAGATAGCTTCTTTAACAACGTCAGAAATAGCCTTATATTCTGCTTCAGTGGTAGATAAAGCTACAGTAGCTTGTAAACTTGCCTTCCAACTAACAGCACAACCACTAATGGTGAAAACATAATCTATGAGAGACCTCTTGTCGAAATCACCAGCATAATCAGAGTCAACATAACCAACAAGTTCATCCCTAGAATTCCCAAACTGCAAACGACCATTAGAAGTGCCACGTAAATATCTGAAAATCCACTGAATACTTTCCAATGATCTTTTTCAGGTTAGCCATGTATCTACTAACAACACTTAGTGTATAAGATAAATTAGGACGAGAACAAATCATGACATACATAAGAGAACCAACTGCAATGGAATATGAAACTCTAGACATGTACTAAATATCATAATCTGACTCAGGACACAAGGCTGAAGATAATCTGAAATGTGAAGTTAATGGAGTACTCACTGGTTTTGCATCATACATATTAAAACGACGAAAGACCTTCTCAATATAACCTTGTTGACTAAGGTATAACTTGCCAGATTGCATCTCTATAATAATCTCCATGTCAAGAATTTTCTTTGCTGCACCTAGGTCTTTCATCTCAGATTCATTACTCAATTGTGCTTTCAGTTTTGCTATTTCTGACTTATCTTTTGTAGCAATCAACATATCATCAATATAGAGAAGCAAATAAATAGCTAGACCATTAACAGTCTTTAAATAAACACAGCTATCATAATCAGACCGCTTAAAATCATGAAAGAACATAAAAGAGTCAAATCTCTTCTGCCATTGACTAGAAGATTGCTTCAAATCATAATGAGATTTCTTTAACATACAAACAAGGTGTTATTTTCCAGGAATAACAAAACTCTCAGGTTGGTCTATATAAATATCTTCTTCATACTCCCCATGTAAGAATACAGTTTCAACATCTAATTATTCAAGTTCATAATCATGCATAGCAACAATACTAAGTGCGAATAGAACTATGCTTCACAATTGGGGAAAAAACATCATTAGAATCAATAATTGGAATCTGACTATTGCCTTTAGCAACCAACCTTGCTAGCTCAGTAGGAGAAATACCTTTATTTTTTTTGAAAATTCACTTGCAATGAACATGCTTCTTCTCCTTAGGCAATTTCACTAGTTCCCAAGTGGCATTCTTTTTTAGTGATTCCATCTCATCATACATAGCAATTATCCACTTATTACAATTAGTGGAGTCAATAGCCTCATAGTATAATGAAGATTCTGGATTACTTTCAATTTCTTCTGCTACACTCAAAGCATAAGCAACAATATTAGCTTTTTCAATCAACCTCTTAGGTGAATTAATCTCCCTCCTAGGTCTGTCAACTGCAATGGACCGTTGTGGTGGATGCTAAACAATAGGTGCATCATGAACAATAATATTTTCCTTATCTGATGTGTTATCTGAACCAACAAAATGATCCACCTGAACACTTGAATACTACTCACTCTTAACAGGAACATTAGTAGGCAGTTTATCATGAAGCATAGCAGATTCATTAAAGATAATGTTTCTGCTAATCACAACCTAATTTGTTTCAAGATTCCACAACTTGTATCCTTTAACACCAGATTTATAACCAGGGAAGATGCATTTAACAGCTCTAGACTCTAAGTTTTCATTATCAACATGAGCATAAGCAGTACAACAAAAAACTTTCAATTCTGAATAATTTGGTGGGGAACCAAACGATACCTCAATTGGAGTCTTCTTTTCAATTGTAATGGAGAGTGACCGATTAATAAGATAACAAATAGTGGAAGTGGTTTCAGGCAAAAAATGCCTATGCAAACCTGCATTAGACAACATGCAACGGGCCTTGGAAAAGATGGTCTTGTTCATACGCTCAACTACGCCATTTTGTTGAGGAGTACGGGGAATGGTGTAGTTCCTGACAATGTCTTCAGTCTTGCAATATGATTCAAATTTATTAGAACAGAATTATATCCCATTAACAGTGCGAAGTTTCTTTACCTTCTTTTCTGTTTGCCTTTCAACCATAGTCTTCCACTCTTTAAATGCTGAAAATACTTTTGATTTATGCTTCAAGAAATAAGGCCACACTCTTCTAAAGTAATCGTCAATAATTATTAACATATAGCTAGCACCTCCTAGCGATGTCTTGCGAGATGGCCCCCGTAAATCATAATGCGCAGAATCCAAAATACATTATGTAGTATGAACTGACGTATTGAATCTCACCCTCTTGTGTTTGCCAAACACACAATGCTCAAAAAATTTCATCTTGCCGATGTTATGTCCATCAAGAAGTCCTCTCTTGCTCAATTTTGCCTAACCAATTTCACTCATATTGTCTAATATTGTAGTACCTCGCAGATAGTACAGATTGACAGATTTAATATCAGTTTTCATCACAACAAGAGAGCATTTTGATACCTTCAAAATTCCACATTCACCAGAATACTTGTACCCTTTAGCATCAAAAGTACTCAAAGAGATGAGGTTCCTTTTCAAATCTTGAATGTGCCTCACATCTGTCAAAGTTCTGAAAATGCCATCAAACATCTTGATTTGATCTGAACCAATTCCTGTAACCTTACAAGATGAGTTATCACCCATCAACACAGTACCACCTTCAACAGTTTCGTAGGTGGCAAACCAATCCCCATTAGGATACATATGAAAGGTATACATGGAATCAAGAATTCATTCTTCATTGGTCTTAGCACATCCAGCAAAGGCAACAAGGATTTGTCCATAAGAACTATCATCAGCAACAAGGGGGGTTTTACCTTCATCATCTAGTTTACCTTTTGGCTTATAATAGCCAATTCTCTTTTCTTTATTCTGTTGCTTCTAGCTTTCAGAGATGTCGTGTCCACTTTTCTTACAATATTTGCACGACTTGTACTTGCCTCTTGATGTCGACCGGTTCTTCTAGCCGTTCGGACTTTTGCCTCGAGATCCATTGTTTGAGTTCTTCTCCTTTTGTCTGCCACGAACAAACAAGTTTTCTCCTTACAACCTTGAATTTTCAGAAGGTACCATCTGTTTCATCTTCTCGTTAGCATGCAAAACTTTATAAACTTCATTAAGAGTGAGAGTATCTCTACTATATAATATGGTATCTCTAAAATTTAAAAAAGAGCTAGGCAGGGAACACAAAAGAATAAGACCCGAATCTTCATCATCACATTTCTACCACCATCGACTTTAGGTCGGCAACGATCTCCTTAAACACTGAAAGATGATCAAGAACGGATCCTACTTCTTGCAATTTGTGACAGTACAATTTCTGCTTGAGATGCATCTTGCTGGTGAGATCTTTTATCATGCAAATTTATTTCAGATTCAGCCATAATACAACAGATGTCTTCTACTTCAAAACCTTCTGGAAAATATCATTTGATAAATGAAGGTGAATCTGAGATAAAGTCTTACGGTCTTTGCGCTTCTCATCTGTTGTCCGTGCGGTAGGTTGTTTCTAAACACCTTCCAATGCATCATCCAAATCCATTTGTGCCAACACAGTCCTCATCTTCACTTGCCACCGCGAAAATCTTATGTCTCGACCCAGGAGTGGAAGACCATACTTCAAAGTCGCTATGAGGAATAAAATTTGAAATTTGCTGGTACTGATCTGTGTAAACCTAGCAAAAATCACGACCTATTTGGTACACCTTCTGTGCACGTGAATAAAAAATCTTCAAATACCCAGTACACTTATTAGGTGGATGAAGCAAAATTCATCAGAATTGCTAACTCCACGTGAATTGCTATTGAACGAACAGGAAGCAAGATTTATTAAAAAGCAATTCTTCTTGGGATCTGTGCTTGGGACTTGCTATTGACGGAATTGAGCACGTCGCGTGATTGAAAAAAAGGAGACTTGCTTGGTGATTTAATCCCCGTGGCGTTGATCTGTCCTTGCGCAAGACAAGAAATTGAAGAAGTGTAAGATCGAGGAGGCCGATTAGAGGGGGGTGAATAGGCGGTTTTAAAAAATTCTATCGGGCTAAACCAATATATAAATGAGGAAGCTAATAGCGAATTGGTTTTGCACAAATAAAACCTAAATCAACTAGGCTCAACTAAGTGCACCGACAATACAAGAGAGCAAACATACAAACATATATAATCAATTAAAGCAAGAATGTAAATTGCTCAAAGTAAAGCACAAGTAAAACAAGATGACACGATTATGTTTTACCGTGGTGGTCGGAGACTTACCGGTCTCCCCTAATCCACGTTGAGGTAAGCCCAACCACGTTGGACCGGCTCCTCAAATGAGCACACACCTCCGAGGTAAATCCCACACTTGGACCGGTTCCAAACCGAACCAACACCTCGCTCAACTATGGTTGCTCTTCCTCTACTCCAGAGATGGCGAGCACCAAACCACTCACAAACACGCCGGGTCTTCTCACAAGCTTCTTGAGAAGATCACCGCGCACGACGCCTCCACGCCGTCTAGGTGTCGGCAAACACCAAGAGTAACAAATCCAAACTTTCACTTGAACTAATCAAGTGTCAACGCTCACGTGGATACACAATCCACTACCTAAGGCAACACATGCACTTAGGGTTTGCTCTCTAATCTCACCAAGTGCAACACATGCACAAAAGAGAATAGAGGCTTGCTCTTAGCTCAAAGAATGAGTATATCACTTAACAATAGCACCAGCAACCTCTCCCAACCGGCCAAGGTGGCTATATATAGCTCACACAAAAAAACTAGCCGTTGGGAGAAGATTCCATCAAATCAGCCCAGGGCCGGTCTGACCGCCAACCAATGGCCGGTCGGACCGCCCCATGCGCCAACGGCTAGAAAAATAGCCGTTGGGCCTTCGGCCGATCTGACCGCCATGCAATGGCCGGTCGGACCGCCCGCTAAATCGATCCGACCGCCGTCTTGGCGGTCCGACCGCCCGTCATAAATTGGCTAAGTCCCACAAAGGGAGCTCTCTGGAAAAAACGATCCGCTCGATCTCCGGAACTTCCTCACAGCGGAAGTTCCGATTTTTACAACGGCGGAACTTCCGCACAGAGAAATCGGATAAAGTGAAATCAGTTCGACTGCCCGTAGCACACCGGTCAGACCGATTTGCCACCGGTCCGACCGGTGACCACTGCCGATCCGACCGGCAGACAACAGAGCCAAACTCAATTGCTCCACTTCAAATGGCAAAACACATTTGCTCATTTGAATGCAATTCTTGACAATGTTTCAAAGATGATATTCTCAGTAGGTTACAAAACACATTTGCTAACCCTTAGAATACTCATCACATGGAATAAGGTACATGGACTTACACCATTTGCAAAACGTATTTGCAAACTTAAGTCACATGCTACAAGGGTTATGCATGAGCCTCGATTATTTGCAAAACACATTCGCAAATAAATAGTATCATGCCTAGATGAGCTAGAGCAAACATAATGAGCTATCAACATATGACTAACTCAAACTACTAGTTAAGACCCCTCTTAATAGTACGGCAACCTATACTAGCAATCCGGTCTTCCAACCAAACACCAAGACCGGTAAAAGACTAGGAACACATCCTTAGCCCTAGCTAGTCATACCTTTGCCTTGCATCTTCTTGAAACTTGATGACGCACATCAACACTTCAAGTCCGGGTCATTAAGTTGCTAATCATCAACACATGATGATCCTTTGCTTGACCTCCATCAACACATGATGGACCTTCTCTTGTCTTGACGATCAACTCATGATCATCTCTTCTTGATAAGCATCAACTCATGATGCATCATTTACACCAAGCTCTTGACTTGATGATCAACTCACGATCATCCCAAGTCTTTATCATCCTGGAACACAACCTATACATCCAACTCATGAAAAATGTTAGTTCCATAATATGATTATCATTAATTACCACACCATACCATTTACTCATAATGGTGGGACAAGATACCTCAATCTTTCCCTCTTTGGTAATTGATGATAACCACTTAATTACTCATAAATTGAATGTTGATAAATGAGAGAACCAATTGAGTATATATCAACTACACAAGTTATATATATACTCTAACTTGAGTATACAAGAACTACACAAGTTCTATATACTCATAATCATGAGTATACAAGAACTACGCAAGTTTTGTATACTCAAACGGATTTGTTTCAAAGTAAAGATCCCAAATATTTGTGGAGAATGGAATATGGATCAATACTAATGAAACCACAAAGTATAGAATAAAACTCCCCCTAAATGTGTGCATACACGAATGTGTAATAAGATCATATGCACATATTCAAGTTTAACTTATGGTTGAGTTCAATCCTATATTTTGGATCTGAGAAATGCAACAATATATAAGATTGAGATGTCGATTGCATACCTCGTTGTGTTTCACCTTTATATCCAAATGAGACTACACAAAGACAATACTTGACAAGAGAATTAGTCTTATATTTGGATTTGTCATTAATCACCAAAACACTCCATTAACTCATAATGGCGGGTCTAGATCTTTCAAGAAGTACCGAGGCACTCTCTCTCTTTCTCTCCCGTCGCTTTTGCTGAGGAACGCGCAGACCGATGACTTTAGGCTTCACAAGGACGATTTGCGCCGTTTGGACTGTGGACGGGCGGACGCAGCGGATGACGACCGAGCACTAACGCAGCGGATGAAGACACGTTCGTGAGACGGTGGCATCAGATTAGATCTGATGGGAATATTTTTTTCTTATATCTCTCTTAAAATCTTAATCTCCCGTGCTCTGATACCACTTGTTAAAAATAGGAACAAAAGGAGATAATTTTTTACGTGGAGAACCCTTGCGGAAAAACATAGACGTCAATCGGCGATGATCACTATATGAGGATGTCTAGCTGTCATTTGTTGTTCAATTGATAAAGAAAATTTGTAGTTTGGGTTTTGGATTATTAGCCTAAGTTACATCTTGGTTTCCACATAACCAATGTGTTACAAAGCTGAAGAGGCACTGGCGCTTCATCAGAATCCATGATGAGTGACCGAGCACCATCTACGTCCCCTCCATCCAGATCTGGAGGACAGGTGGTTGGGAGGCGGCCGACGCTCTTGTAGCCCATCTTGATGAGGTTTTTTTTTTCTTCCTTTCTATCTCGTTTTCTGATTTAGATGATGGATTTGTTGCTGGATGTGTTTGGGATTCTTGATAGCCTCTTTAGAAACCGAGAGAAATAAGAGTTTGCTTGGGATTAAGGTATCTCAATCTGAGTGTTGATGAGCCACAATTCGGTATACAGAAACACCGAATTAACTGAATCGGATTATTTCCATTAATTAGGTTCGTTTTTTTTACCTTGGTTAATTCAGTGGCAGTCTTTAATAAACCGAAATATTTTTTACTAAGTAAACCGAACCGAATATATATTACTCCTACTACATTGCCCAGGGTCCAAGTACAGGCACAAGCATTCACATTTGACATACAGCCCGTACAACAAAACACAGAAGAAGCAAGCACTGACCATTACCATCACATCAATTGTTATTATCATACCAAATCATCGATCTCTTCAGAGAGAAAGCATGGTCTCCGTATGGGACAGGCTCAGCATGGTCACGGGCCATACTCCGTATGGGACCATGCTCTAAGCCCCCAACCAAAAGTTCTCTTGCCCTCTCGGCGCCGGTATGTTCAGCCCAACTCCCCTCAATGGATCACTGCAGTAGCATCTCCATCCTCTCCAACTAAGGCGACTTTTGCCAGTTTTATGGCCAGTCTACGCTCCACGCCACCGGCCCGGGCGGCGCTCGATCGGGCCGTGCCGTGCCGTTCCGGCGAATTAAGAGGTGGAGTGGACTGTTGGATTTGAATGGAGGGTTGTCGCCTGCTACCTGTGACCACCTTGACTCGTTCCCCTCTTCAAGCCCCCAACGCCCCCGTCACGAGCCAAGGCAGACAGCGCGCTCCCGGTGCACATGTACCCCGTGAACCGGTTGTAACGTCAACACAGAGATCTATAGAGAAATAACGGTAGTCGTCGTGGTATCGACGTAGATCAATCATACAAAAACAATTACATGGACACCAAGAGACACAATGAGCATAAGTGTATAGAGGAGAACCCGTATCTTTATGCATCTGCATGTCTGTTGTATATAGGGTCCTCATGTATATAACCCTTAAGGGTGGAAGCTCTCTAGAGACGGTTTAATCTTTTGTTCATAATTAGATTTCGTAACACTCCTCCTTAGTCAATAGAAAACAATATGTAAGTGTCCCATCAAAAACTCCTTCCAAAAATCCATTAGAAAAAAATAATAGAGAAAAAAGTACATTACATTCGTAAGTTGCATTACACTTGCTGTCTTGCTAAAAAGCTTAATGCGAGAAAATTTCAGGAAAACTCACTAAAGAAAATAGTACAATGTTTAATCTTTAGAATCTAATTTTCAGGATTTAGGATAAATCCCCAGGATTTGATAAGGGTCGTGATTTAGGGACTTACTTCTCTTAAACTCTGCAACTCTTTAAACCGTCTCATTCCAATTCCACGAATACATATTTGGAAATTGGATCTAGGCGGAGACTTAGTGAATAAATCAACTAGATTTTCACAAGACTTTGTTTGCAGGATCTTTGTCTCACTATTCTTCTAGATTCCATAAGGATAGAAAACATTTAGGAGCAATATGCTTCATGATGTTACTCTTGACATAACTTGTTTGCATTTATTTAATACAAGTAGCATTATCTTCATAGATAATTGATGGGGTATTAACGATATTAATGTCACAATGCTTCTGGATGTGGTTGATCATACGTCTGATCCAAACGCATTCAAGTGAGGCATCATATAATGCTATAATCTATGAGTGGTTGGTATAAATAGCTACCAAGGTTTGCTTACATGACTGTCAAGAGATGGCTACACCATCACAAAGTAATATAAATTCATTATGTGATTTTGTACTATAGAGATTTGACAGATTGTCAGCATATCTTCAGGATTCAGTAATGATCATCAGGACCCATGCATGATCTTTGCATTATCGACTAACTAGATCAAAACTGTTAAGTGGTAAACCTTTAAGGTGAATTTAAGCAGTAATCATCGTATCAACACCTTCTAGGTTTAACTAAGATATTCAAATATCAAGAATGATGATCAGTGTTTAGTATATGTTCCACATGAGAACAACTTCTGTTGAAGTCTTGTTGTTCTAATTTCTTTCATACATGTTTCGAAAATGAATGTAGGCAAATATTGTGATCAAATCAGTTGGATTACCACAATGGAGAGTCTTACATACAAATATCCTATTATACATCTGGAAATTTTGGGATAAACACTATTTGAGAGTAACATGCTTAACTTATCAAATACCACTATTCGATTGTGCAACACAAGTATATTATACTTGCAGAGGATATGGGGTAATACTAGTTGCAAATTCATATGCCTTCTGGATACGATTTATCAAAACCTTTCAAAGTCTTAATATTTTGTAACTATCTCTGGGTGGTTAAAGTTACAACGAATAGTCTGTTATGTAGAACCATGAAGTATAGTTGTACCACTTTAGAGTAAAATATCACCAATCTTAGTTTGGCGTTCAAGGGATTAATTGTCAATATCACCAATGTATGTCGTACCTTCACAGTACTAGAGTAAACCACCATTCCACTAACTTCTGGTAGAAGATGCACTTTATAATTGCTTGTGTGGCGTACTTCTGGTGTTTAATTTCCTCATTATTATTCTCTCGGGTCTTGATGGGTCCTTATCCACTTCTAGGGATCATATGATTATTGGTGTGATTAAGTATCGACTGATAAGATAATTTTCCTTCAAGGAGATGCTCTCTCTTTTGGGAGATGCTCTTACTACAGGTAAGGGACTATTGAGTATGAGTTTATATATATTGCGATTTGTTTCCTTTATTACTAGAATTTTTGAGTCCTTTGATGATCTTGACAAGGATTTTTATAACCCATCGACTACATATTTTATTTATTCGTTCATGCCATTTGCCATAATTATTATGCAATGAAACATTATATCATTCGTAATAGGATAGTAACGGTCTACAGGGACCTTTGAACCATAGCTTTCACCTCTTTATTATATTCATAAAGACCCATCAAGTCTGAACTACCTAGTTACAAGACTTTTATTTAGCAATTTTGGTTCAACCTCATATGCTTTCATTATGTGACCTGACATGAACGCTTCAAGCGCTCGACTATGGACTTTGGTTCCGGATCTGTGTTCTCATAAGAGAAACTTTAGCACTTGTAGAGGCAAAGTGAGTATCGATAATTTTTCTCCCATATCCTCCAAATTGAGGGTAACTCAGTGTTAACCAGATCTTTGTCATTTCCCAAACAAAATATTCTGGATCGTTCCACATTTCCAGCATTGTAATATGTGCACATCAAATGTTGGGGCTTTCTTTTTCACGATGAACCTCTTCATGAGGTATTTCACCTTCAAGGTGATTTCTCTTCTGGAGAGTTAATGGAGTGATTAATAATTATTTTGACTAATGTCATTAGATCTTAGACCCACAGGTGTCCCCACAGATTTTAGATCAAGGACTAATAAGTCAATTTCGCATAGGTGGATATTGTAATACTCTGAAAATAATAATAATATTAATAATCGCGTATTAAGGGTCGGAGCGTAATTAATCGAATAGTATTCATAAAAACATTTTAAAGGCCTGTGTGCAATTAAATTAATTAGTATATAAAAAAAATAGAATTTTCGGAATTTTTCTGAGCTATATAAATAGATCTTGGATTTTCTAGAAACCCTAATAGCTTATTTCTTTTTCCTCCGCGCCTCCACAATTCTCCAAGCCGCCGCCAGCTAATTCTCCTGCGCCTGAAGATTTCCCAGCCAATTTCCTCTGTTCTTAGTGCCTCCTGCGCTGAAGATTTCCAGTAATCTGCTTTGCTTTATTGCATTGTCGGTGCTCTGTATTGCGTTCAGTAGCTTGACCTCTGCCCATTGGAAAGCTAGCGCCGTCTTCTTCTTGATTTGCGTGGATGCGTGCATTCTTTGCTTTGCATTGCATGTCTTTCTTCTTAAATTTGTTGCGCCCGACCAAACGCTTCTTTTGCTTTGCGTTTTCTTCCATTCTTCTTGGCCTTCTTTGCTTTCTTGGTCTGTGGATGGCTCTGCTTCTTTTGCCATTGGTTTCTCTATAGTGGTTGCCTCTGCTACTTGGCCGCGTGCGCTCTGCGTTGATCTGTTTGGTGCTGCTGCCTTTGCCTTGCTTGCGTTGCATCTTGTTGCCGCTTTCTTTATCTTGATTCTTTGCTTATTTGGGTGCGCTTGGCTGCCGCTTCGATTTCTTGAGCGAGTTCTGAGCTAACTTCTTTGCTCTTCTTGTAGTCAAGGACCAAATCTTTCTTTGCCTTCTTGTTGATCGCCGAGATCCGATTTCTTGTGGGTAACGATCTATAATTTCGTTTCGTCTCTGTTTATTGTTTATTTAGAGGTTAGAATTTAGATTAATTAGAGAGGATTCTTTAATTTGTAGGCGAAATGCCGATTAATGAATTTGGTTAACTTTGCTGTTCGGTTATGCGCTTTATTCGGATACCTTAATGGCGAATTGTGAAAATGTCATCTACTAGTTAATTGTAGATAATTTCGATAGCTTTCTTCAGCATATTTAATCACGTCAATCGGACAAGTAGATTTGAGTTATGATTTTCGGTGAGACCGCTGTTTTACGGTCGGCGTTATTGGCGCTGTTTTGGTAGATCGGTTATTAAAAATAGTAAACAGATTAATTAGTGTTTTTGATATACATGAAAGTTGTAGATAATTGTCCAATGGTTCTGTAGGATCTGAGAACGCGTGTTTTGGTTGAGTAAAACAAAAGTTATGAAATTTGGAAGACTGCTGTCCCGAAGCGGACAGATCGGCTTCGGGCTAAATCTGGAGGGTTAGATGATTTAATTAGAAGGCGGTGTAATCTAAGAAAATGTGGAGAATCTTATGAAGAATCCAGAATGGGTTGGTTTGTGGTGATCGGACTTTCGAGTCAAAAGTTACGCTCTTTTAGTAACCGGACAGCAATGGGTAACTATTGATGCCGTCGTAATGTGGTATATTTGGGGGCGTGTAGGAGCGATGTATATTGATTGTTGTTCTTATGATGCTGTAGCTTGTATTGAGATTTGTGTATTTAATATAGGAGGCGTCGTACTTGTTGCCATCTTGAGCCAAATCGTGCGTCGCAACTAGTAAAGGCAAGTGCATGGTAAGCAATGGTCAATGATTGATCATTTGTGATTCTTTATCTTTCAGTACCATTATTGTTGTGCTTTTATTCTGTTTAATTGCAAACAAATAATTGGTATGTTTATATCTTTGTGGATGAGCATGATGAAAAGTTGGATATGATGTTTATGATGGAGTTTGCATGTTTGCATACATAAGCATCTTTGCATAAGAGAAGGTGATCATGATTGATCACAACTCCGGGAGTGGAGGAGGTCCCGATCCTTGAGGAGGAGCGGGCTTGAGAGTGAATGTTGTCGCGAGCATTCACTCACGCTATCTTCATATCTGTGAAAAGAAGTGCATGTGGACATATAGAATAGAGTTGCATTGATATTTGAGATTAATGAATGAGAATGTGAATGGAAGTGCATGTGATGATAATGAAGTTATTGAATCTTTGTTGATTTATTATTGTTCGTTGTATATCGATGTGTTTCTTTGAGTCGTGGACTCACCCTTGCTCTATTGTTGTCTTTAGGTGATCTTGAGGATGACGTGGCGAGGCGAGTAGAGCACATGGACAACACATGATCATTGCCATAAGAATCTTTTCATTCACAATTGGTTTATACTTGGACATGTTAGAGGTTGAATAAAGTTTAGGACATCATTTGGACTAGACTATTTGCTTTATTAATTTGGATTCATTGATTTATACTACTTTGGATTATTTACCTGGCTATAATTCCCATTGCTTATTTATTATTACTTGATCCTTAATTATGCATTGCTCTTTTGTGGTTCATGGATATGAATATCATTGTTTTCTTGCTGTAATTTTATAGTGTGCCGATAATTATTAGTTTAAAGTGTAGTGTGGTGGCATTCTAGGCTCAATGTTGGGCTGGGATGTTACAGTTGGTATCAGAGCGGGCTTTAGGTCCGTGGTGAATAGATTAACAACTTAGGCAAACTAAAATTGTTAAAATTTGTTTTAGTTTAGTAAATCAACTAAAATTTGCTAATGGTTAACTAACCTAAAATTTGACACACTAGTGCACGATGAGGTTAGAGAGAGTGCGAATATAGTTTTACGCTTAGTTATGTGGTTTATTGATGTATGAGTTTATTTTGAGCTTTGAACTCATTATATAATGTTGATTGTGATTGATAGCTATGTCGAGGATAGATGGCGTGGTCGTGGTGGCCACGATGCGTGGAGGTCGGGGCAGCGGCGTGGTTACGTGGGGGCCCCTCTTGAGGCGATTGAGATCGTGGTTGTGGCCACAGGTTTTACAGTTACACCACCATTCGAGGTATGGGAATAGAGAGGTAGCTACTTTGATTACAGTAGTTATAGGTATTGTGTGTGAGTTTCTTTATAAAGTTGTTCTCTTCCTTGAGTTTGAATTTTGGGCAATTCAGTTATAGTTGCGGTTGATGAATTTGCCTTGAGATAGTGGTTACAATCAATGGTGATATTTCATTGGTCTCCGTTGGTTCCATAAAGCCATTACTTGTTCTCATGATTCTTGATCTATTGTTGCTTTGTGTGAACATCGGTTATGACAAGATTGATCTTTTAAGTGGGAGTTCCGCCCTTCCTATTGGAAAATATGACTTATTTATTCACTTGGTATTACGGATCTTGAAAGTTCTCTATTGCAAGTTCTTTAACATGTGAAAACTTTGGCTTTATGTATTTCTTTTGGATTATTTAGTCTTTGAAGTTTAATGCCTATTTTTTTACGAAAGAGTTAAAATCCTTTTGTGTTGACTTGTTATGTTTAAGCTAGAGGTGGTAAACATAGAAGTTCATCGATAAGGTATGAGTATCAGGTCGGATCTGTAGCGTGATGCATGATTGGTCTTAACCCAAATTATTGTCATAGAGTAATTACGAGTTGAGTAGTGACTAAGAGTATGTCCATACCTAATTGGAGTCATAAGAGTTATTAAGAAGTATGGAGCGTTGATGAGCGGCTTGGACATTAAAATTGATTAGTTTGTTGAATTTATTGGATTTGGTACCAATGGATTAATCTAATTGTGTGTAAAGGGAAACTTGAGGAGATGCTAGGTTATTGCCTTAATAGATATTATTTGTGGTGTTATCTTTACTGTAGACACTTGGTGATCATATTTGGTTGATGGCTTTACATATACCTTAGTATGATTAATTATTGGAATTGTGTACAAAAGGTTGAAGGGATTGAATACCGGTGGATCTAGAATTTACTGGGAGGAGTTACGGATAGTTCTTCTTTATAGAATGACACGATGAATTTGATTATAGTGTTGTTGAGACTTTTGATCGAGAGAAGATTTTGACTTTTGAAGATTTAGGGTGATTTTGTTGAAAACTAAATGTGAGGAGGAACAAGCTGGATATGTGTTGGTAAATATTCAAGTGATTCGCAAATGAAAATAGGTAGCGACTAGACATCATAAGAAAGCTAGTTGATAACAACAATGGTTGGAGTGCAATTCTTTGAGTGTTAAAGTTTGGTGTCGAGCATCACTAAGAGTTGAGTCTTTGTGATTTAATAGGTGGCTTATACCTAGACAATTGTGGAATAGTCGGACAATAGTATATCCGTGATGAAAGGGTTTTGATAAAACCTTTTAATTTGTGTAGTGGATTCCTTCTAATATAAAGTAGTTGTTGTAGTGAGGTTGTATGGTTTTGGAATAATCTCATTTTGAAGATGTGATGGTAAAGTAGTGCGGAACAATTTGGTGAACTTTTAGGGGCTTATTAATGGAAGAGTTGGCGATAATGAATCATGTTAAGAGTGTATTATTCTTAATGTTAGTAAGATTATGCGTAAGGGATTGTGGTTTCGTGTGGTGATGATTCTTTTAGAAAGAATGTAATTTGATCGCCTTTAAAATATCGTTTAAATGAAAGGTTTGGAGTTTTGAATTCATGAACTTTTGGAGTTCATGATTTATTTAGTAGATGAAATTGGTTTGAGCAAGTGGCCAGTCGGAAAGCTTTATTGGTTCTTAAGTGATTAATGTGATTTGGTCTTAAAAAAAAAAATCTTTTATTTGTCTCTTCTTTTGAGAAAGGAATAGTCGATTTGTTTTACAAAACCTTAAAGAGTGTATATTGGGAGCGGGTTAATAGTGGTCAAGTATATGATGTTATGAGACCACAGGTTGCAAGTTAATTGAGGAACATTAGAGGATGAATTCATTTCATGATATAAATCTCATAGAAATTGGATCTAAAAGGAATTATGGTCGTTGGGGCAAAGCTGATTATATTGTTACAATTAGTAGAACCTATAGTGAATAGTGATCCAAGAATATTTGTTCATGATGGTGGAGTATTGGAATTATCGAATAGATGGGATATTGTGATGATATACTTTGCAAGGTTATGTAGGTGAAATTGAATGGTGTGGTTTATTGAGGTCCAAGATTAGTGAAGTAAATTGTTTTGGGCGATCAATTGATTAGTGATGATGGTTGGTATTAATGATTGAGGATATTGTTTGGATTGTGGGAATTCTAGGCAGTGAATATGCGGTTTCTATCAAGTATACGAAGTCACTTTAGGAGTCTGGTGTTGAAATTGAGCATGTGTTTTATGCTAGAACCTTGGTTGCCCAATGATCATGTGTAGAAGCGATAGAACAAAAGTGGATTCCAAATAGTATGATGATCATTGATAGAATCCTTTGGTTTTAAATCAGCGTGTGTGGGTAGAGAATTTCAAGTTGATCATCCTTAAAAGATTGAGGTGATGTGATTGTGGGTGTAGATTTTATTTGAGGTGTTGGGAATCATTTGTCAAAATAGTTTCTTTGGTAGAGGAGGGGACTATAGTATCTTTTTATGGGTTAGTAGAGTCTCTCTAAATGGGCGCGGTTGTTGCTCTCAGGTTGAGCATCGCTTTGAGATTACCAGTTAAGAGGAATGAGTTAGTGTGATGATTTGAAATCCTATGATTTGAGAGAGTTTATTCCTAGAAGAAAAATTGAAAAAAAAAATTGATTCCTCGGGTAGTGAAATGCCCTTTTGATTCTTGTTTGAGCCGTGTGTTTATGACAGAGGTCATTTACAATTTGAGTTGGCTTTACGTTGGCATGTGATTCTTTCTAATTTAGGAAAAAAAAGTGATTGATTTTGGCATTCGAATGTTTTCTTTTTTTGGCTTACGTGGTGTTTATTTGCAAACAGCCTATTTGGAAAATGGAAAGGTTTTTGTGATGAATCTTTGATTACGGATTTGACTATTCGATGGGGAGTTGGTAGCAGCGTGATTGCGATGAGAATCCTTTGTTTTGATTGGGTTCTATTTATAAAGAGTTTGTTTGAAACTAGTTTGGTTGTGCGTTCTGGTTAAAGGAGGTACTCCTTGCAAATGTGAAGTGGTTGATTGGGAGACAGGACAGGAGTTCAGTGTGTTATGTACAGGTTGTGTGGTTTGGTACCAAAAACGAAGTTTGGCCCAAGTTACATTAGTTTGTTTCTGGGAGTTGTGGAGATTTTTGGAAGAAAGTGTATCGTTAGGACCGTCTCGTGTCCATCTTGCGAGGCACACAACATTTTGTATAACCCGATGTCAAGGTAGTATTTGAGAGATCGGGATTACAAGGTTTTTTTAGAGCCGTTGACCACCAAGTAAGACCGTACCTTCGACTTACATCGGTTGAGTGTCTAGAAGATTGTGAGATGAGTCTTTGAGGCACAAGGCGTTGGTATCGTCAAGGTCTTTGAGGGCCTTGTCGATCCAGAGAGAGGCGACTTGGGAGTTGGAGTCTCGCATGCGCGAGCAATACCGAGTTGTTCACGTCGGGTATGTGTTATTTTGTTGTTTAATTTCAGCGATGTAGTTTTATTTGAGTAGAGCGGTAGTAGATTCGGGTCGAATTCCGTTAAGGAGGTAGAATGTAATACTCGAAAATAATAATAATATTAATAATCGCGTATTAAGGGTTGGGCGTAATTAATCGAATAGTATTCATAAAAACATTTTAAAGGCACATGTGCAATTAAATTAATTAGTATATAAAAAAATAGAATTTTGAATTTTTAAGCTATATAAATAGATCTTGGATTTTCTAGAAACCCTAATAGCTTATTTCTTTTCCTCGCGCCTCCACAATTCTCAAGCCGCCTTGACTAATTCTCCTGCGCTGAAGATTTCCCGACCAATTTCCTCTGTTGCAGTGCCTCCTGCGCTGAAGATTTCCACCAATCTGCTGCTTTATTATTGCATTGTCGGTTTGCTCTGTATTGCGTTCCAGTGCCGGCCTCCTGCCATTGGAAAGCTAGCGCCGTCTTCTTCTTGATTTGCGTGGATGCGTGCATTCTTCTTGTTGCATTGCATGTCTTTCTTCTTGGTTTGTTAGTTCGCCGACCAAACGCTTCTTATTCTTGCGTTTTTCTTCCATTCTTCTTGGCCTTCTTTGCTTTTCTTAGTCTGTAGATGGCTCTGCTTCTTGCTGGGTTCTCTCTGCAGTGGTTGCCTCTGTATTTGGCCGTCACGACTCTGCGTTGATCTGTTGCTGTTCTTTGCCTTTGCTTTGCGCGTTACATCTTATTTGCCTTTCTTTATCTTGATTCTTTGCTGATTTGGGTTGCTTAGGCTGCTTCGATTTCTTGAGCGAGTTCTGAGCTAACTGCTTTGCTATTCTTTGTAGTCAAGGACCAAATCTTTCTTTACCTTCTTGCGCCGATCGCCGAGATCCGATTTCTTGTGGGTAACGATCTATAATTTCGTTTCGTCTCTGTTTATTTGTTTATTTAGAGGTTAGAATTTAGATTAATTAGAGAGATTCTTTAATTTGTAGGCGAAATGCCGATTAATGAATTTGGTTAACTTTCTGCTGTTCGGTTATACGCTTTATTCGGATACCTTAATGGCGAATTGTGAAAATGTCATCTACTAGTTAATTGTAGATAATTTCGATAGCTTTCTTCAGCATATTTAATCACGTCAATCGGACAAGTAGATTTCGAGTTATGATTTTCGGTAGACCGCTGTTTTACGGTCGACGTTATTCGGCGCTGTTTTGGTAGATCGGTTATTAAAAATAGTAAACAGATTAATTAGTGTTTTTGATCTACATGAAAGTTGTAGATAATTGTCCAATGGTTCTGTAGGATCTGAGAACGCGTGTTTTGGTTGAGTAAAACAAAAGTTATGAAATTTGGAAGACTGCTGTCCCAGGCGGACAGATCGGCTTCGGAGCTAAATCTGGAGGGTTAGATGATTTAATTAGAAGCGGTGTAATCTAAGAAAATGTGGAGAATCTTATGAAGAATCCAGAATGGGTTGGTTTGTGGTGATCGGACTTTCGAGTCAAAAGTTACGCTCTTTTTAGTAACCGGACAGCAATGGGTAACTATTCGGTACCGTCGTAATGTGGTATATTTGGGGACGTGTAGGAGCGATGTATATTGATTGTTGTTCTTATGATGCTGTAGCTTGTATTGAGATTTGTGTATTTAATATAGGAGAGGCGTCGTACTTGTTGCCATCTTCGAGCCAAATCGTGCGTCGCAACTAGTAAAGGCAAGTGCATGGTAAACAGCGGTCAATGATTGATCACTGTGATTCTTTATCTTTCAGTACCATTATTGTTGTGCTTTTATTCTGTTTAATTGCAAACAAATAATTGGTATGTTTATATCTTTGTGGATGAGCATGATGAAAAGTTGGATATGATGTTTATGATGGAGTTTGCATGTTTGCATACATAAGCATCTTTGCATAAGAGAAGGTGATCATGATTGATCACAACTCCACGGGAGTGGAGGAGGTCCCCGATCCTTGAGGAGGAACGGGCTTGAGAGTGAATGTTGTCGCGAGCATTCACTCACGCTATCTGATATCTGTGAAAAGAAGTGCATGTGGACATATAGAATAGAGTTGCATTGATATTTGAGATTAATGAATGAGAATGTGAATGGAAGTGCATGTGATGATAATGAAGTTATTGAATGCTGTTGATTTATTATTGTTCGTTGTATATCGATGTGTTTGCTGAGTCGTGGACTCACCCTTGCTCTATTGTTGTCTTTAGGTGATCTTGAGGATGGCGTGGCGAGGCGAGTAGAGCACATGGACAACACATGATCATTGCCATAAGAATCTTTTCATTCACAATTGGTTTATACTTGGACATGTTAGAGGTTGAATAAAGTTTAGGACATCATTTGGACTAGACTATTTGCTTTATTAATTTGGATTCATTGATTGATACTACTTTGGATTATTTACCTGGCTATAATTCCCATTGCTTATTTATTATTACTTGATCCTTAATTATGCATTGCTCTTTTGTGGTTCATGGATATGAATATCATTGTTTTCTTGCTGTAATTTTATAGTGTGCCGATAATTATTAGTTTAAAGTGTAGTGTGGTGGCATTCTAGGCTCAGTGTTGGGCTGGGATGTTACAGATATACTATTCAATCCAGGGTATTCCACTCTTGGTGACGTATTTACTGCAAGTAAACACTGTGGTAACTCTTCCATAATTGAAAATTATCTAGCAGGCTCCCCGCTTCTGGTGCATAAGAGTATAAACTAAACCTTAAGTTTAGCTTGACTAGTGCGTGTATCTTCGTACTAAAGATCTTTCCCTTCTGAAAAATGCAACGACATTCAAACTTTTGGGCATTTCTCTCCCCTAATGCCGAGATTCGATCTTTATTAATAGCATACTACAAAATTCTCCTATTATGGGGACATGATTGATTGAATTTTAGATCCAACATGATCTCCAACAATTGGTGGTGGCCCGAAGGTGTATGCTACTCTGGTGATAACATGTGGGAAATGTTTGATTCCTCCAACACACACTTATTTTAATAAGGGTTTGTGATTATATCTGATGAGATAGACTTTTGTCGGTCACGTGGCAATAAAGCGCATGATCCTAATATTTTGTAGGATATTCCAACCACGGTTGGTTATTAATCTGTGTGATTTTCCCATACGGGGTCCGAGAGTTGGCAAACTTATTATATAGGCTGGCTTCTTTATTATTTGCCTAAGTTTTGGTCCAATTACTCGTACTATATTTTAAATAATTTGGATCATTAAACTTCAAGTTTATAATTATGCAATATATTTTTTATAGTCATAAGAAGTGTGTTCTAACAGCATAAAACTACAATATACTCTCCAGGAATATAAATATAATGATGGAACATATAATATTTGACCATAGTTTATCTGCACAGAAATACTAGATTTTCTTCTGGACTTCAAATCTTAGTTAAATCACCAAAGTAGTATAATTATTCGATGAGAATATTTATTGTTCAACAGGAACACCAAATTCAATTAAAGGTGATAACATCTATGTCTTGTTTTAATTTGTAATGCCATAATCATCATGGCCAAATTTAGATCATGCAGGATCAACAAAGTCCAATAGACCATCTTTCTTTCAAGAGCTATATTTGTTTTAAGCAAGTGATATTGCTTCTGGTGGTGATGTAGTTGCAGATTGCACTTACCAATTTATACATGGGTCATTTCTGATGAGTATGGCACACTTCAGTGCATAGCCAAACATGGCATATGTGCGACTGCATCAAACGGTTGTCGATTTGCCATGTGCATTCCCGCATGCTGGCAATTAACAAATCGCTGAAGATACAAATTAGTTGCCCTTTGTGGGTAGCAATGATTGTGGTTGTCAACAGCATGGGTATCGACAATGACGTAAATGGTATTTTCCATATCAACTGGATAAGGATAATAATAGTGCAATTTACTTTTAATTATCTTCCAAAATAAACTAGATTAATTTAGTGCTTCGGCTAATTTGTTTCTGGCTTTGACATGAGATATGTCAATGTGCCTGCCACAACTCCTGTTTTGAATATTTTTCTATGCCTCTTAACTTCTAATATCCCATACATGCCCAATTTCCTCCCCCTTTTCATGCCAACTATAAAATCCCAAGTAATAGCGTATGCACCAGATATTTGCTTGAAATCAACTCGGAGTTAAAGATTTGCAATCATACTTCAATAGGAGTATAATTTTGTTAGCATGAAAATAATATATATTATGTAACATTCTGCTTACAAAGTTTTTCAATTAAGAAATCAGTGTGGTGGAGGATAATGTTATATAGACTCCAAGTCTTAGGGCTTTAAGTTATTATGTACTTATGTGAGGAATATGGTATTTTCTAGCCAAAGTAATCCATTAGATATCAACATATGACTACATTTGGTCCGGTGCCACTAGGAAAAATAGTTTCCCTTTTGCCATCTAGGCATGACAACATATTTTCAATTTTCAGGCATATTGTTTACAAAATTTATTCTATGCAAGATTAATTATTTTACAACAGGTAAAATATGCTTCTGGCATTATGTTCTATTAAGCAGATTTAATCAACTATTCAACAGGAGATAAGACTTAGACCATTATTTTATTCATGGCATCTGGGAAATAACAATCTAATGCATAAGGTTTCAGCCTAAAGCAAAAGATAAAATATACTCTCTATGAGCAGGACCAAGCTCGATAGGAGCTGAATCTATACTACCAATGCGACTCATGCAGGAAAGTGACCTCTTTACAAAGTTAATGGATAACTAGGAGATTTCTACAGGTTTCCATAGAACATACCATAGGCTTATCGTTGCCTTTTACGGACTTATAGTCATAGGTACGTGTGTCTACAGGAGCACAATTCGACTTTACAGGCGTCCTTGTAGAGAAAACCATAGAGCCAATGAATCACATTTAGTCACCACGCCGTCATTCTTGATGGCAGAGCAGATGCGATACCTCATGAACTGCAAAGCCTTTGCCTTTTCAGCGGCAACATGTTCAGGTGTGCCAGCGGTAGGCTCAGCAATGGTATGACATGGACATAAACCAAGGTGATATAGTTGCTGCCATCCTAGGCAAGCAAATTTCATTTACGATGTCTAACATATCCCACATAGTTTATGTAATTTCTCTATATGTTTACAGTTGGTAAAATATTTTAAATGCATAAAACTAGTGCAGAGTAGTAAAGATTAATGCTATCTATTCAATAGATAGTTTTATACATTCCCCAGAAGTTTTTTTTTGGTATTTTTAGGATTTTTTTTGATAATTTTTAAGGTCTGGGAGCAATTTTCAGAATTACAAAACCCATTAATTAATTTCCCAAACACACAATACCATGAAAAAATCATAAAAAATATGATGCTTCTAAGGTGTACTAGGTCTAAGGTTTTAAAATTTATAGAAGCTCATATACCTTAGAAGTTTAGTTTCTAGGATTAATTTAACATTATTGCATAAAAAATATTAAACCAAATAACCATAAGACGAGGGATTAGATTAAAAATAACCATAGATCATGTTGAGCTGACACAAAAATCAAAATTTTGAAGGGTAATTCTCCAAGAATGGATGAAAATTCGAAATCCACTATAAATTTCCCAAACTCGAGGGGGTTTTCCACAAATTTTCCTTATCTGCGAAAGTTTCCTTGTATTTTTTAGAACTTCGAGGGCCTTTTTTGCAAAGTTTTCAGAATTCCTATGTTTTCTTTTCTTTCTTCCTTTTTTTCGATTTCCCTTTTTTTGTGGGGCCGGTTAGCCCATAAGGCCACCCGGCTTGCTTGAAATGAAGGGTGGGGAGCTTATTTAGAGTTTCCCTACGCCATCTCTTAGTTCGGCGGATGGCGAGCTACAGCGGTGTGGCGAACCGCTTGGCAGCTCTGTGGCGACTTGGCGACTTGCGCGGCGACACGAGAGAGCGATGCGCCTTGGCGCTGCGACGGTACGACGACACCACCTGCAGTGCGCGGTAACTCAGCGGCGCGCACGGGTGGCTGCACAGTTGGAGCGCGGAGCAGCGTTGCGGTGCGGCACATCGGCGTTGCAGGCGCAGTGTTGTCGGGCGTTGCGCGGTGAGCGGCAGCGGTGGCTGGCTCTGGGCTGGTCAAATCATATTTTTTTCAGTTGTATCAACAGTAATCATGAACAATGAACAGTTGTAATATGAACTGTGATATGAGATTTGCGATTTTTGGATGAACAACAAACCCTACAATTAGATTTAATCGACATGATGAATCTAGTAGCAAACAGGGATTAGACAATAATCATACCGATTTGTCGTTGAAGAGCAAAGGTGTTGGTAACGTGTTGAGAAATAGTAGTAGTCGTCGTGAAATCGGCGTAGATCAACACGCAAGAACAATTACATGAACACTAAGAGACACAGTGAACACAAGTGTATAGAGGAGATCCAGTATCTTTATTCATCTGTATGTCTGTTGTACATGAGGCCTTGATATATTTAGGGGTGGAAGCCCTACCGGGGCGGTTTAGTCTTTTGCCATAACTAGGTTTCGTAACAAAATCAAAGATTTTTGGTGGCTGAAGTTTTTTGTGCATTTGGTACTGTTGGCCTGTGAATTAGAAAAAGTAACCACCTCTCTGAATCAATTGCAAAAATGGTACCAAATGTGCTATTTTTGTAATTGATTCGGAGATAGTGCTATTTTCGCTAATTTACGGGCCAACAGTGCCAAATGTGTCAAAAACTCCTAAAACTCTAACTCCTATTTCTGTGGAAACTTCGCCGATGTACGCTATGAGTTTATGTTTTTTTTATCCAGATGTGAGATGAATAATTTGGATGCTGGTTGCATTTTGTGAATAATTTGCTCCAGGAATGATGCTGGATAAGAGTAACAAAAAATCCTATGTAACGTTATGATGCGAGCGTAGGAAACATGAATTTTTTGCCGATACGGCCGATTTTCACACCGTATTAGCAGTTTTAACCACCGCGCGCACGTATTAGCAAAAGTGGCGGTTTGGCGCGAGCTGGCGTCTTCGCTTCGCGCCTGTGCGCGACACGTCGCTTGTGGCATGCGAGCAAGCCGTAGCGCCGCCCCCGCCCGCCGCCCACCGCTCTCCGCCACCTCACGCATTGCCCAGGGGTGGGCATCTTGCCCGTTTGCGCATGCCCACCAGCCTTGACCAATTAATTAGCTTGTTAGTTTAGGGTTAGGATTAGTTTAGGGTTAGTTAGGATTTTTTATTTTTTTTCAGGAATTTTAAATTATAGCAAATGAGGTCAAAAAAAATGAAAATTTTTGTGTAGCATTCTGACAAAGTGTATTTGATTATGTAATTTTTGTATTATTTTATTTGTTAAGAATCTTTTGATATAACTTTGCTTTCGTACAGATCAATTAATGTACTTCATATGCTCATAATTGAGTCATTCCTCTATTTGCGCCATATGTAGATTGTCTAACGATTTAAACCAGGCCCTCTCTCCATAATGGAGCCATGTGTTGATTGTAGAAAGAATTGAAGCAGGCCCTCCTGTATTTGTCAAAACTTTCCACCGAAAGAATAAAGCGAGCCCTCTCTCTCACCCGCTACACATACGCATCCAAGCTGTTGTGCGGAGAATTAAAAACGTCGGGGTGGCCATCTTTCCCACCGTCCATCCTCCCTCCTCCGCACATCATCGCCCCATCCAGAATTCGGCGCCAATGCTTACGAATTCCGGCGCAAGGCCGTGACTCCTCCTCCACTCGGCTATAAATCTGGACTCGCACTCGCTCTTCGGTCATATCAATTGCGTTTCGATTCTCGTTCTTGCGCTCGTCGCTGAGAACTCAGAGAACGTAACATAATTAATTTTATTGGGAGGTAACAGTTTTCTCGCTTCTCGTCACTCGGCCTTGATTTATGACTTCCTCCGAAGGGTGATTTATTACTTCCTCCGAAGGGTGATTTATTACTTCCTCGGAAGGGTGATTAATTACTTCCTCAGAAGGGCAGGTAATTTGTGTTATGCTTTTGCCGTTATTACCGTAGTCGTAATTAGTTAGTCTTTGTTAGCTAGTCATAATTAGATAGTTTAGGGGTAATTAATTAGTAGTAATTAGTTAGTCGACTAGTAATGAATTAGTTTAGTGCTAATTAATTAGTCGTAATTAGTTTAGTAGTCATCGTTCTGACATATGAAGTAAGTGGAAATAAAATCTTGGTATTTTTAGTGGTAATTAATGAGCCGTAATTAGTTAGTTTAGAGATAGCTAATTAGTCGTAATTAGTTAGTTCACTAGTAATAAATTAGTTTAGTGCTAATTAATTAGTCGTAATTAGTTTAGTACTCATCGTTCTGACATATCAAGTAAGTGGAAATAAAGTCTTGGTATTTTGTAGTGGTAATTAATCAGCAGTAATTAGTTAGTTTAGAGATAGTTAATTAGTCGTAATTAGTTAGTTCGGTAGTAATGAATTAGTTTAGTGCTAATTAATTAGTCGTAATTATTTAGTGGTTGTTGTGGGTTTAGGTATTTTCGAACATGCAAGACTTGATTGTGTTTCTGGCGATGGGCTTGCAGGCCGGACACGATGGGTTGGACTGTCGAGATGCCGGTACAAGGTGGTCCGGCGGAGGGCTCCACGCGATGAATATTCACGAGTGCGGCTGCATCGGAGGAGTTCCTCACGGAGCCAGGGCGAAGAAAGTTATGATTGAGGCGATCACCGCACCAATTATGTGTGGGAGCTCGTAAAGGTGGATGGAAGCATAGCATGGAGGCGTTACATGGAGATTGTCTCGGCCGAGGCGGCCATTCACGGGAAGCCTATGGTGTCGTCAATTTCGTACATAGGGCATCGGAAACCACGATGATGCCGAGGCCTCTACAAGCGGGCAAGCGCGGCCGAGCTGAAGATGGCGGCGTGGAATGTCTTTGCCTCGGAGGAAGTCCGTGCCTAATTTTGTGCCAAATGAGGCGGAAACATGGTGGTCGACCGCATCGACCGCCACAGTATCTACGGGACGAGACTCTCGGGTTGGAGTCAAGCGAGGACACCGACCCAAGCTCGGATGGTGCAAGCGAGGACGCACACGGCCGGTGGTCCTTACGTGGCATCGAGACTTGATGATATCGTGGTGCGTTAACTCGTCTTGCCGCAAGAAGAAGGCTCCCGTGGGGTTTGAAGCCGACACCCTCTTAGTTGGCGCGCTTCCCGAACAAGGTGGCGTGCAACAAGCTATAGCACGCACGCTTTGTCCATCGGTTGTGTGTACCGAGTGCACGGTCCAACCGGGAAGTCTGCGATGAAGTGCATAGTAGAAGGCTGCCACGCAAGGTCGGCGCTCTCCGAGCAAAGATCTTTGGCTCGGTCTTCACGGTCAAGGCGATCGACCACACTGCGAGCTCGGCGAGCCTGCGGCGACATCGGGCGTGACTTCGCATATGTTGCAAACCTCATCACGCACCTAGTTGAGGCGGACTTGTCTATCTCCCCAAGGCGATGATGTCGAAGTCGTCAATCGGGTTGGCTATCCGATTAGCTCTGACAAGGTTCGACGAGCCAAGCGAAAAGTCATCGAGACTATATGCGGGACATACGAAGAGCGTACAACCTTGTCGAGATTGCTTCACCAGTTGCGGATCAAACCCGACGCATACATAAACAAGCCGGACCGTGAAGATCTTTGAAAAGGGCCCAACCACTTCATCTTGGATAGGGTGTTACGGGCTTTCGCTCGGGCCATCGAGGGCTTCAAGTTCTGCCGTCCGTGCTAACGATGGATGGCACTTTTCTCCTTGGGAAGTACAAGGGCACCATCCTCACGCGGTGGCGGCCGATCGAATGACCAACTTCTCCGATTGCATTTGCCATTGTCGAGGCGAGAACACATCCGGTGGTGTGGTTCTTGGAGAACGTGAAGAGGGCGTGGTGGGAGGCCGCCAACGTCTGCCTAGTCACGAGCCGCAATCTTTGGGTTGTTGGCGGCCATCAACGACATGCGGCGTGGGATGGATCCATCTCACGATGGAGCGACGTGCAATCCGGTGGTGCATGAGGCATCTTGCATCTAACTTGTTCACGCGGTTCCGCGATCGAGAACTCATGAAGGCGTTCAAGGCATTGTGTATGCGAGAACCGACGGAAGTTTGAGTCTATTTGGAGAGACCTTGAACAGGACTACGAGACATACAAGGAGTCCACTCCGGAGAGGAGCAACCTAGTAGCGCCATAACCTTCTCGGTGGATTAACGACCACGCTCTGAATTGGAGAAATTGTCCCTCCTCTATGACACGAGGCGGTGCGAGTGCGGCGTTATGGCGACCAACATGTCCGAGGTCTACAATAGCGTCTGAAAGGTGTGCGCGGGCTCCCTATCACTGCGGTTGTCCGGAGACATGGACTCGCACCGTTGGTTATTTCGTGAATAGAGCCACCGCATGACCAAGCGGCGGATGGGCGAAGGCAAGCGGTGTTCGAGAACATGCGAGACACATGGATCGGAAGATGGAGAAGGTCCGAATGCGACATCCGGGTGATCGGCGGCCTCGGTAAATGCGAGATCAAGCCGGCGTAAATCGTCAATAGTCATGCTAGGGGAAAGAAAACAGGCATGCACCACAGGTGATGTGGCGACATGCACCGCAACAAGCCAAAGCTCTTCCACAAACCATGCTCGCGCGTGTACAAGGCATGTGCGCAAATCGGCAGATGGCTACACCATACATCTCTGAGTACTACGACATGCGGCACCTATTCGGTACATGGGCGGAGAGTTTCACTCGTATGGTTTGGAAATGAACTACAATGATCTTTGGCCCGACATGGTGCCTTTGGGTCCCAACGGGGACTTGAAGAGAATAGGGAAGGCGACGGCAGACGCGGCGCTTTGGAATAACATGGATGCTAGTCAGCGTGCGGTATTAGCCGCACGGTGAAGTGCGGGATATGCAAGACCCTGGGCACTCAATGAAGGATTATCCCAATGACCTAGTTCGTCCGGTCGTCATTCGATGTCATAATTTAAAGTTTTTCTGTCTTGCTTGTTATGTACAGCGCAAAATTATCGAGACCCGGCTATGGACTCTTGACAAACTTCCACAAGAGGATGTTGCGAAGCACAAGCGCTTCTTGCGAGAGAGAAAGCGACTAAAATACGGATTTTTCAATGAAAGATGCTCCAGTGCCACCACGTTTGCGGTCCGAAGTGTGTGTGGTGAGCCGCAGATATCATTCGATCCACACACCCGAACCGCGGCGCGGGCGTACTACATGTCGGCCACTACATGGTAAGCGTTTCTTTCGCGCGCATCGATTTTCCTCCCAACGTTGAATTCCTTCAATTTTAACTTCATCCCCACGTAATGCGGCCGAGATGCGCGCCACTTCTTCCAAAGGGATTGGCGGCGGAGATGTACGGCGGGGCATTCATCCAAACAGAGTACATGCTAAACTACTCGGTGCGGGCGAGAACTTCTCACAGTGGAAACCTTACGTACCAGATGAGGAGGCACCGAAGGACCCCATAAACTCCCGAGCGTAATCCATATCGACGACAAGGGAAAGGTCTAGGGAGGTCTAGGGAGGTCTCGGGAGATCTAAGGAGGTCTCAGGAGGCCACGAGAGGTCTCGAAGGTTTAATGGAGTGGAATCATTATACAAAACGTTTGTACGTTTATTAATTAATACGAACAAGACACTCATACGAAATAGCGATAACAAGCATGTAGTACAATGAAAATCGCATAACACGTGATACTATACGGCTCACTCGTCTGAGCCACTACTCTCTCCCTGCTGCGGCTGCGTCCGCGTGCGCGGCCTTGTTTTGCGCCGAGCATGACCCGTGGAATACGTCCACCGCTCTGGAGAACGCGTGTCGGTTCGGAGGGGGTACGGAGACCGTTGAGGCGGAGGTGGACCAAGATGGCGAGTGCGGGCGAGTCTTGTAGGCGTACATGTCGTCGTGATGAGGCGTCTTGGAGCACAGGGGACACTTCCGAGGAATTCATCCACGACGGAGGCTAGAAAACCACTCTGGGGGTACGATTCCTGCAACTCCGGTTGCGCGGATGAACTCTCGCCTGGAGTATACCGTGGGGCACCGAACCCGGAGGACATCGCTCTTGAGCGTGCGGGGCGGCGAACCGGAGGAGCTCGCCTGCGTCGCTAAAACCCCAGCCGCCATTGTCCTTACCCTGGCGTCGTGTACTGCTCCTGGTAGGAGCTGGGAGGCCCGTATCGTCGTCATCAGTCGATGTGAATGGCCGTCACCCCACGGTGAAAGGTCGCAAGGCGAAGCGATGTTAGTACAAATGAACACTCGGATGTAAACTAAGAACCTCGTACCTCCGGATGTGCGGTCACGAGATAGCAGAGGCGGCGGTATGTCGTGCCGGTCGGACGGCGAAGTGATTCATCCCGACGGACCTCGGCGAGAGAAGCGGCATGATGTTAGCGGAGCGTAAGGCATAATTACAAAACTTAATGTAAATTTGTACATAGCGACTTACGTGCGGCGACTGGCCCGCAGATGACCGGCGGGAACGCTACGGCGCTGCCGGACTCGCTAGGTCGTGGTGACCTAGCGGGTGAGCACGGCCCCCACCGTGCCGTCGCGCAAGGCGTCGTCCCTCGAGCGACCACGGCTCTCAAGTTCTTTATTATCTTCTTCATCTCCGCCGAGATGTGCTTCAAAACTTTTTATATACCGGGGGGGTTCTATCTGGCCGAGTTGGGCCTCGTCCATTGCGCTCTGGGCGCGCGCACCGCCCGCTCGAGCTCAGTAGTGACATATGTAACGAGTTCATTAACAAAAATACGAATATCGTCAACAAAGCTGCGAACGAGAGGTTGTAAGTGTCGTGCGGTGTCGTCATGTCTTGAAGCTATTTGTGGCGGTCGTCGTGCGTCGCGCGGAGGCTCTCTTGGTGCGTCGAAATGTCACCTCCTCAGGCGCTCGGAGGAGGAATGGTGAGTCTTGCGCGTTCGTGGCATGTACCACTCCATGTACGCAGCGTACGACTCAGGGTCATATGGACGCTGCTCATGCCATACATCCACGTGCATCCTGTTAATCCATGTCGCAATCCACTGGTGCTGGTGCATTTGCCAGTCCGAAATATGCCCACCCGACCTCGATTGCCTGCATTTTCGGAAAGATTAATGTTACAAAAGAAGACGTAAGGATGCAAAAATTACTTGGATGAAATTTGACTCACGGTGTACGGCTCGCTCGAGGGCTTGCCGTTCGGGGGCACGCAGTGATGCAAACAAAACTGTCGCATTACGCGCTGCGGCGCGTAAGGCTCCACAATATGTGAGAACACCAGGTGGCAGGTCGTCATCCAAAAAAATCGATCCACGACGCATTGTGCAGACAGCCCGTGCGGCGCAACCGCGAGCAAAAAATCAGCATGCCATGGACACGGATGATGTCGCTCTCGTGCAATAACTCGAACTTCGTTGTGGTACAACGAGTAGCACCTCGCCGGTCTTCTGTTGGCCCGGTAGCGACGGCGGGCGGTAGTCCACCGTAAGCCCATGGTGGCGCGTCTATGTGGTCATGTGGGAGAGAGTGCGGGTGCGCATTGTCTCAATGGTCGGCCGCCCAGCAGGAAGTGCTCCCAACTCCACAGTGCGAGGAGCACGTAGCACGGCGAGTTGCTACCAGTGCTGCCCGCCGCGCGGCGTCACACAACCCTCGGTATGTAGCGCAAGGGCGGTGATCCCGGTATCTTTGCGGCATCGGCTCGACCCGCGTCAACCAAAGACTTCGGTGGCGCGGATGAAGCTGGGTTCAAAAATCGCCCTTTGTGGTTGGAAGCAGGACCCAACGAAAGAGCCGGAGAAGGTAAGCAACGAGATGCGTCCTAACGGCGTCCTCGTGCACCTGCGGGCATTCGCTAAATCGCCTCGGCCAAGCCCGAGGGCGCCACGTGCACCCTCCGGCAGAGGTTGGCCAAACGGCGCTCGGCTGACCTTCGATCCGCTCTCGGAGGGCGGAATAGCGGCACACCGGATCGGGAGACCGATCAAAAACGAGGCGTCTGTAGGGTGATCGTCATCTCACCCCACCGAAAATAGAAGGTGTGCGTCTCGGGCCTCCACCGGTCCACAAGTGCGGACAACGGTGCCGTCTAGGGTGAACCCACGTTGGAAGGACACCATCCTCGCAAAGGGCAACAAGCCGTCTCCGGAGGATCGGGGCGTAACGATCGTCTCACCGCCCACCCTCCCTCCCGCTTGGCGCCCGGGCGGAGGGCCATCCACGCCATGATGAGCCACTGACTTGCCGGTGGTCCTCATCGTAAATTGTTCTAGTAGCTCGGTAGAGACATGACTAGCAAAACATACATAGCGAACATTCACGACAATGTGGCTAATTAAACATAGAAGAATGTAGCTAAATTAAAAATTACGATAAACCTACTGCGAACGCGGCGGCGGTTAATAACGTTGAAATATAATCGAGAGAGCAAGCGCATGAAAAGAAAAGAATGGGCGGAGGAGCGGCGGTAGATGCGATATGAACTTAGCGAAGAACGAGCGGCGGCGGCGCGAAATGAAATCGCGCGGTCGCTCTCTCCAATATATATGCACTGCAATCATCAAAGGAATCATTTTATATCCACGCAATCATCAAAGAGAGTCACGAGATAACATTTCATCCAAACTTTGGTGCAAAGTTAAACCACATGCATGAACCAAGCATTACAATCAACACTTGGCAGCAAGTGCCTGCAAGGGCCACATTACAATCTCCAGCAAATGAGCATATGTCACAGATATCATAATGACCGTATGACCTAGCAAAATGAGCATATGAAGTACATTAATTGATCTGTACGAAAGCAAAGTTATATCAAAATATTCTTAATAAATAAAATAATACAAAATTACATAATCAAATACACTTTGTCGAATGCTACACAAAAATTTTCATTTTTTTGACCTCATTTGCTATAATTTAAAATTCCTGAAAAAAATAAAAAATCCTAACTAACCCTAAACTAATCCTAACCCTAAACTAACAGCGCTAATTGGCTGGCGTGCGGTGGGCATGCGCCAGTGGGCAAGATGCTCCACCTCGCCAGGCCAGCGTGATGTGGCGGGGCGGGGCGGGGCGCGGGCGGCGCGCCGACTGCGCTGCGCGGCGTGTCGCGTGTCGCCACTGGCGCCTGCCCGACTGCGCCAGCCAAGCCACTTTTGCTAATACGTGCGCGTGGTGGTTAAAACTGCTAATACGGTGTGAAAATCGGCCGTATCGGCAAAAAATTCAGGAAACAGATAAACGGTTTAGTGTACACTATGTAGGTACTGCTCCATTCAATTCATAAAAACAAGTTGTTTTGGTATGTGTACATTCAAACTTTGAAAACTTAAGCTATTGATATCTTTTTGAATATTTAAATTAGATACATAAAAATCATATGTGTAGACTCATTTGAAAATATATTTTTAAAATATTATAATTTTATTGGAATTTACTAATATTTTACAATAGTAATTAGTGGTCAAACTTAGTACCAGTGTCCAAATCATTTTTTTTAACTGGAGGAAGTATTTGTTGTGCGGTTAATCATGTCTAAAGAGTGTGGTCCAATATAAAGCTCATGGCTAAGCTGCTGCTAGTCTCTCGTGATAGCGTGCATGTCGTACTATCTCTTGCAAAGATGGTCTTATTAGTTGTCCTTTGACATAGACTCCTGTGAAATTCATCTCAGCAGGTTCCATGGCTTAATTTGTTTTTGTGCAAACCAGTGCAACAACTTCTCTCAGAGAAACGGGTGAGGCAATGCGTATTTGTGTGGCTAACCTCATAAATTTTTTTTAATTCTAACATGTCAAGAAGAAAACAAATTTTCAGTCAAACGATACAACACACGAAAGCGGTGCTTCCACACTTTCGAGAAAGAAAAACTGAGCACATCTCAAAACATCAGTGGATTATAATCAACAAGGCAAATCAGACTCCTAGTTAATTGCCATTTGACTGTTTCAAAGTTTGAACCTAACATAAGCAATTTTCTGGAGTGAAAAGAGGAAACACTCCAAGGAGATGTGCAGCTGTTTTATGGTTGAAGAGCTTGAGCCGGTACTAGGTTGTAAAATTGTTTAGATTTTCCCATACGAAGTAGTAGTCTTTTGTAGCATATCTAATTAGTTTGTCACTTAAAAAAAAAATAGTGTGAGTTCATGTTTTTAGGTTAACATAATAAGTTATTAACGGGAGTTTTGCAGGTTAATAATTCGTATCCAAACTGAACTTAAAAAATGAATACGAATAACTTGACCAATATTCTTTCTATTCTTACCGGTATACTACCGGATCTGTTTCACCTCTGAACTAACGGACCAAGAGTCCACTCCAAGGTGATGCGGATGCGCAACCGCTTTCTGGCTGAGCGTTTGAGCCGGTACACCGGTTCCACCAACCCTTGTCGTGTGGATCCAGGCCACTCGGCCCTCCTCTATAACTCTCCGCTCCGCATCGAGCAATCGACGCGTCAGCATCTTAGCTCTCCCAGCTTCCGCCCGAATCCCCACGAGAGCAGCCACCATGGCCGGCACGTGCGCCCACGTCGAGTTCCTCCGCGCGCAGCCGGCGTGGGCGCTGGCCCTGGCCGCCGTCGGCCTCCTTGTCGCGGCCCGCGCCGCCGTGCGCCTCGCGCTCTGGGTCTACGCCGCGTTCCTCCGCCCCGGGAAGCCCCTGCGCCGCCGCTACGGGCCATGGGCCGTTGTCACCGGCGCCACCGACGGCATCGGCCGCGCCATCGCCTTCCGCCTCGCGGCCTCCGGGCTCGGGCTCGTGCTCGTCGGCCGCAACCCGGACAAGCTCGCCGCAGTGTCGTCCGAGATCAGGGCGAAGCACCCCAGGGCCGAGGTCCGCACCTTCGTGCTCGACTTCGCCGGCGAGGGGCTCGCCGCCGGGGTGGATGGGCTCAAGGAGGCCATCCGGGGCCTCGACGTGGGCGTGCTCGTCAACAACGCCGGGGTCTCCTACCCGTACGCCCGCTACTTCCACGAGGTGGAGGAGGAGCTCATGCGGAGCCTGATCCGGGTCAACGTCGAGGGCGTCACGCGGGTCACGCAGGCCGTGCTCCCAGGCATGGTGGAGAGGAAGCGCGGCGCCATCGTCAACATCGGCTCCGGCGCCGCCTCCGTCGTGCCGTCCGATCCGCTCTACTCCGTCTACGCCGCCACCAAAGCGTGAGTTCTCGCCTTCTTATCCTCGAATTTACTACTTTGCTTTGTGTTCTTAGGTGTTTACTAAGACACGTCAGTGTCAAATGTTCTTGCTTATAGTCTTATAGATGGTGATAGTGGTAGTAACCTTGAGAACAAAACGCACACCTTTCTTACCTACTTGCACTTGATTTAGCACTTCAAGGTGTTTGTTAGGATCCGGAACTATTCTAGGTAGACTGGGATAGGGAATCAAAGGAAGTGCTTTCGGTGTCAGTTGCTAGTTCTCGTGTCATACTCGTATCAGATTATGATGCCGGTCTAGAAGTAGGAGTTAGATGTGCAGTATAGAAATAGTTGGAGACTGGAATTATATCAAAGTTAGGATTATTAGCTTGATATATGTCTCAGTGTGTTGAGATCTGGTGTGAAGTCAGTCTGTTAGTGCATTAGGAGGATGTGTCATTCGCAAATTGTGCATAGATTGGCAGCAAAGAGTTGCACTTTTTTTGTAATGTCTACCTAGGCACAGCTTATTTTTTTCACATGGGAAATTCATGTACTGTTTGGGGCTCTGGGTTTGTTTCCATGGGTTTATTGCAATTACTACATGCTATGGCATACTTGGAATCTGTTCTCCTGGGATATGGTTAATTTTGAATCAAGATCAAGAAGTACCACAGTACAGTCATGTAACATATTAGCACATCACTCTTGCATATGAACATTTTGACCCTTTTCTCCTTTCCTTTTTGTGAGTTTATTTCTTGGTGCTGTACAGTAGATACTTAGCTGGGAAAGACGAATATAATCATGTGAACAACATACAGTTTAATGCAAGCTAAAAGTGGCCCTCTACCCTTTCCGTGTGAATGGATCTGCTTGTCCTGTATTATTATGGATATTTCTACAATTTCAGAGGGATTGGCTTGCGATGTTTCTGATAACATTGGTCTTTTTTTCATTTTGATCCACTGGTTCATAAAAATAGGTTCCTGAGACTAATTTGTTTTTTTTTTTTGGCTTATCAGGTACATTGACCAATTCTCAAGATGCCTTTATGTTGAGTACAAGAGCAAGGGCATTGATGTGCAATGCCAGGTAATAACTAGTCTCCCTTTCTCTAATTATCTCTCTTTTATGCAGTTTTCTTGAACTCACTGGCAGTTTTTTTTGTGATGTTCAAATGAAATATTGGTTTTTAAGTTTTTTTAGCTAAGTTGTCTATTTACTCATGCTATAGACTTTCAATTTTTATTGCCATGAACTAGCTAATTGTCTCTTTGCTTGTTGTTTACATATCTATATCTGTGAACAACTGAAATTTCAAATGAAACAATGGAATGCATCAGTTGTTCTGGTCAACTTCCTGTATATACTATATATAGACCTGTTCAAACATCGGGTCGGGCCTGGACTGAAAAAGCCCATTCTATAAATCATGAGCCCGAGCCCGAGCCCGTCTTGAAGCCCAACAAGTACGCAATAATCAAGCCCGAAGCCCAGCCCAGACAAAAGAGCGAAGCCCAGCCCGAAAGTCCGAGCAATCAATTTTTGGTGGAGAAAACTGCATGAATCGAAAATTAAAATAAATCAAAGTAGCAAAGCACAGGAAGCATCTGTATGAATCTTGAGCATCAATTGTTCAAAGTTCATTGTTGGACCACAATTCCTAGCCGTACAACATCAATAACTAAGAACTTTTCAACATGCATGTTCTAGGTCTGCCCAGTGACGAAGTAAAAATGAAACCAAACTGAGTAAAAACAAAACCAAACTAGATCTGAGCAATGAACCAGAGAAGAAGGCGAAGGCAATCTCGTCGTGTTCGTCGCTCGCGTTGCCTTACTCCTCTCCAGCGTGACGGGGAGGAATGGGATTCTGGGAGAGAGTGAGGTCATCAGGAGCCCTGCCAGTCGCGGCGGTGGCGGTCGCGCGCCCTGGCGCCGTTGCGGCCACTACTGCACGGATGCTGCTCTTGTTGGACGCACGGATGCTGCTCTTATTGGCCAACTAGTCTAGAACTTGAGATCCAAATTTTCACGAGAAATGAACTGGGGATTTGGAGCTGGTAGGTTGCAGTCTTGGAGTTGGGAGGCTTTGCCTAATATTGTGATTTTTATATTGCGGCTGGAGTGTTGGACTTAGTTGGAGGTGGGAGGCACGCACTTGAGCAACAAGAGTCGGACCGGGCTTCCCATGACGTTCAAACCAAAGCCCGAGCATGGCCCAAAAATCACACCGGGCTGCAAATCTAGGCCTGAGCCCAGCCTGAGAGCTGAGCCCGGCCCAGCCCGACATGGGAAAATCGGGTCGGGCTTGGGCCGGGCTGCCTTTGAACAGGTCTAACTACATATTATGATAGAAACAATCCGATGTGATGGTGTTCACAAATTAAGTTTTAGAATTTGCAAACCGCTAACGATATATCTAACGTTACATATAGATGTGACTGTATTCCAACTAACGCATTGTCAATAAAATCACCATTTTCTCATCTTTAACTGAATTACTTAATCTTGTTTCTCTGTTTTATCGAGCTGTACCTACCTTTTGCTTCTGCTTGTTGATCATTCGAGAGTTCAGTCTAAACTGCTCCATCGTTGATCAAAGAGACATGTAGGTAAATGAGAAACAAAAACGAATCATCTGAATAATTTCTCATTTCTGTTGCTGTTAGGGACATTGTTTTGTCTTCTGTATGAACTGCTGTGCTCTTGACTTTTGCAATATATTCAGGTGCCGTTGTACGTGGCAACAAAGATGGCATCTATCAAGAAATCTTCCTTCCTCATCCCATCTGCCGACACCTATGCCCGTGCTGCTGTTCGGCACATAGGCTACGAGCCGAGGTGCACACCGTACTGGCCACACTCTGTCATGTGGTTCTTGATCTCCATTCTTCCCGAGTCCATTGTAGACAATGCACGTCTGGGCATGTGCATCAAGATCCGCAAGAAGGGGCAAGCTAAAGATGCCATGAAGAAAGCTCAGTGATGTTTCAGATGCTCGTTCATGTTGAGATTTGCAGTGTTTCTTCAGCATGTTTAATGGACAAGTACTTCCAGCTTTGCTGTAGCCACGTGTCCACGTCATTTAGCTACATTACCTTCCCAGTTAGCTACATTACCTTCCCAGTCTGCTAGATCGAGTATGTTGTTGTTCCTTCCGCGATTACGAAGCACAAACCTGTAATTCTTCGTTTCTTAATGTAATACCAGACGCACTGAATGTGGAAATGAAATTAACTCGAAATGTTGTGTAATACCTTTTTTAGAATTTTTTGCAAGTCTGTTTAACCGGTTGCTCAGTCTATAAATTCCCTCTGAGATGGCATTCCTTTTTATCTTATGATTTTGTTCTAGACAATAACTGTTCAGATTCTACTCATTATAGGCTTCAAGTCCAACTTGGGGTCATGCAGATATCATTTGGATCTTCATCCGTGACATCCTTGAAGATTTCTGATCATAATCATAATACTGCATGTCCATATCTCTGCTTTTAGGTAATCCTATACTTCTTTTGAACTACCTATTTCAGCTTGGTGATTGGCCAGGCTATCCTTGTGTATGCATTGCTCTTCCCCTGAGGTGTGACATGATATCAAACATACAAGTCTCTTCACAAATCATTTAGCGCAACTATGATAAGGCACCAAAGTAACAGAAACTCAAATTACTGGCTAGGTGTCCAAAACTCCAAATATGCAAGAACAACAAATCAAACAGCATATACCAAAATGCGCATGTCATTGGGGGGCATCAATGATACAAAAGGAGGAAACTTGATTTCTAAATTATAGTATTTTTTAGCACGCAATTTATACAAGAGTGGTTGGGACTTGGGGTTAGCTCATGCACCACTGTCAACTCTTTGTACAAAGTTAGCGATAATAGCTCGGGAAAGACAATACACAGCTCTTTTTTTACTGTTTTTTTTCCGAAAATATTATGCAGTGTGAGCATTGCTTGTCAATTGCGCCTCTTGATCGTCACCTCGGATGCTTGTTGTTTTTCCTAGTGATCTCTGGTTAAGCATTTGAACAGATGCCGCTTCTTATCTCTCGAACTTGAGATCCATTGGCAGAAGATTGACTTCCACCCATTGTCCTCTCAAGCTCTTCTGAAAGTGCTTTGACAAGGTCGTCAAAACGCCGTTTGGCTGTAGGGTACGTTGATATCGACTTCGTGATTCCTTGCAATCTTGCATAGGATCAAAAGAATTAGAAAAAGGAGCAATTGTATTTTACGATGGGAAAACTCATGAACAGAAGTACCTCCGAGCAAACGCCTCTATTTCTGCCTGTTTTCGCTCATTCAATGATCCCAGACGAGGAAGAGTCTCCTTGAGGCGCTTTGCATCACTGATCAACAGTACTTGCTTTTTAAGGTATGCTTCCTCCTGTTCTGTAAAATTCTCAGCTTTGATTTGCTCTTTGATGACCATCAGAGGGTCAAAGAACCAATCGAAGATTGTATTTTTAGGCCTATTGTCAGATGTTATCTCAGAGCCATCACCTGCATATTTCACAAGGAAAGCCAAGTCATAAGACTCATAACACTTCTTTTGGATGACGAAAACCATTTTCACTCACTTAAAACTAGGCCATCAGAATTAGCCTTTGCAGATCGGAGGAGTGCATTAAGAATCACATAAGCCGGTAAACCAATATTAAGTACTCCGCTGCCCTTTGTTTCTTCAATATCTTTTGGTGTTATCACTCCTTCAGCAACCAGAGCCTCGCCACGGTGCCTACACTCTGCGAATAGGTGATCTAGCAACTACATAACATTATAAATCAGTTAAACTGCACAAATTTTAAACCATAGAATCATATACTGCCTTTTGCAAAATGCACAGTGAAAATGGCACGATCAACTAGTATAGTGTAATCTTTAGAACTCTAAACAGGTATCTCTACCAACTTAATAGAATACATGGAAGGTATGCATCGATCAAATGGAAGTACAAAGAATTCTTATCTACAGGGAACACAATGCAACAAAATCTGCTCATTTTTAGCCAGGAAAAAATCACCTTAAATGGATTGAACTCATCGAAGCTACTCTTAAATGATGTAACACGTGATGGAGCTTTCTTCCCATCGTTTTTGTCCTTGAATGAGGCGGGCCTTGGTAGCGAACCACTCTGTGAGGAAGATTCATTTTTCCGATATTTAAACCTAAGCATGTAAAATATTTTTTTTCAGTTAACTTGCATTATTCAGAACTCGGAAGGGACAACGCAAGGATTATACGGAAATATGGAATACATCATTTTAATTATACCTAGGAAAGCAAGATCCTGGTGCCATGTCAAGTACATCATTTGTATATTCATCGAAGATGGACAATGATGATATTACATAAGATAGTCCCATGCAAAGTGAGGATTCCTGGCAGATCAACAAGACCGCGAGAGTAAGCTTCATGACTTCACAGCTAAGAAGTTAAATCGGCTAACACTTTATAGTATTTATGCCAGAAGTAAAAAACTTTTTGCTCCCAGTCAATAATTTCTGTTGATACCTGATAAACCACAACAGCAGCATATGCACCTAGAGGAACACTGGAGATGATGGAAGCTAGACAGGCTCCTAAAACAGCAAATGGCCAGAGAAGAATAGCAAGACCAGCGAATGGCACACAAGCTGTCTCAAGAAAAGGTCCTTCTCTGCCAGCTAGGTCTTCGATCAGCCGCTTCCATCCTTTGAAAAGCATCACAGGGAATTTGTAGAAGGCAATTAGTGTGAACATTATTCCATCCACTAAGAGTCCACAAGCAGCAGCGAATACTGCACCAGGAATGTCAAGCACTCTGGGAGACGTAGAGTTAATTATTTATTTTTGTTATATAGAATCCTTCAAGAAAAATAAGATAATATGGCATTTAAAAACATATAGCTTCAAATCAGGAATTATAGCACGTTGAAATTAATTTTACAAGGCGACCTTCCACATATCTTTTTTTCCAAGCAGGATCTCAAGTCAAACATTGTTCTGTACTTTTGTAAACTTGAACTGTTTGTGCATGTAAGAACAAACGCCCCAGATAGCAAACAAACACAGTAGTTAAATCCACGAGAAGATAGTACTATTAGCGTCTTATATGAAGGTTCCGTGATTCCACTGTTACAATGATACATATAATACAATTAGGCTATTATGTGCTGCTCTGCTCAAGTAAGTCCCAGTAACTCATATAGAGTTTTGTCCAAGCATCAAAGAGAAAAAATCACACAAAGAAATTTGCAATCTCATTGGATAGAAGGGAAATCTCTGAAAACAAAATGAAAAAGCAAACCTTATTTCATATGGCTTTCCATCAGGAGGTGAATGAAAACGAAGATCGTCCATAATTGAAAAATATGAATGGAATAGCATGTCTTTCATGTCCCTGACTACTGTACAGCTTCCTGTGACAGTACTCCATGTTCCATCCTGCATTTGAAGTTAGCTGCCCATGTAAAACTTTACAGTACGAACAATGCAAATATCAGAGTAAAACCATAAAAAGTAAAATATACCACAAAACAATGAACGAGTGGCCTTTCTTTTCCTTCCCCAACTGCATCAAATGTGGCCATTACTGGTGCTAGAAAGCCATATGCTAAACCAGCAAGGATGCTTCCCACGATGCCAACTATCAGCCATAACACTAAAATCACAGATGCAGCCATAAGAAGCAGCAGCTTTACAACAGGTCCCACCAGTTTGGTTCTGCCTTCACAAAAAGGTGATCAACATTCAGCATATCTAAGTACATAAATTCATAATTACATAATATTTTTCTTTTAGAATGGATTTGTACAAAAACTGTGAACACTACCTGATGATGCAGTAGTATGTCCAAATAACATGCATAGGCCATAAGCCTAGAACGAGTACAGAAATTCCGATCGTCATAATAAGCCATGCCCATGGGCCGAACAAAGCACCTAGATAGGGAAAATTTATAATAAAGGAGGATTGCAAATCAGAATTTGAAGACTAAAAAGGAACATAGATAAGCAGAAATTACCAAGCAATCGATCACATGCTGAAAAGGCATTAGAGTTTAGCAAGATAACAACTTTGAATTAGTCTAAAAATAGATAACAACTTTGAATTCTAGAGTTAACAAAGACATTCAATATCACCCTTGCCATCATTTACTTCCAAAATCACACCTACAAATCGTTCCTTTTACACCACTTGAAATTCAGGTTGCAACGACCAGTAGCAATCAGTTTGTACCCCACATCAAGCACATATAAAAAAGTTCAACTGAAAGCTCTGAAATGAATATAACCATAAATGCAAAAACTGAACCAGGAAAAATGGCTAAAATCCATAGCTGCTAATTATTCTGTCACATAGAGAGAGAGAGAACTTCCAACTCAGCTATCTTAAGTGAAATGGTGAATCTAGGAACGCCATATTTCATTGCAGAAATTATACCGACACTCAGCTAATCTGAACTCCATTGCAGGGGCGGAGCCAGCTAGGGTGCCCGGTATGCACGGCCACCCCCAAATATTTCAAAAATTATGTATGTGCCCTTGTTAGCTATAGGTTTTATTAAATTTGGACTTCATTGCAATTTTATAATACTTGAAGAAATTAGTTGCAAATTGTATTCCATGCCCTCCATTCAGATTTTGTAGACAGTCTAACACCTTTTTTCCTACCTACATGGTACTGTGAAGGGGTACGAAAGTACTTTATTTTATTTATCTCATAGGAGCTTCTTTAATTTCTAACTCAAAAATCAAGTGTCTCATTCTGTCTGTTTATGCCGTTGTGACCATCACGATGAGTGCAATGATTCAAACTGATATTGGGTATCTTATATGAGACATTTGACTTACAAATTTTGAAGTCATTCGTGACTAAAAAGGTCATATCAATACTAGCCTAACAAGCATATATGTACTAAAAACCATACTTGTTTGTCGGGTGGTAGGTTACGCGAACTGTCGTATGAACCATGTGGCATACCAATAAAAATTTATAGAATGAGTATATATTTTTAATAATTAAAAATTGTTTATCAATGGTAGTATTTGTTATCGTTATCACTCCATAAAATCTCAACTAATTGTGTAAAGTATCCAATTAATTGGAAAAAAGCTCAACTAATCTATATATCTACAAACAACCGGTGATATTCAAGGTATCTCCTTCGCTTTTGAAGTCTAGAAAATCACACAATAATCCTTAAATCAGAAAAAAGTAAAATTTCTATAAATTCTCTCATTAATCGAGAGACAAAGAGAAGATCTACACTACTTATTTTGGTGGGGCCAGATTATAACAGTGCAAATTAAGCACGTATAGATATTACAACTATTACAATTGTATAACAAATACGACTATATTTTCGAAAGACAATATAGTTATAACAAATACAATATGTTGTAATATCTAGCCATGCAATTGCGCAGGAAATTCCGCTAGTTACATAGAATAGTAAAAATATTAAGTACGGATAATACATGGTTTACTTGGTGTTAACTTTTGATCAGGCGATAATAACTTAGCAACCGTGATTTTACCCCATCTTTCAGTACCAATGGTGTACCCCAACACAAATTTTCTAACTCTACCATTGCTCCATTGGTTCCACCATTTTTTGAAATTGAAAGTACTCCATTGTTGATATGAGCATTTATGCAAGCCTAATGAAAGCAATCCTGTTCCATCGCTAATAAAATTTGAATCGTGCAATAACTATTCGTTCTAAGTCTGGTTAAATGCTCCAAGAAAGTAGAGGAACCAAGCATCCGTACAAGCAGAACAGAGTGTCCAATGAGAAGCAAGCAACCGCATAATGCAATGCAAGGAAATGCAAATAGGTCACACAAATGGTTCTTCAATTTACTTCCATTCTGCACATCAAGCAAACAAACTCATCACAGCACATCAGTTGATTGATCGAATTCATCAAACATGGACACTATTGTGCGGAATCGTCCTCCAATTCTCCCATGAAAAAAAATAATCATCCTCCAATGCAATTGCAATCCATAGTTTCCTGGGACAACAAAGCGAGGCAAAGTGGACCAATAGAGCAAGTGTTGTGTTCACCTTTGATGATCCCCAGGAGGAGAAGGCCACAGAAGAATGACAGGAACTTGAAGAAGCTCCGGACAGAGCCCCAAACCCCGGTCGGTGGCTCCATTGACAACCTTGGTCAACTCAAAGACTGCTCACTCCCATCTTTCTTTCCTTCAAAACCAATCAACGCTGTCCAACCCAAACTTGGCAAGATGGGAAGAAAACAATGAGAAAACTGAAGCTTCTTTCCTAGAAGCACAAACCGCAAGATTTCCAAGTACTCACCAATCCCTCATCAAGCCCAAACCAGACGGGGAAACCTGAAACCGGCACGCAAGAAAAACTCAGGAACTGCAAGAAAGGCAGGAGAGTGGGGTCGTCTACTGGTGGCAGTTGGGATTTGGCAAGAACCGGCGCCTGGGGATTGGCGCCTGGCGGTGGGTATGGGCGGTTAACTAAACGAAAACCAACACCAAAAGGGAAGCAAAAAAAGAAAACAAAATAAGAAAACAAAATAAGAAAAGGTGGAACTGACTCAACAACTGTCCTGTGCTTTCACTGCTGTGTCATGTGTGGGTTGAGACTTGAGAATCTGATGCTAAGGAGAGGCGCCGGGAGGGAGGCAACTGGAGGTCTGGAGCAGACAGAGCAGAGCAGAGATTTCTTGCCCCCGGGGCTGTGTGATTTCATTCCAGGAGATTTGGAGAGGAAAATGAGTGTTTTTTTCTTCTCATATATCACTATTCATTGTACTAATAGTAAAGTTGGCCCTCTCCTTGGGTAAATACTAAAAATGACATACTCCACTGTGGCCTAGAGGGCCGGACTCCTCACCGCAGACCACGTGTGAAATCCGGACTCCTATAGTACGGATTATGGCGTCATCGTAAGATGCTTATGGAGCCGTTCATCGAAAGTGGTTCGTTGGGAGTTAAGGCTGATGGAGCGAACAAAGTCATGACATACCTGTTTGGAGGCGTGTAGGCATTGTGGCTATGAATGAGTGTTGTTGGTGCAGACTTGTCCGAGGACACTTGACAGTGCTCATGAAGTAGGGGAGAGTAGTATGGGTGTATAGGTGGAAGTTCAGGATGATGGGACAAAGGATGGTGGTGCAGATGCAGTTGTGACGGCAGAAAGGTATGTCGATCCCAGTGGACAAGCGAATGAAGGGGAGGATATTGAATTCATAATGGACTAGTCTAATGCCCGTGCTTTACTACGGATTAAAAAAATCATATCTCGTCAACCGTCATCGTGCTCAGTCTACAATGTAAGTGATCAGCTGGCAACTCGTTCTTGGGCAGCTGGGGTGTGGGGGAGTGGAGAGAAGGTTATGGGTGGCCAACCGTACGCACGGGAGGAACCGAGAAAGAACGGGATCCAATGGCTCACATCTCACGAAGAAAAATAAATCTAACAGCTCACATCGCACGAGGGAGGACGGACCGCCACCAATTCCTTCTTTTAAGTAGTAATATAATGGATGACTTGGAGTGGGAAGACCGGAGGGCTAAGACCGAAGGACAAGCGTTGGAAGAGGATGAGGAGGATGACGATGATGATGATGTCCCTCATGCATCGATGTCTAATACTTGTAATATACATGACCTAGTAGTCCTAGCTGTGAGTGATGGTCACGATTACCGGTGGGAGTATGGGCAGAATATGGTGCGTGTTAATGCCATGTTTGCAAATAAGTCAGCTCTGCGGAATGCTGTTAGATTGTGGGCAATGTCAATGTAGAGACAGTTTAAGGTTGTCAAATCAAGCAAAGAGTAGCACATTGTGAAGTGTGAGAAAGATGGGTGTCCTTGGTGTGTTCGCTGTGAGAACCCTACAATTTAAATCACTATAACCATCAATAAATGAGAATGAGCAGTAAATTAATTTCATCTAAACAATAATCAACCGTAAGTACAAATTGTTATTGAACACATCACAAAAATAATTTAATACAATGTTATATCATCAGGAGTTTACAACAAGACACATACATCAAGAATACAACATCATTACAGACCTTGAATAAATTACCAGAATGTATTACAAGTGAAAGTAAGACACTAATACAAACTTAGAATTAAGTACAAGAATTCTTTACATAAGATCAAAATAAAAATTATAGCTTTGAGTACATTACAAAATAAAAACAAAACTTACATGCTTGGTCGCCGAAACCTTGCATCCTTGTCCGTGTATCGCCAGCAAGCCGAACCATTCCCGAGCCAATCCAAAACCCTGCGCACATTTACATTGTGTGCAAAAAAAAACAACAAAAGACCAGTAGCAAAACAAAAGCTATGAACTGAAGTTAGAAGTAAAGAAGGACTGTCGTCAGATCGTATGAAGCTCATAGAGGTTCCCAGATTGTTTGGGGGCCAATCGGCATCCTCTCACTTTCGTCGGTTTCATCACCCGACAGTTATAAAAAATTCCAACACCTACCTTTTCGACTTACCTCAATCACAGAAAATCTCACAAATAGTGCGTTATGAACCATTGGTCCATGCATATTACCCAGCCGAATAGGAATCACAGAGAAGGAAAGAGATAGGGTGAGGGCAATATGGGCAAGGCACAGGAGAAGGCAGAGCAAGCAGCCAGCCACAAAGCCCCCAACACTCACAACCAAGCCCCAAATAAGAGCATAGCTCACAACCAAGCCAACCAAGCCATTGCCACATTACTTCCACCCAAAAATAGCCACAACCAGAGCAAGCCCCCGCTGCCTCCACAAGGCAAGGCAAGAGCAAGCAAACAATCTGAAGCCACTTCATCCCCACATAGCCAACAATAGGAAGTGGAGGAAGGAGTCCAAGGAGCAAGGAGAAGCAGAGAAGGTAGAGGGCGATCACGACAACCAGTGACCACCAGAGGGCTAACCAAGCTTCAATCAATCCACCATTTCCCCGACCAATTGACCGTCAGGTAAGCCCACATCATAGCCAGTCCCTCTTAGCATCAACAAACACACAACACTTGCACTACACACAGCCGCAACTGACAAAGCACGGTGACCAAGAGAAAGGACACCATACTTGAATCGGCAGGCATACCACACTATCGGTGAAAAGCCCGCTAAGGCCGCCGTGCACCCTCGGAGCAGGGATGAGCTCCCTGGCGCAAATCCCCACCCCAAGTCCCATCACAACTGTTAGAGATATATATGTGTTAGAGTAGGACTCTAGATATTATTCGGTTTCCTTATCTGTAACCTGTACTTGTGTACATATACTGGCTCATTGCCCCCTGATAATACAAGCACTATTCCTAACATGGTATCAGAGTGTACCTAGGGTTTCGCTTCGCTTGTCGCCCCGCCGCCGCCGCTCAGACGGCATCGCCTCCTGTCGTCATCTTCGACGACTCTCGATCGGATCGAATCTCCGATCTCCAGACACGGGCCTCGTCAAAACCGCCCGCACCATCGTCACCTGCTCCGCCGGCTCTCGGGACGACCCGAGCACTGCCGCCACCGAAGCCGTCGTCGCCGCCGCCATCGCTATCGCCGCCACTAAAGCCGGCCGCTGCTCCTCATGCGCGCCGCGCCTCGGGTCCTCGAACCCGGCTTCCACGCACCGACGCCATCTTCCTTGATCCGCCGGCGCTGCCGCCGCCGGCTCCCGCATGTGCCGACGCCGCCTCGGCTTCCGTGCACTAACGCCTCGGCTTCCCGATATCGTCGCTGAGCCGCCGCCCGCCATCGCTACCGCTATCAGACGGCGCCGACGCCGACGGAGCAAAGCAGCAGCTGACTGCCGGGCCGCCGCCGCCGGGTCGCCGCCAAGGCGCCATGCCGCCACGCCACTTTATATCGCGCCGAAAAGAGCAAAAGGGGAACCCTAGGTTTTGCAATGGTCGGCCGGGCCGAATCGGCCGTTATTTAAAGCGGTGCAAAAAAATGTCAGTCTGATCGCCGCGCCGTCCAGCGCCGCCTATTAGACTACGTTATCTTTGTCGCCGCGCCGTCCAACGCCGCCTACCAATGTGCACCATTTCCCTCCCTCGCTGCCCGGTAATCTTCGATGGTGTTAATTACACCGACTTCGTGTCTCACATGCGCATCCACATGCGTGGTCTTTGTCTCTAGGGTGTCCTCTCTGGTGATGTCACCTGCCCGCCTTACCCTACTCCTCCGACGAGCCTCGTCACAGGCCGCCTCCGACACCGACAAGGTCATTGTCGAGGCTGCTGGTCTTGCTGATGAGAAGATTGCCCCTGCCTGCCAAGATGCTCTGGATTCCTACATGGATCGATTAACCGCCTACACTCAGTGGTGTGACGACGACGCTCGAGCTGCTGCTGTCTTCATCGCCAGTGTCCAGCCTCAGTTTTCTTCTGAGGTTGTGGGACTCCATTCGGCTGTCCAGATGTGGACTCACCTTCGTCAGCGCTACGAACCCTCTGGAGATGCTCTCTACCTGTTAGTGGTTCTCCGGGAGCACTCTCTTCAGCAGGGTGATGCTACTGTTGACGCCTTCTACGCTCAGAGTTCTGCTGTCTAGCGTCAGCTGGACTCTCTTCGCACCGCCTTGGTTGCCGCTCTGTTACGTCTTTGCCAGTATGCGTGCTAACCTAGAGTTTCAGCGTGTCTACGAGTTCCTTATTCTCCTTCGTCCTGAGTTCGAACAGAGGCGTGCCCAGCTTCTTGCACGCCACCCTCGTGTCACTCTTCTGGAGGCCCTTACCGAGATACGTGCAGAGGAGACTCGTCTGAATGGTGCTGGTCTGATGTCACTCCCCTTTGTGCTCGCCGCCCGTTCACGTACTACACCGACTGCTACACGCTTCAGTACATGCCTCCTCCAGCGGCTGCCACAGTTGGTGGTGGCCACCCTCCATCTGGCGGTGTTCGTCCTCGCTGCTCCTACTGCGACAAGGTCGGCCACATTGAGTCCCAGTGCTACAAGAAGCAGCGACATCTTTCACGCCGTTCTTCTCCTAGCACTGGCACCGGTACTTCTACATCGACGTCTGCATCGACTACTTTCGCAGTTTCTCTCACTGAGCAGGAGATAGCCAGACTTCGACGCTTGCTTGCCGCTTCAGGTTCTTCCTCGACAGGTTATGCAGGTTCTGCGACTGACTCTTCGGGCACTGAGAAACCACCTCCTATACAGTCAGGTACCTCCCCGTGGATCCTTGATTCAGGAGCATCTTTTCACATGACTTATGATTCTTTCACCCTGTCTTTTGTTACACCTCTTGATTCCCCTGTCAGTGTGCTTACTACTGATGGTACCTCTCTTTCTGTCTCTGGTCGATGACCTCTTAGCAACTCATCTTTTCATGTTCCTTTTGTTGCTCATGTTCCTCGCCTAACCATGCAGCTTCTTTCTGCTGGACAGATTACTGACTTTGGTTGTCGGGTCATTCTTAACTCTGACTCTTGTTGTGTTCAGGACCGTCACACGGGGGCTCTGGTTGGTTCTGACCCTCTGCGCCTTGACTCGCAGCGTCTTTGGGAGCTTGACTGGCTTCACCTTCCTTCCGCTGCCACCGTCGCCACCAGTCTCTCCGCTTCCGCCACTTCGTCTACCAGCTCTTTCCAGCAGTGGCACCACCATCTTGGTCATCTGTGTGGATCTCGTCTATCATCTTTAGTCCGTCGTGGTCTTCTAGGGTCTGTCTCAGGAGACGTATATTTAGATTGTCAGGGCTGTAAGTTAGGGAAACAGATTCAGCTTCCCTATACTCATAGTGAGTCTGTGTCTCAGCGACCATTTGATCTTATTCATTCAGATGTTTGGGGTCCAGCTCCCTTCCTTTCGAAAGGGGGCATCGATATTATATTATTTTTATAGATGACTTCTCTTGTCACACTTGAATATACTTTATGTCTTCCCGTAGTGAGGCTTTGTCTATCTATAAATAATTTACCACTATGGTTCGCACACAGTTCTCCACTCCTATTCGAGTCTTTCGTGCTGACTCTGCTGGCGGGTATCTCTCTCATTACCTGCGCAACTTCCTTGCTGAACAGGGCACTCTCGCTCAGTTCTCTTGTCCTAGTGCTCATGCTCAGAATGGTGTCGCTGAGCGCAAGCATCGTCATCTCCTTGAGACGGCTCGTACACTGATGATTGCCGCCTCTATTCCACCTCACTTTTGGGCTGAGGCTGTTTCCACTGCCACCTATCTCGTCAATATCCAGCCCTCTTCTGCTCTTCAGGGTGAGATCCCGGTTAAGCGTCTCTGTGATCTTTCTCCAGACTACTCTGTCCTTCGTCTGTTTGGCTGCGTTTGCTACGTTCTCCTTGCACCTCGAGAACGCACCAAACTGACCGCTCAGTCTGTTGAGTGTGTTTTTATGGGATCGATCGCGAGCACAAGGGTTATCGGTCTTTGGGATCTGTTGGTCGACGGATGTGGATTTCTCGGGATGTGACTTTTGACGAGTCTCGTCCCTTCTACCCACGTCCTGCCTCTCCTTCGGTTTCCTCTGTGGAGTCCCTGTCTTTTTTGACCTTTCTAGATACACCCATCTCTGTCTTGCTCTCGTCCATCCGTCCCACTGAGTCTCCACATATATCTCCTGAGGCCTCTCAGCCGTTGCGCCTCCTGCTTCATCTCCTGTGGCTCCTCAGGCTCCTCCCACTCTCTTTTACACTCGTCGACCTCGTATTGAGGCTCTTCCAGATGAACCATCTTCCCCTGATATTTCATCTTCTCCTGATGCTCCATCTTCCTCTAATGGGCCATCATCTCCTCGCTACGGTCTCCGCGATCGTCGGTCGATTTGGCCTCCTGCCCGTTTTGGTCTTGCTGGTGTAGCTACCCATGAGCCCGTCTCCTACCGGGATGCTATTACTCATCCTGAGTGGCAGCATGCTATGGCCGAGGAGATTGCTGCTCTTGAGCGTACTGGTATTTGGGATCTTGTTCCTTTTCCATCTCACTCTCGTCCCATCACGTGTAAGTGGGTCTATAAGATTAAGACTCGCTCTGATGGCTCTCTTGAGCGCTATAAGGCGCGTCTTGTTGCTTGTGGCTTTCAGCAGGAGTATGGTCGTGACTACGACGAGACTTTTGCTCCTATGACCCACATGACCACTGTCCGCACTCTTCTTTCGGTGGCGTCTGTTCGCCATTGGTCCGTTTTCTCAGCTTGATGTAAAGAATACCTTTCTTAATGGCGAGTTGCGTGAGGAGGTTTACATGCATCCGCCACCTGAGTATTCTGTTTCTGAGGGTATGATCTGTCGTCTTCGTCGCTCTCTCTATGGCATTAAACAAGCTCCTCGTGCTTGGTTTGAGCATTTCTCCTCTGTGGTTACTGCTGCTGGCTTCTCAGCTAGTGATCATGATCCTGCTCTTTTTGTCCACACTTCGTCTCGTGGTCGGACTCTTCTTCTTCTATATGTTGATGATATGATCATCACCGGAGATGATTCTGAGTACATTGCCTTTGTCAAGGCTCGTCTAAATGATCAGTTCCTTATGTCGGATCTTGGTCCTCTTCGTTACTTCCTTGGGATTGAGGTTGCTTCCACTCCAGATGGTTTCTTTATGTCCCAAGAGAAGTATATTCAGGATCTTCTTGATCACGCTTCTCTCACTGATCAACGTACTGTTGAGACTCCCATGGAGCTCAACGTTCATCTCTAACCTTCTGATGGCGAGCCTCTTTCTGATCCGACTCGCTATCGTCATCTTGTTGGGAGTCTTGTCTACCTTGCTGTTACTCGTCCGGATATCACTTATCCAGTTCATGTTCTGAGTCAGTTCATTTCCACTCCTACTCAGGTCCACTATAGCCACCTTCTTCGAGTTCTACGATACCTTCGTGGGACTATCTCTCGCCGTCTCTTCTTTCCACGCTCCAGCTCGTTACAGCTTTAGGCTTATTCGGATGCTACTTGGGCCAGCGATCCCTCTGATCGCCGGGCTATCTCTGCTTACTGTGTTTTTCTTGGTGGTTCTCTCATTGCCTGGAAGACGAAGAAACAGACCGCAGTGTCCCGTTCGAGTGCAGAGGCTGAGTTGCGAGCTATGGCTCTCTTGACAGCAGAGATTACTTAGCTACGGTGGTTACTTGAGGATTTTGGTGTTTCTGTCACTACACCGACTCCTCTCTTGTCAGACAGTATATGTGCTATCAGTATTGCCCGTGATCCTGTGAAGCATGAGCTCACCAAGCATATTGGTGTTGATGCTTCCTTCATGAGGTCTTGTGTGCATGATCAGGTGATTGCTCTTCAGTATGTGCCTTCAGAGCTTCAGATAGCGGATTTCTTCACGAAGGCCCAGACTCGAGCACAGCACGGTTTCTACCTTTCCAAACTCAGTGTTGTTGATCCACCATGAGTTTGAGGGGGTGTTATAGATATATATGTGTTATAGTAGGACTCTAGATATTATTTGGTTTCCTTATCTGTAACCTGTACTTGTGTATATATACTGGCCCATTGGCCCCCTGATAATATAAGCATTATTCCTAACAACAACTACCCTATTCGAACTAAACCCAAGCATGCATGGTAAAAGAATAGAACATGAAGATAAACTAAAATCAACACGACATGAAAAGGGAAAAAAGGGAAGGTCATCTGAGTTAGAGTCAGAAGCTCACCATGGAACCCCAATGCCCATAACCATCACTAGCTCACCAGGCTCACAACAAACAACTCCACATCAGAAAACCACAGAAGCTCACCATGGAACCCCAATGCCCAGAGCCATCCCAAGCTCACCATGCCCACAACCAACCTGTCCACACCAAAAACCCACTGGAGCCCACCCTTCCCCAAATGCCACCACCAAACCTTCACTCCCAAGCTAGCACAAAGAACCACCGAAGCCGAAGCGCACCACCATGCCATCACTGGAGACACACTGAAGCCCAACACATTGAACAAGCCAAGCCACAGAAGCTCACCATGCCCACCTTAACCAAACCAAGTCACTGAAGCCCACATGCCCCCAACCGAAATCCCCTAACAGCCTCAACAGTATCCCCAAACTGACCACAAGATCAATTGGGAATGAATGGATAGCAGGGAGCTAATAATAAGAGCAAGAGGTAGAAAGGAAAAAACCGTAGGAGTAGCCAGACATAGGCGCAGCCGAGTAGGAGCCGGAGGAGAGGAAGGAAACCACCCGAAATCGACCAAGGAAGTAGTAGAGATCCGGGGAGAACCGACAGAAGTAGTCGACCGAGAGGCACCAGGAGCAAGTGGCGCAGTTCCAGGGGAGAGCCGGTGGAGGGGAGCAGTCGGAGGTCCGCAACGCTCGGGCGACGCCGAATTTGAATCGGAGAAGAAGAGATCCACTTTGGAGGAGCAAGAGAGGAAGAGGCGTAGGGGTGAGAGTGTTGTGTTGGGTTGAGTGGAGTTGTGTTGGGTTGGGTTGTGCTGGGTTGTGTAGTGTGTGTGCGGTTTGATGTGTAGTGTAGTAGGTGCATGTGTGTGTTGTGTGTGTTTGTGTGTGGTTGTGTGGTGTTGTTTTGCTGAGAATGTTGTGCAGTGAGTGGTGTTGTGTTGTGTGTGTGTTGTGTCGTGTGCGTGGAGTGTTTTGTTGGATGTTGTGCGTAGATTACGAGTAGTGTTTAGTTAGGGTATGTGTAGCGGTTTTATGTTTTGAGTGCGGGCCTATATCTTTAGATTGGGATTAGTCTAAGTTAGGAGAACTCCAGGGAACCGGATAGAAGCAACCTGGCATTTCTGTTCCACGCCAGCCTAAGCATGAGACGAGCACAAGTGAATCCCGCAACCGTAGATACTAAAGCCAATAGGTCGTAGGAAAACGCTAACCTAACGGGGATCCAAAAAAATTAATAAATTAAATTATGATGAAGAAAGGAGCAAGTAATTAATTTAAGCATAATAACACCCAAATAACTAAGTATTTATTTTATTATTCGCGTCTGCCATATATTGCAGAAGACGAACCGACTTAGGCAGGAGTAGCTAATCTAGAATCCGTTGATGTCGATCTTTACTCCGAATACAAAGGCAAACATATTTCTTGATCATCAACCTAGTTATATTAAATGTAAAAGTTACTTATGTATCATCATTATATATGTGCATTAAAATTATGTCCCAAAATTAAATCGGATAAAAGAGATAAGAGAAAAAGAAAGAAAAAAAGAGATGAGAAATGAGAAATGAGAAAAGAGTAGTCCGGGTGAGAGGAGTAGCTCGGCTGCAAGAGTAAATATTAAGGCTGGTAAAGGGGGCCCTTAGCAGGAAAGAGAGGGAAGATGAGACCCTTTACATATGAATAATATATAAGGACCAACAAAACTCCCACTCGGATAAGAGACCGTATTTAAGTGCCAACCATTTTTCCATTTCGTCGGGCAGAAAATGCTACCTTGATTACGTTATTATACTATCCACATCGGGTAAGTAATATTGCATGAGTTATGGAGGAACCCAAAACCGATAGGAAGAGTCCGAAAGTGGGGAATCCAAGGCGTTATAGTAGCGCAAGGTGGAGTGTTGGGTGCGGGGATGACCGGCCCAACCAAAATTATGAGAACTCAGTGGAGGACTGGGTGAGCGCCCCAAGACACTGACGGAAAAATAATGGGTGAAGACTTAATAACATAACTTGAAAAATGTTCCGTACTCTGAACTTGATACCGCATAAAAGGAAATACGGGAGACTAGCGTAAAAAGAGCTCAGAGTAGCTATGGGTAAAGTTGTACAAAGCTTGTGTCGTGTCATATATAAAACCATGAATTCATACATGTCTCCTGGATTGGAGTCTACGGTGACCGTTAGAGTTTATCTTCTCACTAAGTGATAATTAAGTAGTCTTTTCAGAATTGAAATTGTCACTTAAATCTTGGTAAATTATTTTCCAGAAAAAGAGATGAGCTAGAAAATATGATAATCAATAGAGATGAGTCATGCAATGCATCCTTGCTAATAATTGTTTGCTGAGTACACTAGTACTCATTCTTGCTATTATCTTCTTTTGTTAGATCCTAGTCCAACCAGGGATTACCCTGAGTGGGATGAAGGATACGCAGGTGTCGAGGAGGCCGCGGGAGGTGATGGTACTTACTACGAGAGCCAGGGTGAGGTGGACCGATGGAGCAGGGCAGGCAAGCGAGGGGATATGCCCTTTTTGCAGTTGTAATAATATTTGTATTTAAGACCATAGCCTTGTGTGGCTACTAGTTGTAATAAAGTACAGTTTTTATCTTATTGTTCTACTGCGTTAACTTTGGTAACACTTATTATTTGTTGGAGCGGTGTTCTACCAGGCAAATTAATAATAATCCATATGCTTAAATGTGATTATCCTTCGAGGTAATGACACGGGGCACCGCATTCGCGCCTACAAATTGAAGTATGAAATGCACTGGATTGTGTCGAAGGTGGAGGACCACTCATGTGTTATGAGCAATGTACTACCAAAGCACTGCAACCTTACTTCTTATTTCATTACAAATGTCATGTACAAGGAGATTGTGGAGAAGAATGACATGGAAAGGAAATACATCGTGTTGGTCATTGAGCAGAGGTACAAGTACCAGATCAGCTACACGAAGGCGTGGAAGGCGAAGCAGAAGGTAATAAAGAGAAGGTTTGTGTGGATATCATGGGGATATGTGCATGATCTTAGGATCATGAGTCAATTAGCAATGACGTTATTGGTTTGCCGAATCTCGCATTTTGGAAAAGCTCCAATGTTGTTTAGACCTCAGGCGGTCCGACCGGTGGCACTGGCGGTCAGACCGCCATGTGGCAGTCCGACCGGCAACTCTGGTGGTCCGACCGGCCAGGACTTTTGAGTGAGTTTGGAGCTTAGCCAAAAATAGAGGGTGTAGGCAAGAGAGGGAAGTCTCCTGCATTTGGTCTCATATTTTTTGGAGCTTCCAGTCAAAAGTTATATTCATTTGAAAATTCCAGAGAGTTCTCGGATTTCCAGGGTGAAATTTTGGTTAAGTGATGTGTGGGAATACTCCTAGGATCATCTAGATCATCAATCCCCACGAGCAAGATTTGGATCAAGTTTTTCGTTTTGCTCGGTTTTGAACCCTCCTTTGGTAAAACTTAAAAATGTCAAAACTTTGACGTGGATCTGGACGATCGTTGCTTGGAATAGGTTCCAGATATCCTTAGGGAGGTGTGTTCCAAATTTGGTCAAGTTTCATCGAGTAGATCGAAAGTTAGACCGATTTTCGTTTTGATTTTGGGCTGTCTGCACTGGTTCTGGTCAGGGCCGGTCAGACCGATTTCATAACAGCGGTCCGACCGCCAAGCAATCAGACCGACAGTTGGCCGTCGGTCTGACCGCCCTAGTGAGTTGGATCTCCTTATTTTGGGTCTTTTTCTTGAGGGGTTAATCGGATTCAGCACATGGCTTCCTCTATGTATTTACTAATCTTCTTAGCTTTTATAGCGATTGGAGAATAGTTGGTGTTGAATTTGATTAATATAAAAATTAAGAAAGCGTCTATTCACCCCTCTAGTCGCCTTTTGGTCCTACAGTTTGGCACGTTTGAGTTGGCCTATGACAATCTCCCTCAACTACTTGAGGTGCTAAGGGATAGAAACCCCAGAATATACATTGCTGTGAAGAATAAGATTTCGGAAAAACCAAAGGGGTACATGGTAATGCAATGAACTTTCCTTGTAATTGGTGCCTGCATTGATGCCTTCCGTCACTACCGCCCGCTGATGTGTGCAGATGGAACATTCTTGATGGAAGTACAAGAGACAGATCTTGACGACAATCGATATGGATGCCAACAATCAGATCCTTGTCGTGACTATTGCATTCATGGAGAGTGAGAACTTCGATAGTTGGTTATGGTTCTTTAGGAACCTTAAGGTTGGAGTAGTGGGTGAACGTCCAAGCGTTTGCATAATACATGATCAACATATTAGGTTGATTAAGGTCATCAAAAGGTTGCAAGAAGATCTATATAAGCCTTTTTCATGGTGTGACCTGCGAAACCGTTGGTGCATGTGGCACCTGGGGGCATTTTTTCAAGCAATTCAAGAGCAAGAGACTGATGAACCAATTCAAGAGGTTGTGCAAGCAAAATCAACAAATGAAGTTCGATTCACTCTGGGAGAAGCTTGATGAGTTCACCACCATGCACATCGAGGAGAGAAATAAGCAACCTGCTGGAAACATAGTCGATGTACCGAAACGGTTGGCGCCTTTGCCCGGGATTGACCCACCCAACTTGAGCAGGAGGACAGTGAGGAACATCAAATGTTTATCGCATTGGATCGAGGCTGAGCTAGTGGAGAAGTGGGCATTACTTTACGACACCGACATCTCATGGTACGGCGTAATGACGACCAATCTGACCGAGGTGTACAATTGGGCGATCAAGGGCCTGCGCGGCATGCCCCTCATTGCAATCGTCGAGGGTATGTTACATGGTGTCACTGCATTGCATATGCTGAATGCACAGACGCCCAATTGTACTAAGATGATGGACTACATGACTGATAGGCGCGAGATGGCTTGAATGCACCCAGTCTTCCTTATGGGCACCACAGAGCTTCGGTTCGAGCTATTGCTAAGGAACCATAGTGAGCTTGGAATAACGAGTAGCGTCATCATGCACGAGGTGAGCTTTGGACAGGAGGGCAACAACACTTGTTAGTGCACGTGTAACAAGCCAATGCTACTCCATAATCCATGCTCTTATGTGTTGGTTGTATGTGGCATGATCAAGATGGACTCCGCGTGGTACGTGTCAGATTTCTTCATGAATGAAAATGTGATTCGGACTTGGAGCAGGGAGATATGTTGATTTCGTATTGTTGGTAACTTCACAGAGGACAATCTACAAAATAGGATATGTGTCCTTGATTTGAACTTGCTATAGGGTGGCACGGGCCGTCAGTAGACTCGTCGTATCCGAAACGACATGGACGAGTATCTAGCCGGAGGCCCTGTGAAGAAGTGTATCATTTGCGGAGATTACATGCATAGGAAGAACAAGTGAACGAAGCATAACGAGTCGGGCAAATGTCACGACGGCACGGCTAGTGGTGATCGTGGGAAAGGTCGTCGAGGAGGTCGTGGAGGGCGACATGCTGTAGATCACGAAGCTGGAGTTGCTCCTTGATACAGTTTGTGCTCATGCTAGGAGTGTTTTGTTCCTATCATCGTGGTCAATTTGTATAATCCATTTCATGGTTGTATCCCATTTGTTGCGAGCTACCTTTACTTTAAACATGTTGCTACTTGATTCGATATATTGTAAACCCGACTTGTGTTTGTTGTGTCCTCTTTATGCTAAGTCGTAGTAATTTTGCGATCAACAAACTCCAAACTCCAGCTTTTTATACTAACAATTATTCACAAATAACTCTTCCAACTATTTAATTTCGTAAAATTAAAGCTGAGTTTATTTAAATTATTTTTTAAATATGTGCTCAGTCGCTGGCCTGATCTGCGATTGGTATCAGTCACATTCTAGCCCGACGACTGTGTCCGGAGACACATTCGAGACCAATGCCTTAGTCGCGGTTTGGTCGTGTTTCTCGATCTCCCCGTCACCTAATCGCTGGCTCACTGGGCGGTTGGGCCTAGTCGCCTGGTGGGCTAGCGACTGAGTGTTATTTCTTTTAAAAAATAAAACATAGATTATTTTTGTAAAATGTTTAAAGAATGGTTTATTTTTATAAAAAATTCCTGACTGTTAGACTATAACTGAAAAAGTACACCCGTTAAGTCAAAAAGAGCAAGTTCTTCACATGGTCAGATACTCAATATTCGATTGGCCTTTGCATGTGGTAGTTTCATTTATTTATTTATTGTTTGTGAAGAAGCCATGTGGTAGTTTCATGAGTATTGTATTCCTTAGTTATCAACCATTATCTTTTTCTTACGAAGCCTTCAGCCTCAAGTTTATCAGTTTTACATTGTTGTCAAATCTGTCACCGATCATTCTATCGCCATTTCATCCTTGCCGATTGAAAATTGTTGGTGCTGTAACATCCTTTAGTTCCCAAACTGCAATATTACATTTGGATCTGCAGGCATCAATTCAGCCCATGTCTCGGTTTTGGGTGCAACCAAACTGGATCTGCAGACAGTTTATGGATGAATCAACTCCATATCTAGTACTTCCTTACTTACGAAACCAAATAAGCTTTCTATTTTATGTTTGATTGATGCTGACAATTCAAGCATGAAAGGAGATGAGTGCAAAGCATATTCCCATGCAGGTGAGGGTTGCTGCTGTCTGTAAATGGGGAACAGATCAATGGCCAATCTTGTACTCTCGGCTGCATTTCACTGCAGTCCAAAGTACTCGCTCTGAAATCTTTGAGCACCAACCACCTTACTAGCACGTCGTATCAGTGGCACAGCATCATAAAAGAATGGACAGTATTTTCCACCTTAGATCTTCCACATCTAGGTTCCTTTTCTTGAATCTGAAGCATCATCATGATTCTTTCTCCATGCAGACATCACAATCATGTCCTCAAAGATCAAAACAGGGCAGAAATTTCTTCATGAAAAGGAACACATTTGGTTTCATTCATTCACGAGAACGCAAGATACACATATCTTGGTCCCATTCCTATCCATAACCCATGTAGGAATGAGAAAAGAACACAGTACAAGGGACCATATGAGCCCAACATCGGTCTTAACATCACATCACAACCACCATGGCTGACACTTGCAACTAACTTACATGATTAAAAAGCTCTCATTCTCACTCTCATATTGAGGGACCCTTTGCCCTTCCATGGAGTGGCACTAACAGTAAACTAAACGAGGAGTAAAGAACACACCCTCAGATTCCGGACACAAAACCTTCCAGAAATTGAAGTTTCGCGACTAAACGGTAGAAACGGTTTATACTCTAGTAGTTAGCGCGGTAACAGAGCGGGCCGGCCTACACTTGGATAAAAGGCTGGCATGGGCTCTGCACGACCCGAGCCGCCGCAAGGGCGGCCCGGAGCTTCATGTCCTTGAGGGCAGGGTCCTCAAGGAGCAGGACCTTGTCCTTGTCCCTCACCCCAACCATGTGCAAGTGGTCAGTGTCCTCCCTCTCCTTGCCCCTGAACAGCAGCCTCTGCTCCCTGGGCTCCAACCCTGTCACCATGGACAGCATCACCTTCAGCTCGCCTACAATTTGAGAAGCAACTTTGCTGTTACATAAAACATATTGTGAAACTGAAAATACAAAATGGAGTTTACACACACACACACACACACACACAGTGTGATTGCTAGGAAACAAAAAGAAATGCAGTAGGAAGGTTCCAACATGTGTGCAATTTTGTCTACCTGTCAGGCATGTTGTCAGCCACTGGCAGAAGAATACAATACATACAAGAGCATGTGCTGGCAGTGCCGATGGCAGCCATAAATTATCTGCGTACGTCCATGTTAGCGTGTATGACTTTTGGTAGTCTCTTCTGCATCACCATTGTGTAGTTCTGGAGTGGTAGTTCTGAAGGAGATGGTGGTACTTGTCTGTTCTTTTACTATTGAAGCAGACAGCCTGCCTAGTTGTTAAGTAGGAGTACAAAACTGTTGGCATTTACAGTAGGATTCAGAAGCATGGAAAGGTCACATTTGGATTTTGGAGGGTATGTAGGTAAACTGAAGGACTGCATCTGGCAGTGGAACTAAGATCAGAGGCTTAATTTCACTATTCATGAGCGCCTGGGAAGAGGTGCAAAGCTGGGAGTATAAAAATCTAGAGAAGCATTTTACAAGGGAAATACGAAGAAAACGAGTGCTACTACTGTACTGATGTTTACTTCACACCAAACTACCAGAGTGTGCTTGGGTGATGGGTTCTTAACTGCATCCAACTTCTACCAAACAACAATACTCACTGATGCGAATGAAAAAGGCAGCGACGTTTTCTTGTTGTCTTTCTTTCCTCTTTTATTTTTTTGAGGTTTTAGGGGTGAATTTAACCTCACTTAAGCTTTAGTCCATAGAAGTAAAAAATGGATATACAGCAAAGCAGCTGATGAAAAGGAGTGCGATCTTAGTCCTGAACTTTATCGTTCCTACAGAGAGTACGCATAGTTGATGGAATTCCCAGAAAGAAAACCATTGCCAAACCAAGTTCCAAGAAGATAATCTAACAATCACAAAAGAAATCAAATATGAAAAACTACTCACATCAGCTTTAACAAAACCAAAGAAAACACAAATAAAAGAGTTCTCTCAAGAAAACAAATTAGAACTCTGTACTCACCAAAAGTGGAAGTAGCCCGAATGGACACATCGTGCCAAGAGAAGCCAGTGGACACCCTCACCATGATCACCTCCTCGCCCCCTCTCCCCTCCCTCTTCTGCACCAGCATTCCCCCTGGCCTCACCTCCCACTCTATCTCCCCGGCGCCGCTGCCGCCAACACCGACGCCGGCGACACTGCCATGGCCACCACCACCACAAGCACTTGCCTTCGATGAAGAGCTCCTCTTGAACAGCCTCTTGGAGTACCTCAGCTTGATCATTGTTGCAAAGTGTAGTTGCTAGTTGCCCCAATGGCCTTAATTACTTCTGTATAATGTAGCAATCAGCTAAGGTTGGCTAGTAGTCATAGTGCCAAGGCTTGTGTGTGTATATATGGAGGATGACGAGGAGCCAGGCTTTAGAAGCGTGCGTCTGTTTAAAGAGGCCAACTAGGAGGCATGCAATGTAATCTTTGCAAAGTCCAAAGTGGGACCCAAGAGAAGCAAAAGAGACCCCATGTTGTAGTACTACTACAATGCCAATCTTGAGATGTTTTTAAGAGTTGCATGGAAAGAACAATTGGGGGATTGCACATGGGGGGTTGGCGCCAACTGATGAGCTTTTGATGATATGACCGGGACAAGAACATGATAATTGGGGTGGTCGGTTAGCTAGGCCATAAGCCTCTCAATTAGATTATTGCCGTTGTTTTGAACACAAGGAAAGATATGATGATGTTGGTGATGGTGAGAGTTGTACGTGCGTAGCGACCATGTTTTGAGTAGCACTAAAGGTATGAATGATTTTGATTTTGGTGGCTTTAGGGGTGGTTAAGGTAGTTTTTGTGGGGCTTGAAGATCTCTCCGTTGTTAATTTTCAGTTTCAGTTTCGTACTTTCATGGCCGACCATTTCGTACAGAAGCTTATGCCATTAGGAAAAACACGGACAATCTCAGTATCTTACTCGTACTTCAACAATGGCAAAAGTAACAATTCGAGGATTACTCTTACTATTACCCTATTTACTTTCTTAATCATAGCCTCCAACAACGACAAGATCGATTCGATTACGATGTCCCAATAATGGAGTCGGCGCAGGATCCTCCAGGAGCAGAAGACTAATCGATCATGCATACATTTCATCTGTGTGATCGATCAATTGTTATATTCCGAGAACTTTCTTGCAGCCATGGGCGTAGTGCCATGTTGCAGAGCTCGCTCTGCGGAACGTGCGACGCCAACATTTGTGTTAGAATCTCCATTATTCTTAAGCTAAACCAACCCGCTCATGACAGCAAAATCCCTCGGCCACATGGGTAGCTCGGATTTGGATTCCCCGCTGCATGCTGCGACAATTCAGGCTATTCGGTGGACAGGGCAGAGCTAGGAATTAGATATAGGGGACAAAGCTCTAAGGTTAGAAAATTTATAGCAAATGACACGAATTACCGAATTAACGCGAGTAATTTTATAGTCATTTCTTGTGGGCGGCATATCCGGTGAAAATGTGAATGGATCAAACTTATAAGTTTCCAAGCATTTAAAAAATTATGAGATATAGTGGAGATTATTATTCTATATATATCCACTTACAATTTCAAGATCAAACTCAAACATATTTGCTATATACGAAATATGATTGAGTTTGATCTTCAATTTTTATGAAGATATAAAACATATCATCCTTTACATTTGGTAATTTGTTGAATTTTTTTAGAAACTGCTACATTGAAATTCATATTTTTCGCATGATATTTTGTCTTTCTTGACTAATATATACACCATTAGCATAATATCATTAACATTACGAAGAATGTAAAACTAAATTACCGATGGTGCATTGATCACACAATTGAATTGATGTATGTATGTAGTAAAATATGGATTAACACGATAGAGAGAAAAATAACAACATTCTTCACTGAGAACGTCAGGGATAGATTATTAGAGGATAATATGATTACTAAGGAGTAAGGACTAATACTACTACCGGTCACAAAACCATAGGGGACCAGGCCCTGCCAGCCCCTTCCCTCCGCCCCTGTCGGTGGATCCCATTCTTGGATTCATGTTCTTCAAAACTATTATTAAATCATGTGATACATGGGCATGTAAATGAATATGAACTAGTCATAAGTCATAACAGTGTTAATGATTTAGTATCGATATTACTAATGAACGCTAGGGACTCTCATTGAGTTAAATCACACATAAAAAGACACATGGATTTTATACAGATTCGGGCTTTCTCATGAGATAATAATAACCCTACTTTTGTGTTGCTGTATTGACTATGCTTTACAACAGGGAAGAAATCACTAGAACTAGAGCTTAATGACTTCTGTCTACTGATGTTGTCACTATTTGTCTTGTGTTCGTTGTCGTTGTTCTTGTTCTTGTCCTCTGTTCACCGGCTTTACTCCTTATATAGCGCGTGAAGGGGTGAAAGTTGTCACGTATCAAGAGGTGTCTCACTGTTCGATGAAACGCACACGTTCAGTGACGGTTATTGTCAGAGACTAACCCTCTCACGTCGCCTTGTAGTTGTGTCAGAGACAGCAATTATCCCGAAGAATAATAAAACATATTAACTATTGTGTGTATTAAACACAATGCATAAGTGTCCCTAGTCGATTGGGTCCACATGTCTGTAGGCTTTGTTCACGATAGGGTAGTCGTAGTTAACCTAGTCGTAGTAAAGTTTACGACCATTAAGTGATCGTAGTAAGGCTTACGATCATGAGGTGGTCGTAGGAAATCTTACGACTACTAGGTAGTCGTAGAAGTACTTACGACAATATAGAGTGATTGTAAAATGGTTTACGACCACTCGGCTAAGCTTCTCCCTTATTAATGATAAGGGGTATCCTTACGAATAATATGAAGATATTGCTATCTATAATAACAATTATAGATAAACAATTTAATTAATTGAGGATTATTAGATCCTCGTCATCTAGCCACCCAACTTTAAGTGAAAGTAACTTACTTAGAAAAGAGGTTGTAGAATAATGGTCGGAAGCAGAGTCTTTCCGACTGTTATTTCATTTGACCAGAAATTGACTTGGTCAAGAAGATAATTTTACTTGAGTTAAAAAGACATGACTACTTTTCCCGAACGGTCAGATTAAAGAATGTCAATCGACTCTCGTAGATCTATCCGTTGGGAACTGTTCCCGAAGGGGTGGCAACTGTTGAGTTCCCACAATCTTTAACTCAGACCCATGGTTATAAGTATCTACCAAGGGTGTGACTTATGGTTTTTTACTTTCCCTATTTGTTTCAACTGCTCTCAAGATCTCGTTCTTTTCACCGCCAACCAAGTCTACAATCCTTCCCCAAATTCTTTCAAATCCAAATCAAACTCATTCAGAAGAAATGGCCGGGGCCGTTTCCAAGTGGGAAAAATCTAAGATGGATGTGGAGAAGTTGACTGCTCTGGTCGTAGCATAGAAGATCCCGAGACGCGCTTTGGTGAAGTGGACCAACACTGAGGGTAAGCATTGACCCTCGTGTGAGAAGGATATCATTCCAGTATTCCAGGCGTACTACGAATACAGTTTTCGACTGCCCAGTCACCCTTTTCTATGGTCGTACTCCAGCATTTTGGGGTGGAATTTGTGAACTTGGTTCACAATTCCATTACAATGCTGAGTGTATTTGTTTATTTGTGCGAAGTCTATATGGGAATTCTTCAAGATTTGGATCTCTTCCTGAATTACTACGGGATGTGCAAGCACAGCAGAATAATAGGCAACTGCGGACAGAAGCTCCATGACGGATTAAGCAATAAATCAAATTGATTTTTAGAACATAGCAAATAGAGTCCAAAAATTCTAGAAAAATTCACAAAAATTCCTATAATTATTTTGAACTTAATAAAAATAATTCCAACTTAAAGTTGGGTTTTATTTTTGCACATAATTATTTTTTATTTCTGGAAGTTAGGACAAACCTTTTTAAATACCATGAAATTTCATAAATTAATTAAAATTTTATTTTTCATTTTAAATCCCAGAAAATTCCAGAAAACTCAATAAATTTTATTTTGACTTTAAAACCAAGAAATTAAATAATTGATTTTTCTTTTTTCCTTTTAACATAGAAAACTTTTTTTAAAGTACAGAAAATCAAGAAAATTCTTTGACAGCTAGAAAATCAAATAAAATAATAACTTTATTAATTTTTATTTCGCTAACAGAACTTTGGGATGTTACACCCCCCTCTAGTCGTTGTTTCAGTCCAACACGATCATACCACTTTTATTGAACTTTGCTGAAAACGAGTGTTTGAAAAACTCTCAATACTATTGCCAGTTGTATCAACCTAAGAACGTCAGCACATTCCCATGATGTCCACAATCTCCCCCTTGATGAACACATTGACAATTTTCTAAAAATAAAAGTTTGAGGTTTGAAAATGAAAATAAAAATATTCAACATTTTCGCGCAAAGGCACAACTTGGTCCAAAAGCAAGAGAACGCGATGAATTGTAACAATTTGAGCACAACTTCAAAATTAGCAAGTTCATCAAAAGAGATCATAAAGTGATAATGTGTGGAATTCATGGGAATATGTTACAGATCTTAGGATGATGTGACAATTGGCAATGGCGTTTACGGTTTGTAGTTTCACGTGTTTTCGACAAAGCTACAAGTATTCGGGCGGGCGGTCCGACCGTCCTTGCATCGGCGGTCCGATCGGTCCCAAATCGGTCGGACCGGCCATGTGGGCGATCGGACCGCGGTGACCTAAAAGTGTTCAAAACGAATTTGGGCCAAAAATAGGTGTTGTAGGCAAGTGAGGATCCCAATGCACTTGGTCTCATAATTTTGGAGTCTCCAGAAGAAGTTCTATTCGTTTTAATTTCGAAGGTTTGAATTTGGGAGTATGAATTTGGCTAAGTCCCAGGGCGGTCCGATCGGCTCACGTGGAGCGGTCCGACCGCCAAAGCGGTCCGACCGCTCACCCGAGCGGTCGACCGGTTTCTACTTGAACGACGTACCAACCGTGGCGATGTTGTTTTGTTAGGTCAAAGTCATTGGTTTCATGGCATATGATTTGCATGATGCATGTTTTGACTAACATGGGTCAAGTTGTGAAAAACTTGTTCCCGAATACGTGTTTTCTTGTCTGTGGTTGTGCAGGTAGCTTGGTGGTCAACGACGGTCAACGGCGAGAAGAATCGGGACTAGACTTGAAGAGTTGAGGTCCAGAACGATCGACGATGCCGGGTGAGGTCAACTACTCAAGCGTGACACAAGATGGACAAGGGTGACCTATTGGCGAATCCATGGCGCATGGTGAAGCGGTTTAGGTCAAAAGGTTAAAGACGGCGCTTCGCGAAGCGTGCGTGTGTGACCCGTTTGTTAGTGGGCCTTAACGGGAGCCCAAGAGAGTCAAACCCTAAGAGTTTTAGGCCTCCACTATAAATAGGAGGAGATGGTGGCTGCATCTCTCTCTCTCGCCTTTTATGTTTCAAAACCCTAATTGTCTTTAGGGGAGTTGAGGTGGAGACTAGGGCTCTTGATGGTTTGTGGTGAATTTCGTGATCTTTGATTGTCTACTGATCCATGATGGTGTGGATGTAATCCAGCATCAATCACGAAATCAATCTATGCAAGGTTTGCTTGAGATAAGTCTCTTTTCGTTCTTGCTTTCAATTTCGTGTTTTTAGGGCTTTCTTTGATCCGCGAGTTTGTGATTGATTCTTTCACGTGAATTAGCTTGCTGTGATATGTGTGAATCTATCTAGCATCATCTTGATCATAAATCCCTCACGAACAAGCTTTAGGATCAAGTTTTCGTTCTTGCCCGCTTTAGACCTTCATTAATCAATTGGCAATTGCTCAAGATCGCTCCAAGAATTATCATAATATTCGATTGGAATAGGTCCTCAATAGCATATAGAAGGTGTGTGCAAAGTTTCATAAAGATTGGAGTTGAGAATCAAAAGTTTCACCTAATTGCATCTTCGCCATCTGGCCGATTTTATCGCTTTGGATCGGTTCAGATCGCCGGTCCGATCGCCCGTCACCACCGGTCCGACCGATTTGAGCGGTCCGACCGCCAAAGACAACGCCGGTCGACCGCCGCAATCGGTCCGACCGGTTCAAGATGAGGTCGACCGCCAAGATTTGTGTTGCTTTGATTCTTGCCGATTATTGTCACATTGCTTAGGATTTAATTGGATTCAATACTAGTCTTCCATTTGTCGGTATATTGATCTTCATAGCTTTCTAATAGCTACCGGAGTGAAATTGTATTGAGTTCATAATTTGTGAAAAAGTGAGCGTGCTCCTATTCACCCCCTCTAGTCGCCTTTACGGTCCAACAAGTGGTATCGAGCCCTGTTAGTTCAATCTTGATCTTAACCGTCCTTTGAACTTTGGCGATGGATAAGTTTTCTACTAAACCGCATATCTTCGATGGGCACGACTATGCCTATTGGAAGAATCGTATGCGCGTCTTTCTTGAGAGCGAGGACAAGCTATTTGGGATGTTGTTAGAGCCTCACCGGTTATTCCTGAAATTGCTACACCGCTTCGCAATTCTTTTGGCTAACAACAATAAGGCTAAGAATCTTTTATATGGTGCACTTGGTAGACAAGAATATGATAGAATTTGCAATCTTTCAATCACGCATGAAATTTGGAACACTCTCAAACATATCATGAGGGTTCGTCCCAAATCAAAAAGGTGCGCCAAACAGTTTACAAGCGTGAATATAATAAATTCGAGATGCGCCCCGAGAGAGCATCGATGACATTTTCATCGCTTTAATAAAGTAATTAATCAAATGAAAGCTGTTGATATTGAATATTCTCAATCTGAAAATGCCATCCATCTCTAGGCTGCAATCAACACCAAGGAGTGGGAGATGAAGGCTACTGCTATAGAGGAAAATGTTGATCTTTCAAGTCTTACTTTAGAATTGCTTTATAGTAAACTCAAGACTCATGAAATTAAAAGAGTTGATCATCCCAAGAAAGATAATTTAGCTTTGGTAGCAGATCCTCTCAAAAAGGCTTTTGATGACTCTTTTGAATCTTCTTCTGGATTTTCATTTGCCTGTTTATCTGCTATTCATGAAGAGGAGCTCGAAAGTATTCCTAAAACAGAGTTAGCTCTTCTAGCTAAAAAATTCACATGGGCCTACAATAATGTGAGAAACAAAAAGAGAGGTGGTCCGGTGACATGCTATGAATGTGGTGAGCTAAATCATATCCGGGCAAATTGCCCCAAGCTGAAAGGTAAGAGCAATCATAAGGAAGGAAAGCCAGCTTGGAAGAAGCCTCCTTTCAACAAATCAAGGTATGAGGCTAATAAGCTTGTGAAGGCTGCTCACCGGGTCCTTGCCGCTTTTGAGGATCAATCCTTGAGCGATGTGGATACTGAGAGTGAGGAGGACAAGGAGGAGGAGATCCCTCAAGGCAAAAAGAAAGGGAAGGCCAAAGACTTCACTGGCATGTGCTTCATGGCTGACACCGACAACATTGATGATGATGAGGTATCTTTTTCTTATGATGAGCTTTCTGCAAAATATGATTCTATAGTTGAGCAATTGCTTAGTCAAGATGAAGCGTTAGAATTTGTTATGACAAAAAATAAGAAATTAGAGTCAAAGATTAACAAACTGAAAGTAGAGCTTAAAAATGCTAAGACTCTTGAACCTGATGAATGTTTATCTTGTCATGCTATGCACTCAGAAATTACTAAGTTACAAACTGCTCATAATATTTCTGTACAACAACTTGAGAATGCTAGATCTGAACTAAATAAAATTAAAAGTGCTCCTTGTGAAAAATGCTTAGAATCTAGTAAATTGATTGCTTTTGATGTGTTTGATTCTAGCCCTTGCACTTCATGTTTAGAAAAGGAACGTGAAATCAAAGATATCTTAGAAGCTGCTAGAGTCAAATATGCTAAGCTTAAGGACAATATTGAAAATACTACTTGTGCTTCATGTTCCATCTTAAGCTTGAAATTGCTTCAGATAAGGAGAAATCTATGAATAAAACTTGTGATGCTTGTGTTAACTTGAGAAAAGAAAATGCTTACCTTCATGATACATTAGAGAAATTTTCTAAAGGTAAGAAACAATTAAACATGATTCTTGACAAGTCTAAAACTCCTTATAAGAAGCAAGGTTTAGGATTCAATTCTTTTCAAGACAATTCAAACCCAAAAGTCATTCAAGTCTTGGAAAAAGGTTTAATTGAATTCAAAACCCAACCTGCAAAAATATCTTTTAAATCTGCAGGCTTTGCTCAACCTTGTATTAATTCAAATGGTGCTTCTTCTAGTGGTACCAAATACCATTGCACTTATTGCAAGAAAGGTGGGCACTTGATTGAATTCTCACATGTAGGTTGAAAAATGATAGGAAAAATTTTGATAGAATTTCATTCATGCAACCTAGAGCTTCTATGAGACATGGTAACACTGAAAAGAATAAACCTGGATTATGATTTTTCTCTCATGCAAATCATTATGTTTCTAGATATCCTAATTCTAATGTTTATCGATCAAGGTCCGACCACCGAGTGGTCACCGGTCGACCGTTTTGGTCATGGCCCGACCACCAAGACAACGCCGGACGAGCCCATGGACAGTTTAAGTCTCATGTTAATTTAAACATTGCTCATTACCGAATGTTAGATGAAATCAAGGATAGTACTTCTGGTTTGTATACTCCTTGCAGACGTGTGTCTCAGTACTGGATTCCTAAATCTTGTTTATCTAACCCCAGTATTGAGACACATCGTTCTTTTGTTCCTTGATTTTCAGGATTACCGCGGAAAGGGGAAGAACACGTGGTTCGTTGACTCCGGATGTTCACGCCACATGACCGAAACTCAAAATGGTTCACCTCTTTCACGCGGGCAACAGGTGGTGACTTCATCACCTTTGGAGATGATACACAAGGGCGAATTGAAGGAACATGATCAATTAGGGTAAACAATAAATTCATTCTAAAGGATGTCGCTCTTGTGGACAAGCTTAGGTATAATCTCCTTTCTGTATCTCAGCTTCTTGATGATGGCTATGAGACTGTTTTTAAGAAAAATGCTTGTCGTGTGCTTGATTCTACTGGTGAGCTTGTGTTTGGAATCTCTAGAGTTGGTAGAATTTTTGGAGCTGATTTTTCAGAATCTCTTGCTAGATCTCTTAAATGTTTGCTTACATCTTCTTCCGATTTCTGGCTTTGGCATCGACGTTTGGGGCACATTGGTTTTGATCATCTGACACGAGTTAGCAACCTTGATCTCATGAGAGGTTTGCCCAAACTCAAAGCTGTCAAAGATGATGTATGTGCGCCCTGTAGGCATGGCAAACAAGTTGCCGCCTCACACCCTTCTGTCACTATGGTTATGACTGACGGACCAGGACAATTGCTTCATATGGATATTGTTGGTCCTGCTAGAGTCCGGTCAGTCGGTGGAAAATGGTATATTCTTGTCATAGTTGATGATCTTTCTAGATATACTTGGGTGTTCTTTCTTACCTCAAAAGATGAAGCTTTTGGTTATTTTTATGACCTTGTTCTTCGTTTGGCTTCTGAGCTTCCTGGTGCTTTGAGAGCAATTCGCAGTGATAATGGCACGGAGTTCAAAAATGCTTCTTTTGCTTCTTTTTATGCTGAGCGTGGTATTGAGCATCAGTTCTCCTCTCCACACGTCCCTCAACAAAATGGCGTGGTGGAAAGGAAGAATAGGACCTTGGTCGAAATGGCTAGGACGATGCTAGATGAGTATAGCACACCGAGGAGATTTTGGGCCGAAGCTATTGCTACTGCTTGCCATATTGCAAATCGTGTCTTTTTGAGACCTTCTTTAGGCAAGACTCCTTATGAGCTTCGTTTTGGTAGAAAACCCTCTGTTTCGCATTTTCGAGTTTTTGGATCAAAATGTTTTATTCTTAAGACAGGCAATTTAGATAAATTTGAATCAAGAACTTTTGATAGGATATTTCTGGGTTATCCTGCTCATTCGAGGGGTTTTCGAGTTTTTAATACTGAGACTAATATTATTCAGGAGACTTGTAATGTCACTTTTGATGAAACTAACCCTGGAGCTAGATCAATTGCTACAGATGATTTACAGGTGACAGAGAGCATTTTTGTGGAGGAAGATGAGGACGAAGCTAATGTCATTCCTTCATCTGCTGCTACTGAAGCGCCCATATTGATACAAGAACCTGCTACATCTACTTCACCTTCAGTTGAGGCTCCTGCTGCATCTTCATCATCAACAGTACCTGCGGAGGTCGAAGAAACGGTATCTCACCCAAGCGCTCCACTTCGCATTCAGAGACAGCATCCTCCGGAACAGATAATAGGTAATCTACATGAGCGAGTCACTCGCTCCAGGTATAATGATCCAAATCTCTTCTCTCATTCGGCTTTTGTTGCTTCTTTTGAACCCCGCGATATATCACATGCTTTATCTGATTCTAGCTGGGTAAATGCCATGCATGAGGAGTTAGAAAATTTTGAAAGAAACAAAGTTTGGAACCTAGTAGAACCCCCTAGTGGTCATAATGTTATAGGAACCTGTTGGGTGTTTAAGAATAAACAAGGTGAGGATGGTTCTGTGGTTTGAAATAAGGCCAGATTGGTAGCTCAGGGTTTTAGCCAAGTTGAGGGGTTAGATTTTGATGAGACATTTGCTCCTGTTGCTAGACTAGAAGCCATTCGCATTCTGCTTGCATTTGCTGCATCAAAAGGTTTTAAATTATATCAGATGGATGTTAAAAGTGCCTTTTTAAATGGTTTCATAGATGAGGAAGTGTATGTTAAGCAACCCCCTGGTTTTGAGGATCCTAAATATCCAAATCGTGTTTTCAAGCTATCTAAAGCATTGTATGGTCTTAAACAAGCCACTAGAGCCTGGTATGATAGACTTAAGACCTTCTTGCTTAAAAATAATTTTGAAATGGGTAAAGTGGATAAAACTCTATTCATTCTTAGACGTGACAATGACTTCCTGCTTGCTCAAATTTATGTGGATGATATTATCTTTGGTGGTTCCTCTAATGCTCTTGTTTCGAGCTTTTCTGACACTATGTCCAGGGAATTTGAGATGAGTATGATGGGAGAGCTTAATTACTTTTGGGACTTCAAATCAAGCAATGCAAGGAAGGAACTTTCATCCATCGACGAAGTACACTAAAGATCTACTAAAACGTTTCAACATGGGTGATCGCAAGCCAATTTCCACTCCCATGGCAACCTCATCGCTTTGGATCCGGATGAGGAAGGAGAAGTCGTGGATCAACGCGAGTACCGCAAACATGATCGGCTCCTTCTCAGATTTGACGGCCTCGAGACCGGACATTCACTTCACGGTATGCCTTTGTGCAAGATTTTAGGCGTCTCCGAGAACTTCCCATCGCCAAGCCGTTAAGCGCATATTCAGGTATTTACACTCTACCCTCTTATATGGCATTTGGTATTCCTGCTCTTGACTTTGTCCATTAGAGGTTTTTCGATTCGATTTTGGGTCGTCGGTTAGATAGGAAGAGTACCTCGTGCACTGTCACTTCCTAGGCACTTCTCTTGTATCTTGGTCTTCTAGGAAGCAGTCTTACATTGCACAATCCATTGTTTGAAGCGGAGTATGTAGTCTGCGCTAGTTGTCAGAGCTGATTTTGTGGATGACGCCCACTTTGAAAGATTATGGGTTAAACTTTGCTAGTGTTCCTCTTTTCTGTGATAACACTTCTGCTATTAATATTGCTAAAAACCCAGTGCAACATTCTAGGACTAAGCACATAGACATTCGCTTTCACTTCCATGATGGTGTGGATGTAATCCAGCATCAATCACGAAATCAATCTATGCAAGGTTTGCTTGAGATAAGTCTCTTTTCGTTCTTGCTTTCAATTTCGTGTTTTTAGGGCTTTCTTTGATCCGCGAGTTTGTGATTGATTCTTTCACGTGAATTAGCTTGCTGTGATATGTGTGAATCTATCTAGCATCATCTTGATCATAAATCCCTCACGAACAAGCTTTAGGATCAAGTTTTCGTTCTTGCCCGGTTTTAGACCTTCTGTTAATCAATTGGCAATTGCTCAAGATCGTTCCAAGAATTATCATAATATTCGATTGGAATAGGTCCTCAATAGCATATAGAAGGTGTGTGCAAAGTTTCATAAAGATTGGAGTTGAGAATCAAAAGTTTCACCTAATTGCATCTTCGTCATCGGTGATTTTATTGTTTGGATCGGTTCAGATCGCCGGTCCGACCGCTTCCGTCACCACCGGTCCGACCGATTTCGGAGCGGTCCAACCGCCAGCACAACGCCGGTCAGACCGCCCGGCAATTGGTCCGACCGGTTCAGTACAGAGGTCAGACCGCCAGTACTTGTGTTGCTTTGATTCTTGCTGATTATTGTCACATTGCTTAGGGATTTAATTGGATTCAATACTAGTCTTCCATTTGATCGTATATTGATCTTCATAGCTTTCTAATAGCTACTGGAGTGAAATTGTATTGAGTTCATAATTTGTGAAAAAGTGAGCGTGCTCCTATTCACCCCCCTCTAGTCGCCTTTACGGTCCAACATAATGGTCATGACAGAAGATAAGTGCCTAAGAAGTGACAAGTGCCTGAGGTACTCTTCCTATCTAGCTGACAACCTGCAAAATCAGAATCAGAAAACCCTCGAATGGACAAGGAAGATGAGCAGGAATACCAAATGCCATACTGGAGGGTAGAGTGAAGGTACATGAAGATGCGCTTGACGGTGTGGCGATAGGAAGTCCTCGGTGACACCTGAAATCTCGCACAGAGGTAGACCGCGAAGTGGATGTCTTGTCTTGAGACCATCAGGTAAAAGCGGGAGCCAATCATGCTACGGTACTCACATTGATCCACGGCTTCTCCTTCCTCATATGGATCCAAAGCAGTCGAAGTCGTCATGGGAGTGGCGATCGGTTTGCAGTCACCCATCTCGAAGCGCTTGAGCAGATCCTTGGTATACTTTGTCCGATAGATGAAGATGTCTTCCTTGCATTGCTTGATTTGAAGCCCCAGAAAGTAGTTGAGCTCCCCCATTATACTCATCTCAAATTTCTTGGAGTGAGCGACTCGCTCATGAAGATGACCGATCATCTGATCCAGAGGATGACGCCTCGAATGTGAAGTGGAGCGCTTGGGGGGGATAGTATCTCTTCGACCTTCGCAGACACTGTTGATGGTGAAGACGCAACAGGAGCCTCAACTGAAGGTGAAGTAGTCGAAGCATGTTCTTCAATTGGATTAGGAGGTGTAGCAGTAGCAGCAGCGGAAGACAATCACCAGATTCATCTTCATCTTCCTCCACAAAGATGCTATCTATTGCTTGTGTGTCACCTTGTGGATATTAGGGGATATACTCCTGGTCTTAGGATGATGTGACAATTCGCAATGGCGTTAAAGGTTTATTGTTTCATGTGTTTTCGGCAAAGAATCAGGGCTGTCAGGCCATTGGCGGTCTGACCGGTCGAACCGGCGGTCTGACCGGCCTAAGGGCGGTCCGACCGGCCATAGAGGCAGTCGAACCGGCAATTTCAGAAAGTGGTGTTTTGAGCTGGGCCAAAAATAGAGTGTGTAGGCAAGAGAGGGGATTCAATTGCACTTGATCTCATAATTTTTGGAGTCTTCAGTCAAAAGTTCTATTGGTTTGAAAATTCCAGTAGGTTTCGGAATTTGAGGGGCTGAAATCGGCTGAGTCCCAACAGGCGATCTGACCGGCTAATAGGTGGTGGTCAGACCAGCCAGGGTGGGTAGTCAGATCGGCCATGGGGGCGGTCTGACTGGTTTTCACTTGGATCGTCGCCCTTCGTGACGGCGATGGTTGGTTGTTAGGTCAAAGTCATGAGTTTCAAGGAATATATGTTGTATGATGCATGTTTTGACTAACATGGGTCAAGTTGTGAAGAACTTGTTCTCAAATTCGGTTTACTTGTCTATTGTTGTGCAGGTTGCTTGGTGGTCAACGACAGTCAACAGCGAGGATGATCGGGACTAGGCTTGGAGAGCTGAGGTCCAGAACGATTAACGATGCCGGGTGAGGTCAATGTACTCAAGCGTGACGCAAGATGGACAAGGGTGACCTATTGGCCAATCCGCGGCGCAAGATGGCGCAAGGAGAAGCTAATTAGGTCAAGAGGCGATAAAGACGTCGCATTAAAATATGTGCGTATGTGACCCGTTTGTTTTGGACCTTAACGAGTCCAATTGAGTCAAACTTCTAGAAGGTCTAAGCCTCTACTATAAATAGGGGAGGGAGGTGGCTGCACCTTCTCTTCGTCTCTTTCATCTTAGAAATCCTAATTTGCTTAGGGAGAGCTTTTCTGGAGGCTAGAGTTCTTAAGAGTTTTGATGTGATTTTCGTGCTCTTGAATTGAGCATTGTGCTCCATTGATGGAGTGGCTGTAAGAACAAATCATATCAAATCAATCCAAGGAAAGTTTGATCAATGTCTTGTCTCTTTGCTTTAATTTTTTCTCTTTATTTGATGATTTTGAGTCTTTCTTTGATCCGCGCGTTTTTGCTTAAATTCTCCACGTGATCTAGCTTGCTGTGATATGTGAGAACATATCTAGGATCATCTTGATTATCAATCACCTACGAGCAAGATTTTGAATCTAGTTTTTATTTTGACTCGGTTTTGAACCATTCTTCAATCAAATGGAAAAGGATCATAATTCTTCCAAGAATTATCACAATCTTCGATTGGAATAGGGTCTGACATCATAGAGAAGGTGTGTTTCAAGTTTCATCGAGTTTGGAGTTGTATATCAAAAGTTTCATCTATTTGCAACTTCATCGGGTCGTTTGATCTGTTTCTTGAGTCGGTCGGTCGACCGCCAGTCCACCGGCCGATCGCCAGGTCAGCGGTCAGACCACCATTGACCCAACGGTCCGACCGCCCAGCACTCAATTGCTTTAGCTTGTGTTGATTTTTGTCGTATTGCTTAAGGGGTTAAATTGGATTCAATGCTAGTCTTCCGCTGTACTGGTATATTGATATTCATAGCTTCCGTAGCTACTGGAGTAAAATCTAATTGAATCAATTATTTATGAAAAAGTGAGCGTGCTCCTATTCAACCCCTCTAGTCACATTTTCGGTCCAACACACCTGAAATATCTGTTCTAGCTCCAGAGCTAGTCTCATCAAAGGTGACATTACATGTCTCCTGAATAACGTTAGTCTCAATATTAAGAACCCGAAAACCCCTCGATTGTGCAGGATAACCTAGAACTTCTAATGGTTTATTACTAGGTTATCCTGCACATTCGAGGGGTTTTCGGGCTCCCACCGAAACCAGCATGACATTTGCACGACCCCCGCACCGCTTGATGCAACCCGTCGCACCAAACTTCCCGTTCGGTCATCCTTGCCCATTTTGCGGCAAGCTTGAGTCCGCTGACTTCACCAGGCGTCCTCGATCGTTCTGAACCTCATCTCTCTAAGCCTAGTCCCGATCATCCCTGTTGTTGACCATCGTTGACCTCCAAGCTTCCTGCACAACAATAGACCAAAAAATTAATTTTGGGAATAAGTTCTTCGCAACTTGACCCACCTTAGTAAAAATATGTATCATGCAACACATATGCAATAGAACTCATGAAATTGACCTAACAAACAAACATCGCCACCAAGCTGGCCAGCGAACATACCAAAACCGGTAATACCGCCAATGAACTATGGTCCTACCGCACTATGGTAGTACCGCTTCACATTCACGGTCTTACCGATTCTCAGGGAAGAAGAAACTCCCAAAAACATGTTCTTTGGAAAACCGTACCGCCAAGTAAAATTTTGTCATACCGCGCTATGGTAGTACCACTTCTCAAATGCAGTCATACCGATTTTAGCTGGTCGAAAGGGTTATGACCACCTGGTCGAAAGAGTTATAACCGTCAGGTTACGACCACCTGGTCGAAAGGGTTACGACCACCAGGTTACGACCACCTGACCGCGTTTGTAATACCCCGGAAACTAAAAGAGTAAAGAATCGAATCGAGTAATTTGAATGGAAGCCGGGGAAAGAAAAGACAATTAAAGGAGTAGAAATTCCTGAAAAATAGAAGGGGTTTTCCATAAACTCTCGACAACCTGGGCCTGGGCCACGGCCCAGGAGGGGCCCATGTGGTGGCCGTCCATAAGGGGGAGGGGTTCCCACCACCCAAACCCTAAACTCCACATTTCTCTCCCCCTCCCCCCTTTGGAGCCGCCGCCCCCCCTTCCCCCTTGCTGTGCACCGCCTTGTACGTCGATTTTTGGTAAGATGCGTTCGTTTTCTGTCCTGTCCATCTCTTAGAAAGTTGTAGGTATTGTTCTTAGCTTTCCATATCCACCGAGATCACATGATTCTGCCTTACGGTTTAGGAGATATGATTTTTTTTAGTGCGCGCTGTTCTGTCTGTCTGACGAGAAGGATCTGTCGGCTTGATCCTAGGTTTTGATTTAGTTAGAGGCATTTCCAGAACCTCCACCCAAATAAGTTATTGTAGCCCTTTAAATTATATTTCAAAGCTGATAAAGATCATCTCCATTGGATCTGTATAATGAAAGTTATGATATTTTCTTTACCACTGTTCTGAATTCTGGGCAGATAAATGTTAGTGTTTTCATCTATTGTTTAGACCACTGTAGAGGCCGAATATGGGGTTTTGCCCTTCTAGAGTTTTATTCCTGGGAACGTTAGCTTTCATTTGGCACCGAGATCAGGAAAATCCGATCTGTAGTTTGGGATATATGAATTTTTGATTACGAACTGTCCGGTCTGTCTGAAAACTAAGGTCAGTAGGTTTGTCCCTCGGTTTTGTTCAAATTAGGGGCCGAATCAGAACCTTCACCCAACTAAGTTAATTTAGCCCTTAAAATTATCTTTCCAAGCTGATAAGAATCATTCTCATTGGATCAATAGGTTGAAAGTTACGCCGTTTTCTTTATCTCTGATCTGTATTCTGGACAGACGTAGATGGGTTGTATTTAGCTGATAATTAGCCCTCTGTTTTGGCCGAATCAGGGGATTCCTCCAACTAATATTTTGTAGCCTGATCTGTTAATATTCAGTGAGCACTGGTTTCAGGTCTTTTAGAGTTACAGATAATTAATGGTGATTTTTCTAGTATCGCTGCCAGTTTAGCGGTAATCGGGCTGTTGGGTAAACTTGGTAAAATTGATCCCGTTGTTTGTGTGGGAGAGATAGAGGGGATGGAAGGGCTCTTGTAGCAATGTCATACCTTGTTATTCTTATTTCGATTATACATTTGTGTAGGCGGTGAGGCGGTGAGTGGAGGGGCATATTCGTGTCCTCCTATTACGTCACATCGCGGAAGGCAAGTACCCTATGCTGTTTGGTGATGTTTCCAATTGTTTGCTTGATGTCGGCATAAATTGTGAATGCCTTTTTCTATCCATCCTGATGTTTATTTCATTTCAAGAAGATAATTCTTGTGATTAAATAATTAGCATTCATTTCAGTGGTTGCATTCCATTACATGTAACTAACTTGTGTGGCATTCTTGATATATTATGTTATGTGGGAATGCATACTTATACTTGTTTACACCTGTTGTTGAATGCCATGTGCCTTTTCCACGAATGTGTGATATTCTTTCATACCATGAGAAATCATCATGTTCATTCATAAAATTCATTATGTCGGGACCCAAATATGCAAATCTGGACCCTCTGTGTATTCTGCACTAGTCCAGGATCACGCTAGTGCACACAGTATCAACATTGATGAAATATCACATCCATACAACGAATATAAGAATAAACGAGTACATTTAAATAACCAATAACTGTTGGGACCTTACGGTCGAGTTTTACATTTATTAAGCCATGCAAGGCTGACAATAAAGAAATAAACTGCAGCGGAAACGAAATAAACTCCGGTGGCTCCCATCAATTTACCACGAGCAATGGATCGATCAAGACCCTAACGCTCAACCTTCGAGAATTCCTCTTCAAAAGCAAAGCGACTCCTCCACTTCTGTTGATTTGTTTAGCAAGAGTGAGTACACACCGTACTCGCAAGTCATATCACAGAATGCATTTATACATGATGGCTTATTCCAAAGGAATGGCTTCTGTGGTTATTTTGCAGAAATGCAACATTTGCAATTGAATACAAATAATAGATTGAAAGCGTAATTCAAAACAAATAGACAATAATAAGTTAACAATTGATTTCACAAAGGACACACAGTCTAATCAAGTTCTTTCACACAGCTGAACAAGTTATCTCACACAGCTGACTATTCCCATTTGTTTTATGAAAATCTACCCCTCGTGTGAAATTCCCGAGCATGTCCATAACCGAGGACGCGGCTATTCGAATAGATTGGTTTAAACACTCTGCAGAGTTTGTACACTTTACCCACACGATGAAATCAACCGGATCAGAGTTGATCACAACAAAACCTTTCAGAAACTTCATCTCAAACAATGACACTCCCGATGTGCTTTCCTGCCGTCCAATTTGTACACACAACCCTTGGAACGACACACACCGTTGGACAGGGATGCAGCGAACCGTCCCGCGATGTGACATATCACACCTCCAGCCCATCACACAGCTTAAGTACAACCTGAGTGGTCAATGTCAAGACTCCATAACTTACTAAGTCAGGCCCAGCCCATGCTAGGCATGTGGTCGCTGATGAAGGCCAGTTCAATGGCGCACAAAGTTAAGTCCTTAATTGACCAAGGCAAGACTTCCAGTTTTTCCCAAATCACAAAGTTTATATCACACAGATCCACCATTCACACAGAATCCACCATTTGCCTCAGTCTAAATCTTTTCCCACCCTGTTGATTAAGTGCAACACATGCCATCAACGAGTAATAGCACACAGCACACACAGATTCATCACACAGTTCCATAATCACTTAGTCAAGTTTATAATTGCAACTCTCACATGAAATGATGACTCGTGGCATGGCTAAGCAGTCTAATCGTATCTAACCAACCCACGTTGGTGCTACAATAATACCAACTAATAATTAATCAACCTAGGGTGACAAAAGATCATGGCATACAATAGACAAGGTGGCATAACAATTTGGATTAATAACTACACCCAAAAGCATTTAAATAAATACTTGAAATAGAATGCAATACATTGAAACAAAGTATTTTGAAAACTGGGTTCAAAATGATCAAAGGTATAACTTGCCTTGGAATAGATATAGATATTGGTCTCGGTCTTGAGGTGCTCCTTCTTCTGCAAAATTCCCCGAATTATCGACGTCTACTCGCAAACGAGACAAAAGAAACAAAACAAATAAATAACAGAGGCAAAACAAACTCCAAAAATCAAATAAAATTCACCATTAAATAGATCTGAATTTTATATGAATTTACAAATTTGAATGGGCTCAATTGGACTTCGGATGCAAAAGATATGGGCTTTGGAAGATTGGAAAATCAATTAAACCCTAATTTGGATTTTCTCGATTTTCCTGAATTATTTTTATAAAGGAAAATCGAATTATTGCGCAATGCTTGCGTCAGCCGAGAATTTCCAGAAAAAGAATTATATTTAAAAAGAATTCTGACAGGTGGGACCCACATGTCAGTCTCGGGTTCACGCGACCGAGTGGACCGAACCGAGGGGATCCGCGAGGTGGACTGCCCACGACGCGCGTGTCGGCGCGATCTGGCGCCACGCGGCCGCCACACCAAAGATCGGCCGACACCAAGGCGCCGAGCCGGGCGACAACGGCGGCGGTGGCGCTCGGACCGATGGTCACCGGCGAACACGGCGACTTCACCGGCAGCGAGTGATACCAACGTGTAGAGGAGGCTAATGCGCACACATGGGCACCGGTTTGAGCACACAGGGTTGACGGAGATGGCCGGCGGCGAGGAAGAAGCGGCGGAGAGCTCGGGTTTTGTCGGACGGCGCTCGGCGATGCTCGGCGACGAGGAGGTGCGCGCGAGGTAGCTCGAGACTTGCGATCACAATGGTGCGATCGGTGGAGCAAGAGCGGCGACGACGGCGCAATTCACCGGAGAAGAAGTTCGGCCGAAAACCCTAAAACTTGGAATGCGGCGCTAGGCGATCAGGCGACGAGTGGCGGTTTAGGGTTGCGGAGGTCGGCGGTGCTAGGAGGGGTATTTATAGGCTCGGGAACGCAAAGATTTGGAAATCCCCAAATCGGTCCAAACAACCGGTTTTGAATTCCAAGATTTTCGGAGATTGAAACCGATTCGGGTTTGATTTGGTTTGAAACGGATAAGGAATAACCGGAGATATGATTTGGCGGGTCGTGCGCGAAGAAAAAGCAATCAATCGGTTTTGTCGGATAAACTTGAAGCTCCAAAGAATGGCGCGCGAGCGCGGCGCGAGGAGGAAGAAGATAGCGCGAGACGACGACTGGTCGCGGTCCCACTGGCAATGCAATGGCCTTGCGCGGTGAGCGAAGCGTCGATGGCGATCCAACGGCGCAGAGCGAGCGCGCGATCGAACGAGCGAGATCAACAAAGCGGCCACGCGGCGACAATCCAACGGGCAAGGCGGCGAAAACGCGGCGCGCGGCAATGGGCGATGTTGATCCCACTACCGGGATTGAGCGGGTGGAATAGTCTTTGAGCTTCGCCCGATCGTTCAAGGATTTAAAAATAGGTTTTTCTTTTAAATAAATCCAGAAAATGCAAATAGCAATTAGAAAATAGCAAATGACTTTGGAAAAATTCCAGAAAATTCTATAAAATATATCCAAGCATATAGAATCTAAATAAAATAGTTTTGACAATTGTTGATGTTGGGATTAAGCACATTAAATCAATTTGTCCTTAAAGTCCAATTTAAGCTTTTTAAATTAATATTCAAATAATCCAAATAGGGAAATTCTCTTGCTATTAATATTTAAAAGATTTTTAAAGCTCTGAAATTTGGGATGTTACACATTATGACCACGGAAGTGGATTCTTTTTGGTAAGTCCCATCAATTCCAGTATGGGCATTTGAAAGACTCATCAATTCCAGTATAGGCATTTGAAAACCCATCAATTCCAGAATGGGTACGTGTGATCCACCATTCCAATGTGGGCCACGTTGGACACCCGTATGAAACGTTCTTCATACGGTAACTTTAAGTGAACACCGACGGGTGTTACACTCGCTATACCGGTATAAGCTGTGATTAGTCCATTCCTTCAATGCATTCTTTCATTCCATCCATTCATGTATTCATTCCATTCAATCATATATGTGTTCCAAGATTTGTTCGTAATTCAACTGGATTGTGTTGTCCACTCTATGTTTGATTATTCTTGTATGTACTTGCCGAGTCTTGACTCACCCTTGCTTTGTATGTTTTAATTAGGTAATTGAGGAGAAGACAAGATGATTTGGTGGGGTAGTTCGGCAATCGCACTTCACTTTTATCCAACCGTAATAATTATTATTACCTTCATCAAGCCAACTTGTTAAATAAATTTTCAGATTTGTAATAATCCAACTTTGGTATTGCTTGACTGCTCGTGGTATTATAACTGTTTATCCATTCTTTTCCATAAATCGGTGATCGCTTATTGTCATTCTTTAGAAATTATTGTTGATTGAATCAGATAATCCAAATTGAATGCTATTCTTAGTAGTTTGATAGTTTTATGTGACATCTTGGCTTCCGAATAGCCGTGGTGTTACAGATTGGTATCGAGCGGGCTTTAGGTCCGTGGTTCATTCAAACATATTAAATTGACACACTTGTGCACATTAGGAGGGGTTGGGTAAACTGTTGCTTCGCATTTCAATTGTGGTGACTCGGTATTGAGTCGTTGTTAAATTGTGTTGTGCTATGATGTGTTAATCCATGATATGATGTGATAACCTCTATCTATGAAATTATTCTATGATCGTCATGAGATGATCCGATATAAATATATATATTCATAATTGATTGCATTAGTTATGCGTTTCGCTAGCGGGCGTTGATCAGTTGAGTTCGTGGTTGATGTTCTAGGTTTTGCCAGGCTACACCACATTCTGTAGTATGATATTAGAGAAATTCTTACCTCTGTTCCATAAGCTCTGTATTGAGCATGAGCTCATTGATGAACTTGTTGCCTTTCTCGAACTGATATCTGGTTTCCTGGTTGTGGTTCCTGGCAGTTCGTGAATTCTTTTGAAATTGGGGTTTTAATGAAGAAGGCAAGTTCCAGCAGTTCTCTGATTCGTTCTTTGAAACAAATATTGCCCTTTCGACTATTGTGATATTTCTGCTCCACGTGAGCATAGTTCAAATGCAAGATTTCTCTTTTCACAAAAGACTTGTTTTACCCCTGTTGGGGAAGTTTAACTCATTCGTTCGTTTGGAATCTCGGTATTGGAAGACTTCTTTTGCAAGTTCTTTATCAAGTGTGTATTGATCTTGCATATTTCTCTTGGGCTGCTTTAGTAAGTCATTCTCTTCTTTGATTTTCGAATTTGACAAATTCTTGTCCGGTGGCGATTGATGAATTTCTCTTGGGTTCATGATGTTGGTAGACGAGTTTAAATAGGCCTTTAATGGTACTCCAAAAATATTATTGTTTTTCGATTGTCGAATTGTTTTTACTACGAATGATCTTTGTAAATTGGCAACATTGATATTTTCATGGTTGTTCTTTCTTTCTCATTGGAAAAGAGTGACTCATTTACTCGTTTGATGGTTTGCCTAATGAGAATTCTTGTTGCAAGTTCGTTAACACGAGAAAGCATTGGCTCAATGTATTCCTTTTGGAACCCTCTGCTTGTTGAAATTTGATGCATCTCTTTTCTGAAGAAAAGCGTTAAAACCCTTTTGGAGTGCTTGGTTATGCTTAAGTCGGGGGTTGCACCCAAACAAAGATTGTGGGCTACGGGTTTCTATTAGACCCTATTTGTTTTTCAAAATAGTTTCTTGCCTTTACGTCACTGAGCTCTCATTGTTTGTTTGTGAACGTTATTCTTGACAAGATCGTTCTCTTTATGTTAGCCCTATCTCTCTTGTTGATAAGGGCAGCTCGGTTATCCGCTTGATGATTAGGAGAATGAAAATTTCCTTTCACAAAGTTCATTGAAGAAAATTTCACTATGTTCATTTCTTTGGAATATTTGGAGTGTTGGAGTTTAGAACCTCCTTTGAAAAGAAAAATATCGAAACCCCTTTCTCTAGAGTTTTGTAGTCTTTGGGTGTGACGTTTGTTCAACTTTGTGGTTTTCGTGCGAATTCTTTTCTAGAATAAGTTGTTATTACAATTCCATTTGATCTTTGAAAATTTTATGACCCGATTTGTCATGTTCCCTTTAGAAGGTTTATTGACACGATCAGTAATGTGAGAGTAAGGTTGATTCTTTTATAGAGAAAGAAGTTTGACCACCTTTCTTGATGTTTCCAAAATGATTCAATTTCGAGTTTTGTGTTCATGACCTATTGGAGGTCCCAGTTAATTATGAAAAACGAAGTTTGCCACGTAAAACGATTTGTTGCAGAGTTATAATGGTTCTTCAGTGATGCGAGCGTTTTGATCTTGAATGCTCGTTGTTCTTATCTATAAAGATCCGACATTCTCTTCTTGTGAGGCTCATATTTTCAATTGTGGACTCCACCTAGGTTCAATGAGTTCATTGTCTAAATTTTCTGCCCTTTTCACTCAAAAGATTTCGAGTTTCAATCGTAATGCCGTTTTCTTATCGGTTGTTATTTGCTATTATCTTCTGAGGAATGTGTTCCCTCAACCACGAACTTAGTTTTCGTTTTCCAAGATCACCTTTAGCAGAATATTTCTTTTGGTTTCTTGGCCGCCGTGGTGAGCAACGCTTTCCTGTATGAATGAACTTGTTTTTGTTCGCCACTTCCTTTTGAGAAAGGATCACAGTTTTGTGTTGCGAAGTGTTTGCAAGGTGAAAGTTTGGCAACCTGCTTGGTGGTGGATGAGTAATCGTAGCGATGATATTTTGCTACCAAGTTATCGGAGGAGTAGTAGAATGTGAAATGGTTTTAATCAGATCCCTTGGAGGGAAATTGATTCATCCGAGATGTTTGACTTGAAGTAAGTCCGAAAAGTGTTACTACCGATTAACACCGTATAGTGAAATTCTAGAACTTCAATTCGAGATTGAAAGGTTGGTGATTATCTGAGGTATGGAAACCTTCATTGAATTTTTAGAGTAACGCAATTGGATAGCATTGCGAGATGGTGTGGGTGATTTGATGATGTCAATGAGTGAGTATGTTAGAATGGTGGTAATGTTGAGATTTAATTCGATGATTTCACTATCGCTTATAAGAGCAATCTGTTGTAGAGGTTTTGGAAGTTAAATCTGGGCTTTGCATTTGTTTATGCTAGACCTTTGGTCACCTACTGATTGTGTGTATAGAGGGTGGAAGAAATGAGTTTCCCGAGCATGTTTATGCTAGGACCCTTTTGAAGCAGTACATTAGCATGCGTACTGACGATTCTGAGTTGTTTTTGAAAATTTGAGGTAATGTGATTGTGTGGTATCTATCTTGTGGCGCTTTGGGTGCCTTTAATCAAATTAAGGTTGAATAGTAGAACGAGATGTCTAGAGCAATCGAAAAATTCAATGGAGTCTCTCCACCATGGTGTGGATGATGTATTTCAGTTTGAGCATAATTTGATAATATTCAATTAAGAGGTTTAATCTCTTGAGGTATGCGATGAATTCGAATTCCAATATTGGAGAGAAGATTTACTCCTCGAAGAGAGAAGCGGAAGAAAGGATGTTTTCTTGGAAAATGATACGTTTCCTTGTTTCTCTTTGGGTTTTGTGCTGTTGATAAGTGTTTTCTGCACTTTGAGTTGGGGCCGTGTTGGCATGACTGAATCTTTCCAGTTCAGTCGGAGTAAAAGAAATATTTGATTTGAGTATTCAAGCAAATTTCTCTTTTGGTTTCCGTGGTGTTCTTTCGCAAATTGATTCATTGGAAGTGGAATTGCTTTACTGATGAATTGTCACATTTGGGATTTAACCTTTTTTGGTGAAGAGTTAACATTGCGTGGTTGCGATGAGAACTCTCTATTTTTTTTAGTTGGATTCTCTTCATTTCCGGCAGTAGAAGATATTAGGAAGCTGGCTTATCGCTTTGACCGTTACGGGTACATACGCGAAGTACGCAACGTAAGGTGCGTGCTGGTGCTGAGTGAGCAGCAGGACTATTCAAAGTTGGAGATTAAGTTAAAAACGTTGACCATCGAGTAAGGTCTTACCTTCGATCCTCTTCTGATGAGTGTACCTAGAAAGTTCAAGTTGATTGTTAGGTCAGACGTCGCTTCACATCTTTGCTTTGTGGTTTCTCTATTCCGAGAGAGAGGCCACTTGGGAGATAGAGTCTCGCATGCGCGAGCAGTATTCAGACCTGTTCGTTTCTGGTACATGTTTATCCTTGATAATTTTCAGGCGTAGTTTTTGTTCGAGTGGATTGGCCTGTAGATTCGAGGTCGAATCCTATTAAGGGGGGTAGAATGTAATACCCCGGAAACGAAAAGAGTAAAGAATCGAATCGAGTAATTTGAATGGAAGCCGGGGAAAGAAAAGACAATTAAAGGAGTAGAAATTCCTGAAAAATAGAAGGAGTTTTCCATAAACTCTCGACAACCTGAGCCTGGGCCACGGCCCAGGAGGGGCCCATGTGGTGGCCGGCCATAAGGGGGGGTTCCCACCCCCCAAACCCTAAACTACACATTTCTCTCCCCCTCCCCCCTTTGGAGCTGCCGCCCCCGCTTCCCCCTTGCTGTGCACCGCCTTTTACGTCGATTTTGGGTAAACTGCGTTCGTTTTCTGTCCTGTCCATCTCTTAGAAAGTTGTAGGTATTGTTCTTAGCTTTCCATAGCCACCGAGATCACATGATTCCGCCGTACGGTTTAGGAGATATGAATTTTTTAGTGCGCGCTGTTCTGTCTGTCTGACGAGAAGGATCTGTCGGCTTGATCCTAGGTTTTGATTTAGTTAGAGGCATTTACAGAACCTCCACCCAAATAAGTTATTGTAGCCCTTTAAATTATATTTGAAAGCTGATAAAGATCATCTCCATTGGATCTGTATAATGAAAGTTATGATATTTTCTTTACCACTATTCTGAATTCTGGGCAGATAAATGTTAGTGTTTTCATCTATTGTTTAGACCACTGTAGAGGCCGAATCTGGGGTTTTTCCCTTCTAGAGTTTTATTTCTGGGAACGTTAGCTTTCTTTTGGCACCGAGATTAGGAAAATCCGATCTGTAGTTTGGGAGATATGAATTTTTGATTACGAACTGTCCGGTCTTTCTGAAAACTAAGGTCAGTAGGTTTGTCCCTCTGTTTTGTTCAAATTAGGGGCCGAATCAGAACCTTCACCCAACTAAGTTATTTTAGCCCTTAAAATTATCTTTCCAAGATGATAAGAATCATTCTCATTGGATCAATAGGTTGAAAGTTACGCCATTTTCTTTATCTCTGATCTGTATTCTGGACAGACGTAGATGGGTTGTGTTTAGCTGATAATTAGCCCTCTGTTTTGGCCGAATCAGGGGATTTCGCCAACTAATGTTTTGTAGCCTGATCTGTTAAGATTCAGTGAGCACTGGTTTCAGGTCTTTTAGAGTTATAGATAATTAATGGTGATTTTTCTAGTATCGCTGTCAGTTTAGCGGTAATCGGGCTGTTGGGTAAACTTGGTAAAATTGATCCCGTTGTTTGTGTGGGAGAGATAGAGGGGATGGAAGGGCTCTTGTAGTAATGTCATACCTTATTATTCTTATTTCGATTATACATTTGTGTAGGCGGTGAGGCGGTGAGTGGAGGGGCATATTCGTGTCCTCCTATTACGTCACATCGCGGAAGGCAAGTACTCTATGCTGTTTGGTGATGTTTCCAATTGTTTGCTTGATGTCGGCATAAATTGTGAATGCCTTTTTCTATCCATCCTGATGTTTATTTCATTTCAAGAAGATGATTCTTGTGATTAAAGAATTAGCATTCATTTCAGTGGTTGCATTCCATTACATGTAACTAACTTGTGTGGCATTCTTGATATATTATGTTATGTGGGAATGCATACTTATACTTGTTTACACCTGTTGTTGAATGCCATGTGCCTTTTCCACTAATGTGTGATATTCTTTCATACTATGAGAAATCATCATGTTCATTCATAAAATTCATTATGACCACGTATGGATTCTTTTGGTAAGTCCCATCAATTCCAGTATGGGCATTTGAAAGACCCATCAATTCCAGTATGGGCATTTGAAAACCCATCAATTCCAGAATGGGTACGTGTGATCCACCATTCCAATGTGGGCCACGTTGGACACACGTATGAAACGTTCTTCATACGGTAACTTTAAGTGAACACCGACGGGTGTTACACTCGCTATACCCCAGTATAAGTCGTGATTAGTCTATTCCTTCAATGCATTCTTTCATTCCATCCATTCATGTATTCATTCCATTCAATCATATATGTGTTCCAAGATTTGTTCGTAATTCAACTGGATTGTGTTGTCCACTCTATGTTTGATTATTCTTGTATGTACTTGCTGAGTCTTCGACTCACCCTTGCTTTGTATGTTTTAATTAGGTAATTGAGGAGAAGACAAGATGATTTGGTGGGGTAGTTCGGCACACTGCACTTCACTTTTATCCAACCAGAATAATTATTATTACCTTTCAGTCAAGCCAACTTGTTAAATAAATTTCAGATTTGTAATAATCCAACTTTGGTATTGCTTGACTGTTCGTGGTATTATAACTGTTTATCCATTCTTTTCCATGAATCTGGTGATCGTTTATTGTCATTCTTTAGAAATTATTGTTGATTGAATCTGTATAATCCAGCTTGAATGCTATTCTTAGTAGTTTGATAGTTTTACGTGACATCTTGGCTTCCGAATAGCCATGGTGGTACAGCGTTGCGGTAATACCGCTCCTCTATTGCCGTCATACTAATTTTACTGAACTTTGTTGAAAACAAGTGTTTGACAAACTCTCAATACTATTGCCAATTGTATCATCATCCTAAAATTGTGAGCACATCCCCATGATATCCACAGGACCAAAGCAGTTTTGATCGTTCGTGCCCACCAAGTAAGGTGGCATCAGACAGACAAATATAATACTAGTTCCTCGTCAAGTGTGATTAGTGATTAGCAGGCACTACGACAGATATTACAATAACATTCTTTCGTGGTTTTCTTAGTCTTATAACTTGCTTTTTCCTGATGAAATAGTATTATAGCTTCTTAATTTTTGTGTTTGACCAAATTACATCCTACGGTCCAAAAAAACATCCTACACAATGAAATGGAGTAAGAACTGTACATCCTTAAGGGGAGTAATAACTTGTAGAGAACGAGAAAAAACTTGCTGAGAAATTTGGGAGTGATACTTAGAAATTCTTTGATCATAAAGGTGGATGGGGTAATGGGAAGATAAACATAAAAGTTAGGATCTATTTTCTGGATCTGAAAATTCGGTGAAGGGGAAAGAGATTGTAGAAATTGACTATGATTGTAATGCTCTGCAAATTGTTCCTCTAGCTTTTAATTTTCCTTCCCAACAAGAGGGTGATAAAAGTTTGAAGGAGCTTGAGGAAGAGGGTTACTCTTTGGGTAAGAAGGTTTCTTTATTTTCTCAAGAAGGTTAGAGCACTGAAGAAGATAATTTACATTCAGTGACATCTAAACATCAGGACGGTGATATAGTGGTTTATACTGAGGGGGGGTCCCACTTTTGTGTTTGCTTCTCTATGGCCTTACTTACATACTCCTTCAGATAAAATCAGAAAAGGTCTTCAACAGTCCACAAAGGAGGTCAAGTTCTCTGGTTCAGATAACATCAAATCTTTAAAATCTGTTAAGGTGTGCATTATTTCAGAAGACAAGGTGGATCTTGATAGACAAGAAGATGTTTGTGTGGGGTGAATGATGATACCATAAATACAGAAAGTGACAGAGACTGTTTGTTAGCTTATGATACTGAGGATATTACTGAAGGTTTGGTGTCTACAAAGAAGAAAGGGGGGAGCAGCAAATTCATGGAACCTCAATTGGCAACAAGGAAAAGCTCAAGGATTCAAGATCAAGGGATCCCTATGGAGAAGAAAACCTCTTTGTTAAAGTCTATTTAGAACCTGGAGACACAAGGTACTACTGTAAAGTCTTTTAATGTTCTAAATAATGCTTCTATTGATTACTTAGAGAAAGTAGCTACTTCATGTGGTATTATTTTGGTATCTCAGTCTCAATCTGCTAGTGAGATCATCTCAGCTATGCAGGCTCAAGAAGTTAGAGCTGCTTTAGCTAAAGCTGAAAAAGAGGTGGGTGAAAACCTAGATATAATTGACAATGAGTTGAGGGGTCTACAGGTTTCAAACTGAACAAGAAAGTTAAGAATAAGCTGAAAAGAAGGGGTGCTGGGGGTAGAACTAAATCATGAAAGCTCTCTTTTGGAATATCAAAGGTTTAGGGAGAGCTGTAAGGAGAAGACAACTCAAGGATTTTATTTATACAGAAGGGGTACATGCGGTGGGGGTGTAGGAAACGATTAAGAAGGATTTTTCTGAGTGAGAGCTTAAGAATCTGGCCGGGGCTTCTTTTTTCAGATGACATTGGATTATTGCAAAATGTCATTTTGGGGGTATTTTGTTTGGAGTGAAAGAAGATTTCTTGGAGGTGGAGGTTTGTGATGTTGGGAGTTTTTATGTGAGTATGGTGGTCAAGAGCATAATCACTAATTTTAGGTGGGAATTGATGGTTGTGTATGGTCCTGCTAACCATGATTTAGCTCATTCTTTCTTGGAGGAGTTGGATAGAAAATGTAAATGTGTTGTTCTTCCTTTGGTCTCAGGGAGGATTTTCACTTGATTAGGAAAGTAGGGGGATAAAAACTCTAATAATTTTAATTTCAGTCTCATGAATCTTTTTAATGATTTTATCTCTGACAACAAGTTGATTGAGATCGAAAAGGGGCACTAGATTCACTTGGACTAATAAACAAAAGTGCCCATTATGGTGAATCTTGACAGGGTTTTAGTTTCAACTAATTGGGAAGCTAGGTTCCCTCTTTGCCATGTGAAAAGTTTGGTTAGAGTGGCTTCTAATCATAATACCATTTTACTAAATTCTGGGGAGGGCGAGAGTGTTAGGAAGAGGAGATTTTTCTCTAAGAAGAAGTGGCTTTGTCAATAAAACTTTAAGGATTTGCTTAAGAACAAATGGCTTGAGTTTAATGGTAAGGTTTTTGAAATACTTACTCTCTAATTACATGGAATGGTTGCATTGCAGCTTTGAGAAGTTTTTTGAGAGGTTGGGGTGCCAATTTGAATGTGGAGTATAAGAAAAAAAGAGTTTTTTAGAGCAGCTCAAATTTCTAGATTCTTTGGAAGAGAGGAGAGGGCTAAGTGTTGAAGAATTGATGCGAAGATACTCAATGTAATCTGAGCTGGAGACAGTTTATGATATAAAAGAGAAATATTGGTAGCAAAGAGGTAGTGTGAATTGGATCACTCAAGGGGATGCTAATGTTGGAATTTTGGGCTTGGCCCATACAATATTTCTATTAAATCCTAGGAAAATCCCAAAGGCACACTCATGCATGGTGAAAGGTGGGAAGTTTAATACCATATTGCTAGTATAGGTAGGAGGAGATCAACATATAAGGTGGAGTTGGTCTTACCTAGTTGAAGCAAGCAAAAGGAGAACACATGCACACGCTCCATCATTGCTCGTTCAAGTTATGATTGTGATATATTGTTCATGGTATGTTTGATTGTTACATACAAGTACTTGCTTTGGCTCATTCTTGCTTTGTTGTTTTATTTAGGTAAATGACAAGGAAGAATGATCTCGTGTGGTAGTTCAACACGATGCACTCACTACCATAATCCAAACATTTTGAGAACTTTTACCGTCGTTATTTATGTCTTGTGTTGAATTGTATTAAGCCATTTTGCCATGCGTTTTGATGTTATTATTCTAAAGAGTAGTGGTTGTAGGTGACACGCTTCCTTATAGTCGAGGTGTTACATAAGTGTTGAAGAATTGATGCGAAGATACTCAATGTAATCTGAAATGGAGACAGTTTATGACGCCATCGCATGCATCGCTAGTATAGGTAGGAGGAGATCACTATAAGGTGGAGTTGGTCTTACCTAGTTGCGCGGAGAACGTGTGCGTGAATGGTCCGATGATTTCGTGTCCAGCTGGCTGTGAAGCTACAGCTTCTTTTTGCACCTCATAACCATGCACACTAATCATAAACTGAAAACTGAATACACTGTTTTAATTGGCTTTTATGACACGCCTTAACCGCGGTTAAAACAATGTGATGTCATTTATGACGGTAGTTTCTTATCAGCATTATAACAACAGTTTCTAATCAGCATTATAGCGGCAGTTTCTTCTGCTGACTCTGGCTCTATACAAAGGAGACATCTCCTCTCAGATCAGACACACCAGAATACAGAGGGGCTCTCAGAATATACAGACTTAGTTTTGTGTTGTTGCCCGGTTCCTTGTTGCTGTGCTACCCGGCCACTCCATCCCTTCCTCAGTGTGCACCGACGTGGGAATAGCAGTATCTCTGAAGCCGGCGTCCCTCGCGATCCTGCATGGGTTGGGGTGAATCAGGTTTTTGGGAAGCATTCGCGCAACTGCTCACTGCGTCCTTCTCTGTGATTCTTTTTCTTCGGATCAGACTCTACCGTAACCTTCGTCGGAGCGATCCTCTGTAAGTCGCTGTGATAACATTTCATATGGCTAGGCTTTATTTCCTAGATTTTTGTTATATGATGATGTCGATGCCTACAACTGTTAGTAGCATACTTGTTCTAGGTTTTGCCTTGTTAATGCATATATATGAGATAGATATATTTAAGTTGATGATCATGTTATTGTTCATAATCCTAAATATGATAGTATATATGCTGCTGTCGATTCGATTATTGTTTTAGGAATTATACCAATCACAAAAGTGCACATATTTCTAACAACTAATACAACTTTTTTTCATAACTATGCTAATGGTAGGAGAAGTAAGAACTACATCTTTAGTTTGGATCATGAAGGGGGTTACCATTAAAGATAAAGTTGAGCTCAGAAACCATATATATAGTTTCTATAAGGACCTTTTTGGTTCTGAAGTTTTTCAAGGGTTGAGTTTATATCATGAGATCTGGAGCATTAAGCACAGAGTTTCTAGGGTTGATAATGCCTTTTTGGTCTAGGATTTTATGGAGGAGAAAGTTTGAAAAGTCATCAAAGAGTTGCTAATCAATTATGCTCCTGGGCTAGCTGGTTTTCCTAATATGTTTTATAAAGAGTTTTGGGGGGCAATTAAGTATCAGTTCCTAGAGCTGGTTAGAGATTTCTTTAAAGGGGTTTTGGATCTGAAAAGATTGAATTTTGGAGTTACCACTCTAATCTCCAAACTCAAAGAGGCTAATATTATTAAATAGTACAGACCTATTTGCTTGCTGAATGTTAGCTTCAAAATTTCGACAAAGCTTCTGGCTAATAAGCTGGGGGTTATTGCTGATAGAATCATCAATGAATGTCAGTCTACTTTTATCAAAATTAGAAATATTTTAGATGGGGTAGTTGCTCTTCATGAGATTAGACTCTCTAAGAGTAAAGGGATGATTTTGAAAAGGCTTACGATATGATTCATTAGAGGGTTTTTTGGAGGAAGTGATGGTGAAGAAATGTTTTTCTGAGCATTGGATTCAAATGATTATGAGTTCAGTCGGGGAGGTTAGTATTAATATCAATTGAGAAGTTGGTCCATATTTTTATACTTACAGAGGTTTGAGACAGGGGGATCCTCTGTCTCCCCTTCTCTTCAATTTGGCTGCTGATCCTTTAGCAGTGATTATTGAAACTTCTCAGGAAAAAGGCTTGGTTAGGGGGTGATTTCTCATCTGGTTCCGGGGTCTCATTCTTCAATATGCAGATGATACGATAATAATGATAGAATGTGACGAAGAATACCTTTTTAACCCCAAATTTCTGCTTTATTGTTTTGAATGGATGTCTGATTTGAAAATCAACTATCACAAGAGTGAAGTTTTTGTGTTGGGGTGAATAATGAAGAGGCCACTAAAGTGGCAGACACTTTTAATTGTAAATCGGCCCATTTACCTCTGACCTATTTGGGTATGTTGGTTGGAGATAGACATATTAGGGAGAAAGTAGCTGATAAGGTTATTACCAAATTGAGAAGAAGGTTGGATAATTGGAGAAGTAATCTTTTGTCTTCTGGGGGAGATTAGTGTTGGTGAATAGTAGCCTAAGCAGCCTTCCTATTTACACCATGGGTTTTTATCTGTTTAATGAGGAGGTTCATGAAAAAATGGACTCTATCGGGTCCAGATTTTTCTGTAGGGGGGCTAGTGACAAATTTAAATATCACATGGTGAATTAGGGAGCTGTATGTAGACCTAAAGATTGGGGGTGTTAGGGATTATAAACACAAGGATTATGAATGACTGCCTAATAGCTAAATGGATCTGAAAAATTTATGCAGCAAATAACGAGCTTTGGTTTAGAATCATTAAGGCTAAGTATTTCCCTAGGGGTGCTTTCAGAGAACTAATTCATTGAGAGGGTCTCAATTTTGGAAGAATCTGCAAAGAGTGAAAATTTTGTTTAATTGGGGTGCAAGATTTCAGATTGGTAATGGTTGTAATATCTCCTTCTGGGGGGATGTTTTGATTGGTAATTGTCCTTTGAAAGTTAGTATGACAAACTTTTTAGTATTTGTCAGTTCCCTGACATTAGTGTTGCTAACTGTTTTGATGAGAGTATGTGGAAGATCAATTTCCTTAGAAACTTTGGTGAAAAGGAGTTAAACCAATGTAATCTTTTGAAAAAAACTATATCATGGATATTGGTCTGAATGGGGAAATGGACAAAGCTATTTGGTGTATTGAGAAATCAGGGTTGTTTTCAGTCAAATCTCTGTATAGGTAGTTGGTTTTTGGGGGTGTTTCTTGCAGGAAGCTGCAAAAACAATGGAAAAGTAAGATTCCTTTAAAAGTTAAAAATTTTATGGCAAAGCTATAAAGACAGAGTTCAGACAGCGGTGCAACTTAAAAATGGGGGTGGAAAGGGGATGAGAATTGCGTTCTTTGTGGTACTGCTGAGAGTATTGATCATATTTTATTTTCTGGTGTTTTAGCAAAGTCTGTTTGGTTTTGTGTAAAAGAGTGCTAAGCTGGGAGCGTGTTCCAAAATCTTTAGATGATTTCCAACTTAATTGGTTGGAGAGGAAAAGGGCTAATGAATATAATGTTGCTTTGTTTAGTTTTGCAGCATTGGTCTGGAATCTCTGGAAATTTAGAAACAAAATGACGATTAAGAAATGTTTTCATACAACTTATGGAAGTGATTTTTAAATTTCTGTCTTGTTTACAGCATTAGTATATCCTCATCAAAGGGGTTGATCGTAGTAAGCTGGACTGCTTCTTGTGACTTTTGAAGACCGGGTTAAAATCTTTTGTGCGTCAGTTTCTTCCTAATCCTTGTCTGTAATAGTTTCGTTGATTATTGAACTTAGTGGCTTTGTCCATGCTTGGTGTCCCCCGCGTGACCATTCGGTTTCTCTTATAAGGATTTTTATTGGTTTTCTATAAAAACTGAGTTTTCCTCTGTAAAAAAGAAGTAATAACCTGTAGATGGTTTCACAAATCAATCCTAGTTGCAGGATACAGATTTGGGATATTTTGGTGTTTCTGCTGTACCTGGAGAAAATAGAAGCAAGCAACAAATAACGCTGACGTGGCACCTACTGACGCATCTATATATACCTCTCCTCCCTCTCTGAATTCCCGGACCCGACTCACCACCATTCCCATCCAGTTCCCAAGGTTGCAACTCTGCAACCTGCGAGGATCAGCTGAACCTACACATCAGATAAATTCTGGTACGATGATCGGACTGCATCTTCCTTAATTACATGTGATCCTGATGTTCAATCCTGTCCCTTGATTTTCCCCCGCAATTTGGATTTCCTGGGGGGTTTGTGTGTAGAAGAAGTATAGTTGGGAATCTGTTGAAAATTGTATCGGTTGTTTGATCTTGTTGAGCCGATCTGTGTGAGATAGGAAGGTTCTTTTCTTTTTCCGTGGAGTCTTGGTTAGTTCCTCCGGTTCTTTGATGGCGATGGTGCTGTGCGGGTAGGGGATTTGGATGCTGAAATGGGGAATTGAGGTGTTGGATGTCTTAAAGACGGGTTTTTGTGATCTGGGTGTGGATTGGGTAGTGGAGCTGTGGCTAGTGTTGTCATGATCAACTTGATTCGTTTTGTTTTTCTTCCATGTTTGTGTGGTATCCTGAATTGGAGATGATCGAGTGTGAGAAAGACCCTTTTGGTGGAAGATTTATCTGTGTTGATCTTGATTTGGTGATATGATCTATGGTCAATTCACGGACTGTCTTGTGCTTATTCTCCTATTGCAATTTATTTTGATGCTAATTTGTTGTGCGTGTCTTTGATCATTTGATGATTAACTCTTGAAGGCAAAAAAAAACATGTGCTGAATTGGGGTGCGGATCCCCTAGAGTCACCTTTTAAATCCACCAAGTGGATTTCATTAAATCTAGACCGTTGCCTATGTTCTATGGTATCGATTGTGCCACGTCACCCCTTCTCCTTCCCCAAGCCCTCTTCACATTAGAACTTCCCCTAGAGTCACAAAGGTTTTCAGAGCAAATTGGGTGCCTATATATTGTTGCATGTCTAGTCTAAGAATTGGAACCTTATGCATCGAGTAAATTGAAGCAATGTTTTCCTGAGTCATTTTTTTCTTGACGATTCCCTCACCGATCTTATACTCAGTAAAATACTATAGAAAGGACTACCTAATGTCTTGTTGTCTTGCAGAATTAGGAAGCATTTTCTTCTCATGGTTGGTTTTGGAGGCAAGAATTGTATCCGTCTGCAAATGAGAACCGAGACTCCTGAACTTCGTCGGACAAAGGGACAAAGGGAAGAAGAAGAAGGTGTACGTGGCTTCATCTAGACCACAGGAAAGATTCAAGGGCCCAGATTTAGCGAAATCCACTCGGTAGAGTTATGGGTAACTCCAGGGGATCCGCACCCGTTGAATTGGGGGTTGGGGCACATTGCCAAACCTGTATGGTCTGTTTGAGGATTGCTGCCATCAGGCATAGCTGCTGAAATGTATGATGTCATTTTTTGGCGTGCTATATGATTAGTCTGTCTTCAGACAACAACTTGGAGAAACAAAACTCTGAACATGATCACCGGAGTCGTTGTTGCTTACCTTTAATTACAGTGCGCGTAACTTCTTTATTAAGCATGAATGCATTGTCACTTTACTGCGAAGTAGGCATGTTACTGAATTGTCTTTTGCTCTTCTTGTCAGACTGAATTCTCTGCTCCCGTTGATCTACATCGCAAGGTATCTGCAAGAATTATTCAGTGCCCAATGGATGCCACTGCAAGTGGAACCTCATCTCTGATACAATTCCACAACATTGCCGATGAGCCAACCTCCCATTCATCTCCGTTGCATACTGTACTGGAACGCTCACAGCGTCATTGCTGTGGGAATGGAACCCCAGGTGAATTCCCCCTTGCTGTGAGCCCCTCCATTGTCCTCCATGTGCTCTCGGCCTGTGAGTTAGACCCTAAAGATCTCGCCGCTCTGGAGGCAAGTCATGCAGCTACACTCTTTATGTTTCAATGTTTTAACAGACGCTGCTACTGATGATGAGCTTCTCTGGCGTGTCAGGCTACATGTACATTCTTCAGTAAACCTTCAAATTTTGCACCAAACTTTGCATTATCACTCCCAGAGCTTGCGGCATTTGATATGTGCCAGAAAAGATCCATGTTTAAGCTGATGAAGCAGGAGGAAAGGGAGTGTCTGAAACAACGGTGTGGGGGCTCTTGGAAGCTTGTTCTCATGTACATTTTGGTTAGAGAGAGGAATTGCTCTCGGGTGATCGCTGGCCCGGGCCACAGTATTGTTGTCACCACAAATGGAGATGTATACTCATTTGGGGCGAATTGCTCGGGTCAGCTTGGCCTCGGCGATACAGAAGACCGGTTCAAGCCATGCCTTATTAGGTAACCTATTGATTTTTCTTAAATAAGAATTATTTACCAATATCACAAACTTTCATCTCCTTGTTAGGTCCCTACAAGGTATCAGAATCATACAAGCTGCAGTTGGATCAAGGCAGACAATGGTTGTTAGTGACACAGGAAGCGTCTATGCATTTGGGAAGGGTAACTTTGGGGGACCTGAGTTCTCTGTGGATGCTGACACTAGTCACATTACAACTCCTAAGATAGTGGAATCACTGAAGGGTGTGTTTGTGGTTCAAGCAGCCATAGGGGGTTATTTTTCTGCGGTTCTCTCTAGAGAGGGTCAGGTTTACACTTTCTCATGGGGGCAAGCCGAGAGGCTCGGCCATAGTTCAGATCCTTCGGATGTTGGGCCTCGTCTTCTCTCCGGGCCGCTTGAGGATGTTCTTGTTGCACAAATTTCTGCAGGGAATTGCTATCTCCTTATGTTGGCCTACGAGCCAACTGGAATGTAAGCTTCTGCAGTTCTGCTCCGGTATCCATTATTCATGACTGATAGTATCATGATTTTATATGTTCTCCAAGTTTTGTGGGGGAAACAAGAGCATCTTGTCCTTTATGTTGCATGAAACTTCACAAAAATTAATTTTCTGGCTATTCTTGGTACTGAAAATTTATACTTTGAATTAGGGCAGAACGTGGTAATGCTTAAGAATTTAAAATAGAATTCTTATCATGAAACACCAGTAGACTGCTTTGATAAACAAAGTATATAATCTTTGAAAGGAACTGGAGGTCATGAACTGTTTGAACATTTGAATTTGCAGTGTTCATTCTCTGATGATATAAAACCCGATCTCTGATTGATCATCATACTTTTCATGTCTGGATGTTTTTAACAGTGCGTGCCAATATGCAGGTCAGTGTATTCTGTAGGCTGTGGTTTAGGAGGCAAGCTTGGCCATGGATGCGAAAATAATAAGGGCATGCCCAAGTTGATCGAACATTTTCAGGCCTTGAGCTTAAAGCCGGTTTCTGTTGCAGCTGGCACTTGGCATGCTGCAGCCCTAGGTGATGACGGGCGTGTATGCACCTGGGGTTGGGGCCATACTGGTTGTTTGGGACATGGCCACGAGGAATACAAGGCTCTCCCCACTGTAGTAGAAGGATTAAGCAACGTGAAGGCCGTGCATCTCTCCACTGGTGAATACACCACCTTTGTTGTCTCAGATAATGGGGACGTCTACTCCTTTGGATCTGGTGAATCCTTGAATCTAGGTTTCCAGGTACAATCATTCTCTCTTTTTCACACTTGAAAATGTTCACAACTATCTGAAATCAAGAATAACCACCCAATAACCAATTGTTACCTGTTAAACTGATCTTTACTATAATGGATGGATCAAATTGGGCGATTTTGACCGTTTCTGACAGAAGTTGACTAGGTTTGACCCAGTTAATCGTTCTACTCAGTCACCACCTCCACGCTCACGCTAATAAATGGGCTCCAAGAGAAAAATTGAACCGTGATCTTGACAGATTCATATTAGTTTTGTGAACTAATGAGCTGAAAGAGAAAATTTGGCTTAATGCGGATACGTTTCATCTCATCATTGTTTTTAACTTTCTATGATTGTTCTCAGGAGGAGGACGAAGCAGAGAATGCGGATTTTTCGACCCCCAACTTAGTTCACTCACTTAAGATGCTTAATGAAAATGCTGTACAGGTTAGCCCAACAAACACTTCGTATTGGCTTAACGCAGATATGGGATACTCGCATACATTTGCGCTCATGGAATCCGGTAAACTGTATGCCTTTGGGGGAGGGATCAAAGGCCAGCTTGGTGTCAAGCTTGCTGAGGCTCAAGAAAGAGTGCAGAACCCAGTGTGCGTTCCCGTCGTTCTCCGCTGATTCCACCAGCATTCTGGCAATCATTTGCGATGATAAATATTCCGTTTCAGCCATTCCGATCGCACCATGAAAGCAGTGGTAAACATCTCCTGGATTTCATTGGAAGGGCTCATGCTAGGATGTAAATATTAGGGGGACTGTCCCGTGCGCAATCTGAACCTTTTGAAGTAACATGGTTCTTGGTAGCTCCTTATTTGGACACATTATTGATGACGCCGCAAGTCCTGAGTCCTGACTTGTTTGAGCTTAACCTAGCCTAATAATCTGCAGCCATTCGGCTCCCGGACTTGGTAGATGGTAACCATTCCCAGTGTTCATGTTCTGTATCTGTGCCAAAAGTATGGTTCTGTCGTGTACATGATTCAGGGGCGCAGGTTATAACTAGGGTCTTCGTAGTTTGCACTGAAGCACACATGCTAATCGTAAGTTTGTAGCCCTCCTTGCGTACAATTGTTAGGCAGTTCGTGAACACACCAGGCAGTCTGCCGGTGACGGCACGCATCAAGATCCACAAGGGTAAGCACAAAGTTGCAGTGCAGTTCACGGGGCAAAAACATCGTGATTATGAAGCCAGCATGTAGATATACAAGGAGCAATACCAGATCACCAACGAAAAAGCCAATGTTAATGTTACACCGATAAGTGCCTGCCAGCCTCATCCGGTCATGGGAGTGTTCCTGTTGCTACGCTACCAGCATCATTCTAACGGACAAATATAAAAAATGTATTAACGATTTAAGGTAACGTGGTCTATCTATGTGCACGCTGGTTTTGTACAAACTCGATCGTACAGCGAGGCTCCTACAGAATCCCCTCGGCAGCCTGCCTCCACAATGTCAGTTTTTTTACCATGTTGGCAGGCGCAGGTCGATTGCATAGGGATGCCATTTGTGATGTCCAGCGCGAGGATTTGCTCTGTGGTTTAGTACATCCCCTTGAAAACAGGATTTCATCGACGGATTCAGTACATCCCTTTGAAAACAGGATTTGATCGGCAGATGCTTGCGCCGTACTCTTCATACTCTGCTTTCGTGTGGCATGCCTGGTTGGGGAAAAATTACCAGAATTAGCTTTACTCAGGTTCTGAAGAAAAAATGGAAGTTACAAAAATGGTATTGATACTTCAGAAGTTTTTTTTTGCTGTGAAATTCGCCTGCAAAAGTAAATACATTCACACTGCAAATTTTCAGGTGATATGAGTTTTCATTACTACTAGGTAGAAACAAAAGTTTGAATACCTCGTAGAATTCACTGGTTGAAGCAAGCACAGAACCGCCAAACCAGACTGCATATCTTTGAATAGGATGACTAACCACGTTCACTTCTATAGGTTGGGCCTGAAATCAATAGAATGTAGCTATAATTTCCAAGTGCTGAACCACAACAAAGTTTCCGGTGTGAAAAATGCCAGTCAGAAAGAGAGCAAGAGCAAATATGGAAAGATTGTACCTTCCCATCCCCACGAAGTCGAGCATTAGATGCACGGACCCGTGCATCCACTATCTTTTTTAGGTCCCGTTGTAATCTTCTGTGGAAATCCTTAAACATGGTCGATCCCCCAGACAAGACAATATTCTGTGCCATTGACAACAAACTCAAACTCTCTGTAATGTGACTAATGTCTTAGAATAAAAAAGCAACATTTTGATTATAAACAAACCTTATAAAGAGCCCTCCTTGTGTCGATTGGGGATGACTGGATGCACTTGTCAATAACATCTTGCAAAGGACTGCTAAAGTCATTGTTGTAAATCTCGGGGTGGAAAAAGATCTGCACACATTTTGCGGTAATGTAAGAAGATTGAATTGATATGAGCAGTGAGATAGAAATGTATATAGCCAAAATGTTTCAGGACTCCCAAAGTTGAGCAGTGAGAACATTTACATTCATGACCATAAAGCATGAACTCAAACTAGTTTGCATTTTATCTATCTATGAAATGAAGTTTAATTTTTGAGTATCAAGTGAAATAAAGCAAACACAATTAACAAAATGGGGTAGTTGAGTTATGCATATCATGATCAAGAATTAACCAATAAAAACAATTTTTTAGCCTGAAATAAAAGTGATGTGGCAGAAGTTACTATTGGTGGTATAGACATTTATGGAAAACCAAATACCTCGGGCCCCAGGAAGCGCTCATATCCAATGTCGCAGGTGTATGGAGCACCTGTTTTTGGTTTTATGCCAGTCCAGTGTTTTATGTACTTAGAGGGCTCCCTGTCATGCTTATTAAATTCCTGAAATCACAAGAATAAAGGTAGATTATGAATATTTTCCTTTTGGATGATCTCTTTCATTAAGAACTCCATGGTTTAAAGATGAGAACTGAGACATAATATTTAAAAGAAAACAATCACCAATGGCAGAAAAAAATGAAACAATAAAAATGCATATGCATTAATTGGTATAAAGCATAAAATGCATATGCATTAATTGGTATAAAGCATGTTTATAACAGTGTTTTACATAATTAGATCCCAGACAGCATACTTGTTAAATGCCAATACCTCAGTGGAGTGGCTGCTATATTAGTACAGGCAGCAAACTGCATTGCTATGAAAAGGTAAAATAAAGCCTCTTTTTAATAACCACACACCTTTTTCTTGAAAGCAAACATAGATGTTCAACTTTCAACAATTAGCATAACAGGTGCTTAATGTGATTAATACCTTCACAATGTCCGAACAAGTATAGCAGTACATTTCTTTCACCCTCCTTGCTACATCAAAAGATTCTTCTGGTGGAATGTGCTCACCTCTTTCCTGCATGCAAGAGTTGGAAGTTCAGTGGCTTACATGTATACTATGGTTATTCTGTGTGACTTTACACAATATAAGACGATTTCAAGCTATATAAGAAGCAAACTTTAACATCCTTCTCTATATATATCAAACCATAAGTCAATTCACCCTGCAAGTTAATGGCAATAAAAAAAAAACCTTAAATGATCTTGTTTTTCTCATTACATGTGGATAACATCAGTTTCAGTTTGTCCTTGTTTTGATCTAAGCATGTGTGCTCTTTTATTCAGAATGGCATAACTGAGATCTTTATTTGACAACTACGGTTAGGCAAATCAAATAATGTAGAAGGTGTTTACAAAATTACATCCTGGTCCTAGATCAAGTGGTAATGCAACTGCTGAAGTGTTGTGAAGAAATAAGCAGAAATAGTTCCTCCTTTCTTTAGCTGTTAGAGAACAAGAATTCAATATGTACTCCAGCCGGACTACTCACGTATTCCCAGCCGCTGCTGTTGCCATATGTGTGTCGGACAGGATACACTCCTAGCGCTAGTGTTGCCGAGTTCTACTTGACTCCTCTCCGAGTATGATAACTATTGTATGCCTGGCCAAGTAAGACTTTGCCTGTTGTACTTTGCCTGTTGTATTCCTGTACTATATAACTTGAGGAATAGAATCGATCAAGTCATTGCGGTTTGCACGCTCACTTATAATACTTCTATGACAGAATTGCATGCTGCAGCTGTTTTAAAAAAATTCTAGTGAAATTTGTTTTGTGATACATCGTTAGACGAGGAACGACACGATAAACACTTTTATTCTAATTCCACCTCTATTTTCCCTTTTATTCTTTGTTCGACTATTATTTTCCTACATCTTGCATTTCCTTATATTTGGCCTTTTGGATTTTCAACTCTATTGGTCCACAAATAACAAAGGATCAATGGCATGTGTTTTCAAATGAAAGGTTGAGTACTATCTTGTGACAATCCACAAGAAAGCAATGGAAGCTACCTTTAAAAGTTGCTGAATAAACTGGGTAACATCCTTGCCTGTAATTGGAATAGATCTGATACTGCTTCCAATGACATAACCATCAGCAACAGGAACAATGTGGGTAGCTCCATCACCCACATCAACAACAACACCTGTCATTTCACACTGAAAACAAAGCATGAAGTTCCCATAAATATCCAGAGTTTGATGATCACTCAATAGTCAACAGGGAAGAAAGTAAAACAAGTATGAAGAACGTAGTGCAAACTGCAAGCGATGGACATCACAAAACAACCAGAAATGCTAAAATCTGTAACTTAGAAATGCATGATTTCCCACATGTATGCTTGTATAGTATTACACTAAAGTAGACACTGGGAAAAACTATGGCTTTTAGCAAACGAACATTAGGATGCTCTTGGATATTTGGGTAAAAATAATAAAAGGCAGGTTAGAATAGCCCCAAGTACACATATGCAAGTGAATCTAGTCGGATACTGCCATCTTGACAGTAGGTATCTTGGTTGGCTAATATATACAGTCTAGGGTGAATACAAGTTGATCAGGTTAACCCCTTCAGACCAATGTTGGCAAGCTAAAGAATTGATTTGTGTTGGACTCTAGGGCACTACAGATGGTAGCAATACAAAAGCATGTGAGTATGTGATGGCGGACCAGGTATCTAAACATCACACTATGCATGCAGGCCGAGTTAAAATGACGGGTTTTGGGGCAAATATGTAGACATACAGTGCATGTTACTTCCAAGCCGGTTGAACAAACAAATTAGTGGGCTTAGTGGGACGATACTATGTTGATTGTGGAGCTTATGGTTGACTAGCATATAGCCATAGGGCCACATGCCCACATATACCAAGTTCAAGTGTCAATGTATGGCCAGAAACAATGTCAGCAGCACATAATGAGTTTTCAGATACTCAATAATACATTATAGAAGTTGAAAATTCTGAAGGAAAAAAAGAACCGCATAGCAATAGCATTTTCCTCTTGGTGATACTCAACATTACACAATAGAAGTTGAGTATTGGGTCTAGTGATAACAACAATCATCACTTACCAGTTAGCAATTGCATTGACCAATTAGTTACTCATAGCACGACCTGAAGCTTTAGTGCACTCAGTTTAACACTTTCTCCAAATGATTGTACTCAGTTTTTCCCCAGGACACAACATATGTCAAATTATCCAAGAAAAGACATAAACTAGAGCATTTTGAAACAACACAATAACCAGGAAGCTAAAGAATGAAGCAATCCATGAAAAAAAAAACAGAACCATTGTAATCACTAAGACCTTGCTGGTTGGAAGCGCACAATAAAAGCCAGTTAAATTACACTGAAACATGGCCTTAACAATGCCATCCAGCTTCAGACTAAGAAATTATTGCGCTCAATAACCACGAGACTAAGTTCTGACGACTAACCTTTGTGGTGGTGTACCCTGCGGCGAGGGCAAGGACGGGTTGAACCGCTATGTACAGACCGGGCACATTGAACGTCTCAAACATTATCTCCCCGGTGTACTCCCGAGTCTCGGGAGCAGTCAGCGGGCTCTCGGTCAGCAGAAAATAATGATCTTCTGGATCACACCGGAGGTAATTGAAAATGCACTGCTGCCAGAATCTCTCCATGGTGTCCCAATTCTCAACCTGAACGGTCCATTTCAGCTCAAATCAATCGAATGGGAGTGTCAAAATAGTAACATTTTGCACTGCAGTACAATTCTGCAATCCGAGCCCACCTGGCCGTTGTGAATGGGGTAGCTGAGGCTGTACGTGCTGCTGGAGCGGGACCGCGCTAAAGCCTCCTCCCCGATGAAGAAGTCAAGATCGGCCATGACGCCGGCGCTGTGCTGCGCCAGCCAGTTCCCCTTGGTGGAGGCCCTCATCTGGTTGGAGAAGGTGTCGTTGACGGCGACGACGGTGGGAGTGATGAAGCAGGGCTCCACGTTCCCCGCGAACCCCATCTTCGTGTACCTGCCATTAGATCAGCATCGCGCGTTACCCCTCGCGCTTTCCGTGCACAGATCTGGTCAGAGAGAGAAAGAGACGTGTACCCGGTGCCATTGTCAATGACGACGGCGGGGCGGGAGGCGGCGTCCATGGCGCGGTGCGGTGCGGGAGCGAGCGAGCCGGCGGTGTCAGCGTCGGGAACGGCACCGGCTTGCGCCAGGCGAGAGGCGAGTCTCCCCCGCTTTTAGAGGCGGCGGCGGGAAGCGAGAGCGGACGGCGATCGCCGTCGCGGCGGGCATCCCACCACCCGGCCACCCACCCACCCACGGCCACTAGCCAGCAGTAACCACCAGCACCAGCGCCGAAGGGGCCGAGAGGCTTGGAGGACGATACTAGAAGCTTCGAGAAGAAAGGAGGAATCTGTTGGCCCAAACCGAAGAAAACTCGGCTGATTCGCTCGACAGAACGTGGATTTACGGATGTACCGGAAGCCGAACGAAGATACAGTCACACGGACGTACGCTGCGAAGCAATGTACACACACATACGCAGAAAGAGCCGTACGCACATGCGCTGGAGGCAAGCAATCATGAAAGCAAGAAGCGACAGAACAATTTTTGTTGCCGCATAGCATGCAGTGTTTTCTCTTTTCTTCTTCTATTTCAATACTTAACTCTTTTTTCATTGCTTACTCTCACGTTACATTGCTTATAAAGGCTGTGAACAGACTCAACTACGAAACGGAAACATCAGCACAACTTCGACTCGGGCTTTACTCCTAGTACGAATCGGACATAAAAGGAAAACACAAACATTATCTAACAATCACTCCCTAATGTTTGTACACTTACTTATATTTCGTGTGCTGCCAGTTGGACTCAACTTCAACATGGCTCCCACACACTCGGCCAAAGACAGTGGCACGACTCAAACACGTCTTGGTCTCTGCCAGTTGGACTCGACTTCAACTTGGCTCACACTTACTTGTCCGGAGACGGTGACACAACTTGAACACGTCTTGGACTCTAACTCATTGAGGCAGTCGGTCTCAACTACGACTTGCACCCCAACTCATACTCAACTCAGGACAGTCGGTCTCAACTACGACTTGTCCAACTCATACTTGCACTTCAAGTTGGTCACGACTTCAACTTTGAGTAACACATGGACTCGACTGATCAGGACGTCGAACACATCTTTTCAACATCCCAGACTCGACACGGGATTACAATTGACAGAAGTCGGCCATAAGTAACGCTGGCTCATCATCCCTAAGAGCTTCAGCAAGAAGTGCTTTCTCCTTCTTCGGATTGCAGCATTCTGAAGCAAAGTGTCCAAAATCCTGACAATTATAACATCTCACCTTTGTCTTGTCAAATTTCCAATTCTTGCGGCCTCGGCTACCACCACCATTAGAATCGCCGGAAAAACCCTCGCTTTTGCCTTCGATGATCGGGCCTCCCACTCGGCGCGAGTTAACAAAGCAGTGCTCATCTTCACCACTACGGATCCTCGTATCCGCTCTCGTGCGCCTTCTTCTGCGGCCGATCACCTCCTCAACCGTCATCACCTTGAGGTCGCTAAACCGCTTCAATGGCGAGACGATTTGCAAAACTTTCCGAAACCGCCAAGGAACTTTCTCACAATATAGCTTTCTTCCATCTTGTCCCCAAAACTCGGATCGATTGACAATCGTCGTCAACCTCGTAAGCGAAGTCGTCGATCGACTCGCTCTCTTTCATGCGCATTCCTCGAACTTGCTCTTGAGAGTCTCAGACTCGCGCTTCTTTGACACGATCATCACCAAGATGCATCGCCTTCAACGTCTTCCACGCAGCTTTGGCCGCCTCTTTTTCGCCAAGAGGAAGAGCGCTTCCTCGAGATGCCTCCATAGATCGCCGCCAAAGCCATCGATCCTTGCGCACATCGACGTTGTCGTCCTCGATCGCGTCCCACACTCCTGAGCGCGCATGTACACCTTCATCTTGATAGCCCATATCGCATAATTGCTCTTGGTGAGCATCGGATATTGCAATGAGATTCGAGAACTCTCCTTCGCCATCACACCCGACGTCGCCTCGTTACGGTGACACAACTTCCGGAGAGCGCAAAGATGATCGTGGGCATACACGGTCAAGAACTCGTGCGGTTGGTGGCGGAGAGTGGATGGAGACTGGAGCGAGTTTAGCTTGTGCTTCGCTTTGGGCTGCGTTACTTTGCTTTTGCTTGGTGTTGGATTTGTCTCGGGGTGGTCAGGTGGTGTGGGCGTTGCTGTTGCTTTGCTTTGGCTCGTAGCAGTACTAGGCTGTAGGAGGAGGAGCGTGTTGCTGTGTTGTTCTTTCTCGTCGGGTCGGGTTGGTGTGGTGGCGTGCAGCCGTGCAGGATGATTGCGACACCGCCACCGACGCCTCCGTGCCTTTTGCTTCTCATTCTCCGGTACGGCACGGGACAATCGAACATCAGTGACGTTTTTGGTTTTAATTGCCTGCCTATTAAAACTATTTTTAAAAACGTTAAACAACATTTGACTATTTTTTTCAAAATAGTTAAAAATTTATTCGTTCGACATGCTTTGATATTTGTATTTTTTTCTCTTATATGATGAATTGTGTCCGGATTTATTATGATTTTTTTGAAATATAATGGGTTCACTACGTTATCGTATTTTGTTGGTATAGAATTTTATTTTATTTTATCTTTTTTGCTCAATCTCTCAAAATATATGTTAGATTTTGAATTATTTGATGAAAATATGAGTTATTAAGACTTCCAAGAATAATTACAATGACCTCGAACAAAAATTACATAAACAATTTGTTGTGATTTATGTATAATGAAGTTGTAAATGCGCTAAAATTTAACTATTTTTTGCTGAGAAAACAGTCGAATCTTATATAAACAGACCCTTCTAAGAAATAGTTTGATTTTAGGTCCATCTATACAAGATTGTCTTAAGAATTAGGGGAAAAAAACTTACTAAGATATTGTTTGGAGGGCTTCAGCTTTAGCATAAAACCACAAAAATATTTTAACTCGCTTTGCATTGAGAAGTTTAAAAAGCGAGACATTACCATAGCCTAGCTCGTATTTGTGAGCTTGGTTCACCTAGCCAAGCTGTGGGGATACAATGAGATGTTGTTTGGTTTCATGCTTACAATGAGCCTAGCCGAGTGGAGAATTCGTTTGGTTGTGTTCATGGATGGAGTAGAGTGTAACACTCTGGCCCAACATTGAGCCCAGAATACCACTAAACTGCATTAACTATCAATTTTAACATCAAATAGTAATAAATTACAGCAAGCATCTAATTAATAAAACTCGTCCATGGGTCACGTTAACACAAGCATAACGATATGACAATCATAGATAATTATTTCTTAGGAAGCATAGGAAGATAATAAACTAAGATTTACGCAAATCAATCGAATAAAGTATATTAAATGAGTAATCAACTCCAACCTATCATCTATGGCTAAGCAATACTGACATGTCCTAATTATAAATCATCAAGCTATAATAATGAGTTCTCATGTCCAATGGATCAAGTAATCGAGTGTAGGTTGTGGTTCCAAGTGCGCTAGCCCTCTCAAGTGAAACGTCGTCAACGGTCACCTAAAAACAACAATAGAGCAAGGTGAGTTCACGACTCAGCAAACACAATAATGAACAATGAACAATGTTCAATTCAACCCTACACAATATTATCATCATCATTATCTACTTATCTTTCTTCTCATACTCAAGCCTCAATTTCTCTTTTCATTAAATGCAAGGTGTCTCTACACTACATATTTATATGCACTTTTCTTCGTGTTTACCAGTATAACATGGGTAAACACTATCATGAGTGTTCACCCTTTCATTAAGCCCGTCCTCAACAGATCAGGGATCTCCTCCACTCCCGTATAGTTTCTACCAACAAGGTAGATATGTGATCATCATGATCATCTTCTCTTCATGCAATGATATATATGAATGCACATGCTAACATAAGTTCATCAGTAATACCATCATCCAACATTCTTGAATTCATCAATACGATTAATATCATAACTATTTACATTATTTGCAATCAAATAAGTTAAAAGCATAAGCAATATAATAGTAATGAGTGATAAACAATACAACCATCAACCATCAAACACTGTCTACCACGCGCTTGCCTCTTTATCCCCCTGGAGCTGGATAGCGAGGCGGCGGTAGGACATTAGAGGCCACACTCTCTAGACAAACAATTAAAAATACATCTCAAAATCATATCATCACAACACCAACAATTTATTCTAATCGTCATCGCACATCTACGCTAAACCGACCCAATTAACCCAAAACTACCGTATGCACCACCCAATGTCCCAGCAGTAAAACAAATCTAACTTATTCATCTGAACTCTAAATCTCGACATCCTATATTTTTGGAATCCTCATGAAAAATCCTACAACTTTCTAGTTATGACGAACTTCTAATTATACTGTTTTCGGCTTGTTTCCTTCCCCGAAGCCTAAACACCTCTAATTGGCCCCGCAGAGCTCTGCATCGAACCTCGACGAACTAGGGCATGCTGAAACCTAACATTCCTGTAAGCAAAACGATCTACGAACTTAACAACGACTAATTCATGGCAATTCTAGGGATTATCAGGCGCTACCCTTGAAGAACACGAAGGATCATGAAAACCCCGCAATTTTCCTCCCTTCCTCCTCTTCCTTTCTTCTTTCTCTTCTTCTTCTTCCTTCCGTCCTTCCTTCTTCTTGCGGGTCGAACCCTTGCTGTCCTCCTTGATCCCCCCTATGGCCAGCAGCAGAGGAGAGGGATGGCAGCGCCTGGAGGAGGGGGGGCAGGGTGGCGCAGCAAGTGAGTAGGGGCAACACCAAGTTGTCTCAATTTTTTGGATTTTCCTTATTTTAATCGCTTAATTCTCTCTCTAATTCTTTTAGTCCCCATAATGCAATTTGGGATATTACATAGAGTGACCTTGTAGTTGGGATGGTAAGATTATCCCATCGGTGCATATATTAAGGTGTCGTTTAGCATAGCTCTAAAGTCGGGTTTCTTGGCCAGAAGCCAGGAAATTTAGCCAAATGCCCTGGGCACTTGAGCCCAGCTCCGAAGAAGCCAGTCTTGGGCTCTTGCAAAAATGAACTACGAGAGAAGCTACCCATGTGAGGCTTCAACAATTCTAAGTATAATTTCCCTAGGGCCTAGATCTAGAGGCTTTTCTGCTTTTGCTATTTTGTGGTTAACCACACCAACATATCCTTGCGGTCAGCTCTCAAGATTGTGACATGTGGACTGAATTCGACATCCCCGTGACAACACGTGGAGCGTTGTCGACCACACCTGTTTTTCCACATCTGAGTTGTCTCCTTCCCAGGCCATCATGGGAGACATGTAGCAGTAGCACTCCCCAACTCCATAGCACTCGTTAGTGTTGGGAGTTGGGTCGTGCCATGCCAACACGACACAGACACGACGGGCCTCGAGCCGCGACTAACTAATTAGCACTTGTTAGTGCTGGGATGGACCTGACTAACTAATTAGCAATGTCTTAGCTTAGCTCTGTTTTTGGAAGCGCAAGTTCCGGGATGGATACTCACAATGGTGCAAGAGGGGGGCCTGTCTGGAACACTTTGTATTGTAGTTATCACAGATGGTTTTTAATAAGAACCGTCTGTGATATGTAGCGATGGCTAGAACCGTCTGTGATACATAATTATCACATACGGTTTTAAATACAAACGACCCGTCAAAGGTGTCTAGCCGAAGGGACATCCACTCCCGAAGGCTCATTCTAGCCTCATGAGGAGCTGGTGCAGTCATTGCAGCAACAATAGGGGCACCCATAGCAGAGGAGCCGCCGCACTGCTGACGGCTGAATCTCCTCTCAAGTTCCCGGAGTAAATCACCGGTGCGGCTCGGGCATCGGCCGATCGACGAGCAAATGATGCAACCTCCTCAGCTCCCCCGCCAATGGCCTCTTCTGCTGGGGGTGAGGATGCCACCGAGCCACGACCACGACCACGACCACGGCCCGCAACACGCCCATGTCCTCTACCTCTCGTCATTCTGAATTCCAAAGATCAAAAGCTTCCCACTTAACATTAGAGCAAACAGACTACAATAACATATCAAATCAGTACAACCAACTCAAAGAAACAATTCTATCAGAATCGCAGATGCAATAACTTTTCCCATCCCCATCTACTGTGCACAGTGTGTCAAGTTTTAGGTTAATTAACCATTAACAGATTTTAACAAATCAAGTTACCTAAGTTGCTAACCTATTCACCACGGACCTAAAGCCCGCTCTGATACTAACTGTAACACCCTGACCTAAAACTGGCTCAATGCCCAACCCACCGTGGGGCAGACTCGCACGCACATAGCATCTCACCTACACTTTCGTCCTCGCTTCGTGTAAAAGGGTTAACCCGGAGATGCTACGTTTGGATCCAACATGTATTATATACTACTACAACTCACTTGAGACAAGCAATGTGGGACTAATCCCACCACACAACTCCTCATGGGCCACATGGGCCATGCTACGAGTAGGTCGTGGTATTACATTCACCTCTTTAAGGGTTGGTGGCGGTGACGCCGACTACAACCGACGACGACGCTTGCGCTTTATCACGCCAACTCAAGTGTTATTGACCTCGCCGGAGGCGCGATCAACTCAACACGGCCCGAACCACCTAGCAAGAATAAGACATAGGCAATCTGATATTGCGGAAGGAAGCATAAATTGTACAATAGCAAAGATGGGATCCCGGTCGCCTTGACAGTGGTCGTTCGACACAATGAACGAAATCGAGTTCTAGTGTTGTCACATATATTAGGTAGCGGTCTATTCTCGTGAGTATATAATCCTAGGAACGAATTCACCGATAATTAAGTTGACGAGCACGAGCTCGTAAGAGGTCCTTGTACCGGTTGTGGTTGAGTTGTATGTGTAGGCACTGTTATATCCATGGTAGGGATGTCCTCATCATCCTCCCTTCTTGCATTTGAGTCGCCCTCGACTCAAGCTCATCCTCTTCCCCAAGTATGGCTTCAAATCAGAATGTTAAATGTGGGACTAACCCCAAAATCTGCAGCAGTTCAAGCTTGTATGCATTATCATTAATCTTTTCTAATACTTTGAAAGGACCATCGCTCTAGGCATCGCTTTGACTTTCTCAATTCGGGAACCTATCTTTTCTCAAGTGCAACCAAACAAGATCTCCCGGTTTAAAAGTTATGTGTTTTCTCCCGACTACCAAAGAAATTTATATTTAGCATTCATGCGCTCTATATTCTCCTTGGTTGTCTCTGTATTTTTAAAATCATTCAAGACGTTGTTTTGCATCAAAGTTCAATTTCTCTCAAGGTGGGAGAAGCATTAAATCAATAGGAGCACGAGGCACAAAACCATAAACAACTTCAAAAGGGCACATCTTTGTAGTAGAATGCAATGACCGATTATAAGAAAACTCAATATGAGGCAAGCATTCTTCCCACATTTTTAAATTCTTTTTCAACACAACTCTAAGCATGGTAGACAAAGTTCTATTCACAACCTCGCTTGTCCATCACTTGGGGATGACAAGTAGTAGAAAATAACACTTAGTCCCCAATTTAGCCCATAAAGTTCTCCAAAATGGCTAAGGAATTTAGCATCACGATCCGAAACTATAGTATTAGGCACACCATGCAAGCGAATAACTTCACGAAAGAATAAATCAAGAATATTGGTAGCGCCATCGCTCTTATGACAAGGTATAAAATGGGCCATCTTAGAAAATCTATCAACAACCACAAATATGCTATCCTTCCTTCTTTGTCCTAGGCAATCCTAAAACAAAGTCCATCAAATATCTTCCCACTAATGCTAGGAACGGTAAAGGCATATATAAACCATGAGGATTAAGTCGTGACTTAGCTTTTTGACATGTAGTGCAATGGCAACGAGCGCCGACGTCCCGCCTCATCTTTGGCCAAAAGAAATGATCGCAAGTATGTCCTCTGCTTTCTTCACACCAAAATGTCCCATTAACCCACCTCCATGTGCTTCCTCAGTAACAAAGCAGACTGACGGAACTAGCAGAATGCACAACTTGTTAGCTCTAAACACAAATCCATCATTAATGACAAATTTATTCCACATTTTTCCTTGTTCACAATTCAACAATATTTACGCAAAATCAAGATCGTGCACATATTGCTCTTTAATAGTCTCTAATCCAAAAATTTTGAAGTCAAGTTGTGATAACATGGCATATCTCCTAGACAACGATCAAGAATAACATTCTCCTTTCCCTTCTTGTGTTTTATGACATAGGAAAAGACTCAATAAATTCAACCCACTTTGCATGTCTACGGCTCAATTTACCTTGACTTCAATATGCTTTAGAGATTCATGATCGAATGTATAACAAATTCTTTGGGCCATAAATAATGTTGCCAAGTTTCTAAGGTTCAAAGAGGGCATATAACTCTTTATCATAAGTAGAATAGTTCAAACTAGGCCCACTCAATTTCTCACCAAGTATGCTATAGGTTTGCCTTCTTGTAACAACACACCACCTAAACCAATTCCGCTTGCATCACATTCTAGCTCAAAAGTCTTATTGAAATCGGGGAGTTGGAGTAGAGGTGCATGTGTTAACTTATCTTTCAATGTGGTGAAGGCATTCTCCTGTCAAAGGCCCCAAACAAATGGCACGCCTTCTTGGTAAGCTCATTCAATGGTGCGCGATAGTGCTGAAATCCTTCACAAAGCGGCGGTAGAACCCAAAGAAGTCCTAAAGCTCCGCACCTGCAGGACCGTGTTAGAGTCGGCCAACTCAGATTGCTTCCACCTTGGCTTGATCAACTTCAATTCCCGTGGAGTAACAACATAGCCAAGAAACGCGACTCGATCGGTGCAAAAGGTGCACTTCTCAAGGTTACCAAATAGGCGCATCACGTAAAACCTTAAAAACAACACGTAAATGGTCCAGATGTTCCTCTAATGATTTACTATATATCAATATATCATCAAAATAAACCACCACAAATCTACCAATGAAAGCACGCAAAACCTCATTCATTAGTCTCATGAAAGTACTAGGAGCATTAGTTAAACCAAAAGGCATTACTAACCACTCATATAACCCGAACTTAGTTTTAAAAGCCGCTTTCCATTCATCGCCTAATTTCATGCGGATTTGATGATAACCACTACGCAAATCAACCTTGGAAAAGACAACAGAGCCACTCAATTCATCAAGCATATCATCTAACCTAGGAATAGGATGACGATACCTAATGGTGATATTATTAATCGCTCTACAATCCACACACATGCGCCATGATCCATCTTTCTTTGGTACCAAAATGACCAAATAAAGACAAGGGCTAAGAGATTCGCAAGACATACCCTTTATCAAGCAACTCTTGAACTTGGCGTCAATTTCTTTAGTTTCTTCCGGATTGGTCCTATATGGTGCTCGGTTGGGTAATGATGCACCGGGATTAAATCAATTTGATGCTCAATCCCACGAAGCGGTGGCACCCTCCATGGATGTCCTTTGAAAGACATCTTTGTACTCCCGCAAAATGTTAGTGACAAAGCAGTGGCAAAGAAAAAGGTATATCCTCAAATGAAAACAATGCTTCTTTGCAAATTAATGCATAGCAAATGTAATTACTAGCATCCAGCTTGAGTCATATCGATTTGTTAGCAAGAAAACTAGCACCTTTCAATTTAATTTCTTTATTTTTGTCATGAACAGATTTAGGTTCTTTCTTTTATGTTGCTCAAGCTCTTTTGCTACAATCTGATTTTCGCCTTAGTATTCTCCTTCTCTCTTCTAGCTCTAGCAAGGTCATCTTTAACAATTTGTTCAGAGTCATAGGATGTAGCACAATTTTCTTTCCCTTGAACATGAGAGAGTATTGATTATTCTTACCATGATGTATACAATCGATCGATTGCCAAGGTCTTCCTAATAATAATGAACAAGCTTGCATAGGAACAACATCGCAATCAACATAATCATGGTATGAACCCATAGAAAATGTATTCTAACCATCCGTGTTACCTTCAACTTACCATTGTCGTTGAACCATTGAATATGGTATGGGTGGGGATGAGGTTTAGTCGACAACGCAAGCTTCTCCACCATATCCATACTCGCCAAATTGTTGCAACTCCCACCATCAACAATTATGCGAATGGAACGCTCCTTGACAACGCCCTTGATTTGGAATAAATTATGGCGCCGATTATGCTCTAAGATGAGACACTTGAGCACTTAGTACGCGTTGCACTATAATGCTCAAATACTTGTCCGCATCTTCAAGGCCAACATGTTCCTCCTCATGGTTAGATTTATCATCATGTCCTCGCAGGTCATTTGCAAGCATAGCATATGTTTCATCATCTAAATCACTAGCAGAGGAATACCCACCATCATCACGTATAATCAATACACGCTTGCTTGGACAAATTCCGCATCATGTGTCCATAGCCTTTGCAACGATGGCATTGAACGCCCTCGCTCGTCTCCGTCAAGCAACCAAGAGGAAGTTTTTGCCGAAGTTGTGGTGTTGTTTTGGGTGCTTCAAAACTCTTGTCGCTGAATTTGAGGTAGTAGGGCGCTTGTTGTTGGCGGTTAATGGTGGGGCCGCCATAGTGGATGAGGAAAAGGTGTACGCGCCCATGAATTTGTGCGACTGTAGAAGGGTTAGATCGCGTTCTCTTCAAGGCGTCCGCAATTCTCGCTCACTTTGCAAGCAAGATGAAACAATCTAGTCATGGAGTTATAATCTTTATAATCAAGAATGTCCTGAATGTCACGATTCAATCCTCCCAAAAACCTAGCCATTGATGCCTCCTCATTCTCAACTAACCCACAACGCAACATGCCAATTTGTAATTCCCGATAGTATTCTTCCACGACTTTGCACCTTGTTGTAAGCGTTGCAATTTATTTAACAAATCACGAGCATAATATGAGGGAACAAATCGATGACGATAAGCAATTTTAAAGCCTCCCAAGTGTTAGGTATGTTATTGGGATGTTGACGGCAATGTTCTTTCCACCAAATAGAAGCAAAGTCGGTAAATTCACTAGTAGCACTCTAACTCGCCTATTCTCGGAAAATCATGACAAGCAAATTTTTGATCAACACTAGTTCCCAATCTAAATAACTATCGTGGTCATATTTACCATTAAAAGAGGGCATATTGAATTTAACCTTAGCAAAAGCATCTTCGTGGTCACGCACTCACGTCGTGGGGTTCTCTTCGCATACCTTGCTCGGTTGAAATGCAATTGGCGACGAGCTCGATCGTTGTTGTGGTTAGCTCGCCATCGCCTCGTAATCACCCACATATTCATCTTGTCCCTCTACCGTCACAAACGGGGAATAGTAGTCAAGCTTGACAATCTCCTCAAGTCGCGCCATAATATCGCTAAAGAATTATTAGTAATACCTTGTGCTCTCTCCATCGCAATGAGCGTTGCGTTGTCTCAACTGGTGCTCTCTAGTTGAGCAAGTCGCTCATTTGTAACTCGACGTCCTCCTCAAGGCCCTCCAGATGATGATTCATTTCGCGCGAAATGTTGTATGATTCCTTCAGACGGGATCGTGACATGTATCTTGATCAAGAGAACTCGCCATTGTTAGCAAAACACAAGAATATGTCCCTAACAAGAACTAGGGTATGGTGGTTCAAAGTCGCCGCACTCAAGCCTTCTATCGAATTCTTACCAATTCTTACCAAGCACACAGGCGATCGGCAACCAAAGGTTACAATATATCTTCAAGATTGGATGGAGCGATTGCGGTAAAGCTCACTGCACGTGCGGTGTAGAAAAGGTGTAGCCGGGAGGGCTCAAGTTTAGTAGCAAGGAGTAGCAATAATCAATTCGTAAAATGCAAGTGAAAAATCGCTCAACGCCGGTGGGTGCCGGCCCTAGGCTAGACCGCACTAGAGACGCGAGCCTAGAACACCAACGAAGACACACCGTGCGTAAAGAAACTAGATGGCGTTGCACACGGAGTTCGAGCTCGAAAAAGTGTGCCGCCTTCACAGGGACCTTAGAATCACGTGCGTATGGGCTCACAATTTTGAGTAAATTCGAGAAACTTGATTTTTCCTCGGTTTGCGGGCCCGCTTTGAGGCCCTAAACGACCTTTTTGGGGCCTGAGCGCGCGTATGTGCGTGGTATCTTCGCGGATCTGAAAACCCCAAATTTCCTCGACTTCATTTTTTCTCTCTATTTTCCGATTTCCTTTCCAACGGATCAAAAATCGCCTCAATCGAGGTCGTATGCAAAAGTTAGGTTTTTCTCTCTTTTTTTTTTTAATGCCGCGCTCTTTTAATGCGGTCGCTGTTCCTTCTTTTTTTATGCCGATGCAAAACCAACTCCGAGAGCGTGTCCTACTCCGAAACCAACCAGGGCAAGGCTTCCAAAACCAACTCCGAGATCGTGTCCTACTCCGAAACCAACCAGGGCAAGGCTTCCAAAACCAATTCCGAGATCGTGTCCTACTCCGAAACCAACCAGGGCAAGGCTTCCAAAACCAATTCCGAGATCGTGTCCTACTCGAAACCAACCAGGCAAAGCCTCCTAGAGATCGAGTCCTCCTCCTTTTCTACTCCTGTGGTAGTTCGGATCTAACTGAACGGTGAGACCAAAACGTGAACAGAACTCGAAACTCTAGAGGAACTAGACACTAAGACCAGCAAAGAACACGACGATGCAACCGAAAGTTCAACAATGCAATGTACTGAAAAGAAAAATTGCGAGGCTAAGACTGGTTTGGACAGATTGAATACTACTGCTAAATTTTTTTTTTGTGTACTCTAGGTAAGGAAAAGCAATCTAATCTATGGTAAATCGAAATTCTCACCGAGCAACCTTGAGCTCGATACCACTTGATGTAAACGAGGTGTCCGATCTTTCGATGAGATTGATAACTATCGATTTTGGTGGCGGTGACTCTCACGATCCGACTACAACCGTCTGACGACGCTTGCGCCTTAGCAATCGCGAACCAACTCAGGTGTTATTGACCTCGCCGAGGCGCGATCAACTGAACACGGTTCAATCCTCGCGAGCAATCAAGAACTAGCAAGAATAAGACATAGGCAATCGATATTGCGAATATGAAGGAAGCATAAATTGTATTGCGAATAGCAAAGATGGGATCCCGGTCGTCTTGACAGTGGTCGCTCGACACAATCAAGAACGAGTTTGCACAATGGCTAAACCTAAACTCAACGAAATCCGAGTTCAAGCGATGGAGATGGCGGCTCCTATATAGGGAAACGACCGGGGTGGCGGCCAGCGTGGTGGACGACGCCCTAATAGAATTTGCTGATGAGGTTGGATCCGTTAGAAAGTAGACTTGATAAGCTTTCCACGAAGTCGAAACGCCCAAACGGAGTCCGTATGAAGAAGTTACGCCCGCTTAAAGTTAGTCTTGCCGACGCCGTAGTCCGAATCGACTCGAACGAGCCCATCTCGAACTCTTGCTTGTCTTGGACCCAAAGTGACGTGATGATCTCCATTATGCCTTCCATACATCTCCACGACTCCGCATGCCTCTCCATTGTCCTTTCCCATATTCCTAAGCCATGCATTAGGTGCGGTCCATTCTCGGACCCATATGTGCCATCGCGTAAGAGGTCATATGTATGTGTAGGCGCGCCATGGTAGGGATGTCCTCATCATCATATGCCATGCAGTGTGTCCACTCCGGACCCATATGTGCCATGCGTCATATGTCCGCGCCCGTGCAGCGAAGGTTGATGCTCTAAGATCATCTGTAACACCCGAAACCAACCAGAGCCTGGAATGCTACCACACTAACATAACTACAAATTAAACTAAGACATTTCTTTCTAATTTTCAGCAGAATCTCCTTTGAATTACTAACCCTCCTGAAATCTCACAGCGAACAATAATAATAAGCAATTATCCAAACGCACAGTCTAAAACATAATCATAAAAGTAACATCCATAATACACTAACCAACTCCAACAGAGGTTATCCAAGACATATAGCGTAATAAAACAAATCTCAAGCAATTTATTCGAAGCCTAAGTTATCGCTCAAATGGTTTTGTAACACCCTGAAAGTTTGTTTATGCCAATGTGCAACCCTGCATATCCCTACTTCCTCCCATCCATGCCGTCCACAAATGAGATACCTAAAATTAAAACACCAGCAAGAGTGAGTCCAAGACTCGACAAAGTACAATTAGCAAGACAATAACATTTATAACTGTAACCATCACCATCCAACCCCAAACCTCAATAATGAACATGTTATATGCTCATGCTATGCAAGTTGCTCAAATGCACCTTTCTTTTCTCTTTTGCATATACCGGTATTGCGGAGTATGCATCCGTCGATGCATACCCATGCATGTGCCTTCTAGCACAGGGACCATAGCCCATACTCCACAAGTATGGGGACCAAAAGTCCGTCATATTCATGACGGAGACCTCAATCAATACTTGGTCACCACGTGACCAAGCCTCTAATATGATATCATGATGGACATGTGCAGAATATTAAACCATCACACAGAAACAAACTTACTCATACATCTAGCATTCATGATCATTGACATTCATAACATTCTAGCATCCGTGAACAACGTAAAATACTCATAATATAGCAAACATGAACAATCGCTCATAATTAATTTACCACTAACTATACTTACCTTTTTTTCCGCTACGAGGCGCGAAGAAGCAGGGATGAAGCCTCTACTCCGGAACTCCACCTCCTACACAAGAATAGTGCTAGCAATAAATACGCTGAGAAGAAGGACTTTGATTACGCCCCTCAACCCAAATCCTCGAGACCTAGGGCTCGAATTGAGGTTCTACCCAATTCCCCCGGCAGTCTAGCAAAAAAAAACTCACCGGGACAGCAGTAATGAAAACGTCATAACTTTCACTAAGAAACTACGAACAGGGTGACTTGGTCTCTATGGAACCATGACAAAACCGTCTACAAAAACCTAGTTGGGCAAGTCCCATGATTCGGCCTCCTACTAATTCTTGTGTTCAGGTAAAGTTTCTGTCTCTGCAAGTCTGACAGTCAGGAAACAGCGGTGGTAAAAATTCAATAACTTTTATTGACAACTCTGAAAATCATGTTCTTTATCAACTTGAAAAGCTTACTGAATTCTATACAATATTTATTTTGGGTGGTCTTTCTGATTCGGCCTCTAAACAATTCATAATGGCCAGACAAGACAACTGCCAATTCTCGTCAGCTCTCTTGGGCAGTCGTAGTAAAACTACCATAACTCCTAAACCGTAAGTCCAAATCAGGTGATCTCAGTGCCAAAAGAAAGATAAAGACGAGCCCTACAACTTTCAAAGAGTCAGCCAGGTCTGAAAACATATGTAATCTACCCAAAACAGATGAGAAATAGTACTGTACCAAACAGATCTGCTACTGACAGCACTAATGCGAATTGAAAATACTACCGATCTATCGGGGATCGAAGTTACCCTTGAAGAATCACTAGAGAACGAAGCGTCGCCGCGTGCACGAGCTCTCCTCCTCTCCCTTCTCCCTCTCCTCTTCCCCGAGATCTTCCTCCTTGGTCGACCACCCTACTGGCGCCTTCTCACCTTTCTTCCACTAGGCAGCTGTAAGAGGCTTCACCAGGGAAGATGGGGGCGCTGCTGGGATGTGGTGGCACAAGGGAGGCGCAAGAGGAAGTGGGGGTGGCGACACAAGGGGTGGGGGCGGCTCAAGGGAAAAGGGGGAGAAAAGGGGTGGGATTAGGGTTTTGGGGTGGAATCCCCCCTTTGGCCGGCCACAAGGTGGATCCCTCCTGGGCCGCGGCATGCGGCCTAGGTTGTCGAAAATATGCAAAATCCCCCCTTTTTATTGTTCTTTCTTCTCCCGACTAGCTGTCTAATTACCCGATTAAATTCCGGGGTATTACAGATTCCCTCCTGTGATTACCGGCGCATCGTTTGTCCCATCGTTGTCTGCCACATGCATGCATGCATGTATGGACGAGGCTCCATTTATGCAAATCCGGTGCGACGAGAACTATTTTCGCTAATTCATCCGAAAAACGTGTCAACACGGCAAAAAAACTCACAATGGTTTGGCAATTGGCATATTGTGAACATTTGTAACTAGTGCCATTTATGCATACGCTACTGCCTCGGTACCCTGTTGATTTCTTTCTTGAATATTCATTTTGTGGATGAGGTTTCTTATTTGTAACATCCCAATTTTCTGAGCTCTAAAAATCTTTTGAATAGTTACTAGTTGAAAAATTCATCATTTGAATTTTTATTAATTTTTATTTAAAGCTTAATATAGACTTTCATATTAAAATAATTTAATATGATTAATCCCAACATCAACAATTTTCAAAACTATTTTATTTAGATTCCATGTGCTTAGATATATTTTTTAAATTTTCTAGAATTTTTCAAGTTCATTTGCTATTTTCTAATTGCTATTTGGCTTTTCTGTATTTTCTAAAATAAAAACCTATTTAAAATCTTCGAGCAGTGTCGGGCCGAAACCCAACACTATTCCCACGCGGCCCAGTACTGTGCAGCCTAAGAGCCCTAGCGTCGCGCCGCTCCGCTGACATGTGGACCCCACCTGTCAGTCTCTTTCCCTCTCGCCCGCACGCTCCCGCCCGTATCTGCCGATGCGTGGCTTCGAGCGCTGATCGAACGCGCCCCGCACCACGCCCTCCCATGCCGCTGCCAAGTGGGTCCCACCGAGTGTTTAATCAATTTATTCGAATAGCCGCGTCCGCGGTCGTGGACATGCTCGGGGATTTCACACGATGGGTATGTTTTCATAAAAATATTTGCGAAGGGAGCTGTGTGATCTAAGTCATATGGCTGTGTGAATAACTTATTTAGACACTATATCTTTGTGAAATCAAATGATAAATTATTATTGTTTATTTTCTTTAAACATTGCTTTCAATCTATTATTCGTATTCAATTGCAAATGTTACATACATTTCTGCAAAAGAACCACAGAAGTTATTCCTTTGGATTAAGCCATCATCTATAAATTGCATTCTGTGGTATGACTTGTGAGTACGGTTGTGTACTCATACTTTTATGTAATTTCAAACTTTCAAAGCCCATATCTTTTGCATTCGAACTCCAATTGAGCCCATTCAAAATTTTAAATTTATATAAATTTAGGATATATTTATTTATGATATTTATTTCATTTTTTGAGTTTGTTTTGCCTCTAATATTTATTTGTTTTTTATTAATTTTGTTTGCAAGTAGATGTTAATTATTCAGGGACTTTTAAAGAAGAAGGGGTGCCTCAAGATCAAGACGAGTACCTAGACCTATTCCAATGCAAGTTATACCTTTGATCATATTGAACCCAGTTTTTAAAATACTTTGTTTCAATGTATTGCATTCTATTTCAAGTATTTATTGAAATGTTTTTTTGTTAGTTATTAATCCAAATTGTTCTATACACCTTGTCTATTGTTATACCATGATCTTTGTCACCCTAGGTTGGTTCATTATTAGTTGATATTATCGTAGCACCAACGGGGGTTGGTTAGATACGAGTAGATTGCTTAGCCATGCTACAAGTCATCATTTCATGTGAGTTACAAATATAAACTTGACTAAGTGGTTATGGAACTGTGTGTGATATGTGCTATTACTCATTGATGGCATGTGTTGCACTTAACCAACAGGGTGGGAAAAGATTTAGACTGAGGCAAGTGGTGGATACTGTGTGATATGGTGGAGCTATGTGTTGGGAATGATAATTTGTGTGACTCAGTTAAAAATTGGAAGTCTTGTCTTGGTCAATTAATGACTTAACTTTGTGCGTCATTTAACTGAGGCTTACTGTATAACCACATATCTGGTATGGGACGGGCCTCACGTAGTAGGTTATGAAATCTTGTCATTAACAACTCAGGTTGTAGGTTAGCTGTGTGATGGGTAGAGGTATGGACTTCAAGATAGGTCACATCGCGGGACGGTTTGTCGTATCCCTGTCCAACGGTGTGTGTCGTACTAAACGCTATGTGTATCGGTTGGACGACAGTAAAGCACATTGGGAGTGTCAATATTTGAGATGAAGTTTCTGAAAGGTTTTGTTATGGTCAGTGCTAGTTGCACTGATTGTATCTTGTGGGTAAAGTGTACGACCTCTGCTGAGTGTTTAATCAATCTATTTGAATAGCCACGTCCGCGGTCATGGACATGCTCGGGGATTTCACACGAGTGGTATATTTTCATAAAAACATTTGCGAAGGGAGCTGTGTGATCTAAGTCATATGGCTGTGTGAATGACTTGTTTAGACTGTGTGTCTTTGTGAAATCAAATGATAAATTATTATTATTTATTTGCTTTAAACATTATTTTCAATCTATTATTCGTATTCAATTGCAAATGTTACGTACATTTCTGCAAAAGAACCACTGAAGCCATTCCTTTGGATTAAGCCATCATCTATAAATTGCATCATGTTGTATAACTTGCGAGTACGGTTGTGTACTCATACTTGCTTCAAATAATCAACAGAAGTGGAGGAGTTTTCGTCTGCATTCGCGGAGGAGTTCTACGAAGGTGTCGATCGTTAGGGTCTTGATCCTAGCCAGTTGCCTGTGGTGAATTGATGGGATTTCGCTGGAGTTTATTTTTGTTCCGCTGTTGCTATTTTTATCTATTGTCAGCCATGCGTGACTTAATAAATGTAAACTCGGCCATAAGGTCCAAACCATTATTTGCTATTCAAATTAGTCGTTTATTCTATTAATCGTGTTGTGTGGATCGATATTCACTTATGTTGACACTGTGTGCACTAGCGTGATCCTAGACTAGTGCAGAATACACAGATGGTCCAGAATTTGCATTTTTTGGGTCCCGACATTATTGTCTGTAGATGATAAGAAGTTACGTCGGTTCATCTCACATTAATAATTGTCATTAAACTTCAAACTTGTGAATGTTGAGCCTAGTTAGCAATTGCTAAAATCGAATTAATTCCAAGACAATTGTATCATTGTATATCATGCATGGATATACAGTATATATTGCAAATCTTTAGTTATGGTCCTTCAGACTACCACTTTTTAAATATGTATATACGCACATCATTAGTTGTGATTAGCTAAGCACTGGTCGGTGAAACCAACCACCAGTTGCCAAACCTTTGTCCATAAAGTTGGTAACTTCCCTGCGTGGGCTCATTAAGCCACCTACACATAGGGGCGAATATGGGCCTCGGGCCGGTTGGGCAACGGCCCGAGGCCTAGAAAAAATACCGATGGAAATTTTTTAATATATATACCCAAAAAAGAAGTACACAGTAAAAAGGCCCTAGCCTTACAGGCCGGCCCGAGGTAGACGGCCCAGCCGACCCCGGCTCCCCCTAGCCCCCGCCCTGCCCTTCTCCCGGCCCCGGCCCCCGCCCCATTCTCCCGGCTCCCACTGCCCGCCCCATTTCTCCCGGCTCCCCACCGCCGCGCCCCCGCCCCATTTCTCCCCACCTCCGTTCTCCCGGCTCCCCACCGCGCCTCGACCTATGGTGGCTCCCCTGCCTCTCCAGATCTGCAGATCCGAGGTCTAACTCGCTGTTCCCCTATAGGATGTGCCCTGCGTGTCTGCAGCTGGCGCCTACGCGTCTGAAGTCCGACCTTTGCACCCCTCCTCGGCGCCTCAGTAGCTCCCCTTTAGCACCGCCACCATGGCTGCTCACCAGATCTGCACCCAGCCCCCCGCCCTCTGGCCCGGCCTCTTCCCTCTGGCTGCCCGGTCTCACTTGGCCTGTCAGCGCTTTGCTCCGCTTAGCGGCCGACACCTCCTCTCCTCACGGCTCACTCGGGCCGGAGGTCGAGGCCGGCGCCGCCCACACCCTCGCCTCCTCTCCACCGCCCAGCCGGCCAGCCACCCTCCCTCGGCTCCCTAGCTCCCCAGCCAGCGCCCTCCTCGAGCCACAACAGAAGGCCAGACACCGCTCCACCTCCTCTCCGCCCAGCGCTCTGCTCGCCTCCCAACGCACCCCTGTTCCTCGGCGGTCACCCCTCTCTCACTGGTCTTGGCATCTTTCCCCATGGCGGCCGCCCAAAGCGCTTTGCTCTCCACTCCACATCTCACGGCTCCACCGCCTAGCGGCCAGCAGCACCTCCCCGGCCCCAGGCAGCAAGACCTCCTCGGTGTCAGTGCGGCAAGATCGCACGCCGCTCCGCCTCCTCTCCGCCGTGACACCGCCCATTGCCGAGCGCTCTGCTCTGCCGCCAACCAGACCCACCTCCTCGCTCCTCTCTCACCCAAGACGGCCACCGCTTTGCGCCACCCAAAGACTGAGCCTTGCTCTCTGAGGTCGCAGGATGCACTACACCGCCGCCGCCTGACCAGCGCCTCCTCTGCGTGTGCTCCCTCGGTCCCTCCCGGTGAGTAATCAGTAATGAGATATTGAGATGAGTTCGAATTTGAATGAAATGTTAGATCACAGTATGACTCATTGACTTATGTGATGTCTGCCTGTCTGGAATTCAATTATTGTGATTTGTGAATTGTGTGTATGACTATTGACTGCCGACTGGAGACTGGAGAGTGGAGACAGACATATTGTGATTTACTGATTTGTGAAACCATGTCAACTAGTTTTTCTATTTGATGTATTTCAGCATTTGTATCATTGTATGAGTAATTGAGCATGACTATTAATTTTCTATTTGAATTTTTGTGAAACCATATCAACTAGTTTTTCGATTATCCACGTCCACTAGTAAGCGAGACGCAGCTTGAGGACTGCTCTGTCTCCAAGTCAGTCAGTCCCTCCCCTTCCCTATGTCAACCTTTTCTATTCTTGCTGCTTCACTCGCGGTCGATCGATCTACCCACCTATCTAGGTTTCGGGGATTAGGTGCACAGAATTGGGGAGCCCTCTGGTTGCTTGCCTCCTGGTAGTTGTAAGGTCCAGATTTCTTTCTGATTATCCTGAATCGCATTGCTCAAGGTCACATCGTCGTGGGGCTAAACACCAGCTAGTGAAATAAAAATTAATTTGTAAAGGAATGAATGGCAGGCTTATTTAATCAGCCATTCTTTGAATGAGAAATGAAGCAGTAAGGCTGTAAATCTGATGTCGATTAGGAGTTTTTAATTTACAGGCTACGATAGAGTTGCAATGATCTATAAGTTGTTCAATGAAACAAAACACTACTATGTTATAATTCTGTGGCTTTTCTCTGGTATAGTGTGATGGAATGGGTGTATGAATGACATTGCATTCCATTTTTTTTTTATTTTGGTGAATTTGTTAAGTGTTAACCCTGTTCTTTGACCTAAAGGTCACTGCTGATTATAGATTCATGATAGTTAACGTAATTCACATCGTTCTGGTTTCTAGAAATTTTACCTTGTTTATTGGTACAAATGTCTACTAAGAGAGTTGCTATCCAGAAGATATGATAGGCTCAAATAAACCAAATCTTTATTAATTAAGCAAAAATTACCTCGTTCTAGCTGTATGTTACATTCTGTCTGTCTCTCTCTCTTTTACTATGTTTTATCTATTTTGTCGTATCGTTAAATATGGAATTCAAATTTTATTTCGATTGTGCATTTGTGTTGTACTTTTATTATGCCTCAGTGTTAATAGTATTTGAAGTTAGTTATAGACTTATGTCACCTTAGTTTTGTGCCCAAGGCTCTGTGAAATCCTAGCTCCGCCGCTACCTACACATGTAAGATCTCATGTGCAGTAGTTGATGTTGTTTGATTTGATTAGTTGGTATACGTTTGGAAACCAAGATTTGACGCTCATCCGGAATCGACGCTCGTCCGCACGGTGACATCACGCACGTGTCTGCACCGCACGGCTACCGTACGACACCTACCTCTGCAGCATCGCTTTCACCGCACGGCCACCGTGTTTGCGGCAGCGGGTACGTGTCACCTCGTTGGTCAACCCCGTGCATAATTCCTGCAAATATCGTGCGCCGAATATCATTCTTGCAAATGCAATAGCAAACAGCGCCAAAAACTGGAAAATGAGTCACTTAAGCATACCGTATTCATAATTTTATGCGTTTTGTGTACGTTCAATACTCGTCCTTGCAACTGGGAGTGAAGAAGTCGAATAAAATACCACAAGCAAAGAAAATGCTGACTTTTTTTTGCTAGAAGTTATTTGTAAGGGTGCAATCATGGTGCAGTCAAACTAAAAATCATCACGAAAAAATTCCAAAAAAAAAACTACATGTACTTCTAAAACTTAGTCTACGTATCTATAAAAATGTATCGAGCTTTGCCAGGACTTTCTATTTTTCGTTACTCTTAACATATAATGAATTTGAACTTCGAATTTTATGCATAAGTAGAGTAAACTATGAAGTACATCTAGATTTTCTTTCGAAATTGTTCGTGATGAATTTTAGTTTGATTGTACCATGGTTGCACCCAAGCATGATCGCATGGCATACATCCATACCTTTGTAACATAGCTAATTGTACGATTTTATAAGCCCATCAATGATTACCAGGCCGGGCTTCGAGTGACTTTAGGACAACCGTGATGGGCTTTTGGGCAATTTTGGCAGGCCGGATCCAATGGTTGATAACGGGTTCCAGCGAAGCAGATGAACCCGATCCAAATGTCCCCGCCCCGTGAAGTGCGATGCCGTGACCGTCACCGGCTCCAGTCCACCTTTTCCTCTTTCCCTTCCTTCCTTTCCGGCGGCCGCCACCTCGCCGCCGGCGAAATCGTGGTCGGAGGGAGAGAGATTTAGATATACAAGGGGGAACGAGATGGGGAACATTTTCGTGAAGAAGCCCAAGATCACGGAGGTGGACAGGGCCATCCTCACCCTCAAGACGCAGCGCCGCAAGCTCGCCCAGTACCAGCAGCTGGTCTCTGCTCCTTGATTTGCTCCCGCCTACCCTGCCCTATGATGATCTCTCTCCCACCCCTGCTCCTGTTATACGCGTTGAGTTCTTGTAGTTTGTCGATCTCCAAATTTTTGCTCCCGTAACTAGATCATATCAGATTTAATTATCGCTCGAGTGCGGGTGTGGCTGGGATTAGGTTTTCCATAAAGTGGTTTTAGAGCTGATTGGGAGAGGAATTCGTGCCACCTTGTCGATTAGTTTGTCATGACCCAACTATGGTGTCTCCTGTTTTTCTTAGGTTGATTTGTTGATTGTCTTTTTGGATTCACAGCAGCGATCCAGGTTTAGAATATCCGTCTGTGTAATCAGGAGTTGAGGATCGACTTGTAATGGATTCAGATGAATGTCAGTAAGAACCACACATTCAGTTTATCTTACAAGCAAGGCGTTACTTTCCGGTTTGCTTCTAGCGTATTGTGAAAACCAGATTTGCTTCTAGTGCACGGTAGGGTGCATCACCGTTATCTTGTTCTCTCAATGTTGGCCGTATGTGAGTCGTTTGCTAGTACAAACAATCCGATTTCTGCACTAGCATGTTATGCGAAGCAATGGTTTCAGGTTACGTCCATTGAGTTTAGCTGAATATAACTTGTGGTGTTGTAATGAAGTATTTGGTTATTTTGACTGGATTAATGGACCTGTCTCAACTTAAATTACTTGAATGCCTTTTCTACTAACAATTAAGAAGCTCCTGATGAGTTTTGTTTATGTATGGTTTCTTTTTTTCTTCTTCCAGCTTGAGAAGGTGATTGAGGCAGAAAAGGAAGCTGCGCGGAAGTTGATTCAACAAAAGAAGAGGGACAGAGCTTTGATTGCACTGAAGAAGAAGAAAGCCCAGGAAGAGCTGCTGAAACAAGTTGACACATGGCAAATGAATGTTGAGCAGCAGGTTTGTATTTCATTGGATAAATTCTGGCTCCAAATCAATTGAATGAATGAATGTTATTGTACAGGACAGAAGGTTTGCCTTTCGGTTTGAAATCATTGGACCTGATCAGCATTAAGCTTCTTAGTTTTGATATATAATTTGACAGTTTACTTTTTGTTTGCTTGCTGTAGTTGGCAGACATTGAACTAGCAAGTAAGCAAAAGGCTGTATTTCAAAGCCTAAAGGCGGGAAATGCTGCCCTTAAGTCTATACAGAGTGAGATAAACATTGATGATGTCCAAAAGTTGATGGATGACACAGCTGAGGCTAAGGCTTATCAGGATGTAAGTTTAATAAACTATAACTGTGCACTGGTTACTACATTTACAAATTACAATGGTGCTTTTTCATGTGGGGTTCTTCTTTTTCTATCTTTTTGGAAGTCATTGTCTCAAATTCTTTTTACTACATCCGTAATTAATACCTACAGTGGCACCTCAGATATCTATAACTGCTGCTTTGATCTCCACTTGTGTGCAACTAATTGGAGTCTGTAGGTGTTGTGAATTGTGGTAGCAGCCTAGAAAGGTGACATTACCAATTACATCCATACGCTGTTTAAATATAAGCAGTGCCCTTATTCTATTCAATATTTAGATGTAGCTCTGTTTGTGCCTATTGTTTGATTTCATCAAAACTATTTGGGCATGATACATATATTTATTCAGGGGAATGTGCATGATATATAAGAACACTGATCTCTGTGGTAAATAGCTTAAACATGAACAGACCTACAATGTATAGCCCTTGTGAAATTGTGACCTATACAAGTCGTTTAATACAAGAAGCAATTCCATATCTATTGTCTTGTGCTATTGACGTCTTTGCCTTTGTTGATCAACATCCGTAAAATTTCTTCCATCTTATTTTGATGAACGCCCTAGCATTTCTCTTGGGGAAGTTATTTATACTTGCTTCCATTTTTTCTCATTTTCTTTTCGGGATCTCTACATTAAAAGTCTTACCTTTTGTTTCGGTGTTGCCCTACTAGGCTACTACAATTGCATGTACCTGCTTATCTTCTTATCCCACTTATCAACTGACACTGATTGCAGGAAATAAATGCTGCTCTGGGCGAGCAGCTATCCGTTGAGGATGAGGAAGCTGTTATGGCTGAATTCGAAAACTTGGAAGCTCAGGTTTCCCGCAAAAGCTTCAAGAGTTTTTGTCCATTGTCCATTTTGAGAAAATTACCAACATGATAAGCTTCGAATTCTGAACATAAAATGAAGCCAGATTTGTTTCTCTTAATCCCAATCGTCGCTGTTTTTTGCAGCTTGCCCTCGAGTCTCTGCCAGATGCTCCGGTTACTGATGTACGGCTTGAAGAGAAAACAAAAGAACCAACTGGCATCGAAGCTGCAGCTGAAGACATTGACGAGGTTATTGAGCTTCCTGATGTACCTACTAAAGCGCCAGAGAGGCCAAAACCTCCAGAAAAAACAAAAGGTGCTGATCTTATGCTCCTTCACTTTCAAAGTTTTCTTTGTTTATATCATTAGCATTGTATATTTTTATGATGCATTGATGATGCATTATGAATTGACAGTTTTGGAAGAGCCACTGGCTGCATAGTTGGGAGGAGCTGAGCTGAATAGGGCACACCAGGTCATGCAGTGCAGGAGTTGTAAAATATCAGCCATTTCATTGTACCTCTACATTCCTCTGTCATTTCATAATTTTAATGTGTACAGAATCTAATATGTTGGTCTCTGAATCAATTCATACGAAGTTGGATTGCCTGTTGTCCATTTAATACTCTGATCGAGTGAACATAATAATATCCCTGCTGCAATTCTCTGAACTCAGAGCTTGGATCGTGGTGTCAAAATGACAGTTTTTTGCACAGTACACAAATGACCATGTTTTTTGCACAATTTTTAAAGCTCATATATTCTGGCATGTACATCTATGCTACTTTTTTTTTTGTTGAGATTTTTGCATTTCTGGATCGCAATGGCTTTGTTGTTCTTGTTTGCGAAGTCACCCGGGCGCGTCTCTTGCCACGGGACCACCACACGGGACCAGGAAACACCCGGTCAGCGGCCAGTGCCAACCGCGGTGCCCAGCTTCTTCCAGATTTCCGTGCGACCGCCACCTCGTCGATGCCACGCCTGATTGCGATGTAGAGCTGGGAGGAGGAAGAAGGGTGGCTCCTCGACCTCGACGCTGCATCCCGGTCCACCGTGCGCGGCTGGTGCGTGCCCTCGCGTTGCTACCCTTTTCTCGTTCCAGACTCCATCAACTTGCTCCTCCATTACTTCGAACAAGATGACTGGCGGCTGCTTCAAGAGATCCTAGTTTCGCCATTACTTTTTCGGATGCTGCATTCATGCATTGGATCAATCAGTTGTGAAACAATAATTGCCTGCGCCGGCTATAGTCCCAAATGCTCATGCCATCCTTTCTGACCATCTATTCACGTCTTGTTGGAATTTTTCGGTGATTTAGCTTTAAGATTTTATGTTTAATTCTTCTATACAGCGTCACCTTTGATTTCCCTGTTGATGACTGTGTGCTTATCTTACTTATAAAAATCGAATCCATACGCGCATTGCGTAATATGAATCCAGGGATCACCATTTTGATCCTGCCCCCAATCAATATGTTGATTTGTGATCCGAATTCTAAAGAGTGCAAGATCGGGAGACGCAGAGTGTTGCGTCGATAGATCTGGCCCATACGGAGATCCACGATGTAGCCCGAGGGTCCGCGGGGGCGGAGGGGGTGCAAAGGCCCCCGCGGTATGAATTCTTCTACTATTTCGGATTTGTTTCCGTCTTCGACTCAAGTTAGTTTTATACCACTATATATACCCCTTGTAAGCCGCACGGGAAGAGTTGACTACTCATTAAAATCTCTGTGTTTTGTAAACACTTTTTCTGATATAGTAAAGATCGCCGTCGTGCGCCTATGGTTTTTTCCCTGAAAGGGTTTTCCACATAAAATTCGGTGTCTTCCTGTTCTTGATTTACTTTGTTGGTTACCTGTCGATTTCTAACAAGTGATATCAGAGCCACGTTCGTTGCTTGTTTTCAATATAGGGTTTGTTCGACATGACGTCATTGAAGTATGATCTTCCGCTACTGGATCGGGACACGCAATTCTCTTTGTGGCAAGTCAAGATGCGGGCATAATTAGCGCAATCCGATCTGGATGAGGCACTGGATGTCTTCAGGAGAAGGTAGCCAATACTTGGTCCGATGAAGAGAAGAGAAAGGACCATAAGGCACTATCCCAAATTCAACTTCACCTGCATAATAATATTCTGCAAGAGGTGCTGAAAATCACGTCGATCGGTGCTCTATGGCTGAAGCTAGAAGAGATATACATGACAAAGGATCTCACTAGTAAGATGCATCTCAAGCAGAAATTATTCTTACACAAGTTGCAAGAGGGAGGTAATGTGTTGAATCATCTTTCGGAATTTAAAGAGATCGTCTCTGACCTAGAGTCAATGGAGGTAAAATATGATAAGAAAAATTTGGGTTTAATTCTTTTATGTTCTCTGCCTAGTTCATGCTCAAATTTCAGAGATACCATATTATATAGTCGTGATACACTAACCCTCAATGAGGTTTATGAAGCCTTGCACACCAAGAAAAAAATAAAGATGGTGTCATCTGAAGGTTCAGATTCACAAGCAGAAGGCTTATCTGTTTGTGGCAGCCAAAAGAAGAAGAACTCAAAGAATGGATCTCAAGGTAAAAGTTCGAACGACTATAAGGACCGGTCGAAAACCAGAGGTAAGTACAAGTCATGCAAATATTGTAAAAAAAGTAGGCACGACATATCTGAATGCTACAAGTTGCAGAACAAAGAAAAGAGGAACAACATATACAAACTGAAAGGTAAAATAGAAGATGAAGGTACGACAAATATAGCTCATGATATTAGTTCTGATGGTGAGGTTCTTGTTGATTTTGTTTTTACTGGATGTGCTGAAACTAATGATGAATAGATTCTTAATACTGCTTGTACTTTTCATATGTGCCCGAATAGAGATTGGTTTACCGCTTATGAGTTAGTCAATAGTGTTGGTTCTGTTTTGATGGGTGATGATTCAACATGTAAGGTAGCAAACATTGGCTCTATTCGGATCAAGGTGTTTGATGACACCATTAGGACCTTATCGAATGTTCGACACATTCTGGTATGAAGAGAAACCTTATTTCACTGAGTGCTCTTGATGATAAAGGTTACAAGTATTCAGGTGAAGGTGGAGCCCTCAAGGTCACCAAAGGTTCTCTTGTTGTAATGAAAGGTAACAAAAGGCTTCTAATGGCCTATATTATCACCGAGGTACGACAGTTACAGGTAATGCTACTGTTGTTTCAAAAATATTATCAGATTCAGATGCTATTAATATTTGACATATACATCTTGCACATATGAGTGAACTTGGATTGGCGGAATTAAGCAATAGAGGACTTTTGAAAGGATATAACATCGGTGACCTGAAATTTTGTGAGCATTGCATCTTCGGCAAACATAAGAGGGTGAAGTTCAATACTTGGTTCATACTACAGAAGGTATTTTGGATTATGTGCATTTTGATTTATGGGGACTATTTCGCAAGCCGTTGCTAGGAGGTGTTTGTTATTTGTTAACAATTATTGATGATTACTCTAGAAGAGTGTGGCCTTATTTTTTAAAGTATAAATCAGAAGTATTTTTAGCATTTAAAGAGTGCAATACTATGGTTGAAAAGCAAACTGAAAAGAAGGTACAAAAGCTTCTCACTGATAATAGGATGAAATTATGTTATAATGAATTTGAATCATATTGTGAGACTGAATGCATTGTTAGGCACTACACTGTTCTCCATACTCCTCAACAAAACGGTGTAGCTGAGCGTATGAACAAGACTATCATTTCCAAAACTCGTTGCATGTTGTCAAATACAAGTTTGCATAGGTGTTTTTTTGGCTGAAGCCGCTTCTACTGCTTGCTATCTTATTAATCATTCACCTTCTATTGAATTGAAAAGAAGATTCCAATTGAGGTATGGTCTGGTTCACCAGCAAATTATTCAGAATTGAGAGTTTTTTGTTTTACTGCTTATGCTCATGATGATAATAGAAAATTAGAGTCTAAAGTTGTTAAGTGCATCTTTCTTGGTTATAAATATAGTGTTAAAGGATATACGTTATGGAATTCTGAAACAAATAAAGTTGTGATTAACAGAAATATTGTCTTTAATGAATATGTTATGATTCATGATAAACTAACTACTAATGTTCTGTTAAGAGTAAGCAAAATTCAAGTGTTCAGGTGAAGCACTCTGTTGGTTCATGTGACACATCAGATAAAGAAAATTTTGTTGTTCATGATGCACCTACTGTTGAGGATCCTCCTATTGTTGAGCAGCCACCTCAACGGTCTATTGCAGTTGACAGGTCTAGGAGGGAGATTAATCCACCCAAGAGATTGATTGAAGAAGCTAATATTATTGCTTATGCTTTGAGTGTAGTATAAGAAATTGAAGGTAATACATACCTTCATCATACTATGAGCCTATTAACTCCACTGATTGCAATAAGTAGATAACTACTATGCATAATGAGATAGAGTCACTTGGGAAGAATGACACTTGAGAATTAGTAAAGTTGCCAAAAGAGAAAAAAACACATCCGTTGCAAGTGGGTTCTCAAGAGAAAAGAATGTATTTCTCTAAATGATGAGATAAGGTATAAAGCAAGGTTAGTTGCAAAAGGTTATAGCCAGATTCCAGGTATTGACTTTAATGTAGTTTTTTCCCATGTTGTTAAATATAGCTCAATTCGCACTTTGCTCAGTATAGTTGCTATGCATGATTATGTGCTTCAACAATTAGATGTTAAAACTATATTTTTACATGGGAAGTTAGAAGAAGATATCTATATGGATCAACCTGAAGGTTTCAATTTTCTTGAAAAAGATATCCTTGTTTGTAAGTTAATGAAGTCTCTTTATGGATTGAAACAACCTCCTAGGCAGTGGTATAAGATATTTAACACATTCATGCTTTCTCAAGGTGTTAAGAGGTCTGATTATGATAGCTGTGTTTATTTGAAAATTATCAATAGCTCAGCTATATATTGATGACATGTTGATTGTAGCAAAACATAAAACAGAGCTAGCAAAGTTAAGGCACAATTGAGTGGTGAATTTGAAATGAAGGATTTAGGTACAACAAAGAAAATTCTCGACATGGAGATATCCAAAGACAGACTCTCTGAGGTTTGTGGAGATACTTTTTGCATTACTATATTTTGCGATAGTCAAAGTGCTATATATCTTACAAAGGATCAGATGTTTCATGAAAAAACAAAGCACATTGATGTCAGATATCATTATATTCAAGATGTCATTGCTCAAGGTAATGTTAAGGTATGTAAGATAAGTACTCATGATAATCCTGCTGATTTGATAACGAAGTCAGTTCCAATTACTAAGTTTGAGCTTTGCTCAAGCTTGGTTGGTGTTAAAATTTAGTCCAAGTTTCGGCGTACGGTGGTTATTTATTTATTGGAGAAGTTTTTCATATGCTATAAGGAGGGAATTCGTCTCAAAGTGGAGATTGTTGATATGTGATTCGAATTCTAAAGAGGCCAAGGTCTGGAGATACGGAGCATCGCGTCGACAGACTTAGCCTATACGGAGGCCCACGACGTAGCCCGGAGGGTGCAGGGAGTGGACCCCCCCCCCCGCAGTACGGATTCTTCTATTTTTTTGGATTTATTTTCGTCTTCAACTCGAGTCAGTTTTATACCACCATACATACCCTTTGTAAGCCGCACGGAAAAAGTTAACGACTCATTAAAATCCCTATATTTTGTAAATATTTTTTTTCTGATACAGTGAAGATCGCCGTCATACGCCCGTGGTTTTTTTTTCCCAAAAGAGTTTTTCACGTAAAAATCGGTATCTTCCTATTCTTGATCTACTTTGTTATTTACCTATCGATTTCAAACACAATAATCACAATCAGTTGCATTAGTCAAACTTCATCAAAAGAACTCCCTCAAGTGCACGCAAGTGATTCATCTCAATCTGTAGCATAAACAAGGACAGGTAGCTAGTAGCCTGAAGATCAAAACAAAAAAATGTTCTGTTTTAGCTACTGCTTGCCTTGACCTATACATTGGGCTGTGAACTCTATCTTGTGTTGATTCTTTGGCCCTGTTGATGGTGTGCAACTTTGAATTATAAACATGTTTTGGAAGTTACAGCAGCAACTATACACCTTATTTATGCTGAGGGACAAATAGTCAATAGATACCAAACGGATCATATTTCTCCAATGAGAACATTTCAGGTTGCTGGTGGGATCACCATGCAATTAGTCTTTAGTCTAGTTTCTTAAGCAATTCCTGAAATACTTTGTTGCTGCAAATGCAATTTTTCCTGGTACCATGTAGGAATGAACAGTTTTTGCATGGAGATCCTTCAAAAGTAAATTATATATATATATATATATATATATATATATATATATATATATATATATATATATATATATATATATATTACAAAACTAGATAATTACCTCAAAAAATTCCAAAAATAGGTCATTGTCGCCAGATGAACTGGCGACAGGGACCCTGAACAGTGGGGTCAGGTTCCTATCGTTAATTCAACTGGCGATAGAAACTTAAGAATTTTTAAATAGATCAAATAAGCTCAAAAAATTATAATTTTTTTTGTGTAACCTCCCAACATAGTTTTATTGCTTGTGTAATTTTTTTTTTATAATTTTATATGTTTTCAATTGTTCTCTAAAATTCATTTATGTATACTATTTGTAGGAATTTTTAAATATACAAAATTAGGTCCAAAAATTATGAAATAACAAATTTGACAATTGTCGGACATCATTTGCTATATTTAAAAATTCCACTATTCAGGATCCCTATCGCTGGGTCATGGTGACAGGGACCTTTTTCGCAATTTTTTGAGGTGATCACCTAATATTGTAATTTTTTAATAATATTATTTTTTAAAAAAATTCTTCAGTAAAGATCCAACAGGAATTTGTACAGTGCTAGAAATCACTGTAGTTTTGTTAAATCTTTCATTGAATTCTTGGTGACTTGATCTCTGACTTTCCTGTATGAAATTGTCGGTATTTTTCAGAATTTTGTATAGATAGAAATATAAAATTCTATAGTTATTTTTACTGGTGCATAATTTGAGGTCAAAACTCAAAACAAACAAGGTGTTGGAGTTTTGTAGCAATTTTTTTTTGTGTAAACTGGGACCTGATCTGGTACAAGTCAATCCTGTGCTGCTGAGTTTGAGTACCTTCATGAAAACATGACAAAATAGTTTTTCGGTTTAGCATCAGCAATTTGCTGTGTACAGGCAATTGCAATTTGGTGCCCAGTTCGTGTTGCGCATGCCGGTCAAGGTCAGAAACTCCATCCCCATGGAGACACTATTTTGTCAAGCTGTTCTCCGTATCGTATTGTTCTGTTAAATGAAGACTCAAAAACAACAGCCTATCCTGAGGTGTCAGGAATTCAGGATTCAGATATTTGAGCTGTGTGCCTTAACTATTCCCTAACTGTCGAGCTTCCCGAACTCTTCAGCCCTGTATCAAAGCTCACAATTCGTTGAGGAGGAGAGATAGACGGAGCATCGGATCCAATCGACCATCTTGCAGGTATATTTTTTTTGAAACTTTGTACATTATGTCAAAACATTGCCGGTTAGCAAAAAAAAAAGCGACATAGAATTTAGTAGATTAGATAAATGTAGTTCAATTATGTAGTACATCATTTGAGGTGTGTACGAGGTATGTAGAGTGTAATCTAAATAATACTAGTTTTATTTATCTCCTCATTTGTGCGCGGTAACGATATTATTAATACCAGAAATTAATTTTTAACTAGAAAAATAGTAAGACATGTTTTAAAATTGAAAGGCAAATCTGGAGCAGCTAGTTAGGGTAGGTAGAGCCTAATCAAAATAATCAAAGCTTTATTTAGCTCCCCATTTGTGCACGGTAATTATATTGTTAATATCGGGAATAAATTTATAACAAGAAAAATAGCATGGCACGTTTTAAAATTATAAAGAAAATCTGGAGCAGCAAATTAGGGTAGGTAGAGGCTAATTAGGGTAGGTAGAGCCTAATCAAAATAATCCCAGTTTTATTTAGCTCCGTAGGGTAGGTATAGTGTAATCTCAGCTTTATGACTTGTCGCATAAATTTGATTTCTTTTTGTGGTTGGTAATTATTTTACTAATGCCGCTTCCTATTACCTTATTACATATTTCGTAGTCTTTATAATGTATGCACTGAATTTTCAAGTATGACGGACTCAGGCCACGCTGCCGAGTGGCCGTACGAGTTGCTTGACCCGGTGATTGACCTACATCACCGTAGCCGTCTCAGTACCATCCTCTCCCAGGAGGGCGAGGCGGCAATTAAGCTTGGTGCGTTGCAGTTGCGCACGCCCATCAGGGCATGGAGGTTGCACCCAAGCTGGGTGCCGAGGTACATGCCGTTGCAATCTTTGCGTACTTGTTTGTGGCCGGACTACTACGTGTGGACTAACATTCGTTCGTAACCTGATCCAACGCAGGTTGAGGGCGGCAGGTCTCCTTCCGCTGGCACAGATGGTGGAGGCGACGTGGGAGGACGACTAGGACCGCGGTCTTGGTCGTACATCAAGGCGATTTCCATACGACCGGGCCCTGCTGACAGCGTTGGTCGACCGATGGAGGTAGGAGACGCACACATTTCACCTTTCATGCGGGGAGATAGCGCCGAAGCTGCAGGACGTGAACTTCCTGACCAGGTTGCCCTACACAGGTTTCCCCATGGTGGCGTATGAGATGTCGCCCATATGGCGCATAGAGTTCCTAGCGAGGTTCCAGGATGTGTTGCCACCGGGCAGCGATTACCACGAGTTCAGCAGCCCGCACGGGCCGACACTGAGGTGGATATGCCAGTTCTATGTAAGTCCTCGTAACTATTATCCTCTCGTATTAATTCATTTGTGAACCATACTGACGTGTATATATCTTATTGCAGCCCAAGCGTATGGCGGAGGACGCACCCGATGAGACAGTGAGGAGGCACTTTGAGGCCTACCTGCTGTGGCTGTTCGGATGGGTCATGTTCCTAGGGTCCTATGGCGACAACGTCGACAAGCACTACATCCGGTATGCACGTGAGCTTGCAGACAGTCCGGTGGAGGAGATCCAGCCCTGTGCCTGGGGTCCGGCTGTGCTGTGTGTGATGTACCGCGCACTATGCGACGCATGCTGCCAGGCCCAGGACAACTCCATCCTCTCTGGATGCCCGCTACTTCTGCAGCTGTGGTCCTTCCAGCTTCCAGATCCGATGTCCACAGCTATACTTGGGAGCGTACATGGTCAGCCTAGTACACCGCGTCCGACGACATGGACCGGCCAGCCATGGGCACGGTGTGGTGCCGCGACGGGTTAGTTTCATAAATATTCATTATTTTCTCATAATGCAATCACAATTTCTGTGCTACGTTTTCCTTTGGTCTATTCTACAGGTGACCTACACACCGATCACCACGCAGGGGTCGTATCCGGACTACGTCGTGATGTTCGACCAGTTGACGGATGATCGCGTCATCTAGAGACCGTACACTCAGGAGAGGGTGTTCGCGCGCGCCCGGAGGACTGTCCAGCCTATGCACGTGAGACTACGTGTATTGGTACACGCGGAGGGCCTTGGTGCACGAGGTCTTCGTGGAGTAGTACCAGGTGGCGCAGGTCAAGTGCCAGTTCGATCTGCGATAGAAGGTCCCAGCCCCCCGGGCGCAGCGGCTGCTGGCCCACTTCCATGGGTAATTTTGCGCTTTAATTATTTAGTACAATCTGAGTTACATACATACCAAATAATTATTTTATCGTCCACTGGTACACTAGGAAAAGAGTATATGGTACTACCACCTAGGCGGAGAAGATGTTCACTTGGGTTCAGGGCTGGCTCAGCGCCTACATCGATGTCGTCTTGGATGATGCTCACTACGACCCCGGAGAGTACGGGGAGTACATAGAGTGGTACGCCAGTCGGATAAGGCTTCGCTACGTCTAGGTCGTGGTTGACCCACCACGACACAAGGCTGCGACGTCCGACACATACCCCACGCAGCGAATCTCCGCATTCCACCACTCGGTACGTATTCAATAGCCAGAACTTCACATTTAATTTGCTATATTTAGGTTTCCAACTTGTTGATTGCATGTGCAAGTGGATCTACACTGGGAGGTCCTCGAGTTGACAGGCTCCATGCAGTAGATGTCGCTTGGGGGGGACATCAGAGGGATCTAACAGCGCATCATGGAGAAGGCAAGGTGAGGGATCCAGATTGCGACTTGTCGCACGTCGATGGACCCGGTGGACCCACCAGTGCGTGGATGAGGGGTCAGCCATGGTGGCTCACGGGCACGAGCTACTCCCCCGGACGTGGCGGGCGTGTCCTCATGGCACCGTGGTGGAACTCCTCGGGATAGTTTTCAGGTGAGCATGACACATTCACTTCCGCTTCTTTATTTCGAACCCTACTAGTTACTAACAGCAATCTTCTCTTGCAGGTTCTCAGTTCCACCAATACACAAGGCAGGAGTACGCGGAGTCGTCTGCGGTTACCTTCATGCCCCCAGGTATGACTACCTTGCTTAATTTCGTAACGTCCTATTTCGTGGTTTTCCTTGATTGCATATGTAACGTAATGTTTCATACACCGTGCACCATGTTGGGACGAAACAGACTTGTCATACGATGAGATATTTGTCGAGGACTTCTACTTCCCCCAGGACTAGGTCTCCGCGGGGGCTTCTCATCTTCAGGTGCGTCGGAGCTGACCCTACCAACATAGGACCTCGACCTCGCGACACCACCTCCGGCTCCTCATGTCGGTCGGGTACGTTGGCCACCTGATCCTTTGACGTACTCGCACCAGCGCTGGGCGAGCCCGGGGGCGACACGCAGGGTACGCCCCAATAGGGGCCACCAGTAGATGTTTGTTCAGTCATGTCGTGTAAATATTAATTTTTGTACAACTATAGTAATGGTAGTATCGTTTTTCATTATCTCGTTTTGGCGTGCACTCCCCGCACCACCCTCTCTCTACGCCTTGAATCCCCCACGCCACCTGTACGAGACGTGACCCAACGAGATAGATTTGCACAGCGACATGACCCAGGGCGGTCGAAGACTTAGACTACAAATTCTTAAACCAGTATAGTCGAAGTCTTAGACCAGGATGGTCGAAGTCTTAGACCAAAAGTCTTAGACTTGTTTAGTCAAGTCTTATACCAGTGTGGTTGAAGTCATAGACCAGGGTGGTCGAAATATCAGACCAGGGGTCTTAGACCAGGTTGGTCGAAGCCTTAGACCAGTGTGGGCGAAGGACTAAACCAGTATGATCGAAGTATTCTAGTCGAAGCCATATACTAGTGTGGTTGAAGGCATAGACAAGCATGGTCGAAATAATCTAGTTGAATCCATTTGACAGTATGGTCGAAAGCATAGACCAGTATGATCGAATAATCTTGTCGAAGCCATAGACCAGTGTGGTCGAAGCCATAGACCACTATGGTCGAAATAATCTGATCGAAGCCAGAGGCTAGTGTGGTCGAATGCAAAGACCAGAATGGTCAAAATAATCTGGTCGAAGCCATGGACCATTGTGGTCGAAGGTATAGACCAATATGATCAAAATAATCTGGTCGAAGCAACGTGAGCCAACGAAACAGCTTTGCGCAGCGATGTGAGCCAACGAGTCAGCTTTGTGTAGGGACGTGACCCAACGAGACGACTTTGCAATGACGTGACCGACGAGTCGGTTTTGCGTGAGGCGTGACCCGAGTCGACTTTGCGAGAGCGTGGCGCAATGAAAGATCTAGACCCGCCATTATGAGTTAATGGAGTGTTTTGGTGATTAATGATAAATCCAAATATGAGACTAATTCTCTTGTCAAGTATTATCTTTGTGTAGTCTCATTTGGATATAAAGGTGAAATTCAATGAGGTATGCAATCGACATCTGAAGGATCGAAATGGCAACAGAGGGGGGGGGGGTGAATGGTGCAATAAAAATTAAGAACTCCCCTTTACTGTATTTAAAACAAATCTACAAAGCCCTCTGGATCCCTTAAGAAGAGTGAAGCAAAATCAGAGAATGAAAACAAACTTGATCGTTCATCGTCGAAATCGGAAGGTCCGATTCTACGTGATAGTTCCGCACTCCGTTAGTTCCGGGATCTGTGCGGAAGTTCCGCCTGCGGTAGTTCCGCCGTGGACAATCGGAAGTTCCGATTGTCCTGACCGAAGAACAGTGCGCTCGGGTTTTTCCCAAAAATTCAAAAGACTAAATATTGAATGCTCTTCTCAGGTCAAGTTTCACAGGACATCATCCTAAACACCATCTTGACCTTATGGAGAAGAATCGCAAACAAAGATTCAATAATCAAGTTAAAAACGGATTTCTTGAAGAAGGGGCAAGAAAGACCAAAACCCGTAATAGACACGATTCTCTGATTCCTAGTTCATGAAACTTTGAGGATACATTAGCAATATCAAAACGAATCTAGATATCAAGTTTCATGCTATTTCATAGGACGAATCAAAAGATACATAAAAACCCTAAATATTCAACAGGAAGGGAATAAAGAGAGGCATAAACATGTAATCAAAGACTCAGAGTTTCATTGATAGAAGTCAAGAAATCACAGAGGAAACAGAGAGGAATGATTACAAGTATTTTCAGTTCATTCTCTCAATAAGCAAACAAACCCTTTTGGTGGAGCTAACCTAATTTCCTCTCTCAAGGTCTAACCCTAACAACGGGGTTGAGCTCTATTTATAGCCTTTGCTTAATGGGCCTCCAACCCATTAAGCCCGCTACACCGAACGGAACCGCCTCCACTTGTGCCGCTTTGCGAAATCCCGTTCGCCCCTGCGCACCTTCCGGAAGCCTCCCGTACGCCTTGATGTCCTTGACACGCAACCACCTCAAGATTCACGCCGTCTTGACACATCCGACCGTTCGACCTCAGCGGCGCTGCGCCTAGTCCGATCACCTCGTGTCTCGCCACGACTTCGTCTCGATGTCCTGCGGTCAACACAGCAAAAACACATCACATAGCATTGCACAATATCATAGCATCAACATTTGTATAAGACTCAAACTCATACGTAATCAAAATCACAAAATATCCTTCTACGCGCGATTCGGACACAATCGGAAGTTCCGCACTTTACCTTGCGGAAGTTCCGATTTCGAAACGTCCGCGCTGTCGGATTATCGGAAGTTCGCGCTTAACATCTGCGGAACTTCCGATCTTCTAACATCCGCTTTTCGATTTTCAAAACCGATTATCATCTCGAGAGGAACACACAACGTCGGTATTATCGGATACTCCGCCACCTAGGTGCGGAAGTTCCATTTCCTTCACCAACTCAAAACCTGGTAAATCGGAAGTTCCTATTTCCAACGCCAGTAGTTCTGATTATCGGAACTTCCGCTCCATACACAATGGTAGTTCCGATTTCCTGATTCACCTGAAGCAGTCCATCAGAAAAACTCAACTCTCAACCTATTCAACCACGATGTCAAATACTCATCACTCAGTGGAGGACCTCTCACATGGTCTCTCAATCTCCCCTTGATGAGTATATTGACAAACACCAAAAAGCATAAGATGAGTTTGAGTTTAAAGTCAACCAAGGTCTAAACAAGAGTAGTTAAGCTCAAGACCATGTTGACAAAAGAGAAAGACTTGAGATGAGATGAAAGAGCAATTTTCGCACAAAACTCAAGGCTTTTCTCCAGAAGGCTTTTTCTCTCCAAAATTCTCCCCCTTTGGCAATAAAATCATCAAGATGTAGAAAAGGGAGGAAAAGGCTATATGATGTTCATTTTAAGCATTAGGAGCCATGTAGATTATCCAAAATGATTATTAGAGAATTACACCAAGCCATAACACGTAAGAATGCTATCAAGATCATGACAATTGATGTATAGAAAAGCTAAGTCGAGAAAGTCCATAATTACGATTAATGATCCAATTCTTTAGCAAGTCAAATAAACCAAGATTGAAGTCTAGCTAAAGATATCCAAGGATGATACAAGCCATGTCAAATAATCTAAGTTGAACCAAGAAGACTCATATCGAACAGTTTAGAGTGCTACCAGTTGAAGAAAGACTCATTTTATCCAGAACTTGGTCCTTTTAATGATAAGCAATTTTAGCACATTTTTCTTTTTCTGAAAGCTCTTTATGGTTTTATCTTAGTAAAGCAAGCTCTGGACTAGGTGCCATCCACAATCGCCTCCTAAGCTTCAACCAATTTTTCAAATCTTAGCCATGTGCTAGATCCCAAGCCTTATCGACCACTCCAAGCAATAGACTTAAGGAGGTGATCTTAGGTCATCCAAGGCTCCCCGAGTTCATGCCTAGTGCAATGGCAAGCGATCTCATGAGAAAGATTTGGTGAGATCGGTTTTTCGCACAAAGAGATCATTTTGCTTTTGAAGTTTTTAGACCAGTGATTTAAAGAGAAGTCAAATTTCTTAACAAGCGACATAGCTTACTCAAAAGTTCAAAGGAGATACAAGACTCAACTCGACCTACTTGACATGGCGAATATCATAAAAGGATAGCTTCAACGGACTAGTCTCAAGAGCTATCATGACAAGATTTTAATTCAAGTTTAGCATTTTTAACCACCTTAGCATGACAAAGACTAAGCTACACATAAAAAGTCATGATAGATCTAGCGTTTAGCATAAATCATGGCAAGATGTAAAGCAGTGAAAGCAGATCATAAGGGATAATAAACAAGGCTCCATTTGATTATAATGCAATGCATGATGAAATGCAGAAAACCGATTCCCTTGAATGAGATGCATCTTTTAATTCAGTTGAGTTATGACAAATTTAAGAACTGGAATAACCAAGATGAACTCCCCACGAACCAAAGGAACAAAACGAGAATCGATAAGAGAAGCAGAAAAGCGATCCTTTAGAGCATAGAAAGATATAGAAAACTATCGCTCAGACGGGTTCTTATCTACCCCATATGATTCTAGGACTATCACCGATCAACTCATACACTAAGGAGCAAACAACGTCCCTGTCTACCCAAGGGTGGCCCGACCCTGCTAGAACCTATAAGAAGTGAGTAAGCTCTACTTAGAGAAAGAAGAGACGACTAATAAGTAGCATCCTGAAGCACAAGATAAGAAATAGCAGTCAAAGCAATTTGGCAAGAGAACCACTCTAACCTATGTTGGAAGGACTTCGACCCAAAATATAAAAAGAAATGCAACCAGAAAGGAGTAATAGTATAAATATAATATAATACAGTAGTAGCACATAGCTCCCTCTCACAACAAATCAGTAAGGACAAACCACCCAAGCTCTCCCAGAGTGAAAACCTAGAGCTATCCAACGGCTTAGTGAAGATATCAGCCAACTGGTGCTCACTCTCCACAAACTGGAGCACAATGTCTCCCTTCTCTACATGGTCTCGAAGAAAGTGATATCTGATATCAATATGCTTGGTCCGAGAATGTTGCTTGGGTTCTTGGCAATGCAAATTGCGGATGTATTAACACAAAAGAGTGGAACGCAATCGATAGATAAACCAAAATCCTGCAGGTCGAGACCATCAAAGCACTTGGCTCTGAAAGAATCGGTCTGCGACAGCGTACTCGGCCTCTGCGGTGGTGCGCAACACCGGATTGCTTCCTTGACGACCGAGGAGACAAGAGAAGTGCCAACTAATTGGCAAGTGCGGAAGTGCTCTTCCTATCTATCCTCTGACCAGCAAAAATCGCATCGGAGAAGGCTCTAAGAGATAGACAAGAAGCGGAAGAGTACGGATACCATAGTCAATGGTAGCTCGAAGGTACCGAAGATGCGCTTCACCGCTGACGGTGAGATCTGCGAGGAGAAGCTCAAACCGAGCACAAAGACACACAGAAATGTATGTCCGGTCTCGAGGTGTGAGGTACAAGAGAGCCCTATCATGCTCTGAACTCCTTTTGGTCAACAGTTCGCCGTCTTCATCCGGATCCAGGCGGTGTAGATGCCATCGGAGTTGATCTTGGCTTTCCATCATTCATGTCGAAGCGCTTGGGAGGTCTCGAGTGTATTTTCCTTGATGAAGAAAAGTACCCTCCAGAGTCTGTTTGATTTGGAAGCCAAGGAAGAAGCTCAACTCGCCCATCATGCTCATCTCGAATTCGAGCTCATAACATCGTAAAAGCGAGACACGAGTATGTGAGGAGCCGCCAAAGATGATGTCATCCACATAGATCTGGACGAGCAAAAGATCAGTGCCAAGACGGCGGATGAACAAGGTCTTGTCAATTTTACCCATCTCAAAACCATGATTCAGCAGATAGGACTTAAGCCTCTCATACCAAGCTCGGGAGCTGCTTGAGTCCATACAAAGCTTTGGAAAGCTGTAGACATGATTATGGTATTTGGGGTTCTCGAAACCGGAGGTCAGTCGACATAGACTTCTTCCTCAATAAGGCCATTGAGGAAGGCACTCTTGACATCCATCTGGTAAAGCTTGAAACCTTTAGAGGCTGCAAAGGCAAGTAGGATTCTAATGGCTTCAAGTCTAGCTACAGGGGCAAAGGTCTCTTCGAAATCTAGACCCTCAACTTGAGAATACCCCTGAGCTACCAGCCTAGCCTTGTTTCGAATGACTAACCCATCTTCACTTTGTTTGTTTTTGAACACCCATTTGGTCCCAATGATATTGTGACCTTGAGGGGGCTCAACAAGGGACCAGACCTTGTTTCTTTCAAAGTTTTCCAACTCCTCATGCATAGCGTTTGTCCAAGACTCGTCAGATAGAGCATGACAAACGTCTTTGGGCTCAAATGAGGCGACGAAGGCAGAATGGAGACAGAATTGAGACAAACCAGCTTTAGAACGTGTGACACGCTCAAAGAGGTCTCCAATGATCTGCTCTGAAGGATGGTCCTTTGAATGTGTCTTGGAGGTCGGTGAGATGAAGAAGTGGCCTCTACCTCATTAGCGGATGAGATAGGAGCAGAGCCACTAGCTTGAGAAGAAGCGAGAAGGTAAGGGCTGATCTCCTCGAGGTACTGTGGAAGAAGGCACCTCAAGAGGAGGAGGAAAATCTGGATCGGGTAGACAACCCTCATCTCCATCTTCCTCATCGTCCACAAAGATGGATTCAGGTCGCCTAGAGAACTCGAGATATCGTGCCTAGTCCCGGTGGCCTCATCGAAGGTCACCTCACTGAGTTTCTACCATTTTACTAGACTTGCGATTCGGACTCTATAGGCACGAGAAGAAGTCGAGTAACCCGAAAGATCCCATCACAAGATCGTGACTCGAACTTATCTAGGTTCCCGGACTTGAATAAAACACTTGCAACCAAACACACGAAAATGCGAGGCTGGGTTTTCGCCATATCTCAACTCATAAGAAGTGCGATGCAAGAGTGCCCAAGAAAGACTCTGTTAGAAACATGACAAGCGGTAGCAATTGCCTCACCAAAACTTCCTAGGTGTAGAGTATTCATCAAGCATCGTCTGGCCATCTCGACCAAGGTGCGGTTCTTACTCTCCACAACGCCATTCATTGGGGGCGTATGGAGACGAGCGGTGCTCTACACTGTCTCACCACAAAACTCTCAAAGTAGGAATTCTTGAACTCGGTGCCATTATCGGTCGCGGTGCTCGTAATGCACAGGAGCTCAACGAAAGCCTACTAAAGGACCACGAAAAAGAGTAAACGTCTCATCCTTGAGGCTAAGAAAAACACCCAAGAGTACCTCGAGAAGTCATCGACCACAACAAGAATATACCACTTCCCTCCTGTGATCACTTTCAGCCGACCAAGCAGTATCCATATGGGCGATTGTCACGTGCATCGATCATTATCATTGTGGATCGAGAGTGAGAAGCGGCAACCATCTTGCCGTGCGGCATGGAGAGCAAACTAGATCCTTGACCATCTTGAGTTTTGGCAAACCACGAATGAGATCGTGGCGTGACTCGTGTCAAATGATCAAAACCTATATGACCTAATCTCCTATGCGAGAAAGTCAAATCACGGGATTGAAGCAATTAAACACCGAGAGGATCACGAAGACTCGGAAAAATCAGACGAAAGATCCTCCCATATCGAAATCCATAAACTAGACTACAGAAGAATCAAGAATTTTGTAATTGTTTTCTTAAAGCTCACCTCGAAACCGTCATCGTAAGTGAGAGGCGAAAGCGATTATATCTGCAGCTTACTTACTAAGGCAACATCTTTTAAAACAAAAGAATCATTAATGCTCACGGTACCTTTAGCGATGGCGCGCCCAAAGAAACATCTCGAAGGTGATCGTCTCATCACCTCGAGCACGGGCAAGGGAAGAAAACCAACGAGAATCTCCGGTCATATGGCGAGAACACCGAGTCTGCAATCCAAACCTTTGTCTTCCCAACCGGCGACCACAGTCAAGCGAGTAAAGTCTCGATCTTGGGGTGAATCAACGATGATTTGGGCACCAGAGGACCGGAAGGCGGCGAGGGGGTGAATAGGCGCTTTCAAAACTTTCGCCTAAGTCGAATTCAACACGAACTTTACTCCTTTAGCTATGAGAGCTAAGAAGATCGGTAAGCACACGCAGGAAGCCTTGTCTTTGAACTCGACAAACCCCGACAACCACACGACACAAATGTGGAGACTTAAACTCAAAGGGTTGATCAGGCCTGGCGGTCGACCAAGCTACCAAAGATCGGACCGACGTTCAACCAGCGATCGGCCAGGCAACTAATCGGCGGTCGGACGGTGGGACACGGTTCGACCCGGCGGACATCGGTCACGAATATACTGGGCGGTCGGACCGCCGTTACAAGACCGGTCGGACCGGTTCGATCCGATCTTGAAAATCCACCCCAAATCCAAAGCGAAATTTGATCCAACTTTTGATTCAACCAATGAAACTTGACCAAATTTGAGCACACCTCCTAGTGATATTAGAGACCTATTTCTAGCGGCGATCCTTGGATCCACTTGAGAATCAATCTCTCAAGGATTTAATCAAGAAGTGCACAAACCCTAGAAATATGAAAACTTTGATTCAAGACTTGCTTGTGAGGATTGATGGTCTAGATGATTCTAGGAGTATTCCCACACATCAAAGCAAGACAAAATGGGTCAAGAGACCAAGCATAAACCCTTGAATCAAGGAAGCACCAAATTCATCCAAATGAGAGAAGAACACAAAGAGGAGACAAATGATCTCTCAAGCAAGCATCACAAGATTGATTGATCTCACAAGATGCTTACAAAGCCACTCCAACTAGGAGGACAAGAGCTCACCCAAGGAGCATACAATCTCTCCCTCTCTTCCTCTCCAAACCCTAACCCTAGAAAAGCAAGGGAAGAAACCAAATGAATGCCTCCAAAAGTTTTCCTTCTCCCCCTTTCCTATTTATACTAGAGAGGACTAGAGTCACATTTGGGGCCCACTCACACATGGGACCCACCCAAATCTGTTGAAGCAATCGCACGCTTCCACGTGTAGGTTGATCACGGTTCTCATCGGCGCCAAGCCTCTCTTGTCCGAATCCCATCGGAACCTCCCAGAGACTCGCACCGATATCCGCACCGCCTGATCCAACCAGCTGTACCGAACCACCCGTTCGATCCATCTTTCCCATCCTGCACCATGCTTGAGTCACACGACCTCACCCGGTATCCATGATCGTTCTGGACCTCGGCTCTCCAAGCGTAGTCCCGATCCACCCACCGTTGACGTCGTTGACCTGCAAGCCACCTGCACAGCAATAGACAAACAAACCGTTTCCAGGAACAAGTTCTTCACAACTTGACCCACGTTAGTTCCACAATGCAATATACATCAATAAAGCATTGATAACCATAACACAAACCACATTGAAACCACATCAATGCAAACTTGGCTCACCTCCAAGTCAAAGCGATCAGCCTTGCGGGGCGGTCGAGGCCGATCTCAGCCGGCCGGACCGCTCCGCGGGGCGGTCCGACCGATTTCATCTTGGTCGGACCGCTCCCACAGCGGCGGCCGGACGGTCCAAGACAGCCAAAATTCAGCGAGAAATTCAAACCTTCCGAAATTTCAATCGAATAGAACTTTTGACTGGGATCTCCAAAAATGATGGGACCACATCCAGGAGACTCCCCTCACTTGCCTACACAACCTATTTTTGGCTCAGCTCCAAAAACCCAACTTTCAAATCAGCGGTCGGACCGGCCACCATGGCCGGTCGGACTGCTCCGCAGCGATCGGGCCCGCTGCCGATCGAGGCCGGCCGATGCTGGCGTCCGACCTTGGAACAAACCAGCGAGATTTTGCAAACCAATAACGCCATTGCCAATTGACTCATCATCCTGAGATCGTGCACATATCCTCACGATATCCACAATCTCCCCCTTGATGAACACATTGGCAATTTTCAAGAAAATGTGGTTTTTCAAAATGAAAAGTAAAAACTCGCCGTTTTCGCATAAAGGCACAACTTGGTCCATAAGCAACAAAAAGCCTAGGAACCGACCAAGCTGGCTTCAGAATAGTGTAAGCTGGTGAGATAAGGCATTGAAGGCACAAAAGGATTCAATTTCCAGAAAGTAGCCAAAAATCTCACTTAGGTCCAAATGAAAGACACATTGTTCTATTAGACCTTTGATCATTGTGAGTATCCTTCAATTGCAAATCAAATAAGATAAGACAATGAAATCCAGAAACTCAACTCACCATGATCACAGATTTTCAAAAGGTTCAAAATTTTTATTTTATGAAGTTCTTTTATATTAAACCTTGAGTATGAAACCAAAAGCTCCAACATTATTAACAACATTTTCTTCACAATCTTTCTCCCCCTTTGACAATGAATTCATCAAGATGCATGAGAGAAGAACGAGCATGAAGAAAAGACTTTATTTGAAGTTTGGCAAAAGGAGCCATGACCACTATCTATGTAGACAGTACAAGACATATACCAAGCCATATAAAGAGTAGAAGCCATATTCAATCATGGCAAAAACATGTACTGCAAAGCTAAAACCCAGATAGCAGCAATCTGAGATTAACAGAATTAAAGCCATGAAAGGTTGCTCAATGTCATAGATTCACTAAAAGCAACCAAAAATGAGTCAAGCCATGTCTATAAGCAAAAAGAGACTCAAAACAGGAATTGAGGCATTTTGAGCATTAAGAGAATTCTTTTGAAGCAAAGCTCAAGCACTTAGCCCTTTTTGGGCAATTTTTTCTTTCTCTTCCTTTTTTTTTTACTGTGCTAGATCTCAAGCCTTGCTGCGACCATCTCAAGCGATAAGCTTAAAAGAGTGGTCTAGGTCATCCAAAACTCCCCCTGAGTTCATGCCTAGTGCAATGGCAAGCCGTCTCATGAGAAAGGATTGGTGAGATCAGTTTTTTCGCACAGAAAATCTTTTTTTTCATTTGCTTGACTTAAGAAGATAAAAAGCTCATTTTTCATCTCAAAATAAGTTCAAGACTCAATTCAGCTTGTAAGACATGGCAAGAATCATAAGAGGATCACTAGAGCAAAACTAGTCACAAGATCCAACAAGACATGATTCGATTCAATTTGCTCACAGATATAAAGCTAGCAAGGGAAAAGCTAAGCCAAAACACGAAGAGCCATAAAAGAAGTCCAGCGGACTATCACTTGATATGACAAGGTATAGAGTATGAAATCAAGCCATACAAGGATAATACTCAAAGCTCCACAATTTTTATTATGCAATGCACAACATTTGAAATAAAAATGCATTATGATACAATGAAAATAAAAAGAGCAAAATTCCCTCAAAACATCCAAGCCTTAGTATTGGGATTTGAGATAAAAGTTCTAGGACTCGATCTTGAGATGGATGAGGCACAGAATAGCAAAAGAAGCAAAGAGAAAATGATTAGGCACAAAATCATAAGAATGCCCATGAGCACCACTGGACCTCTCCAAAACGATCTACCAAAAAACCGATACTCCCCCTGTCTAGGTGCTACCCGTGGTCTATCCTCACGATATCCTAAACCACACTGCTGCCTGGACCCACCAAAAGAGTCAACAAGATTCTCTACACGCCTAGGCCTATATGTGGTACAATGAATAAATTTGCCTGCTCTAGAGACTATCGCTAAAGAAGAGACTCCTCTAATGGATCTCAAAGCGCTCATCCTCTCTTTCCTCTCAATCTTTGCTCTCCGGAAGCAAAACTCAACGGTGTGGCCCTCTTTCTTGCAGAAGGTGCAATTGTACTTGACCTTTTGAGGGTCCGTCTCGGTGAGACGAAGCACCTTTCTTGCTAGAAAGAGATTGAGCAGAACCTACAACTTTAGGAACAACCTTTGAAGTCAAAGAAGGTTCTTGCTCAACCAAACCACTTTTCACAACTCTAGCAATCTTTGGTGGAAGATTCTTGGAAAGCTCTAGGGACTTAAAACATAGGCCACTGTTTTTCACACTCACCTTGGATTGATCTAGAATCAAGTTGAGTTTCTTTTTCCCACTAGAAAACTTCTCAAGAGTCATTTTGAGGTAATCGTTCTCTTTTGCCAAAACTCCACAATTGGAGCACTTTTTAGAATCGATTGCCTCAACATGTTTGCTCTTAAGAAGGTCCACTTCCACTTTAAGAGCCTCACAAGACACACAATAGGACTCTCCAATCCTATTCAACTGCTCCTTAAATTTGACTCTAAAAGCCTCTTGTATCTTACCAATAGCAATATCAATTTCAGCATGCAACATACAAGAGGAAGAATCAATGACTTTCTTGGAAGCAGTAAGAGACAAGGATCTTTCAATTTTAGCTTTCTCTTCAAGAGTCTTGTTTAAAGCTTCAATCTCAATTGTAAGCTTAGGGCAATTTTCACAAGAGGCAATTCTAGAATAAGCAACCATTTCAGTCATCTCTTGCATTTTAATTCGATTATTCTTACAATGAGAACAAGTGTGACTAGCATCAAATTTTTGCAATTCTTTTAAAGAGCTATCCAGTTTCAATTCTAGCAAAGCACAGTTTGAGCAATTTAATGGAATAGCTTCTAAAGCAGTCACATCAAGCGGAATGACATTCATGCAAGCAGAACTAGACTTGAGAGATTCTAGTTCAGAAAGAGCATTTTTCAATTGTTCTTCAACAGAGGAATGAGCATTATTCAAGCTTGACAATTCATTAAGCAAGCTAGAGCATGAATCACAGAAATCATCAGGATTAATGGATTTGAGCCTAACCACTTCTAGGTTCAAATTATCAATCATTGTATCCTGTTTCTTGATCACTTTAGCTTGCTTATGCAATTTTTGTTCAGCAAGCACTAAAGCCCTTTTCATGTCAGGAAGTGAAGGGCATACCTCATCGGGATCACTGAAAGGATCCTCGCTGTTGGAGGAGTAGCTGTCGTGGCTGTTCTTAGCCATAAAGCACATGCCTGTGAAATCACGTGCCTTCTTCTTGCCACGGGAGTCACTCTTGTCGTCCTCCGACTCCGAGTCCACATCTTCCATGCTCACATCCTCTAGAGCTTCAAGGACTCGGCTGACAAACTTGCGATAGTTTGTCTTCTTGGACTTAGCATCCCTCGCTTGAGGATGCCTTTGTGACTCCTTCTCCTCCTTGCCCCTCAGCTTGGGGCATCTAGAGCGAATGTGGTTGAGCTCACCACACTCGAAGCATGTGATAGGTCCACCTCTCCTCCTACTCCTCACATTATTGTAGGCTCTCGTGAATTTTGTGGATAGGAGGGCTAAGTCATCCTCGGGTAGTCTCTCAAGTTGCTCATCGCTCAAAGAATGCAAAGCAGACAAAGAAAATCCAGATGAGCTAACATTAAAAGAATCAGCATATCTACCCTTAGATTGATCGACCACTAACGCCATCGAATCTGTCGAAGAGAGACGTGAGATAAAATCAATCTCATGCGTCTTCAACCTCGAGTAAAGCTTATCCATGGTAAGCTCACTCATGACAGTGTTGTCATTGATGGCAGTGATCTTCATCCCCCAGACCTTCACATCCAAAGCACCCAAAAGCTGGCGTGCATTTTCTGACTCAGTAAATACAAGATCAACAAATACGGAGATCATGAAGAATTTTAGAAAATCTCCCCACTCATCTAAAGATTCACGTGTCTTTGCTCAATCTTGGAGTATGCTTTCTTAAGTGGTTCGTCTCACTTCCTTGATCGCGATGGACCCTCGTGATAATCACAAAGAGTTCGCGGATCTCATGAGCGACGACAAGTGAGCAACACGCTCAAACTCCGATCGACTAAGGCCTTGAATCAAGAAATTCGAGCCTGCTTTGTTGTTCTCCACATCTGGAGTGATCAAATTGTCATCGGCTGGCACGACATAAGGGTTTTTCACCTTAAGCCAAATCGCGTGCCCTTGAGCCTCGATGTAGGCCTCCATTCGGGCCTTCCAATATGCAAAATCAACTCCATCAAAACATGTGGCTCGATTGAATATCGCTCGATCGCCATGGCTCCAAAGACCGGTTAAGATCTATAGAAAAGAGCTAACCGCTCGATACCACTTGTAGGACCGGAAGGCGATCGAGGGGGTGAATAGGCGCTTTCAAAACTTTCTCGCTAAGTCGAATTCAACACGAACTTTACTCCTTTAGCTATGAGAGCTAAGAAGATCGATAAGCACACAGAGGAAGCCTTGTCTTGAACTCGACAAACCCCGACAACCACACGACACAAATGTGGAGACTTAAACTCAAAGGGTTGATCACGGCACTTTGGCGGTCGAGGCCAAGCTACCACGGCGGTCGGACCGACGTTCAACAATGATACGGCCGGCAACTAATCGGCGGTCGGACCGGTGGGCAACGATTCGACCCGGCGATCTGGATGCGAATATACGGGCGGTCGGACGCCCGTTACAAGACCGGTCGGACGGTTCATCCGATCAAAATCCACCCCAAATCCAAAACGAAATTTGATCCAACTTTTGATTCAACCAATGAAACTTGACCAAATTTGAGCACACCTCCCTAGTGATATTAGAGACCTATTTCTAGCGGCGATCCTTGGATCCACTTGCAGAATCGATCTCTCAAGGATTTAATCAAGAAGTGCACAAACCCTAGAAATATGAAAAACTTTGATTCAAGACTTGCTTGTGAGGATTGATGGTCTAGATGATTCTAGGAGTATTCCCACACATCAAAGCAAGACAAAATGGGTCAAGAGACCAAGCATAAACCCTTGAATCAAGGAAGCACCAAATTCATCCAAATGAGAGAAGAACACAAAGAGGAGACAAATGATCTCTCAAGCAAGCATCACAAGATTGATTGATCTCACAAGATGCTTACAAAGCCACTCCAACTAGGAGGACAAGAGCTCACCCAAGGAGCATACAATCTCTCCCTCTCTTCCTCTCAAACCCTAACCCTAGAAAAGCAAGGAAGAAACCAAATGAATGCCTCCAAAGTTTTCCTTCTCCCCTTTCCTATTTATACTAGAGAGGACTAGAGTCACATTTGGGGCCCACTCACACATGGGACCCACCCAAATGTTGAAGCAATCGCTTTGCTTCACCACGTGTAGGTTGATCAATGGTTCTCATCGGCGCCAAGCCTCTCTTGTCCGAATCCCATCGAACCTCCCGCAGACTACGCACCGATATCCGCACCGCTGATCCAACCAATCTGCAACCACCGTTCGATCCATCTTGCCCATCTCGCACCATGCTTGAGTCACACGACCTCCCGGTATCCATGATCGTTACGGACCTCGGCTCTCCAGCGTAGTCGATCCACCCACCGCTGGCGTCGTTGACTCGCAAGCCACCGCACAAACAATAGACAAACAAGCCGTTTCGGGAACAAGTTCTTCACAACTTGACCCACGTTAGTTCCACAATGCAATATACATCAATAAAGCATTGATAACCATAACACAAACCACATTGAAACCACATCAATGCAAACTTGGCTCACCTCCAAGTCAAAGCGGTCAGCCAGCCACGGGGCGGTCGGGCCGATATCAGCCGATCGGACCGCTCCACGGGGCGGTCCGACCGATTTCATGCGATCGGACCGCTCCCACAAGCGGTCGGACCGGTCAAAGACAGCCAAAATTCAGCGAAATTCAAACCTTCGAAATTTCAATCGAATAGAACTTTTGATTGGGATCTCCAAAATGATGGGACCACATCCGGAGACTCCTCACTTGCCTACACAACCTATTTTTGGCTCGGCTCAAAACCCAACTTTCAAATCAGCGGTCGGACGGCCACCATGGCGGTCGGATGCTCCAACGATACGGTCGCGACTGCCGATCGACAACGATGCTTTGGCGACCTTTGGAGCAAACCCAGCGCGAGATTTTGCAAACCAATAACGCCATTGCCAATTGACTCATCATCCCGAGATCGTGCACATATCCTCACGATATCCACGGCGACCCAATCTTGAGTAACCGTCGAGCGGATGAAGTAGTCAAGCAAGGTGACCTCTATCTACCCTCGCTCTGTCACTCAACAAACGGAAGGTGCTGCGTGCGGAACTGATCTTCTTGAATCCATGCTATGGAAGAGCGAGTGAAATTCCGCAACATCTCGGTCACGCCATGGTAGCCATCTCGAAAGGGAAGCGAGATCTACCCTCAAGCGACGGAAGTCACGATCAAAGGGAGCATGAGGACGAAAATCGAAAACTCGGAAAAACCAAGTCCTCGATCTTGCCTAAATCACGGTATATCAAACCTAGACCTCATGTTGGTCTTAGGTGCACTCATGGTCCGGGGTGACCATGAATGCGCCTAAAAGAATCAACATGGTCTCTGCGCGATCTTGGCGCGCTGAAGCAATGATTAACCAAATGTCCATCCTTCGGCGACAGAAGGTGCGGTGATACTCGCCTTGAGAGGAAGGCTGCAGTGGAATCACCTTCTTTGTCGAGAGATCCTTTGAACAAAACCTGCGATTTAAAATTGACTTTCTCGATCCCGGCTTAGTTTTGATCACACACGTGCTATGGTTACGAGCACGACGGTGGATGCTTCCTCATATCCTCATGAAAATCATATCCTAGACCTTGATTAAATTTACAAATCTTGGATTTGTCTAGAATAAGATTTAGCTTCTTCTTGCCTCCTACAAATTTCTCAAGAGTGTTCATAAGATCTGACACTCTGGAAAAGGCGGTGCAAGAAGAGCAGAGGAAGAAGGAACATCGGAAGATAAGGGAGTAGAGGAAGAAGAACCAACGACATAGGAAAGATTGGCTTGTGCATGCACAAAGACTTTGAGGGCAGTCCTATTGCTAGCAGATTGGCTCACGTTGCTAGGCGTCTCTACCAAACCCTTAGACCTCTTCCCAGCACACACAATACAAGCAGAAGATTGTGTTTCTAGAAAGTCCTTAGTTAGCTTCACACATTTTTCATCCAAGGCAACCAAATCACATTTTAGTTTATTACATTGATTGCATGGTGAGCTAACAAGGTCCTTAGAAGCATACTGAGCCAGTTTGTTATTGTGATCAATCATTTCTTGGAACTACTTAGATACAGATTCTAGTTCAGCAGTTAACTTAGGACAGTTTAAGCAAGAAACAATAGGCTCTAGTAGCGCAGCTTGAAATTAAGCAAGTTTGTGATCTGCCCGTTTTAGGTTCATCTTGAGTTTATTACAATTTTCACAAGTCTCACGCAGATCGAGCAACATGGTATAAAGACCTCTAAACGAATTGTCCTTAACCTCACATGAGGTGCAAGCAGTAGCCTCAACAGTAGTAGATGAAGGAGGTGCTACTCTACTCATCTCTAATTCAGCAAGAAGACTAATGTTCTCTACTTTAATCATGTCAAGTTCAGAGGACACACTATCATGCAAGGTCCTTAGTTTTTCTATGTCATCAAGCAAAGCACAGCATGTGTCACAATCATCACGGGAGGGAGCAGATGTAAGTAAAGAAAGCTCCCGTGATAGTCTAGCTACTTCCTTCTCCAACTCAGCACACTTAGCCCTAGACTTAGCATGAAATCTACCTAGCTTAAGAAAAGCATCATTAAAATTTGGTCATAAGTGGGACTAACCTCATCAGTCGGATCATGCTCATTGTCGCTCGATTCGCCCGAGGGCCATGAAGCACATCTTGAGAAGTTGCGTCGTCCTTGGGATCATGATCGTCCTTCCCATCATCGTCCTCCACCCCTCCACCTCGGCCGGTGTCGGTTCGTCGAGGCGGTGAGGCCGCGATGGAACACTTCTTTGCCTTCCCAAAGTTGCGGAACTTCTTCTTGCCTTGGTCAGTCTTTGAGGGCTTCGTGTTGCGGTTCTTGTCGATGTAGTCGTTCTTGCTCGGACCGCCATAGTCATCTTTGCCCTTCCCAAGCTTGGGACGGTTTGCTCGGATGTGGTTGGGGCCACCACACTCGAAACAAATCACAGATCTCCTCTTTTCCATCCCTCCTCCTCTTGTAAGCATGGGAAAACTTCCGAGCTAGGAGGGCTAGTTGTTCATCCTCAAAGTGCTCTAGCGATCATCGGTTATGTCACGAGCGGCTAGGGAGAACCCGTGTCGACTCGAAAGAAGATCGGAGGTGGGATCGGTGACTAAAGCCATCATTGTGACTTGACCTTGAGAGACAATGTCAATCTCGTGAGTCTTGAGGCGAGTAAAGCGCATCAAGAGTCAAGGTCGAGAGGTCCGTGCTATCTTTGATGGTAGTCACTTTCATCTCCCAAACACGAAGATCAAGTGCAGAAAGCATCATCGGCGTTATCCGAGTCGGGTATGTAAGACCGACCGCTCGGAGGTTGCTCAAAATCTTGTGAAAGCGCAAAAGCACTCGTCGAGAGATTCACCGACAAGCATCTCAAATTTCTTGTATTCACGCTTGCTGGTCTTGTCGAGCAGTCTTAATCAGGTGGTGCCCTCATGGTATGCATCGAGGTCACCCGGATGTAAAGCGTAAGTCAAATGAGAAATGCGATCAAACTCACTTCTACTCAAACCCTGAATGATGATGTTCCTAGCCTTAGCATTGGCCTCAACATCAGGCATGTTTCCCGCATTGATGTTTTCATCGGCGAGGCGCAAATCTCACCTTCACCTTTCTCGGATGGCATACCCGAGCACGGATGTATGTTTCCATTCGGCTCTTCCCGAAGGGGTAATCCATGCCATCAAAGACTGGAGGCTTGGTGGAATACTTGTCCGTTGCCATGGCTCAACCGACCGGTTAAGATCTATCAAGAAGAGCTAACACAGCTCGATACCAATTGAAGGATCGAAATGGCAGCAGAGGGGGTGAATGGTGCAATAAAATTAAGAACTCCCTTTCTTGTATTTAAAACAAATCTACAAAGCCCTCGGATCTCTTAAGAAGAGTGAAGCAAAATCGGAGAATGAAAACAAACTTCGATCGTTTCGTCAAATCGGAAGGTCCGATTCTACCGTGGTAGTTCCGCACTCCGTAGTTCGGGATGCAATGCGGAAGTTCCGCTGTGATAGTTCCGCCGTGGACAATCGGAAGTTCGATTGTCTGACAAGAACACGATCGCTCGGTTTTTCCCAAAAATTCAAAAGACTAAATCTTGAATGCTCTTCTCAGGTCAAGTTTCACAGGACATCATCCTAAACACCATCTTGACCTTATGGAGAAGAATCGCAAACAAAGATTCAATAATCAAGTCAAAAAATTTCTTGAAGAAGGGGCAAGAAAGACCAAAACCGAAATAGACACGATTCTCGATTCCTAGTTCATGAAACTTTGAGGATACATTAGCAATATCAAAACGAATCTAGATATCAAGTTTCATGCTATTTCATAGGACGAATCAAAAGATACATAAAAACCCTAAATATTCAACAGGAAGGGAATAAAGAGAGGCATAAACATGTAATCAAAGACTCAGAGTTTCATTGATAGAAGTCAAGAAATCACGAGGAAACACGGAGGAATGATTACAAGTATTTTGATTCATTCTCTCAAAAGCAAACAAACCCTTTTGGTGGAGCTAACCTAATTTCCTCTCTCAAGGTCTAACCCTAACAACATGGGTTGAGCTCTATTTATAGCCTTTGCTTAATGGGCCTCCAACCCATTAAGCCCGCTACACCGAGCGGAACCGCCTCCACTTGTGCGCTTTGCGAAATCCCGTTTCGCCCCTTGCGCACATTCGGAAGCCTCGTGCGCGCTTGCTGTCGCTTGACACGCAACCACCTCAAGATTCACGCCGTCTTGACACATCCGACCGTTCGACCTCAGCGCTGCTGCGCCTAGTCCGATCACCTCGTGTCTCGCCACGACTTCGTCTCGATGTCCTGCGGTCAACACAGGCAAAACACATCACATAGCATTGCACAATATCATAGCATCAACATTTGTATAAGACTCAAACTCATACGAATCAAAATCACAAAATATCCTTCTACGCACGATTCGGACACAATCGGAAGTTCCGCACTTTACCTTGCGGAAGTTCCGATTTCCGGAACGTCCGCACTTGTCAGGATTATCGGAAGTTCCGCGCTTAACACTGCGGAACTTCCGATCTTCGGAACATCCGCTTTTCCAGTTTTTCAAAACCGATTATCATCTCAGAGGAACACACAACGTCAGTATTATCGGATACTCCGCCACCCTAGGTGCGGAAGTTCCGATTTCCTTCAGCCGAACTCAAAACCCTGGTAAATCGGAAGTTCCTATTTCCAACGCCGGTAGTTCCGATTATCGGAACTTAGCTCCATACAATGGTAGTTCCGATTTCCACTGATTGAAGACTGAAAAGCAGTCCATACCGAAAAACTCAACTCTCAACCTATTCAACCACGATGTCAAATACTCATCACTCAGAGTGGAGGACCTCTCACATGGTCTCTCAACATCTTAATCTTATATATTGTTGCATTCCTCGGATCCAAAATATAGGATTGAACTCAACCATAAGTCAAACTTGAATATGTGCATATGATCTTATTACACATTTGTGTATGCACACATTTAGGGGGAGTTTTATTCTATATTTTATGGTTTCATTAGTATTGATCCATATTCCATTCTCCACATACATTTGGAATCTTTACTTTGAAACAAATCCGTTTGAGTATACAAAACTTGCGTAGTCTTGTATACTCATGATTATGAGTATATAGAACTTGTGTAGTTCTTGTATACTCAAGTTAGAGTATATATATATCTTGTGTAGTTGATATATACTCAATTTGTTCTCTCATTTATCATCATTCAATTTATGAGTAATTAAGTGGTTATCATCAATTACCAAAGAGGGAAAGATTGAGGTATCTTGTCCCACCATTATGAGTTAATGGTATGGTGTGGTAATTAATGATAATCATATTGTGGAACTAACATTTTCCATGAGTTGGATATATAGGTTATGTTCCAGGAGGATGAAGACTTGGGATGATCATGAGTTGATCATCAAGTCGAGATTCAAGTGAAGAATGCATTATGTGTTGATGCACATCAAGACAAGAGAAGACCCATCATGTGTTGATAGAGGCCAAGTGAAGGAATGCATCATGCGTTGATGCATGTGAAGACTTGAAGTGAAGAAATCATCATGTGTTGATGATGTTCAAGACAAGATCCCGAAGTAAAGAAATCATCATGTGTTGATGATTGTCAAAGTCAATGACCCGGACTTGAAGTGTTGATGTGCGTCATCAAGCTTCAAGAAGATGCAAGGCAAAAGTATGACTAGCTAGGGTTAAGGATGTGTTCCTAGCCTTTTACCGGTCTCGGTGTTTGGTTGATAGACCGGATTGCTAGTATAGGATTGTCGTACTATTAAGAGGGGTCTTGACTAGTAGCATGAGTTAGTCATGTGTTGATAGCTCATTGTGTTTGCTCTAGCTCATCTATGCATGGAGCTATTATTTGCGAATGTGTTTTGCAAATAGCCGAGGCTCATGCATTTAATCTTTGTAGCATGGGACTATACTTTGCAAATGTGTTTTGCAAATGGTTGAAGTCCATGCGCCTTAGCCTTGTAGCATGATGCTGTTATTTGTGAATGTGTTTTGCAAATAGTTGATGCTCATGTTTGATTTCTTGTAGCATGTGACTTAAGTTTGCAGATGTGTTTTGCAAATGGTGTAAGTACATGTACCTTTTTCCTTGTGGCATGATTCTAAAAGTTTGCAAATGTGTTTTGCAACTTGCTAGGAATCTTGCTATTGATCCTTGTTGGCATGGCTTGTCAATTAGCAAATGTGTTTTGAAATTGAAGTTGTTGAAAAAGCCATTGCTGTTTTCTGTCAGGATAATCGGAAGTTCCGATTGTATAACTGCGGAAGTTCCGCGGTCCGGACGGTCCGATTTTCGGCGGAACGTTTTTTCCAGAGAGCACCCTTTTTGGGGACTTAGCCGATTTCTCGAAGTGTGGAAGTTCCGCCATGATACGAGCAGAAGTTCCGATTATCGGTTGCTCCGAAATTCTTGCGGTTTGTTTTTTCCAGAGAAGCACCATTTTGGGACTTAGCCAAAATTTGGATGTGCGGTAGTTCCGCTATGTGTTGTGCGGAACTTCAAGATTGGAACTTCCGCAACTTGGTTGGCGGTAGTTCGCACTAAAAATCAAGCGGCTAGTTTTCTCGTCGACATAGCCGTTCTTTGTGCTTTTCTACGAGTGCGGTAGTTAGGCCTATACATGGCGGAACTTCCGATTTCCACGATTTTCGGGGTTTGTCTCCCAACGGCTAGTTGTTGTGTGTGGGCTATATATAGCCACCTTGGCGGTTGGGAGAGGTTCTTTGGTGCTATTGTTGTGGATTTCATGGGGATATGTTCGGATCTTAGGATGATGTGACAATTGGCAATGACGTTTCACGGTTTATGCGTTTCACGTGTTTTCGACAAAGTTCTGAGCTTCTTGGGCGAGGCGGTCCGACCGGTCCTTGCACGCGGTCCGATCCGGTCCCAAATCGGTCGGGCCGGCCATGTGGGGCGGTCGGACCGCGATGACCAAAGTGGTCAAAATGAGTGGGCCAAAAATAGGTGTTGTAGGCAAGTGAGGGGATCCCAATGCACTTGGTCTCATGATTTTTGGAGTCTCGATAAAAGTTCTATTGGTTTAAAGTTTCGGAAGGTTTGGATTTTCGGGGTTGAAATTCGCTAAGTCCCAAAGGCGGTCCGACCGCTCATTGTGGAGCGGTCCGACCGCCGGAGGCGGTCCGACCGCTCACTGGAGCGGTCGGACCGGTATTGACTTGAACGTCGGCCAACCGTGGCGATGTTGATTTGTTAGGTCAAAGTCATTGGTTTCATGGCATATGATTTGCATGATGCATGTTTTGACTAACATGGGTCAAGTTGTGAAGAACTTGTTCCCGAATTCGTGTTTGCTTGTCTATGGTTGTGCAGGTAGCTTGGTGGTCAACGACGGTCAACGGCGAGGAGGATCGGGACTAGACTTGGAGAGTTGAGGTCGAGCGATTGGCGATGCGGGTGAGTCAACGACTCAAGCGTGACACAAGATGGACAAGGGTGACCTATTGGCAAATCCATGACGCATGGTGAAGCGGTTTAGGTCAAAAGGTTAAAGACGGCGCTTTCGGAAGCGTGCGTGTGTGAGCCGTTTGTTAGTGGGCCTTAACGGGAGCCCAATGGAGTCAAACCCTAGGAGTCTAGGCCTCCACTATAAATAGGGGGAGGTGGTGGCTGCACCACCTAGCTCTTTTCTCTCTCGCCTTTTTATGTTTCAAAACCCTAATTATCTTTAGGGGAGTTGAGGTGGAGGCTAGGGCTCTTGATGGTTTGTGGTGAATTTTATGATCTTTGATTGTCCACTGATCCATGATGGTGTGGATGTAATCCAGCATCAATCACGAAATCAATCTATGCAAGGTTTGCTTGAGATAAGTCTCTTTTCGTTCTTGCTTTCAATTTGGTGATTTTAGGGCTTCCTTTGATCCGCGAGTTTGTGATTGATTCTTTCACGTGAATTAGCTTGCTGTGATATGTGTGAATCTATCTAGCATCATCTTGATCATCAATCTCTCACGAACAAGCTTTAGGATCAAGTTTTCGTTCTTGCGGTTTAAGACCTTCATTAATCAATTGGCAATTGCTCAAGATCGTTCCAAGAATTATCATAATATTCAATTGGAATAGGTCCTCAATAGCATATAGAAGGTGTGTGCAAAGTTTCATAAAGATTGAAGTTTAGAATCAAAAGTTTCACCTAATTGCAACTTCGTCATCGGACTTATTTTATCATTGCGGATCGGTTCGAGTCGGCCGGTCGGACCGCCGTCATCACCGGTCGAGACCGATTTTGAGCGGTCCACCGCCAACAACGCCGGCCGATCGCTGACAATCGGTCCGACCGGTTGGGTCCAACGGTCGATCCGCCGCGTCTTGTGTTTGCAATCTTAGTTGATTTTGTTATTTTGCTTAGGGATTTAATTGGATTCAATACTAGTCTTCCGTTAGATCGGTATATTGATCTTTATAGCTTCATCATAGCTATTGGAGTGAAATTGTGTTGAATTCATTATTTGGGAAAAAGTGGCGTGCTCTATTCACCCCCTCTAGTCGCCTTTTCGGTCCAACAATTGTTAAGTGATATACTCATTCTTTGAGCTAAGAGCAAGCCTCTATTCTCTTTTGTGCATGTGTTGCACTTGGTGAGATTAGAGAGTAAACCCTAAGTGCATGTGTTGCCTTAGGTAGTGGATTAATGTATCCATTTGAGCTTAGACACTTGATCGGTTCAAGTGAGAGTTGAGATTTGTTACTCTTGGTGTTTGCAGACACCTAGACGGCGTGGAGGCGTCGTCGGCGCGTGATCTTCTCAAGAAGCTTGTGAGAAGACCCGCGGTTTGTGAGTGGTTTGGTGCTCACCATCTCCGGAGTGGAGGAAGAGCAACCATAGTTGAGTGAGGTGTTGGTTCGTTAGGAACCGGTCCAAGTGTTTGGACTTACCTCGGAGGTATTGGCTTAATTAGTGGGCCGGTCCAATTTGTTTGGGCTAACCTCAACGTGGATTAGGGAGGCCAAGCAAGTCTCCAACACCACGGTAAAACATAATTGTGTCATCTTGTTTTTACTTGTGCTTTACTTTGAGCAATTTACATTCTTGCTTTAATTGCTTATATATCTTGTATGATGGCTCATATTGTATTGTGTTCATATTGTTGGTGCACTTAGTTGAGCCTAGTTTATTTAGGTTTTAATTGTGCAAAACCAATTCGCTATTAGCTTCCGCATTTATATATTGGTTTAGCGCGAAAGATTTTTAAAACCGCCTATTCACCCCCTCTAGTCGGCCACCTCGATCTTACAGCAGCGCTGCCACATGACTCCACCTCAGGTCCGCTTAATCGCAGACGCGAATTTCCGTCAACCAAATTACAATTCAGTTACGTACGCAGGGCCGCCTCGGCCTATAAGTACTACCTATTCCACTGCGGGTTCTACTGCATTGTAACATCCTAATTTTATGAGCTTTTAAAAATCTCATATTAGTTAGTTGTTGGAAAATTCACCATTTGGATTTTATTTGAATTTTAATTAAAGCTTAATATGAAATTTTAGAATCAAAACAATTTAACATGATTAATTCCAACATCAACAATTGTCAAAACTATTTTACTTGGATTCTACATGCTTGGATATATTTTTATATTTTTCTAGAATTTTTTGAGTTCATTTGCTATTTTCTATTGGCCATTTGGATTTTTTGTATTTCCTAAAATAGAAAATCTATTTAAAATCTAAGAACATTGCTTGGGCCGAAACCCAAACCCTATTCCTACCGGCCCATCACCGTGTTGCCAGGTGGACCCGTGTGTGCCTTCGTCTCCGAGGCCGTCTTCCTTGCGCAGCCTCACCTCCAACCGCCATTGCTGTGCTTGTGCCCCGTGATACGGATTACCGGGTCTTCACGTCGTAGGATCGAGGGGGATAAATAGAGAAAGCCTATTGAGAAGCAAATCTTGGCAACACACTCCAATGAGATAGCCTCCAACAAAGAACTCAATCAACAATCTCTCTAATTGAACGATAGTGTCCATACATCCGTCATACGATGCTCCTTACAATCCATAGGAAATACAAGGACAAGATGGGGGAACTCCCAACCTAGGGGATCTAACCCTAGGCAAGAGCAAAGCTCAAGTCTTCTTTCTGTTTTCTCTCCCCCTTGCTGTTGGGTGGAGGGGCCCCTTTTATAGTGGGGGTCGGGTGGGAGAAGTTCGGTTCGGCCCAGGCGTCGGCCCGGACCGGCGGCGGGCGGCCGGTCGGGCCGGCGTGGGAGGTCGATCGGCCGGCGGTCGGTCAGGTCGACCGCCGTTGAACTTGGTTCGGCCCGGCGTCGGGCCGATGCGGAATAGCGACGACGATCGAGTTGGGGAGTTTGGTTCGGCCAGAGCGTCGGCCGTCGACGGCGTGGCGGCCGGTCGGCCGGCGTGGAGGCGGTCGGCCGGTCTGGAACAAGAAAGCGACCCTTTGTCTCCGGTCATCATTCCTCTTGCCATCTTCTCCATGGTGATTAAACATACATATGGAGCATGAGGTAGCATCCGGCTCTCGAGATATCAAGCGAGACTCAAGTAAGGCGACTTCACCTCAATGTTAAGTTGTTGCGCTCGCGCTCTTGTCATTGGTCCCTTGGGCGTGATGGAGGTGACTTGGCCCTCGTTGGAGTTGATGGAGTTGGTGTCGATGTCCTCATCATCCCCCCCTTCTTGGAAAGGAGTCGTCCTCGACTCGATGTGTTCTGGCTCCAAGAATGGTGATAAGTCCTCCACATTAAAGGTAGAGCTCACCGCGTACTTGTCGCTTGGAAGGTCAATCTCATATGCGTTGTCATTGATCTTTTTGAGCACTTTGAAAGGTCCGTCGCCGCGTGGCTTCAACTTGGAGGCGCTCGGTGGGAAGCGGTCTTTGCGAAGGTGAATCCATACCAAGTCGCCGGGCTCAAATAGCATTTGCTTCTTGTGCATATTGGCCTTCTGTGCATAGAGGCGGGTTTTCTTTTCAATTTCCTCCCGGGTTTTGAGGTGAATTTTCTTCACGAAGTCGGCTCACTTGGAGGCTTCCATGTTGACTCGTTCTTGTAGCGGTAGTGGAAGAAGATCAAGTGGTGTAAATGGTTTGAAGCCATACACCACTTGAAAGGGCACATGTTGGTGGTGGAGTGAGCGGCGCGGTTGTGGCGAACTCCACGTGAGGTAGACATTCTTCCCACTCTTTGAGGCTCTTCTTGATCATGGTCCTTAAAAGACTTGATAAGGTGCGATTCACAACCTCGGTTTGGCCGTCGATCTGCGGGTGGCGGTGGTGGAGAAAAGCGACTTGGTGCCAAGTTTTGCCCACAAAGTCTTCCAAAGATAGCTCATGAATTTGACATCGCGGCCGTTGTGATCGTCCTAGGCATTCCATGGGCGTACAATCTCCTGAAAAAGCAGGTTAGCTACATGGGAAGCATCATCGCATTTATGACAAGCAATAAAATGAGCCATTTTGGAGAATCTATCAACAATCACAAAAACTGAATCCTTACCCGTCTTCGTTCTAGGTAAGCCCAATACAAAGTCCATGCTAATGTCCTCCCAAGGAGCACCAGGAATGGGAAGCGGGGTATACAAACCGTGGGGATTGAGCTTGGACTTCGCCTTGTGACACGTGATGCACCGTTGAACATACCTCTGAACGTCTCGTCGCATTTTAGGCCAATAGTAGTGATCGGAGAGCATGGTGTAGGTCTTTTCCCTTCCAAAGTGTCCCATTAAGCCGACATGAGACTCCTGCACAAGGAACAAACGAACAGACGACTCGGGAATACAAAGCTTGTTAGTATAAAAGAGGAAACCGTTGTGCATGTGGTACTTTTCCCAACCCTTCCCATCACAGCATTGCGAAAAAGGCATAGAGAAAGCAGGATCATTCGCATACAAAGATTTCAAACTTTCTAAGCCAAGTACCTTGGCCTCTAGTTGCACCAGCATGATATGTTTTCTAGAAAGAGCGTCGGCTACCACATTCTCCTTCCCTTTCTTATACTTCACAACATAAGGGAAAGTTTCTATGAATTCGACCCATCTAGCATGACGACGATTTAATTTTGATTGGCCCTTAAGATATTTTAAAGATTCATGATCGGAGTGGATGACAAACTCTTTGGGCCAAAAGTAGTGTTGCCAAACTTCTAGCACCTAACCAAAGCATATAATTCTTTATCATACAGGGGTAATTAAGTTGGGCGCCATGTAATTTTTCGCTAAAAACGCTACTGGTCGCCCATTTTGCATCAAAACACCCCAATGCCCAACCCACTAGCATCACATTCCACTTCAAAAGTTTGGGTGAAGTCCAGAAAACAAGCAAAGGAGCTTGGTTAACCTTAACTTTAACTCTTGAAAAGACCTTTCTTGAGACTTACCCCAAACAAAGTTAACACCTTTTTGGTGAGTTCATTCAGAGGGCGGCAATGGTGCTAAAATCTTTCACAAACCGACGATAAAACTAGCCAAGCCATGGAAGCTACGAATTTGACTAACATTCAAAGGGTTGGCCAATTTTTATTGCTTCAATTTTAGCTTCATCAACTTCAATTCCCTTAGAAGAGACAATAAATCAGGAAGATCAATTTATTGGTGCAAAAGTGCATTTCTCAAGATTAGCAAATAGTTTCTCATTTCTAAGCACCTCTAAAACAAGCCTAACATGCTCAACATGCTCATCCAAGGATTTTCTATACACGAGAATATCATCAAAATAAACAACCACAAATTTCCCAATGTAAGCACGCAGACATGATTCATGAGGCGCATAAAGGTGCTAGGAGCATTGGACAAACCAAAAGGCATAACAAGCCACTCATACAAGCCAAACTTGGTTTTGAAAGCGGTCTTCCATTCATCTCCTCGTTCATTCTAATTTGGTGATACCCACTCTTCAAGTCAATTTTAGAAAAATGATGGAGCCACTCAATTCATCAAGCATATCATCAAGTCTAGGTATGGGGTGCCTATATCTAACCGTGATATTGTTGATAGCCTACAATCTACACACATCGCCAAGTGCCATCTTTCTTAGGGACAAGGATTACAGTGCAGACGCGCATGGGCTCAAGCTCTGCGGACATAGCCCTTGTCAAGTAGGGCTTGCACTTGACGTTGGATCTCCTTGGTCTCCTCGGGATTGGCGCGGTACGGCGGCCGGTTGGGGAGAGGAGCCCCGGGAATGAGGTCAATTCGATGCTCAATCCCTCTCAAAGGAGGAAGCCCGCCGAATCTCCTCGGGAAGGCGTCCTCAAATTCTGCAAGAGAAAAGAAAGAGCACTTAGAAGAGGGGGTGAGTCATTAGTTGAAAGAATAAGGTCCTTGCACACTAAAAAGAGGGGCATATGGTGGAGTCCTCCTCACTTCTCTCACATCGATTTGGTAGCTAGCATGACTAAAGCTCTCTCCTCTCCTTTCTTTTGGCCGCTCTTGTGGGTTTTGTGGTTCTCACACACCGAAGGGTGGCCCTCATTCTTTACCCTTTCTCCTTGGCAGGTAGCAACCCGTGGAGCATTGTCGGCGAGGATCTGGCTGGGAGTCATGGGACGACACCACCTCTTGGTTATGCCATTTGAACTTGTAGTGGTTGGTTCGACCCTCATGTGTCACCGCCGATCGTCTTGCCACGGCCTCCCCAACAGAGATGGCACACCGTCATGGGCACCACATCACACTCCACCGAGTCAGCGTAGGCTCCAATTTGGAAAGTGACCTTTGTCATGTATTGCACCTTGACCGTGCCACAATCACTTAACCATTGTACATGGTAAGGGTGAGGATGCATCTCCAATTTGAGTCCCAACTTCGAGCACCGTTCTTGGCTTGCAAGGTTGTGACAACTCCCGCCATCAATAATCACTTTGATGGATTTTCCTTGTATGCCACCTTGGTTTGAAATAAATTGGTCCTTTGCTCAGGCTCATCTTGTTTCCGGACCGTCAAAGTCTTCTTTGTGACAATGAGAGCCGGGCTCATATCAAAGTCACAAAAGAGTGGGTCTTGGGCCTCTTCTTGTTGGGCATCTTCACGGTTAGCAATCTCATTTAATCTCTCGGCCTCTTCATTACTATTGGATTCATATTCTCCATCTTGGTCACAATCATGGTTGGGTGTTTGGGCACTCCTTGCAATGTGCCCACGGCCCAAACACTTGAAACATTGGATCTCACGGCTCTTGGCGGTGGATCCGACTGAAGAAGACCCACTTGTTGCTGGAACTCGCCGGGTAAGGGGTGTGGGTGCTTCTTTGGTGCCGGTGGTGGTGGTTGGAGGCCTTATGCTTGAGCGCCTCCACCACTCCCTTGGGTGTAGCTCTTCTCGAGTGGGATCTTGGATGTTGATTTGTTGCTATATGTTGTAGCCACAGGCGTGAAGGTTGTATAATCTGCGGGCATTCTTTGAATCTTGTTGCACTTGCCTCTCGCCTTGGTAGCTTGGTGCACTAGCTCGACCACGTTGTTGTATGGTTGGAACTCGTGATCCTCTTGATGGAGTAGTTCAAGCCCGACATGAAGCAGGCCATGGTTTGTTCTTCTGCCTCTTGTATGTTGGCTCGTATCATGGCTTTCTCAATCTCCTTATAGTACTCCTCAACAGACCGGTTGCCTTGCTTCATGTTTTGCAATTGGTCATACAAGTCCCTCTTGTAGTGCTTGGGCACAAATCTTGCCCTCATCTCATGCTTCATCTCAACCCAAGGCGCTCACAGGCCTCTCATTGCGGGCTTCCCTTTGGTTGATTACTGCTCCCACCATATGAGTGCATAGTCATCAAACTCAACCGATGCCATTGCTAGTTTCTTCTCTTGAGTAATTATGCAAGAAATATTTTATCCACTTTCAACTCCCAAGTGAGATATGCTTCGGATTCTGACCTCCATCAAATTTGGGTATGGTGAACTTTAGCTTCCCAAACCTTTCCTCTTCACGCTCATACCGGTACCTTCGCGGGGTCCATCACGCGACCTCGGCTCCCATCCATCATCGTAAAGATCGCAATGCCTTACGCTCTTCTTGGTGGAGGTGGGTGAGCTTGGTGATGGTGGGTGCGGTCCCTTCTTGCTTGCCGCTCGAGAGCAGCGCTCGGCGGTTTACGCATCGGTCTCATCCAATTCAACCTCATGTGCTCCCAGCGGATTCGCTCGAAGTTCCCTAATGATGTCGGCCACGAGGTTGGCTCGGAGAACCCCGAATTGTTGGTTGATCTCGATCTCCAAGTCCCTTTGAGTACTGGCCATTGTTTCCTGGATCTCTTGTCGAAGGGTGCCCCTCAACGCATTGAGCTGCGTTTGAGTGACACAATCAGCGCCCAACACATCTCCTGCTGCAGGGTGGCCTCCTCCTGACATGGTTAGTAGCCAACAAAGAGAAACAAAGTTTAGCTTGTAAAGAAAATATGTGAAATCTCACTCTCCTCACCTTCCACCAACCAAGTCCTTGTACTCCCTCACGGATTGTGGAAGAGGATTGAGAGAGTTCTTTGCTGGAGACCTTGAACACACACACAATTTATGTGGAGCTTGGAAGGGGTGAGTATACAAAAACAAACACAAAACGAATTTCAAGTGAAATAATGCTAAAAGGAATCCAAACTAGATTGCAATAGCCTAGGTGCCGATCCCAAGTCAAATGAACCCACACACACTCCCAAAGATGATGGTACTAGAATGCAACCAAAGGTAATGAGCTAAAGCAAAGGATGGAAGTGAAGGTAGAATTAGCTCGTGTTGCACTAGTAAGGGAAGACGCTAGTTCGATTGCAAAGTTGTATGGCTATAGATTGCATATGTCAATAAGAATGCACCAACATGTAGGGAGCGTGCCCGGAAAGGTATTTGAGTTGGCTCTCCCCTTCCCCCTTTTATTTCTTTCTTTTTTTTTTGATGCCTCGTTGGGACAACTCTCTTGACTTTTCTTTTTCTGTTCCTGTTTTGGAGGGGAAGGTATTTCTTTGTTGCCCAACTCAAGTCATATGAATGTCCGACGGATTCACGCTCTATGAATGGATCTAGGTGCACCGATTATTTTACACATGCAAAGCCAAGCAATCATGGATGAACTAGTCTGACTAGGGGCAAAGGTATTCGCAAAGGTTCGATAAAGGCTTACAAGGCTCAAAGTCGAGGTTGAAACGTTGCGCTTTTGGAAAGTTCTTTATTCGTTTCTCCACGGCGGTCGACCGGTGTGTCCAACAGTCGGACCGGTCGTCAGCAGTAGGACCGGTGCGGTCCAGCGTCGGACGGTCGGCCACCGGTTCGAACCGTTGGTTCGGCCGGTCGAGCCGATTCACGAACGAGCCAGATCGATCGGCCGAAATGGCGAATTTCTTCGATTCGAGCGATTCCTCGGTCCAAATGGCACAAAAATCACAGGGAAGTAGATCGGCACATAAGCAAAGTATCTATTGGATCCAAATTAGCAAAACTCAACAATCAAACTCGAATCGGAGCTAGGGTTGTCAAATTTGGGAAGAACACATGAACCCTAGAAGCAAAAAAGTGATAGATCGATCCTACCGTGGCAACCAAGAGCTCGATACCAAGATGATACGGATTACGGGTCTTCACGTCGTAGGATCGAGGGGATAAATAGAAAGCCTATTGAGAAGCAAATCTTGGCAACACACTCCAATGAGATAGCCTCCAACAAAGAACTCAATCAACAATCTCTCTAATTGAACGATCGTGTCCATACATCCGTCGACGATGCTCCTTGCAATCCATAGGAAATACAAGGACAAGATGGGGAACTCCCAACCTAGGGATCTAACCTAGGCAAGAGCAAAGCTCAAGTCTTCTTCTGCTTTCTCTCCCCTTCTTTGTTGGGTGGAGGGCCCCTTTTATAGTGGGGTCGGGTGGGAGAAGTTCGTTCGGCCAGCGTCGGCGGTCGGACGGCGTGGGAGGCCGGCGGACCGGCGTGGGGCCGGCTCGGCCGGCGGTCGATCGCGGTCGACCGCCTGATTGAACTAGGTTCGGCCGGCGTCGGACCGATGCGAATATGACGAGCGGTCGAGTTGGGGGAGTTTGGTTCGGCCCAGGCGTCGGCCGGTCTGACCGGCGTGGGCGGCCGTCGGCCGGTGTGGGAGGCGGTCGACCGGCCTGAACAGAGCAAAGCGACCCTTTGTCTCCGGTCATCATTCCTCTTGCCATCTTCTCCGCCGGTGATTAAACATACATATGGAGCATGAGGTAGCATCCAGCTCTCAGAGATATCAAAGCGAGACTCAAGTAAGAGCGACTTCACCTCAATGTTAAGTTGTTGCGCTCGCGCTCTTGTCATTGGTCCCTTGGGCGTGATGGAGGTGACTTGGCCCTCGTTGGAGTTGATGGAGTTGGTGTCGATGTCCTCATCACCCCGTCTGACAAAAGGGCAAATCAACCCTGATTTTTCGTGTGGACCTCACCATCTAGAAGCTCTATCTAAACCGCAACCGTTTTGATATCGTATCTTATCTGAATCCCTTTGAATTTCCTTACCTCGTCTCAAGTCTGAGATGAACTCTGCCGCCAACACGCCATCCTAGCCTCGCCCTCGCTCTATAAATAGGACCCTGAGGATTGCCCTTGCACCCTCGTTCAGAACTCCCAAGTCTCCACCTCTCTGAAACCCTAGAGCCACCGCAATCGGAGCTTTAGCTTTTCGATCGAAGATTTGTTTTTTGATTTTCACCGCCGGCGAGTCACCGCCGTTTGTTGTCAACCATCGATTCCAAAGCCGCAACACCGCTGGTCTAACGTGTTTGCCCACGTGTGCCGCCATCTCAACCTTCGCGTCTGCGTGTCGCGTGTGTGGCGCCATGTCAGCGGTCACGTGCACGCGTGCGTGGCACGGTTCACCAAACCCTAGATCCAAACTTCCGTAAGCCCAATCCACCGTGAGCCGTGTCTATGCCATGTGGGGTCCACCTGCCAGATCACTGTTCCGTAGACCCGTGCACCCGTAGACCCATGAGCCGAGTCCGTGGACCGGGTCTATAAACCCTGGGCCCCATATGTCAGTGTCTCAACCATTTTCTCTGGATTTATTTTAATTCCAAAATTCCCTTGCTGACGTCATAATCCAGATTTTTTTATTAGAAAAATAATTCGGATAATTCCAAATATTCCAATTTATGCTATTTCTTTAGGTTTTGATCTTTCAAATGCCATATCTTTTTCATCTGAACTCCGATTGAGCCTATTAAAATTCCTAAATTCATCTAAATTTGAGCTCTATTTATTTAAGATTTTTATTTAATTTTTGAATTTTTTTCTTTTTAATTAATTAATTAAATTTATTTATTTCGTTTGCGAGTAGACGTTGATACATCGGAGAATTTTGAAGGAGGAGTGCACCATGATCAAGACTAGTACCTAGACCTATTCCAAGGCAAGTTATACTTTTGATCATACTGCACTCATTTTTCAAAATACTTTGAATCAAATTATTGTATTTTACTTTAAGTATTTATTTAAATGCTTTTAGGTTTAGTTATTAATCCAATTTGTTACATTCACATTGTCTATTGTTATGTCATATCTTTTGTCACCCTAGATTGGTTCATTACTAGTTGGTATTATCAAAGCACCAATGTGGATTGGTTAGGAATGTGTAGATTAATTGCTTAGTCATGCTACGAGTCATCATTTCATATGAGTTGCTGTGGATATCGTGAGGATATGTGCACGATCTCAGGATGATGAGTCAATTGGCAATGACGTTGTTGGTTTGCAAAATCTCGCGTTTTCGGGTTTGCTCCAATCTTTGTCAAAGCCACCGGCGATCGATCGGTTGTCTTGGGCGGTCGACCGCCCGTGGAGGAGTCCGACCGGCCATGGTGGCCGGTCCGACCGCCGCTTTGAAAGTTGGGTTTTTGGAGCTGGGCCAAAAATAGGTTGTGTAGGCAAGTGAGGGGAGTCTTCTGGATGTGGTCCCATCATTTTTGGAGCTCCCAGTCAAAAGTTCTATTCGTTTAAAATTTCCAGAAGGTTTCGGAATTTCTCGCTTGAATTTTGGCTAAGTCCTTTGGACCGTCCGACCATTGTTGTGGGAGCGGTCCGATCCAAACATGAATCGGTCGGGCCGGCCACGTGGGGCGATCAGGCCAGCGATCCTGGAGGTGACCCAAGTGTTGCATTGAGTTGGTTTCAAGTGTGTTTTATATGAACTTCAATGCTTTATTGTTGTATATCGCATTGCGGAACGACGTGGGTCAAGTTGTGAAGAACTTGTTCCCTAAGCGATTTGTTTGTCTATTGCATGCGGTGGCTTGCAGTCAACGGCGTCAATCGTGAGTGGATCGGGACTACGCTTGGAGAGCCGAGGTCGAGCGATCGGGATACCGGGTGAGGTTGTGTGACTCAAGCATGGTGCGTAATGGACAAGATGGATCAAGCGGGTGGTTCAAATACCGGTTGGATCGGCGGTGCGGATATCGGTGCGAGTCTCGGGAGGTTCCGATGGGATTCGGACAAGAGAGGCTTGGCGTCGATGAGAACCGCTGATCAACCTACACGTGGTGAAGCAGGCGATTGCTTCGAGAGTTATTTGTGTGTGGGTCCCATGTGTAAGAGACCCAAAAAGGGAAACCCTAGCTCTCTAGTATAAATAGGAAGGGGAGAGGTGGAAAACCGAAGCAAGCATTCATTTAGCCCCCTTCTTCCTTTTTCTAGGGTTTGGAGGAGAGGAGAGGAGAACTAGGGTTTGGAGTGTGCTCCTTGTTGAGCTTTTGCCCTCCTTGGTGGAGAGGCTTTGTAAGCATCTATTGTGAGTGAACAATCTTGTGATGCTTAATTGAAAGATCAATTGCTCCCTTTGTGTTCTTCTCTCTTTTGGATGTTTTTGGTGCTTCCTTGATTCAAAGGTTCATACTTGGTCTCTTGGCCTACTTTATCTTACCTTAATGTGTGGGATTACTCCTAGAGTCATCTAGATCATCAAACCCCCACAAGCAAGTCTTGAATCAAGATTTTCTCATTTCTAGGGTTTGTGCACCTCTTTGGTAAAATCTCAAGAGATCGATTCTACGAAGTGGATCTGACGGATCGTCGCTAGAAATAGGTCTCTAATATCATTAGGAAGGTGTGCTAGAAATTTGGTCAAGTTTTATTGGTTGAATCAAAAGTTGGATCAAATTTCGTTTTGGATTTGGGTGGAGTTTTTCAGTACTGGACTCCACCGGTCCGATCGACCTTTCAACGGCGGTTCGACCGCCCGTGTATTCGAACCATTGGTTTGCCGGGTCGAACCGCATCCACCGGTCCGACCATTTGGTTAGTTGCTTGGTCGGACATTTGGATGACCGTCGGTCCGACCGCCGTGGTAGCCGGTCCGACCGCCTGTGCCTGATGAAGAACATTGAGTTCTTTTCTCCTTTTTTGTGTCGTGTGCTTGAGGGGTTTATCAAATCCAACACAAGGCTTCCGTTGTGTGCACACTGAACTTCTTAGCTTCCATAGCTAAAGGGGTAAAGTTCGTGTTGGTTTTGATTTAGGCGAGAAAGTTTTGAAAGCGCCTATTCACCCCCCTAGTCGCCTTTCCGGTCCTACAGTTGCAAATATTGATATGACTAAGTAATTATGGAACTTTGTGTAAAACCGTGTGCGCTGTGTGCTATTACTCGTTGATGGCATGTGTTGCACTTAACCAATAGGGTGGGAAAAGACTTAGACTGAGGCAAGTGGTGGATATTGTGGGATATGGTGGAAGCTGTGTGTATGGGAATATTAGTCTGTGTGATATTAGTTAGAAATTGGAAATCTTGCCTTGGTCAATTAAGAACTTAACTTTGTCCGCCATTAAACTGGGTCTTTCGTACAACCACATGCTTAATGGGAACGGGCATAACTTAGTAGGCTATGGAATCTTGACATTGATTACTCAAGCTGATAGGTTAGGTTGTGTACTAGGGTGGAGGTGTATTTCTGTCTCAGTGACGACTCACATCGCGGGACGATTCGCCACTTCCCAGTCGAACGGTGTCTGTCGTACCAAGAGCTGTGTTCATAAATTGGACGGCAGTAAAGCACATCGGGAGTGTCAATGCTTGAGATGATGTTTATGAAAGGTTTTGTTATTATTAGTGCTAGCTACACTGATAATATCATGTGGGTAAAGTGTATAACCTCTGCAGAGTGTTAATAAATCTATTTGAATAGCCGCATTCGCGATCATGGACATGCTCGGGGATTTCACACGTGTTGGAAATAAGCCCTAGAGGAAATCATAAAGATGACTGACTATATTTCATTATGTTCATAACATTGGATAATATGTTATCTTGTTCCAAGAATAATATCAATAATATTTATTATCAAGGATGCGACTTGATTGTGAAACTCTATATTTCTGCGATGATTATTCTTAAAAGTTCCCTGTCAGATACATATGAGAACACATATGAATAGACTAGCATATGTATTGGTTGATGACTATGTTTCACATGGTCATGGATATGGAGATATCTAACCAATAATATGGACACATGTTAGAGAGATGTCGCCCTCTGTTGGTGCAGAGACACATGCAAGTTCTTCAAGTTGAAGCAGCGGCTTAGCCTTTGGGCATGCATTACTAGGGTTGCACGAACTACTCCTCTGACAATCCCGATCGCCGTTGGGACACAAGCAGCTATCGGCAGCCGGTAAGGACCAGTTCTGTATGGTTCCCTACTATTTCTCTTTCAAAGTACGCACTAACAACCTCTCACATCTACTTGTAGTCCCCGGATCCGCTATATTGCTACCACAAGTGGATTGACCAAGAGATCCACCCACGCGACCAGTGACGTATTGACTACGAGGAGTGGAATGCCAAAAGGGCATTCGAGATCCGAGAGGAGGAGCACCGCAACGATGAGCAAAATGAGTGTATCCATCGGGTGACGCAAGCTCATCTCGAGACGTGCAGGCACAGGGAGCGTGAGAAAAAGAGGGAAATAGCGGCCAAGACGAGGGAGGCCGGCGAGAAGTACAATGTCGAGCTCGCAAGGAAGGGTAAATGGCCCCGGTCGACGCAGTAGGTCGGGCCATTCCGTACTAGTCCCCCGTCTTACCCGCAATATTTTTTACTATCCCCTAAAGTCATATATTCTTACATAGTCCGGATATTTGTGTACTAGTGTGCTGTAGTAGTAGTGAGGATGACTAAAGCAATTAGTCGAACCATCATGCCATGTGACCACGTGTAACATTTTTTGTCCGCGGATTCAAATGTATTCCAAGTTCCTTGCCTCGCACTTAACCTTCGGTCCATGGAGTAAATTTTTCTAGTAACAAAAAGTCAAAATCGTGTAAATGTGAACAGAAGATAGAGGCACAAGCACAATCCCAACTCCTCCCACAAGTTGGTAAGGAAGATAAAATTATGTGAATTTACTATTACTCAAAACTACAACATATCACACTGATATTACATAACATTGAGCAAAATATCATAACACTTAGTTTTTTACAAATCAAAGTGATATTCCAGGACATTGGAAACCACATATTACGACTGTCTGTGCTTTCATGTGGCCGCGACCTCAACGTCCCCCATGTGAACTCCTCGAGTCGGGCGGCCGGATGAGGTCCCTGCGGCAACATCCTGAGTGCCCGTGTCTCCTTCGTACTGAGGATTTCTCGTCGTGTATTTCTTAAAAGTGTGCCCACACTCCCTGCAAATGGAGCACTTCTTCGTTCAACATCTAACTTCTGCTTCGTCCATGTCGTTCCGATGCGACGTACCTGTCACCGATCGACCTTTCCCGTCATCCTTTCAATGTTCGTGGCTCAGATTAGTTGCTCCTTGTCGGATGGCTAGTGAAATGGCAAACCACGTCGTAACCATACATCTCCGCACTCCATGTTTGCATCACCTCCTCCTTGTTGAAGTAATCAGAGAAGTACTGCCTAGAATGTTGCGCCACCGTGGAACATGCGGATATGATATGGGAGCAGGGCCTTTATAGAAGAAGGGGCTTGTTGCAAGTGCATACACAACTAGCACGACGTAGCGTGCACTCGTGGGTAATCCTCTCGCATTTGTCCCGCGGCGTCCTTTACCCTGCACATTATCCCGAAGCGAAGCTCCCTTGTGCCCATCTTGAATGCCCGATGCATCTTACCCTTGTTGCTCTTCTCCTCCATGTACTTGGTGATCATGGCACAGTAGAGTACTCGGTCATTTGCTATGGCGAGCGACGCGTTGTTGCTTCTGTCAACGAAGTGATTTGTCGTATCGCGGAGAATTTCCCCACAATACCAACCAAAGGGAGGCACCTTGCGACGCGCATGGCCTAGTTGTAAACCTCGGCTAGATTGGTTGCCATAACACCATATCGAGCACCAACTCTGTCATGTAGCAGCGACCACTTCTCCTTAGGCTCGTACTCAATCCAGTCCGAGAAGCATTTCACTTGCGCCCCCGTCCTCCTCGTCAGACTAGGACCATCTGTTGGTAGTTGTGGCAATACTTCGAGGGCATGGTTAGCACTTGGGGTGGCCCTTTTCGCTGCCTCCCTTCTGTGCATCCAGGCCCGCTCATCCAGAATCTCTCAAAGTGTTTCAAACTTCCGCTATTGGTTGGCGAACCCGGGAACGAAGGATCTCAGATTATATGTGTTCCATATACTAGTCCAGGAATAGCCAGTGTATACATTTAAATAAAAGTGATAGCACAATCATATCACATATTTATTGATCGATAATCAAAGTTTCTAACAGAATTGGGCACAATGCCAAATATAAACAAACAACGAAAGGAAAATAAATAGGTAAGCCACACGATTCACCACATGCAATCGCCTCGTGGCGTAGCCTAGTCATCCTGATCCTCGCCGTCTTGATAATAATCTTTACTTGAATAAATTTTATTCAGCAAGAGTAAGCACAACAACCGTGCCCGCAAGTTACACCCAATTAACAGAAGATAATGCATGCTGAATAATATTAAAGGGAAAGGAGCATGGTTATTTTGCACAACTTGCATTTTCATATTTAAATCTTTTACTAAGTTCAAGGCAATTCTTCAATCCATATCTAAAATCAGGTTTTTACATTTGAAATTTTAAAGTGGATAACCTCCAGTCAAGAATGGTGAAAGATAACCTCCTATCACATGGCCAACATCCCAATTATACCATAAGGATTAAGCATCCTGAAATCATTTGCTAAATTCATTTTAAATCAAAACCAAATTCTAACTTGGAGAGGCTTTGCTCAGCATGTCCATGACCATGGGCATGGCTATTCCAATAGTTTTACACTCTACAGAGGTTGTACAACTTTACCTGTGAGAGATAGTTTGCTTAACATGTTGGCCAATACACGCTTTCGTACGCGTGCAACTATGCAATTATCACTAGGCCTTTACAATACTCTACTCCAAGGTTATTATGCCCGCTAAGGTTTCACCTTCATTGGGTTAACCACCCGACGCCCCCTATTGCGCCAAGTGGGACTACTATCTAACCGACACTCGCACATCAACATGGCATAAACAACAAGAAGGTATTACAAACTATTTAACCTAGTCCTACCCACACATGACATGTGGTAGTACAGTGGAGCTTAGCAAGATGCGGCTCGAAGACCGGTCCTTAACCAACTTGGGCAACATTCCACAACCCTTGACTCGATCACGAAAATAGATCGATCTAGTACATTGACTTGCACCATACCAATCATCTATTTTGCCCAAGTCTAAACCATTTCAATTTATTTTGCAAGTAAAATCATTTTCTAAAATTTCTACTGGTAAGACAATACCATATACTCAATTTGAATTAAAATTGAATAATTTTGGCTAAACTCCCCAAATTCAAGATTTTGGTCTAAGCACTATCTAAGCATATCATTTCCAAATTTTATTTTAACTATGATGACAAGAGAATGACTATTCAAACATCAATATTGGTTATACAAAGGAAATAATGTAACTAGAACTTTAAAATAGGAATTTAAAATAACTGAATAGAAATATGCATGCAATAATAATTTAAAACAAAATTAAATAATTTAAAAATAATAGGGTCAACATGGTCAAAGGTATAACTTGCATTGCTCGAAGGACTCTTCTTCTCCAAATTCAAATTCCTCGAAGTCATCGAAATCTAAACGTGAAAATAAAAAAATCAAATAGTACTCAAGTAAATTTAAAAGAAAATACAAATAAACTCTAAATCAAATAATTTTAGTTCTGGAAGGTAGATATGGAATTTATAATAATATAGGAGTTTCAATTGACGAATTTGGAGTTCGTATGAAGGAGAACGAGCATCTGAAAGTTTGAATATCACAAGAAAAGATAGAATTTCGAGTATAGCTCATCTTCGAGTATTGTTCACCTTCCCAAGCACTGTTCATCTTCGAGTATTGTTTGTAGGATCGCGAAAAGGCTACAATAGAACAAAAAATTCTACCGCGCAACCAAAGAACCTCCGCTAGTAATGGATCACGAGATTACCACTAGACGTGCGGACTCGTAGCGGAAGTAGAATCGATGTAGCGAGTTGATGAAATAGTGGTCGTACTTGTCGCGTGTCTTCTCCTCCTGCTCGATGATCGTCACGAGTTGCGAATCGTCCTAGTGCTGATGCTTCGCAACAACACATGCAAGGTATCCGCACGTACGGGGCAGGGACACCACGCGCTGGAGTGCTAGTGCCGGCTGCGTGGTTGAGGAAGGTGTAGTTATTAGGGTTTCAGGAATTCGCAAAAGGATTACTACACCCCTTGCCACCGCTGCTCTATTTATAGGCATCCATAATGGGTCTCAAACTTGAGGCCTATTAGGAACTCGTGGCCTACAAGAATTTGGATCACCATCCAAATCAAATCTTTTCCCTTTAAGTATGTGACCCTATAGGTTCATGTGTAATCGGTCGTGACTTGGAAACTCTTTTCCTAACACAAGTCGTCAGCGGTACCTAGCAGCACGTATGTGACCCTATGATGACTTGGAAACTTTGAGGGTAGCTACTTAATAGCTTATAGATTCAACATGCTAAGTTTCATGCCATCTTGTAGGACCGTAAAGGCGACTAGAGGGGGGGTGAATAGGCGCTTTCTAAACTTTCTCGCCTAAATCAAATTCAACACGAACTTTACTCCGTTAGCTACGAAAGCTAAGAAGATCAGTAAGCACACAGTGGAAGCCTTGTGCTGAATTCGATAACCCCGCTCAACCACACGACACACAAGTGGAGAATTGAACTCACTGCTCGACGGGTATCGGCGGTCGATCGGCAGAGACACAAAGCGTCGACCGACGTTCAATGAGCGGTCGGACCGCTACTAATCGGCGGTCGGATCGGTGGATATCGGTTCGACCGGCGATACTAAGCGTCTGAAAACACGGGCGGTCGGACCGCCGTTGCAACACCGGTCTGACCGGTTCAGTCCAGAACTGAAAAATCAATCCCAAATCCAAAACGAAATTTGATCCTACTTTTGATTCAACCAATGAAACTTGACCAAATTTCGAGCACACCTCCCTAATGATATTAGAGACCTATTTCTAGTGACGATCCTTCAGATCCACTTCGCAGAATCGATCTCTCAAGTATTTAACAAAGAAGTGCACAAACCCTAGAAATATGAAAATCTTTGATTCAAGACTTGCTTGTGGGGGTTAATGATCTAGATGATTCTAGGAGTACTCCCACACATCAAAGCAAGACACAATGGGTCAAAAGACCAAGCTTAACCACTTGAATCAAGGAAGCACCAAATTCATCCAAATGAGAGAAGAACACAAAAGAGAGACAAATGAACTCTCAAGCAAGCATCACAAGATTGATTGATCTCACAAGATGCTTACAAAGCCACTACCTCAAGGAGGACAAGAGCTCACCAAGGAGCAACCACAATCTCTCCCTCTCTTCCTCTCCAAACCCTAACCCTAGAAAAGGCTAAGGGAAACCAAATGAAAAGCTTCCAGGGGTTTTACATCTCCCCCTTCTCTATTTATAGGAGAGGCCTAGGGTTTCACTTTTGGGACCCACTCACACATGGGACCCACACACAACATCTGTTGAAGCAATCGCTTTCGCTTCACCGTGTAGGTTGATCAGCGGTTCTCATCACGTCGCCAAGCCTCTCTTGTCCGAATCCCATCGGAACCTCCCAGAGACTCGCACCGATATCCGCACCACCTGATCAACCAGCTGCACCGAACTACCCGTTCGATCCATCTTGCCCATCCTGCACCATGCTTGTGTCACACGACCTCACCCGGTATCCATGATCGTTTTGGACCTCAGCTCTCCAAGCGTAGTCCCGATCCACTCACCGTTGACGTCGTTGACCTGCAAGCCACCTGCACAGCAATAGACAAACAAACCGTTTCCGGGAACAAGTTCTTCACAACTTGACCCACGTCACCTCCGCAATGCAATATACATCAATAAAGCATTGATAACCAAACATAAAACACAATCAAAACAACTCAATGCACACTTGGCTAACCTCCAAGTCATCGACGGTCTGACCGCCCCACAAGGCTAGTCCGACCGCCCCACAAGGCCGGTCCGACCGATTTCAGGCCGGTCGGACCGATCCCACAACGGCGGTCGGACCGCCCGAAAAGACTTAGCCAAAATCCCAGCTTGAAAATCCTAAACCTTCTGGAATTTTCAACTCAATAGAACTTTTGACTGGGAGCTCCAAAAATGATGTGACCACATCCAGGAGACTCCCCTCACTTGCCTGCACAACCTATTTTTGGCTTAGCTCCAAAAGCCACTTTCAGGTCAAGCCGGTCCGACCGGCAACCACTGCCGGTCCGACTGCTCCACGGCCGTCTCGATCGCCCACACCACCAATCGGACCGCTTTGTGGTCCGACAACTAAGCAAACCCCGAAAACGCGAGATTTTGCAAACCAACAAAGCCATTGCCAATTGACTCATCATCCTGAGATCGTGCACATATCCTCACGATATCCACACATCTCAAGAAAGGGAACAAGTTTTTCATACAAAATCTAGGCATGGGAAGAACAAACAGAGGAGGCTAAAAACAAGAACTGAGATTACAATTGATTTGCTCTTGGGAAAAGTTGATCAAAAGATCTTGTTGTATCATCCCAACAGAGAGCAACCCATTTTGGCACTTCTCAACCAAAATCAAACTAAAAACCAAGATATCAAAAATCAAGCCTTAACGAAAGAAAGGAACAGAGGGATGAACAAGAATGTAAACAAGAGATTTTTCATTCCTTGCATCAATTGATTACAGAGGAACACACAGAGGAATGATTACAAAGAACTTAGTTCATCCTCTCCCTCTCCATCTCAACAACTAAAGCCACAAAGCAAAACAACCTCTCCAAAGGCTCTTTTGAAAAAGCTAACCCTAATGCTCTCTCCAAAAGTCACCAAAACAACCAGGGGTTCACCTCTATTTATAGCCCTTGGCTAACGGGTCTCCAACCTGTTACACCGGCTAAACCCTAACGGATCCCGCTTCCACTTGTGCCGCCTTGCGAAATTACCCTTTCGCCCCTCGTGCACCTTCTGGAAGGTCCCGCATTCCTTGTTGTCCACGACTCGCAACCGCCTCGAGTGCACGCCGTCTTCGACACACCTTGATCGTTCTGACCTCAACGCCGCCTGCGTCTAGTCCGGTCTCCACGTGTCTCGCCACGACTCCGCCTCGATGCCCTGCAACCAGCACAGACAAGAAACACATCACATAGCATTGCTCGAGATAATAGAATCATCATTTGCACTTAACTCAAACTCATACACAACTCAAAATCAAAACTATGCACTCTCTGCACAGTTCTGCGCACAAACGGAAGTTCCGATTTCTCCAAGGCGGAAGTTCCGAAGATCGGTACTTCCGCATACCCAGGGCGGAAGTTCCGCACATTACCGAATCACAACACGCTGCTCAGGTCAATCGGAAGCTCCGCTTTCCCAGTGCGGAAGTTCCGATGATCGGTACTTCCGCATTCCCAGGGCGAAAGTTCCGCACAGTGCCAAAACACAACTCATTGCTCAGGTTAATCGGAAGTTCCGCTTTCCCAGTGCGGAAGTTTCGATGATCGATACTTCCGGTCTTCCAGGGCGGAAGTTCCGCACAGTACAGAAACAAAACAGCAGTGAATCAAATCACAAACTTTTTGTGGATATCGTGAGGATATGTGCACGATCTTAGAATGATGAGTCAATTGGCAATGGCTTTGTTGGTTTGCAAAATCCCGCGTTTTGATTTTGTTAAGGTCGCTGCACCACGAAGCGGTCGATCGGTGGCTCGGCGGTAAGACCGCCAGGATTGGGCGTCCGACCGGCCGTGGTGGCCGGTCCGACCGATATGTTTAAAAGTGGTTTTTGGAGCTGAACCAAAAATAGGATGTGTAGGCAGGTGAGGGGAGTCTCCTGGATGTGGTCGCATCATTTTTGGAGCTCCCAGTCAAAAGTTCTATTGAGTTGAAAATTCCAGAAGGTTTCGGATTTTCACGATGGAATTTTGGCTAAGTCTTTTCGGACGGTCCGACCGCCGTTGTGAAAATTCCAGATCGTTTTGGAGAGGTCCAGGTGGTGCTCGTGTGCATTCTTATGATTTTGTTCCTAATCATTTTATGGCTGCTTCTTCTGCATTGCTCCCAGCATCGTGCTTCAAGATCGACTCCTAGATCGCTTATCTCTAACCCTTGATCGAGGCATGGATGTTTTGAGGGAATTTGCTCTTTTTGCATTCATTGTATCATAATGCATTTTTCATTTCAAATGTCTTGCATTGTATAATAAAACTTGTGGAGCTTTGATTATTACCCTTGTATGGCTTGATTTCATACTCTATACCTTGTCATGTCAAGTGATAGTCTGCTAGACTTCTTTTATGGCTCTTCGTGTTTTAGCTTAGCTTTCACCTTGCTAGCTTTATACCTGTGAGCAAATTGAATCAAATCATCTCTTGTTGGATCTTGTGACTAGTTTTGCTCTAAGTGATCCTCTTATGATTCATGCCATGTCTTATAGGTTAATTTGAGTCTTGAACTTATTTTGAGATGAAAAATGAGCTTTTTAACTTCTTAAGTCAAGCAAATGAAAAATGAGATTTTCTGTGCGAAAAAACTGATCTCACCAATCCTTTCTCATGAGACGGCTTGCCATTGCACTAGGCATGAACTCAGGGGGAGTTTTGGATGACCTAGACCACTCTTTTAAGCTTATCGCTTGAGATGGTCGTGGCAAGGCTTGAGATCTAGCACAATGAAGAAATCCTTTTTAAGAAAATGCTCAAAATGCTAAGTGCTTGAATATTGCTTCATATTTGAATTCTTAATGCTCAAAATGCCTCAGTTCCAGTTTTTGAGTCTCTTTTTACTTATAGACATGGCTTGACTCATTTTTGGTTGCTTTTAGTGAATCTATGATATTGAGCAACCTTTCATGGTTTTAATTCTTTTAATCTCAGATTACTGCTATTTTGGTCTTAGCTTTGCAGTACATGTTTTGCCATGATTGAATATAGCTTCTACTCTTTTATGGCTTGGTATAATTCCTGTACTGTCTACATGGATAATGGTCATGGCTCCTTTTTATTAAATTTCAAAAATAAAGTCATTTCATCATACTCCTTCTTTTCCCATGCATCTTGATGAATTCATTGTCAAAGGGGGAGAAGGATTGTGAAAAATGTTATTTTGGAGCTTTTGGTTTCATACATAAGGTTTCATATAAAAGAACTTCATAAAATAAAAAAAATGAACCTTTTGAAAATTTGTGATCATAGTGAGTTGAGTCTCTGGGTTTTATTGCCTTTTTCTGGTTATATTTGCAATTGAAGAAGACTCACAATGATCAAAGGTCAAATAGAACATTTGTCTTTCATATGGACCTAAGTGAGACTTTTGGCCACTTTCTGGAAATTGAATCCTTTTTTACGTTCATTGCCTTATCTCACTTGCTTATACTATTCTGAAGCCAGCTTGATCGTTTCCTAGGCTTTTTCTTGCTTATGGACCAAGTTGTGCCTTTATGCGAAAATGACGATTTTTTACTTTTCAAACCTTGAAACTACATTTTCTGGGAAATTGCCAATGTGTTCATCAAGGGGGAGATTCTGGATATCGTGAGGATATGTGCACGATCTTAGAATGATGAGTCAATTGGCAATGGCTTTGTTGGTTTGCAAAATCCCGCATTTTCGGTTTTGTTAAGGTCGCCGGACCACAGCGGTTCGATCGGTGGCTCGGCGGTCGGATCGCCAGGATTAAGGTCCGACCGGCCGTGGTGGCCGGTCCGACCGATATGTTTAAAAGTGGTTTTTGGAGCTGAGCCAAAAATAGGATGTGTAGGCAGGTGAGGGGAGTCTCCTGGATGTGGTCGCATTATTTTTGGAGCTCCCAGTCAAAAGTTCTATTGAGTTGAAAATTCCAGAAGGTTTCGGATTTTCACGATGGAATTTTGGCTAAGTCTTTTCGGGCGGTTCGACCGCCGTTGTGGAATCGGTCCGACCGGCCTGAAATTGGTAGGATCGGCGATGTGGGGCGGTCAGACCGCCGATCACTTGAAGGTGAGCCTTCTTGGCATTGATGTGATTTGAATGTGTTTTATGTATGGATGTCAATGTTTTATTGTTGCATATTGCATTACGAAACTAACGTGGGTCAACTTGTGAAGAACTTGTTCCCGGAGACGATTTGTTTGTCTATTGCTGTGCAGGTGGCTTGCAGGTCAACGACGTCAACGGTAAGGTGGATCGGGACTACGCTTGGAGAGATGCGGTCCAGAATGATCATGAATGCCGGGTGAGGTCGTGTGACTCAAGCATGGTGCAGAATGGGCAAGATGGATCGAACGGGTAGTTCGGTACAGCTGGTTGGATCAGGCGGTGCGGAAGTCGGTGCAAGTCTCTGGGAGGTTCCTATGGGATTCGAAAGAGAGAGTCTTGCCAACATGATGAGAACCGCTGATCAACCTACACGTGGTGAAGCAGGCGATTGCTTCAACAGTTATGTGTGAGTGGGTCCCATGTGTGTGTGGGTCCCAAAAGTGAAACCCTAGGCTTCTCCTATAAATAGAAAGGGGGAGATGTAAAATCCCTTGAAGCATTCATTTGAGCCCCTCTTCCTTTTTCTAGGGTTTGGAGAGGAGAGGAGAGGAGAAGCTAGGGTTTGGAGAGATTGTGTGTGCTCCTTGTGTGAGCTCTTGTCCTCCTTGAGGGAGTGGCTTTGTAAGTATCTTGTGGGATCAATCAATCTTGTGATGCTTGCTTAAGAGATCGATTGTCTCCATTGTGTTCTTCTCTCTTTTTGATGAGTTTGGTGCTTCCTTGATTCAAGGGTTTATGCTTGGTCTCTTGACCTATTTTATCTTGCTTTGATGTGTGGGAATACTCCTAGAGTCATCTAAATCATCAACCCCCACAAGCAAGTCTTGAATCAAGATTTTCATATTTCTAGGGTTTGTGCACTTCTTTGGTAAAATCGCCGAGATCGATTCGTGAAGTGGATCCAAGGATCGCCGCTAGAAATAGGTCTCTAATATCCTTAGGAGGTGTGCTCCAAATTTGGTCAAGTTTCATTGGTTGAATCAAAAGTTGGACCAAATTTTGTTTTGGATTTGGGCATTGTTTTTCAGTACTGGACTAAATCGGTCGGACCGACATATCGGCCGATCGATCGCCGCTTTTAAGACCGCCTGTTCAAGGCCGGTCGAACCGATTTCAAATCGATCAGACCGCCCGTTGGTAGCCGGTCAGACCGCCAGTGCCCAGACCGACCAATGAGATCCATTCTCCACTTGTGTCTTGTGGTTGAGGGGGTTATCGAATTCAGCACAAGGCTTCCTCTGTGCGCTTACTGATCTTCTTAGCTTTCATAGCTAAAGGAGTAAAGTTCGTGTTGAATTTGATTAAGCCGAGAAATTTGAGAAAGCGCCTATTCACCCCCCTCCCCCCAGTCGCCTTTGCGGTCCCACACTTTTCAACAAAAGTGTCAAATACTCATCACTCGCATGGGGAACCTTCTCACATGGTCTCTCACATAGAATCATAACAATCTCAATAGTGTCTCAAGATGGGTCTTATCACACACTATGTTCTCTAACATGTATCCATATTATTGGTTTAACATCTCCATATCTATGACCTGCGAAGCATAGTCATCAACCAATACATATGCTAGTCTATTCATATGTGTAATCATATGTTTTTGACTAGGGAACGTTTAAGAATAATCATCGTAGAAAAACAATTTTTCTCAATCAAGTCACATACTTGATAATAAATATTAACGAAATTATTCTAGGAACAAGATAACATATTATCCAATGTTATGAACATAACAAAATATAAGCATCTCTATGATTGCCTCTAGGACATATTTTCAACACTGTTCACCTTTGAGTACTATTCATCTTCGAGTACTGGTCACCTTCGAGTATTGGTCATCTCCGAGTACTGGTCATCTTTGGGTATTGTTCACTTTTCGAGTACTGTTCACCTCCCGAGTACTGTTCATCTTCGAGTACTGTTCACCTCCTGAGTACTGTTCATCTTCGAGTACTGGTCATCCGCTCGAGTTCACATGGCCGGAAGGAGGTTTCGACTACACTGGTCGAGGAAAGTTTCGACAAGACTGGTCGAAAGAAGGTTTCGACAAGTATGGTCGAAGGAAGGTTTCGACCACACTGGTCGAAAGAAGGTTTCGACAAGTCTGGTCGAAGGAAGGTTTCGACAACACTGTCGAAAGAAGGTTTCGACAACACTACACAATAGTGGTGTTGCTCGATTACAAGCTCGTCGGTGCTACGCGCCTCAGTGAGCTACGTAAAGGTGTGCAAAAATAAGAGAAGATGACGCTAAACCTTAGGCGTTACCTTACGGCGGCAGAGCACAACGGAGTGGCCGACGGCGGCGAGGGCCTTTTGGTGGTCCTCTAGTTGAGAGAGTGCGCACAAGGGGATGAGCGAGTGAAGGCAATGTCAGGGACATAGACAAAGGCGACGAACGAGCTTGTCGGCGGCAGAATCGACCTTGGAGAAGCTTCGCGGTGAGGCTTTGACTTAAAATTCGACAAACATGAGAGGAATTGGGCGAGGTTGGTGGTGGTGTTGGGATGAGATGGAGATGGTGCACCCGCGTCCTTTTATAGTGCAAGGGTGAGGCCAGAGCGGCGTTGAGCGCAAGAAGCTCCCGCCGGGTCAATGGCGGATTCTAGGGGATTGATGGTCGGAGAAGGAAAGCAGAGGCCATAATGGGCGCGGTGGTGACACGGCGTCATAAATGTGGCACGATTTTAGAAGATGCGGTCGATTTGAATGAATTTGGAAAGCTTTTGAAATACGGTAATGGTGGGGACGAGCGGGACACGCGGGGAGAAGAAGGAAGGTAAACGAAGGGGGTGACGTGGCGCGTGGGCTCCACACAGGCAGTGTTGCGGTGAGAGGGAGGCGTGGACAGGCTGCGTTGAAGAGATGAGCCGCGATGATTGGGACGGGAGAGAGTTTCGGCCCGAATTCAACTTTCAGATTTTAAATGATTTAGCGATTTAAATAATTCTGTTAATTCAACTTGGCTTTGGAAAATAACAAATAAAGTCCAAAAATTATGGAAAATTCAAAGAAATTCCCTAAGTCATTTTGGACTTAAATAAAATATTTCCAATTCATAATTGGTATTAAATTTTGTAAATAATTTATTTTGGCTTTAAAATAATTAGGGAAAGCTTTAAATTTTTCAAAAATTCTAGAAAATAATTAAATTTTATTTTCAAATAGAAAAAAGAAATTTGGGTTGTTACACTAGCTCTGGTTATACAACCTCTTGAACAGGTTCATCAGGTCCTTGTTGCGGAACTGTTTGTAGAAGTTTGCTCCTAAGTGCCTCATACACCACCTGCTTTACAGATCCGCCCATGCAAGTGATTCGTTATCACCTTGTTATAGCTGTGTTATTGCACTGAGCAGGCTGTCATGTCGATCATGAATGATCCATATGTTTGGACAACCATGTACAACAGAAGTCCTCACATTCTTCATGAACCACAACCATTGTCCGTGTTCTTGCTTTCAACGAAAGCGAATGCCACAGGAAGAACTTGACTGTTGTCGTCTGTTGCTATTGTGGTCAATATCTGGCTCTAGTACTTTCTAGTCAGGAATGTTCCATCTACGCATAAGATTGGATGGCAGTGCCGAAATGCATGATGCATAGAGCAAAGGTGAAGAATGCTCGCTGCAGTACCCTCTTATTGGCCCACTTCGGATGTGTGGCGTCTTGAATGTCGACATAAGTGATGGGATTCCTGTCTTGTATGACTCAGAGTAGCCTAGGGGTTGTGGTAGGAATCCTCGAACGTGCTGAACCTTGATTCCACTATCTTCTGTTTTGCCCTCCAAGCCTTGGCATAGCTGATTGTGTACTAGAACCTTGCATCAATCGCACGAATGACGGATCGTGGCTCAAAATCAAGATTATCCACGAGCTCACTGTACGTGAGGTTGGCGATGAATCCTGATGACAGGTTCCTGTGGGACTGCACTGACTCAATGACAACACATGTGTGCGGTACCACTATATAGCACTTCCAGTAGACGTCCCACTTAGGTTGAAATGCATGCACTCACCAAGGGTATCCCTCTATTTTGCACTTCATGTCGTAGCATCTTGGGTTAGACTTGACGACTATGAATATGTGTCGCATCGACAAGGCCCAGAATTTGACTGCCTCCTGCATGGCGTCCTTGCATTTGTGCACAGCTCCTTGCATGACTTCGCTCTGGTCGTACTCCCACGGTACACGAGAGCCTTCATTGAAAACGAGGTTGTCGAAATAGAATGTTCCACTGGAATGGAACTGCCAGTTGGCCCACATCATCCTCGTCGTCGGATCCTTCATCTTATGACAATACATTGTAGTCCTGGATTCCTTATCCATCTTTTGCACCATGGCTTTCAACTCCTCACCATCGTCAGCTAGCCCACTGGCCCACCTGATTGAAGGAGCTACTTCTCCAGGGGTCTTCGTCAACAGTATTAGCAACTCCGAGAGCTTCGGGCACTGTGTGCGCCGCGTTGTGGCTGGAGTCACCGACTTCTTCTTCAGCATCACCACCCCCTTCTTGTTCAGCCGCGGATACTGGAGTGGGCTTGGCATATGCCTAGGCCAGAAGGACCAAATCCCACACTCCCTCCCTCGCCACGTGTATATATGACTGCCATGACTTTGTTCCATTTAGCTGCACTAACTCCCAATATGTGGATTGTGTTGCTCGGGGGGAAGGCAACTGAATCTCAAATCATACACATCATGGTCTACTTGGAATATGTGAAACAAGCACCACATCAGAGTGCCCCATGTACGCCCCTCTGCTCTTGGTCGCCGATTGGAAATAACACAGATCAATCCCCTCGGGACCCTCCATAATAGTCACCGGACCATTGTAAATTTTGAAATTGGCGACGTCCGACATAATTGACTCACTGCACCATGAAGAACATTTCCACAATTAACCACGTATCTAAAGCAAGACTACCCACGGAAAAGAATTATGTATAACATACTGCACTATGAAACCGTACATCCAAAATTATGTAATCCATTCGGTTCAAAAAATTACCTCATAGGTGGGCAACCAGACGGGCAGCGCTTCGCTTGCTTCTCTCCTCCCCTCTACACCTCTCCCTTCCCTCCTTTTTTTCTGAATACATGAGTCCAGTGCCGAATTTTAGGGTTTCATGGAGCTTTTATAGGGGAAAGAGTACTGGCAATAGGGAGTTGGACCAGCAACAGGGAGGCAATAGGGTTCATATCGCAGGTTGAACTAGCGACAGGAGCCTATCGTCAGTTCAACCCACGACAGAACCCCTTTTTGTAATTTTTTGGGCCAGCTATTTTTTTGTAATTTTCTTTTAAAATAATAGTATTTAAAAAATTCCCTTTCTTTTCATGTTGCAAGTATGTTAATTAGTCTAAGCTATAGTATGTTCAGATAGTTGAACTAATGTAGTCATGAAAGTTTTATTTGGGAACCACCTCTTGGTGAGGTTGTGGAGTTATGGGTGTATGATTCGCCAACCAGGATTCAAATCCTGGTGTATGCTGTTAGAAAAGGAAGAGGATTTTGCTATTCATAACTATACATCTTATTCATTATTGAGATGATACATATAGATATAGGGTTACATGGGTCTCATAGGCTATATGGGCCTGGATGAAACCAATGTTGTTTTGAAGTCTGAACCTTAATGAAAAAATCTGCAAATTGAAGCTCTGAAGGTACATACTGGAGGTTGATGGTCAACTGGTGACAACGAGACCATGTGAATGATGAATCAACACCAATGTCCTTTGTCAACTCATACTTGATTGGATCACTAGCAATCTAAATGACTCTTGTATTGTCACAAAACAAAGGTGTGGATTATCATAAAGAACACCAAGATAAGCCAAAACCATGGCCAAACAATATCTGAGGTGGTGACGGCAAGGGCTCAAAGCTCAGCCTCTGTACTAGAGCGTGACACCGCGGTCTGCTTCTTGAATTTCTAAGCAATGAGCGAAGTATCAAGAGAGATGTAGTAGCCAGTGATAGATCGACGATCAATAGGATCACTCGCCCAAGTGGAATCAGAGTAAGCATGGAGCTGGAGCTGACTCGGACTGATATAGAACAGACGTCTGGACGCAATCCTCCTCAACTATCTCAGCGACATAAAGAATATGATCATAGTGGACTGAGATGGAAGCACTAACAAACTGCTTGAGCACATGAACAACATGAGCAATATCTAGCCTGGTGACAATGAGATAAACAAGTCTCCCAACGAGCTGACGATAACGAGAAGGATCTATCGGGTACATCGTTTGTAGGACGAAGTTGTAGGTAGAGCTACATAGGTGCAGCAGCATTGCGAGTATCAGTCATACCAGAGGGAGCAAGCAAATCTTGGACGTAGCGATGCTGAGAGGTAGTAACTATCACCATCAGAATGAACATCAATCCTCATAAAATAACTCAATTATCCCAAATCTGACATAATAAATTGTTCACACAATTTTTTCTTAAAAAAATAACATAGTCCATATCATCTCACGTGACCAGCATATCATCTACATATAGCAGAAGCAAACTACGACCCCACTGAGAAGTGTGAATAAACAAGACAAGATCAAGTTCACTTGGAGTGAAACCAGCAGCTCGAATCCCAGAACTAAAATGCTCAAACCACGCACGAGAAGCCTAATTGAGACCATATAGAGTAGGGGTGAAAAAGACCATATATGGGCATATATTGCTCTTCCCGTATCCTAACCCATATTTTTTGTCAGATTTAGAGCCAAATATGGATATGAATTCAGGTTATTCGAGATACAGGCATGGGATAGATACGTGCTGGATTTGGGTCAAAATAAACGAAAAGTGTGGGCGAAAACATCATGAATAAAACTGTTCACAACAATTTCAAAGACAAAGGGATCTTATTTGTATTACCCAAAAGGAAGCTCTATCTTATGATCATCCTTGCCCCCATGTTGATATTCTTGACTAGATGACCTAATGTCTACCTAACTAGATGATCATCCTCACTTTCATTCTAATCATCCTCGTCTGAGTTGTCTCCTATTCATATTGCTTGAAACATGGGACTTATGTCTACCTCACTAGTCACTACCATCGATACTAGTCTACCTCACTGTCATTATGATCATCCTCGTCTCCCATTCATATTGCTTGAAACATTCTACTACACTCAAGCATAAATCAGATGAAAGAACCAATTCTACTACCCCTAGCTATAAAATCAAGTGAACTACTAGCAATCAATACATCAATCTGCAAGCTCCTATCCAATGTTATATGACTATAAAATTAGTTTAACACAAATCAAGTGTCCAAATCACAAACATAAATGACCATGATACAAAATTGATTGATCTCATTATAATAGCGTAAATAGATGCAATAGTATTGTACCACCAATCAAAATTACCAAAAACTGGATGAAACATTATCACCTTGTAGTCGGTCATAGGAGGATGCAGCCATGGGGGCAATCGGACAGAGAAGGATGCGGTGGCAGGGGTAGTTGGGCAGAGGAGGGAGTAGCGGTGGGGGTGGAGGAGGGAGATGCGGCAGCGAGGGTAGTTGGGAGGAAGAGGATGCGGCGGCGGGGGCAGTCAGGCGGAGGAGGAAGCGACGGCGGGTGCAATCAGACAGAGGAGGGAGCTGCGAAGGGGGCAGTCGAGATGAGGAGAATGCGACGGCGAGGGCAGTCGAGCAGAGGAGGGAGCGGCGGTGGGGGCAGTCGCGTAGAAGGGAGATGCGACGACAAGGGCCGGCAGTCGAGCGGAGGAGGGAGCGGTGGCGAGGGCAAAGACGGTGTGGCGGCGGCGGAGGACTCGGGGACAAGAGGATGGGTGTGGTCTGTGGTGTGGTGTTGAGTGTCAGTGGCTGGTTAGGGTTAGGGCTGTCGGCGTGTTGCCTTTTTGGACGATGGGTTGCACTGGGTGCCTGGGCCGAGTTGCCTCGTAGACTTGTTCTCTGGATATCCGGATAAAAATTCTCCCGATATCCGTGTCTCGCCTCGAATTTCCCGGATATTGCTTGCTCCAAATCTGACATCGAATCCATATTAAACTATCTGTATCTTGTCCCAGACCCAGCTGGATATTAAATTCTCTTCCCGAATCCGGCCCTGCCCGGATCCGGCTCTGGATAGAGCGAGAAAACCCACCCCTGCCCGGATCCGGCTCTGGATCGAGCGAGAAAACCCACCCCATTTCCACCCCTAATATAGAGCACGCCTCAGACGACAAAACAAAGCTTGTAGGAGCCTCAACACCTAGGAGTGGCTGCATATAGACCTCCTCATGCAGATCACCATGAAGAAAGGAATTCTTGATACACATCTGAGATATAGTCCATGAGCGTACCGCTGCAACAACAATAAGAGTACAGACTACAGTCATATGAGCAACTAGAGCAAAAGTATCATCATAATATTGACCATAAACCCGCTGAAAACCTCTTGCAATAAGATGAGTCTTGTATCGCTCCATTGAACCATCTGACTTGGTCTTTACTTTTGACACCCACTTACAAGTTATAGGAGCAGCTCTAGATGGTAGTGGAACAAGATCTCAAGTGCATGTGCACTTTAATGTTGTAAGCTCCTCAGTCATAGCCAACTGCCACTTACGTATGCTGGTTGCCTCCTGATAGTTACTAGGCTCAGATACTGCACATCCATGAGAAAAACCTCATCTCTCTTGTGCCTAAATAGAGGAACAATCACATAGGGCATACCATGATGTAGTAGAACAATCGCCGGAGTCCATGGTATTGGCTAGAGGGTCAAGAGTGGAGGAGAAGGGGACTGAGAATCAGAAGGTTCAAGACGAATGGACATCTGAGGATCACAAAGAAATCTCTGTCAGCGATTATAGTGAAATGGAAAAGTGGAAGTGTCAAAAACTGGTGGAGCTGGTGGAGGAGACACACTAGAAGGTGAAACTGATAGAGAAGGTGTATCTTGAGAAGACAAGTTTGGTAAAGAAATGAGAGGTAGACACAAAAGGATGTTGAATCTGTGGAAGAAGGAGTATGAGGTGTAGAAAGATGATAAAAGAAGAGTCAACCATCATCAAAGGTCACATCACGAGAGATGCGAATGCGATGTGCTGAGGGGTCACAACAACGATAGCACTTATGCTCAGGACTATAACCCAGGAAGACACACCCAATGACGGGAAGATGAGCATAGCGAGCAGGTGCTTTATACAGGACCTCACCAGGACACTTGCCCTGAAGTTTGGAAGATGGCTAACGGTTGATGAGATAGATTGTCCTAGAGACTACTTTCCCTCCAAAAGTGAGAGAGAACAAAGGAGGAAATAAGAAGAGTACGAGCAGTCTTAATGATGCGACAGTGCTAACGCTCAGCAACACCATTCTAAGCATGAGTACTAGGACACAAGAACTGAGGAAAACTACTCTTAGAAGAAAGGAGCTAACAAAAATCTAATGAAAGGTATTCTCCTCCAAAGTCAAAATGAAAAACAAGAATGACAGAAGTGAATTGAGTATGAACCATTTAAGCAAAAGACTGATAGATAGAAATAAATTGTGAATGGTGTTTCATGAAATAAATCCAAGTGTATCAAGTGTGGTCATCAGTGAAGATGACATAGTAATTATGACGACCCTTCAAAGCAAATGGAGAAGGACCCCAAACATCTGAATGGACCAAATTAAAGGGATAATCAGATCTAGAAAAGCTGGAAGGATATGAGAGTTGTACTAGCTTGAGATGAGATTCCTGGAGAGCGTAGGTACAAGTGAGATATCTGAAACTACGAAGTGAGAGGTGAAAAGAGTCCATTGATGAGTGATGGTGCATGACATTCGATCAACTGTCTGAATCTTGGTACATTTTGCAGCAGGACGATATGATGTGAGCTAAAATGCATCAGATGTCACATGGAAAGAAGCTCCTGGATAAATAAAAAGCCATGGGAGTGAAGCACTCGACATAGGACATGATGGTGTAGTAAAAATCGGTGGATCCACCGAAAGATGCCTATAGTTGACACAATTGGTCCTAAAGTTGCTTATCTGAGCATGTATCTGATCAAACTGAGTTACAACAGAAGAAACAACAACACCATCACTTTTGAACACTATGATCTCACAACAGCGCAGCAAAAGCAGAGGAGGATACCGGTGATGGCGCAGCAGATCACCCAAAGTAGAGCAACAGCAGAAGCACTACCGGCGGCAGCCCTAGGCGGGGGGCAGGGCGGGGGTTGCATGAAGTAGGGAAGGAGCAGTCAATGCAGGGGAGGAGCAGAGGCACCATGGAGCAAGGCACCACCAGTCAGTCGGAGCATGGGAACACCACCAGCCTAGCAGGGGAGCACCATCAGTCTGACCGCCTCCACCAATCTCATCACGTCCCCTCTTGTTTCTCCCTTCCGCCTCGTAGAGAGCAGAGCGTCGACCCAGCAGCGTTGCCCTAGACGAAGAGCAGAGCAGGCCTGGGTGGAGCAGTGATGGTGCCCCAAGGTGGAGAACAGAGCAAGCCCGGGGGGATCACGCGCAAAGAGTAGAGCAAGCCCCGGGCGGAGCAGTGACAACCTTGATCCGACGGCGATGCCTCTAGAGGAGAGCAGAGTAGGCTCAGGCAGAGCGGTAGTGCCATCGATCTGGCGGTGATGTCTATCCGGCGGTGGCCCTGGGAGAGAGAGCAGAGTTGGGCTCAGAGGAGATGTTGAACCCGATCCGCGCAAACTGAGGCTGGCGGCGACGGAGGTGAGTTGGCGGCGACGGAAACAGAGCGAAGGAGCGCTCCAAGAGCCTAACACTCGGTGGATGTGGAAAGTGATGAACCACGGGATAGGGAGAGGAAAAAGAGGTGGCACACCGATGACTGCTCACCGAAGGTTCATCGTCGCGACGGCGAGGATAGCGGCGGCCAAACTGGGTCTAGTACCTAGCTCTAACCGTAGGCTTTGGTACCATGTTAGAAAAGGAAGAGGATTTTGCTATTCACAACTATGCATCTTATTCATTATTTAGATGGTATATATAGATATAGGGTTACATTAGCCTCATGGGCTACATGGGCCACATGGGCCAAGACAGAGAGAAAGAATGTACAAGACTCTTAACACAAGCCGTCACAAAAGTTTTATTTGGGAACCACCTCTTAGTGTGGTGGTGGAGTTGTGGATGTAGGACTCCACCTACCAGGATTTAAATACTAATGCTCACCTTTATGCACACACGAGTGCGCTTTCAGTAGGAATTATATGATGTCGCGAATTTATCCCTAGCCTCCGTCTTTCTAAGCGTGAGCTAAGAGGGTGCACTCGCTTGTGTGCATGATGATGTGTGTGCATGTGCGTCTTCATTTAATCGGAAAAAAAGAGAGGAAAGTTTTATTTAGTTTGGACTTCACTAAAGCATAGTTGTAGGCTTGCCCACATAGCCTAGTAAACTAGTAGAGCACAAGGTTCAAGTCCCATGCTCTTTAAAAACCAAAGTCACACGGTTCTTCGCGTGTATTCTCCTTTTTTTTTTCTAAAGTAGCGATGTTAATTACCTTGTAAATTTTTTTGTTTTGGACAAAATTCCCTTGTAAAATTTGTGAAGTGGAAGTCGCCAACAATGAATATGCAAGTAAGTTTTTTTGCTAAAAACTTTCACAAAACACTAAAAATCGACTAGAAAAAGAATTTGGAGCCAGTGTGCAAACAATGCTAGTTTGGATATAATATCGGCACGAAAAAAACTATTACATAGAAGGAAAAAAAACAATGTGCCAGGTTTACAATTGCGAAGAAGGAAAAAAACGAGAAATTCTCAAGGGAAAAAATGAGAAATTCTCAGTTAGGTGGTTACCCCCTAATAATATAAGGACCATGACATCAAGGATGGTGCAAACTGTTGAGTAACCGTCGCTGGCGAGTCCAGTCTGAACGGGTACCTCGTATAAAATATTCAGAATCGTAAGAACGAATGAAGAACACAAGAACACAACAGTAGATTGAACACAGAGATATGAGGGGACTTTAGGGTCTGCTTTATTGCTTCTCAATCGGTGGGGTTTACAATGAGGGGGTCTCCTCTATTTATAGACTTCAGGGGATGAGGAGTCCAATTGGGCCAGACTCTCTAGAGTCTTGGGCCCGGTTTCTTAACACTCCCCCTTGGACACTCATCCGACATGTTCATGTCTCGTTAAAACTCCATAAAAACCCAGTGGAAAAAATTTGGAGAAAGAGTACATGACATGCGTTCTGCTGTGTTGCATGAATTGCCTCATTAAAAACCTTAGCCGAGAAACTTCAGAAAAACTCGTCAAGGGAAAAAGAGTACAATCCACCCAGTTTCATTTAATCTACAGTATTTATTCTTTGGGTATTTGATCTTCGTGATCAAGATTCAATAATGAGTTCGTGAAGATTCTCCCCCTGAATTTTGCACTTGTCTAAGTCTCATCATTCCAATTCCACGTATGCATCTTTCAAAACTAGATGCTGGAAGTGACTTAGTAAATAAATTTGCAAGATTTTCACATGACTTAGTATGCAGTACCTTAATTTCATCCATCTTTTGCATTTCGTGAGCATAGAAGAACTTAGGATTGATATGCTTAGTGAGAGGACTCTTCACATGACCCATTTGCACTTGTGCAACACAAGCTGCATTATCTTCATAGATAATTGTGGAGGTTTGCACGGTATTCAATCCACATGACTGCTGGATGTGGTGAACCTTCCGCCGAAGCCAAGCACATTCTTGTGGGGCCTCGTACAGTGCTATGATTTGCGAGTGGTTCCTCAAAGTCGATACAACACTTTGCTTAGATGATTTTCATGGAATTATAGTTCCACCACACAGGAATACATGGCATGTTTGCGACTTGGCTGTACGCGGGTCCGACAGGAACCCAACATCTGCATAGCCATTCATAGACAGGTCTTGGTTCTTTCTCAGAGAATGTACTCAAGTTCTTTGCTTTCTTGGAGGTAACAGAAGATGTCCATTATTTCCTGCCAATACCTTTGGTAGGTTCTGTACTATACCTTGCTAATAGGTTTACGGCAAATGCAATGCCTGATCTAGTACAGTTTGCTAAAATACATCAGTGCTCCTATTGCACTCAGGTATGAGAATTCTGGTCTCAGGACTTCCTCCCCCTCTTCTTTAGGTCTGTACGGGTCCTTGTCTTGCTGCAAGGATCTCCCGACCATCGGCACTTTCGAAGGATATACCTTTTCAAAGCCGAACCTTTCCAACACTTTCTGAGTGTAGGTTGGCTGATGTACTAGAATCCCTTCCGGGGTATGCTCAAGCTGCAAGCCTAGACAGTATTTGGTTTGACCCAAATCTTTTATTTCGAACTCCGACTCCAGGTAAGAGCTTGCTTTCTTAATACCTTTTAGGGTTTCAATGATATCAGATCATCTTCATACACCAAGATTATACAAAATCCATCCTGGGATTGTCGTATAAATACACAGGGATAATTCTCATTGTTCGTGTAGCCTTTCTTGCATAGAAAATCGCTTCGAGTGATTATACCACATTCTGCATGATTGCTTCAGTCCATACAGTGACTTTCTGAGTTGCACACTGTAAGATTTCTATTTGCTCTATCTTGTTCCGGGACAGGGATACATTCAGGTATCTTCATATAAATGTCCGAATCTAAATTTCTATAAAGTTATGCAGTTAGCACATCCATCAATTTCACTTCTAACTTCAAAGTTCACTGCCATTGAGACAAAAATATCTAAAGGTAATTCCGCCCATGACCGAGGAATATGTTTCTTCATAACAATCTCCTGGACGTTGAGTGAAACCTTGTGCAACGAGCCTTGCTTCTTTCATTTCTCTTTCGAACAAATACCCACTTATGCCCTACAGGTGCACATGGGGAGGTGTGCGGCTTACATGCCCAAACACATCTCTTTATTCAGATAGAACAATTTAGTTTCTATTGCCTTCTTCCAATCTTCTCAATCTGATCTTTTCTTACATTCAGCGAGCGATGCAGTCTCTGGATCAAGATTGATGATTGTGGCAATTTTCTTTGCAAAGTAAATATCGACATTGGCTGTTGGCTTATTCATATATTCTCTCGTGGTCACATAATTTATAGCTATTTCTTCATAGGGCGATACTTCTACTTGCTCGCTGCTGCTTTCAATTGCGGACCAAGTCCCTTTAGTTTTTTTAACTCCGATGTGTGCGCACACATCCATGCTGATGTCTCCCTTCATGGGGATGTTCAATTCTAGTATGCCTTTTCTGAAGGTTCCATACCGGTATCAGGTCTCAATTGGCTCCCCTTCTGATTCTGGTGTACTTTGGTGATCAGCTGTATCAAGTCCTTCTTATCCTTTTTCACCAGGCGTCCCCGGTTACTTCGGATTCGAGGGGCCGGAGTTGTCGTCCTTTCAGAGGTCTTAGGACGGGATTAGGGATACCTTCATCGGTATTTCAACCCTCTCCTGCATTGCGCATGTGCATATGCGACTTGGTCACGCTCTTCAAATCACTAAAGTGGTTAGGCAGTTGATTTGCTAATGCTTGCAAATCAATTATCTTCTGGACTTTAATTGTCTTCTAGACTTCTCTATTTGCTTCACTAGTGCGCCGGTCATATGCATGGATTTCAACTATCTTCTAGTCTTCAATTGTCTTCTATACTTCAATTATCTTCTGGACTTCTCTATTTCTCGATATTTTTCATCAAGGGTTGATTTCCTCCCCCTAATGACGAGAAATAATTCTCATCTAATATGCTATCAGCGAATCGGGCTGCATGCAAATCTCCAGTCGTGGTGGTCCACATACCTGATTATGGATGTTGTCTCATAACCAACGTATATCCCAGACTTTTGGAGAGCGCCCATTTCAGTTTGCTGTGGTATAGGTACATAAACCTTGCAACCAAACCTTCAAAGATGAGAGATTTTCAGTGTTGATCCTAGCGCTAGTTGCATAGGTGAATAGATGTTATATGCTGGTGGTCTAAAATTGATGAGAGTTGCTGCATGCAGGACTGTGTATCCCCAATATGTAGTTGGTAAATAATAATTCTGCTAGTCCATTCTGGGTGTGGACATGCGGTATGGGAAGCTCAACTTTAATTCTCATTTTCACACAATAATCATCAAATGCCCTCGAAGTAAATTCTCCGGCGTTGTCCATTCTGGTGGATTTCACATGATGATTAGGGAAAATATTCTTAATGTTAATTATCTGCAAGATGAGCTTTGTAGAAGCGTGGTTTCTCGTAGACAATAAACAAACGTGCGACTGTTTCGAGGAAGCATCGATGAGCACCATAAAATACCTAAATGGCCCTTACAGGGGCTGTTTAGGACCGTAAATGTCTCCCTGGATACATTCCAAGAATGCAGTGATTTCGTCATTTGCTTTCAGAGTAGAGGGTCTAGTAATCAGTTTCCCGGTGGTACATGCAGGGCACACAAAATCTTCTGGATTCGGAAAGTTCTTTACATTGACACTACGTCCCTGTGAATTATTAATTATATTTCTCATCATGCTAAGACCTAAGTGCCATAATCTATCATGCCAGAGATAGAAGAGGTTTAGAGCTTCTAAATATAGTTTTCAGGGCAGTATAGTCTGCAGATGACTTAATATTAGTGTAGTATAGCCCATTTTCAAATGAAGGAAGTCATTCTAATACCATTTTTTTTATTTTCATCACACTTTGTAATGAGCAGGTATTCTTTACCATGCTCTTCTTCAGTCTCTACGTGAAAATCGTTAGCGCGAATATCCTTGAGAGTTCTAGTCGATTATGGGCACAACAAGGCTTCTTTAATGACCAAAGTTGTGTCCGCCGGGAGTATAATTGTGGCCCTTCCTGAGCCTATTATACATGTATCGCTGCCTGCGATTGTCGTAAGGCTACAAGCATTCTTACTGATCGACTATAAAATTCCGTCTCTCAAGGTGGTATTCATTGTGCCGCTACCTGCTAAGCACACTTCCTCCATAGGGCGCTGGCGAGTCCAGTCCGAGCGATTACCTCATAGACAAACTCGGAATTGTAAGAACAATGCAAGAACATAAGAACACAACAATAGAATGAACACAGAGATATGAGGGGACTTCAGGGATCTGCTTTATTGCTTCTCAATCGGCGGGATTTGCAATGAGGGGGGTCTCCTCTATTTATAGACTTCAGGGGATGAGGAGTCCAATTGGACCAGACTCTCAAGTCCTAGGCCCGTTTCTTAACACAAACCACACGCCCAAGTACTGATATCTATCGTCTTTCATCTTAATGACTATATAAGGCTCACGTTACCCATCGACATTACCTCTCTTGCTTCCCAAGTTTGTTTTTCTGAGCTATATATGGTTTGTTACTGTTGAGCTATGATTTGTGTTTCTCCTGTATCTATGACCAGCATTTCTTTGCAAATTCATTCTTTGAAATGTACCATGTAAGGACTTCTTCCATTCGTTAAAGCAAAAAGGTAACTTCAAGGCTGAGTGTTTGCTATGATTTGCTGTGAGTATTCCAAAGTAAACAAATTGTGAAGCTATTAGTTACGTACTATCATCTTCAAGAAATGTCAAACTAAAATCCCATTTTCTTAAATCGGAACCCCTCCACTAATTCCATCACTTTGTTACAAGTAAAACGAAGCCATGGCTGTAACTCTTGTCCAACACTAGCATGCATGGCGACGAGGTATATTGACATATTGTAGAAGAAACATATCACAGGTGTTTCAGTTCGTAGCTAGCTAGAGCTAGTAACTACTTGTGAGCCGATCGAGCGCATCAATGGGTCCTTAGCAACAAATAAAAGTGAAACATAAATTCAATTAAAAAAACTACAAAAGCAACCCAAAAAAAACTCCAGCCCACTGTTTAAAAGTCCATGATTGCCTAGTTCTGACCAGGTTATTGTGTCCACTCCACTTCAGCTCTGCTCTCTGTACAGGTACAGCGGTTACCCTGAACTCTGTGGCTCGCCTCGCTCCTCCTCGTGACGAACCAGGCCGCGCGTGCGATGGACGCGTGTGACGACGCTGCATCGCCACCACGGCGCATCCTGTGATGGCTGCGGTTGCGGATCGATGCCGCCGTGCAGTGGCGGGTATTGCGTCGTGCTGTGCTGATATGGTATGGATCTATCGTGTTTTGGATCGTGTTGTATCGTGTCGGTCCGCCTCACCTTTAGCCAGGTCCAGACATAGTCCAAACCCCGTTGTGCTGGGGTAGTGACATGCCGACCCAAGCTCAACTCTAAGTAACTATAGACGTCCAGGAAGACGACAGCCGTCGCCGTCTAGAAAGATAAAAGATACTCGTGCACTATCCACGCCGCTCCTCCTCGCCATAGCCTTCTCCTCCTCCTCCTGGACACCGATGAATAACTCCGCCTACCTCGGCCGCACCGCGCACTTGCGAAGGGGGTGAGAAGGACGACGACGAGGAGGTGGCGGAGGGAGGGCGGCGGCGTGTGGGGAGGGAGAGAGAGGGAGGGAGGTGGCTAGAGGAGTGGAGGGAGGGGCGGTCAGCGGCGCGTGGGGAGGGAGATGATCCGCGGCGTGTGGGGAGGGAGGCGACTGGAGTTGGAGGAAGGGGAATAAGAGAATATGATTAGGGATTGAGAATTGGGAGCCAGGGCGCAGAAGAAGGGGTTGGGGATGGATGTTGGGGGAGGTCGGGAGGAATATTAGGCCAAGTCAGGTGGTAGAGGGGGTGGTTGCGCTACGCCGGGGTGTGGGGGTGATTGGGTCAGACCAAGAGAGGAGAGATTGAGCTAGAACGGAAAGGTTAGACCTATTTTGTGTCAGGTCAGCCCAAGTATGGTCTAACTAGCTGTGTCATACTGTGCCACCCAACGGATCACATTCTCAGGTTAGTCTGATCCGTCGTTTGTACCGTATCAACCCAATCCACCGCGTATTATACCGTACTGTATTTAAAATATACCGTATCGATCGAACCTCAAACCGATGAGAAAAAACACAACCTAAATCTCAACTCTACGCAAGGCCGTTACTGCTGCACCTGCACGAACAGTCGCGCAGAGTACCGCGCAGTTAAACCTCACGATCTCAGAGCACAGCCACAGCGTCTCTCTCAGTCTTACGTACACGGTCGCCGTCGCGCGGCTGTTCGAGCTGTACCTTCGACTTGACACGCGCCGTTTCCAGATTTGTCGTACGTACAGGCCAACAGGGCGAGTTCGGTGCGCCCGCGGGGACATCCGCGCGGTTGCTGGGCTCCGCGGTTCGCGCCCAGGTCGCAGGTTTGCCTCTGTTGCTGCTGGCTGCGGCTGTCACACGGTCATGTTGAGGCTTGAGGCCGATCGATCGGTGCTTGCATTTATAGGGGCGTCGTCTCAGCCCTCAACCTGAGATGTGCGATTTGACCGGTAACTTGACGGACAGAGCTCTGAAAGTTATGGGATCGATGTAAAAGCTGCATCGTCAGTCGATTGATGTACCACTCAGTCTGTCCAAATGATGTTGTTGATAAGGCCAGGGGAAGGTAACTGTGGATGATACGGATTGATTGATTTATTTATTTTTTTGAAAAATTTAAGATATTATGATTTAGCATTTGCCACTTTTCAGTTTTTTTTAATAATGTGTCACTAAATACCTGAGATTTGCCACTATTGGCGTATGAAAAAAAAAATGGCCCCGAACCCGCGGTGAAAAGACCCTTTAGCCCTTCCTACTGGCTAGACCTCGTACCGGCATATGGCCTGAGAGCCCTAGCTTGAGCGACTAGGGGCTCGGCCCTGTGCCGGTCAAGTGGAAAGATCATCGACGCGCGCATCTTCAACAACGTCTGCTGAGGCCTCGATGGGTCCATCAATGAGACGAGCGAGCTCAAGTCCATGCATGACCAGGACGCCAACCTATTCAGTTGGTATTACTTTTGATGACAGTCAAATCTTAGACTCCTATTATCTTATAACTTAAGCTCAATTTAGAGTACATCTTAATTAGAGTTGTTTCTATGGTTCAACATTATTTATTTTAATCTTCTGAATGTGAAAACGATCTAGATAACTGACGAGGATTGAATATCTATAATATTTATTATAGATAATGGTATTATAATGCCCTCCAGTATACCTCTAAATGGAGATACTTATTACGGCCAGTTCAAGTTACGATCAGCTCAGGTAACAACCACCACCTGGATGGAAGGTCAAATCACGATCACCCTATGGTCGACCTCACAGACTGATATGTGGGCCATATCTTATCGACTAGGGACCATGTACACCATACTCGCCTATGCGTGGTAGAAAATACAACATGTGCACATATGCGTCTCTGACATAACTGCACACGCATCTCTCCGTCTCTGGCAATAACTGTCAGGCGAACGTGCGGGGAGGACGTCTCACTAATAACAACCGTCATCAACATGCGGATTCCAGCCACCGTCAAAGTGTCTCCTGATGAACAACAACTGTCACCCCTTTAACGCTTTATAAGGGGATAATATTACATTTTATCAGTGTAAGCTACCTGTCATCAGCTTTTATGAGATAATAATAGATTGACGGTACTTATCTATTATTATCGGCGCCTTAAAAAGAGATCAATCTTCTAATTAAGGGATGGCAGTCGGGGCGGATCCAGGCCTCCAACCAGCCTGAGGCATAAAAATTTTATCAGTGTTAAAGTTCATACAAAATCTTTTAAAAAATCATCATACATTCGATTTGACACCAAAAAAAAAAACAATTAGTCTAGCCTAATATTTGGACAGTGGCTGACTCCGCCTTGGGCGGCATGCTTATATACAGAGTCTAGACATACACGGTGCAAATATTTATGTACTGTACTATTTGCTGTCTTAGGTTTAGTTGCGGCGACGTACGCTGCAATCGTGACTTCAGCCAGAACCACTCCACATAAGAACCAGACACTACGTTAATGCATAGCACCACCACTACTATCCTTGCGGACGAATCAGTGCTCCTTCTCCTGGCAGGCTGGCAGCCTGCCTCGGCGTTCGGAACGGCAGCGCCGAGTCGGGGCGGATGCGGGAAAACAATGCCGAAACGAGCAGATCGACGCGACAGGCGCAATAAAAACTACGCAACCAACCAAGCTGCTTGACCGCTGATGAATGCCGGTTGCCATTTCCTGCCACGCGTAGCCGTTCCTTCGCCTCGTCTCGCCTCGACATGCTGCGGCTGTTCTTGCACCATCTACCACCTTAATCCGGTAGGCTTCGAGTAAATTGGCCGCCCAGTCCAGTTACTCCAGCGTCACAATGACCTCACCATTACGCTTGTTGAGCTGCCTTGCCCAATCGGTCCTCTTTTCACACAACTGTCTCATGTCTGTCTTTCCTAATAGGTAGGGGCGAATCCATCGGGTAAGCTTCATCAGGCTAAAACCTACCCTCCACTGGCTGCCAACCCCGCAACCCAAGTCCAACCTCCGGCAACCGGCGCAACCATGGCTGCGTCTCAGCCTCTGCGTGACTTGTGTCAAACAAGAATAGGCAGGAGGCCAGGAGCAACCGAGAGCGTGTGGGCCTTGCGGCTTGCGCCCTTGTCGAAGCAACCCACTGGCCACTGGTCCCACACGGCAGTCCCACCTCATGTTCCCCAGCTCCCATGTTCGGTGTTTCCAAAATTCCCCAGATCCCCAATCGATTCCCCAATCAACTGAGCGAGCCAGCGAGGAGAGATCACCTGGGCAGCCAGAGGGAGCTGGGGTGGGGAGCCAGCGCGGTCCGCGACGCCGCCGGTAGTCGATGCCCGGGGGAGACCGTTGCCGAGGAGGGAGGCCGAGGCAGGGAGCCTGGTGATGGAGGGGGAGCCGGAGGCGGCAACAAGAGGAGCGACTGAGCTTGTAGATCTGGGTGTGGGACGGTGGGAGCTGGTCCAAGCGTCCAGCCAAACTACCAGAGCCTGGAGGGAGGAGGAGGAAGGCTAGAGCCTGGAGGGTAGGACCGCATGCGTGACAGCGTGAGGTTTGTGGGAGCCACTAATGGTCGGGGAGGCGACTAGGTGAGTTGGGCGTAGCGGTGGGTGCGCCTTTGGCCGTGGTCGAATGGGCGAATGGGCAGCCTTGCTTTTTGCTGGCTGCTAAGACGCTGAGGAAGTGAGGACTGAGGAGTGAGGTGAGGGCACAGCTGCACATGCCACTAGAATACTAGATATTGATAATTTGATATGGTCATCTGCTGACTGCTATTGAAGCTAAAGTGTTGAACTGCTGAAGCATGAAGATTGTACTGAAGTGTGATTTGCAAAGCCTCTGTCCTGAGGTCCTCTGACTACACTGGTATACCGTACACTCAGAATCCATTCCTCAATTATTCGATTAGCAATTTGTTAGAATATAATATGGTATATACTCAATTAGCAATTAATTCATAGGTTTGCAATAATGGAGAAACGAACATTGCGTAAATATTTCACAAGCAATTCAAGTAGTACTCTCCTAACCGATGAGAGCGCAACTCAACCAAAGTAGCGTCGATTAGAATTTAATCCGAATGAAATTACTGCCGATCCGGCGCATCGCATACCAATAGAAGATTTTGCCAATGAAATTAGAGATGAGGTGAGGAGGACATATTTGCTTAATGGTCTAACTCGAGCAATTGGGCATGCCTTTCCAAAGACATTGGATGACAAAGTGTGGAGATCCTTTCCAAGGCATGAAATCTCGCAGAATGAATTTGCCTAGTGAAAGTCGTGATTCAAGCTAGCGCCTTAGTGGTATGGTTTTTTATTTTAAATGTTCATGATTATTTAAGTACAATTTGCTATTGTATCACTAATTTTTCTAATTTTGATGTACAAGTTGTTACCCACTGAAACCATATTTACATGTTTTAGGGATGCATTTTTCATTAGCGAGGTACTTTCAGTGTATTCTCTTTTTTTTGCTTTGCTTTTATTCATGCATGAATTTGATTACACAAGAATACAAAACTATGTTTATTACAAATTAGTTTAGTCATTCGAGGCTTTAAGCTCATCCTCCTTTTTTATCCTGGATTCGCCACTGCTAATAGGGTACTTGAACCTATTTGCCAAAGGTACAAAATGCATGGATAATCGATACCACGGGGATGCGAGCGTAGACCGGTTACCACACTACTACAGATAATGATATACTGGATGTTTTATTATAGGCAGTTCTTCAGAATCTATCAGTATTATAATTATTACAGACGATTTTATAAGCACGATCGTCTATGTTACTAGCGATGGCTAGAACTGTCTATGATACGTAATTATCGCATACGGTTTTTTAATAAGAACTGTTTGTGATAATGCACATATGGTTCTTAACAAAAACCGTCTGTGATAATTGCAGACGCCACAAACAGTTTTTAATTTGAACCGTCTGTGATCATTCATAGATGGTTCTTAACAAGTATCGTCTGTGATAATTGCAGACGTCACGGATGGTGTTTAATCCGAACCGTCAGTGCTATAAGTATCACAAACATTTTGTGGTTGATCTGCGATATGTATCTCATAAACGCATCAATGCCGCTTTGGCTCCCCTATGCGTCTCTTCATCTCAAGCGTCGAATTTATTTCTTGTTTTTTATAAAAATGATCATCAGCCACCAAAGATAAATCCCCACATTGCTCTACTCTCAAGTACAAACGAATATAATTTTAAAGAAATAGCTCCCTACTCATCTTTGTCGCCGACATTGATGGCCTACCTGGACATCTTATACGAGCACCTCTCCGGTCGTACACTGGCAGATGCTGCGAAAGGACACTGATGCGACAATGGGTGTCCCGATCTTTCGATGAGAAGGATAATTCGATTTGAGGAGACGACTCTTAGGATTTAGATACTAATCGCACACGACCAATATGTCCGGCAATTGTTGAACTAACTTTGAGATTGTTATTAACCTTGCTAGAAGCATGATCGAGCTAACCATGAAGGTCTATTCCTTCATGCAATCGAAGAATAAGTAACAACAAGATAATAAGCAATCTAAAATTACAAATAGGATTGAAGTACTCAATAAGGTGAGATTCCGAAGTGGTATTATGGTTGGTCTAGTCGACACAAACCAATACACGAAGTTGCAATGTAGCTAATTTTTAACTAAAAAAAATCCAAATTTTAACAGAGGACGGTGGCTGCTATACGAGGAAGGGTGGCCAAGGAGGTGGGTGCCCTAGGGAGTGGCGGCCAAGCAGGTGGAAACCCTAGGTGGGGCTGCCTAGGGTGGCCGGCCACCATATGGGCCAAGTTAGCCAATACATGATATAGCTCGTGGGCTAACAATAGGTGACGTAGTACCATGGCATGTAGACGTAGTACGACCCGGTGAAGTAGAAGTAGCTCGGCTCGTAGGAGTAGAAGTAGCTCGGCCCAATTGGAGGAGTAGGAGTTGGATCAGCCAGAGGCCCAATTGGGAAATATAGAATTAAAGTAACCGAAAGTCCAATTGGAGAAAATGTGGCTGAAGTAGAGGATGCAGTGCAGCGAGTCAAAGTAGTGGTTGCATCCTTAGGGTTGATGTCCTCATCAGATACTGTGCCAACAGTGTCCTCACTCCTCCTCATGAGGTTATGCCGGGGCACGTGATGACCATCGTTCGTTGTCTTGACAACCTCCTCTGCAGTGTTTTTTGGGTGGTCTCCCTCTTCCGGCGAGCTAACCTCGCCATCGACGTGGTACTCTAGAACGACATTGCATGCCTCCAGGAGGATTACCGTCGATTGGACTCCTACATCGAGGCAACGACCGATTAGGTCTACCAAGGTGAGACACCTCGAGCAAGGAAAGAGAGTCTTTGGGCGCATTTTGACTTGGTCTTTGAGTCAGAGCGTCTTTGGGCAACTCTCGAACGATCGCGTCAACAGCTGGACATGTTTCAGGCTACCTGCACTGATCCTGAATCCTCCTATGCTAACAAAGTCGCCTACATAGTTTTGAAGATGGAGATAGCATGCTACTTGGGCTGCTAGAAAAACTTGTTCTTTTTTATTTCTACTTTTTTTAAAATATTTTATAAAAGCGACTGCCTATACTGATTGGCCATATATAAATACAAAAATGAACAAAAAATTCAGTTTGGAGTTGAAGTTATTGTTATATGTTGAACATGTTTACTGAATAACGTGTTTATCTTACTGTCTTCTATGTAAACAGTCTCGGTATAACGACATGCCGGCATTACTGACCGGTGATAAACAAGCCATACATATTTACTCCTGAGGCTAGCAGAAAAATAGAATAGTTTTTATCTATAGAAGGAACTATCACAAGCAGTTTAGTGGAACAAACTGTCTGTGATATGTCTATTGAGAATAGAAGTAGAAAGAATACATGCATGTACGAACGATTATATCCTCTACCGTAAAGAGTATGCAAACATGCATATATGTCCGGTCTACAAAGCATCCCGATACAACCGTAAGAATCACTCCGATGACGGCGAGAGCATCGAGGTGAAGCAAGGATCTCCTGCTAAGGTGTTGTAGTATCTACCTGTAATTCCCCGTTTGAAGTGTTTATTTGCGAACCGAACGAGGTAAGATTGTTGCGCTGACAATCGAAGGAGCGTAAGAAAGATGGAAAGCTAAGACGCCCTGCTGGTTCTGCCCAATGAAGAAACTTCGATAGCAGCTTCGAAGACTTCGGTGCAAAACTGAGGAATATAAGGTTTGGATTGAGTACAGATGGAATAAATCCTTTCAGTAACATGAGCAGCTGACAAGCACCTGACCCATGAATCTATGTATGTACAACCTTCCTCCTTGGTTGTGTATGAAGCAGAAGTACATTTTGATATCACTACTTATCCAAGGGCCGAAGCAATCTGGGAACGATATTGATGTGTACCTAGCACTATTGTTGAAATATCTTATGACACTATGGAACGAAGGGTATAGGTATGGGATGCGTATAAATGAGAGAATCTTACTTTACGCGCCATGTTGTTCTGCACCATCAATGATTTTTTCGCCCTTGGTAACCTGTCGGTGTTCAGTACAAAAGGAGCCAAATACCAAGAGTGTGTGGTTGAACAACTCATGCAAAACTGTGTATATGCGTCACCGTAGGTTCCTTCCCAAGTATCACCCATACCGCAAGATGAAGAAACAATTCAACAAAAATAAGAAGGATAATTCAGTTCCAAACGCTTTTAGAGGGAAAGAGGTCTATGATATGGTTAAGGATATTGATGTTGTGCTTGGAAAGAGATGTAAATTGAGGACCCATCAGAAGAACATCTGAAGAAAGTGATCAATTTTTTGGGATGTACCTTATTAGGAGCACTTAGAAGTTCACCACTGCATCGACGTTATGCACGTGGAGAAGAATGTATGTGATAGCTTAATTGGTCTTTTACTAAACATTCGTGACAAAACAAAACATGGTGTCAACGCAAGATGTGACTTGGCTGATATGAACATAAGGACCGAGTTAGCACCAAAAGAGACTGATAAATGCCAAACATACATTCCACCAGCTTACTACACTCTGTCCAAGGCCGAGAGAAATGAATTGTGTCAGAGCTTGCATGGTGTGAAAGTTTTGTACATCGACGAGCACAAAGACATGGTACGCCAATAGAATGCAATCCGATCGGAGGTTTGGATCACAAGAGAGCACAACCGTCGGTTCAACGAAGAGTTAAAGGTGTGATTCACTATGAGATCATCAAGTGATGATATGCTGCGATGGTTGGTAAAAGCGCCAAAATTGACAATTGTGACATGGCAAGGATACGACATAAATGGGTACACATTTTATACGAAGCTCGGGATAGGAAGAGCACAGTCCAGAACAGCGGTGTCCGCATAGATGAGTTTCATGAGCAGTTCAATACCGTTGGGCCCAACATAATGAAACGTGGGTTGAGCTCCTACTATGGATTTGTAGAGGAGATTTGGAAGCTCGACTATGTACTTTTCAAGATTCCCTTGTTTCGGTGCTATTGGATCAAACTTCCACAGCGTGTGAAGGTCGACAAGTACGGCGTCACTACTGTGGACCTCGAACATGTCGAATACAACGACGAACCATTCGTACTCGCTAAGCAAGTTGTTCAATTCTTTTATGCAACGAACCTGACAAATAAGAACTGCCACGTAGTTTTTCATGGAAAAAGAAGGATTATCAGAGTTGAGAATGTCGTGGATGAGGAATAGTACAATCAATTTGACGAGTTGCCTCCTTTTGGAGACAACATCAGACTTGAGGAAGAACCTAGTGAGGAAGCTAGCTATATGCGCGTCGATCATCGTGAAGGGCTATTTTAAAAAAGTAAATAGCTAAGTGGAATGATCCCACACAGTGAACACCTATTTGGAAATTGTTATATTGTAATTAAGAAACTCGGCATGTAATTAATAAATTATTCCATTGTAATTGATTCAGTAATTAAGAAATTATTCCATTTGTGATTGTATCTGTTTTCTTATTTTCAGAGGGCATGGCTAGCATTTCTTGAGATCAGCCGAAAAACATAATATTTTTTAGCTGAAACTATCACAGGCGGTTTAGTGGAACAAACCATCTGTGATATGGTCGTATATCACAAGCTGTTTTTAAAATAGAACCGTCTGTGATATGTGACCATATCACAGACGATTCTGGAATAGAACCGTGTGTGATATAGAATATCATAGACGATTCTTTAAGAGAACCATATGTGATATCTCTTTATTAGTAGGGCTCTGCTAAGGTTTGCGTCCTTACTCCTCACTCGCCCGTCCCCCTCCCCAGCGTCCTTACTCCTCACTCACCCATCCCCCTCACCCACCCAAGCGCCCCCGACCTCAACGCCACCGCCCCTGACCCTGACGTCTGACCCGTGGCTGCCCGCGCCCAAATCTGGGTGGTGCACGTGCAGGACCTAAATGAAGGGATATAGGTAGGCTACGCTAGCTGGCAATTAAAATTCTACCATGTAAACCAGGATGTCACTGCAAGTAAGAGATCACAGATCATTACCAGCAGACGTGCAATGCAGCGGAAGAAGAGTTGGAGCAACCTAGTCCAACGAAGAGCATGTCGATGTAGTGGTCGTAGTCGATCGTCCGACGTAGTCGATCATCCAATGTAGTCAATCATCCTCGCAGTCGATCGTCCAGCGTAATCGTCACCGATCGTCTCCTCTAGCAACTGATCACTTTCCTTGCAAAGTTGCAGATCGTCCTCGAGCTCAACAGCAACCGCATTAACGCCTCTACGGTATCCACACGTCTAGGGCAGGAACGTCATATGCCGGTGTGCTAGCACCAAGTCGCACGGGAAGGCTCTCTCAAGAAGATGGCGGTATGGTTTGGTGGAGCAATCACGTATCCTCATCTCCACTTGCCCCTTCACAATAGCCTCAAGCATCTCCTTATATAGTGCCATGACGGGTTCTATCCGAACACGTTTGACGAATCATATCCGTAATGGTTTGTTCCAACCCGTTAAGTGTGTAACCCTGTATGTTCATGTGTAGTTCGGTTGTGACTCGAAACCTTTTCTGACCACGAGTCGTTAGTGGTACCTAGCAGGATATAATGATTCCCAAATACACACAAATTATATCGGACGAACCTTAATGCAATATGATCTACGACCAGGTCTTATTTAGTCTCGACCAGTTCGTAACTCCTTACGACCAGGTTTCGACCAACCAACAACCAACTCATATTTGGTCTAGACCAGTTTGTAACTCCTTACGACCTGGTTTCGACAACTTAGTGATCATATTCGACCAGCCTACGACCAGCTCATTTCTCCATACGACTAGTTCGTATATGATCGAACTGAACGACCAGCTCATGTATTCTCCCTTTGCCTCACGGTATATGGTTGAACTCCAGGTGAGATATTGTGTCATGCATAGATTGTTCAATACTTTCTCGATCGAGTGTTGGATAACTTCACGTGGTCGAACTCTTCGACCACTAGTGGCATGGCCATGCACTTTCTTTATCCGACCACAACGAGGGGCCCAGAGATATCTCTCATGTTATGTTAGGAGGGGTAAATCTCATATCCGACCAATCACATTCCTACACATGTTTCACAGCATACCTGAAAGCTACCTTTATAACTACCCAGCTACGGAGTAGCGTCTGGCAACCCGAAAGTGTACTCTTACACATGTAGAAAATCATGCTAATCTCTTGTCTAAGGATTATACATCATCAGTGCTTGAGACCAACTAATGACACATGAAATTATAACAATCTTAGCAGTGTCTCAAGGTGGGTCAATCCAACACCAAATTCTCTAACATGTGTTCACATTATTGATTCGATATCCCTGTATCCATGACCGGTGAAATACAGTCATCAATCAATACATGTGTTGGTCAATAGGATCACTGATGTTCCGACCATTGACATCTGACCAGGGATACATTTAGAACGATATCATATAAGTTAAAAGAGCTTCACCAACAAGTCACATACACTACTGGAGACGGCCTCTTTGCCGAGGGCCCGAGGCCCCAAGAAGGCTCCATTAACCCCGGCAAAGGCTTTGCCGAGGCGGCCCCGCAAAGAGCTCGGGAATTTTGAGTCGGCGAAGAGGGTCTTTGCCGAGGCCCTTTATCGGCACTCTAAGCAAAGCCTTTGCCGAGGGTCGGACCGCACTCGCAAAAGAAAAGCAACTGCGCCACGGCCGGCGCTGGGGCGGAGTCTTTGCCGAGGGTCGCCTCCAAGGGCCTCGCAAAGAATTATTTTTTTGAAAATCTTTGCCGAGGGCCTCCAACCATGGCCCTCGCAAAGAAATGTTGCAGAATTTTTCCAAAATCTTTGCCGAGGGCAATGGGACTACCTCGCAAAGAATTTTTTTTTTGAAATCTTTGCCGAGGGCTTCCCGCAGCCCCTCGGAAAGAAATTTTAATTTTTTAAAAAGTCTTTGCCGAGGGCCTCCAACCATGGCCCTCGCAAAGAAATGTTCCAATTTTTCCAATGAATCTTTGCCGAGGGCCTTGGTCATTGCCCTCGAAAGAGGCGTAAATTTAAAAAAATTGTTTTTGCATTCCATCGACACAAGCATTTCATATATATACATATATATATCAACCATCACATATATATATCACATGTAACCCATTTTCTTACAATATATCACAACCATAATTGTGAACCACAAATCACAATATATTACAACGACAAGTCACATGTTCATCATCATTCACATGTTTATTACGACAAGTTCATGAAATCCAAGCACAAGTCGTAACCATAAACCACAAATATTACAATAAAGTCCAACCACATCACCTAGCACTAGTCCTCATCAAGGTAGCCTATGAGACGGTGGTGAAGGAAAGCGGGATCACCCGGTGACGCACTACCGGATGATTGGAACCCATGACGGAGGTCGCACAAAGGAGCAGAGATTGCATGTGTGAGTAATCCGGAAAACAGCTTTGGAACTTAGAGATTGCATCTAGTAATCTAGGAATACAAAAGATTAGACTCAATTGAAAATTTCGCAAAGACTCTCCTCGCACGGGAGGTTTCCAAACTCACAAGAAACAACGGCACGAACACCGACATCCACAACGCACGACATCCACAACGGCACGAAGGCCGACATACATGCAAAGCACAAGCGAAAAGTGAACTTTCATACTTACAGGAGTAGCCGCAGGAGTAGGAGGTGGAGGAGCCGAAATCGCACAGTACACCCGATGCTTGCCCAAGACTTTGCATGATCACCATCATCTCCGCTTATCCGCCACATGTGTCGAACGCGACTCGGGCTCGCACTGCAAGGTCGATTCAGCCTGCTCGCTTCTTGACTTTGCCTTTTGTTTCTTGCAATTCGACCGCAATATTTCACCCAATGTATCGAATGCAAATCTAATTTAGGTGTGTAAATATCAACGCATTTGACGAGTAAACAGAATTACCCGGAGTGCATGGACTCGCCGCATCGGCCGAGAAGGCCGTGTGCGATGGGTCGGATGGAGCTCGTGTTCGCGCTCTGATAGCGCCGAGGAGGGAACAGTGGTGGAGTCGATGGCGCCGCCCGCAATCCACACCGCCTGCTTCTTGCCTCCTCCGAGCCTCATGATCGCCTCTCGCATCAATGGGCTCGGCGATATTGTAATCTTCCCATAGATCTCCCTTACCGAGGACGGTACTCTTGGACTTTAGTGTACACGCTCGCCTGAGTACACCGGGCGGGCACCGGTCGAAGGAGACAGAGGACGACGCCGCCCATGTGGGACATAGCCCACGCAGAGAACTCCGAGACCTCCTCGCCTGCGCGCCTCCTCTGCGAGAAAGACGGAAGATGGTGAGAAATCGCTGCACTGAGCATCAAAATAAATGAAAGAAATCACTTACGATGCTTGTTTGTATCCGGGAGGTCATGTCGCTTTGATGGTGAGTTGGACCTTGCCTCATCGACGCTGCTCCGCTGCCTCTCGTAAGCGTGTCAACAAAGTCCTGTGGATAACCACTTGTCCACGATCATGGCCCAAAGACTCGGGATACGATCGGCACCACCGTGGAATCACCTACAAGTCACCGAGTATTTGACATGTAAGAAGATGAAATTGACCTACTTAATATCAAAACGAATCATTATGAATGTTATTCGCCTACCTCAAGGTCTCGTCCCGGTCAACAGAATCGCCTTGCTTGAGGCTTGGGAGGGACTCTTGGCACCGACTGTAGTAGTCTATGTGGGCTTGACGCGCCATGGTGGTGCATGTTGGTGACGATTTCCTACAAGCCGCGGCACCACCGATTCGCTCGGGCCTCAAGTCCTTCTTCGCCTTGAAAATTTCTCGATACAAAACCGATGTATCCATTCATTATTTCAATAAAACATTTAACCAATGAATGAGATGTATTAAGCAATGTTGTGCGAGAGAAACTTACCCAAAACTCCGCCAATACCCGCCCCTGCATGTTGCGTAAGTGTCATCCGTGACTGCAGACTGTCCCCGCTTGAGGTCGGCTCCCGCACCACCGGCTCTTCTGATAGTTGCACAATGCCGGGTACCATTTCCGCACAAAACACCAAGGATGCTCATGGGTGCGTGGCCGAGTACCGACAAAACCAACCAGCCCCTGCACAAGTGATTAAGAAAATTTATCGCTTCTCTTATGATTTTCAACATATCTTATGAAGTAGTTGTGATAACATCTATAGTTACTTACCTCTTGCCATAGGCCAATCATCAAGGCGGTTGTGAGGAAGCGGAACCGAGGAGGCTCACGGACTCGCCAGGGAGTCCAGTAGCGGTACCCTCCCTCGCCTCGAGCCCTCGCCTCCCTTGAGCCCTTGCCCTCGAGCGCCGCCTCGCTCGCCCATCTGTTGACCCTCTCGCCCTCCGACGAGGACGTGGCCGTGGCCATCACGTGCTCCTCCTCCAAAGACTCGCCACGTGGCGAGGAGGAGACCGCCGCCTCCGCGGCCGCCGCCTCGGTCCTCCTCTCGTCACCTCCTGCGGACGCCGCCTCGACGACGACCCTCACCTCGGAAGGAGAGGCGGTCTCTCCCAGAAACCGAGGGCGTGTCACGGCGTGGACGTCTGCTCGCCATCTTTGTTCAATCACCGCAATCACAAAGAATGAACAAGACTAATTAGTATATATATTAGAAATAGATTCAAAATATATAAACAAAACACAAATTAAAAAAACATAGTATTACATGTATTAGGAATAATCTTCATGATTGGGATCATAGGTCTCATCATCACCGCAAAATTGTCCAAATGGGCAACACTATCCAAGGTTCTATGTTGTCATCGTAGTCATTGCCTAGAAGTAATCGCCAAGCATTGCTATGTCCTTGGCATTTACCACCACATCTCCATCGACCTCGCCATCAACCATTTCGTTGTCTACTTCCATTTCGATTGCTTCGTAAGACTATCTCAAACGTGCTCGTAGCCCATCTTCTTGATAGAACTGCCCATCATATGTGTTTGCGCTGAAGTTGTAATCATCATCGCTTAAAGGTGTAGTTTACCATGTGGAGATACCTGGTGCACAATAGCCCAACCCTTAAGATCCTCTTTGTCTTGGTTGGCGTATCGAGTATAATTGTGGATATCGTGAGGATATGTGCACGATCTCAGGATGATGAGTCAATTGGCAATGGCGTTGTTGGTTTGCAAAATCTCGCTTTTGGTTTGTTCCAATGTCGCCAAAGCCATCGGGCGGTCTCGATCAGGTTGTCTTGGCGGTCGATCGCCAGGAGGAGTCCGACCGGCCATGGTGGCCGGTCCGACCGCCGCTTGAAAGTTGGGTTTTTGAGCCGGGCCAAAATAGGTTGTGTAGGCAAGTGAGGGAGTCTTCGATGTGGTCCCATCATTTTGGAGCTCCCAACAAAAGTTCTATTCGCTTGAAATTTCCGTAAGGTTTCGAATTTCTCGCTTGAATTTTGGCTGTCTTGACCGTCCGACCATTGCTGGGAGCGGTCCGATCAAGATGAATCGGCCGGACCGCCCTGTGGGCTGGCCAGACCGCAATACTGGAGGTGAGCCAAGTGTTGCATTGAGTTGGTTTCAAGTGTGTTTTTATATGAACTTCAATGCTTTATTGTTGTATATCGATTATGAATCGACGTGGGTCAAGTTGTGAAGAACTTGTTCCCTAAACGATTTGTTTGTCTATTGTCAGGCGGTGGCTTGCGTGTCAACGACGCCAACGGTGAGTGGATCGACTACGCTTGGAGAGCCGAGGTCCGTAACGATCGTGATACCGGTGAGGTTGTGTGACTCAAGCATGGTGCGAATGGACAAGATGGATCGAACGGGTGGTTCAAACACCGTTGGATCAAAGGTGCGGATATCGGCGAAGTCTCTCGAGGTTCCGATGGGATTCGGACAAGAGAGGCTTAGCGCCGATGAGAACCGCCGATCAACCTACACGTGGTGAAGAAGCAAAGCATTGCTTCAAGAGTTATGTGTGTGGGGTCCCATGTGTAAGAGACCAAAAAGGGAAACCCTAGCTCTCTAGTGTAAATAGGAAGGGAGAGGTGGAAAACCTAAGCAAGCATTCATTTAGCCCCTTCTTCTTTTCTAGGGTTTGGAGGAGAGGAGAGGAGAACTAGGGTTTGGAGTGTGCTCCTTGTTGAGCTCTTGCCCTCCTTGGTGGAGAGGCTTTGTAAGCATCTATTGTGAGTGAACAATCTTGTGATGCTTAATTGAAAAGATCAATTGCTCCTTTTGTGTTCTTCTCTTTGGATGTTTTGGTGCTTCCTTGATTCAAAGGTTCATACTTGGTCTCTTGGCCTACTTTATCTTGCTTTGATGTGTGGGATTACTCCTAGAGTCATCTAGATCATCAAACCCCACAAGCAAGTCTTGAATCAAGATTTTCTCACTTCTAGGGTTTGTGCACCTATTTGGTAAAATCTCAAGAGATCGATTCTCAAGTGGATCCGACGGATCGTCGCTAGAAATAGGTCTCTAATATCATTAGGAAGGTGTGCTAGAAATTTGGTCAAGTTTTATTGGTTGAATCAAAAGTTGGATCAAATTTCGCTTTTGGATTTGGGTGGAGTTTTTCAAGATCGACTCTACCGGTCCGACCGCCTTTCAACGGCGGTTCGACCGCCCGTATTCGCATCACGGGTTTGGCGGGTCGAACCGCCCCACCGTCCGATCCACGGTTAGTTGCTTGGCCGATCATTGATGACCGCCGGTCCGACCGCCTGTGGTAGCCCGGCCGACCGCTTGTGTCAAAAGAAGAACATTGAGTTCTTTTCTCCTTTGTGTCGTGGTGCTTGAGGGGTTTATCAAATTCAACACAAGGCTTCCGCTAGTGCACACCGAACTTCTTAGCTTTCATAGCTAAAGGAGTAAAGTTCGTGTTGGTTTTGATTTAGGCGAGAAAGTTTTGAAAGCGCCTATTCACCCCCTTAGTCGCCTTCCTGGCCCTACAATAATACACCGCACGGCCCGCTGAGCCACAATGTAGACATCTTTTCCAGATAGATGGAATCTTCTCGAATCTCGACTAGCCCAAGATGAGGGGTTCGCCTCGCTGATCGAGGATTAAACCAAAGGGCATTTGAACATGATAGGTTTAAGAGGTTTGTCTCCATGAAATGAGAGTTCATAGATTTCCTCAACTCTACCATGATAGTCGAGGCCATCGCTGTCAGCGCATAAACTCCGCTATTTGTGGTTTTTCGCTTGGGCCGATCGCCAGAATTTGTTGTGTGGAAGCGATATCCGCTCACGCCATAGCCGGTAAATGACTTCACCCTAACGTCACAGCCATTTGTAACCTGTTTCAACTCGTCACTCATGGACGAACCGGTCTGGGCCTGCAAGGTGAAGCATGATAGATCGTTATATTAATCAAACGTACGATCACCTTGGACGATCGAACGTACGAGCTAAATTGGACATTACCTTTTGTTTGAACCAAGAAATGAAATCAGCCTCCTCGCTTCCCGCACTCCGCTAAACAAGGGTGTCTTGTTCATGCGAGGTAGGATCCCTTGATTGATGCCGTAATTCACGAACAAATTCCCGTCCGAACGAGAATCAATGGGGTTGGATGCGTAATAGTGACGGCAGATTGAAACAAGTTCGCTGAGAACTTACTTGATGAACTACCGCACTCGGTAAGGTTATTCAACACATATAGCATGATACTGCGCCACTCTTCATTTCCCAATAGCTTCGGGGTTGATCCACTTGCACTGCCGAGTTGGCCTTGGAAAAGGCTGAGGGTCGATTCATTTTCGCCAAAGATTTTAACGAGGGAGTGGATTATGATTGCTAGGAAGGTTCGGCTTGTAGTATTATGCTGTGAAGTTTGCCACCTCCTCCCAAGGCATGCCTCGCAATGGAAGCCTCAATTCGCTTTATTTGTACATTTTTGCGAAGAGTCTTTAGACATCTCTCGATTGATAGCACCAACGGCTCGCACGGCCCCCAAACGTGCCTCTGACGGAGGTGCACAATCGATGTCAGACGGCAAGAAGAAGCCGGTGGAAAGATCTTCTCCACTTACAGAGCAACACAAAGCCGCTTTTCCAAGTCCCGAGCGACGGTCCGAGATATCTCCTTGGCACAAAGTCATGGAAGAAAAACTCAACTCTACTAGCACTAGCCAAACATGCTCAGGACATAGCCTCTGACCATCGCCTAAGAAGCCGCCAATCCATATGTGGTAGTCATGACTCTTCATCCCGCTGACTCGCAGAGTGCCTAAGTTCACTCCCGCTAAGATTCGCCGCATATCCATCCGGGAACATTAACGCCTCGATCCATTTTAGTACTTCCTCCTTTGATCGATTTGCAAGACGAAATTGACCTTAGGCCTTTTCCAGCTCTTGTTTCGCCACTAGAGGTCGTGATCGCTTGATTCGGTCTATCGCACAACGCCGCTACGCCCACTCTAGCCTTAACGTTGTCCTTAGACTTGTCGCTGTCCATGAGAGTTCCCAAAGTGCCTCGGCGATATTCTTTTCAAGGTGCATTACATCAATATTATGTGGCGTAAGAAGGTCATCGAAATAGGGAGCCTCGCTGTCGGACTTATGAGTCCACATATGTTCCTCACCATATCCCACAAAACCACCTTCTTCATTGGGCACGAGCATCTATCCGAGCACGAACCCTGCACCACCCTCAAGTGTGGTTTAGGGTCCATCACTTTGACACCTTTCAGAAAGCTCTTGATGTCTTCTCCAATTCATGGTCTAGAGGGAGGAACTGACGATGCTGGTCGAACGACGAATACTTGCCACCCTTCTTCAACCAAATGAACCTCACAGCTTCCTTGCATATTGGGCATGGGAACTTCCCGTGAACACACCAGTCGGCAAATAACCCATACGCCAGAAGTCATGCAGGAGTAGTGGTACCAAACGTGCATTTTGAAGCTTGTCTTTGTAGCTCTGGTCAGATGTCCATACCCCTTCTCCCAAGCGTGATCAATTCATCAATCACAGCTCCATGAACACACCCATATTACTCCCCGGTGTTCAGGAATTATCAACGACAAGAATACGTTATGCCGCTGAAAGGAGATGCCGGAGGGAGATTGAGGGGATAACAAAATGGGCCAAAGACGTATGGGGCAGCCATCATTCCATAAGGATTGAAGCCATCATGCTGCCGCGACACGCACATTACGGGCCTCACCGCTTTGTCACGATGTTTGTCATTGAAGCACGCCCATGCTTCAAAGATCGACGGATGTACCATCTTCCTAGGATTGTATCGCTTGCCATCTTTGTGCCATGTCATCTGCTTCGCGATTCCTCGATCATGAATAGCCGCTGGATCCTCAAGCAGAAAGGAAGGTGCCGTAGCACTCTCGCGGGATCTAAGTCGCTTTTTCGACCATCACTGAGTCTACCTCCGTGTACCGGAGGATTTACACTTCAGACAAGAATTTACGCCCTTGTGTTCTTTCCTAAATAGGACGCACTCTTCTGACAAACATGCATCTTGTCATACTAAGATCTTAAGCATACGAAGGAGTTTCTCCGCCTCGCATAAGTTCGTCGGCAAAGTGTGCTTCTCCAGAGCATGGTGCCAAACACGCCAACATCTTATCGAAGCCTTCTCGACTCAGGTTTAACTCGACCTTCAACCCCATTACGCGTCCAACCGCATCGAGCTGAGAAATCGTTGTACACTCGTGAAGGGGTTTCTGTGCCGAGTGCAACATTTTGTAGAAGTCCTTTGCGGATTCCTCCATCTCCTCCTTCTCACGCCGCTCGAAAGTGAGCTTGGTGGGCGCCATCTAGCATGTCCGCTACCCCATCATCATCAAAAGCCTCGAGGCGTGCTCTCACCACCTCCGCTCTTATATGATCCGCTTCACCATGGTATATCCATCACCGGTAGCCAGCGATAACCATTGAACACAAGATGTCTACCCATGGTCTTCTCGTCTACCTTTCTCCTGTTGTCACATTTGCCGCAGGGGACACCAAACTAGAGAATGTCCTCCCGCTCTCCGAGCCAAATGCATGTTTCAAGAAACGATCTGTCCCCTTCACCCATTCATAGTCGTAGTCACTCCCGCTTCTCCAGCCCGTGTACATCCACTGACGGTCCTCCATCCTTTAACATTTACATCACAGAGTATTGTGACCATCAATTGCATCTACGCGGTGTTCCTAATGTCTAATAGGTGAGGATAGGTCCTAATCTCATTCATCGATGCGTAGATGAGGTCAGCTTCAGTTCGCTCCTCTCGAGACAGATTTTGGCAAGATTCTCCTCGCTGCTCTTCCGATACACATCCCGCAAGGGAGAGTGTGTATCCGGAGAACAACAGGAGGTGATGCCAAACTCCGCCTCTGACCGAGAGGACCATGGAAACTAACCCATCTACGCATCCGCGGCTGTCCAAAAACGGACAATCCAAGCAGATACGGCGCAGATATGCAAAGATCCGCATACCTACGACCGTATCTCTTTCGGACGGAGACGCTTAATCGGGTTACGCGGCTACGGCGCATATGTGGAAAAAGAGGTTATTTATACCTAGGGTGTCGGTGAAGTCGCTAGCGGGCAAAGGGCGAGTCGACGCAGCGGGCGAGGCGACGCAGCGGCGTGCAGAACCGCGACGCCGACGAAGACGATCGGGTCCTCGTGGTCCCTCCGACGTGCTCTTCTCCCCGCATAAAAGGCAATAGGTTATTGTTTGTTCAAAACTTGGCAGCACCTCCTCGCACGGGAGGTTTCCAAACCCGCAAAAACGGCATGATGGCCGACATTCACAACGGCACGGCGGCCGACAACCACAACGCACAAAGGCCCTCAAATCAATTTACGCACGGGCCCACACAACCACATACGCACGAAGGCCGACAACGAGTTTTACCTAGGGTTGCGGTGGAGGCCGGCGCCGGGCGCCGAGGGCCGCGGAGGGGCCGCCGGGCGGGCGGGAAGGCCGGCGGGAGGCCGGCGCTGGGGCCGCCGGAGGGCCGGCCGGGCGGCGGGAGGCCGGGCGCGGGGCCGCCGAGGGCCGGCCGGCGGCCGAGCCCCTTGCTCGACCGAGACGGGAGGGAGGCGGCGCGCGCCCGGCGCTGGGGTGGGCGGCGGCGGCGGGCGGCGGCTGGGCGGCGCGGCAGGGCGGCGCGAGGTCGGCGCGGCGCGGTGGTGCGGCAGGCGCGGGCGGCGGGCGCTGGCGGCGGCGGGCGGCGGGCGGCGGCGCGGCGGCGCTGGGCGGCGGCGGCGGGCGGGCGCGGCGGCGGCGGCGGGCGGCGGGCGCTGGCGGCGGCGCGGCGGGCGGGCGCGCAGAAGGCGGCGGGGCGCGCCGGCGGGTGGCGCGGGCGGCGGGCGCGCGGGCGGCGGCGCGAATTAGCGAAATGTGGGCGGGATTTTGGGCCAGCCGGCGGCCGATTTAGGTTGGGCCCTTGGCGGAGGGCCCAGATCCAGGCCCTCGGCAAAGATTTTTATTTTTTAAATTTTCTTTTCCGATGGCCATTGGCCGTGCCCTCGGCAAAGGGGATCTGTGATACGAACCGTCAGGATATGTCATCACAGATGGTTTTTGTATAAAACCGTCGTGATACTTTGGTTTCAAGAAGGGAAAACGAAAATTTGCACATAATGGCGGGCTCCCAAAATCTCTCTATATTAACAGAGTCATTCATCTCCCCTTTGCCATCTCCATCTCTTCCTTTGCCATTTCTCCCCTCTGTCATTTCTCCTCCGCCTCCTCCCGCGCCTCCTCTACCTCGCCTCACCTCGCTGCCGCCACGGCCCCCACGACCTCGCCGCCTCAGCCTCCCACGACCTCGTCGCCTGCCTCCTCTACTTATCGCCGCCTCGCCTCTACTGGCCGGCCCGGCCTCCCCGAGTTCGCCGCTCATGCCTCCTCCACCTTGCCCCGCCTCATCGTCGCCGGCCTCCCATGACCTCGCCACCCCACCTCCTACGACCTCACTCTCTACTCCCCCTTTTGCTCAGTGATGTAGATTACTACCGTGATGTGTTAGTACTGTGAATTGTTTGAGTTGATGCTACCGTGATGTGGGTGATGTGGGTGATGCATGTCGTGTTGTTTTTAGTGCTCGTGAATGGATTGAGTTGATGCTATTGTGATGCTCGCTATTGTGGGAAAGCTAGCGAACCGAAAATCAATATCGATTCATTCGTGAGGCTCGGGAGGCTCCATACGGTGAAAATATGTTTTCGCTTTTTTGCTCTAGAAAAACTATCACGACGGTTCTAAACAAGAACCGCTCGTGATAGTTACTATCACGTATGGTTCTTTTTAGAACCGCTCAGTGAAAATAGAATATCACGACGGTTCTATTCATGAACCGTCGTGATGTGTGCTATCGCTGCACGGTTCGTGAATAGAACCGCTCGTGATATCATTTTTCACAGACGGTTAAAAACCGCTCGGATGACCTCGTGTCATCACGCATTATTAAAAATTCAGACGGTTCAAAAATCGTCTGTGATGATGGTTTAGAACCGTCTGTGATGAGCTTTTCTGTAGTAGTGTCATCCTTGGCAATAAGTTTTACCACTTCGTCTTACTCCTAGGCCAATGAGTTATGCAAATCAAAAATCGTTTTATGTATATATACATCATGTATGTTGTAAATACCGGCGCAGCGTAGTGCGCAATTTCATCTTAGTGGATGTTTATGAGCACCCAATTTTCTCTTTTGTGGTAATGTGTACACTACATAGACGCATAGGAGGTCCCAACACGCTAAAGCGTTGAGCGAGGAGCATGCATGCATGCAACACCGCCGACTGTTTCCCTTCATTTCCTTTCTTTCGTTGCGATGAACATGCCGGCTCAGTGGCAAGATTATGTGAGACCTCTCTTGCCATTTGTCTCCCACGAGACGAGAGAGGCATCGATTTCATTCCCAATGCCACGCATTTTGGCGGTTTCCCCTGCTTTCACAGACTGCACACGAACGAATGACCAAACGAAAAAACAAATAAAAAGTTCTAGATTAGTGTGTCGATATCTACCTACTAAATGTGGGAAAATCTTCAACCTACTTTTCTATCAACCAAGTGACAACTGTTTTAATCTTAAAAAAAGCGACAACTATTGGATCAAGGTCGTGTGTGGATTAAAGATAACGAGTAATATCATCTATGATCAATCTCTTTGTTTAGATAAAAAAACAACCTCCCGCTAAGATTAGCCAACCGCCATCTGGAAAATTAGTGTGTTTCTAGCAGCTTAGGATGTCGTGTGAAATCCTTCCTTTCCCTTGAAAAATGCGACAAAACTCGTTCCAAATGGCCCGTTTGGATTTGTTTTAGGCCTATGTTTGTCCATGGTGCGTGTGGTTAGTTTTGATGTGTTCGATCGACCGAGCCTACTATGGAAATGGGGACTGAGCGCTGAGCAGACGCCTGGGTGTGTAATTTGAACGGGGATTTGGGTTTGGACGGACTTGATTGGGTGCAGATCCCCTAGATTTGACACACAAATCCACCGAGTAGATTTCTCTAAATCCTGACCATTCATTCTTTCCGATGTTTTAATATCGATCTTGTGAAATGAATATTGATGGCACTATGATCGAGATTGCACAGGAGGAGACATGAGGGGTCTTAGACAGGTTCAATTCTTCTTCGGAGAGAATAACAACTCTACTCCTGTGTTTTTGTATTGACTGTGGTTACAATAAGAAAGAAATCACCGAAACTAAGACTAATGACTTATATCTCTTGTTTTGTATATCCCACTGTCCACTGGCATTGCACTTTATATAGCTTTTGAGGGATGACAATTGTTAAATGTCAGGAGGGGTCTTGACGGTTGATGGACTGCGCACGTTGGAGTCAGTTACTGTCAGTGAGACATTCTACGCACGTTTGCCATGCAGTTACGCCAGAGACAAAGAGACTTACGTGCAGTCATGTCAGAGACAAACAACACGTGTATAACTACCACACGTTAACAAACGTGGTGTACAGAGTCCTAGTCAATTGGATTCATATGTCTGTGAATTCTACCAATTATAGGGTAGTTGTAGTTGAACTGGTCGTAGAAAGTCTTATGACTATAAAGTGGTCGTAGAAGATCTTACGACCATGAACTGGTCGTAATAAACCTTACGATCATAGGATGGCCGTAACACACCTTATGATTATAAAGTGGTCGTAGAAAACCTTATGACCACAAAGTAATCATAATCTTCCTTTGTCATTGTAAGTTAATGACAAGGGGTACTTCCAATGGTTATTAAAGATACTATTGTCTATAATAAGTATTACAGATAAATAATTTAATTAATTGAGGATTATTATATACTCGTCACCTATGGTGTAAATTAAGACATGTCAATTATGATGGAACATAAATCCCTAACCTCATTAATTCGGAGTGAAATTAGCTTGTCTTTTAGATTGTAACAGAAGGACGATTTGCCCTTTTCTTCCACAAACTTCATGCGTTTACCTCTGCAAGACGAGATTTCTTTCAAGCAACAAAACCACATGAGTTCCATATAAATATAAGCTAGATATGAATGTCGCTTATCGTAACGTGGCACTGAACACGAATATTGAGCATTCGCATATAGGGTTCGGGGACTAGGTTTGGAGTTCGACACAATTGGCGAATGAAGCATGGACTAGCATTTCTAGAGATAAATGTAAAAAAATTAGCATTCAATCTGCCCTTGTGAACATAACATCTAACAACTTGTCGACGATGAGGACCTCAAAAAACTAAGGGTTAATTTTTTATTTATCACTAGAAGTTGGTCGGATCCCTAAAATACCATTGCAAAATTATTCGCCCCTTCATTGCTATCAGATCTCAACTTCTGTTCCTTTTTCGCCACTCCCATTAGCCTTGTTAGATCCTGCCGCCGTTAACCACAAAAAAAAAAATCAAAATGTCCATTTTACCCTTCTTCATCCTTCTCTTCTTCCTCATTCATCCTCTTCTTCCTCATTCATCCTCTTCTTCACTCCCACGACCTCCCGCCACCATGGCCTTCCCACCCACACCACCCCCACTCCTGCCACCCCTTTGCCTTGCCCTCCCTCATGCAGCCGCTACCGACGTTGGTCGCTCCTTACCCTCCCCATGCTTCTTCTCAACCGCGATAAAGAGAGAGAGACGAGAAGGGGAGGGGAGAAGGAGAGGCGGTGACCTTGCGACGAGGAAACGACGACATGTTTTAGAAGGCAGCGAAAATCAAGGGTGGTGGTTTGCGGCGCGGGAGAGGACGAAGGTGGTCAGAATAGGGTGACGATAGGGCGGCAGGTCATAGAGGGGGCGGACATGGCGACGAAGGATTTCGGTGGCGAGGGGGCAGAGGTGCACCTGCATGGCGTGTTCCCGAGCACGAGAATTACATTTTGGTGGTCGAGATGAGCGGTGGTGTTGAGGATGCTGGCATCGCAGCATCCATGGCGGCAAGGATAAGGATGACGGTGGCGCTACACAACGAAGGTGGTGGCTGGTGGTTGTGGTGGATGGAATCAACTCGATAAGGAACACCACATGACGCGAGCGGTTTGACAAGGGGATGTCCGAAGCGGCAGACCGGCGAAGACAGTGCGGTGGCGGCAGTGCAGTCCAGTCGATGTGCGGATCCGACAATGTTCGGTGGGTCTCGGTGAGGAAGGAGGGATCTAGTGGTGCTCCGGTGGCGGCGGCACGGTCCTGACTGCGGCACAACGGTAGACCGACGGCAGTCCCGGCTGTGCTCCAGCGGTGAAGGTGACGTGTGGCCTGATGAGGGATGTAGAAGATGGAAGAGCAAAAGGGTAAATAAGTCTTTTCGTGCATATAAATTTGACAATCAACTCATAGTGGACTGACGGGAGTGGCAAAAAAAGGAACAAAAGTTGAGATCTGGTGGCAATGAAGCGACGAGCAATTTCACGATAGTATTTTAGGGATCCGGCCAACTTCTAATGGCAAATAAGGAATTAACCCCAAAACTAATGTGTTTCTGATCTAAAAGAACAAGAAATAGAAATGTCTAACATTCATCTTCAAATTGCCTTTGCATAAAGTTAGATGTCTTAGAATATCACCGGAGAACACAATACACTCATGACCTCTACGTAGGGGTGTCAACGGATCGAATATGAATCGAATAATGATATTTCTATATTCGTATTCGAATGAATATTTTCTAAACGAATATGAATACAAATTCAAATATTATCAAATACGAATCGAATACCGACGAGGATTAAAACCTCTATTTATTATTTAATAAATAAGAGACCATACGTCTTCGTGGTCGTAACCCCTAAGGCTAACGACCTCACCGGTCGTGAGGATTCCAGAGGTTACTCAATATCTAACCTAGTCGGAGAAGGTTCCCAACCTTGTCCCCGACCAGTCAAAAGCTCTCAAAACCTTGAACTGATATCTGGACCTAGCATTAGATATATCCCCTACCGTGTGAAAGAATGAGACATGTGCTTTATATCTCATACCACGCGACGATACGTAACTCTAAGACAAAGAAATACGGCTAATGGCTAACTGACATATAACCGTACGGCAGTTGACACATTATCAACCGACGTCTCTCTTCGACTGACGACGTTGCTTCCTCGAACATGCGCTCCTCCAGACAACCGCCAACCCTTCATCAACTACATAAGGAGGAATGCGATCAAGTTGAGGGGGCTTAACAAGAAGATCATTTGGGAGACACTCTCGAAAGAGCTTTGTACTCCCTAATTAGTCTTTAGTCTAAGTTATATGCACTCATTGTAATAGCCAGTTCAAAGCAATAAATAGCAATCTCACTACTTTCTAGAAGATACGCGCTATTTTCCTCTTTTCATTCATATATTCATAAGATCGCGATTTGATCATCGACAAATACCTACTCAATTCAGCTAGATTCAGATATCCTAATAACTTACATAATGACAAGATATTTATGATAATTTTTTCGCATACATAGCACACTTAATCATTCTAGTTTATCTATTTCACCTAAAAACATAAATTCACATTTCCTAAAAAAATATCTATTTGACCCCCTGAAGTATCGCGGTCGGGCCACTTAACCCCCTGACCTAAAAACCCGGCCCTTTGACACCCTCACATTGCAAAAACAGGTAAATTTAACCCCCCCTAAGACTGCTTTGCTAGGTGGTTTTGCTTACGTGGCACCCGATCAGCAAAGTTTCGCCGCCGTGACAACTACATAGTAGCGACATGGCGATTACTCACTCCCTATCACTATCGACACCATCCAAATGCATCGATATCCATTTCTTTTAAAAAAACCCTCTGTAGCCGCTTCCCCTCTCCTCTCACCCCTCTCCCTCCTGGCTTCAGTCGGATGCAGCGATGGCGTGGCCATGGCGTCCCTCTCAATGCAATAAAGGAGGTGATGCGATGTAACATCCCAAAATTGGTTTGTGTTTCAAATGTAATAAAAATGAGGAGAAATTAAAACTTTTTCTCTCATCTTGATTTTTGTAATCAGTTCTATAATTTTTGTAAAAGGGATTATGTGAAATCAAAAATCAAATTGACATTTGGACACCAACACAAATCTCCTTCACGAAAATCTTGTGCCCAACCCCTGAAAATAATTTTCATTGAACCTAGGAGTGATGTTTAACACCTCAGAATTATTTCATAATTTTCAGAAATTATTTGATAATTTTTGAGGCAAGTCAAACATTAGTCAAACTCCTAAATTAGCCTTCTGGAATTTTTAGAGAAAAATGCAGTGCATAAAAGTCTCTGAAAATTTTATATAAGGTTCCTCACCCAGTAAGCAATCTCCAGTTAAAATTTCATAAATTTTGGAGTTTGTTTGATACCCCAAATAATTCCTCAAAATCAGTTATTCAAATTCAAACCCTAACCGGTTTTCACTGCTCCTCGGTTCGGATCGCACTCGGCTCGAGCCACTTGATTTGGTTCAGTCAACTAATCGCACCGCACGACGCAATCGGCGCGGATTTGTGAGTCGTTGGATCGGCATCAAACGCCCACGATCGCGTGAACGCTCGACCATCCGAACGCCCGATCCATTCAACCGCTGATTCTAAATCAAGGGTCCACAATCGCGTGAACGCTCGGACCGTCCGAACGCCGCGCAACGTGAACCGTAGGATCCAAATCAACGGTCCAGATCGAGTGAGCGCTTGAATCGTTATTCTCGACCCGCTCTTTTCAACCGCTCGATTTCGATCCGACGGTCGCCGCTCGTCGTCTACCTCCGATCGCTACAGGCCACCAAGTCAACAAAGGGCGGTGAAAATTGCAGAGCGTAGCGGCCGGGTCACCTCGACTTTTGGCCAACGACTCTCAAGATTTAATGCCCTGCTCCACCGCCTCCTTAGTCGCCGTCCCCACCGATTTCACTTGCTCCCATCGTTCTCTCACCGCCTCACCCGTGAGCTCACCAATTTTCTTGCCGTTGCCCTCTTCTTGCTCCTTCGGCTATAAGACTCCTCCAGTGGCTTCCCTAGCTTCTTTCGGTCACCCTTGAGCTCCAGAGCCACTGTTAGTGCATTGTGTGAGCTCAAATTCGAATTTTCACCTTCGGTCGCCATTGCCGCCATTGCCGAGCTTTTGAGTTCTTCGGTGAAAGTGGTGCTCCGGTCTTTCTTTCTCAAATCCTCACGCCTTAGCTCCCTCTCCTCTCTGTGAGCAATAGCCCTCACTCAATTTTTCGCTTGCTTGCAGAGAGTAGATTAATTCGCGATTTCCCTTTTCGGCCAAGTCCCCATTCTTCTTCGTTGAGCCGAATCAACCCTTCTTTGTGCCTTCTTTGGGCTCAGGTAAACCCTCTTTAGTCCCTAGTTGGTTGGCACCCGCTTGCTTGGACCGCAGCAGAGCTCAATTGCTATTTTCGTTTTTGACCGTTTTCGGTCATCTCTGTCATCTCCGGCTTGCCGGCGTTCTAGAACGCCGCAATTGAAATTGTTGGTTCCTTTGGGTGCGCGAGTTTGTTAGCAACCCAATTTGGGCCTTTGCTCGCACCGCCGTGACCAGAGTCGCCGGCGGCGAGCCGTTCTTTCCCGGCCATTTTTGTCGGACGAAAACAAGGCGAACGTTTGAGCGTAGGTCATTGTGGACCGTTGGATCCAAGATCAACGGTCCCGATTTGAATGAACGTTCGGACCGTCCGAACGGTTCGATCCGCGTGGACCGTTGGATCCAAGATCAACGGCTCCTATGCGCGGTGAACGCTCGACCGCCCAACGCCCCGATCCACGCGAACCGCTGGATCCGGATCCAACGGTGAGCGCTTAGGGTTTGTTAATCCCACAAGGCGCGGTCTGCTGCCGAGCTTGGGCCGTTGGATCCGAGATCAACGTCCCGTGTTCGCCACGCTGTTTTCAATTTCTGATTTTCCCGAAAGGATTTATTTATCAACCGAAAAATGTGATAACTTGTAAAAGGCATAACTAATTCATTTCAAATCCTTTTCGTTGATTCAAATTTTGTTGGTTATGTTTTTAACTCATCTTTAAGTTAAAAATGTTTCCAACCTCAGTATAGCTCCAGAAAATTTTGCTAATGAATAGTAGCATTTTTGATTTATAGAAGCTGAGCAAAATAGTTTTGGTCATATCTTTGGCATTAAGAATCCAAATCAATTGGTTCTTGTTGCTAAATTCATTATAAATCAAGACCTTGCTACTGTAAAAATTTTAGAATTTTGGAGGAATTTACTGTTGGGTCTTTGTATTTTATTCGTTCTTATCGATTGCTTTTGCTTTCTCGTTAGGATCCAAGAGCACATTCATAATATTGTTGATCCTCAAGAAAGACCTTGACCCACAAAGAAGGCAAGATATTTGATCATAAATATCCCATTACTTTCAAAGCCTAATATCTTGTTTACAAATTATATGTATGCATTGCTTTTGTGTCCAATTATTTTTGCCCTGTTTAGAGGTAGCTATTCCTAATGCATTGTTGCCATTAAAATGTTATCCCGCCACAACCATAAGCTATTATCATCATTTGGTGAATTAGAGCCCGTGATTTAATTATGCTCTTTTACTGTCTTTGCGATGTCATGCCTAGAAATGCTTAGCTACCGGTAGAATTGGGCGGTTATCGACTTAGTCGATGACCTTGATCACACAAATCATTTTGTTTATTTTTGGTTCAGCACCTTATGCTTTTGTTTGTAAAAACCGAAAATGAGACAAAATGATTTGACTTGGGCACAATGGCATGTTGGTGTGATTGTTGGGTGTGACAAGGAAAGGTGCCCAGGTCCCTAAGGACCGAAAATGTTGCTTGCGCCATTGATCCAAGTACTTTTGCGTACTAACCACATGAGGGTTATATGGGACCCCTCTTGACCTAGTACTTTGGCGTGGGTTATCTCCGAGTCGCAGGAGGGGGTTGTGTGTGTTGTGTGAAACATGATATGTGTTCTCGGTGTTCTTGTGTTGGGTGTGCGGTGGTGGAGATTCCGGGTAGGCTCTCCACCTCGAGGAGCGTCAGTAGTTGTCCAAGGCTTTACCCGGAAGGGTAGTTGACCGAGGCTTTACGATGACTCGACACAACGTATGGGTTTCTATCCATACGGGCGCTCGTGAATAATTCACAATATTGGAAATGTCTCGAGGACTTAGCCGTGCTGCATACCTAAGGAAGTGTGCTTAATAGCTTGGCAAAAGGCGGTCCGACATGTGGGTAAGTTGGTACACCTCGCAGGATAAATCTATTCGAATAGCCTCGCCCTAGGTTGTGGACACGCTTGGTGATTTCCAAGATCTAGACTTCAACAACTGCTTTTGTTTTAAAAATTAAAACTTGATATGGTTGGCATGAATGGGTAATTCATGCTATTGTTGTGGTGACTAATGGTTTAGTCACTTCCAGGATGCTTTTATCGTTGTTGATACTTGATTACTACTGCTTTTATCAAATAAAATCAGATTGCAAAATTGCCTTCAATCTATTACATTATTGCAAATAAAACTTGCTTTATGCTTAAAAATTTGAGTCCTAACTCGCTCCACTTAAATAAGCTTGCATGTAGTCATTGCATAGATCTGTTATCATTCTTATATATCTTATGTAGTACATTCAAAGTACTCACCCGCTTTTGTCGGGTCGCTTTTGTTTGCAGAGGATGAAGGTGAGCCCCAAGGGCCTCACTTTTGTGAGTTGTGCTTTGTGGATTCGACGACTAGCTCAAGGCGGACTGGTCGGTTGCCTTGTGGGTTAAAGGCACACCGATTGGCTCTTTTGTTTTATAGCCATCTTATGGCACTTTTGCTTCATTGTTAAAATTCTTTATGTATTTGTCATTTGGCCGGTCGGCCTCTCTTTTGTAATGACTATCATTTATTTATGTTATCTTCTGGATTGTTGTTTATGTTTCGGTTCTATGTGAATGAATGGAATTGATGCATGAACTTTGTAAAGAGGTGTGTATATCGCACTCTGAAGTATACATGTCTCGAGTCTCGGCTTATCTCGCTTTGTGATGCTAGGACCGGATGGATGGTTAAGATTACAAGTTTGATAAACCGGGGTCTCACAAGGTTTGGTATCAGAGCCATACTGACCGTAGTAACCCAAGTTGGTCGTCTTTAGGATATTTTGAAAAACTTATTTTCAAAAGTATCAAATGATTTGTGAAAGCTTAAGGAATTCTCAGATTTTATTCCTTACCTACCTTAGCTTTCTCCTCTCATCCTACTCTAATTTGAGTTTTGAAAATTGTTTACCTCTCCTTCTTTCAAAGATAGTGTTATCGATTAAATGGGTTTTGGGAACCACTGAGTTTGGCAAATTGAAGTTCTTAGGGTTTTTGAAGTTTCGGATCAAGGTTTCTGCTAGAGGCTTGATGCGAATCAACAAAGACGCTTCAATTTCAGATGAAGCTCAATGGTTTCTGATAGGACCACTGAGCTTGGCGAGTTGAAGTGTGCCAGATTTTGAAGTTTCTAGGATGGAAGACTTCGGCTGGAGCTTGGATGCAAAATCACTAAAGCAACTCCAATTTCCGGACAGCAAGCTCGATGGTTTCTAATGGGGTAGAAAATGAGAGTTTAATCAACTAAAACTTGTGGGAATAGAAGGGTAAGATGTGATACTAGTTAGCTATGTATCTAACACTATTTTCGCTGATTTAGCCTTGATCTTAAGTAGTGTTAGATCTTACCTTGATCTTCCGGTTTTATCTTCTCACCAATTACTGCTCATTCAATACTGCTAGTTGAATTGGGAAGTTGAGTTTTGGTTTTATGATTCCTTGCCGTTTTTTTTTGAGTCTTTTTATAAGCAGGTTTAAGATTATACACATACTATTTTTGGCTTTCGGTTAGGGTGATATTCCATTCCCCTAGTCGTTCGCTTTTCGCTTTCTTTCGGCTTTGAATCTTTGAGTCTAGTTTTAACCAAAGTTTCTTGTAACAGGATGGCCGGACGCACTCGTAGCGGCCAAGGCCAGTCAGCTGGTCCGGACGAGGAACTTCCTCCTCCTCCGACCATGGCCGAGGTCCTCCTTCAGATCGAGCGCAACCGTGCAGAGGACAGGAGGGTCCTTCTGGACGTTATCGCGCGCAACACTTCCGCCCTTACCGGTGCTTCGGGATCCGGGCAAGGGGGTGGACACCAGCAGCGTGGGGGGCTTACGGAGTTTCTTCGCACCCAGCCCCCCACATTCTCCAGGTCTGAGGACCCGCTTGACGCAGACGACTGGCTTCGTCTGGTGGAGCGGAAGCTCCGCATAGGCAGTGCCAGGAGCACGAGAAGGCGCTGTTCGCATCGCACCAGCTGGAGGGTGCAGCTTTGTCGTGGTGGGAGAGCTTTCTCGCCATGCAGCCTGACGGCCACACCGCCACCGGGAGGAGTTCCGATCGCCTTCCGCCGAGTCACATTCCTTCCTACCTAATGAGATCAAGAAGAAGGAGTTCTTGTCGCTCAGACAAGGGCGTCTCTCAGTTACGGAGTACCTATACGAGTTCAACCATTTGACTCGTTATGCTCCGGAGGAGGTGGCCACTGATGAGGCCAAGCAGGAGAAGTTCAAGGATGGTTTGTCTGAGGAGCTGCAGGACAAGCTATCTATCGTCGACTTCCCAGATTTTCAGGCCTTGGTGGACAAGGCCATCGTCGTCGAAAGCACTCGGGGAGAGCGCCAGGATTCCCGCAGCGTAAGTGGAGGCCCAAGTCATCCAGGGCCAACTATCCACGCTTTGACCCGCCTCGGGGTCGCGCCAAGAAGCCAAGACTTCGAGGCCGCCAAGACTGTTCTTCGCCTTTCGCAGCCGTGCCCCATCCACGCACCGCGAAGTCGCCAGGTGGCCCCCGCAACCCGGCCGCCGGGTCACTTGCTTCGCTGCAGCGTAAGGGGCATTATGCGAACCAATACCCTAAGAAGACAGAGCGCCCTCGCCCTAATGGAGGACGCGGCCGGGAGGTGGTCCTTCTCAGACTCAAGATAGTCCCTACTACCCAAGGCGTGGGTAGTGGTCGCGTCAACCTCATCTCACGGGAGGAGGCACAGAGGCACCCGACGTCCGTGGCCGGGTACACTTTCCGTTAACTATCATTCTGCTCATCGCTTTGTTTGATTCAGAGCATCTCATTCTTTGTTTCGAGTCTTTTGTCGCTATTAGTGAACTCCTCTTTACTCCATTGTTGGTCCCATTGCTCATTCGCTCTCCGGTTCGGAGTTGAGGGTCAATCGAGTGTAGGGATGTCCCAATTGAGATCGAGGGAGTAAGATTCTCTTGCGAATCTTATCCTCCTCCATTCAGCAAGTCTAGATGTAATTCTTGGTATGGATTGGTTGTCTCAAAGATAAGGGACAAATCGATTGCGCCAAGAAGTGTGTCTCTATCTAGTTTTTCCGGCGAAAGCGTGTTCGCTTTCCAAGTCGCTAGGTCCGCATCTTTTCGCTTGAGCGAAGCCCGCTCTAGATATTAGTGAAGTCCCCACGCTCGTGACTTCGTTGATGTCTTTCCCAAGCTCTTCCCGGATGCCACCAGCCGAGACCTCGAGTTTGTCATTGAGTTGGTTCCCTGATCGCCCGATTTCAAAGAGGCACTATCGGATGCCACCGAACGAGTTGGTGGAATTGAAGAAGCAATCAATGAGATGCAAGAGAAAGGATTCATTCGCCTAGCTCATCTCCGTGAGGTTGTCCAGCCATCTTCGTAAAGAAGAAGGATAATACTTTGCGATGTGCGTTGATTACCGTCCGCTTAATGAAGTAACGTAAAGAACAAGTATCCATTGCCCCGCATCGATGATCTCTTTGATCAATTAACCGAGCTCGAGTATTCTCCAAGATTGATTTGAGGATGGGATATCATCAAGTTCGGATACGACCGAGGATATTCCAAAGACGGCTTTCTACTCGCTACGGCTTGTATGAGTATACCGTCATATCATTTGGCTTAACCAATGCTCCCACCTTGTTCATGAACCTCATGAATTCAGATTCATGGAGTATTTGGATAAGTTTGTCGTGGTCTTCATCGATGATATTCTTATCTATTCTAAGAACGATGAGGAACACGATGAGCATCCGAGGCTTGTATTAGGCAAGCCGTGAGCATCACCGTATGCAAAGTTCAAGAAGCGCGCGTTACGTTGAAGGAAGTGGCCTTCTTGGGTCATATTCTTTCAAAGGAGGCGAGCCGCTGACCCTAGCAAGGTCGGCCGATGTTCATCATGGGTTCAACCTACTTGGTGGCACCGGCGCGGAGTTTTCTTGGTTTAGCGGGATATTATCGCCGCTTTATCGAGAACTTCTCCAAGATCGCGGCCGATGACGGAGTTGCTCAAGAAGGACAAGAAGTTCTTGTGGTCCGATGCCCGTGAGAAAAGCTTCCAATTACTCAAGAAGCGCTTGACCACCGCTCCCGCCCTTGTTCTTCCCGATATTCATCAAAGTTTCGACATCTTTTGCGATGCTTCGCCGAGGGCTTGGTTGGTCCTTATGCAAGAAGGCAAGGTAGTGGCCTATGCATCAAGGCAATTGAGACCTCATGAACTCAACTATCCTACCCATGACTTGGAATTAGCCGCGGTGATTCATGCACTTATGATTTGGCGATATTACCTAATTGGTAATCGCTATGGCGTATTCGGATCACAAAAGCCTAAAGTATTTGTTCACCCAACCGATCCGAACCTCGTGCAAAAGAGATGGTTGGAGTTGATCAAGGACTACGACATGGGTATTCACTACCATCCGGGCAAGGCTAATGTCGTTGCCGATGCGCTCAGTCGCAAAGCGCATTGCAATGCCTTGTTGCTCCAGGAAGTTCAACCCACCCTCCTGGAGGAATTCCAGCGTCTCAACTTAGGTTTGGTTGAGCATGGTTCCCTCGCTACCCTGGTTGTGCAACCAACCTTGGTGGATCGGATTAAGATCGCCAACAATCGATGTTGGAGTGAACAACATCAAGGAAAATGTCAAGAACGGAACAGCCAAGTGCTTCTCTGAGGATGAGCATGGTGTTGTAAGGTTCGGGCAACGCCTTGTGGTTCCAAAGGACATGGAATTGCGGAATTTGATTCTTCGCGAAGCCCATGATTCGCCTTTGTCTATTCATCCCGGGGCCACAAAGATGTATCAAGATCTCTGCGTGGATTTTGGTGGACCCGAATGAAGAGGGAGATTGCGGTTCGTTCTTAAGTGCGACGTGTGTCGTCGTGTCAAGGCGAGCATCGGCGTCAGCAGATCGCTTCACCTTTGCCGATTCCAAATGGAAGTGGATTCGATCGAATGGACTTTATCACCGGTCTGCCCATGTCACCAAAGGGGAATGATGCTATCTGGGTGATTATTGACCGATTAACCAAAGTGGCACATTTTCTTCCAGTCAAGACCAAGCTTCGTGCCGATCGTCTAGCTGAGCTCTACGTCTCCAGGATTGTAAGCTTGCATGGGGTGCCAAAAACGATCATTTCCGATCGTGGTTCACTGTTTACCTCCCGGTTTTGGCATGGTCTGCAAGAAGCTATGGGCACTCGTCTTTCTTTCAGTTCAGCTTATCATCCTCAAACTGATGGTCAGACCGAAAGGGTCAACCAAGTGTTGGAAGACATGCTTCGTGCTTGTGTCCTCTCCTATGGAAAGAACTGGGAGAAGTGCTTGCCATTTGCCGAGTTTTCCTACAACAACGACTTCGGGCCGGTCTCGGCATGGCACCTTTCGAGGCCCTATACGGGAGAAAGTGCAGAACCCCGTTGAATTGGTCGGAGACGGCGAAAGACCTTTCTTTGGCCCGACTCGATCAATGAGGCCGAGAGTCAAGTCCACTTTATTCGTGATCGTTTGCGCATGTACTCAATCCGAGCAAAAGAGCTATGCCGATCGCCGTCGTCGTGAGTTGAGCTTTGAGCCGATGACTTTGTTTATCTCAAAGTCTCTCCTTTGAAGGGCCATCGCCGCTTTGTCAAGGGCAAGTTAGCTCCTCGATATGTCGGTCCTTACCGTGTGATCGAGAAGAAAGGAGCTGTTGCCTATAAGTTGGAATTGCCAGCTGCACTCGAAGGGGTACATAATGTTTTCCATGTGTCCCAACTAAAGAAGTGCCTCCGTGTTCCAACTGAGGAAGCTCCGTTGGAAACTCTCGATGTCCAAGAAGATTTGACCTATCGCGAGCGTCCTGTTCGCATACTCGATGAGGCTGAACGAAGAACGAGGAATAAAACCACCAGATTCCTCAAAGTTCAGTGGTCGAACCATTCCGAGGATGAGGCTACTTGGGAAAGGGAAGATCGTCTCCGGGCAGACTATCCATCTTTCTTTGCCGAGTAAGCCAAATCTCGGGACGAGATTTTTTGTAAGGGGGGGGAGGTTTTGTAACATCCCAAAATTGGTTTGTGTTTCAAATGTAATAAAAATGAGGAGAAATTAAAACTTTTTCTCTCATCTTGATTTTTGTAATCAGTTCCATAATTTTTGTAAAGGGATTATGTGAAATCAAAAATCAAATTGCCATTTGGACACCAACACAAATCTCCTTCACGAAAATCTTGTGCCCAACCCCTGAAAATAATTTTCATTGAACCTAGGAGTGATGTTTAACACCTCAGAATTATTTCATAATTTTCAGAAATTATTTGATAATTTTTGAGGCAAGTCAAACATTAGTCAAACTCCTAAATTAGCCTTCTGGAATTTTTAGAGAAAAATGCAGTGCATAAAAGTCTCTGAAAATTTTATATAAGGTTCCTCACCCAGTAAGCAATCTCCAGTTAAAATTTCATAAATTTTGGAGTTTGTTTGATACCCCAAATAATTCCTCAAAAATCAGTTATTCAAATTCAAACCCTAACTGGTTTTCACTGTTCCTCGGGTTCGGATCAGACTCGGGCTCGAGCCACTTGATTTGGTTCAGTCAACTAACCGCACCGGCGCGACGCAGTCGGGCGCGGGATTTGTGAGTCGTTGGATCGGCATCAAACGGCCCACGATCGCGTGAACGTTCGGACCATCCGAACGCGCCGATCCATTCGAACCGTTGGATTCTAAATCAAGGGTCCACAATCGCGTGAACGTTCGGACCGTCCGAACGCCTCGCGCAACGTGAACCGTAGGATCCAAATCAACGGTCCAGGATCGAGTGAGCGTTTGAATCGTTATTCTCGACCCGTTCTTTTTCAACCGTTCGATTTCGATCCGACGGTCGTCGTTCGTCGTCTACCTCCGATCGCAAGGCGGTACCAAGTCAACAGTGGCGGTGAAAATTGCGAGCGTGCGGCGTCGGGTCACCTCGCCTTTGGCCAACGACTCTCAAAGATTTAATGCCCCTGCTCCACCGCCTCCTTAGTCGTCGTCCCCACTGATTTCACTTGCTCCCATCGTTCTCAGCCGCCCTCACCCGTGAGCTCACCAATTTTCTTGCCGTTGCCCTCTTCTTGCTCCTTCGGCTATAAGACTCCTCCAGTGGCTTCCCTAGCTTCTTTCGGTCACCCTTGAGCTCCAGAGCCACTGTTAGTGCATTGTGTGAGCTCAAATTCGAATTTTCACCTTCGGTCGCCATTGCCGCCATTGCCGAGCTTTTGAGTTCTTCGGTGAAAGTGGTGCTCAGGTCTTTCTTTCTCAAATCCTCGCGCCTTAGCTCCTCTCTCTCTCTGTGAGCAATAGCCCTCACTCAATTTTTCGTTTGCTTGCAGAGAGTAGATTAATTGCGGATTTCCCCCTTTTCGGCCGAAGTCCCCATTCTTCTTCGTTGGAGCTGAATCAACCCTTCTTTGTGCCTTCTTTGGGCTCAGGTAAACCCTCTTTAGTCCCTAGTTGGTTGACACCCGCTTGCTTGGACCGCAGCAGAGCTCAATTGCTATTTTCGTTTTTGACCGTTTTCGGTCATCTCTGTCATCTCCGGCTTGCCGGCGTTCTAGAACGCCGCAATTGAAATTGTTGGTTCCTTTGGGTGCGCGAGTTTGTTAGCAACCCAATTTGGGCCTTTGCTCGCACCGCCGTGACCAGAGTCGCCGGCGGCGAGCCGTTCTTTCCCGGCCATTTTTGTCGGACGAAAACAAGGCGAACGTTTGAGCGTAGGTCATTGTGGACCGTTGGATCCAAGATCAACGGTCCCGATTTGAATGAACGTTCGGACCGTCCGAACGGTTCGATCCGCGTGGACCGTTGGATCCAAGATCAACGGCTCCTATGCGTGTGAACGTTCGGACCGCCCGAACGTCCTGATCCACGTGAACCGTTGGATCCAGATCCAACGGTGAGCGTTTAGGGTTTGTTAATCCCGCGCGCGCGCGTCCGCGCCGGAGCTTGGGCCGTTGGATCCGAGATCAACGTCCCAGGTTCGGCCACGTCGTTTTCAATTTCTGATTTTCCCGAAAGGATTTATTTATCAACTGAAAAATGTGATAACTTGTAAAAGGCATAACTAATTCATTTCAAATCCTTTTCGGTTGATTCAAATTTTGTTGGTTATGTTTTTAACTCATCTTTAAGTTAAAAATGTTTCCAACCTCAGTATAGCTCCAGAAAATTTTGCTAATGAATAGTAGCATTTTTGATTTATAGAAGCTGAGCAAAATGGTTTTGGTCATATCTTTGGCATTAAGAATCCAAATCAATTGGTTCTTGTTGCTAAATTCATTATAAATCAAGACCTTGCTACTGTAAAAATTTTAGAATTTTTGGAGGGAATTTACTGTTGGGTCTTTGTATTTTATTCGTTCTTATCGATTGCTTTTGCTTTCTCGTTAGGATCCGAAGAGCACATTCATAATATTGTTGATCCTCAGCAGACACCTTGACCCACAAAGAAGCGTGCAAGATATTTGATCATAAATATCCCATTACTTTCAAAGCCTAATATCTTGTTTACAAATTATATGTATGCATTGCTTTTGTGTCCAATTATTTTTGCCTGTTTAGAGGTAGCTATTCCTAATGCATTGTTGCCATTAAAATGTTATCCTCACCACAACCATAAGCTATTATCATCATTGGTGAATTAGAGCCCGTGATTTAATTATGCTCTTTTCTTGTCTTTGCGATGTCATGCCTAGAAATGCTTAGCTACCGGTAGAATTGGGCGGTTATCGACTTAGTCGATGACCTTGATCACACAAATCATTTTGTTTATTTTGGTTCAGACCTTATGCTTTTGTTTGTAAAACCGAAAATGAGACAAAATGATTTGACTTGGGCACAATGGCATGTTGGTGTGATTGTTGGGTGTGACAAGGAAAGGTGCCCAGGTCCCTAAGGACCGAAAATGTTGCTTGCGCCATTGATCCAAGTATTTTTGCGTACTAACCACATGAGGGTTATATGGGACCCTCTTGACCTAGTACTTTGGCGTGGGTTATCTCCGAGTCGCAGGAGGGGTTGTGTGTGTGTGTGAAACATGATATGTGTTCTCGGTGTTCTTGTGTTGGGTGTGCGGTGGTGGAGATTCCGGGTAGGCTCTCCACCTCGAGGAGCGTCGTAGTTGTCCAAGGCTTTACCCGGGAAGGGTAGTTGACCGAGGCTTTACGATGACTCCGACACAACGTATGGGTTTCTATCCATACGGCGGCTCGTGAATAATTCACAATATTGGAAATGTCTCAGAGGACTTAGCCGTGTCGGCATACCTAAGGAAGTGTGCTTAATAGCTTGGCAAAAAGGCGGTCTAACATGTGGGTAAGTTGGTACACCCTGCAGGGATAAATCTATTCGAATAGCCTCGTCCTAGGTTGTGGACACGCTTGGTGATTTCCATAAGATCTAGACTTCAACAACTGCTTTTGTTTTAAAAATTAAAACTTGATATGGTTGGCATGAATGGGTAATTCATGCTATTGTTGTGGTGACTAATGGTTTAGTCACTTCCGGACTGCTTTCTTGTTGTTGATACTTGATTACTACTGCTTTTATCAAATAAAATCAGATTGCAAAATTGCCTTCAATCTATTACATTATTGCAAATAAAACTTGCTTTATGCTTAAAATTTGAGTCCTAACTGCTCCACTTAAATAAGCTTGCATGTAGTCATTGCATAGATCTGTTATCATTCTTATATATCTTGCAGTACATTCAAAGTACTCACCCGCTTTTGTGGTCGCTTTTGTTTGCAGAGGATGAAGGTGAGCCCCAAGGGCCTCACTTTTGTGAGTTGTCTTTGTGGATTCGACGACTAGCTTGGCGGACCTGTCTTGTTGCCTTGTGGGTTAAAGGCACACCGATTGGCTCTTTTGTTTTATAGCCATCTTATGGCACTTTTGCTTCATTGTTAAAATTCTTTATGTATTTGTCATTTGGCCTCGGCCTCTCTTTTGTAATGACTATCCTTTATTTATGTTATCTTCTGGATTGTTGTTTATGTTTCGGTTCTATGTGAATGAATGGAATTGATGCATGAACTTTGTAAAGAGGTGTGTATACTGCACTCTGGGAAGTATACATGTCTCGAGTCTCGGCTTATCTGCTTTGTGATGCTAGGACCGGATGGATGGTTAAGCATTACAAGCCGGATAAACCGGGGTCTCACATGCGAGCACAGGAACAACCTCGACTAGGGGAAACCTATGGTGGTGGCCGTAGGAACTAAGGACCCCACAGAAGGGCTGGCCACTATGGCCACTATGGACCGGTGGTGGGCCTCTTCGGTAGTGAGCTCCAGCGACGGAGGGGCCCGGGAGTGGGTGTAGAGGAGTTTAGGAGACCGAGGTCGAGGGGATGACACGCTTGATTCAGCCAGGGATGTAATGGAGTGGAGGATCGACTTGCGCGAGGTGGCGGTGCGGACATGACCGTGTCGCGCCCTGTCGCTTGCGTGCCCCCGGCGGCAAGAACGAACGAGGAAGGGAGCAATGGGTTCACGAGGGAGTGAGAAAGATGGGGGAGGGATCAATTTGGGAAAAATTTCATGATGGCGATGAATTTTGAGAAGAGGAGGGAAGGAGCAAGCGGCAATGGAGCTCACCTTGGCTTGTAACCGCCACACGCTCCCTCTCGGTATCCCTCCTTGCCACCGAGCCTCCTTGCTCCTTGAGTTCGCCTTGCCCTCTTCTATGTTGTGCGCACCTTGTATCCTTTCTCCCTCCTAGGATCGACCGGCACCTTGTCTTCTTCCTCTCTGAGACATTGCCGCGAACGTCACCCGTCCTTGCCGAACGCAATGCAGCTTCTTCATCTCAGCCAAATGCTCGTAAGAATCCCCGTCACATCGTGTTCCAGAAGTAGGCAATCATGTTAGGCAAGTCAATTTTACCTCTAACACCTTACCGCACTGCCGCACCGTCCCACCTCTATCTCCACCGTCGGTCACCGTGGGCAGCCCACAGCCCTGTACAGAACGTGCTACGACAGTGGGTTGGTACCAATAGGATTCCCTTGGGATGTAGATTCTCATGCGCATGCTAGTTTTTGTATTCGGCCGCCGTCTCACCGCCGCCGCCCCAGAGCACCTTTATCTGCACCGTTGCTGAGGATAGACTCTCTATGGCTGGATCATCCCATTTTACCACTATCTGGTCACCGCCAAAGTCCTGATCGCCGGCGCCAAGTTGGGCCAAGACCAGCAATGGTGTCTTCGATCTCTCTCTCTCTCTCTCTCTCTCTCTCTCTCTCTGTGGAGAAGGGGAAGGAGGCAGTGTAGTGCCGACGAGTGGGACCCAACAGATTAGAAAATCTAGTTAAAGCCTGATTTAAGTGATGTCTCCATGACCCATGGTCCCTAATAGTAAAATGATCCCGCCCAGACGCCCATGTGGTGAAACCAGTGCCACGTAAGCAAAACTACCGAGCAAAATAACCTCAAAGGGCTAAGTGCACTTGTTTTGTAACGTGATGGGGTGAAAGAGCCGGTTTTTAGGTCAAGAGTTAAGTGGTTGGACCGCAATATTTCAAGGGGTCAACGGAAATTTCTTAACGAAAAACACTCATCCAACTAATTAGGCACACCACAATAAATATGTACATTGCTTTATATCCATTTTTTACGCGAATACTAATAGGACAGAAATTGTTTATCGGATGAAAAAAATCTAAACCATATTTGTATTCTATCGCATTCGGTAGTTGAATAAAACAGATAATTTGCATCCGACTGACAACCCTCCTCCTACTGTTGTATTGCTTAATAGGCCGCCGCCGATGCCCCCTCCTCTCCCTCTGCTTCCGTGAGGCCGTTTGCACGGATCGTTTTTGGCATTGCTGGCTGCCATTGCCCGCGCTTGCTTGAATAATTGAAGGACTCCAGCCTCTAGGGGAAGACATCCAAGAGTGGAGTGGGGTGGCGTGGTTTAATCCATACCATAGGAAAGAAGGTGTGGCATGGATTTGGATAAATCCACCCGGTGAATTTGTGTGTCGAATCCGGGGGATCTGCACCGATAAAATCTTATCTCTTGCGTACATATATAGAATCACAATATAATTAGCTATCAAGTACAAATTTGCCATTGACTGAGCTCGCGGAGCAAATACAGAATAGAGAAATGGGTATCCGATGTTATCCGTATCCGACTCGATGAAAAAAATACAGAATAAGATATAAAATAAGTGATAACCGTTCGTATGTGTCCGTATGTCAGGTGATATGAGGAAAGACTGATGTGACTTAGTTTAAGAACAAGATAACATATAGGTGGGTTGTTGTATCTTAGTAGGCACGGATACTGAGTGTTTTTCCTCTGATATTTCAGCGATTAATCTCTCCGTGTCTTCTCTTATTGCACTCATACTTTTCAATGTCCTGTGTGCAAAAGAAGCGGACAATTTTCGTCCGACCAACCGAAAGTTTGCAGAGCGAATACGAGATGGAGAAATAGTTATCCGATACTATTTATATCTAATTTTTTAAATATATATATATATATAATAGAACACAAAATAAACCATATTCGTCACCCCTGCCTTACCGATAGCTCGAAGATTCGTAAACTACTCCACTAAAGCGGTGTACCGAAGCAAAACCCAATTCAATTCTCCAACGGCTCGAATAGACCACGACAGGGACATGATCCATGCACCCCCTACAAATAGCAGCCACACTCCTCGCAAGTCGCAACCCCATACCAAGTTTGTACAAGACGAAACACGCGTGGCAATTGAACGCACGCAGTTCACTTCACTAGCAGCACACAACAAGAGCACAACAAACTACCTGGTACTAGTACCTAAGTGCAACTCCCTACCTAACGCATCGTCGTCACGAGCGTGATCTCACTGAGCAGTGAGCACAATACGTGGGTGATGGCGCGTAGGTTCCTGAACGTCGCGGTGCGCGCCATGCAGGAATACGTGCGGGCGTCCGACCTGGCCGTGGCCGCCGCGGTGCTCTTCGCCTGCAGCGCGGCCGTGCGCCGGCTGACGTCGCGGGGCGGGCCCATGCTGTGGCCAGTGTTCGGCATCATCCCCACGCTATTCGCGCACCTTGACGACATCTACGACTGGGGCGCCGCCGCGCTGGCGCGCGCCGGCGGCACGTTCCCGTACCGCGGCATGTGGGGCGGGGGCTCCTCGGGCGTCATCACCGCTGTGCCGGCAAACGTCGAGCACGTGCTCAAGACCAACTTCGCAAACTACCCCAAGGGGCCCTACTACCGCGAGCGGTTCGCGGAGCTGCTCGGGGGAGGGATCTTCAACGCCGATGGGGAGGCGTGGCGCGCGCAGCGCCGCGCGGCCACGGCCGAGATGCACTCGGCGCAGTTCCTCGAGTTCTCGGCGAGGACCATCGAGCAGCTGGTGTACGGCCGGCTCATGCCGCTGCTCGAGCGGCTGCAGCAGGGCGGCGACGCCGTGGACCTCCAGGATGTGCTCCTCCGGTTCACGTTCGACAACATCTGCGCCGCGGCGTTCGGGGTGGACGCCGGCTGCGTCGCGGACGGCCTCCCCGACGTGCCGTTCGCGCGCGCGTTCGAGCGCGCCACGGAGCTCTCGCTCTCCCGCTTCGTCACGCCGCCCTTCGTCTGGAAGGCCAAGCGGTTCCTCCGCGTCGGCAGCGAGCGCCGCCTCGTGGAGGCCGTGCGTTCCGTGCGGGAGTTCGCCGAGCGGACCGTCTCCGAGCGCCGCACCGAGCTGAGCAAGATCGGGAGCCTGCACGGCCGCTGCGACCTCCTCTCGCGGCTCATGTCGGCGCCAGGTGCCGACTACTCCGACGAGTTCCTCCGTGACTTCTGCGTCAGCTTCATACTTGCGGGGCGCGACACGAGCTCCGTGGGGCTCACCTGGTTCTTCTGGCTGCTCGCGGGCCACCCGGACGTCGAGGCACGCGTCCTCGAGGACGTCCGCGCCGCCCGCAGCGACGTCAAGAAAATGGACTACCTCCACGCGGCGCTCACGGAGGCGATGCGCCTCTACCCGCCGGTGCCCGTCGACTTCAAGGAGGCCATCGAGGACGACGTGCTCCCGGACGGCACGGTGGTCCGGGCTTGCCAGCGGGTGATCTACAACACGTACGCCATGGGGCGGGACCCGGCGTCGTGGGGCGAGGACTGCATGGAGTTCCGCCCCAAGCGGTGGATGAGGGGCGGGGCCTTCGCCGGTGGCGAGAGCCCGTTCAAGTACGTGGTGTTCAACGCCGGCCCGAGGCTTTGCATCGGCAAGCGGTTCGCGTACACGCAGATGAAGACGCTGGCGGCGGCGGTGCTGGAGGCGTTCGCTGTGGACGTGGTGCCCGGGCAGGAGGTGAAACCGAAGCTCAACACCACGCTGTACATGAAGAACGGCCTCATGGTGAACTTCAGGGTCAGGTGGGAGCAGCCGCACGTCCACGCCGCCATGGCCGGTAACATAACAATGCACCAAGTTTCAATCATCTCTATCAAAACAAACTGTTAAGCATCCAGATGTTAACTTCTTATCTATTTTAAGTCAGATTTGATCTTAATACGTTGATTTCAGACCGAACAGCGGAAGAGTGACGAAAATCTCCGCCCTTTGACCTGTCAAGGAATATGACACAAATCTCTGAAGGTTGAATGAAAGCCATATGCAAATAAGATGACTAAGGGAGACAAGTACATATTTACTGTCATATATATATATATATCTCTGTACTTTGTATTTCTCTGTGTGTGTTTATTGCGCTTTCCCACAGTTGATCTCATCTGCATCACTGCATGTCAAAGACTATAAAATATCAAATATATTTGCTGTGTTGAACACACTGTAGGCCCTGTTTGTTTAGGCTTAGGCTTTTTGGCTTATAGTTTAAAGCCAGCTTTTTGGCTTAATTGGCTTATAAGCCCCCCAGTTTTTAAGCCAAGCTTTGTTGTTTGGTAATCTGGCTTTTTATAGGATGTTGGCTTATTGAGTTGTGTGTGAAGAATAAAAAGTCTGAATTGCCCTTGAGGGTTTGAAGGATGTTTTTAAGGATGAATTTAAACTTATTTTTTCATGGGATTTGTAACTATGACGATACGTGCAAGTGTACATATGAAACAAAAAAAAGTTTTGCTTGTTCGTGCGTATATTAATTATGGACATTGCGTAATGAAAGAAATTAATATAGAAAGACATATTTTAACAAACCAAACAAAATAATATCCGATCATATCATAATAAAGTATCGCTTGGGTCATAATCTTCATTAAGATCACATCTCTTGAAAATCTCATCATTAAGATCACATCTCTCGAGATTCATGTTTATATACCGAATGGCATTTTGAGGGTAATTTTAGCGAACTTGAGTGGTAATCGGTTATTCTATTCATGCCAAAAAGCACTCTTCTTACTTACGCTTTTAGGCTTAAAATGGGCAAAACTTTTATAAGCCGATAAAAGCCACCCCTTTGTTTAGGCTTAGACTTTTTTGCTTATAAGCCAGGCAAAAAGCCTAAACAAACAGGGCCGTAATATACTCCGTACTACTACTACTTCCGTCGACAAAAAAAAAAACTACTCCTACTAGTAATCTGGTTCATGCATGCGGAAGAAGACTTTAAGAAAGCGTAATTTCCGGGTGACGCGTCGATGGATTGAGCCGTTACTTTGTTTCCTGTACCCCATCACGCGACGAGCATCTAGTGTGTGTGTATATATATAGTGTTCAGGTGATCAGTTCAGTTCAGATGCACTGCTCGGTTGTTCAGTACCACCGCCCGGTTTATTCTGAATTCCGGCACATTGATCGCACGGTGAACAGCTGAACATCAACCTATTACAACATGTACAATGCAAAATACTTATATATAAATGTTTAAAGAAAGATAATTTAGCTATATCATCAAACACTTATATAAAAATCTTTTTCTTCAATGCAAACATATCTTTTATAAGTGCTTAAATATTGTATTATATATTAATTAGATATAGTTACATACATAAACACATGTTAAGTATTTATGCCTAATTAAATATCGACACTATAAAATAAATACTTTATCTGTGTCTGTCCTATGTGACCGAAAAAAAATCAGTTTTCTTTCTTTCTAAACACCTATCTAAATACCATACTCTTAGCATGTGCAAACGACGTGCTTGCAGGTACAGACATTATTATGTGTAGCAACTTGCATCGAACAGAAGGAAAACAGCAAGTTTGGATGTATGTTTCATGTGACATGCAAGGTTTGCAACGTATCACCAAAACAGTATCTTTACAAACGAATCACCTAACAATATTAATGTCAGATGCTCCTCGTTTAGGTCCCATCTGGAAGACAGGATTCATATATGAATCTATATATATTAAACAAGTAATCTCTATAAACTACAATCAATATAATTTCTCTCTTTTATCGTGCAATCACATCACTTCTCTTAGTTCACAATATTTAGATGAAAATTGAGTGTCAAATATGTTCCCTCATTTGCATGGTCTTCTATTTCTTTTAGGCACTACCATGTTTCACCTTGAATTGTTCAAATATCACAACCAACAAATTAATTTGTACGAATAATTTCATAAATAATTAACCCACAAACAATCAGAGCGTATAATCCCTTGTCATTAGAAATTATTTCGCGCGAATTTCTGTATTTTAGTTGGTGCGTTTATACATCTCGAAACCAGGATTGGGGGAGGAAGATGTGAAATACTATTCGTGTTACCGCTTGACAATAACGATTTAGGCAGAAGTACATGGCAACCAGCATTATAATTTGTAGTTCAATGACCAATTTCTACCGATAATCCTATAGGACCTGGATCCTATGCAAACTTGGCAATTAACTAACCATATATATATTTATAGTCGATAAACCAATGGCACCCATCGTAATAGCCTAGTTCGACTCTGACCTGACCTGACCTGACCAGCTAATCGTCTGGCCTGGTGGTCTAACCGTCTAAGCAAGCGTGACCCTGCGCGCGACGCTCCTCGTGCTCGTGACCAGCTTAAACCACTGGCCCTCCGGGTCACACCCGCCGTCCGCGCGCAAGCACCGGCACGGGTTGGTCACGATGCTCCTGCCGTCCGCGCCCACGTCCAGGCACAGCAAGCCGTCCTCGCCGCCCGCCGCACTCGCCGCAGCCGACGTCGCGTTGACGGCCACGTGCATCCTCGAGTCCGACACGAGGCGCCACGTCGACAGCGCGTCGCCGCAGCCGGCGCCGAGCCGCGCGAGCTGGCCGGCCCCCTCGGCCCTCAGGCACGGCATCCCGGCGTCCCTCAGCGTCAGCGTCGACGCCGGCTGCTCGTATGCCCACGCCTCTGTCTCGTTGCACGGGCCCAGCTCCAGCGGCGCTGCGTCGGCCGCCGCCGCGGCGCGCCTCACCACGCAGCGCCCCGTGAGCGGATGGAACAGCACGCTGTACGACCGCGCGTTGTCGTAGCCAGGCCCTACATGCACCAATACGTGTCAGAACACACAACGACGACATGCAAATTGCAGTGATGCGCGAACGCCATTGGAGGAGCTAGCATTGAGAGCAGAGCGGTGGCACTGACCTCGGAGTGGCTGCTGCAGCGACTGGATCCTCGCGAGCACGGTCTCGTTGCGAGCCTTGCTCCAGGACCAGTCGAGGACGCCGTACACCTCGTCCATCCCGGCCACGCCCTGCCGCAGCGCGTAGCTCCCCTGCAGCGCCCAGAGCGCCCAGTCCAGGTCGAGCTCCGCGGCCACGGCGGCCGCGCACGGGTAGTATCGGTCGTCCTTGAGCGCGCCGCCGCGGAAGTCGGCGCCGAATTCGCTGAGGAAGAGCGGGAAGCCCCGGTCGAGCAGGAACGCGCCCCGACGCGCCAAGTCGCGCGTGACGCGGCCGCACACCTCGTTCGCGTTCGCTGCCTCCCACGCGCGCGCGTCCGAGAAGCTATACCAGTGAAGCTCGAACACCAGCTTGTTCTCCCCCGCGAAGCCGACGTCCACCTGCCTCGTGCCCAGGAAGGACAGGTCGGTGTCGTAGCCCAGGCCGCCCATGATCACGAGCGCCCGCGGGTTCGCCGCGTGCACCGCCTCCGCGCCCCTCTGCATGTACCTGCCGGTGCAGTAACGTTGAAAGTTCGGCTGCGAATTGCATCTGCTTGCATTGGGCAATTGGCATTGTTGCTACGGTGTAAATGTGTAAGGGTGAAAGACACTTACTTGTACCAATCTGAAGGGTTCTGCCTCGGGCCCCGGAGCTCGTTCCGCAGGCTCATGCCGACGACGGTGGGGGCGTCGGCGAACAGCGTGGCCATGTTGCTCAGCCCCTCGACCCAGACGTCAGGGTCGAAGTACCGGTCGCCGAAGAAGCCGTTGCCGTCGTCGTCGCCGCAGCACCACCCCGGCTTGCTCACGTGGTTGTCAAGTATCACCATGATGTTGTTCTCCCCAAGGTTGTGCACCACAGCCTACATCGCGCGCACCCGTGCTTTAGAATCTTTGCAATTTTCTTTTCTGGAAGAGCGCAACAGCAGCAACTCAGAGAAATCAATAATGGTTTGCCTTGAACGAGTCGATCAGCGTGAGGTCGAGGAAGCCGGGGTTGTTGACCTCGACGGCGCCGACCGTCTCGACGAGGCCGTGAGCCAGGAGCGACTGCCGCACGGTGAGCGACGACAACGATGCGTTGGTCGGCAGCGCGATGGGGTAGGTGAACCTGACGCAGTTGAACCCCAGGGAGGCCACCTTCTTGGAGATGGCGTCCACGGGCTGCCTCCCGAGCCCCTCCGTGACCACAGGCTCGAGGTGCGACGGCCAGTTGACGCACGCCAGCTTCACCCGGTGCCCGGCCTCGTCGACGATCCACCGCGACGACGTCGACAGCGTCACGGCCGTCGCCTGCAGCTCACGGTGCCAGCCTGCAAAGACAGCCACAAGGCACACAGCGAACCGAAGAGAAGACCCCATGGTGTGCCGCATTGCGATCGATGGAGATCGATAGCTACGGAGAAAAGCTTGCTACGTGAGGAGGCGATGCGTGGTAGTGAGATCAGTGCTGCGCTCCTACTTCGCATCTGGATTCTGGGGCCCTAAAAAGAAACCGGAGGAGGTTGGTGACAATTAAGTTGGAGCACGTAGATAGAAATATAGAATCACGACGACCTCACCGATCGAACACGTACCAATTGAAGTTGGTAATATTTTGGAGCGGGGCTGAAGAACATTGCCGATGTTGGCTAACTAGACGTCTTGCGCTGGTCTGGTTTTCTTACACTTTCTGGGAAGCAACTGAGCGCGCCATGTGCATGCACGGTGCGCAGCGGTACAAGGAACTCCTCCAAAAGTTCGCTTCCACTGAATAGTTACGATATTGGTAGCTGCCTAGCTGGGCTGCGTTTAAAATGCAGAGGTTAGGGCATGTTTGGTTATTGTCTTTTTGCAGGTGGTGGCTTCTGTTTTTTTTTAAAAAAAAACAGATGAAATGTATACAGAAGGAACTACATATCTTACTAATAAAAAGAAAAAAAGACATTTAAATTCGAGCTAAAGAAAGACTCAACCGGATAGTGACATTGTACATCCATACCCCACCCAACTAAGCTAGGCTTTTGTGTGGCGAGTTGAGACACAAGTTGAGGAAGTTTGTGGTCATATATCACATATTGATTGTATATTAGGCTGACGCAATAGTTTGTTCTTTAAAGAAACTCCTACGGACGATTTACATTAGTTGTTACTTATGTGAATAGTAGCTTGAATAATTCAGGCTCTATCATCCCTCAAAAAAAAAAAAACCCGGCATAACTGTTGTTAAACCATGTGCTTCAGACATTACATCTGGCCTTCGTTTGCAAAGCCATGTGATGCTTACTGCTCTTGCTGCAAGGGGGCATGAAGCCACGAAGATAGAGCCGCAAATGCTAATCCCATGACAGCTTCGTCTGCCCGCTCACCGCCTTGCCGGGCTCCGTTGTCACGAGGCTTCTCGTCCACGGCAAGACCTGTTGAAAGTTCAGCAGATCCACTTGAAAAGACCTCGAATCACACCCGATATTTAAAAAGTTTTCAAATCCCATTTGAAGGTTCCCCAAATTCGAGTTGAGAGTTCATACTATTTTTCGAAAGCTTTCAAAATCCATTGGAATTTTCCCCCAAATCTGAGTTGGAAGTTCATACTGATCTGTTGAAAGTTCACAAATTCTATGAGAAAGTTCACAAACTGGAGTTGAAACTTGGAAGGCCTAATTAGATTTTAGGCCACCTTTAGTCCATTGTAATTAGATTGGACCGAAATTGCAACCGGAATCTAACCCACTCGGAAACAATTGGACCAGACCAGAGTCCAACTCCAATCCGGTCCGATCCATCCCTCGACTGGTCGACCCAGCCCCCTACCAACGCAACGCCCCCGCTCGCCTCCGCTTATCCCCTGCCGCCGTCGCCGCTCGCCTTCGTCCTGCCCCCGCCGACACCGCTGCTCGCCTCGGCCCAGCCCCCATAGCTCCACCGCCCCTCCCGCGCGGCCGGATTTGAGGCGGCTCGGATCCGGAGGCGGCGACTGGAGAGCAACCCATCCCCATCCTCCCGGTGGCCGCATTCCTTCCCATAGCCGGCGGCGATTGGAGAACAAAATCGTCTCCCTCATCTTCCTCGTTCCAAGATTGCTTCTTACTCCAACCAAAAAGACCCTAGATCGTTGGCCACTCGCCACTCGACTCTCCCCTCGGCATTACGCCGGCGCCTCCACCGTGCTCGCTCCCCGCTCCCCGGCGCCGGCCACCGCCTTCGTCGGCTTCTCTTGCGTAGCCTCTCCGTCGCCATCGTCTCCCGCTATCTCCCCCACACGCACCACCACGCCGCCTGCTCCAAATTCCAATCCGTTTTGGGATTTTTTTTTCTCTGCCCGCTCCGTGGCGAAGCTTACTCCTCACGCGACGCGCATACACACGGACCCTGGACTCCTGAAGAGCCGGGGCGCCCACCACTAAGCGCCACCTCGTCGGCAAATAATCTCAGGCCAGAGGCGCCGGCCACGACCGCCATGTAATCTCGCGTCGCCGTTTTCGCACCCCCGCCCGGGCTCCCTCCGGGTTGGTGTTCGTCGCGACTGACCTACCTCGGCTCTGCCTTTCTCCTCGCAGGGGCTTCGCGCGCGTGGAGCTGCGGTGCCCCAGGGCGCTCGACCCCCGCCCGAGCACCCTCGGTGACGTCCTCGCCGAGCTCGATGCACTCGAGGCCAACCGCCGCGCCGCGCCACCCACGCCCCTCAAGCAGCCGCCGGAGTGGTATTTCTCATCTCTCTCGCAGTTTCGCTTGCTCGCTTATGGTGTTGCTGTTAAGCCTTAGTGATTTGTCGCTACAATTGATTCTACCTGTTTTGATTGGTTAATTTAGGGCTAGCGGTGGCAGCGCGAGGGAGAAGGCCTTTGTGATGCGGGTTGAGGAGGAAGACGATACGGAAGAGGAAGACGGCAATAATAGTTATGAGGAGGCACGAGATCTTGTGGCCAACGGAGCTAGGTTCTCATGTAATGATCTCGAATCCAGGTGAGAATGTAATACTGCAATTTGGTCCCTGTAGTTTCATTTTCATGAAATTTCTGCGTGCGGTTTGTCAATCTCACGGGATCAATTGCTGCGCTATATGAAGAACTGGACTTCTGACATTTGGTAAGCTTTGGAGCGACAGGGCATATGCTTGTAAGGAAGGTAGCCTTTGGTCTTAGGACAATTTGTGAAGCATAAGGGTACCATTGGGCCATTAGCTATAGTCTGTAGCATGTGTGTGTGTGTGTGTGTTTTTTTTGGTAGACTGTAGAAGTCTTCCTAATGAGTTTAATGAATGGTATATTTTTGTAAGTTATCTACCTATTGTTGCTTCCCAGTGATTTCGAAGATTCAGAGGATGAATTGGATGGCAGGGTTGCACCATACCACCTGATGGAGAAAAGGAGCCTAGAGAAGAGCATTCTGCTTGAGTTGGAACGCGAGCATCATCTCAAAGTTCTGGTGTGTACTGGGCATTCTACCCTGCTATTCCTATCTCTAATAAACACATTACTCATGTGATAGTTTTGCTTTGATGTGTCGGTAATAGGCCATTGATTTTTTGTCATTTGTCCTCATTGCAGCTTAGGGTTATCATTAGTTGTACTGTGCAAATCGACCTTATTATTTCTGCAAAGTTTTGTGTATTACAATGGCCTTTTAGGCGATTCAAGCACGCAGATACTGCACATTATCTTTTCATCTGACTAATGTTATACACTTATACTGTAAGAATTCCTGAATGTAGCCCGTTGATTCCTAAACCTTTAGGCTTACTGAAGATGTCATGCTGATATTGATGGATAGTAACACACCCCTATATTTTGAACACAATTTGGATCATGAGATTGCAAGAAAAAGAAGAGCGCACTTTTGTTAATTTGTTACTTGAAGCGGAATTTCCAAATACAGGACTACTTTTGCATCAAATTGCAGATTGAGATCCAAGAAGCAAAATAACAGGGATGCAAAAGAATTAAATCGCTAACTATGGCATCCTGGTACTAAAATATTATTGTAGCAGGTGTTGATATGCCTATTCTCCATAGTACGTACATTTCTTGGCTTTTCTTTTGGGCAAAAAACTCCATCTTGGATTATAGCTGGCTCATGGAGTACAGAATTTCTCCAGGATTTTGACAATATTGTCAAGCTATTAAAAGTTTTATGTGATACTACTACAGAAAATATAAAAATGCAGTCCACTAGGCATGTATTTCTGTGATGACATTTTTCTTTGCTAATGGAACAACATTCATTATGTGCCTTTAATGAATTTAAACATTCCCTCAATTGTGGTTTTGTCTTGCTTTGATGACTGTGGTACAACCCTGCTTTTAATCTTTTTTAAATTGTTCGTGTTCTTCACATATGATATTTGCTCTTCAGGAGGAAGTTAGAAGCAAGCTAGCTGCATTGGAGGTGTGCCACCAAAATGAAATCCAGAGAACAATTTCTGCATTTGCTCGACTTCAGAAATACGCAGAATCAAGAAAAGAGATAGACAGAAGGATAGATGTCCACTTCCAGAGAAAAATGTATGTAGTTGTTTAATTACTTCTCTTCCTTAAAAAAATCTACATTCCATAGCAATTTTCATATTTTTACAAATTTAAGAGAAAACAGTATATTTTACTGTATCTATGGTGAATGGCATTTTTTATACAAAAGGGCGAGGGCATTCTCGTACTAGTCCAATGTCTGTAACCAAAACAACTAAGCTTCATAATAGCAGGTTCTCTTCTGTTACTGGTTTTTTTTGGTACATGGGTGGCAAATTGCGGACTAGTTTGTTAAGACTGCATTGTTAGTATTGGTGGTTGCTTTGTAAAGTTATCCCATCTTGATTTACAACGCCTCAATTCGTTTCATGATAAAGAGGGTTTATGGATTGGAAATCAGTGCAATTTATTTATACTTTTCTATTTCAATCTAGTTTACGATTCCTGAGTGAAAAAAGGTACATATTTACGAAGGTTGATGGAGCTTGCTTTAAAAGTGGGGTGTTTTTTAATGGATGACTAGTCTACACAATTTTGGGGGAAAAACTTAGTTCTTTGCACAACTTCTATACATTATCTCCATTAGATTATTGGAGGACCAATGACTAATGCCAATATGGTGCTAAGTTTATTACTCTACTTGGTATTGCTTCCACCATTTACTATAGCCCCCGTCATAATTTGTTCAAGTGCTACTTATATGAGCAAGGAGAAAATTTCATGTATGATGTTTTTTCATTCAAGTACATAGTTTTTTCATTCAAGTACATATCTGTTGTGGTCTTTGGTTGCGTATGGATCCGAGGACCGAGGGTAGGGCAGTCGCCCTCATCTAACCGCTGGTAGGGCTCTTCCCTGTGGTAGCGAGGCTCTGAGGCTTAATTAGACAGGGAGGCGGGGGATCGCCCTCTAAGCTCGGTCGGTACTCTTCTTGACGAACAAGGATGCTATGATCTTTAGCCAACTGGTTATGGACTAATTTTGTTTATTTCCTGCTTGATTTATAATAGATACATGCTATCCATTTTATAGGGACGACCCGATAATCTATAAAGAAACTTATCTCTAACAGTCAAATCTAATAATAACTTGTCTAACTAATAGATAGTACCTAACACCTAATAGATATATTCCTAAATAATAAATCCAGACTAATACTTGCGGGTGTCACTGTTCAAGCGGCGACACAGTACTGGATTGTCACAGGCTCACAGCACCCGTATGGTACAGTATTTGTGCACTACAGCAGTCGCCTGGATATTGGACCATAACAATATTGCAGTAATTTACAACTGGTTGAATTGTGTGATATGTAATATACAAGTACTCAATGCTCGTAGTGTGGGGTTTGGTCAAATGATGAAAGTATGAGACCTAAGGTGCTTGACTGTCCACAACAATGTTTGGTTATCTAATCTGTTCACTTTGGTACCATATCCGGCTTAGAATCCTAAGGAATCTTCTGTTGATGTCATGATGTCTTTTATAACAACTAATAAGTGTAACTTTTTTCAAGTACACCATTTGTGTTCTTGTTTTATGAGTATGTTCTCTTAAACTATCTGTGATATGATTATACTAATTTTGCAGCTCTGTGCATTGATACTAGAATATCTGCCTATTGCATTGTTTAAAGCTTTACATGTCAAAGCATTCTTCAGATTCCTAAATAAAAATATTTCATAGACTTTGCTTGTTAGGGTTTGTAGATAGATTGCTCTCCTTTGTATGTCACAACCTCGCTGGATATATGTTGTACAACTTTGTAATACTTTTAATTTCTGAATCTTTTGTTGGATTCAGTGTCATGTTATCTTATTGCCTTCTTGTAGTGCAGAAGTACTCGATAAACACTTGTCTATGGTCCAAAGGGATCATGAGCAGAAATCCCAGATCGTAGAACGTAAAATAAGAGATGATGCTGCTCTTGAAGAAGCTAAAAGAAAGGAGCAAGCCATCAAGGAAGAAAAAATAAGGCAGGAAAGAGCCAGACAAGAAGCCGAGGTTTGCTTGCCCAAATTTGTTGCTCACTTGATCTGTTTCTGTACACATGATTTGATATTTTTGGGGCCTAGTCCATTGTTGTATTGTTGGTGTGGGACTGTGGGGTTCGTATGGATCAAAGTAGACTATCGAGTTTCATCGGGTTTGATTGCATCTAAAATTTTGTTGATTGTTTTGCTTTTTCCTTCAACTATGCATGTTGCTTTTTCCTCAAGAGATTTTTTTTACTACCATTTTTTTTCAGATAACAATTTTGCTTTACTTCACTGGTATCACTTAAGTGCCTTTGCAGTTAACCTGAAAGTTCACGAACTATGACGCAGGCCAGGCAGAAGGCAGCTGCAAAATTAGCAGCTGAAGCACAGAAAGCAGCATATGAGGCTGCTCAAAAGGAAGCTGCAGAAAAGGAAGCTGCTAAATTGAGGGAACCAGTGGCTTCCACATCTGGCCAAATTTCTCAGAATAATGTTGCAGGGGCAACAATGGTAAACAAGAACGAAATTAAATCAGGATTACAAGGTACTTCTCGCTTCTACAGAACTGATTTGCAAAGTTAATATTTGTACAATTATAGATGGAGCTGTTCTGAAGTTCTGGTGATTGATATGCTTAGTAGGATCATGGGGAAGTGTGTCAGTTTGTCCTGTTAAATTCATTTCATAGAAAATTATTTGTATCAGTTGTGCTTTTCATAAAAAAAAAAGTATCAGTTGGGTTGGCACTTGGTATATAAATTGGATTGGGAAGATTCATTATGTGCCTTTAATGAATTTAAACATTCCCTCAATTGTGGTTTTGTCTTGCTTTGATGACTGTGGTACAACCCTGCTTTTAATCTTTTTTAAATTGTTCGTGTTCTTCACATATGATATTTGCTCTTCAGGAGGAAGTTAGAAGCAAGCTAGCTGCATTGGAGGTGTGCCACCAAAATGAAATCCAGAGAACAATTTCTGCATTTGCTCGACTTCAGAAATACGCAGAATCAAGAAAAGAGATAGACAGAAGGATAGATGTCCACTTCCAGAGAAAATGTATGTAGTTGTTTAATTACTTCTCTTCCTTAAAAAAATCTACATTCCATAGCAATTTTCATATTTTTACAAATTTAAGAGAAAACAGTATATTTTACTGTATCTATGGTGAATGGCATTTTTTATACAAAAGGGCGAGGGCATTCTCGTACTAGTCCAATGTCTGTAACCAAAACAACTAAGCTTCATAATAGCAGGTTCTCTTCTGTTACTGGTTTTTTTTGGTACATGGGTGGCAAATTGCGAACTAGTTTGTTAAGACTGCATTGTTAGTATTGGTGGTTGCTTTGTAAAGTTATCCCATCTTGATTTACAACGCCTCAATTCGTTTCATGATAAAGAGGGTTTATGGATTGGAAATCAGTGCAATTTATTTATACTTTTCTATTTCAATCTAGTTTACGATTCCTGAGTGAAAAAAGGTACATATTTACGAAGGTTGATGGAGCTTGCTTTAAAAGTGGGGTGTTTTTTAATGGATGACTAGTCTACACAATTTTGGGGGAAAAACTTAGTTCTTTGCACAACTTCTATACATTATCTCCATTAGATTATTGGAGGACCAATGACTAATGCCAATATGGTGCTAAGTTTATTACTCTACTTGGTATTGCTTCCACCATTTACTATAGCCCCCGTCATAATTTGTTCAAGTGCTACTTATATGAGCAAGGAGAAAATTTCATGTATGATGTTTTTTCATTCAAGTACATAGTTTTTTCATTCAAGTACATATCTGTTGTGGTCTTTGGTTGCGTATGGATCCGAGGACCGAGGGTAGGGCAGTCGCCCTCATCTAACCGCCGGTAGGGCTCTTCCCTGTGGTAGCGAGGCTCTGAGGCTTAATTAGACAGGGAGGCGGGGGATCGCCCTCTAAGCTCGGTCGGTACTCTTCTTGACGAACAAGGATGCTATGATCTTTAGCCAACTGGTTATGGACTAATTTTGTTTATTTCCTGCTTGATTTATAATAGATACATGCTATCCATTTTATAGGGACGACCCGATAATCTATAAAGAAACTTATCTCTAACAGTCAAATCTAATAATAACTTGTCTAACTAATAGATAGTACCTAACACCTAATAGATATATTCCTAAATAATAAATCCAGACTAATACTTATGGGTGTCACTGTTCAAGCGGCGACACAGTACTGGATTGTCACAGGCTCACAGCACCCGTATGGTACAGTATTTGTGCACTACAGCAGTCGCCTGGATATTGGACCATAACAATATTGCAGTAATTTACAACTGGTTGAATTGTGTGATATGTAATATACAAGTACTCAATGCTCGTAGTGTGGGGTTTGGTCAAATGATGAAAGTATGAGACCTAAGGTGCTTGACTGTCCACAACAATGTTTGGTTATCTAATCTGTTCACTTTGGTACCATATCCGGCTTAGAATCCTAAGGAATCTTCTGTTGATGTCATGATGTCTTTTATAACAACTAATAAGTGTAACTTTTTTCAAGTACACCATTTGTGTTCTTGTTTTATGAGTATGTTCTCTTAAACTATCTGTGATATGATTATACTAATTTTGCAGCTCTGTGCATTGATACTAGAATATCTGCCTATTGCATTGTTTAAAGCTTTACATGTCAAAGCATTCTTCAGATTCCTAAATAAAAATATTTCATAGACTTTGCTTGTTAGGGTTTGTAGATAGATTGCTCTCCTTTGTATGTCACAACCTCGCTGGATATATGTTGTACAACTTTGTAATACTTTTAATTTCTGAATCTTTTGTTGGATTCAGTGTCATGTTATCTTATTGCCTTCTTGTAGTGCAGAAGTACTCGATAAACACTTGTCTATGGTCCAAAGGGATCATGAGCAGAAATCCCAGATCGTAGAACGTAAAATAAGAGATGATGCTGCTCTTGAAGAAGCTAAAAGAAAGGAGCAAGCCATCAAGGAAGAAAAAATAAGGCAGGAAAGAGCCAGACAAGAAGCCGAGGTTTGCTTGCCCAAATTTGTTGCTCACTTGATCTGTTTCTGTACACATGATTTGATATTTTTGGGGCCTAGTCCATTGTTGTATTGTTGGTGTGGGACTGTGGGGTTCGTATGGATCAAAGTAGACTATCGAGTTTCATCGGGTTTGATTGCATCTAAAATTTTGTTGATTGTTTTGCTTTTTCCTTCAATTATGCATGTTGCTTTTTCCTCAAGAGATTTTTTTTACTACCATTTTTTTTCAGATAACAATTTTGCTTTACTTCACTGGTATCACTTAAGTGCCTTTGCAGTTAACCTGAAAGTTCACGAACTATGACGCAGGCCAGGCAGAAGGCAGCTGCAAAATTAGCAGCTGAAGCACAGAAAGCAGCATATGAGGCTGCTCAAAAGGAAGCTGCAGAAAAGGAAGCTGCTAAATTGAGGGAACCAGTGGCTTCCACATCTGGCCAAATTTCTCAGAATAATGTTGCAGGGGCAACAATGGTAAACAAGAACGAAATTAAATCAGGATTACAAGGTACTTCTCGCTTCTACAGAACTGATTTGCAAAGTTAATATTTGTACAATTATAGATGGAGCTGTTCTGAAGTTCTGGTGATTGATATGCTTAGTAGGATCATGGGGAAGTGTGTCAGTTTGTCCTGTTAAATTCATTTCATAGAAAATTATTTGTATCAGTTGTGCTTTTCATAAAAAAAAAAGTATCAGTTGGGTTGGCACTTGGTATATAAATTGGATTGGGAAGTGTGTATAGATGATAAGCGTATGTACATCAGATGGTGCAAAGCCTATGGACATCCGATAATGCAAAGCTTATGAACATCAAATGGTGCACATTAATTTCAAGAAATAAATTGAAGGACTAGGCTTCTGATTTTTCCTATATATATTTTAGTTTATGAGACTTATGGCTCATTTACAGCCATAGATGTCATACAAAAAGACTTATGGCTCATTTACAGCCATAGATGTCATACAAAAACATTATGGCTGTTCCAAGATTTTTACATTGAAATGCTAATGACCTTGGTACATCAGTTTGTATTTTAAAACTTGTCAGATGGATACTCATCCATAACTTATCTTCAGCCCCTGAACTAACCAAAATTTATCCTGTTTTCTTTACTTAAAATAAAGGCAGTGGTACACCACTAGCACAAGTTATATCTTATATTGGTCTGACCCAAGATATGAAATTTGCAATGTGCGAGCTTGTACTATTAAAATCCAGTGTATTGGGATCTAAGAACCATGCTAAGGATTGAGCAGAGCTTGTGTGAAACGCACATTGTGCGTTTAAAGCACACACCCAGAATAAAAGGGAAAAAAACTCTGGTACTGTTTTGCACATTCATACATGTTCATTACATCAACTGTTCCATTTTTTATTTTTGTATTAAGTATTACTATCAATGCTTGTTGTTAATTTCCAAACTACATTGGTTATCTGTTTTAAGCTTGTAGCTTGATTTATAGGGATTGTGATATTATAATTAATTGGTTATTTATACCAGGGATCAAAGTTTTTGCCAATAATTCTGCATTAGAAGCAGAATCACGGAGGCTTGCCTTACATGATCGAGTGCCAGCAAACATTAATCTCAGCAAGGTCTTCTTTTCTGTTGAAATATCTATATCTTCAATTGCAATTTTGAACAACTTGCTGCAATTTGGTTGATTTGATAATTCTGATGAGTGATGACCGTTTCCTGCTTGCCATTCTTCTGCCATATGTTAGCCTCTGAACTATAGAAGAGCATGCTGCTAACCTGTATTTGACTGATATCATGTTATATTGTGCAGGAGTATAGCAAATATGACCGGCAAATCGCAAAATCCATTAGTAAACTTATGCCGACTACTGACAGTGTCAGGTGAGTTTATGACTTACATTTTTTAACTACTTATTAAATCCTATATAGCTCAATGCAAATGAGGGCATGTAAAATACAAGAAAGCTACACTATTGTGACAACTGTGAACTGAGTTGATAAGAGCAAATATAAACTTGATGGACTATCCAGTTAAATGCCATATTTTCAAGATATGACAACCGTTTAAGAATGCATGCCTGTAAGTCATCAAGGTTGAAGTTATTTTCAACATTTTGGGTGTTACATATTGTTCCCTCCTAGTCATCCTGCATTGTGCTGTGATGTTTAAGTTGTTAAAATAAGCCTGGTAGACATCATGGCTTTGTGTTATGTGCACCTTTTACCATCATAGCTGACGAAGCGGGTCTTCATCACAAATGTTTTTGAATCACTTTGGACAAGAATAGTGGAAACAGCTGTCTTAGAATAATGAACTAGCTTATGTTTTGGATGCCTTGGCTCTATACTGGTTATTGCCAAGAATTTGTTTCTTCAAGAAAAATGCTTGTCTCTGTTATTGATTGTCGGTTTGGTTGACAGTAACAGAAATGTCAAATGTGGTAGATAGCATGCTTATCAAGTCGTCGACTAGTCGACAAGTCGCCGGAGAAGTGCCGACTGGAGGTGGCGACTCGACTTGCGCCGGGCAAAGAGGCAAGAGGAAGGGAGGGAGGGAAATCGGGTACTCACACTCACGTGTTACTCCGGAGCAAGCAGAGCTCCAGCTCCCGTCGCCGCCGCCCTCGGAGGCAGCTCCCACTGCGCCGCTGGTCTTTGTCCTCTCCCCTCGAAGGCAGATCCAGTCGTCGCAGCTCCGTCGCCCTCGGCCACTGTCTTGCCTCCATCCCCGTCGCGGCTGTGGGGAGAAGGGGAGGGAGGTGGAGGCCGAGACGGAGGGGGAGCCGGGGAGGGAGAAGGGGAGCCGCGGGGAGGGGTAGCTCGGGCCACCGCCGGGAGGTGGAGGGGAGGGGGAGCTCGGGTCGCCGCCGGGAGGGGGAGATCGGGCGCTAGGGAGGACGGGCGAGGCGGCGGCGAAGCTGGGGAGGAAGGATTGAGGAGGAGCGAGGCGCCGGCAGCGGGGGGTGGGATTAGAGAGGCGTGGCGCCGGATCTTCATGGCGAGATTGCTGCTGCCATGATCTTATGCGGCCGCTCTGCACTGTCATATGAACAGTACTTGTCGACTAGTCGGCAAGTCGGTCACTACGAGAGTAGTGTCGACTAGCCGACTTAATAACCTTGGTAGATAGGCTGTTATTCATAGTTAAAACAAGTGGTAGATCTCCTTGCTGAAGGGAAGTGCTTCGATGCTCTCCTCAAAAGTGAAAGCTCTACTTTATTTTTTATAGAAAGTTGAGGGTCCGAGTTGTGCTTTATTCAGTGGCAAGAACATAACTATAGATTGTAGTGCTTCCGATATGGTTTGGAAAGCATGTTACATCATTGCTTTTTATGACTACATAAGACATCATCATGGGATCAAGATGTCACCAGAATGACCTAGCATTGTTTATCACCACTTTCCCAATGCAGGTTAATCTTTATCTGACATGGCCCATTAGCATGTACTATTCAATTCCAGATAAGCAATTCAAAGTTGTGGATGCATGCTTGTAGGCAATTACTGCTGTCAATTGCATGAGCATGCCGACAATGTTTTTAGTTATGATTTATTGCTCACTTATCCTCTTTTTGCCTCCATTTCATATGCTCCCTAAAAGATACTAGTTACCTTTTGTTTATAACAGTTGTTTTCTATAGGTGAATATTTCATCTGACCATTTATTTAACTTGAATTCTTACTTCTAAATCATTCCATTCAGAGCAAGGGCTAGTGAGCTTACTAAAGCTTTAGATGGACAGGATTGTCCCCGCCCAATCGCTTGCCGTTTATTTGCAAACAAGGTAGCTACTTTTTTATTATCTGTTCTATCTTCTTTTTCAAAAGAATAGCATAATATATGTCTGGAATATCAAACAAAACAAGTCTAGGGGTCTCTAGCATTATCATAATGATTATTTTCAGGTTTCGTGCTACATAAGTATTGAGAGTTGCAAATATAAACTTAAGCTCATTTGCTTTATGAAACATGAAAATCATCAGCAAATACCTTTTTTCTAGTTTGGGTCATATGTATTTTAGCTGGCAACATGATGCTACTACCCTTTTTTTGGGGGCATGGTATTACTACTTGATTTGCTGTATTTACAGTCTTTCTATTATATTCTAGATGGTGTGTTTTATTGGAGCTGCTATTTTCTCTTTTGAACACACTTACACACCCATATATGAAGTGACACTAGTAATGGTGGCACTCTACCCCTTGATGTAAAGGCTAAGCTTACTGACATTTTTTCCCATTAACCGTGTAATCATTTCTCCCTGATGGAACATATAGCTAGTAAACATGCACATTAATCAATTTATTAGACATAAAATTTCAGATGGAGTGTGTATATTAGTGCCTAATACATATGTTCCAATCATTTTAATTTGAAAATTCTCAAGAAAGCATGCACCAAAAAACTGTGGGCCAGAAACCACCTGGTTTGTGGGCGAAAACTGGAACAGGCTGGGTCCAGTTTTAGGCACGGTTCCAGTTTCCCAAACCCTGGCACTGCTTAAACTAGACAACCACACACTATTTCGTTTTTACATAATTAACTTCTCAATATCTCATGGATTAATTCTGGAGCTTCTGAGTCCTGGAATGTCATAAACAGAATTATTTTTGCATCAGCATCAGGAGATGTGTGGTTTACCGCATGACCAAATTCTTGCTGCTAGAGGCAGTGCCCTCTTAGTTACTGAAATTGTTGGCAGCTTCCATTTTATTTTTTCTTAACAAAGCTGTGCATTATACACTACAATTGTGAGAGGTCTGGTACGGACTAGGGAGTTATGAATTACTAACTTAATAAGCAAATAATTTATTGTTTTGAGTTAATGTGAAACTAGCACATCAAAGAATAAAAGAAGTTGATACAACTCTGCTGTCCTTATTTTCAAATTTATTTCCATTGGAACATCTGTTGTTGCTTTGTAAAAATTAGATCTCCGATTCCAAATTGAAGTCATTTCATACTTCAGCTGCCAATTTCTATCAGAATATGTTATTACAAATGACAAATTTCATATATTGTGAGAGTATATTTCATGATGAACCTAGCAAGGTTGTCACGGCGTTCTGGCCGATCGTGGCGACCCCAAGGCGCCAGGACGTCCAAGCGCCTAGGCTCACGCCTAGACGGTGATTAGACGATAACATATATTAGTCAAATCAGCACATATAACACACATATAACAGTGAAAAATGAATAATAGATGAGAGATGGGCCACTACCCACTCAGCCCACAACCCCACTAGGGCCAAAAGCCCATCTAAGTCATTCGCTACCTCTTCCCATGCCCTAATACCACCAGGCTGCCACCTCATCCTCTCCTTGTAGATGGGTGAGCAGCAGCAACCAGCATCGCAGGCAGCAGAGTAGAAACACGAGCAGCAAAGCAGAGAGCATCGAGGCAGAGGATTGCGATGGGCGACGAGCAGATTAGGGGAGAGGGAGGGGTAGAGAAGAAAGGGAAGGGAAGAGTACTTGCGAGGCGACGGCAGAAGGCATGGAGGTGACGATATGCTATGGACGGTGGCGGCGGCGGCGTTCCCTCCCAGGCCTGAGCCCTCTCTCCTCCGATCCTCTCTCTCGAGTCACCTAGAGGCTAGATCTGAGCCCCTCTCTCTCCTAGACTCTTGCCAGTCGAGGCGAGCAACCATGTCGTCCACTGCTGGCCGACATGTCGCCGACTAGGCGGCGCCGTGAAAACTATGGAACCTAGTCATAATACCAATTTCATGTGTTCAATCTAGATACTTCTCCATATATCAAAGGCCAAACCTATTTTTTAAAAACCAAACAGATTATAGGATGGCATATCTGGAGTAGCAGGGTGTATTGTAGATTTGTAGTAGCATTTGGTTGTAAGTAGGCAGTATGGAGCAGATTTCTCCATTAACTCAAATTCTGTATTTTGTAGTAACTTGTGTTTGTATTGCTTATGACACACATTATAAAAGGATAGCATTTTGAATAGTGTGGGGCTGTGGGTCTATGCATTTATACAAATAACTGAGCATAATAATGTTCAATTAATTTAAATGGTATTTTACTATTTAGAGTACTTGCTATATAATTGCGAATATGATCTTAAGGGTGCTCTATCATTCCTGATTAGGATTTCTTGGCCTTCTTATTTACTGGACTATATAATCCTATGCTTTGTCCTTCGTTTTCTCACATATTGAAAGTCTACTTAGTATTTATTTACTTAAATAATGGACCTGATATTGCTTTGCAGATTATTTCAATTGTTAAGAGTAGAAATACAAAGGACAAAACCTTTGGAAATTTGGCTTTTGCTTGTGGATATGTCATGCTACTAGTCACTAACCAGGTATTTGTTTTACATAGTGTTGTTAGTCACTACTCATTATTGAATGAATGAATTCCTACAATTGCTAGTTTGTTGATGTTAAGAGCCAACATTGCAGTGTAGTTGACCAAAATTCCATTAACTTTCTGAGCAAATACTGCATTCATAGTTCTTTCATAAGTCTGGTACACACCTTCCATATTTCAGGAGGCACAAGTTCACATGTTGCTATCTTGGTTATAAGAAGTTACTGTGATTCTTAAAATTAGTTGGTCTTAAAATTTATTGGTTACATTACAGCTCAGCTTGAATTGTGTGGAACAGAAGTCTGACAACAATTATTATTTGTTTATTTTTATGTTAAGTTTAAAAGTTGAAGCTGTTCCTGCCATCTCACTTAAACATGAAATGTTCAGATCACAAACTGCTTATATGCAATCACCTCACAGCAGGAGAAAGGGTGTTATGCGTCCTTAAATATGGTTGGACGGTTTAACCTCTTCGTGCTCTTTGTGAGTAGCTCGGATATAAGTATGTCACTTGATGCTGATGAACACAGGGCCAGAGAGGGAAAAAATCTGGCCGGTTACCGGTCTTACCGGCGGCGACCAGGAGAACAAAAACTGGCTGGTTTCTTTCCGGTTTAGCAAATTCAAATTTCAATTTTTGAATTTTGGCTGGTTTTTAACAAATTCAAGTGAATTTCATTCAATTTTTTTCCGGGATTTCCAGTAACCGGGCCGGTTACCGGTACCATCCACCGGCCGGGATTTGCACCGGTACCAGTTTTTCTATCCCTACACAGGGCCACTGTAGATATTCTGTCATAAACATATGCTGCCAATTTGCCCTGCCTGAAATTTGCATCCTCATAGTGCTAGGAAGATGCGACTTTTCCTGTTTCCTATGGCTTAGGACTCGTGCAATCTTTGCAAGACTAACATGATGATAATCAGTTCCATATTCCACATTTCACTCTTATCTTTTAATGCACTTTTAATAAGAATTACCAAGACAAATACATTCATTTTTTGATCATATGGTATGTCATGTGTATGCTCAGGTACCAGATGCAATGGATTATCTTCTAGCCGAGTTCCACAAAGTTTGCATATACACAGTTCCAAAGCATCTGCATGCTTTAAATGTAAGTCTGCATGTCACTGAACTCCACAATATCTTTGCACTTCTCCGCAATATCTTTGCACTTTTTATCTTCTTGCTTATATTTGAGCAGTGATGAAAAAACAGATAATGCCATTTGTTTTTGTGTTGTCATTTTTTGTGTGATGATGTGCCCAAAATTTAAATATATTTTCGATCCCGGAATTATTTCTATGCTTTTAACTGTTGAACGCAACAGATTTTATGGTTCAAAATGTATGTTATGTACTATTCTGATATTATGTTTAGCTCATTTATTTGGATTATCTCATGTTATCTGTAATTGTTTAGGCACAGGCACGAAGCAAAGATTATTACAAACTGATTGGCTACCAGGAAGAAAATGGACAACTAGAGAGCACTGAAAGTTATTTGACATATGTCGTTGCATACGTTAAACTGTATGCTGCAATGATTCAGGTGTGTCATTCCTTGTCTAAACGTTACCAGTGTGGTAAAAACAGCCATGAAGGCTGATTAAACGTTGGTGGTGGGTATGCATTTAACGGTCTTGAACAATATAGGTTATTTTCCAGTTAATTGCAATCCATTAGTTTTAATGTATGCGCTGTGATGTACACAATATGTAGCATATAGAGAAGTTTACACTATAGAATACAAGTTATGATTTACCATGTTTTATGGAGTATAACATATGATAACCTTTACAAATTATGACTTACCGTGTTTTATGCTGTCAGCCTGTCACACTATTTAAATAGAAGGCTTCTGCTCAACAAACTGCTGTTTTGCAATAGAACAGAAATATGACTGCATGGCTTTGTCTACAGACAGAAATCAAGGGTGTGAGACATTCTCATGGCTTAGCCGAGGGATGGAAATGGCTCGCTATGTTCCTTAATGCTCTCCCAGCCACCACAGCCACTGCTTGTGCCCTTCATGCTTTCCTCAAGGTAGAAATCTGCTTCAAGACTTTCCTCGTGTGTGTGTGTGTGTGTGTGTGTGTGTGTGTGTGTGCATGTAGCTAACCAGGATTTTGCTCTTTTCAGATGGCTGGTTTTGCGCTTCACAAGAAATATGGATCACAGTTCATGAAAATTCGGGATGTAATATCACGGTGCTTTTTACCAGCTTTAAAAGAACAAGGCTCGAAAGTTCAGGCAGAGGCTGTCAATAATCTCCAGAATTACCTGAACGACAAAATTTATCTTGAGGAGCCAGAAGGGCAGTACCTTGCCCAGCAGCTGCTATCTAAAGAGTTGTTCATGTGAAGATCAACACCAGATCGGCATGGAGCTGTGGCGTATGGATGTCAGACAAGTTCGTTACCTGTGATCAGCAGCAGCAGCAGTTTGGGGGCTCCGTGTGTTCAGAATGGCATTCATATTTCGTCGAGGGAGCTGCACAGTTTTAGCTTATAGAGAAGCCAAATATTGTCGTAAAGATTCTTTTTAGAGGCCTCCAGGTGTCATTTTTCCACACGGATTCCTGATATTTTTATGTGGCTATGTGGCCTTGAACACAATTAGGATAGGTGGAGGTCATGCGATCTGTTGTATGTCTACAATCTGTTTCAGGTAAACGTTGTTCTGGATGTAATGCATCTGTGTGACCATTCGACTTATGTTGTCTGGTATGGTTTGATGGCAGCTCATTGCTCCAAAACTAATGTTTGTAACGTTAAAAGTTTCACAGATGACTGGTGTAATAACGTCGTATCTTGCTTTTGAATCATTGTTAAGTTGTAGAATCCTGGCTTGTGTTCAGTGCAAGCCCTGCCTATGCCCAATTTTTTGCTTTGTGACGTGCAGGCGCTTCAGGGCTTCAGGCTTCAACATCAGTCCAGTACTCCAGTCCCCACCAATTCTGCAGTTGCACTCCCCTTAACCAATTGCAGAGCCGAGAACGGGATGGGGATAAAGCGTACTCCAGTCCCCACCAAGTCTGCAGCTGCACTCGCCTAAACCAATTGCAGAGCCGAGAACGAGATGGGGATAAAGCTCCGGCTAAAAGTTTAAAAACCTCCCGTCTGAAAGGAGACAAAAAAATGGCAGCGCCACCACTCGGCCTCGTCGCCGGCGCCTTCTCCCCGGCCGCGGCCCATTCCTCCTCCCGTTCCCGGCACTTCCGTCTTCATCTGCTCCCTTCAAAGGTGCGGGGTTTTTCTTTAGCTTCCTCCCCGTTTTTCTGAGTTTTTATTTGCCCTGAGCTGCTAGTGGTTGTGTGTGTGTGTGTGTGCAGAGGTGGACTGGGATGGTGAGGGTGGGGGCCGCGGTGGGAGGGGGGCCGGAGGGCGAGGAGGAGGAGCTGAGGCAGGCCAAGGAGATGGCTGCCGCTAGGAGGAGGTGGGAGACCCTGGTGAGGTCTCCTTTTGTTTACTCTAACCCCTGTGGTGCAAGTGTCTTGTAAAGTTACTATCATCTCGAAATTGCCGCGCTGTTGGCTTAAGTTTCTGTTGCTTGAATTCAGCATCATGAAATTGCATAATGTTGTGTGATTTATGAATTTGTAAATGCTGAACTGCTGTTGTTTGTATGACTGAAATGCTCTGCCTGAAGATTAGGGAGAAGAAAATTAAGACCCTTACACCCAGGGAAGCTGGCTATACATTCAAACTGACAGACAAAGCCCTTCTGGATGTTAGGCCCTCAAATGAGCGTCAAAAGGTTCGTCTTTCTGCCAGTAAAACGAAAAGACACTTGTAGTATGTGGTAATTGCGATGGTCATCTTTTCTTTTCCCTTGGTCATGTTGCAGGCCTGGGTGAAAGGCTCTACCTGGATTCCTGTATTTGATGTGGATACATCATTGGATTTGGGTGGTCTCGGCAAGAAAGTCACTAACTTTGTGATGGGTATGCTAAACAAAGTTCTAGTTACCATCTGCAGCCCATTATGTCTTGACTCTTGTTCTTGCGTATTTGGTACAAGCTTTGTTCTCATTTTTCATCATTTAAGTTAGTATATAATATTATAACATTGAAATGTTTTTCAGTGTAGACACTCCAGATTGGAGACTGCAGTGATAGCTTTTTTTAATACTCTTTGACCATTTTACATATATATTATATTCTCTTTTTTGATAGACATATATACTACGATCTTTTAGAGGATCAGTGTAACACAATTACTTGATGCAAAAAATGCTTTGCTTTCTACTCTAGATGACCATTCTCTGTTGTGAATTTTATTTTTCAACTCTTAGATCACTCCCTTTTGTAATTTTAGGCTTTTAAGTGTCTGAACTCTCTCATGACTTGTGCGTAGGTGGCTGGTGGAGTGGCAGCTCAACAATGTCATTCAATAAGTATGCTTATCATCAACTGAATTTAGGCCTTTCTTGATCTTCTATTATCAGAACCAATTAGATTGACTGATCGAGATCAAATTGCTAGGAACTTTGTACAACAGGTTGAGGAGAAATTTTCAAAAGGTACAGATACCATACTAGTGTGCCAGAAGGGACTGAGGTAATTCCTTACTCCATGTTACTGATGCTGGACCTGTAATGCATGGCACGTTGCCATGCCAACACATATCCGCATTTTCTCACCTTGCTTGCCTTCTGGGAAAGTTAAATCCATTCTTATGTTGTCCTTTATGGAGTACTATTTTGGTGTTCCAATGTCTTTGGATCATACATCATTTGAGACTCACAATGTGAAAAGAAAGTTATCTACCTTTTTCATGGACATCAGCTCATACTACATCTTAAACTTGAGGAGTGTGTATTGATAGCAAGCTGTTCATATTCACAATATGCTATTTCTACATCCTAAATCATGGACAAACTTTCGTTCTTCCTGTCATTCCACTGAAAAGCTAGTACTTGCAGTGCCACTAATTTAAGGTTACATGTGCCAGTTCTATTGGTGCTGCATATCCTAGTGTCTATCATGGAAGATGTGCAATTTAAGATCTGGTGTTGAATAAATGAGATCTTCTGCCATTTTTATTGTTTGCGCTTCACAAGAAATATGGATCACAGTTCATGAAAATTCGGGATGTAATATCACGGTGCTTTTTACCAGCTTTAAAAGAACAAGGCTCGAAAGTTCAGGCAGAGGCTGTCAATAATCTCCAGAATTACCTGAACGACAAAATTTATCTTGAGGAGCCAGAAGGGCAGTACCTTGCCCAGCAGCTGCTATCTAAAGAGTTGTTCATGTGAAGATCAACACCAGATCGGCATGGAGCTGTGGCGTATGGATGTCAGACAAGTTCGTTACCCGTGATCAGCAGCAGCAGCAGTTTGGGGGCTCCGTGTGTTCAGAATGGCATTCATATTTCGTCGAGGGAGCTGCACAGTTTTAGCTTATAGAGAAGCCAAAAATTGTCGTAAAGATTCTTTTTAGAGGCCTCCAGGTGTCATTTTTCCACACGGATTCCTGATATTTTTATGTGGCATATATGTGGCCTTGAACACAATTAGGATAGGTGGAGGTCATGCGATCTGTTGTATGTCTGTACTCTCTGTATTGTGAGGGCAGGTCTACAATCTGTTTCAAGTAAACGTTGTTCTGGATGTAATGCATCTGTGTGACCATTCGACTTATGTTGTCTGGTATGGTTTGCTGGCAGCTCATTGCTCCAAAACTAATGTTTGTAACGTTAAAAGTTTCACAGATGACTGGTGTAATAACGTCGTATCTTGCTTTTGAATCATTGTTAAGTTGTAGAATCCTGGCTTGTGTTCAGTGCAAGCCCTGCCTATGCCCAATTTTTTGCTTTGTGACGTGCAGGCGCTTCAGGGCTTCAGGCTTCAACATCAGTCCAGTACTCCAGTCCCCACCAATTCTGCAGTTGCACTCCCCTTAACCAATTGCAGAGCCGAGAACGGGATGGGGATAAAGCGTACTCCAGTCCCCACCAAGTCTGCAGCTGCACTCGCCTAAACCAATTGCAGAGCCGAGAACGAGATGGGGATAAAGCTCCGGCTAAAAGCCTAAAAACCTCCCGTCTGAAAGGAGACAAAAAAATGGCAGCGCCACCACTCGGCCTCGTCGCCGGCGCCTTCTCCCCGGCCGCGGCCCATTCCTCCTCCCGTTCCCGGCACTTCCGTCCTCATCTGCTCCCTTCAAAGGTGCGGGGTTTTTCTTTAGCTTCCTCCCCGTTTTTCTGAGTTTTTATTTGCCCTGAGCTGCTAGTGGTTGTGTGTGTGTGTGTGCAGAGGTGGACTGGGATGGTGAGGGTGGGGGCCGCGGTGGGAGGGGGGCCGGAGGGCGAGGAGGAGGAGCTGAGGCAGGCCAAGGAGATGGCTGCCGCTAGGAGGAGGTGGGAGACCCTGGTGAGGTCTCCTTTTGTTTACTCTAACCCCTGTGGTGCAAGTGTCTTGTAAAGTTACTATCATCTCGAAATTGCCGCGCTGTTGGCTTAAGTTTCTGTTGCTTGAATTCAGCATCATGAAATTGCATAATGTTGTGTGATTTATGAATTTGTAAATGCTGAACTGCTGTTGTTTGTATGACTGAAATGCTCTGCCTGAAGATTAGGGAGAAGAAAATTAAGACCCTTACACCCAGGGAAGCTGGCTATACATTCAAACTGACAGACAAAGCCCTTCTGGATGTTAGGCCCTCAAATGAGCGTCAAAAGGTTCGTCTTTCTGCCAGTAAAACGAAAAGACACTTGTAGTATGTGGTAATTGCGATGGTCATCTTTTCTTTTCCCTTGGTCATGTTGCAGGCCTGGGTGAAAGGCTCTACCTGGATTCCTGTATTTGATGTGGATACATCATTGGATTTGGGTGGTCTCGGCAAGAAAGTCACTAACTTTGTGATGGGTATGCTAAACAAAGTTCTAGTTACCATCTGCAGCCCATTATGTCTTGACTCTTGTTCTTGCGTATTTGGTACAAGCTTTGTTCTCATTTTTCATCATTTAAGTTAGTATATAATATTATAACATTGAAATGTTTTTCAGTGTAGACACTCCAGATTGGAGACTGCAGTGATAGCTTTTTTTAATACTCTTTGACCATTTTACATATATATTATATTCTCTTTTTTGATAGACATATATACTACGATCTTTTAGAGGATCAGTGTAACACAATTACTTGATGCAAAAAATGCTTTGCTTTCTACTCTAGATGACCATTCTCTGTTGTGAATTTTATTTTTCAACTCTTAGATCACTCCCTTTTGTAATTTTAGGCTTTTAAGTGTCTGAACTCTCTCATGACTTGTGCGTAGGTGGCTGGTGGAGTGGCAGCTCAACAATGTCATTCAATAAGTATGCTTATCATCAACTGAATTTAGGCCTTTCTTGATCTTCTATTATCAGAACCAATTAGATTGACTGATCGTAGATCAAATTGCTAGGAACTTTGTACAACAGGTTGAGGAGAAATTTTCAAAAGGTACAGATACCATACTAGTGTGCCAGAAGGGACTGAGGTAATTCCTTACTCCATCTTACTGATGCTGGACCTGTAATGCATGGCACGTTGCCATGCCAACACATATCCGTACTTTCTCACCTTGCTTGCCTTCTGGGAAAGTTAAATCCATTCTTATGTTGTCCTTTATGGAGTACTATTTTGGTGTTCCAATGTCTTTGGATCATACATCATTTGAGACTCACAATGTGAAAAGAAAGTTATCTACCTTTTTCATGGACATCAGCTCATACTACATCTTAAACTTGAGGAGTGTGTATTGATAGCAAGCTGTTCATATTCACAATATGCTATTTCTACATCCTAAATCATGGACAAACTATCGTTCTTCCTGTCATTCCACTGAAAAGCTAGTACTTGCAGTGCCACTAATTTAAGGTTACATGTGCCAGTTCTATTGGTGCTGCATATTCTAGTGTCTATCATGGAAGATGTGCAATTTAAGATCTGGTGTTGAATAAATGAGATCTTCTGCCATTTTTTATTGATTGTTTTTATTTTCCCCAAAATTTGGGCAGATCACTTGCCGCTTGCGAAAAACTTTACAATGCTGGTTTCCAAAATTTATTCTGGGTACAAGGAGGACTGGAAGCTGCTGAAGATGAGGTACGACTCTGGAAATCATATGATCTTACTTCTGTTTTTGGACTTATATTAATGTCATGCTTTTTTTTCCATTCAGGACTTTGAGCGGGAAGGTCTCCAGCCTTTCAAGCTTGCTGGTATTGGTGGGGTTTCTGAATTTTTTGGGTAAGTTCCATGACCTCAACTATTTCACCTATCGTAGTCTATGATCCCTGTTATTTTTCTGACCAAAATGTGTACCCAAGCTCTTCTAATAATATCAGAGCGTTTTTTTGGTACAAGAACAAGACAGTGAGATACAAACTATGAGGTTGCCACCAAGGATTGATATCTCGGAACCAATGGAAAACCCGACGGCGGGTGGTAATGGTAACTGGCCGATTACCGTAAAATCGGAAAAAACCGTTCGAAATTCGAAAAGTGAAATTTGAATTAAGGATTTTTTTTAACTGGTTACCGCCCAAAACCGGAACCAAAACCGGAAAAACAGAGAAAACTGGTTATGGGTAATTAACAATGGGAATAATGCAAATACTAATTAGAAAGTGTTTAATAAAGTAACAATCCTGATACATAAGGAGCTTGATGTCTAGTTATAATTAGAAAGTGTTTAATAAAGTAACATTGTCTAAAAAATGTTGGGACTTAGGAGTACAATAATTCAAACATATTTAGCTTATACAGTAGGTAATCCAGCACAAAAAAAAAATCTGAACCAACCTAAGAAGTGCATTATGTAGTTATAAATTTAAATTTAATTTTTTTAGCTGGTTTCTGTTCATCTCAGTCCCCACTGGGTTTTTCGGTAACTGCCGGGATTTTCATCCTTGGTTGCCACCAACCTGAAACTTCACCGATCAGATTACATTATACATGTAGATGAGCATGATAATTGGTTTTCTCATTGTTCTGAGATGATGCAAAACAGCAAAAGATGTTTCAGCATTCCTTAAAAGCATTCACCATCTGTCCTTCCATAGTTCCATAGCATTCCATGAGGGTTTGAGAGTACAAATCCTAAACCTTTATTTTTCCTTTACAACCTCTTCATTTCAGCTGGACGGATCAGCAACGTGCACAGGCTGCGAAGGAAGGGTTGGGCTATCGGCTGCTCTTCACAGGCCGTTTGGTAAATTCAATTTCGAGGAGATAGTTACTAATTGTTTTGCAAAGGAAGCACATTTACCGTTTCTCCCTGGAACTACAGGTTGGAGCAATCGTGCTACTAGATGCTTTATTTCTCGGCGCTCAAAGGATTGGCCCCCTACTTCAAGAATTGCAGTCCCGTTAACACTTGAATATCTGAGCAAACTGTTCTTGTGGCGTTTAAGGGGGTAACTTGGAGTGGCATTCGGCCGATCATCGTGAGCTGTTGCGATCCTGTTTCGTGAGAGATCCCAGTCACATTGTTCATGTACCTAGACACAATCCAAGCCTTCCATGTAATCATATGTAGACTGCGTTTTTTTTCCATGGTTGTAGATGTACGTGGTCATCAACAAAGTGTTCGACGCAAACGTTTGGAACGTAGAAATTTCACGTGGAATTCGTGTATTCCAAACGGTTCATGATCTAAATGTTTTTAGAGAGGATATTTCTTACTCTATAGGATTCTTATTCACGATATAAAGTTTCTCTGTGCCTATGTGCGGGTTTAATTTGAGAATCCGATAGTATTCCCTCGAGGATTTTGGTGCCGAATATTCCTTCTGATAGCAAAGCATCAGACGCCAAATGGCAAATGGTATTGACCCAACCAGGGTTAGAAGCCCAAACCGCAACTCACTGAGCGGTAGGCCCATGTAGCTCTGGCCCACATGCCATCCTCAGGAGTGTATCCCTTTTTCTAGAGTCTAAACTAAACCAAACCAGCGACCTGTTCCAATGGACGCGCAAGTGGAGCCTTCGGAGTTTGGTCTACCAAACGGAAACGATGGGAAAAAAAAAGAGAGAAAATTCTATAGAGTGCCTTGCTAATATACCATTTCTATACTGACAGCTGGGTCCACGCTAATGTGGTCCCGAGATGTCATCGAGATGAACGAATACCGGGTACGAGAACTGCGTGCGCGAATCCGTTCGGCTTGGCACGCAGAAACGAGCGACTCACGACCCGCGAGGGACGCGGCAACCACGCTCACCGAAACTCTTACCAACGCCTCTGCTATCGTGTCACTGACATGCGGGCCACACTGCCGTCCTTGTCCCACGCCCGCGTGGTCCGGAAGCGTCAGTGGCATAGGCGTCCGTTACCGCCTCCACCACCTAATTTCTCTATTCTCTTGCCGTCTCGGGCACTCGCCATAAAGCGCGGAGGCTAGGGTTAGGAGTTCCTCCGCATCCAGAGACAAAACCAATCGCCGCCGCCAGCTTCGATTCGAGAGTTTAGTTTTGGGAGAGATCGATCTAGCGATGGAGTGCTTGGCCGAGATGCCACGCGCGCCGCTGGACCGCCGCCCGCGCAAACGGCAGCGGCTGGGGTGGGACGTCGGCCCGGAGATCCATCAGGTATGCTCCCGATCCGGCTCGCCGTTTAGCTTTACCTTGCAGATCTATCGAATAGTAGAATTTATGTTGTTGCTGTGATGTTAATTGGAGTCGTTTCGCTAGCGACGTACCATAGGTCTCGTGGAAATAATGGTTGGTTTCTGCCTAGATTCGAGTCACGTACCGTGCTTGTGTAAATTAAACTAGATATTGGTGGTGTTTTTCGGGGTTAGGAGGTGGATTGGGCGAAAATATTGCTTAGTTTTGGTACGGATTAGGTTAATTTGTCTGGGTGTATAATAGCCCACTGAATTGATAGCTTACACAACTTTTGGCCTTTCGGGGCAATTTACTAGGGTATGCATGTGGTCTGATCACTGATGAGAGTTTCAGGTTTAAATCATCAACTGAATCATGCTGGCTTTTGTTAACTAGTGTGTAGTAGCATATTCTGTTTTGGGTCTAGTTTGTTGTTTGATGTTAATTTATGTGAGATCTGTCGATAATCTGTAAAATTATTATTCTGAGCGGTTAATTTTCGTACGGTGTTATGTATTGCTAGGGCTAAAGTAATTATATGCTAAAGGGCTAAAATCGCTAGTTTTTTATGCACGGTAGAAAGCCTTTGAATCAATTATTCATGATTTTATTGCAGATTATAAGACCAGTAAAAAGTAACATATTTCATCCCCTTTGTAACATCCTAAATGTTTTGATGGAACTTTTGATTGCAGTAGCACACTAATTTGTTTATATATATAAACTAAAGTGGCTGGATAATTAAAATGTGGTATTTTCTGTAGGTTCAGATAGGATTTTGTGGGCAGGAAGTTGCAAATGTCATCAGTGCTGTGACACTGGGGCTGTCTTCAGGTGGTATTGCTTCCTCTCAGGGGCCCAAGAGCTCCCTCGCTTTGCCTCCCCTCCTCTGAGGGAAGATGACAAGGATGGGCATTATGTTTTTGCTGTGGGAGACAACCTCACATCTCGCTGTAATTACCTAGCCAGAATTTGGTTTGTTTACTTGCAATTGAGTAATTCTATTTATAACCATGCAATGTTTCTCATTATTTTTGTGACTTTTCAGTTGCAAAAATTTCACTAGTTAGCCCTTTTTTTGTGAATTTGTTTTCACATGGTTTGTTCTTATGTCTTGTTTTCATGCTTGCAGATAGGATTAACGCAAAAATGGGTGAAGGTCAGTTGGGACGCCTCTTTTAGAACCTTTGATACAGCATAATTCTTAAGACGTTTCTTTCATGCTGCTTTGGTTGACGCCAGCGGGTTGTGTTCATAATTTAAATATGTTTCTGGAAATACAACAGGTACCTTTGGTCAGGTGTTGGAATGTTGGGATAGGGAAAGGAAAGAAATGGTGGCTATTAAGATCATCAGAGGCATTAAGAAGTACACGGATGCTGCCATGATAGAAATTGGCATGCTCGAGCAGCTTGGTAAATATGACAAAAGTAGATCCAGGTGAGTCCTCTTGTTCACTTGTACACTTATCATAATACTATCTATAGGTTTCTTTGCATGCTTTACTTTCAGAAGATTGCTTGTATATAAGCTGGTCTATTTTGCAGTTGTGTTCAAATTCGGAATTGGTTTGACTATCGTAACCATATCTGTATTGTAAGTACATCATTAGATTATGGCAATTATGAACTAACAAAAAGAGATAACCCTGTGGAGCTTAAACATTGGTGAATTTGAATGAATGGTGGGCAGGTCTTTGAGAAGCTTGGACCAAGCTTATATGATTTTCTGCGGAAAAACAATTATCGCTCATTCCCAATTGCCCTAGTTCGGGAGGTTGCCAAACAACTGTTGGAATGTATAGCATGTGTGTGCACAGTTCCTTCTGTTACCCTTATTACCTTCACTAGTATGCAAATGTAGATCATTCTTCGATAAATTGCAGGCTGTCATCAGTTGATGACTGTTGCTTATTCTTTGATTCATGGTTCTTTTAGGAATATCTTATGTATTTTTGGCTGTTTACATATTTATCTTATCTGTAATGTGTGTTGCAGTTATGCATGAATTGCGCCTCATTCACACTGATTTAAAGCCTGAGAACATTCTTCTTGTTTCTCCGGAGTTCATTAAAGTGCCCGATTACAAAGTACACTTTGTTCTTTTACTTATTTGATCTTCCAGTCATTATATTTATTTTCTTGTGCTTAGTTGTTTCTGGTGTATGAGCTGTTGAAGTTTTAAAAGCATATATGATGTTGCTAATCTTTTGATAACAACTGCTAGGTTTCATCCCGTTCCCCCAAGGAGGGTTCCTATTATAAACGGCTGCCGAAGTCTGGTGCTATCAAGGTGATCGATTTTGGTAGCACTACATATGATCAACAGGACCAGACCTATGTGGTATCTACTAGGCATTATCGGGCTCCGGAAGTTATCTTGGGTATCCATTTTGTCTTGCGCAAAGATTCCCCTGATCAGCCTGATTTTGATGTGTTATTTACAACAGCACGCTTCTTCTATTCAGGACTTGGATGGAGTTACCCTTGTGATATCTGGAGCGTTGGTTGTATTCTGGTTGAACTTTGCACGGTATGTCATTGGGGCTTATTTTGACTTGTCATGTATCACAACAACGGGGGTTTGAGTTACCAAGGTACTGCAGGGAGAGGCATTGTTTCAGACACATGAAAACTTGGAGCATCTGGCTATGATGGAGAGGGTGTTCGGTCCTTTGCCATACCACATGCTTAAAAGGGCTGAGTATGTTGCTGTCCTCGATCCATCTCAGTGTAGTAAGCATTCGGCCTTGTGGGGCTTCCTCCGTGCTATGTGCTCATTTGTTCCTTGTTTGTAGTCGACATGCTGAGAAATATGTCAGAAAAGGCCGTTTAAACTGGCCTGAAGGCTGTGCTTCACGAGAGAGCATGCAAGCTGTCATGAAGCTGCCCAGGCTTCAGGTATGTCTCATATCCTGTTGTTAAAGTTGAAATGGCCATCGTAATCTGTGCATATGGAACTGACTGCCCTTTTATGCAAGCAGAACCTGGTGATGCAAAATGTAGATCATTCTGCTGGGGATTTCATTGATCTTTGCCAAGGCCTGCTGAGGTATGATCCAGCTAGCCGACTGACAGCCCAAGAGGCGCTTGGGCATCCATTCTTGACACAGCGGAATGACCGAAGATGATGATGATGATAATATGCCTTTACTAGATTGGTCAAAAATGTTTGACTAACTCTCTCGCCTAACTCGTGCGGTGTCTAAAGTCATGGGCTCTTGACGGCTCATGAAATCCGCTCGTTTCTGTTTGTAACTTGATCAGAGCACCTGTATATATTTTACAACCTTTATGTAATCTGAAGTTGATCTTTGTTTTGAAACACAAATCGAGTGGAAGTACTTTTCGTTCGTTGGCTAATTGAATCTTAGAAATCCTTGCCTTCCAATTGAGATGGTGCATGTTACCTTCATCTGCATCGGATTAGGACGTACACTAGAGGACTGTAGGACGTGAGTAGGTGATAATTTTCGAGCGATCGAAAACTTACGGAGTGAATACGGATCTTTTTGTATATATTCGTATATCAGGTGATATAAAGAAAGTATATTGTGACTCCACTTAAAAATAAGATAACAGATATGTGAGTTTCTACATCTGATAATTCAAAGGATACTGAGTGTTTTTCTTTGACATCTTAGCGATTAGTTTTTTTGTGTTCACTTCGATTGCGTCTTTACTATCTAATGTCTTGTGTAAAGATAAAGGTGCAAAAGAAACATATATTATTCGACCAACCGGAGGAATACGGATCGCATCTCTGGACGAGATACACTTTCCCGCCCAAGCAAAGGCAGCAATGATATATTGCAATTTTTTTATTCCTTGAAAAGTCCTCGATGTAAATTGTTGGATACAGTACTTTGTACTCTAATTTTTCTACAACGAAACCGAAGCCTAGATCCCCCAGGACCCAACTGCCTAAACAGATAATTTCCCGGGCTACATATGGCGCGACACGGTGCAAAAAACGTGGCGTTTTTTGTTGGTGCGCGGCAGGGTCGGCGCGGGCAGTACTGCCACTGCACACGGAGGCGGCGGCGCAGAAGCGCGCGGTGAGGCCGTGAGGAGGAGGGGCCCGTGCCACAGCCACAACCGTTGGACCGACCCGCTGTGCCGCGGCGTGTGCCGGGCGAGTGGATTCCCGCCGCCCCAAGCCCACCTAGCTAGGTGGTTTTTTACCCCCGTCGCGTGTGCGCGCCGCGCGCGGCATGGCTGTCGCTTGCTAGTGTCGCCGCGGTTGTCGGCAGCAAGTCGTCAATAAAACCTAGGACGAGCGTGCTTGGCATGACCCGATCGAGGGGACGTCGCACGCAGGACATTTATGGGATTTAATTACAGAATTGTCATAAGGGAATGTCGCTGGACATCTTTGGGAGCAGAATTTGCTGCAGTTACCCCAGCCCCGCCCCCACTCGGTCGACCATTGCCAAGTCTCAACTCTCAACCACTAATTGATCGATTGGACATAGCAAGTAATGGTAAAAGTTAAGTATTTTGTGCGTAATCTCGCAGGTAACCTATAATTAGCTGCCTAGTAATTTAACTACTTCAGTTGCTCGCGACTCATGAGGCTACTCATGAGAGGTCGGCTGTTTGCTGGTCGGTCGGTCGCTCAAAAACACAAGAGGTTTGCTGACCAAATGCCTAATCATCTGGCTCTTGTGAATTGATTAGTTAATGCCTAAAAACTTGTTGACCATTTGTAAATCTGCCAACATTTCCTTGGATATACTTTTGGACCACCTAAAAATCTGCCCATATACTTGAGAGAAAAAAAAGAACCAAGTTAGAATAATAATGTATCCAAATACCACCCCAAAAATAACAAAAGCAAAGGAGATCAGCAAAACACCGAAAAGACAACCAGAAGACACCCAAGAGGGTTTGTACAAGGGGCACTGATAACATACCCTCAACTTAGATGACTTTTGAGTATGTACCATCATTCTCGATGTAATTGATAATATCCCATCCACTTAGATGAATCCTTAATTAAATATCTCATTTGCAATATTTTATTAATATCCTTTGTCTTTCCGGTTTTTGGCTACACGAAAGGACCAAGTTGCCCCGCCCGAGTTTCCCCTCATTAGCTTGCCTTTCCACTCCTTGCCGCCGCTGGCCATGCTCCACCTCCTGAAGCACCTCATTCTCTCCTTCCACCACCAATGGCTCCTCTCCATCTCCCGGTTTGCCGCCGCAGCCTCGCCTAGCCCCACCCCCTTTGCCGTAAAGGACTACCTCGTCACTTCCTGCCATCTCACCTGGCTGCCTGGCACAGGCCCACAAGGCCTCTAGGTACCTCTCCCACCTCAAGTCCCCCTCGAAGCCCGACGCCGTTCTCCCCTTCCTCTTCGGTCTTGGCCTCTCTAACGCCGACATTGCCACTGCTGTCGCATATGCACATCCTCTGCTCTGGGGTCGACAAGAATCTTGCCCCACGCCTCGTCGAGCTCCGCGACTTGGACTTCTCCCCCTCCCTGATCGCTCGCCTCGTCTTGTTCGATCCCAAATGCTTCTATGGTAGCTCCATCATCTCCAGGCTCTAGTACTATTTCCCCCTCTTCCGCTCCATCGAGGACCTCCTTGCGGTGATGAAACGCCGCCACCACTCCTACCTTCTCACTTCCAACCTCGAGGCACACATTGCGGTGTCCAAGCTGCGGTGAAAAGGCAAGCTAATGAGGGGAAACTTGGGCGGGGGCAACTTGGTCTTTTCGCATAGCCAAAACCGGAAAGACAAAGGGTATTAATAAAATATTGCAAAGCGGAGTATTTAATCAAGGATCCATCTAAATGGATGATATACTATCAATTACATCAGGAATGAGGGTATATACTCAAAAGTTATCTAAGCGGTGGGTGTATTATCAATTCCCTTTTTTTTGTACAAACAACTCACATCATTATTGACCAGCACAGCAATATCATTTAAAAATCAGATCCAGTTAAGCCCAGCAGCTAGCAATGTACTCCAAACAAGGCCTAAAAGACGTATCATCCCCTCAATAATTATGTTCCTCTCTGTTTACATTATATAATCCTGATCTGCCCAGCTGTCGATCATTCATCCGCACCTGTCTGTTGCTCCTCCTATCAGTCTCAACTCTCATGACATCTACAGGTTGATATTGATAAGCTGTATGCCTTCTCTCTTATTTTTACTCTGATGGAGGCAAGTCAAACAAACAATGTACCTTGTAACCCTTACCCAATGCTAAGGGCCACATGACCCGCAAAATATCCTATTTTAAGGCGTTGGCAGCGGTTTACCATGTCATTGCTATCAACTCATGAAGAACAAACAAACCAGATGCACTGAAATTAAAGCAACTCGAAATGACTGGGAATTGATTTGCTGTGTTTGAGCTTCTGATGGCAGTGTCTGGATAAGAGCAGCAAGAACAGTCTGAATACTTGCAACGCTAGACAATCAAGACATGGAGCTAGCTGAGCAGATAAGAACTGGACATTGTACATTTGGTCGTGTTCGATCGATGGCAGGCTGTATCATGTACATCATCTCTCTCGGGAGTTTGCACCATGCGTGCAGGCTGACAGCGCCCATGTTGAGTACTGCCAATTAACTGAATAGTGAATATGCTCCCTCACATATGGCCGCCACTGTAGGTGTGGTGCTGGCTCCAAGCGGCCGGCGGTACTGCCAATTAACGAGGATCTGTTTGGAACATTAGATGGACCATGGATGGCTTTGGCATAGTTTTCTTGAAAAATGAGGTGTATGAACTCGATCTCAAGTTCATGGCTTCGTGTTATAGATTGTGCTGTTGCAAGTTGCAACAGTATTGAAACTTAGGGGTTTTTGCAAAAAATAAAATAAAATAAATAACCCCACCCACGAGTCGGGGAGATAGTTTTGTCCGTCACACACCCACAAGTTTTATGTAGTTGCAAAGCATCACCCAACGTTAGTAGATTAGTTGGTCGTCCGATGTGGCGCTCGCGTGGTATTCTAGCGCGGACATGTTTATAACTACACACCATGATGGGCCAGCTCAACCACCTAGATCCGAAGCGTCATTTCCTCCTTGGCTCGGTCTTTTCCGGTTTTTGGCTACACGAAAAGACCAAGTTGCCCCGCCCGAGTTTCCCCTCATTAGCTTGCCTTTCCACTCCTTGCCGCCGCTGGCCATGCTCCACCTCCTGAAGCACCTCATTCTCTCCTTCCACCACCAATGGCTCCTCTCCATCTCCCGGTTTGCCGCCGCAGAAGCCTCGCCTAGCCCCACCCCCTTTGCCGTAAAGGACTACCTCGTCACTTCCTGCCATCTCACCCTGGCTGCCTGGCACAGGCCCACAAGGCCTCTAGGTACCTCTCCCACCTCAAGTCCCCCTCGAAGCCCGACGCCGTTCTCCCCTTCCTCTTCGGTCTTGGCCTCTCTAACGCCGACATTGCATCGCTGTGTGATATGCACATCCTCTCGCCTGGGTCGACAAGACTCTTGCCCCACGCCTCGCCGAGCTCCGCGACTTGGACTTCTCCCCCTCCCTGATCGCTCGCCTCGTCTTGTTCGATCCCAAATGCTTCTATGGTAGCTCCATCATCTCCAGGCTCTAGTACTATTTCCCCCTCTTCTGCTCCATCGAGGACCTCCTTGCGGTGATGAAACGCCGCCACCACTCCTACCTTCTCACTTCCAACCTCGAGGCACACATTGCGGTGTCCAAGCTGCGGTGAAAAGGCAAGCTAATGAGGGGAAACTTGGGCGGGGGCAACTTGGTCTTTTCGCATAGCCAAAACCGGAAAGACAAAGGGTATTAATAAAATATTGCAAAGCGGAGTATTTAATCAAGGATCCATCTAAATGGATGATATACTATCAATTACATCAGGAATGAGGGTATATACTCAAAAGTTATCTAAGCGGTGGGTGTATTATCAATTCCCTTTTTTTTGTACAAACAACTCACATCATTATTGACCAGCACAGCAATATCATTTAAAAATCAGATCCAGTTAAGTCCAGCAGCTAGCAATGTACTCCAAACAAGGCCTAAAAGACGTATCATCCCCTCAATAATTATGTTCCTCTCTGTTTACATTATATAATCCTGATCTGCCCAGCTGTTGATCATTCATCCGCACCTGTCTGTTGCTCCTCCTATCAGTCTCATGACATCTACAGGTTGATATTGATAAGCTGTATGCCTTCTCTCTTATTTTTACTCTGACGGAGGCAAGTCAAACAAACAATGTACCTTGTAACCCTTACCCAATGCTAAGGGCCACATGACCCGCAAAATATCCTATTTTAAGGCGTTGGCAACGGTTTACCATGTCATTGCTATCAACTCATGAAGAACAAACAAACCAGATGCACTGAAATTAAAGCAACTCGAAATGACTGGGAAATTGATTTGCTGTGTTTGAGCTTCTGATGGCAGTGTCTGGATAAGAGCAGCAAGAACAGTCTGAATACTTGCAACGCTAGACAATCAAGACATGGAGCTGGCTGAGCAGATAAGAACTGGACATGTACATTTGGTCGTGTTCGATCGATGGCAGGCTGTATCATGTACATCATCTCTCTCGGGAGTTTGCACCATGCGTGCAGGCTGACAGCGCCCATGTTGAGTACTGCCAATTAACTGAATAGTGAATATGCTCCCTCACATATGGCCGCCACTGTAGGTGTGGTGCCGGCTCCAAGCGGCCGGCGGTACTGCCAATTAACGAGGATCTGTTTGGAACATTAGATGGACCATGGCCATGGATGGCTTTGGCATAGTTTTCTTGGAAAATGAGGTGTATGAACTCGATCTCAAGTTCATGACTTCGTGTTATAGATTGTGCTGTTGCAAGTTGCAACAGTATTGAAACTTAGGGGTTTTTGCAAAAAATAAAATAAAATAAATAACCCCACCCACGAGTCGGGGATATAGTTTTGTCGGTCACACACCCACAAGTTTTATGTAGTTGCAAAGCATCACCCAACGTTAGTAGATTAGTTGGTCGTCCGATGTGGCGCTCGCGTGGTATTCTAACGCGGACCTGTTTATAACTACACACCATGATGGGCCAGCTCAACCACCTAGATCCGAAGTGTCATTTCCTCCTTGGCTCGACGACTCGTAGGCGACGCAGCTAGGGTTCGAGGTGATGGTCACCACATGCTTCGGATTTGGGTAGGGGAGATGGCTCATTAGGGTGTGTTATTGTTAGACCATGTGGACATGTCGTAGATTCTGTGATGACTAATAATTGATTTTTGAGTTGCATTGAAATTTACGTTTGTGAAAGTTTTGGTTGTTGGAATATTCAGGTTGGATAGTCAGAACATGCCTTGTATCGGGTGGTCCAAACGGTGATACTCGATGACCCTTTCGCCGCTAGGCTTCGACCAGATTCCGAGTACTATAGCTCCGAGCACCGAATAATAGCTACAATGCATAGTCGGTGGTCGTAAGCTACAATACCTGATTGATGGTCTTAAGCTAGAGTGCCTGATCGATGGTCGGAAGCTACAATGTGTGGTCGATGGTCGTAAGCTACAGTCCCTGGTCGATGGTCGTAAGTTGCAGTACCTGGTCGATGGTCAAAAGCTACAGTACCTGGTCGACAGTCGAAAGCTACAGTGCATGGTCGATGGTCGTGAGCTGCAGTGCCTGGTCGATTGTCGTAAGCTACAATACAGTCGACGGTCGAAAGCTATAGTGTCTGGTCGATTGTCAAAACTATAGTGCTTGATCGGTGATCGGTAGTTGTAGGCTTTGCGATCGGTAGTCATAGGCTTTACGATCGGTAGTCGTAGACTTTACGTTCGGTAGTCGTAGGCTTTGCGATCAGTTGTCGTAAGCTTCACAATAGGCAGTCATAGGCTTCGAGTGCTTCAATTCTTGTAATCTTCGAGTACCTCGAGTACTCGTGTCTGTTCGGCCAGCGGTCTGACCGGCTTGTGCACAGCGGTAAGACCGGTTTTTCAGAGTGGCCTCGAATTATTTTCTGAAAGCATGGAAATTAAGATGATGCATGATCTAGTTCGTGTTTATTGATAGATGAGGGTGTGATATGCGTGTGTGAACTGATATTGGTCAAGTTGGAGAACTTGTGTCGGGAAAACGTTATTTGGTCTTTGAATGTGCGGATTGGGCATGGAGACGATCATAAAACGTTATTTGGTCTTTGCATGTGCGGATTGGGCATGGAGGCGATCATGGTCGATGACGAGGAGGACCGGGACTAGGATAGGGAAATCCGAGATTCAGATGGTCGAGGATGTCACGAGGTGGTCGGGCTTACGTTGGTGCACGTGGAGATCAAAGGTGGATGCATGATTACTCTAGATACTTTTGGGTCTTTCTCATTGCATCTAAGGACGAAACTTTTGGTCATTTTAAAGTGCTTGCCCTTAGACTTGACACTGAACTCCCAAGAGCACTTATAGCAATTAGAAGTGATAATGGAACTGAATTCAAGAATACATCATTTTCTTCTTTTTGTACTGAAAATGGTTTAGATCATCAATTCTCTTTACTTATCTGCCACAACAAAACGGTGTTGTAGAACGTAAAAATAGAACATTGGTTGAGATGGCTAGAATGATGTTAGATGAACATGCTACACAGAGGAAGTATTGGGCGGCAGCTATTTCTACCACATGTTATATTTCTAATAGAGTATTTTTTGCGAGCTAAATTGCATAAGACTGACTTCCTATGAACTTCGTTTTGGTCATTCTTCTAATATTTTTCACTTGAGAGTGTTTGGTTGTTGATGTTTTATTCTTAAACATAGAAATCTTGATAAATTTGAATCTAGATCCTCAGATGGTATTTTTCTTGGTTATGCAGCTCACACTCGAGGTTATCGTGTATTTAACTTAGAAACTAACAAAATTGCTTAGACCTGCGAGGTCACGTTTGATGAGGCTAGTCTTGATACTAGATCCGACAATACAACTATACAGGTAAATAACACACCCAAAGACATCTTCTATGACTCTGACCACAATGAAAGGATAACCCCGATTCACACTACGACACACGTATCTACACCGATGGAATCTACAACTATTGGCTCTGCTCCTACCTCCAATGAGGTAGAGGCCACCACTGCTACACCTATGTCACCAACGACTCCACAGGCTCTTCTGCATATTCAGCGACGTCGTCCTCTTGAACAAATGATTGGTGAGATAGATAAGAGAGTTATTCGCAACAAGTATAACTCCGATTCCTCATATGCTCATGTTGCTTTTATTTCCTCTTTTGAACCCCAAGATGTAAGTCACGCTTTATCTGATGAGTCTTGGATTAATGCCATGCATGAGGAATTAGAAAATTTTAAGTGTAATAAAGTCTAGACTTTAGTTTCACCTCCTTATGGTCATAATGTTATTGGAACTAAATGGATTTTAAGAATAAACAAAGTGAGGACGATGTTGTTGTTCGAAATAAGGCTAAACTTGTGGCTCAGGGTTTTACCCAGGTAGAAAGTCTTGATTTTGGTGAAACTTTTGCACCTGTTGCTCGATTAAAAGTAAATAGAATCCTTTCATTTGCTGCATCTAAGGGTTTCAGGTTGTTTCAAATGGTTGTTAAGAATGTTTTTCTTAATGGTTATATTGAGGAATAAGTTTATGTAAGACAACCACCTGATTTTGAAAATCCTAAATTTCCTGATCATGTCGACAAACTGTCCAAAGTTTTATATGGTTTAAAACAAGCACCTAGAGCATGGTATGATAGGCTTAAATCATATTTGCTTAAAAATAACTTTCAAATGGGCAAGGTAGATAAAACATCGTTTACTCTCAAGCATAGCAATGATCTTTTACCTGTTCAGATTTATGTGGATGATATCATCTTTGGTGGTTCCTCTCATGCTCTTGTTTCCAAGTTTTCAGATACCATTAGTAGGGAATTTGAGATGAGCATGATGGGAGAACACACGTTCTTCCCAGGCTTTCAGATCAAGCAATCAAAACTGGATATTTTTGTTCATCAAACCAAGTACACTAAGGATCTCCTTCGTTGCTTCGACATGGCGATAAGTAAACCAGTTTCCACACCAATGGGATCCACTACAGTGTTAGACCCTGATGAGGATGGAGAGTCTGTCAATAAAAGAATACAGAAGCATGATTGATCCACTTCGTATCTCACTGCTTCAAAGCCAGACATTCACTTTGTTGTATGTCTGTGTGCTCATTTTCAAGCTTCCCCACGTGCTTCACATCGTTAGGCAGTTAAGCGAATTTTTAGGTATTTTCAATCAACTTTAGAATTTCGTTTATGATATTCTTCTTCATCATTCCTTACCCTTAGAGCTTATTCAGATGCGGACTTTAGGGGTTGTAGAATTGGTAGGAACAGTACTTCTGGCACATGTCACTTATTAGGCACATATCTTGTATCATAGGCTTCTAGGAAATAATTGTCTGTTGCACTTTCTACTACTGAGGCTGAATATATAGCTGTTGCCTCTTATTGCTCTCAATAGCTTTGGATGACAGCTATGCTTAAGGATTTTTGCTAAAAATTAGATAGTGTACCTCTTTTCTGTGATGACACTAGTGCTATTAGTGTTGCCAAAAATCCTGTGCAATATTCAAGAACCAAACACATTGATATTTGTTATCATTTTCTGAAAGACTGTGTGGAAAAGGGAGATGTTATTTTATATTTTATTGATACAGATTCTCATGTTGCATATATTCTCATAAAGCCACTTGATTCGACACGGTTTACTCTTTTGCGAAGTGAATTGGGTGTGTTGCATCCTATGTGATTATTCCAAGGGGGAGTTTATTGTTTAAAATTTCAGAAGCTTTGTTTATTATACTTGTCAAATAATTCATCTAGTCCAAGCCGTTGAAATCAAATGAGGTGTAGAGTTCTCGTTATCATATTTACTCTTGTGTTGTGTAACTTTGATCATGACTGATTATAATTCCTTTGCAAATTTGAACTAAAGTGTAACATGGTGGAATACTTTGATTAGATTGTTTATAATTATTACTTTGTGGTGTTCATCGAAAAGTATTAGCTTGATTGTGAGTCTTATTTTAAATCTTGGCTATGAGGCTTGTATGTTTCTTATTGCAATTTTTTTATGTTCACTCAATTTGGCATATTATAAAAAAAGAGTCAATTGAAAAGATGTATGCTTGCTTCATATACATATATATACATATATGTATATATATGTATATATGAGCACAAAAAGTGCTCAAATGAAAAGAAGTATGCTTCAAGTATGCCACCATTAAAAGAAGTATGCTTCAAGCATGACACATGCTTAAAAATTGAGTGTGGAGAAATAGATTGTTACATGAGGCAGCTTGCTCGTCTCGATTTAAGGTTCGTTGCACTCTTAGGCTTTAACTTTTCATTGTGATATCTCATTGTGCTCTTTATAATCGATATGGTCTTTGTTGCGATGCTTGTTATTAATTTAAATTGCTTAATCCTTCTAAAGACTTGTTTTGACTTTGCTATATGGTATAGGACTTGATATGATCTAGATAGCTCTACTCAAAGGATGGCTTGGTTTATTTATTAAATCAATACGAAGTTACTTGAATAATCTACAAAGCTTCTTGATTTTACTCTCCTTGCAACTTTCCTTTTAGAATTTATCTTTCTCTAAAGATTCTTGATGGTTACATTGCCAAAGGGAGAGAAAAATGGAGAAATTTGCTCCCCTTGTGTTGAGGGGGAGTCCTTGTGTTGTGGGGGAGTTTGTCAAAATTCTTTGTGTTGCAGCTTTGAAACTTTCTTTTCGCAAATTTTTCTTTTCTTTCAAAATTCAACTCACGCTTTCGAAGTGTTGTCAATGTATTCATCAAAGGGGAGATTGTTAGACCATGTAGACAGCTCGTAAATTTTGTGATGATGAATAATTGATTTTTGGGTTGCATTGAAATTTGTGTTTGTAAAAGTTTTGGTTGTTGGAATATTCAGGTTGGGTAGTCGGAACATGCCTTGTATCGGGTGGTCCAAACAGTGATACTCGATGACTCTTTATTCTGAGTACTATAGCTCCGAGTACCGAGTAATAACTACCGTGCATAGTCGATGGTCGTAAGCTACAGTGCCTAATAGATGGTCAAAAGCTACAGTGCCTCATCGATGGTCGAAAGCTACCGTGCATGGTCGATTGTCGGAAGCTACAGTGCATAGTCGATGGTCATAGCTACAATACCTTGTTGATGGTCATAGCTACAATAACTTGTCGACAGTCGTGAACTACAGTACCAGTCGATGCTCGAAATCTACAATGCCCAATCGATGGTTAGAAGGTACAGTGTATAGTCGATGGTCGGAAGCTGCAGTGCATAGTCGATGGTCGTAAGATGCAGTACCTGGTCGATGGTCGTCATCTATAATGCTTGGTTGATTGTCGTAAGTTACAGTGCTTGGTTGATGGTCGAATGCTGTAGTGCCTGGTCGGTGATCGGTAGTCGTAGGCTTTGAGATCAGTAGTCGTATACTTTGCGATCGGTAGTCGCAGGCTTTGCGATCGGTTGTCATAAGCTTCACAGTAGGTAGTTGTCGGGACCCAAAAATGCAATTCTGGACCCTTTGTGTATTCTGCACTAGTCCAGGATCACGCTAGTGCACACAGTATCAACATAGATGAATATAGATCCACACAAGATAATTAATATAATAAATGACTAATTTAAATAGTAAATAATGGATTTGACCTTATGGTCGAGTTTACATTTATTAAGCCATGCAGGGCTGACCATAGATAAAATAGCAGCGAAAAGAAAATAAGCTACAGCGAAATTCCATCAATTCACCACAGACAACTGACTGAGATCAAGTGTAACGTCCTAAAATTTAATTTGTGTTTCAAATGTATAAAAATACAGAATTTCAAAAACTTTTGTTGAAACTCATAAATTATATTAAAAGTTTCAACATTTCGACTTGAAATCAAATTCAAATTAAATTCAGAAATATTTGTGTACAAAATTTTCTGGAAATAATTTTACAAAATACTAGATTGGTTATCTTGAATTAATATAAATTTTCACAAATTTTTGGGAGTTAGCTTGACCTCATTAAAATCCTAGGTAAGTTGCTAAAGCAGATTTAAAGAACAATTTAAATCTATCAAATGGAAAATTAACAGTGGCCAAAACCAAGTTTCCTAAGTCCTAGTAGAAACTGAGAACACCCACAAACATTTTCATGATTTTTGGAAATTTATTTCTACTCCAAACGACCTGGTCAAACTAGCTTGTTCTCGGTCAAAGAAAAATTCAAATTCTGGAATTACTGTTGGAGCGACCGGGCCAGACCCTACTGTTCTGACCCCAGCCGCTTTTCCACAAGCGACTCAGGCGCACCGCATTGCCACCGCTGTCGCTGACTCCCTGGGCCCACCTGTCGGAACCGCCCCCTACCTCTCGCCGCTTCGGCCGCAAGCGCTGGCCGCGTGCATGCTCGCTCGGCGACACCGATCGCCACCTCGTGCACGCATGTCCCTCTGAGAGTCATCGCCAGGACTTCCTCTACCCCTTGGACCTGTCCACTTGACCTCTTTCGGGCATCCTCGCCATCCCTGCCCTTTTTCCTTTTTTCGCTCGTAGCACGAGTCGAAGCCAGCGCCGCCGCGTTGGTGCCGATCCTGCACCGGAGACCACTGCACTGAGCTCCTCTCTGCACACCGCATCCATTTTGGCCAGCCCCAGACCTTCGAGTCGTCTTCTCCACGGGAGCCATATCTTCTTCTCTGCCTCCGGTCGCCGTCAGCTCACCGCCGGCCTCCCCAGGTCTCCACACCGCCGTCACCGAGTTCGCAAGGTCCTTGTGCACCTAAAGGTATCGCTCCCGAGCCCAAAGCGCCCTTGTTTCGCCAGATCGATTGCACGGCCGCGCCGCCGCGCGCACGCTGGCCGACGAGCCGCTGGCTGATTTTGGGGGAAAGCGTAAACAGAAAAGTGCATTTTGGAAAATTTGAAGGTGCCTTTTTGGATTCCGCTGTCGAAGTCGCCAATCGAGGCTAAGTCAGGGCTGACTTAGTCAGTGCTTTTCGCGCGACCCCACCAGGCATTCTCTGTGGCTAGGTGACGTGTGGGTACATTGGTACACCCCTGCAGGGTTATAAACTATTCAAATAGTCTCGTCCTAGGTTATGGACACGCTTGGAAACGTCGTTCGAGAGTTAGACTATCATTTTTGTTAAAACTTGAGAATGAGTGGCACGAATGGGTAATTCGTGCTATTGTTGTAGTGACTAAGGTTAGTCACTTCCAGGATGATATTTATGCTTATTGTTGTTGTCACTGATATTTGATTGTTAAAATTGGTTTAGCAAATTGCTTTTAATCTACTACAGTATTACAAATAAATTGTGGCTTTACGCTGAAAATAAACTCTACGGCCATCTCCTTTGAATTAAGCCTGCATGTAGATATAGGTTTGTTATTCGTAAGTCTTGCGAGTACGTTTTTGTACTCAACTGCATTGTGTATTTGCTGCAGAGGATGCTGACCCCCAAGGGGTTGGTGAATGTGAGGCTGATTTCACTCTTGGCGACTAGCTCGGGCGTTTCCGGTCGGTTGCCTTGTGGATACGGGCAGCTGGTTGGCTTTTGTTTCTGCCATCTTTATGGCTTATGTATTCCGCTGCGAACTTTACCTTTGGTGTGAAACCTCAGTATTGTTGAACCTATGTAAATTATGAAGTTTTCATTAATGTACAAGCTTGTGTATGGAAATGTTACTTAATTTTTGGTAAGGTGTATGTGTACTGCAAATTCTGGAAAGTACATATTCACCGAGTGCGGGGATATTTGATTTGTTATGCTAGGGCCAACGGAAAGGTTAAGCATTACAAATTAAATCGCCCGGTGGCTCTCACATCAAGACCCTAACGATCGACACCATTGTAGAACTCCTCAAATACCGGCGAAGACTCCTCCACTTATGTTGATTGTTTGAAGCAAGTATGAGTACACAACTGTACTCGCAAGTCATACCGCATAATGCAATTTATATATGATGGCTTATTCCAAAGGAATGGCTTCTTTGGTTATTTTGTAGAAATGCAACATTTGCAATTGAATACAAATAATAGACTGAAAACATAATTCAAAACAAATAAACAGTATTAAGTTATCATTTGATTTCATAAAGACACACAATCTAAACAAGTTATTCACATAGCTATATGACTTAGATCACACAGCTCCCTTCCCAATTGTTTTAGGAAAATCTACTCCTCGTGTGAAATCCCCGAGCATGTCCATGACCGCGGACGCGGCTATTCGAATAGATTAATTAACATTCTGCAGAGGTTGTACACTTTACCCACAAGATACAATTAGTGTAGCTAGCACTGATCATAACAAAACCTTTCAGAAATTTCATCTTGAACATTGAACATTGGTGCGAAAATCCAGGGCGTTTCGATTGAAATAACGCGTTGTCGGGTGGAGCTATGAGCTCTGGCCATGGCGGAGGCGGGCGACAGCGCGAGGGAGAAGGCGACGCGAGGAGGAGGACGACTCGGTGGGTCCACCTGACAGCGACGCTGGACCGCGGGCCCACCTGGCCGCGAGAAGAGAGAGAGGCGCGGCGCGGGGGAAGAAACGGCCGCATTGGATTTTGTTGAACCGGAACAGTGGTTGGGTTTCGGTCCAATTACTATTCCTGGATTTTAAATAGATTTTTCTTTTTAATAAATACAGAAAATCCAATTAGCAATTAGAAAATAGCAAATGAACTTATAATAATTCCGAAAATTTCAATATAGATGAATATCGATCCACACAAGATAATTAATAGAATAAATGACTAATTTGAATAGTAAATAATGGTTTTGACCTTATGGTCGAGTTTACATTTATTAAGCCATGCAGGGCTGACCATAGATAAAATAGCAGCGGAAAGAAAATAAACAACAGCGAAATTCTATCAATTCACCACAGGCAACTGACTGAGATCAAGTGTAACGTCCTAAAATTTAATTTGTGTTTCAAATGTATAAAAATATGGAATTTCAAAAACTTTTGTGGAAACTCATAAATTATATTAAAAGTTTCAACATTTTGACTTGAAATCAAATTCAAATTAAATTCAGAAATATTTGTGTACAAAAGTTTTTGGAAATAATTTTACAAAATACTAGACTGATTATCTTGAATTAATATAAATTTTCACATTTTTTTGGGAGTTAGCTTGACCTCATTAAAATCCTAGGTAAGTTGCTAAAGCAGATTTAAAGAACAATTTAAATCTGTCAAATGGAAAATTAACAGTGGCCAAAACCAAGTTTCCTAAGTCCTAGTCGAACTTTAGAACACCCACAAAATTTTTTATGATTTTTGGAAATTTAATTCTACTCCAAACGACCTGGTCAAACTAGCTTGTTCTCGGTCAAAGAAAAATTCGAATTCTGGAATTACTGTTGGAGCGAACGGGCCAGACCCTACTGTTCCAACCCCAGCCGCTTTTTCACAAGCGACTCAGCCGCACCGCATCGCCGCCGCTGTCGCTGACTCCCTGGGCCCACCTGTCGGAACCGCCCCTACCTCTCGCCGCTTCGGCCGCAAGCGCTGGCTGCGTGCATGCTCGCCACGGTGACACCGATCGCCACCTCGTGCATGTGTGTCCCTCTGAGAGTCATCGCCAGGACTTCCTCTACCCCTTGGACCTGTCCACTCGACCTCTTTCGGGCATCCTCGTCATCCCTACCCTTTTTCCCTGTTTCGGTCGTAGCACGAGTCGAAGGCAGCACCGCCGCGTTGGTGCCGATCCTGCACCGGAGACCACTGCGCTGAGCTCCTCTCTGCACACCGCATCCGTTTTGGCTAGCCCCAGACCTCCGAGTCGTCTTCTCCACGGAAGACGTAGCTTCTTCTCCGCCTCCGGTCGCCGTTAGCTCACCGCCGGCCTCCCCAGGTCTCCACACCGCCGTCACCGAGTTTGCAAGGTCCTTGTGCACCTAAAGGTATCGCTCCCGAGTCCAAAGCGCCCTTGTTTCGCCAGATCAATTGCACGGCCGCGCCGCCGCGTGCGCGCTCGCCGACGAGCCGCCGACTGATTTTGGGGGAAAGCGTAAACGGCAAAGTGCGTTTTGGAAAATTTGAAGGCGCCGTTTTGGATTCCGATGTCGACGTCGCCAACCGAGGCTGAGTCAGTGCTGACTCAGTCAGCGCTTTTCGCGTGACCCCACCGGGCATTCTCTGTGGCTAGGTGACGTGTGGGTACATTGGTACACCCCTGCATGGTTATAAACTATTCGAATAGCCTCGTCCTAGGTTATGAAAACGCTTGGGAATGTCGTTCGAGAGTTAGACTATCATTTTTGCTGAAACTTGAGAATGAGTGGCACGAATGGGTAATTCGTGCTATTGTTGTAGTGACTAAGGTTAGTCACTTCCAGGATGATATTTATGCTTATTTTTGTTGTCACTGATATTTGACTGTTAAAATTAGTTTACAAATTGCTTTCAATCTACTACAGTATTACAAATAAACTGTGGCTTTACGCTGAAAATAAACTATACGGCCATCTCCTTTGAATTAAGCCTGCATGTAGATATAGGTTTGTTATTCGTAAGTCTTGCGAGTACGTTTTTGTACTCAACTGCATTGTGTATTTGCTGCAGAGGAAGCTGACCCCCAAGGGGTTGGTGAATGTGAGGCTGATTTCACTCTTGGCTACTAGCTCGGGCGTTTTCGGACGGTTGCCTTGTGGATACGGGCAGCTGGTTGGCTTTTGTTTCTACCATCTTTATGGCTTATGTATTCCGCTGCAAACTTTACCTTTGGTGTGAAACCTCAGTATTGTTGAACTTATGTAAATTATGAAGTTTTCATTAATGTACAAGCTTGTGTATGGAAATGTTACTTAATTTTGGTAAGGTGTATGTGTACCGCAAATTCTGGGGAAGTACATATTCACCGAGAGCGGGGATATTTGATTTGTGATGCTAGGGCCAACGGAAAGGTTAAGCATTACAAATTAAATCGCCCGGCGGCTCTCACATCAAGACCCTAACGATCGACACCTTTGTAGAACTCCTCTTCAAATGCAGACGAAGACTCCTCCACTTATGTTGATTGTTTGAAGAAAGTATGAGTACACAACTGTACTCGCAAGTCATACTACATAATGCAATTTATAGATGATGGCTTATTCCAAAGGAATGACTTCTTTGGTTATTTTATAGAAATGCAACATTTGCAATTGAATACAAATAATAGATTGAAAACATAATTCAAAACAAATAAATAGTATTAAGTTATCATTTGATTTCATAAAGACACACAATCTAAATAAGTTATTCACACAGCCATATGACTTAGATCACACAGCTCCCTTCCCAATTGTTTTAGGAAAATTTACTCCTCGTGTGAAATCCCCAAGCATGTCCATGACCGCGGACGTGGCTATTCGAATAGATTAATTAACACTCTGCAGAGGTTGTACACTTTACCCACAAGATACAATTAGTGTATGTAACATCCCAACTTTTGAGCCTTTTAAAATCCTTTATTTATTTGCTAGTTGAAAATCTCATCATCTGCATTTTATTTGAATTTATATTAAAAGCTTAATATGAACATTAAGGACAAAATAATTTAATATGATTAATTCCAATATCAACAATTGTCAAAACTATTTTATTTAGATTCTATATGCTTGGATATATTTTATAGAATTTTTCCAAGATCATTTGCTATTTTCTATTTGCTATTTGTATTTTATGGATTTATTAAAAAGAAAAATATATTTAAATCCCTCGGAACAGTGCTGGGGCGAAGCCCAACACTATTCCCACGCGCTAGCCCATCTTCCGCTCGCTCGCGACCTCGTCCGTTGGATGTGCGACGCGTGGCCTCGCCACGATCTCGCTTCGCCGCCACACGGTACCAGCCATTGCCAAAGGGACCATCACCGAGTCGTCGTCTCCGCAGAGTCTTCTTCTTCCTCGCGCCCGCACCTTCGCCCGCCATTGTCGAAGCTTGAAGCTTCGTCTGACAAAACCGATTCGGTTGCTGATTCTTCGCGCAGGTCGCCGCAACCCAGAGCCGCCACCCTCGTCTCCCCGATCGCTCTAGCGTCGCTGCAATCCAAGATTTAGGGTTTCCAGCCGAGCTTCTTCTCCGGCGAATTGCGTCGCCGCGTTGTCGTCCTTGCCCCACCGACTGCACCACCGTGATCAGCAAGGTCCCAGCTACCTCGTGCGCCCCTCCTCGTCGCCGGAGCATCGCCGGAGCACACTTTCGACAAAACCCGAAGCTCCACCGCCGCTTCTTCCTCGCCGTCGGTCGCCACCGTCGTTGCCAGCTACTGGTAAGGGCACCCCTGAGTGCGCAATAGCACGGGGAACAATCTGGTACCCTTCGTCGCCGATGACTTGCCACCAAACGCCGGTGACCATCGGGTCCCGAGCGCCGCCGCCGCCGTCGTCGTCGGCTCGGCGCAAGATCGGCCTCGGTCTTTGGTGTGGCGGCGCGTGGCGCCAAATCGCGCCGACACACGCGACGTGGTTGATCCATCACGCAGATTCGACTTGGCTCGGTGAACCCAGTTCACCGTGAGCCCAGTCACTGACATGTGGGGCCCACCTGTTAGTACAGTTTTTTATTATTTATTTTCTTTTCCTCGGCTAACGCAAGCATTGCGCAATAATTCAATTTCTTTAATAAAAATAATTTGAGAAATTCAATAAAATCCTAAATTAGGGTTTTAATTATTTTCCAATCTTCCAAAGCCCATATCTTTTGCATCCGACCTCCGATTGAACCCATTCAAATTTGTAAATTCATATAAAATCAAGATCTATTTAATGGTGAATTTTATTTGATTTTTGGAGTTGGTTTTGCATTTGTTATTTATTTATTTTTGTTTCTTTTGTCTCGTTTGCGAGTAGACGTCGATACTTCGGGAAGTTTTGCAGAAAAAGGAGCACCTCAAGACCAAGAAAAATATCTAGATTTATTCCAAGGCAAGTTATACCTTTGATCATATTGAACCCAGTTTTCAAAATACTTTGTTTCAATGTATTGCATTCTATTTCAAGTATTTATTTAAATGCTTTTGGGATAGTTATTAATCCAATTTGTTATATCCACCTTGTCTATTGTATGACATGATCTTTTGTCACCCTAGGTTGGTTTATTACTAGTTGGTATTATCGTAGCACCAACGTGGGTTGGTTAGATACGAGTAGATTGCTTAGTCATGCCACGAGTCATCATTTCATGTGAGTCGCAATTATGAACTTGATTAATGGAATATAGAACTGTGTGATAAAACTGTGTGATGTGTGCTATTACTTGTTGATGGCATGTGTTGCACTTTGTCAACAGGGTGGGAAAATATTTAGATTGAGGCAAGTGGTGGATCTGTGTGATTGGTGGAGCTGTGTGCTATAAACTTTGTGATTTGGGTTAAAACTGGAAGTCTTGCCTTAGTCAATTAAGGACTTAACTTTGTGCGCCATTGAACTGGGCCTTACTGCATTTATCACATGCCTAGTATGGGTGGGCCTAACTTAGTAAGTTATGGAGTCTTGACATTGACAACTCGGTTGTATTTAAGCCGTGTGATGGGTCGGAGGTGTGATATGTCACATCGCGGGACGATTCATTGCATCCTCGTCCAACGATCTGTGTCGTAACCAAACGCTGTGTGTATCGGTTGGCCGGCAGTAAAGCACATCAGGAGTGTCATTGTTTGAGATGAAGTCTCTGAAAGGTTTTGTTGTGATCAACTCTGATCCGGTTGATTTCATCGTGTGGGTAAAGTGTGCAACCTCTGCAGAGTGTTAAACCAATCTATTCGAATAGCCGCGTCCTCGGTTATGGACATGCTCGGGAATTTCACACGAGGGGTAGTTTTTCATAAAACAGTTGGGAAGGGTTAGCTGTGTGAGATAACTTGTACAGCTGTGTGAATAAATTGATTAGACTGTGTGTCCTTTGGGAAATAAAATGTTAAATTAATATTCTTTATTTGTTTTTAATTATGTTTCAATCTATTATCTGTATTCAATTGCAAATATTGCATTTCTGCAAAAATAACCACAGAAGTCATTCCTTTGGAATAAGCCATCATGTATAATTGCATTCTGTGGTATGACTTGCGTGTACGGTGTGTACTCACTCTTGCTAAACAAATCAACAGAAGTGGAGGAGTCGTCAACTGCTTTTGAAGAAGAGTTCTACGAAGGTTGATCATTAGGGTCTTAATCCCAGTCAGTTGCCTGTGGTAAATTGATGGGAGCCCACTGGAGTTTACTTCGTTTTCGCTGCAGTTTATTCTTTATTGTCAGCTTTGCATGGCTTAATAAATGTAAAACTCGACCGTAAGGTCCCAACAATTATTTGTTATTCAAAGTACTTGTTTATTCTTATATTCGTTGTATGGAGGTGATATTTCATCGATGTTGACACTGTGTGCACTAGCGTGATCCTGGACTAGTGCAGAATACACAGAGGGTCCAGATTTGCATATTTGGGTCCCGAAAGTGTAGCTAGCACTGATCATAATAAAACCTTTCAGAAACCTCATCTCGAACATTGAACATTGCTGTGAAAATCCAGGGCGTTTCGATTGAAAATTCTCGTTGTCGGGTGGAGCTCTGAGCTCTGGCCATGGCGGACGCGGGCGACGGCGCGAGGGAGAAGGCGACGCGAGGAGGAGGACGACTCGGTGGGTCCACCTGACAGCGATGCTTCAATTCTTGTAATCTTCGAGTACCTGAGTACTCGTGTCTGTTTGGCCAGCGGTCTGACCAGCTTGTGCACAACGATAAGACCAGTTTTTTTAGAGTGATCTCGAATTATTTTTCTGAAAGCATGGAAATTAAGATCATGGGTGATATGGTTCGTGTTTATTGATAGATGAGGATGTAATATGCGTGTGTGAACTGATATTGGTCAAGTTGGAGAACTTGTGTCGAGAAAACATTATTTGGTCTTTGCATGTGCAGATTGGGTGTGGAGACGGTCATGGTCGATGACGAAGAGGACCGGGACTAGGATGGGGAAATCAGAGATTCAGGCAATCGAGGATGTCACGAGATGGTCGGGCTTACGCTGGTGCACGTGGAGATCAAAGATGGATGCATGATGCGTGGAGAAGCTACGAGAGGTGGGGTCCTGAAGACTTCGACGCGTGAGGACTTATGGAAGGTGCTCATAACCGAAAGGTTTAGAGATTTTAGAAAACTCGTGTTTGGAGGGGTTTTGGGTCCCTTAATTTTTGGAAACATATATGATTTTGTGTCTTGGTTATGAGGACACGGTTTAGGGATCTGGCATATAAAGGGGAGACGGCTTTCGAAAGAGGGCTTTTGGGAGTTTTCGTACTATGGTTTGAGGATATCGTTATGGCACTTTGTAGCCACGAAACATGTTTCAGAAATAAAGGATCATATATATTCCAAGAAATATTAGTCATCGTCGGCAGTGTGTTCTTCTGGACATCATCTTCTACCAGTTCTCGTGTCGAGCAGTCTTTGACGAGTTCTCGTTCGGAGCAATCTTCGACTTGTTCTCGTTCCAAGCAGTGCGTGATGCTCTCAAGTCGTAGGACGGAAGAAATTCGATAGTCGAACTCTTTTGATCAGGTGGTCGAAACTCCTTCGACCAGGTCGACTTCACCTTCTTCGATCACGTGATATGTCGTTCACTTGGTCATAGCCAACAGATTAGAGCAGGTTCGACCACAACGACTAGGAGGGATCTCGCACGAGTACGGTGTTTCTAGTTGTTGGTTCAATCTAACGCAGACCATACTCAGTAATTCAAGAAGGAAGTACTGCAATTATTCACCCTCCCCCTCTTCGATCCTACAGTTATTATAAATGGGTCAACGCTGGGATACCACGCAAGCGCTATGTCGGACAATCCGCTGGTGAACCGGCCTTGGATGTGTCTGACAAATTTAAAGTATGATGAAAAAAAAGGCTAGAAAAACTATGACGGTGAAAGACAGGTAGGCCCTGCGCCTAGTGTGAATCTCGATGCCTAGTCACCTCTGAATGCCAAACAAATCTCAGATTGCGGTTGCCGCTTCTCATCAGTGGCCGGAACCTTTGGGGCTCCTCTAAAGCAAATCAGGGGCCAAATTTAAGACCGAACTTAATTTTCCTTTCGTCAATATTTGACTTTGGGTCGCTTAATTAGCGCAGTCTAATCAATTACTGATTACTTAATTAGATTGCTAGCTACCTCCTCGACCCCACGAAGCAGCTCCTCCTCTCCTCGATCGCGCGCCCACGAGGAGCGAGGTCAACTCAACACCACCGTCGATCGCGCCTATATATTGACCCGTCCGTACTGCCCCCATCCTCCCGAGCTCAGCGTCCTCGCCTCCGTCTCCGACGAGCACTCGCACGACTAGAATCGAGCAAGCCACTCCAAGTTAAACTAACCATCAGAAAAAGAGGAGGAGACTGATAATGGCGAGGCTAGAGGTCGCAGCGCTCTCGTTGCTGGCGGCGGTTCTTCTCATCGGCGGTTGCTTGCCGAGGCCGGCCGCAGCGGTGCACCTCTCCGCGCTGCCCAAAGCCCTTGACGTCGCCGCGTCCCCCAAGCCCGGCCAAGGTAAGCAAGCATCTGCTTGGTTGCACTCGTAGCGTTCTGCTACTAGAGTTCTTGGCATGTTTAGAACGTTCGACTGCACAGCCCTGCACCTGCACCTGCACCGGCCAGCGTGTGTTCTGCCATTTCTTGCTTGCATCCGATGTGCAAGATTAGTCAAGTTATTTGCTTCTCGTTTGCACGGAGGCATACACAGATTGATTTTTTTTTTTCAAGAACACGCCAAAAGGATTGCACGCATTCCATTAAAATGTGCACAGATTGAGTCATGCATGATAGGGTTACATGCATGACTCTTACTTAGTCAAAAAAATTTTTCTTAAGTTTGATGGAAAGCAAATCAGTGACATTAGCGCGATCGAAATTAGTGACATTAGCGCGAACGTTCTGATGCAAATCGAAGTCCTTTCTTGCTTAGGCGGCTAATGGACAGGAATTGGTGCAACTCCGTGTGTTCTTTTGTCGCTTGCGATCGATACATCCGAAGAACCAACCGGCTTATTTCCCCGCGCTATCGTTGTAACCTGCTCCATTATTTGCGTGAAAAAAAAAATCTGTCATGCTCACATATCAATAGCTGTGTACTGCTGCTATATGATATTTAAGTGCGCGTTAGGTTTCATCAAAAATGTCCGCACGATAATCAAAATGAGTAGGATTTGTGCTTTTGTTTGCTTAGGTAAGTTATAATTTTGGATTATTTTATGTTTGTATATATGTGCACTTCTTCTACTCGTTTATGGAGTAGTAAGCAAATTCCATGAGCAGTTCTGCACGCCGGCGAGGACACGATCACGGTGACGTGGTCCCTGAACGCGACGGAGCCGGCCGGCGCCGACTCCGGCTACAAGTCCGTCAAGGTCAGCCTCTGCTACGCGCCGCTGAGCCAGAAGGACCGCGGGTGGCGCAAGTCCAACGACGACCTGAGCAAGGACAAGGCGTGCCAGTTCAAGGTCACCCAGCAGCCGTACGCCGCCGGCCCCGGCCCCAGCCCCAGCCGGTTCGAGTACCGCGTCGCCCGCGACATCCCGACGGGGTCCTACTACGTGCGCGCCTACGCGCTGGACGCGTCGGGCACGCAGGTGGCCTACGGGCAGACCGCGCCGGCCTCCACCTTCGACGTGGCCGGCATCACCGGCATCCACGCGTCCATCAAGGTCGCCGCCGGCGTGTTCTCGGCGTTCTCCGTCGTCGCGCTCGCCTTCTTCTTCGTCGTGGAGAACCGCAAGAAGAACAACTAGAGCCCGTACGTACGTGTCACGTGTTCGTGCGTGTGAGGGTAGTTTTCCTCGTCCTTTGCTCGATGCCTCCATATATGTAACAGTGGTAATACGCAAAATTGTAGGCGTAACTGTTAGTGTTGCGCCGATCGATGGATATACATGGGTGCAACTATTTTGGTGTGTGTTTTTCTTTTTCTTTTTCTTTTTCTTTTTCTTTTTTGTCGTGTGCGTGGAAATATGAAATAACTCTTTTGCGATAAGTTTGTATGGTCAGACTGGGCGTCTCGATGTGTGCGTTTCTTTTTTTTTATTGAGTTTACACCAGGCATATATATACAGGGATGGCTAGCTTATAGCTCATTGCCGCCGATTGCACCTCAGAGTCAACTGTGTAAACCGTGAAGTGTGCGCATCTGATACTCCTTCAAGCATAATGAAAGGCCAAGAGGGGACTATATGACATTGTTTTTTTTCTGGTAGCTAGTAGGGACAGCAATTCATGAGCTAGCTACCCAATAAATTATTCAGCTTCATATGTAGTTTGAAGGGCAAATTAACAATGTCAACGCAGCGGAAGAATTTTTAATGCTGGTTGATTAAGATGACCATAGACACTAATAGATATTGTAACATCCCAAAATTTTGGGTTTTTTTTTTGAAAAAAATCCAAAAAAAAAATCGCCATTTGATTTTACCTAACTTGTTAAAGCTTATATTGAAACTTTCAAAAAATAAAAACATTTTAAATGATTAAACCAAACTCTAACTAAATTCAAGATGAGTCTATTGGATTTTCTCCAATTCTTTAATTTGCTAACCACTTGGAATTCCATTTAAGATATTTCTTTTTTGTTTTCTCGAAGGTCGGTTCTTTTGTTGAAAAATTTAATTTAAATTGTTTAATTTAAAGTGTGAATATATTTTGAAGCTTTAAAGATAAAAATATATAACCATTTGATTTTAGTGCTAAAGCTTAACTGAAAATTTTAGAAAACAAAAACAATTTAATATGAATTAATCAAACTTAAATTAATTAAATTTTGGTTTAATTGGGTGCCATGGTATTTAAAGTCAAAAATATGATTTTAATTCTTTTCTTGAATTTTTTGAAATTTAAAAAGGGCTTTTCCTTTTTCCTAAAAAATAAAAATAATTTATTTGCAAAATTAAAAGGCAACTTAAAGTTGTAAATAATTTTATTAAGTTCCAAATAATTCAAGAAATTTTTGTATATTTTTCTAGAATTTTTGGACTTTATTTACTATTTTCTAAAATGCCTTTTGATTTGTTGTATTTTCCAAAATTCAAAAGTGTTTAAAATTCCTTCTCCTGTTTCAGGCCGAATTTCCCCAGCCCATTACTGTTCTCCTCACTCGGCCCACCTTTGCGGCCCAGCGCGCGCCGGCCCGCTCTGTTTCCCCATCCTACTCCCTCTCTCTCTCTGCCAGCGGGCCTCGCCTGTCAGTGTCGCGCACTATTCTTCTTCCATGTTCTCCCCTCATGCCTATGGCCCATCCCGTCGCCGCCCCAATCTCCGCCGCAAATATCACCGCCTGGTTTACCACACCTGCGCCCCGTCCCGTCACCGTCCCACTTCTCCGCCTCGGACTCCCGCCCCTCCCCTGTTTTTCGCCTGCGCTGCCCGTCAGCCATCCCCTGGCGCGTGAAGAGCCACCGCGAATCCCACCGCCGATATTCTCGCTGGCGTTCCCCCCTCTAAAAATTGGAGCCCCGTGTGCCCCTCACTCCTCTCTTTCGTTTCCCCTGCTCCACTCCCTTGATTTCGCCTCTCCTCGCCGTGCTTCAAGGTTTTGTGCCGTCGGATGCCGCTTGCTCCGTCGGCAAAGGATCTTCATCGACTTCGTCCTCACCACCAGGTTCGCAAGGCTGTGTTCTACAAGGTGCTCGCCCTCGTTCTCTTAGAGCCCGCCGGAGCCCGTGCACCGCCTTCGACCACCTTCGCCGCCGCTCTTCCTCCTCGTCATCGGCCGTCCATTTGCGCATTGCCGCCGAAACCCGAGCCGTAGGTTTGCCTCGCCTTCCTCTCACTGCCAGCCAGCTCCCCGCCGTTCGCCAGCGACCATCGGGCCCCGTGCGCCGCTGACGTGGCGGCTGCGTTAGCATGCACGAGAGTGCTATTCTGTGTGCCCGATCCATCGTGGCCTGGCGCCCTCCCGTGGACCCAGTCCATCCATACAGGACGTAGGGCCCACCTATCAGCGACTCAGCCTTTTTCTTTTGAAAAATAAATCAACTAAAAATGATTTTCCCCGCTGACGTCAGCTGACATAATAAATTGATTTTCCTTTAGAAAAGTAATTCCAAAAAAAATCTGAAAATCCTAATTTTCATCATTTTATGTGTTTTCAAACTTTCAGGAGCTCGTTCTCCTCCATTCGAGTTCCAATTTGAGTGATTCAAATTTCTATATTAATCTAAATCCAGTACCTTTCATTTGGTCCTAGTTTGGTAATTTTAGGATTTTATTTGAAATTGTTTTGTTTATTTGGCTATTTTCGCACGTATAGATTTTTAGTGTTTGAAAAATTCTTGGACCCATCAACCGAAGCGTCGCAACTCTTCAACGAAAGCAAGTTGTAGATCTTTAATCATCTTGTACCTATTTTATAAAATTATATTATTTAATATTAACATGCATAGCTACTTTTATAATATCTATTTTTGGGAATAATTAAATACACAATTGTCATTATGCTACCTTGAATAATTGTTATTGACATGTTCACTTGAATGGCATAAGTCCTTGGACACCATAGGATTAGGTAATCTTAGTTGGACATTATGGTAATACCAATCTGGGTGTGTATTATGCTTAGCCATGCTCTAGTTATTCGATGGGATTCATGATCACATGCTTAATTGCTTAAACTTGACTTAATGAAAGATGGAATCCACTATTGTTAAAAGATGTGCCATGGTAAGGGTTGTCATTTGGTCGGGTTGAACCAAAAATGATTTATACTCGGGCAAGTGATCATGTAGTAAAAGGGATGATTTTGGGATGTGGTTGCCTCGCCTGAGTATTCACTAGGGACTAACTTTGTACGGCATTGATCTGGGCCATACCATACAACCACAAGTCTATTTATGGGGTGGACTTGACCAACTAATTAGCAATATTTTGATTTGTTACTGTTTTGGTTGATGAGCGGCGCAAGAAGGGGCTAGATCAAGGCGAATCCTTAGCGAGCAGAACCGAGTTAAAACGAGCTATGTAAAAACCTTGTGATAGTCACTCCTTGATTCACATGTCTAAGAAAACGTGTGTTTTTATCAATGTGAATATCTCTTGTGGGTCAAGTTGTACAACCTCTGCATAGTGTTAAAATCTATTCGAATAGTCGTGTCCCCGGTTATGGACAATGTCTGGTGATTTCACACAAGGGGTAGACTTTCACAAAAATATGGGAATGGTTTGGTTGGAATAGTTGGGAAGTGAACAGGGTGTTCACTAGTTGTTTCGAAAGAACTTGATTACTTATGTATTAATCCTTTTAAATTATGTTTTACAATCTACTTATTGTATTTAGTGTCAATACTATTTTTTGGAAATTAAACATAAAGCTATCATTGTTCAAGCCTTGTATAAATACTATTTGCATATATTTCCCTACGACTTGCTGAGTACTTTATGTACTCACGGCTATACGCCATTTGTTGATCAGTCTGCAGAAGAACCAGGAAACATTGAGTTCTACGAGGAGGAAGACTTCAAAAACTATGGGAACTAGGATGCATCCTCCACTCGATTGCCTGTGGGCATGTCGAATGGCCTCCATGAGATATTTTGGTTATCGCTACAAGTTTATCCTTTTGCTGTTAAGCCCTGCGTGGTAACCTCTGTAACACTTGACCATAAGGTCCATTTGCTACTAATTAATATTACTTTGTATGGTTCATTAGTTTCTTTATTATATGGATATGATAACATCGTTGTCACGACTGTGTAAGCTAGCTACTGATATAGAACTAGTTCAAAATACACAGAGGGTCTCGGGGTTGCACACCCGGGGCCCCGACAGATATATCATCCAAATTTATGCTATGATGACTTGTACCTCGAAAGCGGCTCAATTGCTTCCACACTATTGAATAAGCTTAGGTCTCCCTTTTAAGATGTTTCCAAGATGGAAGGAACTGCACTTCACGAGTGATCCTTTTATATTCAATGATGCACATGAGGTAACCTAGGGATACGAGTACTTCTCCTATGACCGCTTGAAGTATAGTGGTACGACCATTTAACTTCCTAACTAAAAAATAGCTATTTAACTCTCTGACGTTACAAAACCGTTTAAATTGTTATGAATAGTAGAAGAATTGATGAACGGCAATACGATCACGCAATCAATCAATCAATCACCAAGACGATGAATACAATAGAGACCAATGAGAGAGAACACTAGAAAATCTTTATTAATTCTCAGGGGGTGATTAGATGGTAGAATTGTCTCTCTATTTATAGTCTAAGCCCACCAAGGGCAGTCTTGTTATTTGCCCACACCGGAACCTTCTAGGTTTCGTAACACTCCCCCTTGTGCGAATACCATGGCATGCACACGCCTCATTAAAAACTCCTCCCAAAACCCAATGGGAAAAAAGGAATGGAGAAAAGAGTGCATCGCATCCATTTCTTGGATCGCACTTGTTGCCTCATTAAAAACCTTTATGTGAGAAAACTTCATAAAAAACTCACAAAGGGAAAAAAGAGTGCAACATTTGGATCTTCGAGATCATGTAAGTCTTCTGGTCTTACATATGGGCTATGGTTCAAGGATTCACTCCCCCTGAACTTTATAACTCACTAAGCCGTCTCATCCCTATGCCTCGAACACATTTGTGGAAGCTAGAGGCTGGGAGAGATTTTGTGAATAAATCTGCTAGGTTATCACAAGACTTAGCCTTTAACACCTTTATCTCTCAGTTCTTCTGAAGTTCATGAGGATAAAAGAATTTAGAAGCAATATGCTTCGTGATATTACTCTTAACATAGCCCATTTGCATTTGTGCAATACAAGCTGCGTTATCTTCATAGATAATAGTGGGGTCATCGACGGTGTTTATGCCACATGACTTATTGATATGACTAATCATCCGCGCATTCTCGTGAGGCTTCGTATAATGTGATTATTCCTGAGTGGTTGGTGGACGTAGCTACCAAGGTCTACTTAAATGATCGTCAAGAGATGGCTGTACCACCACCAAGAAATACAAATCTTGTCTAGGATTTCGTATTATATGGATCAGACAAATATCCTACATCTGTATATCCAACCATAATCATGTCTTGGTTCTTTGGGTAAAATAATCCAAGATCTTGTGTACCCTGAAGGTACCTGAGTATGGTTTTAATGCCAACCCAATGTCTTCGGGTTGGGCTGCGCTGTGTCTAGCTAGCAAGTTTACTACGAAGGCAATGTCTGGCCTTGTTCAATTAGCTAGATACATTAGTGCCCCAATAGCACTTAAGTATGGAACTTCTGGTCCAAGGATTTCCTCATTTTCGATCTTTGGTCTAAAAGGGTCTTTATCCACCTCTAGGGATCGGACCACCATCGGGGTTTTCATCGGATATGATTTATCCATGTTAAATTTCTCTAGGACTTTCTTGATATAAGAGGATTGGTTTACTAAAACTCCTTCAGGGAGGTGCTCCAGCTGCAGGCCTAAGCAGAATTTGGTTCGGCCCAAATCCTTCATTTCAAATTCTTTAACAAGATAAGAACTTGCTTCTTTTATGTTTTTGTCGTCTCGATGATATTCAGATCATCAACATATACTGAAATAATACAGAATCCATTCTGGGATTTCTTTATGCACACATAGGGACAGTCTTCACTATTAGTATATTCTTTCTTCAGGAGGAATTAACTAAGTCGGTTGTACCACATTGTTCCAGACTGTTTTAATCCGTACAACGACCTTTCCAGCTTGACGGTGTACATATTTCGATTCACTTTAGTTTCGTCCGGAATCTTTACTCCTTCTAGGACTTTCATATAAATATTTGAATCAAGTGACCCATATAGATATGCTGTCACTACATCCATTAACTGCATACATAAATTCATACCTGCTGCCATTGATATTAAGTATCGAACGTTACCCCACTCATGACAGGAGAATAAGTTTCATCATAATCAATACCGGGTCTCTGCGTGAACCCTTGTGCCACAAGTCTCGCTTTGTATCTCACCACCACATTATTTTCGTTTCTCTTCTGGACGAAAACCCATTTGCATCCTACAGGGAATACCTTGGGTGGTGTTTGGGCTATCGGGATAAACACTTTTCTTTTATTCAGCGAGAGTAATTCTGCCTCAATTGCTTCCTTCCACTTACCCCAGTCTGAACGCTTCTGGCATTCAGCTAAGGACTTTGGTTCTGGATCCAGTTCAAGGTTTCTAGCAATTTTTGAGGCGAAATAGATGTCGACAACTATAGTTTTTCTCTTATATAGTTCTCCTGACTCAACAAAATTAGTGGATATTTCTTCATTTATTTCATCCAGCTCCTCTTGATTTCCCACAACGACGGAGTCTGGTTGTTCCGAAATCCCAGTATTAGACTGTGCGCGCACAATGGTACTGGGTTTACTATCTTCAGGATTATTCCCTTTAGGGGTATTCTTAACTTCAGGTTGATTCTCTTCAACTAACCAGGGAGATGTCTTATCGAGTTTTATTCTCTACGGACGTCTCCGCGGAATTGAGGCCTCATTCTCTGGTGCTCTCCCCCTCTTCTTCACATGAGGGGTTAGAGTGGTTCGAGTATCCTTCTGGGGTATTTTCACTCTCTCCGGAGCATTTGTTGCTAGTATGTAAGACTTTGTTATTCCCTTATGATCAGTGAATGCATCTGGCAAGTTATTTATAATTTGCTGCAGGTTTATTATTTGCTGAACTTCTAGTTCAACTTCTTTAGTGCGTGGGTCCAGGGCTGAATGCCTGAGGCATTCCAAACCATCTCTTGGCATTTATCGTTAGTAAGGTATCTTCCTCTCCCTAATGCCGGAAAATTTTCTTCGTCAAAGATACAATCGGCGTGTCCGGCCGTAAACATATCTCCCGTGGTAGGTTCAAGATATTTAATAATCGACGGACTCAAAACCAACATATACTCCCAACTTCCGGTGGGGGCCCATGGTTGTACGTTGTGGTGGTGAAATTGGCACGTATACAGTACATCCAAATTTTCACACATGAGAAATACTTGGTTCTTTCCCACGCACTAGTTGCAAAGGGGAAACTTGATGGTATGCAGTCGGTCTTAAATTTATTAGTGCTGCTACATGCAACACTGCATGACCCCGACAACTGGTGGGGAGCCTACTGTTCTGCAGTAGGGGTCTAGCAATTAGTTTAACTCTTTTGATGAATGACTCTGCAAGGCCATTCTGAGTGTGGACATGTGGTACAGAATGCTCTACCTTAATACCTAAAGCTAAACAATAGTCATTAAATGCCTTAGAGGTAAACTCACCGGCATTGTCCATTCTAATGGACTTAATTCTTTCATCTGGGAAGTTGGCCTTTAGTCTGATAATTTGAGCAATTAGTTTAGCAAAGGCGTGGTTCCTAGTAGACAGCATGCATACATAGGACCACCTAGTAGAAGCATCTAATACCACCATAAAATATCTAAAGGGGCCCGACAGGGGTTGAATAGGTCCACAGATATCACCTTGTATTCTCTCTAGGAAAATAGGTGACTCCGTCTCTACTTTCAGGTAAGAAGGTCTAGTGATGAGCTTTCCTTTTGCACAGGCTGGGCACAAGAAACCTTCAGGTTTAGGAAAGGATAGAGTTTTTAAGCTATGGCCAATAGAGTTGCTTATTATTTTTTCTCATCATTCCTACTCCAGGATGCCCTAATCGATCATGCCACATCTTCTAGGGCTCTAAGGTTTTGTTCTCTGTTTTTAACGCTACATATTCTTTAGGTTTTATATAGGTATAATATAACCCAGATGAGAAAGAGTGAAGTTTTTCAACCACATGCCACCGTCAAGCTTAGTTAGTAGGAGATATTCTGTATCCCCATAACTGTCGGTCTCTACATGGATATCATTTCGTGAATATCCTTAAAGCTTAATAGGGTACGCTTTGATTCGGGATACAAGAGAGCATCCTCAATCACTATTCGGGTACCCATAGGGAGAACAAGTGTGGCTCTTCCAGTGTCAACTATGAGAGCATCGCTTCCAGCTATTGTCATAATATTTCCCGTTTTCTTAGTTAACGTTTGAAAATATTTGGTATCCCTTAGGATTGAGTTGGTAGTTCCACTGTCTACCAGACAGATTTCCTCCTCCTTCATCAAATTCAAGAAGTTGTTCTATATAGGATATAATATAGTCAACAATAATTCAACACGAATAAATATCCAAAAGAACAGGCAACTCATTTATTCATCAAGAGATAATGTTTAAATCCTAAACAATTAATGCTTCATAAGAGCATGGAAAATCCACTTATTCTTCTGGAATAACCTAAACTGATAAAACAAACCTAAGGAAACTATGATATTTGGAGTTGCCCGGGAGATAGCCTATGGCCTACTGCAGGTCGCCATATGCGTCAACTTCTATGTGATAACCCCCTGCTACAGTGTCAAGCTCCATCACTGTGTTTGGGGCATCACCTTTATTAGCATCAGGTTGACCAACAAAATATGTCTCTACAGCCTTCTTTACTGGCACCTTCTTGCCCTTAGCAACTGACTCTTGGTAGAGTTCCACCAGATGTTTCGGGGTGCGACAGGTGCGGGACCAATGGTCCATGCAACCACACCTGTAGCATGGTGAAGGAGGGTATGTCTTCTTGCTACCCAGGTCTGGCTTATGTTGCTTGCCTCTCCCTTGCCCCATCCTGCGGGGTTTGCCATTTCCCTTCCGCACATTCAATTTCTTCCACTCTCCACCTTTCTGCATGGGGCCCTTTCCGCGGCTCTTACCACTGGTCCTTTGGAAATTAGCATGTGCTTTTGGCACTAGCTGTGACCTAGTGGGACGAGTCTGATAGTTCTTCATTAGTAACTCATCATTCTTCTCTGCCTCGAGAAGAGTGGTAATCAGCTCTGAGTACTTCTTGTACTTGGCTTGACGATACTGCTGCTGGAGTGTCCTGTGAGTGGGGTGAAAAGTGCTCAAAGTCTTATCAATTATCTCAACACCTGTGATCTTCTGGTTACAGAATCTAAGCTTAGCAATAAGTTTATGAATTGCAGAGTTGTATTCAGACACCTTCTTGAAATCCTGAAACCTTATGTTGGTCCACTCACGCTGTGTTTCAGGTAGCATGACGGATCTCTGCTGGTCATACCTCTCCTTCAGGGAGTTCCATAGTGCCAGCGGGTCTTCTTCTAAAAGATACTCAGACTTCAAGTCTGGGTGGATATGGTGCCTCAAGAAGTGTAGTGCCGCGCATTTGGCAGCATCAGGAATGGCAGGAGCCCCAGCCTTAGGTGGGGTTATGGCAGCGCCGAGTGTTCTGGCCGTCAGGTTGATCTTAGCATCTATTGCCCATTTGAGGTAGTTGCTACCGTACAGGGCAAACTCAGCAAACTCCTTTTTAGCGATGTCATACATTTCCTACATTATTCATGCACAATTCTAATTTACTACAGGTAAACAACATGAATATTGATATATCAGTAAGGTGTGGATTTTATTTATTCAGTAGATTTTATTTGGGATCTTTCTAGAATATTCTAGTATTTTAATGATTTTTCTGCTAATTAATAAACAATTTTCAGAATTACTAAGACGAAAAAAAATAACATGCTGAAATAAATAATTCCAAAACAATAAACAATAATGCCACAAGCTAACTAGATTATCATAACGCTAAAACCTGAAAACTTCATTTGAGAAATTTTAGGCGTAATTTTTGGGAAATCCGAGGAGTTTTCTACAAAAATTCCTTATTCCTGAAAATGTTTTCGTAATTTTCAAAATTGCAGGGCTTTTTGCAAAATTGCATTTTTCTTCTTTTTTTTTCTTTTCTTTTTTTCCCGAGGAATTGGGCCGGCCTCCTCGGCCCATCCGCCGGTGCTAAAAGCGCCGCACGGGTTGGGTTTCAACCCGTGCGCCCGATGCGGCAGCGCACAGACGAGGCAAACCACACGCAGCGCTAGGCGCAGCGCAGCCGGCCGGCCAAAGCGCAGCCGGCCGTGAGTGAGGAGGTGGCCGGTGACGGCAGCCACAGGCGCGGCGTCCTCCAGGAGGCGGCGAGAAGCGAAGCGGCGGCCGTCCGGTGCCGGTGGAGTTCTCGCCGGTGGCGCTGCGGCTTCTACGCTGGCGGCGCGGCGGAGGTAGGGTCGGCCGCCGACCCGGCGTGGTCCGGCCGGCGTGGGAGCGCCGTGCCGCCGGGGCCGCTATGGGCGGAAGGCCGACCAATCGTCGTCAGCCGATGCTACGAACCTAGCTGCGGGCAACTCCATCCCCCTTCCCCCTTTGCTCTGTGATGTTTTTCGCCTTCAGGCGGCGCGTTCGGGCACGGCTTGGGGGACGTGGAGGCCGGGGTGCGGCTTCTAGCAGTCTGGGGGTGGCGTGAATGTTGCTGGCCGGCGGATCTGCCCATGCAGGAGCGGCGGCTACTGGCCGGTGGGGGTTGGCGGACCAATCTCGTAACTAGATGACAATCTAGTGGATTTAGATCTTAAAACACAAATTGTTGATCAATCTACTAGCAGGAACAGTTAACATAAGATTGATCTAATCATGGCATTGCATAACGGATCTAGTATCAATCTAGATTAGAATATAAATTGCAATGTGTAGTAGATCGATTCGTGATTTGCATACCTTTCACCTTGGAGAGCAATTCGTGTTGATATCATGTTATAAATAGTAGAAGAATCGATGAACGGCAACACGATCACGCAATCAATCAATCAATCACCAAGACGATGAATACAGGAGACACCAATGAGAGAGAACACCAGAAATCTTTATTAATTCTCAGGGGGTGATTACATGGTAGAATTGCCTCTCTATTTATAGTCTAAGACCACCAGGGGCAGTCTTGGTATTTGCCTACACCGAACCTTCTAGGTTTTGTAACATAAATAACTCCTTGAGGTGGTTTTGCCACCATGGCAAATGACGTGGTTGTTGAAGTGTCGTCGACTTCGACGGTTTTATTTTTCGAGAACATGACAAGGGCTCACACGTCATTGATTTGTGGATTTGAATTGAGCTAATAATAATAATAATTCCACGGCCAGAGGGGGGAGCACGGTGGTGCCAGTGAGGAGCGGCAGAGGGGAGACGGCGGTTTAACCGGAAATGGAGAAGATGGCATGGGTGGCAGCGACTTGCTGTGGAAATCAAATTTTCATTTGAATATAAATGTATATAATGTTGAGAGGAACACATAGGTAAAATGGCTCACGAAAACACCCAACGGATGAAGAGATCGAGCTCGATGGAGTTGATGTCGAATTTGGAGAAGAAAAGGCGGCTGCTCCGGTGGATTTTTGCCAAAACTGGGAAATGAGCTTGCGCAAACATGGCTCCTCGCCGGCTCCACCGCACCCCTCCCCCCTCTGCTACCGCCAGTGCACCATCGGGCCAAGCTCCATAGGCGAACTGGACCATGTGTGCATGCCTCCCTCCCTCTCACTTTCTTGTGGGCCCCATCCTTTTTATTATCTCTTTTTAACTCAATTCAAATCCCCGAGTCAATTACATGTGGGCCCAATCATCATGCTCTTGAAAAATAAAACCGCCGAAGCCGACGACACATCAATGACCACATCATTTGCCATGGTGACAAAACCACCTCAGGAGAGAGAGTTATTTAGACCGTTTTGCAATATCCTAAGATTGAATAGCCGATTTTTTTTATTAGAGAGTTAAATAGCCACACCACCATACTTCAGATGGTTATATGGACTTCTTCCTTATTTATATAAATGGTAATTGTCTGTCAAGCAACACAGGGAACCATACTAAGCAAGTGGATTATTCTAGACAGCACAGCTTATGATTGAGTTCAGTTCAGCTCTCAAAAACACACACACATATATAGGAAACTTATTTACTACTCCCGATGTAGTTACTCCCTAATTATCTACCATTCATTAACTCCGAGATACCACCAATTACAAAGATCAATATAATACAAGACATCCATGCCAGAATGGGAATGCTGAAACATAGTTATGCATGAAGCAAAACCAATAGTTAGTGTATCAAAGTTTGGTAACACTTGTTTTGACATGGAAGGGGGAAAAGAAAATTAAAAGAAGAAACAGAGGCACCACCGTAGAGGTGGTAATAAATAGCTTGGACCCTTGTTTGTCCATCCTCTCCACTCTTCCAAGGCAAACAAAATGGAAGTCAAGCAGCAACAAGAACATAACAACTTATTTATCCATTGTTTAAAAACAGAAAAGAAAAATCCGTCCGGGAAGAGAAGTGCCCAAACCAGGGCTTCACCATCTCTGCCCTGTCAACGACCTGAAAAGCATGGAAATAAAAAGTTTACAGGTACCATCAGCTAAAATATTAAATGATCAAACTTGAAAAGAAGATTTGTAACAATACAGATTCAGAAAATAAATCAATGAGATTATGGTTTCCACCAGCTGATGCATGATGAATGTACGGTTAATATTAAGGGATCTATACTATAGAACTAATGAATGAAATGTGCAGTAACCTCACGGAATAACTATTCAGAATCCTAACTGTACATAATACAGGACAGAAGAACAATTATGTTTATCAGCACGGGTTAGACACATACTGTGTTAAAAAAGTGCATACCAAGGTTACTGTGATTGATGATAATCACGAAACAAGAAAGGTGTAAGCGTGTAAACATCAAAGAAAGAAGAAATTTTTTGTTGGAATCCTATTTGGACCAAATCCATAATAACATCAAGCACAGCACAAAGCTACAAACGAACCTGTCTGAACTTCTGTTGCCACCAAAAGAGCCCCTATCTCTGCTCCCCTGAAATCCCCATCTTTCTTCTATCGGCTTTGGATATTGCTCTGTGCCGCTACGGGAATGTGGCCTTTCCATAGACTCTGCAATTTGAGATAGCTCTGCTATATTAGTTGGTGGCGGTGCAGTAACCCTGCCAGCTCCAGAACCAGGCCTTTGCCCAAATCGAATCTTGTCATCCAACTCAATCGTAAGAAGCTCTAGATCCCTTTCCATCTGAGATATCTTCTCAGACAAACTTTTTGCATCCTCATCGCTTATCTTTTCTTCAGTTTCTTTTAGCTGCACCTTAAGTAGGCTGATCTCTTCTTTCAACACCCTCTCTTCATTTGTCTCTGGCCTGAAATATTCAAGTCCATGTACTTGTGTTCAAATCAAATGGGAAACATAGGGCACACATATTGTAGGAATAGACCCTACTTATACAAGATATTACGTGAAAACCTTGAAAAGTACAAGAAATCTTATAAATATGTGTTAGACCCCACAGGTACGAAGTTAAGGCTCCGCAACTAGACAACATCACTTGAAACTGCAGGAATAAACTTCAGTGGGAAGGCCCAAGTGCATGTATATGTATTTCAACAGGATTAAGTACAAAAGTCCATTTACTTCAGCGAAGAATCTTGAATGGACTTGTTTTGTCGAGGAATAGATTAAACGGATCACCTACAACTATTGGATCTACTTATCTGTCACCTAATTTATTCAAAACATTAAATGATAGGTAGTTCACCGGGTTGAGTTTCTAAAGGATTGGCTAAATGTGAGTTGAGGAAGGTTCATTTTCTCAGACCACCTAGCGAAGTGTTAAAGTTGATTCCCTCTTGCGACTGGCTGTGACAAATATTCACTTATTAATCCTACCAAACACCAGAGCAACAGACTTGGCTACCAATTATTGATAGATTATTGAATGCGGAGATGTAAAAAGGGGGTTCCGAGGCCCACGAGAAAAGTAATGGATTATAGACCTCTAAGGTATCTGTCGATGGTTTTGTATCGATCTTATGAATGAATGTTGGGGGCTCTCCTGGAGCGAAACCATACAGAAAAAGACACGGGAATTTTATATAGGTTCAGATCTTCTTCTGAGAGAATAATAACACTACTCATGTGTTTGTTATATCAATTGTGTTTACAACAAGTCACTAAAGCTAGGGCTTAATCTTCTTGTCTCTCACTTCTCGTCTGTCTTTTTTTCTCTATCCGCCGACTTTACTCCTTGTATAGCGCATGAAGGGGTATTAGTTGTTTACGTCAAGAGGCACCTTGTCGTTTGATGCAATGTGCACGTTCAAGGGTAGTTATTGTCATAGATGCATCCTCCAACGTCGTCTTGCAGTTATGTCAAATACATGTATTTAATATGTGCAGTTATCTTAGGAATAACGACACATATTAATTACTGCATGTATTAAACACAGCGCAGAAAATGTCCCTAGTCGATTGGACCCACATGTTTGTAGGCTTTATCGACCATAGGGTGGTCGTAGATAACCTGACCGTAGTAAGACTTATGACTATAAGGTGATTATAGTAGAACTTACAATCAATAAGGGTCGTAGAAGAACTTACGACCATATAGGGTGATTGTAGTAGAACTTACGATCAATAGGTGATCGTAGAAGAACTTACGACCATATAGGATGGTTGTAAAATATCTTACGACCACTGGGTGTGTATGATCTCCCTCATTGTTAATATTGAGGGGTACCTTTGAAGGTTATATATAATACATTGTTATCTATAAACGTTATAGATAAATAACTAATTAATTGAGGATTATTAGATCCTCGTCAGTATCTAAATTAAAAGGGGCTGATGTTATCTTCAGTAAAACTCCCAAGATTAGGTACAGAACAGTTCTTTCTGAAATGGTCAAAATTTATCCGAGGCCCTCTACATCTTAACATGGAGGTCAGGATATTGAGAGAGAAGGAGCAATGTGTTCTCCAAAAGATACGAAGAAAACTGCCAATTGGAACAAAACTGCCAATTGGAACACGCATGATTCAGTGCCAATCCTAGACAAGTGCATGACCAACAGTTGCCTTGGAGTAGACTGAGTAGTGTCAACTACAGCATCACAAAGTCAATGAAGATAAGCTATTATCATATATCATGATGAAAATTTTCTAAAAACAACTGGGGCAACCAGAATAATTAATGACCTTGCTAGTTGTTCATAGTAGTTACACATGTGGCAGGAGTAATGATCCATCCTACATGATGAATGTTAGGAACAAAGGCAGGTGGTACACATCAATGTGGTTCAAAACTGTTCATATTGACAGCAATATTTCTTCAAATATGGTGGGATAATAGACACTGAGAAACCCATGACTTGGACAGGGTAGTATTAGGCTTCCGGTAAATGATAACCATTCAAAGATGTAGGGTAAGTGGGCAACCAACGAGGTGATTCAATCAATTATCACCTTGCCATCCAAAAGTACAATTACATATTAACACTATAAAAACACATGTAACAAATATTTTGATTTGCATGTAATAGAAGAAAAACATTGTATGAAAAACACAGCTAAAAATATCCCTTTGCCTCTTTTATGTCTCTTAACTTCAATAATCTCTGCCGATATTGTACCAACATTGTAAAATATCTCTGGAATTTAACTAGCCTTTTGCTATTGATCACATCCTTATTTTTTTACTGAAAAATTAAAAAAATCCAAGCTCCAGTCCCAACCAAAAATGGTTTGGAATCCATCTAGTTTCCCAATTTCCTGTTGCCACATTTTCTTAAATTAAACTTAGGGGCCAAAAGATGTTGAATGGAACTAGTAGTGTAACAAGTGCCAGTGTCACTACATTCAAAACATGCAAGCAAAATTGTTTATGACCATGGCATTACTGTGGATGTGATTGTCATTACTCATTACTCATCATGCACTTCTGACAATTAATTCAAGTAACTTGCTAATATCCATCGTCGAGACATTATTTCATACCCCCGGAAATAACCAGGTCTAAGCAACAAAGTTAGCACTTCCGACATCCTTGACTCTTATGCACATTGTAGATAATTGACAGAAGAAGCACGGAAACAGCTTTTGAAAGCAAAGCACAACAACCGAAATGGCAAGCCAACTTGTGGTTGGTGGGTACTATTGAAAGGTGGCTACTGAAAGTTTTTGCCTAAAATGTTATATTTAAGTGCCACTAGGAAAATATAGCGAAAGGTCTCGGCTAAACAGAATCCTATATGGCTATATCTGTGAAAGGTCACAGCTTTGTTGACCTTAGTCGGTATTGCATTCACAGGGCAAATGCTAAGGGTGCATACTTTGCAACATAAATTCTGGAATCAAGAGACAGCTCCATATATGACATACCTATCAATACGGCGATGCTCCAGCTCAAGGTCAATCTTCCTCCAGTCCTTCCCTTTCTCCTGCAGAACCACCTCTCTTGGCTTTGCATTACCAAAAGGGTTCACCTTTGGCCGTGCCCTCGGTGCGCCTTCACTACCCACAGCCGATACTTGTGACCCAGGGCTCCCAGGTCGTGAGGAGTGGGCACTGCCAGGCCTGCTCGATTGTGAGCTGGTGGGACGGCTAATCTTCTTCTCGTCAATCTCAACCTCCATCTTCCTCCAGTCCAACCCTTTCTCGGCCAACACGTCCTCCCGGAGTCTCGCATTACCAAATGGGCTCGGCCGGCTGCGTCCCGCTCCCGCATCAGCAGGTGGCGCAGGGGCGGTCGAGGATTCGCGCTTGGGCGGATCGAGCACGAGGCGTGGCCTCTCGCGCTCGCCATTGTGCGGCGCGGCACGGGGCCAGCGGTCGGAGTCGGTCGAGCCAGGTGAGTCGCGGAAGCCACCGCCAGAGCCGAGGCTCGGGTAGCGGGAAGGCAGCGGCTTCTTCCCGCGGGACCAGTCGCCGTCGTCGTCGGCGCGGCCGACCGGAGCTGCCGCTCCGCCCCCCAGGGATTCGTACCGATTCCGGGGGCCGGAGTCGGCGGGCGACGGCGAGAAGGACTTCTTATTCAGCGACCAGTTGTGATCCTCGTCGGCGCGAGAGGGCATATCGAGATCCGAGGCCCTACCCGGCGGTCCGCGGCGGCCGTCGTCGTCGTCGAAGCCGCCGCGGCGCTCCCCGGAGCTGCCAAACCCGGAACCGTAGGAGCGGAACCCGCCGCCGAGGCGGGACCGGTCGAGCTCCTCTGCGGACCGCTCCCGCGGGCCGGTGGGCAGAATCATCATCTCCTGCGGCGTGAGCCCCTTGGGCTCCGCTGCTGCGGCCCGCCGGCCCGGGGCGCCGCCGGGGCCGTAGGTGGTGAACTCGGAGAGCGACAGGGTTGTCCCCTTCTTTTTCTTCGACTTGGCCCCGGAGCCCGCCGCCGCGGCCTCGCTGAGGCTGGGGAAGCTGGTGGCCCCGCCGGCCACGGCGGGGGGCTCGGGGGCCCGGAAGGCGGTGGCGGTGTCCCGCTCCTCCTCCTCGGCGCGCTCGGCGTCCAGCGCCCAGGCGCCGGCGCCGCCGAGGCCGCCCCAGGCCTTGGACATGGCGGAGATCTAGGGTTTGCGGTCGGGTCGGAAGGGGAGGGGAGGGGAGGGGAGGAAGAAGGCGCTTGGGGAGTTGGGGTTGGAGTTTGTTGGGTTGGCGAGGAGCGATGCCGAGTCGGGTGGGGAAGAGGCGGAGACCAGTGCGGTAAAAAGTGGCGCGGCTGCGGAAATGTTGATGCGTCCGTGCCGTGCCGTGCCGTGCGTGCGAGAGGTCGATGGAGCTGGAGCTGGAGCTGGAGCTGGGGCTGGGAGGCGTGCCGCGGTGGGTGGGTGGGTCGGTGGGTGGCTTCAGCTTGGCCCTGCGTGCGTGCGTGACTGTTTTTGTCTTTTGGTCTCCGGGTGCGCGCCGTTGGGAGGAAACCTGGAAAGGACTTTGGTAGCGACTTGACGAGACGAGCGTTGCTGCCTATAGGCACGATCGGTTGTCAAACAACGGTTTACCTGTAATTATTTTTATTTTTCTGATGGTTATATTCCTCTATGCAAGACTGTCACTTTAATAGAATGTTTTTTCTGTCGAATCATATGATCTATAAGAGATATTCTAAAAACTAAAAACTCTGGTGCATATTAGGCACTGTTTACAATACGAATTTTTTCTATCTCTACAGGAAATAAATTGATTCTTACAAGATCTCTCCAAAATTTCTGTGAAATTCCGAGATTTCAAATAACCCTTATTGGAATAACCTCACTAGATTCTCGGTCACTACTAGAATAATCTTCCATTCTACCTCTTGTTTTTTTTTTGGTACAGATCCACAACTAGAGAAAGATGGGCGGGCCGACACAACTCAACATAGACACGATGCGGTTCGACCCATCTCGGCACCGCCTATCGTGGCCCAACTAATAGGTGGGTTGTGCCGTGTCAGCCCATGTGCTGGGGAGGTAAGCCAGGAACGGCTCGATGGCCTGTTGTGTCGGGTTGGATCGGTCCGAGTCTATTTAGCCCGACGAACTGTTTCAACCCACTTAGTATGTTAGGCCCGAAAAAATCAGAAAAATTAGAAATTTCCAAAAAAAACATAGAAAGGTGTAGAATTCAGAAAATATGATATAATCATATTGAAAATGTAATAAATAGCTTTATTAATATTTAAATGGATGTCTTGTTAAAATCTTTACTAAGTAAAAACTCAACATGAGAAAACCTTAGTAAAGAAAAAGAGTACAGCCTATAGCTTTATATACATCATTGTTTACGTGTCGTTGTCTATGTATAGATTTTCGAACACCTTCGATAACTCTTAATTTTCTACAAAGTGTTGTGTTCGTGAATCATTGTTTCTAATCATTCACAGTTAGAAGTATCTCCGTCATTTCACTTGTGAGACTTGTTCTTCTTTCCCATATTCTTCTAGAAAGATTGAAAGCATACTCATAGGAAACCGTTGAGAAAAAAATATTTAACATATCATGTGCAAGTATGGATAGCACTCGATGTGTTAACTTATAAGCTTACCACCATTGTAATTTTTTCAAAGTCTTCTGAGTTGAAATCCATCGTATCACTGTCCAGATAGGTGGATAGCTTCCCCCACTTCTTGGGGTTCTTGGCTAAGTAGACGGCGTTGTAGAAGAAGAAGATATGGACTTAAAGGAAGTGCCACCGAAGATCTTGCCCTATATATTTATCTTGTTACTTGAGGCGGGGTCTATTGGAGATCGTTGCAAACGGACTTCCCAGAACTTATTTTCATACCTTTGGTAAATCTCATGTAACTGAGAACGAACTTCTGCAAAATAGTTAGTGTAGCATCACTAAGAAGATTAAGTACACTACCAAATGCTTCAATTTTAGTTCTAGGATCTAAAACAAATGCAAATGCATATAGGAAAAGGGATTCCTCTCTAATATTTAAGGTATTTACTTTTCATAGCAACAATATCATCACGTAAAACTAAGTCATTTTTATATATTTTAAATTGAGTAACAATCTGTAAAATACTATTCACAATGATAGAAGATGTTGGATAGTAGACAGCGGACAAAGCAACAATAGCCTCATAAAAAAGTTCTAAAAACTATAGTATCTTCTCAGCAACGAACCAATATTGCCCAGTCAATAGTATACTATCGCCAGTGCTCGATAGTGCGTTTGAATAAAAACAGAAAAAGTGTTCTTATATGATAAAAGACTCTTGAGCATTAGGCAAGTAGAGTTCCATCTTATCAACATGTTCAAACCGAACTTTCATGGATGTACACATGTCGCCCCTGCAGAAGTTCTTATATGCTATTATTCTTACATTAGAATTATTCAAGAAAGAAATTGCATCGTGAAAAGATTTAATATACGGACTCAACCTCTTCAAACCACATTTGACTATAAGATTAATAATATGACATGCGCATCGCTGATGTAGCAAGAAGAAATCGGCGTATGTACTCAACACTGGAGTAAGAATATACATGGCCCTAGAGTTCGAAGCGGTATTGTTTAAATTAATTGAGAATACTTTGTTTGTAAGACCAAAGTTTTCCACGATTTTGATAATACAATTCGTAGTATTCTCACATGTGTGTGATACATTAATTAATTTCAAACCTACAATTATTTTATCCATTATCCAATTGTCATTACCATAATGAGCAAGTACGCTAAGATAATCCTCTTTAGCCCGACCAATCCATATGTCTGAGGTCAGGGCTACCGAAAATGTGCACGTACTAAATAGTTTTTATTTTATTACGATGTTCATTATAGTATTTTATTAGATGCCTAATTGTTGTTTGTTTAGAAACGATAGAAAAATATAGGATTATGCGTAGTCCAAATGTAAGTTTGGAAAGAAGTAGACTCCCCAAAGTGTAACGGTAAATCCTCATAAGCAATTAAGCAACAGAGAGATTGACGGACTACCTCAGGATCATAGTCCCAACTACGTACCATACCATCGGGGTTATATTGCAACTGCGTCTGTCTCATCACGAATCCTTGCTTGGCTCAACATCTTGTAGCATGTCTAAGCAAGTGCCACATTCCAACTGTAGACCTTGCATACAATTCATTGTGATAAAATTTACAAATAGCATATGGTACCAGATTTCCCTGTGCGTCTTGTTTGGTTGTCTTGATGAAATTCTCCCACACTCTCGTTGTAGACGATATCCACCTCTTTGCTCCAGTGGTCGCCGACGTAGATGTTGCCGTGGAGCCTGATGACAGAGCTCCGCCTTACCTTTTCGGTTGGATTGGCGCAACCACCTCCATGGATGCAACTTCCTCCGGTGAAAGTTCGTAATCACCAAGAACAAAAATGGCGTAATTGTCCACAACGAAAACTGCAAAACTAAAACTAATATTATTACTACTTTCATATTAGCATAACAAGTACTAATAATAAAAGTATGCAAAAAATAGAATTGTACTGCTTTTGCTGACTTGCTGTCAAAAATTGAATTTTTTAAAATTTGGCAAAGTTTTTTTTTGAAATTTGCCAATTGATATCACAACGAATTTGAATTTGCACAACAAAATTTCAAAGAGAGATTTGGGAATGGATAGGTGCTAAATGAGGAGAGCATGGTAGCTATTTATTGAAAAAAAAGTTGGGATTTAAAAAATCTTTTTGCTATTTTTAAAGGGTAAAACGGTAAACACTAGTAAAAAAACGCCAACGGTCAGATTCTCCCAGGCCGTGTCCTTATGCAAAAATAGAATTATACCGCTTTTGCTGGCTTGCTGCCGAACATTAAATTTTTTAAAAATTGGCAAAGTTTTTTTGAATTTTGCCAATTGATCTCACAATGAATTTGAATTTGCACAACAAAAATCAAGAGAGATTGGGGAATGGATAGGTGCTGAGTGAGCAGGGCATGGTGGCTATTTATTGAAAAAGTTGAGATTTTTAAAAATCTTTTTTGCTATTTTTAAGAGCCAAATGGTAAAAAACAGTCAAAAAATGCCAACGGTCAGATTCTCTCGGGCCGAGTCATGCCAGGCGCGGTCCACGAGCCCGTTGTGGCGCGCGCCCCTTTTTGCTGCCCGTGCCCTGCCCGTTTGCTTGCCCGCCTGCCCCTGCAGCTTGCCCTTTCCTCTCCTCGGCTCCCCCTACGAGTGTGCCACAATGACAATGGCGCATGACACCCGAGTGCGGCAGTGGCGCACTATCACTGCCGACCTTTCGCAATGCCACCCCTTCGCCCGCCGCTCTCCACGCCGGCACAGCCCCCTACCAACCTCCTCCTTCCACGCCAACGCCGCTCCCTCCTCTTCCTTCCCTTCCTCCTTCACCTCCTCTCCTCTCCTCTTCCTCCTCCCGCCCCCTTCCTCCCCCCGCCACCTTCTCCTCCCTCTACGCCGGCGTACCCGCCTCCCAGCCTCCTCCCTCCACGCCGACGCCGCTCCCTCCCCCCCTCCTCTCTGGCTCTCCTCCTCCTCCTCAGTCTTCCTAGCTCCGCTGCCTTCTCCTCCCTCCACGCCGACGTCGCCTCCTCCTGGCTCCCTCCCTCCCTCCTAGTCGCGGGCTCCCGGCGCTCCCTAGCTCCTTGCAGTCTACATGGGTTGTACCAGCATCGGACCATTCCTAGCACAACCCGACATTGATCGTGTCGTGCCGGACCGACCCACCGTGTTTGAGTAGCGACTCAAACACGGTATGAACCATAAACAATATGAATCGTATCATATATAGATTGAACCACAGTGCTATAGTTCGAACTGGCCCAATCTATCTGGCCAGCTCCACCCACAACTCTGCCAGACGTGGCCGAGTTGCAGCAGCCGGTGATGTAAAAGTAAACCACCGCCAGTGTAACAAAAACCAGTGGCTTTCGGGTGACAGCGGCTGACGCTGCGACGCCTGGAGATGCTGTGGGCGACCATCTCACCCGTTTCTCAAGGACAACTTTTTTTTAGCCTCCTCCTTTTCAAGCCCGTGGAAATTTCTGCCTTTTGGGCGTTTTGGAATAAAGGCAGCCTCGTAGAATAATATTTTGAGGACCGTATTTGTTGATTTGCTCGCTGGTTTGGTACAATTTGTTTTAACTTTTTACCAACCCCCTCTCTCTCTCTCTCTCTCTCTCTCTCTCTCTCTCTGAGAACCTAGATGACCTCTCTACATACATACGATGATACGAGGTTTTTCAACATGTGTGACACTGCCAGGGATCAGATTGCACACGACCTATGTCCTATCTCCCCCTCACAGGCTCAGATGCATGGCATACGTTGTGCTAGCATCTGAAATTTGGAAAGTTCAGTTCAATGTCCAAGCAGGTCAGCATCCTTCAATTGGAAATTTTTGGTTGATTTTTGAGTTGCAGATGCATTTTAGTCTTCTCCTTTCTTAAAGGAATCAGCATTTTTTCTTTCTTTTCTTTTTCTTCTTCTTCTTCTTCTGGTTAAAAAGGAGGTCAAGAACACACGATAGCAAAGAGGAAGATACCCTAACAGCAATTCACATCACTTCTACAGAAATAGAAGTAAAATATAGGCATCAGCACTGTACAAAAATTACAGGAGAACGGACAAGGCTTCTCAGGCAACCGAAAAGAAGAAATCACTAGCTGCAAAAGTTGGAGTGAACTTTCTCATCGTGGTGAAGTAGACATTTCGAGAATCTGAGCTGACCTTATTTCTGTGCATCACCAAACCAGAACTGGACACGGATATGAAGGATAGGTTTTGATCAACTTCCAAATAAAAGTTTTCAGTTCGTGAACACCTAACTTCAGACATGACGTGAAAAGAAAAAGCAGTACTCGGCGGTGATGAGCAGGTGGGCAGCAGAGTGAATAGCCAAGCGCAATGGATAGAGAATGTAGCCTCTCAGGTACTTGTCTTGTCAGTTAATGAGGCTTGCAATAACAAGTACTGACATTACATGTTTTCATAAAGCTGCTGACTAGAGTAAATAGCTGAAACCAAGGCTAAACCTCAAGCGAAAAACAGTACTTTCTTATGCACAAGCACATCAAAATGGTTTTGTTTTCAAGGGACAAAAATGTAACACTTTCCGGCATCCTGAATACCTGAATTGATTTTCCCTTAACAGCAAAGATGAGAATCGACTCCATGGACATCCCCAGTGACTGTACAAGAATGTCAACTCCAGTCCATAGTCGTACTGGTTTGTTTCTCAAAGGAGGGGTTGTCATTTCCCCATCGTTGAGCTGAACATTTCTGAAACAAATTACCAGCAAACCGCCTATTGAACCAGTGATCTTCTCCATATTGTGAGACCAGCTTCAGAGCAACTTGTTATAAACGTTGCGTGAGGCTAATGGAGTTCATGTTCATGATGTAAATGCCAGGAGAGGTGAAGGCATTAGAACAGAACAGGGAGCTAATGAGCAACACTCTAGCCCGACATGAGAATGGAAGCAAGCATTCAAAAGAACATAACGAACAACTCATTACCATGGCTGGGCACGCATAGATAGAGATAACCACCTGGACAGCTAAAATTGCTAATATACACTAACTTTCAACAGACAATTAGGCAAGTTCATTAACAAACCTTCCATGAAAGCAACCACATTGACCCATAAAAATAAGGAAGAATAATCAGAGATATGGTTGCTGCAAGTTAAGTTGTTAACCAGCAGAAAATTGGTCTGCCAAGCAAGCAACTCGCACCCCACTTAGAAAATAAGCCACAATCGTACGCCTGTAACTCAACAAGTACCTGCAGCATCAAGCTCGAAAGAAGATTCATCCTAAGCATATCAACAATAATAAAATGCAAAAGACGAACAATTGAACACATAACAGTAGACGGCACCTCTTAGCCAAATCAATTGCAAACAGATGTATCGTTGTCGTGAATATCACAAAGCATGCAAATTCACTTGAAAAGAAAAGGGCCATACTACAATTTCACATGAGCAACCCCTAAAACTCAAACACATAATAACAACTACAGAGCATTTCACAAAGAGTAAATGAGGAAAATTCTCATGGTGGATATGCTCCATCCAGTTTACTGAATGATCGAATTGATGACTCCGGCACCGACGGTCTTGCCACCCTCACGAATGGCAAACCTCATTCCCTGCTCGCAAGCCACGGGCTGGATGAGCTCAACAACCATCTTGATACGGTCACCAGGCATGCACATCTTGGCCTCCTCATCCTTGTCATTCATAATCTTTGTCACATTTCCTGTCACATCAGTAGTCCGCATGTAGAACTGCGGGCGGTAACCAGGGAAAAACGGCGAGTGCCGGCCACCCTCCTCCTTCTTAAGCACATATACAACAGCATCAAACTTAGTGTGCGGTGTGATGGAACCGGGCTTTGCTAGCACCATGCCTCTCTCGATATCCTCCTTCTGCATACCACGGAGCAGCAGGCCGACATTGTCCCCAGCCATGGCGTCATCCATGGTCTTCTGGAACATCTCAACACCAGTGACAGTGGTGTTGCGGGTCTCCCGGATGCCGACAATATCGACCGTGTCCCCAATCTTGACGGTGCCACGCTCGATACGGCCAGTGGCGACGGTACCACGACCAGTGATGGAGAACACATCCTCAACAGCGAGCAAGAACGGGAGGTCGGTCTGCCGCTGCGGCACAGGGATGTAGCTATCCACGGAATCAATCAACGAGAAGATGCCGTCCACCCACTCGTCCTCGCCGCGCTTGATGGCAGGGTTGGCCATGAGGGCCTCGAGCGCCTTCAGGGCGGAGCCGGCGACGATTGGCACATCATCGCCGCCATACTCGTAGGCGGTGAGCAGGTCGCGGACCTCCAGGTCAACGAGCTCGAGCAGTTCCTCGTCATCGACCTGGTCCTTCTTGTTGAGGAAGACAACAATATTGGGGACACCGACCTGCTTGGCGAGCAGGATGTGCTCCTTGGTCTGCGGCATGGGCCCGTCAGCGCCGGAGACGACGAGGATGGCGCCGTCCATCTGGGCTGCCCCAGTGATCATGTTCTTGACGTAGTCGGCGTGGCCGGGGCAGTCGACGTGCGCGTAGTGGCGCGTCTCGGTCTCGTACTCGACGGTGGCGGTGTTGATGGTGATGCCGCGGGCGCGCTCCTCGGGGGCTGCGTCGATCTCGTCGTACTTCTTGGGCGCGCTGCCCCCCACGGACGCGAGCACCATGGTGAGCGCCGCCGTGAGGGTGGTCTTGCCGTGGTCGACGTGTCCAATGGTGCCGATGTTGATGTGCGGCTTGGTGCGCTCGAACTTTCCCCTCGCCGCGCGCACCACCAGCACCCCCGCGCGCCGACCGGAGCTCCCCGCCGCCACCGCCGCGCGCCGGAACCGCGCGGGCGCGGAGAAGCCAAGCGAGGTGGAGAGGCGGGGCTTGGAGGAGGAGGTGGATGGCGGGAAGAGGAGGGAGGTAGAGGCGGAGGCGGAGGCGGAGGCGAGGGAGGCCATGGCTTCCTTCCTTGGATGCGGAGGCGGAGCAGGAGGACAATTGGGGATGGATAGGGAGAGGCGAGAGGCGAGGAGAGGGGACGAGGAGTTTGCTCTGCTTATCTACAAGAGGGTTTGAGGATAAGGGAGGGCCATGGATTAGGGGAAGTGGGGTTCTGGATCGTGAGGCGCTCGATGCCTCGCACGCTCTCGTTGTCCCGCGGCCGTGTCGGAAGGTGAAAAAATGGGTCGTTTTGGTGCGTTTGGGCCAGAAAATGGGGGTGAGGCCCAGGTTTGGCCTCGTCGCGGTGAATGCCAGCCTCTCTTTTCCTACGCTACTGCTGTCTGCTGGTATTTCCACTCCTGTACGTGTTGCAGATTACCACTTAAACTCACCGCCGGGGAGCCAGATTTGATCGTTTGATGGGTGGTAAGTTGTATAGCAGATGAATATACCTGGGAAAATACTGCGATGGCGACGCTGTGCTGGAGAGATTGACGGTGATTTGTGTGCATTCAGTGCAATACTTAGTGGTACTATCAAATATAATATATAGTAATAGACGGTATTATCAATTCCACCGGTATAACTGGTATCGATCTGATATGACCGGTATAGTACATAAAACTACTTTATACCTATTTAGATGATGAAATAGTACGTACTGACCGGTATAACCGATACCGCTAGGTATCAATCACTATACTCAATGCACCCGTCCAAGGTCCTGGAAGAGTCCGAACCAAGGGGCTCGTGGCGGAACATTATGTTATTTGTATGCTTTTTAAAGATTTTTTTTTTGTGTGGTTTGTATGTTCGTCTGCATGGACTTCAGATTTTACATTGTTTTTCTCTTTCTTTGGTAGCTTCTTTTTTATCCATAGAAATAACAAGATAACATGCAACAGTACGTTTTTTTTAAAGGAGAGTTTATTTCACTATAAGTAAATCTACATTTTAAACCTTGGCAAAGCTGTTGAGACTCTAATATTCCTATTACTAAAATATACCATGTCAAAGTTGTACTTTGTCAAGCATGTGGGTGTCGTGATTGTGCCTTTCTTGGTATGCTCAATGCCTCATTGGAAACCTCCGTGTTCAACTCCGTATCATTAATATGTAATGTATTAACCAAGTTCTAGCCTATAAAAGTTTTTCTATCACAGAGTGGAAAACTATCTCTGCACTCCGGCCTATTTAGTTAGTTGCGCTCTATGCAGTATGCAGAGACTAAATCACAAAACTCTTGCGCTTCGTGTGGACAAATGGTCTGGAAACTATGGCAATTCCTTTCGATGAGTACAAAAAGTATAAGAGATCAACTTGTAAAGGTAACTTAGCATACTAGTATTAACTATTTTTCAAGCTACAGGCTTCTAAAATCCTAGAATCGACCCACATTGTACAAAGCAACTCATAAGATGGTTGTTGTTTGTGGTAAACGGAGTAATGTTCTTTGACTAATATATGTGGATCATTAAGTTCATTTTGCATCTGCTGACCTACCTTTGCTTAGCAAATTTTTTTGAAATAATATTAATTTAAAAGATAATTACAAAAATAAATTGTCATTTTTTAACAAAATTAGGCTCCTGTCGTCATTCCAATTGGCGATATACGTTTATGCACTGGCGACAGGGGCTCATCCTAAGAGGTCTATGTAATATTAAAATTTAAATTTTTAATATTAAAATTTAGAAAACCGTCATTTCAAATGGCGATAGAGATCCCACAAGTGTGAAGAATCCAAACCCACTATTATGAGTTAATAGAGTATTTTGGTGATTAATGACAAATCTATTTGTGAGACTAACACTTCTGTTATTATATCTATTATTTAGTCTAAGTTAAATAAAAATGTAAAATTCAAAGAGGTATGCATTCGACATCATATTTCTATATCTTGTTGCATTCCTCGAATCTAAAATATAGGTTGAACTCTACCAAAAGTCTAACTTGAATATGTGCATATATTTTTATTACACATTCATGTATGCACACATTTAGAGGGAGTTCACTTTATGTTTTGTGGTTTCATTAGTATCGATCCATATTTCTTTATCCACACATATTGGGGATCTCTACTTTTAAACATATCATTTGAGTATATAAAACTTGTGTAGTTCATATATACTTATATCGCTTTATATTCAATTATTTACAATTGTGTTTATAGGACTAATGTGTGTGCCAAGTTATTTTAAAGGCTTAGTCCCGGATTATGGAAGACAACATGGAGATGGCAATGCAAAGACAATAGAGGGATCACAACTAGTAGCTTGATAGCATGTTCTTGTGCAAAATGGATCGATCTAGGATCATGCATGCATCTAGTTTTTGGTTTGAATGCCAACCATGTTTTCGGTTGCTCACCTGGTGAACGGTAGTCCCGGAGTTTTCTTGGCGGAACTACCTCATCGCGGTATGACCGCATCTTGAGCGGATCTCCATCGCCAAGCATCCTATTCGTCATGTCTCCAAGTTGCCAAAACCTCCAAGTACTCCCACTAAGCCATTACTCCTAACAACACTAGTGATAAAAATACAAGGAGTGAATGAGCACCACAAGTCGACACGTAGGCCGTTATACAAATATAGACAACCTTGGGCTGCAATAAATATGACACGCATGTCATGATCATTACACACATGCATGCATCTCATACATCATGGGTCATACTATTCACATCAAACCCTGCAACAATGAGTTAGGCATAGAATAGCATTCTATCGGGCAACAAGAACACACAGTATACAAAAAGCGTGGTCCGAATACACCGCACGGCGGTCCCGCTAGCCGGTTAGCAGGCGGGGTTCGAAGGGGCAGCGCCCCTCGCTGATCGAGGGCAGCGCGCTCGAAATTTTTTCCGTAACATGAATCTTATTCACGCAACCGAGCCTTGGAAATCATCAGATTAATCATATTAACCCTATTCCGAACCGATCTGATCATTGCCTTGATACGACCACACACTGCGACATACTCCGATGGCGGAATTTCGACCGGTAGGAGTATCATGCAATATGATCGTGAACAAGCGCAATAAAATATCCGGTACTTATCGATCGCAACTCCGATTCGATCAACCACATTGATCTTCGCATGCTCTAATGGATTTACGATCACTGTCTGCCCCGATGGCGGAAACCGACCGGTAGAGGTAAGTCGTGATACGACCATGCAAGCACGATCACGGAATAACGAATAAAAACCCATCTTACCACCAATGCACATGGTCGATCAAATCGACCAGCAGAAACAGAGATAGATCACATCTATAACTTCCACATATCACAATATGTGTCTGACGAGGATCTAATAATCCTCATTTTATCTTTTATCTATAATTCTTATTATGGGTAAATATGATGTCGCATAGTCCCCAGAGGTACCCCTTATCTATAAGGGAGAAGCCCAATAAGTGGTTGTAAGTTCTTCTACAATCACCCCACGATTGTAAGTCTTGCTACGACTATATCATGGTCGTAAGTCCTTCATGATCGCTACACGGTCGTAAGTTCTTCTACGACCAGGTAAACTACGACCACTACATAGTTGTAGGTCCTTCTATGACTGCTACCTGGTCGTAAGTTCTTCTACGACCAGGTAAACTACGACCACCTTATAATCAAACCTACAGGAGTGGGTCTAATTGATTAAGGAATCAACGGTGCGCACGCACTATTATTCCGCTTATTAATGGTGCGTAATTACCCCATTATCTCGGAAGATAATTGCCGACGGCGTGAAGAAGCCGAGGCGCCGTAATTATCGCCATCATGCGCGTTCTTCGGATTAATCAGCGCATCTCCGCAGAGCAAAACGGCTACTTCTTCACGACTATATAAGGGCATTGATCGGAGAGATAAGGGGCGTGAACAAGAGCCGATCAAGTAGGAACACAAGTGCTATTCTCTGTAATAGTCTTAGTCTTTTACTTGATCATCAAGAATACCATACACACAGGATTAGGGTTATTATTCTCTCGGAGAAGGCTGAACTCGTCTAAACATCCGTGTCAATCCACTCTGCGTGATCTTATCTCTAGGAGACCCCGAATCAAACAATCTTTACGTAAGATCGGTTCTAATACACCGGCGGTTGGCGCCGTCCGTGGGGATCTTCGGTAATCTCTTGTCAACATACTCTCTTTTTCCAATCTCATGCAATCATGGCGGGAGAATGGAGCGAGGAGAACTGGTTTGACTTGGCGACACGTGACGTCGACATGGATGCGGTTTCGACTATGAGCCGAGTGATGCATCCGCCGATGGTGATGTTGCCTTGAGATTATTCTCCAGAAACCATCCCATTAATAGAGTTGAGGAGGATCCTTATCCCCACAACAATACGTCCAACAGAGGAGCCATTTCCATCAAAGGACAAGGGTCAATCCGACCAGACCGCCCGGGAGGACTCACAACGCGACGAGTTTTTCTCCAAGTGTTCAAGTCCCTTAAGGCGGTCCGACTTGGTAAGTCAAGTTCGGGAGCCACCATCCCGAGGACTCCACCAAAGATCTAGTGATTCTCTCTCTCGGGTAACTCCAGAGAGGTGGGATCAAGCATGCTTTTCTGCAAATTGGCCGTCTCCCGCAGATCTCATTTGCGAACGGAGATGATTATAACCCGGAGTTCCCCTACGGAAGGGATTACTCCAAGTCGTCGGATGGTGTCCCCGAGCACTCCTCAAGCGGGAGGCCTCGGCGCAAGTGAGAATCATCAACGGAGGTCTTCGTCCTTCCCCAAATCGAGTCGACCTCATGGAGGCCGAGATAAGAACACTCCCGAAGATCACACACGCCCCTCGTGGTAATGGCAAGGGCACCACCGCTGGCGAGAGGACCAACACTGATGAGCGAGAAAATCCTCGACATTCTCGCACTCCACTAAGAAGGCCTCAAAGACCCGATGAGGAGGATTTTGATGTTGTCGGAAGAAAGAAAATTGCGATCGTAAGAACTTGCCTGGCGCATTCAACATCGATCGGGAGGTACAAGAACTCCGAACATCAACGACTTGCTCGAGAATCCCGACCAAGAGCTTGCTCGAACGCTGTGGTACGATCTCTTTCTTTGAAGAGATTACGCAAAGACTTCGAACTGTGATGACAAGACTGGAGGTACCTCATCGACAACACTCGGTAGTCGTAGCAATCGACTTCCTCGGCTACCGATCAATCGAATATTTTCACGTAGGAATCGACACGCCATAAGTCGAATCAATTCCCTATTCGAGAAATACCTTCGATCGGTGAAGATCAAGAAGCCCCTCGAAGAGGTGATCATTCACCACTTCGACAAAGAAATTCTAACGAGTGGAATACGAGGAGTATTCTCCTCGTAGAACGAGGCCTATTACGAGCAGTCACTGTTCACGGTATCGTCGTATACGATCACTGGTGACATTAACCCTTCTTTTCTACAAAGAAGGCGTCAAGAAGTGATTACTGGATGTCGGGCATTTTCGCCGACCTTGAGCGATTCACAGCCACCTCATTTTCGACCGATGAACATGGAGAAATTTGATGGATCTCAAAATCCCATCGAATTTCTTGAGATCTATACAACAATTTGTCCGAAAGCAAAGCAGGAGGAGAGAGCATGTAATGGCGAATTACCTTCCGATCGTGCTCGAAGGATCCGCCGATCGTGGTTATTAAACCAACCACTCGAGTCGATCTACTCTTGGCAACACCTCGTGATCTTCTCTGGCGAATTTCCAAGGCACATACAACCGCTCGAAAAGAAGACGACTTGCAACGGATAAAACAGAACAACAACGAGACTTTGCGTCAATTCATCAAACGCTTTAGTCAGGTTCGTAACTCAATTCCGAAATTTCTGATTCCTCCGTGATCAGGGCTTTTAAGCAAGGAGTCCGCATTAGAAGAATAACGGAGGACATTGCTCAATCATCCCAACATCATTCTTAGAGAACTCTTCGAGATGGCCGATCGATATGCAACTGCTTCTGAGGCAGTCGAGTGGAACAACACTATCGATCGAGAAACATATACTCCTCGAGAGCCAGGTGAAGTTGGTAAGGATAAAAAGCAAAAAAGTCCAAGAAGAAAATAAAAATCAAAACCACAAGCCGCTGGTTCCAAGGAGGTTCTGGCCGTGAAAGATGGAGAGCCCCAAACCACCAAGTCGTACCCTGATCAAGGCAAAGGTAAGCGCCCTGATCGTAGGAACGACAAACCAAGGTGGTGTCCTTTTCATAAAAGGAAGGACATGACCTCATAATCGCCGAAGTTTTCCAAAGAAAGCTCGAGGACTACTACAACAAAGCACCACTCCCTACTCTCGAGCAGGTAGGACATACGAGTGGCCAAAAGTCGTCGGATGATGAGGAGATGCCGTTCCAAGATCCACAACATACCGTTGAGCACATCTACGGAGGATCATCGGCATACGACTCCAAACGACAACTTAAAGCCTGCGGACGAGAGGTAAATTCTCTGCATACTCCTCTCGTCAATAAATTACCGAAGTGGTCGGAAGTTACCATCTCTTTTGAGAAGGATGACTGCCCGATCATTACGAGTCGATCAGGTCGATATCCAATTGTGGTCGAACCCACCATCAACAACTGTCGGGTCAATCGAGTGTTGGTTGATGGTGGTAGTTCTTTGAACATATTATTTACTAATGCCCTGGACGAGATGCAAGTACCCAGGACAAAGGTAAGGCCGGTACGATACTCCTTTCATGGAATTGTACCGGGGTCTTCAGCCAAACCTATTGGCCAAGTTTCTCTTCCTTTAACATTTGGCTCACCAAGTAATTTCAGGACGAGAAAGTCTCCTTTGATGTGGTCGATTTCGATACCGGCATATAATGCCATACTCGGACGACCAACTTTGGCAAAATTCTTAATGGCTACTCATTACGGGTATCAATGTCTTAAGATGCCAGTCCCAAAGGAGTGATTACCATTCAGTGTGACAAAAGATGGCGATAGTCATGGCCGTCGATCCTCGAGATGGTTGGTCAAATACCAACTCGAGATGAAAGTCAGACTTCGACTAGCAAGTCGAAGCCTAAAGTCGCACCAAAGCCGAACGACCAAGTCAAAGAGGTTCCTCTGGACGCAGAAGAACCCTCGAAGATCTTCGCATCGGGAGACTTCCGACCCCAAATAGGAAGACGCCCTCATTACCTTCCTCCGAGCTAACGCAGATGTCTTTGCGTGGCAAGCATCCGACATGCCCGAGTCCCGGTGAGGTGATCGAGCACGTGCTAGCTTTACGGCACGATAAAGTACCAGAAAACAAAAATTACGGAGATTTGCCCCGATCGACGAGATGCTATTAAATCGAGTTGGATAAGCTACTTAAAGCGGGCTTTATAAGAGAAGTCAACCACCCAGTGGTTGGCTAACCTCGTAATGGTCAAAAAGTCAAGCGGCAAATGGCGTATATGCGTGGACTTTCTTGATCTTAATAAAGCTTGTCCAAAAGATGATTTCCCTTTACCTCGTGACGATCACCGGTTGATTCAACTGCAGTTGTGAGATATTAAGTTTTTAGATGCATATTCGGATACCACCGATCAATATGTGTTTAAACGATGAAGAAAAGACCGCATTCATTACTCCATTTGGTACCTTTTGCTATGTCAAAATGCCATTTGGTCTAAAGAATGCCTGTGCTTCTTTTCAACGCCTAATGCAATCGACTTTTTCATCTCAATTAGGCCGAATTTGGAAGCCTATGTTGATGATCTAGTCGTAAAAGCATTAAGAGACTTAATCATATCACCGACCTACAAGAAACATTCGACAACCTCGTAAAGCACCGCTTAAAACTCAATCCAGAAGTGTGTGTTTGGAATTTCTTCAGAAAATTGCTTGGATTCCTAGTATCCGAACGAGGAATCAAGCAAATCTGAAAAATAAAAGCCATCCTCCGGATCGTCCTCCAAACACAAAAAGGAAGTCCAAAACTCACTTGGGTGCATGGCGGCTTTAAGTCGTTTCATCGCATCGACTAGGAGAAAAGGACTACCTTTCTTTAAACTTCTCGAGAGACATGAAGGTTTTGAGTGGTCGAACGAGGCAAACGCCGCCTTTGAGGATGTCAAGAGGTATCTTTGAGTGCTCTGCTCGGTTTCTCCAAAGCCGTAAGAGACGCTCTTAATTTACCTAGTCGCCACGCCACGAGCAAAGAAGCGCAATATTAGTCGTAGAACGTGAAAACGCATAACGACCGGTTTACTCGTCGGAGTTTTACACGGGCCTAAGGAGCGTTACCCTCGTGTCCAAAACTTCTATATGCCCTCCTCATGTCTTCGAGGAAATGCGGTATTATTTTCAGCGCACAAAATAGTCATGTCTTGTCCGAGTTTCCTTTGGGAGCAATCCTCCATAATAAGGAAACAATGGGGCGCATGGCAAAATGGTCGGTCGAACTTGGGAGTTCGACCTCCATTTCGTGTCCCGAACGGCCATAAAATCCCGCAGATCTTGGCGGACTTTGTCGCCGAATGGACAAATCTGAACTGCTCAGATCCCGATCGATTCCCACGACCGTGGATGATGTACTTTGACGGTCACTTACTTTAAGTGGCTCGGGTCAGGTGGTCTGGTATCTCCTACCGAGAAACCTTAAAGTATGCCATACAATTAAACTTTCGTGCTACTAACAATGTAGCAGAGTACGAAGGTTTGCTAGGCGGCATACGAGTGCAAAGCACTCTCAATTAAATCGACTACTCGTGAGAGGAGACTCTCAACTAGTCGTGAATCAAATCGGAAAGAGTACCAATGCTCTAACTCAACAATGGCTCGGTACTTATCGAAGTCGTAAGCTAGAAAAATATTTTTAGGTTTCGAGGTACAATTTATCCTCGAAGGATAATTTCTCATGAGACCAACCGGCTCGGATGGCTTCTTCCCGATCCACGGTACCAAAAGGAGTTTTCTTGGAGTAACTCCAAAACCGCCTCTCAGTCGAAGAACCGTAAACACCTCCTCTTGAGATAGCCTCATTAGATTACGAGGATACGGATGACTCCCATCTACGAGTATCTTTACAAGGGTTCCGTACCCGAAGATGATCTTGAGGCAGATCGATTATCCCGAAAAGCCAAAATGTATACTTTGGTTGAAGGAGTCCTCTATAAACGAGGAGCCCAAGGAATACTCATGCGATGCATTCCGCAAAACGAAGGAATAACACTCCTTCACGATATACACAGTGGCATCTGTGGGACGCATGCTTCCTATAGAACATTGGTTGGTAAAGCCTTTCGACAAGGTTTTTACTGGCCTACAGCCCTGTACGATGCTATGGAGGTGGTTAAAAAGTGTGTCCAGTGTCAATTCCATGGTAGACAGATACACCAACCAGCTCAAGCATTACAAACAATACCTCTTTCTTGGCCTTTTTCGACCTGGGGGCTTGATATCCTAGGACCGCTTTCCCAAAGCTCCGGAGGTTTCAATTCCTTTTGTGGCTATTGACACGCTCACAAAATGGATCAAGTCGAACTCAGAATCGATAACAACTAAGCAAAAAAAGGTTCATGATGAGAAGCGTAATTAGTCGATTTGGAGTTCCGAGTCGGATAATTACAGACAATGGTAAACAATTCGCAAGTGCAAAATTTCAGGAATTTTGCGACGAGTTGGGTACCAAGCTATGCTATGCTTCTGTTGCACATCCCCAAAGTAATGGGGCGGTCGAACGTGCAAACGGCCAAATAATGCGAGGAATTAAAACTCGAGTCTTCGACCAGCTTGTTAAGCGCTCGGGGGCTTGGGTACAAGAATTACCTCCATATTATGGGCGGTCAGACGCGACCACCAATGAGCAACAGAGAAACACCTTTTTTCTAGTTTTCGGAGCCGAAGCCATGCTTCCTCCGGAGCTAAAATTACGGTCGACACGAGTTGAAACCTTCAACAACTCAGACCAGGAACGACTTCGAGCAGATGACATTAACCTACTCGAAGAGAGGAGAAACCTAGCCTTAATCCGTTCGGCAGTCTACCAACAAGCCCTGCGCAGATACTATAATCGTAAGGTTCAACCTCGCAGCCTTCATCAGAGGTGACTTGGTATTGAGGCTCTGCCAATCCAAGTCTAATCGGAATAAACTTTCCCCTAAATGGGAAGGTCCTTACACAGTGGTCGAAGTAACTCGGCCAGGGTCGGTACGACTAGCAATGGAAGATGGACAGGTTCTCTCAAACTCTTGGAACATCGACCCCACGCAAATTCTATGTGTGACCGCTTCTCGTGCAATAAAAGTCCAGGTTCTTTCTACCTCTTTTTGCCTTAATTTTTGAGTAGTGCTTTTTTAATCTTTCGACTATGATATGAAAACACGCAGTTTTCTTTACACTGGCCGGCGAGCGAAACGCTATCCGGTCGAAACTTCTCCTCTCTCGCATGTGGTTCTCGCCCGCTAGAAGGAATTTCCTAGCATCGACTGCTACTCACTTTTTCTGCCAATACAAAGAGCTCGGGTTTTATCTAGTCGTAATGTTCTCAAAGCCAACTCTCTCAATCTTAATCTATTTTTTCAGTAAATTCAAAAAATATTCTAAGCAGAGTGCACTTTCTTACATTAGTTCGACCACCTTTGGTGTACTCGATTTGTTTTAACTGGTCGAAGGAAGAGACACACCTAGTCGAAGTCTTTCCTCTCTGCATGTGGTCCTGCCCACTAGAAGGAAACTTCCTAGTGTCGCTCAGTCTCCTACTTTTGCTACTGGAAAAGACTTATCGAAGTCCACCAAAAAAGGACGAACGAATGACTAAAGTACTCTAAGACGTTTGTTTAACTCAAGTTGCTGTTCTTGGTTTGATTAAACTAGTCAGAGATGGGAACATCACCTAGTCGAAGTCTTTCCTCTCTGCACGTGGTCCTGCCCACTAGAAGGAACTTCCTAGTGTCAAGTCGTTTCTACTCTTTTCGACCAGTGCTTGACAACCGTAACAAAAGCTATAAGTTAAATAAACCTCTCTTTGTTTTCAGAAACCCCATTTTTAAACACTATTTATTTAGATTGTCTAAACAATCTAAGCAAATAGTCGGGGGCTAGGATAAAGTTATTAATTTGACTTCAATTCTTAGTCTTTCATTCGTTTATTATCTTTTGAGTTACTAACTACTCGACAAGATGATTTTCGAAATGAAGCGGATCATATATTACTCATTAACAAAATTGTCCGCCTTACAAGGTAGTTACAAGATTACTCGAAGGGGAGAGCCTAGTTGCATTTCCTCGCCACCTTTTTACCAATCGATCGCATTTCCTCAATCGACGACTTGCCTCGATTCGTGATACCAAGTCGGCTTCGATTGGTTTAACATTAAGGGGGGTCTTGAGCTTTAAGTTTCGCCAAAGCGTAACTTATCGCAGCCTTCGATTGCTTCCTTATTGATTCAAATTTTGATTAGTCTTCGAGTGGTCACCATTTCTTGCAATTTTCCGACTTGTTCCCCAATGGTACTTGTGTGAGCAAACTATGGTATCTTCTCGAGGAGTTTTTCCCTCGAATGTAGCTCACTAAGCACATTGTTCAGAGAATGATGTTGCCACGAAGACTAGTCTTCATCGACTCCATCTCTGTTGGGTACAAGTCGAAGCCTCATGAAGCTTCTTGTTTTCGACCACTTGTTCAGAAAGAATAATGCTCGGTCAAACAAAAATATACTTCTAGAGGAAGATAACACAAAGATAATTATAGGTAAAAGCTTTTTCTTACCTACTAATTGAGAATCCAATTTCTTGACCTCTTCTCGATGGGAAGCAACGGTTTCAAAGATACTTTTGCCCCCATGCTTTGATGTCCTCTGATTCATCTTAGCAATGCGACGGACTCATTGCAAATTAAGGTCTTTGCTTGGATTTCACCTCAAGGCTTCTCAATTGGGCAAAGAATTTACGAACAAGAAATTGGCATTAGAAAAGGAAAATACTCAAAAGGACAACAGTAAAGAGTTACTTACTTACATTACTTGAGTTCTCGTAACCTCGAGTTCTTGATCCTTATTCTTGGTAATACGGAAAACTCCCGAATTACCAAAGCTTTGTCTCCAACTTCATCCGAGCTTTGATCTCATTTTCTTTATCTAAAGAAGAAATGAGAGTTAGGTAAAGGTTAAAACTCAAAAGCGCCTTAAGTTCAAGACTTCATCGCTTATTTTTTCCTGCAATTTCTTAGATGAGACAACCTCTCAAGTCTATCCGAGAGGACTAATACTTCATTCCTTAGCCTCCTCGACTCCTCTTTTCACAATCGAGTGAGTCACTAAGGTCTTCGTATCACCGCTTAACCTACAAAAACAGGAACGAAGATAAACATCACCGAATGGTTGTGAGTACTTCTACAACCACTAACCTAGTCGTAAGTTTTTCTGCGACTAAGATATGGTTGTAAGTCTTTCTCGACCACTACAGGTCGAAAATAGTCGTAAGTTCTTTTCGATCGATACTTAAATCATGAGTTTCTTCCATGACTATTCTCGTGAAACATTTTACGAGTATTTAAGTCAAAAACAACTATGAATGATAAGTGACTTACCACCTCTCCGCCTCTGCAGAGTAGTTCTTTCTCTTGTCTTAGCTCTAAAGTTGTCGATGATACTCACCGACAACGACAATTTGCTCGAGCTTTACGCAAAAAGAAAACAAAGTGAGAAGGGAAGGAAAGCCACATATATAAGTATTCGAAGATACTTACATTCATAGTCGTTCTAGCAAAAATCGAATATACAAGGTCCGGTGTTTGCAATTTTATCTATCCTCGCGACTTTGTCCCACCACACCTTCTCGAGGCGTTGTCAAAAGTATTCTCCGTATTGGGAATATCTTTGGGATGGGGACTCGGTCACGAGATCCGTAAGCGCAGACCCTCGACGGAGGCAGCCCAAAGAAGTCACCACGAAGTTGAAATTTTCTCCTTCGGTTCTGATTTCTCTTTGGGTAGGGAAGGAACGCCCTACGATTTCCTTCCCAGAGTGGTGCGCAGTCGGTCACCACCTTGACGAGGCTTCCACACCGCCTCTGTTGTTTCTACGACTTCAGAGTCGAGCGGCCACCTCAACAAGATGCGGCCGCTACCTCAAGAGTCGAGTTACGACTTGGCGGATGTGGAAACACTGGAGTCTCGACTTCATCGGCCACTGGGCCAAGGGTGATGCTTGACCACCTCCTTGCTACCTCTCCGATGGTCAAGGGATAGCAATGGACTTCTCGTGAAGCATTCCGGGGTTTGAGGAATCGGACCAAATAAAGAAAAGCAAATCAAAGTTGTGAAAAGAAAAAGGTAAATGTCGTTCTTACACTTCAAGACATTTCACATACCTCGCACCTGGTCTTAACCAGAATTTTGGAGCAATCCTCCCAACGGAGGACCTCTTCTTCTCCACGACCACGTCCGTCGAGGTTCAAGAATTATTCTCACTACGACCACGTCCCGTCAGAGTTTGAACAGAACGAGCTCGGTTTCTGATCTTCTGATGGACGAGATCGGTCTCGACCATTCCGAAGCAAGATCGCCTCGATTGCGTGTTGTCGATGCAAGATCGCCCTTCATAAAAGACACAAAATCCTTCCAGCTTCCCTTTCCAGCTGCTTAATAAAACTAGGAGTGGCACCAATCGCGAAAGATTCCGTGTCATAATAGAAGGGTACCTTAGCCTTGCGAGGTTTGCGCTTGAGAGGTTCAACCGCTTCAACCTCCTCGGCCGGCGGTGCGCGCCTCGGCCAGATACAACTATAGCCGCCAGCAGTACTTGTAGAGGGTTTGGTCGAAGACGAGCTCGAGCTTGCTCCCCTTGTCGCCAGATTTTACAAGTCGACGTCTCTTCGAGGGAGGAGCCGAGCCTTTGTCTTTCGACAACCCAAAGACTAATAGTCATCGAACGACTTCTTCGTCGTCTGGCGATTTTCCATGCCTACTTTCTCGTAAACAAGACGTAAAAAGAAGAATCACTAATTAATCGTAAGTTTTTCTACGACTAGTGCAAAGTCGTAAGTTTTTCTACGACTCTTTCTTGATTGTAAGATATTCTACGATCACCATTAGTCGTAAGTATCTTCTACGACTATAAAAGTCCTAAAGAAAGAATCAGATTTCTGATTACCTTTAGGCGCTCAATCCTTTCATCTGCGGACAAAGCCGCAATGACTTGAGGAACCGCCTCTGAGTGATTTGGGACTTCTCACGGATGAGTCTCGACTGAGTCAACCTCACTTGTGAAAGATCCGTAAATAGATAAAAATATTAGACAAGGTTGAGAAAGACCAAACGGAGAGCTAAGTCGACAATTGCTTACCCTCCTCGTAGTCTCTGGTGGGGTCTCCTCTCCCCGAGTACCTCCACATAGGAGATGCTCGTTTCTTCAGAGGACTAATTCGGCGTGTGATGAAATCCTTCACCACATGCCATCCGGTCAGCCCTTCTTCCTTCAAGTCCTTAATGGCTTGAATATAAGGGCTAATCCTACCGATATCTTCAGGTTGAATCCCATGAAGATTTCTTTTCAAAGACCTTCCCACGAAAGAAAGGTGTCTTCAGAGGTGACCTTCCAAGAAACCACCTCTTCCTCCACTCGCCACGAAGACCGGTGAAAGTCCGAATGTACTCCTTCGACTTCGAGTCGTGGAGCTTGCACCACGACTTCCGCGATTCCGGTTTGTCGAGCCATCCCATAATAATATTGGAACAGCTCGAGATCCGCGGAATCCCTGTGCGCCTCGCACGATACACGAACACGCTCAACATGGTAATGGAATTGGGACCTAAGTTCACCGGTTCCACCCCAAAGTGTTCGAGTACTCTCAGAAGAAAGGGGTGGGCAGCAATCAAGGCCGCGACTCACAATACGCTTGAAGACGGGGATTTGCCCATTTTCCCCGATGGCGATCGCCCGATAGCCGAATCCACTTCACCGAGCCTTCTCGATCTTCCCACATCGACCAAGATCTTGATCTTAGTCGCATCCATCTCCGATTCCTCCCATTCGAAACTCTCTTGGCCATTTCGCCGTAAGCAAGAAGTTTTTGATTGGGTTAGCGTGAGAAGATGAAACCTAGTCGAAGACGGAGAAAGCAAGAGCTCAAGAACAATGGAGTGATTTGGGGAAAGGTAAAACCCAAGTCTACCTCCCGTAAGTTTTTATAACCACACGATTTCCGCCGCCGGAACCGTCTCGCTTATAGGTCTATGAGAGATGGTTGTACCGCCGGAACCGCTTCATCTGACAAGTCTATGAGAGCGGTTGCAATTCCCGGATGGTCCGCTCGAGAAAAAATAGGTACGTATTGTCACTTCAAGCAAAATTACTTTCTTGACCAAGTCTTTCTAGTCGAAGAAAGTATCAATCGAAGAGTTTTTCTCCGATTCCCTACTACGACTACCGAGACGGTCGTAGGGGTTTTTATGACTTTTAATAGTCGCAGCAACCTTCTTGACCAAGCAAATTCTGGTCAAAGCAAAGACTCAAATATCAAGAGTTTTTCCTTCGACTATCATTCTCGCGACATTCTCATGGTCGTAAGTCCATTTACTAAACCTTTATCAAATAAGTTACTTTCACTTGAAGTCAATAGATGACGAGGATCTAATAATCCTCATTTTATCTTTTATCTATAATTCTTATTATGGGTAAATATGATGTCGCATAGTCCCCAGAGGTACCCCTTATCTATAAGGGAGAAGCCCAAATAAGTGGTTGTAAGTTCTTCTACAATCACCCCCACAGTTGTAAGTCTTGCTACGACTATATCATGGTCGTAAGTCCTTCTGCGACTGCTACCTGGTCGTAAGTTCTTCTACGACCAGGTAAACTACGACCACTACATAGTTGTAGGTCCTTCTACGACTGCTACCTGGTCGTAAGTTCTTCTACGACCAGGTAAACTACGACCACCTTATAATCAAACCTACGGTAGTGGGTCTAATTGATTAAGGAATCAATCTGGCTCGCACGCACTATTATTCCGCTTATTAATGGTGCGTAATTACCCCATTATCTCTGGAAGATAATTGCCAGACGGCGTGAAGAAGCCGAGGCGCCGGTAATTACTGCCATCATGCGCCCGTTACTGGATTAATCAGGCGCATCTCCCGCAGAGCAAAACGGCTACTTCTTCACGACTATATAAGGGCATTGATCAGAGAGATAAGGGGCAGCGAAAAAGAAGCCAGTCAAGTAGGAACACAAGTCTATTCTCTCGTAATAGTCTTAGTCTTTTACTTGATCATCAAGAATACCATACACACAGATTAGGGTTATTATTCTCTCGGAGAAGGCCCGAACTCGCCTAAACATCCCGTGTCAATCCACTCTGCGTGATCTTATCTCTAGGAGACCCCCCGAATCAAACAATCTTTACGTAAGATCGGTTCTAATACACCGACAGTGTCCAATCCGAATCTAAAACTAGACGGCATGGCTCTGATACCACTGAAGGGATCGCGGTAATGCTACGATAGCACAAACAAAAATTTACCACACAACCAAGGAACCACCGCTAGAAATAGATCACGAGATTACCGCTAGACGCGCCGATTCGTAGCGGAAGTAGAGTCATTGTAGCGAGTTGATGCAGTCGTAGTCGTACTCACGACGCGTCTCCTCCGAGTGGTCGTACTCGCCGCGCGTCTGCTCCTCCGACTCCGGTGATCGTCACGAGTTGCGGATCGTCCTAGTGCTGATGCTTCGCAACAACACCTCCGAGGTATCCACACGTACGGGGAAGGATCACCACGCGCTGGAGTGCTAGCACCGGCAGCATGGTTGAGAGGGTGTGGTTATTAGGGTTTCGAGAGTTCTTCCAAAGATCATCCTCTGACCTCACCCCATGGCACTGCCCCTCTTTATATAGGCATCCATGATGGGTCTCGACCTTGAGGCCCATTAGGAACTCGTGGCCTATACTAATTCGGATCACCATCCAAAACAGATCCTAGCCCTTTATGTGTGCGACCCTACAGGTTCATGTGTAATCGGTTATGGCTCGAAAACTCTTTTTCAACCACTAGTCGTTAGCGGTACCTAGCAGTACATAACGATTCCCAAATACATATAGAATATATCGGACGAACCTTGATGTAATATGATATATGACCAGGTCCTCATCACTTACGATCAGTTCGTATCTTCATACGACCAGATCGTATTTGGTCCCGACCAGTTCATAACTCGTTACGACCATGTTCTTACCATTCTGTGATTACGTCCGATCAATCTACGACCAGCTCGTATCTTCATACGACTAGACCGTAACTGATCGAACTAAGCGACCTACTCATGCATTCTCCCTTTGCCTCACGATGTCTGGTTGAACTCCAGGTGAGATGAAGTGTCATCCATGGACTGTTCCATACTTTCTCGATCGAGTGTCGGACAACTTCATGTGGTCGACACTTCGACTACTAGTGGCATGGTCATGCACTTTATTTATCCGATCACCACGAGGGGTCCAGAGACATCTCTCTTGTTATGTTAGGAGGGGCAAATCCCATCTCGACCAGTCACATCCCTCCACATGTTTCATAGAACACCCGAAAGCTACCTTTATAACTACTCAGTTACGAGTAGCGTTTGGCAACCCCTAAGAGTGCTATTACACATGTAGGGAACCATGCTGATATCAGGTCTAAGGATTATACATCACCATTACTTGAGACCAATTAATAACACATAGATTCATAACAATCTCAGTAGTATCTCAATGATGGGTCTATCCAACCCCATGTTTTCTAACATGTGCTCACATTATTGATTCGATATCCCCATATCCATGACCGGTCATCAATCAATACATGTGTTGGTCGTAGAGTCACTGGTGTTCCGACCAGTGACCTCCAACTAGGGATACATTTAGAATGACATGATATAAGTTAAAGAGTTCCACCAACAAGTCACATACTTATTGATCTATAACTGATGATTCATTCAACAAACACGATAACATATTATCAAAATCATGAACATAATGAAATATCATCATCTCTATGATTGCCTCTAGGGTATATTTCCAACACCGTGTTGTGTCTGGGTCGCGACCTTGGCCCAACGGGTTGTCCCGGCACGACACGTAGAGTACCATGCTTGGCCCGACCCGGCTAGGCACGACATGACTGATATAACATGGAGCATGACGGAGGAGGAGGAAACTGATTTTTTTTTCTTAACTAGTAGGGTGCTCATACGTTGCAGCGGAACTCAAAAAAAGAGTGATACATATCAGCAGACGGGATCCTAAACTGTATAATAAATATCAATTTTGTTTCACAAATATATAAAATAGAAACATTAACTCCGTCTATTGCATCACCTACTACTACCACTACTACTACTGCTACTACCCAAAAATTTAAATTTTGAGCTCATAAATTGTTTACCTTTGGAAGTTGAAGTTGATGTCGACTTCCTTCCTCGACGTGCTTCCCATTTCCAGCCATTACCGGCTAACAAGAAAGAGAGCTATGCGTCGATGGCCACCTTCTTCCACCCTAAACCCAAGTCACGACTCAGTTCTCACGACCATTGCCCTGTTCGGCCCTCGCTACGCACATTGCGACGAAGAGGTGGGAGGCCGGGGAAGGAGGCGGTGGTGGCGTCGTGGTGGTAAGCGAGGAGGAGACGATGATGCTTGCTCGACCGACGCGGAGCAGGAGGTGACAGCGATGCATAGGAGGATTAGTATGAAAAAAACACAGTGCGAGGAACTCAAGAGATCGACGCGGCAAGGGAAAGACGCCTTCATCTCTGCCTCTTCCTCGTGCGCCATCGCTGCCTCCCCTCCCTTCCCCAGCGCCACCGCTTCTCCTCCAAGGTACCGCCTCCTCCTCTCCCCCTTCCCTCCCAATGCCTTCTCCAGACCTTGACGCCGCCTCCCCTCCCCGCTACCTCCTCCTATCGCCGGTGGTACCTCCGCACGACGCCATCTCCTACATTTTCGGATCCCTTATCTTTGTGCATGCCGCCATTGCAATCCGTGGACTGAGTGTCGGATGAGATCGGGATCTCTAAGGCACGAAGCGAATGCTGGACAGACGCAGATGGCGAGTTGTGGCGCAAGATAGGAAGGAGTGGGACGGCAGTGAATTTCGATGTGCGCATGTGAAGAAGTGGGGCGACGATGGCTTGGGTGGTTGCAGAAGAAGTGGGGGGCATAGATACGCTTGTGAGTCACGGGGAAGGGGGTGGTGTGGTGGGGCGAGGTCTTGTCCCTGTCAAATTGGATCCACATGTTGGTGCGTCTCGATAAGGAATTTGGGAGGGGTGGGAGTCGGAACAAGCGCACGGGAGAAATTACATCGATCCGCAGCGCGAGGGTAAACTCTTTTTATTAGTTAAGATATGTTGGTACGTCTCGAGGGGGGGAAACTCTTTTATTAGTTAAGATATATTGGTGCGTCTTGATGAATTTGGTGAGAAGCCAACAGTGCGTACAAAGGTTAAGAAAGGAAAAAAAAATTAAAACAAAACAAAATATCCCAGCCTTTTCTTTCCCCTTCCCCAGCGACGGTCGCATCCACCCCGAAGCCCTAGCCCCGACCATGGCGCGGCGATCCACCCCTCTCCTCCGGCGCCTACTCTCCCCTCCTCCCCTCACCGGCGCCGTCTCCCGCCGCACCGTCACCTACATGCCGCGCCCGGGCGACGGCGCCCCGCGCGGCGTCACGCTCATCCCGGGCGACGGCATCGGCCCCTTCGTCACCGGGGCCGTGCGGCAGGTTATGGAGGCGATGCACGCGCCAGTCTACTTCGAGACCTACGAGGTCCACGGCGACATGCCGACGGTTCCCCCCGAGGTCATCGAGTCCATCCGCCGCAACAAGGTCTGCCTCAAGGGCGGCCTCGCCACCCCTGTCGGCGGAGGCGTCTCCTCTCAACGTGAAGCTCCGCAAGGAGCTCGACCTCTACGCCTCCCTCGTCAACTGCTTCAACCTCCCCGGGCTGCCCACCAGGCACGATAACGTGGACATCGTCGTCATCAGGGAGAACACCGAGGGCGAGTACTCTGGGCTCGAGCACGAGGTCGTGCCCGGCGTCGTCGAGAGCCTCAAGGTATGGCGAATTCCGTGTGCCCCTCTCCATAGGAGAAGCATTGACCTTGATATAGTTTGTGCTAGTAGAGATACTCAGGGCTCCCCCACTTAGTGCTGAACCCGTGAGGATTGAGTGAACCCCATGGGAAAATTGAGTTTCCAATCTTATTGAGCAATCTTTGTATTATAGAAGCAACAATGTTAAGTCAATATGTTTTGCTTATTGCATGTTACTGAGTTGGTAGCTTGGCTGTACACATTTGGTAACCTGCATATTCCGTTTTCCAATCTTATTGGGCAATCGTTGTATTATAGAAGCAACAATGTTTCGTCAATATGCTTAGAACTAGCTTGTTTTGCTTATTGCATTTTACTGGGCTGATAGCTTGGTTGTACACATTTGGTAACCTGCATATTCTGTTGAATTATTGAAATTTAATCTGGCTATTAACGTATTGTGAGGTTTTGGTGGTTTGCATAATGGATATTATAGAGTTGAGTTCATGGATTGGTAGATTTTGAAGCAAAAAAAAAGGCATATGTGATTGGTTCGTTGCAATTGAATATGCTTGCTAGTGAGGTTGAGATATTGAGGATGGATGGATTATGTTGAACATTTAGTACATATATTTCCAAATTGCAAAAAACATTTCCAAATTGAGTGAGATTTACTCAATTTGTAAGATCACATGTAGGAATTCATATATCTCTGGGGTGTCCACAAGGGCTTATGTTATTCTCATTATCGATAGTACCGAGACAGTGGGATCTTTGCTTAGCCCCAAGTATTCATGATATTCATCATTGATATGCTTGTAATTTGAAGTTTTAAACTGTGCATAACAAGATTGCCATATTAATAGATTGTGTATATGTGGTATCAACAAAGCAGTAGTCTTTGTCGAACATTCATAAAAATGTTATTTAATGGTTAACTAGCAAAGGTGTCGCACTGCTGCTCATAAATACATATTGATGATTTGAATAATGGACAATGTGAGCAAAAGTGCACATATGTTACAGTTTACATGTTATGGCTATTAGTGGAATTATTGCCTCCTTAAGTGTCAGTTTGTACGTATTTATTCTTGTGATGTGATTTTGTATTGTCCTTGCGAAGGATGAATTGCAGTACCTTTTGTCCTACATGCATACATAATACACACCATTTATTCTTGTGATGTGATTTTGTATTGTCCTTGCGAAGGATGAATTGCAGTGCCTTTTGTCCTACATGCATACGTAATACACACCAATCGAAGCATATTTTTTTACATCTTGCAGTGCCCATGCTTCGAGAAGCGAACGTAATCATTCAGTAAAAATATCATTGCTGTAGAATCCATTTTGAATAGGCAAACAAGATTTTTTAATGACATATTTCTTGGGGGGATTTGATCTCACAGTAAGAAAAATTGGCTATTAGGTGCACGTCAGGTCAGGAACTGTGTCACTGAAGTTCAAACGATTCCTGCATTGGTTAGACCTTTATATGGCTAAAACAGAGACAATGGCATGTGCTAGCATTTGAGTTAAATGTGGAATAGTTTATTTATTATATGTTGACGCACAAAATATATCTACTTAGCTACCTAAAAGTACTAGTATCGTCAATTAGATGGTATATTTTCAACTCCTTTGCCTGGTATATTTTCAACGCCTTTGCCTACATAAATGCCCTGCCAATGGAACTATAGTTGTCTAGTTGCTGTTGGATCCTATTCGAAGTCCTTTAACTTCACATTCTTATTTTATTTTGTGAGTTTGCGGCTTTGCGCCATATTCTGCTTCTGAAATAAATGCACGCAAAATTGTTCTCTATTTTCATTTGTTGCCTAAAAGATTTTTTCTCTCCGTATTACTTAATATCACTGAATGGATTTGCTAGGTGATCACAAAGTTCTGCTCTGAAAGGATTGCCAAGTATGCTTTTGAGTATGCTTACCTCAACAATAGAAAGAAAGTGACAGCAGTGCATAAAGCAAACATCATGAAGCTCGCTGATGGTTTGTTCTTGGAGTCTTGCCGTGAGGTTGCAACGAAGTATCCTGGAATTCAGTATAATGAAATCATTGTGGACAACTGTTGTATGCAGCTTGTTGCGAAGCCTGAACAATTTGATGTTATGGTATGTATATGAGTTCTATGCATTTCTCATCAAATGTCACTCTGTTTGTAATGTCGCCATATTCTGACTACTCAGTGCTCACCTAGCTGATCTTTTGATGCAGTTTTATCATGTTATAAAAGCAAAGTAAATGTTTTTTCTGGGTTTTAATCTTGGAGATGCTGCTTGATGTATATTTATATCGATCCTATCAGACTATATCACTAATATCAGTACCGGAGTATTTTATTGAGTTTCTGCAAATGTGATACACCATCTTATGTTTTCTCCTTTTGTTGGCAATCTCATGTTTTCCTTTGTTCTACATTATGTTCCGAAGGACCTTTTTCCTGGTTGTCTAAAAGTTTTCAAATCATATTTCTTAGATTACCTGTGGAATTTGGACTTACTTTTATTTTGTTCCCTTCATAGGTCACCCCAAATCTTTATGGCAATCTGGTGGCTAATACAGCTGCAGGTATTGCTGGAGGCACTGGTGTCATGCCTGGAGGTAGAATTTACTCTTGCTTCTGAATTGGCCAACATGGTTGTCATGTTGTTCCTAAAGGGATACTCACATTTGCTGTTGCCTATAATTTGATGGTTTCTGGCTAATATAGCGTGTGGTATGATGTGTTGCATTTGATACAATTATTTGGTGTTTCCATGTTAGAATCTCCTAGCAACGTGTATGAACCCCCAACTTGTGCATATTTCACATTTGAGCATGTTCAAAAAATGAATGTCTCTAAATCTTTGTGCACTGCATCGTTTCAGGTAATGTGGGTCAGGGCCATGCCGTGTTCGAGCAAGGCGCTTCTGCGGGAAATGTTGGAAACGAGAAGATTGCGGAGCAGAAGAAAGCTAACCCTGTTGCCCTACTTCTGTCGTCCGCCATGATGTTGAGGCATTTACAGTTCCCATCGTTTGCAGACCGGCTGGAGACGGCAGTGAAGCTTGTCATTTCAGAAGGCAAATACAGAACCAAAGATTTGGGCGGCAGCAGCACCACCCAGGAAGTTACGGATGCGGTGATTGCCAAACTCGATTGACGACCAATTGCATCCTTTTCAAACAATTTCTTTTCCCCTTGGACCAGGCGGCTAGTCCCGACTGATTTTCGATTCTTATAGCATTAGATCACCATTTTGTTCAGCACATGCTTGTACATCTTCAGGTACTTGTTTCTGGCTTTGCTTCAGAGAGTCAATCACCTGGAATCCAGGATTGATTTTCACGCAGTATTTTTTGTGATGTTAAACTGGAAATAAAGAAATTATAAAAACGATTCTATTATGCATCTTGCCGCTGTCTACTGCGTGGATTTATACTTTTGAATTGCGAGATTCGTTAAGATTGAGTTGATAAGTGTGACGCTCCGTGTTATTACATTAAGGGTAATCACACTTAGGTATACATATTACTATTTGTTTGCGTAGTAGAATATTGCTCCAACGAATAGTAAGCTTTTACTAGAATTACGCAGTAGAATAATAAGATAGAAACTATAGATCTTTATTACAGTAGTAGCCACGCAAAGCTATGGCTTTTAATACAAATATTATACAAATACAAAAGGAAACTTCTCCGCTTCTCTCGCTTGCTTTGAAGTGCCGGCCGTCTATTTGTCCCACACGTCAAATATGGTGCCCATCTCGCCCTGGTCCTCGTAGTCGGCGCCTTCTCCTCCTGCGGTTGCATCGGTACCTGCAAGTCCTTCGTCCCACTCGGGATAGTTCCCGACCGGACTAGAATCTAATAAAGGAGAATACTAACAAGGTTGAGTACAAAAGTACCCAGCAAGCATTAATAGCAAAAGATGCACTGTATGACTTATCTATGTTTGTTATCACATTTTCTATATCACCTCTTTTCTGAAAATAACTCATTAAAACATTAGGTGGTAAATTTTAATTATGAAAACACTACTTATCACTCGGAGAGAAGATATACCCCTAGTGGTTCCCGTAGACTCAATCCAGGAGACTGGCATGAATTCATGATTTGATATAGCACTGCGCAGGCTTGTACCACTTTACCCATACCTACTCTGAACTCTCTCTGAGCTAGGTCCACCACATTTCCTTTGATGCGATTTCGAGTTTAGAATACAAAACATTTTTCCAGGTTACGTGATTAGGTTTCCGTCCATTACTTTCCGTCGGTGCTGATTTAGTCACGGTGCTGACCTTGTCATACACCGAGTTCCAGTAATGTTGGTTGGGGCGGCTCTCGTTCGTGCCCAGCACTCCACCTTGGGGCGGCTCACTTCCGTGCCCAACACTCCAATGTGACCCGTTGTGGAGATCATAATTATGTAACAATGTAGTATTTTCTGTCCGTCGAAACGGGCAAATGGTTGGTACTTGAATTTACAGTCTCTGATCGAGTAAGAGTTTTGTTGGTCCTTATATTCTAACCATATGTAAAGGAGTCCCACATCTTACCTCATCATCGTCGTCGTTGTCGCTTCACCTGCCCGGGCCCCTTTACCAACCTAGTAATTCCCATTTTTCCTCTCTTTCATCTCTTTTCTTATCTTCTCAGTTTCATCTTAATCCGATTTAATTTTGAGAAATAGTTTTGATGCAATACATATATGATAGAGCAATATACAATTTAAATTTAATATAACTATATTTATGTTCGAGAGAATAGCTTGCCTTTGGAGTTGTAGGAAAGGTCGGTGTTGACGAATCTCTGATCAGTTACTCCTGTCAGTGCTGGTTCGTCCTCTGTAGCAATGTGACAGCACGAATAGTATATAAATAAATACTTAGTTGAGTTTGAGTGATATTATGCGTACATAAGTTGGTAGATTCTATTTTGTTAGCATGTTTTAATTTATTAACTTTTTTGGGTCTTTCGCTAAGTTAGCACTTCCCACTGAAGCCGCTCTACTATCTATTTACTTTAAGGTCGAAAATGCCGAAGTTCGCGTTTTAGCGGACGAGAAATGAAATACTACTCGCACTCACATTCATTAAATCTATTAATTTCTACTCGGGCAAAAACACCTAATTGATTTTACTTAAGTCCGCATGCGTTAATTTAATTCTCTATATAAACTCGAGTTCGCTTTAATTAAATTAAATTAACAGGATTAAAACATTTTAACCTACCCGACTATTTGCCAACGATGTACAAGTTTACTACGTACACACTTTTTACCTTTTTATTAACAGAAGTAATGGTATTTTATCTTACTTTAACGATTACTCAACCGACGGATTTTTAAAAATGGTTAGCCCGATGTGACCTAAGTGAATTGGTTTGATAGCATTATTACGCAGTGCTAACCTATATTTATTTTATTTGCCAATTGCTAATATTACAAGTATTAATTATCATAGTTTATTATAAACTATACAATTTTTCCTACACTTAATTTTCCTAAACCTAATTTCCTAAATCTAATTTCACCTACCCTATCTCGCTTAATCGCAATTACCTCTCCTTATCTTCTAACCCGGCCGAAACACAACACCTCCCTTCTCACTTGATTTCTTCCCCAAAGTCTCTCTTCCTCTCCACTCTCACCTGGCACCTCCTCGCCCAGCCATCTCCGGTAGCTCGCGTCGTCGGCTAGCTCCTCTCTGGTTGCGCCCTGCTCCACCGGCCCCGGCCCCGGCACCGCGCCTCCTCCAGCTCCTCGACTGCCTCGCTCGGCCCCACACGCCCAGCTCCCCCTGGTGCCCTGAGCCCGCTCCCGGCTGGGTCGTCCCCAACTCCTCGGGCTCGCCTCCGGGTCCAGCTTCGCCCATGCTCGCGGTCCTCGCTGTCGCCGCCATCGTGCGCGCCCACCGACTCGATCCAAGACCTCCCCTGGCCCGACTTGGCGCCTGCGCGCTCGCATGCTCCCCGCCCACCACGGCCTGGTCGTCCCGCACGTCCATGCGCTTAGCCTGACCCGAACCACCCCTGGCCCCCGCTCACTTGGCCGTCGGCGCCGCCCCTTGTGCGTGTTGCGGCTCGGTTCCCCCCTTTTATTACTTTGTTTTTCTTGATGCTTTCGGTGTTGAGGTTGATTCCTTCACCAATCCTTTTGATTCATGAGAGCTCGATTATTGTCTGATGAATGCATGTTTGTTGCTTATGCGAGGTGGATGGGTGGATGTGCTGAAGGTGTGCTGCTTAGTGCTAGCTACGGCGGGGTGCTGTTCAGGTAAACTAGTCACTCTCTACTCGCTCTGCCCCCTACCTTCTGCTCTGCGATGTTAAAGCTAAGAGCTACTGCTATGGATGGGCTCCCAGTGATAGCTAGTGGTTAGTGTTCTTGCTATTAGTGTTGCATGCTCTTGATGTGGTACTGATGGGCAAAATGGCAGCGGGGAAGGGATGGGTTACCTCTGCTGGTTTTGTTGATTTTGGGGAAGATGGCCAACAGTGGTGGCCGGTGATGGTTGATGTGGGGCTGCCGGCAGTGGGGGTGAGTTGATCATCCTCCTGCTGGTCTCGGCGTCACCCTTGCTCTCCGGTCTTCGCCCTTCTCCCTGGCTCCCTTCCTCCTCTTGCTCCCTTTCTGCTGCTGGTCCTGGTGTTTCGGCTGAGAGGAAGTGGGAGGGGGGAAATGAATGTGTTGTGCTACTTTTTGTGCAGGCTGAACCTTATCACTTGGTTGTGTGCCTGTGCTCCCCTATGATGTGGCATTGAGGAATAGAGGGGAGGAATTTGTACCAGAGGCTGGCTTAAGTTGTTTTGCTTTGGCTCTGCTGTGATGGGGCTGTGCTACCCTATGTTCAGGGCTGTTGGGTTGGATACACCCAGTGATGCCTTGACTGAGGGTGGGGTTTAATGGGATGCACACTGTGGGATTATAGTGCGGTTCGATAATTGCAAATAGTGGGTGTTGGATTCTAATAATGTCGAATGAGGAGGCCCACGGGAGTGACAGGTACTGAATGACCTCGGGTGGTCTGGATATCTTGACGATCAAGGGCCGACTAACTCTGATTGGTCTGGGTATCTTGGTTGGTCGAGGGACCGACTAATCAGGTTGTTCTGGGTATCCTACTGCACTTTAGGGAAGTCTGACGGCCACTTCATATATTCTAATGCTCACAAATAATGTTTTCAACTTAGCTTGCTAACCGTTTTCTAATTTTCCTAACGAGCGATGAAAATAGATCGCGAGATGGTTCTATGGACTGACACTCAATGAACAAGGTGGCAAGGATGGCTGCTGCAACATGAATGCAAGAAGTGGATTATGTTTTAATTAATTGTTGTTATAACGTTGTAATTAGTTGTAAAATTAATCTTGTAACAATTGATGTATTGAGATGGTGTTGTATTGTTATTGCAATGCTTCATGTTATCAAATGTGTTAATTACATGATTGATAATTAACTAATATTATGTTTTGGTATTGGTTTGATGATTTTTTTTACTTACACTAATTACCGATTACTGTCATTTAGTTTAGTCTAATTATGCGGGTTCTCACAATAAGCTTAATTATGTACTAAACAGTTGGATGTCTACTAGAAATCTATACCCGATTGATTGATTTAGAGAAGTGGTTTGAAGTCCATATGTAAACCATCAAAATGCAGTAAATATGCATGAACCCTAATCATACTCGTGGTAGCAATGTAGAAAAAGGATTTATTCCTCGAATAAAATACAGAAAAAGGGTAGAAGAAAGTGGGCCGGCCCACATTCTCGCCAACTCTAGCCGATCCTACCGGCCGCCCGCCGCCCGCCGCCATCCGCCGCTTCATAGAAAACCTAATAAACCCAACCCTTTAAACGCCTCCGCTTATCGTTCTCCCAAACTCGAGACGGCGAGACCCTAGCTCTCGATCTCCCCCATGGCCTCCCACCTCGACTTCCGCTACCTCGACGAGGGCCTCGGCGGTGAGCGCGGCAAGCGCAAGCGCCGCGAGGCCGAGGCGGAGGCCGCCGACTCCATGGACCTCGACGCCGACGCGCCCCGGCCGTCCAAGCTCCGGGCCGTGCCCTCCCTGTCCGACCCCTCCAAGCCGGCCTCCTTCGGGCAGCCCACCTACGACGGCGTTATCGCCGGGCGCGTCTCGGGGCGGCGCTGGAAGGAGCCCCGTACGCGGCGCGCCTCCGCGGTGGTGGCGTCCCGGAAGCCGACCCCGCTGGAGCAGCGCGCGCGGGAGAAGTCCCTGAAGCGCGCCTACCAGACGCGCGTGGCGGAGCTCAAGGAGGAGATCCGGCAGAACAAGGTCGCGAAGCGGAAGCAGCGGGAGGAGCGGGAGAAGCGCAAGCAGGAGAACGTGCTGCGCACGGGCACCAAGCTGCAGCGGGTCACCAACCCCAAGACGATCCAGAAGATCGCCAAGTCCAAGAAGCGCAAGCAGCTCAAGGTCGTCCCCGACGAGCTCCTCGGCGGCAGGAAGTCCGAGGCCAACCGCCGCATGCAGGTGCCCGGCCTGGACAACTGAGACGCCTCAAATCGTTTAGTACCTGTGTTACAGTGCAGCTTAATTTACATTGCGCAAATGATTTTGTACTGCTTTGGATCAGTATGAGTTTTAAGTATGACCAATCGAGCGATTACATTGGTATGATATATGAGATTATGGAGTGCTGTTTGGTGATTTCGTTAGCCAATTTTGTTGAAGTGAACTAACTAATTTATTGGACAGTTGCTTCATTAGCGCGTTGCCCGGCTTGTTTGATTTTAGACGGTGAACGGTTGATGTTATCATTGATATGCCTCTGATCAGCCTTTGTGGAAGGCCTGAGCTCAGATTGCCGGCTTTAGGTAATGTTGTTTGATACTTAATAGGTTGTCATTTGTGACCTGTGTACTCTGGTTTCTACCTGCTCTTGATTGATGTGAGATAGCTTGTTGCAGTCTTGTACTGCAATGGTTGGTGTGAATATCAGATTTCGAATCCACTTTGATTTTGTAGATGTTCTAACTCAGATGCTTGATCTGGGTTGTTGGTTGTAGTTTTCTGCAACCTTTTTTTACTTGTTCTTGAGGAAACAGGAGTACCTGAGGATCAGGCACAATAATACTATGTCAACACGCATACATCTCTCATGAGAAGTGTGTTTGCACTTGTGAGATCTACGGTTAATTACCCGACGTTGTTTTTTAAACATGCTTCATGCTTGTAGAATTTGCAATCAATCTTAAATAGGAATTGCTTGATTGTGTGCCCCTGGCGGGGCATTGGACATTGATGGAGTTGGAGCTGAACAGCACAGCTATGAACAGCTGAACACATCAAACTTCACATTTGAGTGTTGTTTGGTAGATAGTGGTTCATCGGTGAACTGACATTTGTGTCTTCATGATAAACATGAGACGATGGCGGTCAAATTTTACCTGTGATACTTGGTTACAGCGCAGTTTACTGTACATTCCGCAACAACACTTTTGTACTTCTTTTGGATTATTGAGAGTTTTAAATGTGGTCACCTGAGCAATTACTCCATATTGGTATAATATGCTCCCTCCGTGAGTAAAAAAGAACGTCAAGTATAAATTAGAAGTGCTGCTTGGTGATTTAGGTCAAATTTTGTTGTTGAGGCGAGCTAATTACGAAATCTTTATTTCGTTGACGCATTGGCCCGGCTTGCTTGTGTTTAGGTGATGTTACTCTTGACATGCTCTGAGCAACCCTTCCTGAAGTTTGAGCTCAGGTTGCTGGCTTTGGTTAGTGTTGTCTACTTGTATGCAGTTACCAGCTGTGACCTGAGTATACTTCAGAACTTGTGTTTGCTACTGTTGTCTCTTGGTATTGATTGATGTGAGATTAATTACCTGTTGCATTCGTGTAGTGAAAGGTTGACCAGATTCTAAACCTACACTAAATTTTTAGAGGCTCTGACTGTGCTGTTTCATCGGGCTCTTGTTTGAATACTAGCAGTGTTTGTGCAATTTTGCTCGGGAGGAACTGATTAAGGCCACAAACAAAACCGTACCTCAATGAGTAGTGTGCTTATACTAAGTGAGATCTGGTTGTCCAAACACTCAACGTCGTTTTGAAAATTTGTGTGTAGAATTTGCAAATAATTGCAAATAAGACTTGCTTGATTGTGTGCGATTGGCGGCGACCGTTTTACATTGATGCAAATTACTGGCGACCATTTTAGGGTCTTTTTTGGAGCCTAGGAATTTCGTAGGAAATAATTCATCTTCAGTAGAAAAAATATCGCGTTATAAACAAGTAATTGTAAATGTGAAATGTTCACATGTCTACCTACATCTACATTTTAAAAAATCGAGCAAATCTTCGACGTTAGCATAAAGCTGTAGGTATGTCTAGAATCGACTGTTCATGGGTATGACCTGTGTGATCTTCCAAAATATTTCTCCTCAGGTGAAACCGTGAACGTACCAGCCTTTGCGTGTCAGATCGTCGCGTGTTGACACTTGACACTTCAGGATCCAACCCAAATCTTGCCCGAGAAGAGTGGAAGTAGAGCTGGCCAAACGGGCGGTGTCTGCCGGACCGGCTCAAGGCATGATATTGTAGGTCCGGTTTGCACTGTTTATGATACATCTTGGTTTGGCACGACGGTTTGTGCCGTGTTTGAGCCGCTACCCTGACATGGTGAGCCGGCACGGCATGAACAGTGTTGGACAATGCCAGACACAAACAGTGCCTGGCCACGAGCCCGGCATAGCCCCAGTGGCCCGCGTGCGAGGGAGTGCCAGAGCTAGTCGGGAGCACGGGAGGAGAGGCAGCACCGGTGGCCGCAGCAGAGGGACAAGAGGGAGCACCGAGGAGGATGAGGAGGGCGTGGCGGCGCCAGTGGCCGAAGCGGAGCGAGAAGAGGGAGGATGAAGGAGAAGGTGAGGAGCCGGGGGGAGCGGTGTACCGGCGTGGAGGTCGGCGACTCGGCACCGGCGTGTGGGTGGGGTGTCGCCGGCGTAGAGGAATGAGAAGGTGTCAGGAGGCCGCGGGGCTGGCTCGGGAAAGGACTTGGAGGAGGCGTGCCGAGGCGGAGTGGAGACCGGAGGGCGCCGCCAGTGTGGACTGTGGAGGGTGGAGCGGACGTGGAAGCCTGTGGAGCCGTGGAGGCCTAGAGGGCGCCACGGCATTTCTTGCCGTGTGTCGGTGCCACGTGCGCTTTGTGCTTGTCTTGGTCTTGGCGGGCGCCAAAGAATAGTGTCGCCGCAATAGGAGACGAAGGGGCGGGCGGTGGGGGGAAAAGATGAGCCGGGTAGGGGCGAGGCAGCGGGCGGGGCAGACCGGGCAGTGGGTTCATGGGCCATGCTTGGCACGACACGACTCGACTAAATTCAAACCGTTCGGCGTTTTGCCCTTTTTTTGACCATTTTTATCGTTTGGGTCTTTAAAAATAGCAAAATAATTCAAAAAAAATCCCAATTTTTTTTCTATAAATAGCCACTATAGCCCCCTCATTCAGCCCCCTCCATTCCTCATTCTCTCTTTGAAATTCTGTTGTGAAAATTTAAATTTGTGTTGAGCTAATTTAGCAAAATTTAAAAAAATGTGTCACATTTTGATAAATTCAATTTTCGGCAGCAAGTCAGCAAAATAGGTACAATACTATTTTTTGCATACTTTTATTGTTAGTGCTTGTTACGCTAAGGTGAAAGTAATAATAGTATTAGTTTCGATTTTGTAGTTTTCGTTATAGTCAGTCTTTACGATAGCTTTGCTCTTGGTGATCACGGACTTTCCCGTCCATGAAGGAAACCGTTGATTTCCATCATCAAGCTCCATGAAGGTTCAAAGAGGTCGATGTTGTCTAGCAAGACAACCAAGAAGGGCGCAAAGGAAAATGAGGTACCATATGCCAACGCAATGAATTATGCGCAAAAGACGAGATTTCCATCATCGAGCTCCACTTCTCGCCTCTCGATAACTTGCGATCGACGAACCACCGGTGCTCCACTTGCAACTCTATGAAAAATTTGCCCAAACACACACTTGGTTCAAAGAGATCGTCGATGTTGTCTACATCGGGCTATAAGCACAACAGAGAATCAAGTGTGTGAGTATTTCCCTCAATATATAGACAAGACAACCAAGAAGGAAACTCTTATATTACAACCGTCAATTGATTCGGAAAATGAGGTACCATATGCTATTTGCAAAATTTATCGCAATGAATTTGATTCTAGTTGATTTCGCAAGGTCTTATCCAAAACTTGAGCTAGATCACGAGGCACTTGCTTTCTCCTTCCCAAACATGCTACAAAATGTTGAGCCAAGCAAGAAACAATTGCATTGGTGATGAGTAGCGGGATATCCTTATCATCATCCCTTTCTTCAAAAAAGCTATCCTAGGCTTTTGATAGCACGAAAATGTGCTACACAAAGAGAACAACGTACATGCATGGTATATGTATTTATCAACTCCGATGATTCTTAGAACATGTATTAAACAAAGACACCTTGTCTTGATGATCTATCGATTTAGTACCAATAGTGTTACCTTGATCGTCCTCCTCAGTTGTTGTAGGTGCCGCGGGTATTGTAATGTCATCATGTAACCACGGGGTATTATGTATTCCCTCTCCAACTATGGTTATATCTTCATCTTTCTCTTCTAATGGTGAGGGCTCTTGAATGTCCAACTCCTTATTTGCTTGGTCTACCTGCACAATGTGTGATACAACACTATAAATAGAGGGTAAGTTGTTAGGTTCAAAAATAATCTTACTTGTCCTATCATATATCTCTCCCTTTTCTTTTGGTGTATCTCTCACACTATCAATTGGATGCTCTCAACCTCACATATGGTGGACTCACACAGCTCACTCTTTTTATCACTCTCACTCAATTTGGCTATGTGGCTCTCATTCTCACATGGGTTTTGATACATCTCATCCTTGTAAGACCATGGGCCAGCAAGGGCACAACTACCACCAACCACGACCTCCTGACGTGTTGCGGGTTGTGACGAGGCAGCACTACTCATCACCTCGGTCGAAGAAAAATTCACATGCTCGATCTTCTTCTCAAGTGACACACCAGTGGATGAATTAGAACTAAAGAGCCGGCGTCGATTTAATTGATGTGCTTGCATGTGTTTAAGTCTCTTTTCTGCCTTCATAGCATATTTCACAAGATCTTGCAGACTACGAAAATATTCATCTTGAAGTGCAGCAACGATCTGATAATTCAAGCCTGCTTTGAAGTATGTCTTTTCTTGATATGCACTAGTGATATTGGCACGGCGCATTGCATAATTCAACTCAATGTAGTAATCTTGGACAACTTTGCATCCTTGTGTAATGCTCTCCACGTGGCGTAGTAGTTCCCGCTCATAATAGGATGTAACAAATTCTCTTCTCATGACCCTTTTTAAATAGACTCAAGATGTAATGAATCGTTTTTCACTTAGTTGTTGCCACCAACTAGAGGCATAGTCCGTAAAAAACAAAGTGGCCACTCTCACTTCCTTGGCTTCTGATTCGAACTTATGGATCCAAGCTCGAACTCCATGTTTTGTACCCACTCAAGATACTCCTCTGGATCATTAATACCATAGAAGGGAAGATACGTATACTCGCGATCTGCCATTGTTAGCAGCAAAACAACAAATATGTATGTAGGTGTATGTGTATCTCTCAAACTCACTTGTCTTACCGAATTACATTCTTACCTTTCCGAAGTGAATTAAGATCAACAATACTTACACTTCAGGGCAGCAGGAACCACAAGGTGATGTGTGAGCGAATTTCAAGAGCAAGTCAAAGGACGACAACAGGTGTTTTGTGGAGCTTGGTATGGATACCTACTTAATTTGAAAATTCTATGTATTGTAAGGCTAAGTAAATATCCAAACTAGAATTCAATGCCTAGTTGCCGATCACAAAGATATAAGTGAAAATCAAAGCAACTCACACGCAAAGATATTGGAACTTAGTGCAATCAAGGAATGAGCTATGTAAGATTTAAGTGAAGAACAAAATAGCTCGTATTGCATAAGTTATAGAAAGACGCTAGCTAGTTGCAAATAATGAAACTAGGACATAAGATTGCACAAAATATTGATATTATAATAATTGAACCAAGAATGAGTGGGAATTTTCACTCAAGTTTATGGTTCGGTTATGCGCTTTCTTTTTCCTTTTGTCTTTTCTTTTTGTCTTCCTTTTTTTTCTCTTCTCTTTTTCCTTCCTTTTTTTTGAACTATTGCCAAAATTCTTGTTCTACTAAAAATGAGCAAAAATTCTTTCCCACCTTTTGATCTTTGAACAATTGCAAGAACACAAATATTAATATGCAGCCATAAGCAACGATTTAGCTAGTCTTAAATATTTTCAAAGTATTCGCAAAGGATTGAAAGGTTCACAAAGGATAAATTGATGTCTCACTTCTTTTTGTGTTTTTTATAGACACGACTAAAAAAAATCAAACTAGGCTCAAATAAAAAGCAACGCAAAAAAAAAATTCAAGATCAGCAAACTAAACTTGATTCTAATGGACAAAAACTTAACAAAACTTACTAGAATAACAAATTAAATACTACGACTGATTTTTTTGGTATGGCTTTTTCGTGTATGAGAAAAAAAAAGATAACTGGATAAAGATCCTACCGAGTCAACGGAGCTCTGATACCACCTGATGCGGGGTGCCCGATCTTCTCGACGTAGAACCTCTCGATAACTTGTATATCCTGACGAACCACCAGCTGATCCCCCGCGCCAATGCACGGACTTGCAACTCTATGGAAAATTCGCCCAAATACACACTTGATTGGATCATCGCTGACCACAAGCGAAGATCGTCGAACCCTCAATTTCCAGCGGAAAAGCAAGAACGACCCCTTGTTCTCAACGCTCAATTCCATCTGTTTTGGCTATAAGCACAACAGGAGAATCAAGCAAAAGCTTTGAAAATATATTAAACGTGGTCTGAGGTTACAATGGGGGTCTACCCCTCAATATATAGTGCCCCTTCTCCTCCTCATGGCTGGCCAAGAGGTCCTACTCCTATTCTAATTCGGTTTGGAGTCCTACTCCAATTCGACACAAACTACGATATTACAAGCTGTCACATTGATTCGATCATATCTTTTGATCCAGAAGGAATTTCGGAGTGAGGGAGGATCTGTTGGATCGGGCTTGAAGTTATCTTTCCAACAAGCCCAAGAACACTCAATCGGACTCTGTTTGTGAAAGTTATGATCGTTTTATTCGGATTGTCATGCTGATTCGAATCCGAATGTGATGTCGATTCGAATCCGAATTTGATTCTCGAGTTGATTTGAATTTGATTTCGTTGGGGTTATGGGAGATCGATTTGGGCTTGAAAATCTTATCTAAAACTTGAGCTTTAAGTTTTGGACTTCCTCCCTTTGCTCTCCCATCACATGGCTTCCTTTGTCCTTGATCATCCGAATGGGCGACTTGACTTTCTTATGAGGTTCTTCAACACTAGGCAACAAATACGGGTACCCTCCTCCTTGTGCTACTCTATTTCTTTGGATCCGGCTTTGGGAAGTCTTGTCAAACACGCTATCCAAACTTACATTAGTTTTAGAAGTGTAACTCTTGCTTCATAAATGATATCATCCTATATTTTCTTGCGCAGTTAATTTCTCTGTCGTTTAATTGCTAAACAAACAACAACTAGAAATCTAATAAAAACACTGCAATGAACGTCGTAATAAAACAAAGGAACTATTTAGTACGTGCACATTTTCGATGGCCCTGACCTTCGACATATGGAGTGGTCGGGTTAGGGAGGATTATTTTAGTTTTGTTACTCATTATGTTAATGACCACTGGGATAATGGAGAAAAGAATTATATGTTTGAAATTAATTGATGTATCACATACGGGTGAGAATATTACATACTGTATTGTCACACATGGAGGTAAGATGGAACTCTACTTACCTTATGCTTAATAGTCTTATTCCATATAAGAGAACTTTTTCTGTTTTTGTTCAAACACACTATAAAAAGCACTGTCGGTAGTATACTATTGACTGAGCAATATTGGTTCGTTGCTGAGAAGATACTGCAGTTTTTAGATTTTTTTATGAGATCACTGTTGCTTTGTCCGCTGTTTACTATCCAACATCTCCTATCATTGTGCATAGTATTTTACAGATTGCTACTCAATTGAAAATATACGAAAATGGCTTAGTTTTACGTGAGGCTATTGTTGCTATGAAAGCTAAATACCTTAAATATTAGAGAGAAATCCCTTACCTATATGCTTTTGCATTTTTTAGATCCTAGAGGTAAAATTGATGCATTTGGTAGAGTACTTGATCTTCTTAGTGATACTACAGGGCTAGACTATACTAACTATTATGCAGAAGTTCGTTTTCAATTATACGAGGTTTACTAAAGGTATGAAAATAAGTTCCGGGGAGTCCGCTCGCAACGACCTCCAGTAACTCCCGCCTCAAGTATCAAGACAAATATGTGGGGGCAATATCTTCGATGGCTCTTCCTCTAAGTCGAGGTCTTCTCCTTCTACACCGATGCCTGCTCAGCCAAGACTTACAAGGGGCGAAGAACTATCCACTTATCTGGGCATCGATATGGTGGATTTCAACTCGGAAGATTTTGAAATTTTGTAATGGTGGCAAGCCCATAAGTTAACATATCCGTGCTATCCATACTTGCACATGATGTATTATCTGTTCCTCTCTCGACGATTTTCTCCGAGTCTGTTTTTAGTCTTTTGGAAGAATATTGGAGGAGAGAATAACAAGTCTCACAAGTGAGATAGTGGAGATACTTCTAACTGTGAAAGAATGGGAACAAGCTGATTCACGAACACAACGCTTTGTGAAAAATCCAGAGTTGTCGTGGGTGTTCAAAATCTGTACTTAGACAATAACACCGACACGTAGAACAAGGATGTATCATGTATGTAGAGCTATATGTTGTACTCGTTTTTCTTTATTAAGGTTTTCTCATTTTGAATTTTTTACTTGATGAAGGTTTTAACGAGGCAGCCAGTTGGACAATTGGATATTAATAAAGCTCTGTATTATATTTTCAATATGATTGCCTCAATTTTTTTTTTCAATTTTTCATACCTATTTATGAATCCTATACATTTTCCTATTTTTTTTGTTTTTAGCCTAATGGACCAACCTTGTCTTGTCGAGCTAAACGGGCTCGTACTTGCTCAACACAACACGAACGACCGATAGATCGGGCTTGAACCGCCTCTCTAACGCGTGGATCAACACGAGACGGTTCATCTAATAGCCAGACCGGGCCGTGCTCCATTGTGCCTGGACTGGGCCGTCCATTTGGCCAGCACACTGTAGAAGACGGAGACAAACTGACAACCGAGTACCGATCCGTCCAAGGTAAAACGCTGCCGAGCCGATCGGACCAGACCTGGGCCGCCACAGCGCCACACCCATATTTTCGAATCGCCGCTCTCCTAGACGGCTATACCCAAATCCCAAAATCCAAATACCCCACCGGCCACCGCACGCTCCCCGTCCCCGCACCAAATCAGCACCACACCACCGCCGGAACCCCTCCTCGCGCAGCCGCGCCCAGACCGCCCCGGCCGATGGTGGCCGCCGCCGGAGCAGGGGGCAAGTGGGAGATCTGCAACGACGACGGCTTCGTCTACAAGCGCCCCCGCGGCCTCTACCCGGCCGACCGCGGCGGCGGCGGTGCGGCGGCGCCCTCCACCCCGGCGCCGTCCCCCGAGACCGTCATCCTCCAGCGCCGCCGCCGCGCGCTCCTCCACCTCCGCGACAAGTACCTCCTCGAGCTCTCCCGCTGGGAAGCCCTCTCCTCCGACCTCCTCGCTCCGCTCCCCATTCCCCCGGTAGCTCCTCCCCGAGCCCGTCCCTCTTCCCCCCTTCCCGTCGCCGCCTCGGCTCCCACCACCTCCTCCGACCTCGCCGTCCTCGACGACCTCCTGGCGCAGGTAACTTACTTCACCAGCCGCCTTCTTCTCAGTCGCTCTGGTTCCTTTTTCCCCTCTTACTTGCTGCTAATGTCATTTTCTCATCTTGGGTGGCTGTGCAGGCGGAGGTGCAGGAGGAGATGCTCAAGAAGCTGTCGCAGATGTGCGACGAGATGGACGGGTTTTGCAGCGCGCACGAGGCGGCCCTCGTGGATGCCGTCACCGCGCTGCCGGTATGGGGCAATCCACGGGAGCTTATGGACTCGTTGTGCAGTCCGGCTGAGCAGACTGTCCCTGGTACCAATTAGTCACTTCTGCTCTGTCAGCGCTTTCTGTACTTATCTAGATAGTTTGCTTTGTTGTGGTTGGTGAATTGCAGTCCAATTGGAGGCAGAAATTAGTCTAATAGCTTGTGCTTGTAGGATGGCAAAGATTGCCGCCTGATGTACCCCGGGATTGGGGGAATCGGCATTGTGTAACTAACTTAGGGTATCTTGAGTTGAAATATGTTAAATTATTTCTTGTGGGATGTTATCCGAAGTGTTGGAATGGTAACTATGTATGGAAGTGCTTTTGTGGCTGATTTGCACAAGTAATGTAATTCTTGCCTTTTCGTATGGGATGAATTATCGTTGGAACTCAGCACATATTGGCATAATTTACATTGATAATTTCTAATGTTGCAATTGTGAAATGCAACTTGCCTAGTAGGAAGGTAGGTACTTGTGAAAATTTGAATTTCTATTGAGGAGATTGTATAGCTAAAATCAATAGGTACGTCCTCCTCCAACCTGCGCTGGCCCGACTACCTCCTCCTTGGCCACCTCCTCCCCAGCTACCTCCTCCCTCTACCCTACCCCGTCGCCCAACTCCTCCCCGGTGCCGCCTCTGTTTTTTTCTTCATAATGCTACTTTTGCTATACATTTTCTTCTCAATGTTTAAGGATTATCCGAACAACCGATTGCAAGAATGCTTCCTTGAAAGGATAAGGCATGCTATGAAGCAAGACGTGGCATTTGGTCAATTTTTTTCGTGGTACAATGTTATTGTGAGTTGTTTTACAGATTTATTTGCACATGCATGCTTGTATGTATAACTTACAGATATGTCATTGTTATAGGTATTTCATTGTATTTAGTTTGATATTGTTTAGTAGATATCTGAAGCATATGAAAATTTAACCCCCTTTGTGATTCTCCAGACTAATTATGATTTAGTTGAATCTAGACTAATTGCTTTGATGTAGTTTAACTGGTTAATTTTTGTCTCTTAAAAATGATTGTAGTTTCTAATTATAGAATTGATCTCCAAGAGGTATAATTGAGTTGGTGTTAACAACAAAGGAATGATAATGTTGCCTTAAAGAATCTTTGTGATCGTTTGCTGTATTCTAATCTTACTTGGATTGAATATGCAATTGTTGTTTTGTGTCATCTGTCATATATTTCTCTTGTATGTATTTGTCTGCGCAAAATGACTGTCAAGAAGAGTCATACCATAATCACCTTTTCATTTAAGATTTGCATGAACGCTTGGGGGTATGTGTGAGGGTGGGGGTGACTAACACTGCTAATGCTAGTCCCAAGCCTGTAAAAAAGTGGAGGGGGCATGAATTATTCAAAGTTTGTTGCGATCGCTTCTGTCTGTTTCCGGTCGAGTTTTGTTTAGGTTCTTGATCCATTTTTTTAAAAAATATTTCTGGATGTGATGTTTGGGATTTATCAATGCTGCAATTGTGATGGAGGAGTGATGTGGAAATATGGATTTTGGTGATTGCTTGCTGATAGATTTACAAGAGTTATTCGCTGATGATGGCTATTAGGATTAAATAGGAGTATATGTTTGACTTGTTGCCGCTGGATGTAATTTTTGTGTGTAATAAATTGCTTATTGTTGATAGTCGCATGTAAAATTTTATTTTCGTGGAACTAGCTGTGTAAATCTTATTAAAGGTCTTGTTTGTACTTTTGTGGGCTTGTTGCGTTATAGTTATTTTAGATGATTCAAATTGTGCTTCTACTATTTAGAAGATTGTTTTATCTATCATGTAATATTTGTTTATTGTAGTAATTGGGGTAAATTACGTTAATTGTTGTTTATTGTGCTGGTTGTGCTAAATTGTGGTATATTGTGTTAATTGTTGTCAAATGCGATCATTTGCGTTAATTACGGTAGTTGTCGACAAATGCGATCAATTGCGTTAAATGCGGTAATTGCGGCCATTGTGGTAGTCGTTGTCAAATGCATCAATTGAGCTCATTACGATATTCGTCATCAAATGCGACCAATTGCCCTAATTCCGTTAGTGATCGTTAATTATCGTTAAATGTCGTCAATTGCGGTAGTTGTCGTCAATTGTGCTAGTTGTTCATTGTCTTTAAATGTTGTTAATTGCGTTTAGCATCGTTAATTATCATCAACTTTTGTTGGTTCTCATTAAATATTGTTAATTATGTTAAATGACATCAAACAAGCTGTTACTATCCTTAGAGGTATTTCAGACATTTCTCATATTGGAAGCTGCAACCAGCCTACCTAAAAACCACACAGCCAAATACCAAATCTCTTCAGCCTAGCTATTCAGCCCTGCAGTTGTTCAACCCTATAGCACAGCCGAAAGCCGCTTTCCAGGAAAGCTACAACCGTTCCAAACAAGCCCGTAGTTTTCCTAAAAAGCTGTTTTTTTTGCTTTCTGAGCTGAAAATAGCTGTTATTGATGGCTGCAGCTTTTCCTAAGAGGTCGTTTGACACTCTGGCTTTTTTTTGGGCTGGTTGGCTGCTGTAGCTGTGAATGAATGATGAAATGTCTGAAATACTCTTAAAGGTTCTAAAGGCATGTCTGTATGCTGATTTAGTATAAATATGGTTCTTTTTTATTCTTTTTGCGGAAATATTGATTAAATAACTTAATTTTACAAAGTTATGAACAATTGAGCAACATCCATTATCATATCCAAAAGTCGAACAATACTAACAAAATGTCGCATATCAAAACACATTCCTACTCTCTATTAGCCATCAAAGAAATGACAATGAAATCATGAGGAGCACATATGTCTACATCATCTACTGATATGTTGTTTTCACAAGCTGTGAAGATGATGCACGTTGAGCAGCTCGTGGCATGTAATCCTCATTCGATCACACCTTCGAAAAAGACGATCATCTAAGGCGCTTTCTCCAATAAAATTATGCAGTGATGTACATGTCATTATAATCTTCTTTTGCTTCTTTATTTTTAAATTTGGTAATTTCAACAAAATTCGTTATTTCAACAAACCAAAGGATCGTTCAATCACATTATGAAGATAAGAGTGACAAAAATTGAACCGCTCCTTCCCACTTGGAGCTTGGCCCTCGTGCCATTCCGGCACATGGTATTTTTGCCCTTTGTATGGAGTTAGATACCCCTTTCAATTAGGGCATCTCCCATAGTAATCAACTTTACGTGCAAATCTGGACCTCTCTGTATTCTCGTGACTAGTCCGGGATCACGCTAGTGCTCACAGTGTCAACATCGATGAAAGATCACATCCATACAACGAATATAAGAATAACGAGTACTTTGAATAACAAATGGGACCTTATGGTCGAGTTTTACATTTATTAAGCCATGCAAGGTGACAATAAATAAATAAAGCTGCAATGAAACGAAATAAACTCCGGTGGCTCCCATCAATTTACCACAGTAACCGATCCCTCCACTTTTGTTTAGCAAAAGTGAGTACACACTGTGCCATAAGTCATACCACGTAATGCATTTATACATGATGGCTTATTCCAAAGAAATGGCTTCTGTGGTTATTTTGCAGAAATGCAACATTTGCAATTGAATACAAATAATAGATTGAAAGCATAATTCAAAACAAATAGACAATAATAAGTTAACAATTGATTTCACAAAGGACACACAGTCTAATCAAGTTCTTTCACACAGCTGAACAAGTTATCTCACACAGCTGACCCTTCCCAATTTGTTTTATGAAAAATCTACCCCTCGTGTGAAATTTCCGAGCATGTCCATAACCGAGGACGCGGCTATTCGAATAGATTGGTTTAAACACTCTGCAGAGGTTGTACACTTTACCCACACGATGAAATCAACCGGATCGAGTTGATCACAACAAAACCTTTCGAGACTTCATCTCAAACAATGACACTCTGGTGTGCTTTATGTGTAGTCCAATTTGTACACACAGCCCTTGGATCGACACACACCATTGGACAGGGATGCAGCGAACCGTCCCGCGATGTGACATATCACACCTCCAGCCCATCACACAGCTTAATTACAACCTGAGTTGTCAATGTCAAGACTCCATAACTTACTAAGTCGGGCCCGGCCCATACTAGGCATGTGGTCGTGCAAAGAAGGCCCAGTTCAATGGCGCACAAAGTTAAGTCCTTAATTGACTAAGGCAAGACTTCGATTTTCCCAAATCACAAAGTTTATATCACATGATCCACCATTCACACAGAATCCACCACTTGCCTCGGTCTAAATCTTTTCCCACCTGTTGATTAAGTGCAACACATGCCATCAACGAGTAACAAAGACACAAGACACACATTCATCACACAGTTCCATAATCACTTAGTCAAATTTATAATTGCAACTCTCACATGAAATGATGACTCGTGGCATGGCTAAGCGATCTAATCGTATCTAACCAACTCACGTTGGTGCTACAATAATACCAACTAATAATTAATCAACCTAGGGTGACAAAAGATCATGGCATACAATAGACAAGGTGGCATAACAATTTGGATTAATAACTACACCCAAAAGCATTTAAATAAATACTTGAAATAGAATGCAATACATTGAAACAAAGTATTTTGAAAACTGGGTTCAAAATGATCAAAGGTATAACTTGCCTTGGAATAGATCTAGATATTGGTCTTGGTCTTGAGGTGCTCCTTCTTCCGCAAAATTCCCAAAGTATCGGCGTCTACTCAAAACGAGACAAAAGAAATAAAACAAATAAATAACAGAGGCAAAACAAACTCCAAAAATCAAATAAAATTCACCATTAAATAGATCTGAATTTTATATGAATTTACAAATTTGAATGGGCTCAATCGGAGTTCGGATGCAAAAGATATGAGCTTTGGAAGATTTGAAAATTAATTAAACCCTAATTTGGATTTTCTCGAATTTCCTGAATTATTTTTATAAAGGAAAATCGAATTATTGCGCAATGCTTGCGTCGAGAATTTCGGAAAAGAATTAAATTTAAAATAAAAGCGCGAGGTGGGACCCATTGTGTCGGTGGCACAGCTCACGCGACTAAGTACACCGAGCCTCTGTGGATCGAGTTGGGTTGAGTGGCGCTGTGTGCGCGTGGCGCCGACGCGCGTGTTTGATCTGGCGACACCCAAGCACGCGGGCGGAGGTGGCGGCCGACACGGCGAGGCACGCCGCCGAACGCCGACGACGCCCGGCGTGGGGATCCGGCGGCGGGCGGCGGCCACGGCGGCGGCGAAGTGCGCGACTGAATCGCCGCAACTGGCGAATCAGGTGACGCGGCCGCACTTACGGCGACGACTAGAACGGCGGCGGCGACGCTGAGAGCGGCGGGCGCGCGGCCGATGGCGGACGACGAGCGGCGGCTTCGAGGGCAACGCGTCGCGCGCGACGGTAGCCCTTGACGCGGCGAACACGGGGTGGGTGTGGCGACGGCCGGTGCTCACCGACGGCGACGCAATCTGGCGAAGAAGCTTACGTGCGCGGAGGTTGGAGCTCGATTCAGTAAACGGCGCGCTTAGGGCCGAGACCTTGGGGCAAAGCGGCGGCTGGAGGCGATCCTCGTGGACGCGACGCGCTTTAAATAGGGCCCGAACCTAGAGTCTGCGTCGAGGGAGTTAGATACCCCTTTCAATTAGGGCATCTCCCATAGTAATCAACTTTACGTCACCGAAAGTGGCGCGCGGAAGAATCGGAGTCGGCGCGAGCGGGCCCACCACCAGCCGACAGAGAGAGAGAGCCTTGCGGCGATTGCTTTGATTTAAATCTTGGTTCGTGGACACGTGATCCAGAGATGGTTGTAGTTGAGGAAGATTTTCTTTGATTTTTCTTTTAAATAAATCCAGAAAATACAAATAGTAAATAGAAAATAGCAAATGACTTTGGAAAAATTCCAGAAAATTCTATAAAATATATCCAAGCATATAGAATCTAAATAAAATAATTTTGGCAACTGTTGGTGTTGGGATTAAGCACATTAAATCAATTTGTCCTTAAAGTCCATATTAAGCTTTTTAAATTAATATTCAAATAAATCCAAATGATAAATTTTCTTGCTACCAATATTTAAAAGATTTTTAAAGCTCTGAAAATTGGGATGTTACAAGTTGTCTCTAACATTCATGCCAAACTTATAATATTCTCACTCCTTCACCCTTCTCGCACATGCACTGATTGCTTTGTCTTGGTTCGTGTGTAGAGATGGTTGTTTGAGGAAGATACGACTTCTCTTCTCTCTCATGCTTCTCTTTCTTCCAGCTAGGATTTTACTGACATAGAAGAGCTAACTGACGACTGATATGGCACTATTGGAGATGCCCTTAGGGTACCCCGTGTCGACAAGATAATATTTTTCTATATATAAGAATGAAGTATCAAACATTGAATGAGCGGATTGATGTAGGCGGGGTGCCCGATATTTCGATGAGATTGATAACTATCGATTATGGTGGAGGTGACTCTCGCGATTCGATTACAACCATACAACGACGCTTGCGCCTTAGCAATCGTTGAACCAACTCCAAGATGTTATTGACCTTGCTGGAAGCGCGATCAACCTGAACACGAAGTTCAATTCCTGCGAGCAATCAAAGAACTAGCAAGAATAAGATGTATGCAATCTGATATTGTGAATAATATTGTAGTGTATATAGTGTTGAAAACAAAGGTGGGATCCCGAAGGCTGTCTTGACAGGTGGTCGTCCGACACAACTGAAGAACAGAAGTTTGCACAATAGCTAAACCTAAACTCAACGAAATCCGAGTTCTAGCAAAGGGAGACAGCGGCTCCTATATAGGGAGATGGCCAGGGGTGGCGGCCAGCGAAGTGGGCGCACGCCCCTAGGGTTACAAGGCCCATGGGCCCAAGTGGAGGTGGCACAACACCTTTTTGACCCGGGCTCATAAATAGATATATACAATTTTGATAATTGTGGCCAGCTCGGATGGAATTTGATGATGAGCTTGGATCTGTTGGAAAGTAGACTTGATAAGCTTTCTATGAAGTCCAGAAATGCCCCAAACGGAGTCCGTATGAAGAAGTTACGACCGTTTAAACTTTGTACTGTCACAACAGTTCGAATCCGAATCCAGAACGAGCCCAACTCGAACTCTTGCTTGACTTGGACCCAAAGTGACGTGGTAATCTCTATTATGCCTTCCATGCATGTCCATGACTCCACATGCCTCTCCTTGGTCCTTTCCAATGTTCCTAAGCATAATTAAACCACTTGCATTAGGTAGCGGTCTATTCTCAGTAATATATAAATATAGGAATGAATTCACCTGGTAATTAAGTTGGTAAGCACGAGCTCGGGTAAGAGGTCCTTGTACTGGTTGTGGGTGAGTTGTGTGTGTAGGCGCGGTTGTATCCATGGTAGGGATGTCCTCATCACGGATGACAAAAAATATTTATCACATAAAAGACATAAATTACCTTCAGGAGGATGTGGAAAATAATATGAATACTTCAAGAGAGTATTGTTGAATATGCGACTATGCGAGAATCATGTGCAACTCGAGGCCATCCGGCTACAACGATTGTGAACCTCATGTCGAAGTCACAGACAACCATCACATTTTGAGTAGCATAACCATGGCGGCCGATGTGGGTAATCTGGTCCGCCTTAGGCACAATGACAGCTATATGTGTGTCATCTATTGCACCAATGCAATTATTGAAGTGGGGTGCACAACAAGGATCTTCAAGTCTTGGATGAACTGTACTAAACTTGGGATCTTAAGGTTTTATGATGTCTTTACCTAAGAGTTCAATGCACTTCAAGACTTCAGTGAACTTCCTAAATATTATTTCAGTTGACCACTTAAAGTGGTTCTCTACTTGGCTAAATGATTGAGGGCCACCACATGTCTACAAGAACATACCTAGAGCTTCTACATAATTAATCTCTATTGTCGAGTTCAAGCTATATTTTTGCACCAAATACCGGGTACAATAATTTAAAACTTTGTCAAGATCCTACCTTTATTGTTGAGCCCACCAATCATCGTTAGCCACAATTGTTCCCTACACAACATTCCATCCTAGACCTGCTGCTGCATACTTCAAATCTTTCCATATTGAGAACTTGGTCTTTAGAGAGTCCCAATGATTTTTGAATTGCTTATTGTCATACAACCTTCCTGTCTTTGCAAGGAATTTTCCAGCTAGGTTTTTGTATCGCTTGACATTCAAATGACCAGTTGGCCTATTTTTAGTAATAACCTCATAGGCACATATATCACAAAAATGTTTTGTTGGCCAAACAGTGCCACGTTACAACAGGGTTCTTAACAACTCTGTTCATCTAGTGCACAAGTCACATTTTACTGTTAGTATTTCAAATTTGAAGATTCATTAGTTTTCATATTCAGACTCTAAGAACCATCTACTGATACAAAATTAGAGATTGTACAGATGCATAGAAATTAACTCAGCTCGTTACACTATGTAAATTCATTGCAAAATGTTTACCAACAAACTCATTACACTATGTAAACTCATTGCATAACTGTGTCAATTTCAAGTTTTTATATAATATTGGATTCATACATGTCCTCAAACAGAAACATATGCAAAGATTCAGAACTATGTGCCATGATCTACAACAAAAATATATGCATAAATGTCACTTTTCTTTCTCAAGAACAGATTATAAATTAAAGGTAGGGGCAGAAGAAGTACTAGGTGACATGATCTACAACAGAAATATATGCAATGATTCAGCACTATGTTTATGTAAGATCTTCTATTAGACACTTATGTTGGTGGTCGTGTTCTACAGTCTACGACCAGCTCGTATCTCTATACGACTAGTCTGGATCTAGTCGTATCACCATACGACTAGACTGGATCTAGTTGTATCACCAGACGACCAGTCCATACCTGGTCGAACTTAATCATCAACAGTCAATAAAAGATACTCTCACTATATGTTCTAAACCATGTTTCCCCAAAACATCATATAGTGAGTTCAAGATCCCAAAAAAAAACATTAAGTCCTAGTGAGCTTTGGCATCACTGCTAGAAACCTAGTGATTTTAGGTAGACAAGCTCTTGCTAATCATATCACATATGACTTTTGTCTGTTGGGCGGCATCTCTATGCCCCGGCAACCAACGGTACTATGCCTCAAGGCCCAAAACCCTTTTGATAGCCTTGTCAAGTTAAACCAATACCATGCATGTGAGTCTCCCACACCCATCCTATCTTATTAAGATAGTTAATAACACTCTACTTTGGCAGACCTACCAAATAACGATCAAAATCATGATGGACGCATGAATTAAAAATGTATCAAATTAACTTAATTTTTCTTGAGGGATACTATTCTACCATGTTAAAACATCGAATGATAAAACATGATCAAATAGCATGATGGAATAAACATTCACAGATAACCAAATTAAACTATGAAATAGTATGACCCTTAACATGACGATCTCCATCACCATGCTTTCTGTCCTCTGTCCATCATGCTTGAAGTCTTCGACCGTATTCGTCTACTAAGCAATTACTCCTAAGAGCTAGTAATGAATTACAGACGATAATATCAAATATCACATGTCGGTACGCAGACCGTTATACAATAAAATGTAACTCGATGGCTATCTCACAGCATGACACGTAGGCCATGAGAAATCCATTCATGTATCACATACACAATGGGCCATACTATTCACATCAACCCCTGTAAAAGCGAGTTATGCATAGAATCTAATTCTATCGGTGACATGAACACATAATACTATATAACGCGGTTACGACCACGGCGGTCCTGCTAGCCACTTAGCAGGCGGAGTTTGAAGGGGCAGCGCCCTCGGAAACCTTTTCTGGGACATGAATCTTATTCACATAACCGAGCCTCAGAAATCATCATATTAATCATATTAACCTTATTCCAAACCAATCTGACTACTACCTTGATACGACCACTCACTGCGGCATACTCTCATGGCAGAATTTCGACCGGTAGGAGTATCATGCAAGGTAGTTGTAAACAAGCACAATAAACCATCTGGTTTTTTTAGCTCATGCTTCCTCGTAAACCCATCTACTACCGCTGAAACCCAATCGATCTTATCGACCAGCGCTTAGAACGTTCCATCCACATAAACTGATCTAGGTTACTAGACCAAACAATAATATATCCAATCTACTATTGCTATATATCCAGTATATGCGACCGATCTAGATAAAAAACTATGCAGGATGGCTCTCATACCACTGTTGGGATACAGGTAGGCTACGTTAGCTGACAATTCAAAAATTCTACCATATAAACCAGGATGCTATTCAAGCAAGAGATCATAGATCGTTACCACCAGACGCGCAATGCAGCAGAAGAAGAGTTGGAGCATCCTGGTCCAACGAAGAGCGCTTTGAAGTAGTGGTCGTAGTCGATCTTCCACCATGGTCGATCGTCTAGTGGAGTCGATCAACCTTGTAGTCGATTGTCCAGCGTCCTCGTCGCCAATTTTCTCCTCCAGCAACCGATCACTTTCTTTGCAAAGTTGCGGATTGTCCTCAAGCGCAACATCAACCGTAGCAGCGCCTCTACGGTATCCACACGTCTAGGGTAGGAACGTCGTACGATGGTGTGCTAGCACCAAGTCACACGGGAAGGCTCTCTCAAGAAGATGGCGGCTAGGGTTTGGAGCAACTCACGTATTGTCTATTACGCCTATCTCCCCATTGCATCAAGCATCTCCTTATATAGTGCCCGTGATGGATCCTATCCGAACACGTTTAACAAATCGTGTCTGTACTGGTTTGTTTTAACCCGTTAATTGTGTGACTCTGTAGGTTCATGCGTAGTTCGGTTGTGACTCAGAAACCCTTTCCGACCACGAGTCGTTAGTGGTACTTAGCAGGACAAAACTATTCCCGAATATACACAAATTATATCAGACGAATCTTAATGCAATATGATCTATGAACATCTTCTTATCACTAATGATGTAACACCCTGGCTATTCGGAAGCCAAGATGTCACGCAAAACTATCAAACTACTAAGAATAGCATTCAAGCTGGATTATACAGATTCAATCAACAATAATTTCTAAAGAATGACAATAAACGATCACCAGATTCATGGAAAAGAATGGATAAACAGTTATAATACCACGAACAGTCAAGCAATACCAAAGTTGGATTATTACAAATCTGGAAATTTATTTAACAAGTTGGCTTGACTGAAAGGTAATAATAATTATTCTGGTTGGATAAAAGTGAAGTGCGCAGTCGAACTACCCCACCAAAACATCTTGTCTTCTCCTCAATTACCTAATTAAAACATACAAAGCAAGGGTGAGTCGAAGACTCAGCAAGTACATACAAGAATAATCAAACATAGAGTGGACAACACAATCCAGTTGAATTACGAACAAATCTTGGAACATATATATGATTGAATGGATAGAATGAAAGAATGCATTGAAGGAATGGACTAATCACAGCTTATACCGGTATAGCGAGTGTAACACCCGTCGGTGTTCACTTAAAGTTACCGTATGAAGAACGTTTCATACGGGTGTCCAACGTGGCCCACATTGGAATGGTGGATCACACGTACCCATTCGGAATTGATGGGTTTTCAAATGCCCATCTTGGAATTGATGGGTCTTTCAAATGCCTATCTTTGGAATTGATGGGACTTACAAAAAGAATCCACTTAGTGGTCATAATGAATTTTATGAATGAACATGATGATTTCTCATGGTATGAATGAATATCACACATTAGTGGAAAAGGCACATGTCATTCAACAACAGGTGTAAACAAGTATAAGTATGCATTCCCATACAACATAATATATCAAGAATACCACACAAGTTAGTTACATGTAATGGAATGCAACCACTGAAATGAATGCTAATTCTTTAATCACAAGAATCATCTTCTTGAAATGAAATAAACATCAGGATGGATAGAAAAAGGCATTCACAATTTATCCCGACATCAAGCAAACAATTGGAAACATCACCAAACAGCATAGGGTACTTGCCTTTCGCGATGTGACGTAATAGGAGGACACGAATATGCCCCTCCACTCACCGCCTCACCGCCTACACAAATGTATAATCGAAATAAGAATAACAAGGTATGACATTGCTTCAAGAACCCTTCCATCCCCTCTATCTCTCCCACACAAACAACGGGATCAATTTTACCAAGTTTACCCAACAGCCTGATTACCGCTAAACTGGCAGCGATACTAGAAAAATCACCATTAATTATCTGTAACTCCAAAAGACCTGAAACCAGTGCCCAACTACTTTTAACAGCCCAGGCTACAAAACATTAGTTGGTGGAATCCCCTGATTCGGCGAAAACAGAGGGCTAATTATCAGCTAAACACAACCCATCTCGTCATCCGAATACGATCGAGATAAAGAAAATAGCGTAACTTTCAACCTATTGATCCAATGAGAATTATTCTTATCAGCTTAGAAAGATAATTTTAAGGGCTAAAATAACTTAGTTGGGTTAAGGTTTTGATTCGGCCCCTAATTTGAACAAAACCGAGGGACAAACCTACTGACCTCAGTTTTCATACAGACCGGACAGTTCGTAATCAAAAATTCATATCTCCCAAACTACAGATCTGATTTTCCTGATCTCGGTGCCAAAAGAAATATAACGTTCCCAGGAATAAAACTCTAGAAGGGCCAAACCCCAGATTCGGCCTCTACAGTAGTCTAAACAATAGATGAAAACACTAACATTTATCTGCCCAGAATTCAGAACAGTGGTAAATAAAATATCATAACTTTCATTATACAGATCCAATGGAGATGATCTTTATCAGTTTTGAAAGATAATTTAAAGGGCTACAATAACTTATTTGGGTGGAGGTTCTGGAAATGCCTCTAACTAAATCAAAACCTAGGATCAAGCCGACAGATCCTTCTCGTCAGACAGACAGAACATCGCGCACTAAAAAAATCATATCTCCTAAACCGTAAGGCGGAATCACGTGATCTCGGTGGATATGGAAAGCTAAGAACAATACCTACAACTTTCTAAGAGATGGACAGGACATAAAACGAACGCATCTTACCCAAAATCGACGTACAAGGCGGCGCACAGCAAGGGGGAAGGGGGGCGGCGGCTCCAAAGGGGGGAGGGGGAGAGAAATGTGGAGTTTAGGGTTTGCGTGGTGGGAACCCCCCCTTGTGGCCGGCCACCACATGGGCCCCTCCTGGGCCGTGGTCCGCCCAGGTTGCCGTGAAATCACAGAAAACCCCCTGGTGAAAAGATGATTCTGGTTTTTTTCCCGATTAGCTCCCTCTTCCGAAACTTCTTCTAATAAGCCGAATCACCTTCGGGGTATTACAAATGACCAGCTCGTATCTCTATACGACTAGCTCATATTTGGTATAGACCAGTTCGTAACTCCTTACGATCAGATTTCGAACACTTAGTGATCATGTTCGACCAGCCTACGACCAGCTCGTATCTCCAAATGACTTATCCGTATCTGATCGAACTGAAAGACCAACTCATGTATTCTCCCTTTGCCTCACGATATCTAGTTGAACTTCAGGTCATACATGGACTGTTCAATACTTTCTCGATCAAGTGTTGGATAACTTCACGTGGTCGAATTCTTCGACCACTAGTGGCATGGCCATGTACTTTCTTTATCCAACCACATCAAGAGACCCAGAGATATCTCTCCTGGTATGTTAGGAGGGGTAAATTCCATATTCGACTAGTCACATTCCTCCGCATATTTCTTAGCATACCTAAAGGCTACCTTTATAACTACCAAGTTACAAAGTAGTGTTTGACAACCCTAAAGTGTACTCTTACGCATGTAGGAAACCATGCTGATCTTAGGTCTAAGTATTATACATCATCATTGCTTGAGACCAACTGATGACACATGAGATCATAACAATCTCAGCAGTGTCTCAAGGTGGGTCAATCCAACACCATGTTCTCTAACATGTGTTCATATTATTGATTTGATATCCCTATATCCATGACCGTATAGACCGGTGAAATATGGTCATCAATCAATACATGTGCTGGCCGATAGGATCACTGGTGTTCCGACCTGTGACATACGACCAGAGATACATTTGGAATGACATCATCATAAGTTAAAAGAGCTTCACTAACAAGTCACATACTCGTTAATATTTATAACAGATGATTCATTCAAGGAACATAATAACACTTATTCAATAACTTATAAATATAGAAGTGATACAATCATCTATTTGATTGCCTCCAGGGCATATCACCAACAATTGGGGCCATTGGTCCATGGATCAAGTCCACAGAGTTGGGCTCGGGTTCATGGTGAACCTGGTTCACAAAACAGTGCATGACAAGGTGGGTCCACAGGTAAGTGACTTGGTTCACGTGAACCCTGTCCACATGGTATCGGTTTTAGGGTTTGGGTTAGTGGCTGACACGTAGGCGATGACAAGCATGCCACATGTGCACGGGCGCTGAGGCGGCGAGGATGGGCAGTGACGTGGTAGCGAGGTGGCAGGTGACGTGGGCGATGACCTGGCGTGGGCGACATGGCACGGAGGGACGGTGGCGCTCGAAGCTCACCAGCTCGCTGGAGCTAGGGTTCATGGCGGAGGCAACCAAGTGGCAAAACGAGATGAGGGTGACGAGGCGCAAGTGGTGACACAGGTGCGGCGGTGAGAGACAATGGCAATCGCCGGTTGAAGAATCTGGACCCGCCATTATGAGTTAATGGGGTATTTTGGTGATTAATGATAAATCTATTTATGAGACTAACACCTTGATTGTTATATCTATTGTTCAGTCTACATTGGATGAAAAGGTGAAAATCAAAGAGGTATGCATTCAACATCATATTCCTATATCTTGTTGCATTCCTCGAATCCAAAATATAGTTTGAACTCTGCTAAAAGTCTAACTTGAATATGTGCAAATATTTTTATTACACATTCGTGTATGCACATATTGAGGGGGAGTTCACTCTATATTTGTGGTTTCATTAGTATTGATCCATATTGTTTTATCCACATATATTAAGGATCTTTACTTTGAAACATATCAAATGGGTATATAACACTTGTGTAGTTCATATATACTCATATGACTTTATATTCAATTATTTGCAATTGTGATGGTTGTCATTAATTACCAAAGAGGGAAAGATTGTAGTATCTTAACCCACCATTGTGTGTTAATGGTATGCTGTGGTAATTAATGACAACCATGTTATGAGACTAACATTTTCCATGAGTTGGTGAATTAGCTTGAGTTCCATGATGATGATGACTGGAGATGACATTATGAGTTGATCGACATCAAGTCAAACTTCAAGAAGAGGATGTATCATGTGTGGATGCATATCAAGATCTCGAAGAGGAGATAATCTTGAATTGATCATCAAGTCAAGACAAGACCCATCATGTGTTGATGGAGGGCACGTAAAGAAGATCATGTGTTGATAATATACAAGTCAAGATCCGGGATGAAGGATGTCATCATGTGTTGATGAGCATCAAGACAAGATCTCGAAGTGAAGAAGATCATCATTTATTATGATATTCAAGTCTAGAACCCGGACTTGAAGTAAAGATGTACGTCATCAATTTTCAAAAGAATGCTCAAGGCAAATGTATAACTAGCTAGGGTTAATGATGTGTTTCTAGTCTTTGACCGGTCTTGTTGTTTGGTTGGAGACCGGATTGCTAGTATAGATTGCCGTACTATTAAGAGGGGTCTTGACTTGTAGTTTGAGTTAGTCATGTGTTGATAGCTCTTAATCTTTGCTCTAGCTCTCGTTAGCAGGTTTCCTATATTTGCCAATGTGTTTTGCAAATAGTTGAGGCTCATGTATAATCCTTGTAGCATGTGACTTTAGTTTGCGAATGTATTTTGGAAAAGGTTTAAGTTCATGTACCTTATTCGTTGTGGTAATGATTCTAAAAGTTGGCAAATATGTTTTGTAACTTGTTAAGAATCTTGCTTTCATCCCTTGTGTGTATCTTGTGTCAATTGACAAATGTGTTTTGCAAATTGAGTTGAAACAAAGTTGCAATATGTTTTCAGCCATGTTGACAGTGGGCGGTCTGACCGCCCATGTCAGTCGGTCTGACCAGTGGGATATCGGTCTGACTGCCATGTGTTGGCTGGTCTGACTGGTCTCTGGTCAGCGGTAAGACCGCTTGCTTCGTGTGGTATGTTTTTTTTTCCTGAGAGACACCTTTTGGAGCATGTTTTCTCCCCAGGAAGGCGGTAGTACCGTGGTTCATTTTGCGGAACTATCGCATCGCGGTAGGACTGCATAACCTGAGCGGAAATACCGCACACCGGAAGTATTGTTTCTTAGTTGGCGGTATGTTATCTCTAAAGAGGGCCAGTTTTGGATCTCTAAGGGAAGCGGTAGTACAGCCCTATTTGAACGGAGCTGCCAGAGAGCAGAACTACTACATATTCAACGGTGGTAGTACCGCGCCGTTTTTCAACAGCTAGTTTTATAGCCGTTGGAGTTAGGGCGGTCTGATCGGTCATTGGTTGGCGGTCTGACCGGTTTTCCCTGGTATTATGAAGATTCTCCTCCAACAGCTTGTTTCCTTGGTGTGGGTAAAAATACCCCCTTATGGATGGTTGTGGGAGAGTTCCTGGTGCCATATTCATTCCCTTGAGCAAAGAGCAAACCCCCTCCTCTCTTTTGTGCATGTGTTGCACTTAATGAGCTTATAGAGCAAACCCTAAGTGCGTGTGTTGCATTAGGTAGTGGATTGTGTATCTACTTGAGCTTAGACACTTGATTTGTTCAAGTGAGCGTCTTCGGCTTGTTACTCTTGGTGTTTGCCAACATCTAGACGGCTTGGAGGAGTTGCGCCGGTGATCTTCTCAAAGAATGTTGTGAGAAGACCCGGTGATTGTGAGTGGTTTGGTGCTCGCTATCTCTGGAGTGGAGGAAGAGCAACCCCGAGTGGATCGAGGTGTTGGTTCGTGTTGGAGCCGGTCCAAGTGGTTGGACTTACCTCGGAGGTGTTGGCTCAATTTGTGGAACTGCCCAACGTGGTTGGGCTTACCTCAACGTGGATTAGGGGAGACTAGTAACTCTCCGAACACCACGGTAAAACATCGTTGCATCATTGCGGTTTGCTTCTTGTGCTTTACTCTATTGCAATTTACATTTATAGAATTAAATTGCTCACATGTATTTGTTTGTGTGATATCATTATCAATAGTTTTAGAATTTTTGGTGAACTTAGTAAAGACTAGTTGATTTAGGTTTTAATTGTGAAGAACCAAATTGTTGTTAGCTTCCACATTAGAAATCGATTTTAGCCAAAAGATTTTTAAAACTGCCTATTCACCCCCTCTATTCACCCCGCAAAGGGTGGCGGCGCTGAGTCCTGGGCAGACATGGCACAGGCACGGGCGCGCGCGTGGGCACTGGCTCGGGCTGGACCAGGCGTTGCGGGAAGTTGGGCCGGGCCGGGCAAGGAAGAAAAGGGAAGTAGGCCGATCTAATTCAGCACACGAAGGAAAAAGAAAATAGACATTGATTTTAGAATCCAGAAATTGATTTAGGAATTAAAGAAAAGGTTGGAAATTCAAATGAGATCAAATAAATTGCAAACAAACTAGGAAAAATTTAAGAAAATATAGAAAATTGCTCAGAACATAAGGAAGCCAAATAACATTAGTTTTGAATTAATTTAAGTTCACTTTAATCAAATTATTATTTTTAATTTCAAGAAGTTCTATTTAAGTTTTATTAATTCAAATAAAATTAGTGAAATTTTCCAGGGACTTAAACTACTCAAAAGATTTTTGAAAAGTCAATTTTTGGGACGTTACATTCACCAATCAGGAAGACAACCTGAGGAGAAGCAAGATGAGAAAGGGAGATGGCATCATGCTAAGGCCAAGAGGAAGGTGTGGGAGGTAGGCCGGGGTGAGGAGAAGGAACTTGGGCCAGCACATGGCGTTATACTACGTGGGAGTCCGGGTGTGAGGACATGGGTTGTGAAGCAAGGAAGAGCATGAGCCAAGGTAGGTGTGGGCCAAGGCTACCACATGGGCTTTGGCCAAGGTGGGTGCCGGATGGGCTAATACAGCTGGATGCGCCAGCCAAGGGCAAGACATACCATCGCATGGACCAAGCTTGGAAGCACACGGCCCAAGGTAGGGGTCTAGCCAGGCCAAGACATGAGGGGGGGGGGCAAATGGACTCCAAAACAAACACCAAAAACCAAATTGGAGCCCTCTCCAAAAATCTGTCCAAACTCAATTCCGAATTTGAAGCGATTTCAATCCGAATTGGGCTTTATGAGTTAAGAAATTTTGTGAGCTTGCGTGTCTAGTTTATAGGCCGAATTATACATACCATTTTGTCCATGTATATTTTATTTTGAGTTTAAATTCTAGAGTCCCAACCGTTTGCGTTTAGGTTTTGTAATCAGATTCTAGAGTATGAATTGAAGTTTGAGTCGTGTTTGCCCATGTTTGGCCGAATCTAGGGGGATGGTCCCTATTTAAGTGTGGTAGCTGACCCTAGCATGAGGGGAGTTTGGATTACGAGTTTTTGAATAAAAACAAAAAAGCCACTTGGCACCAAGAATCGTGTGTTCTTAAGATGCATTGCTGAATTGAGAGAGATTGTGGGAAGAGAGAGGCTTTAGTCGAGAGAGGAAGATAATCATTGGTTGTTTGATTTTGGCACAAGTATTGAACCCCTGTTCCTGGATTGAACCGAAGGCATCTACTAACCTGTCTTTGCAATTCGATCAAATCAGATCAGTTTGTTAAGTTATTGTCTGTTGTTTATAATCCTCAAGGTTTAGCACAACTAGAGATTGAAGATTTGCTATCTAGGGATTCAGGTATTGTTCACGCCGTATGGTACTATTCACACTCGTGGGTATTGTTCACCGAGGCTATTGTCAAGTACCATGAAAGATTGGGCCAATAATTTGGGATCTTTCAAATCAACTAGTTGGATTTTTATTAGCTGGTATCAGAGCTTCAGTTGATCACAATACTTTATTGTACTAGAGATTGAAGATCGACATAGCCGACACGAAGGACATGAAGGTGATCATGCAATTTTGTGAATTGGAGCGAAGTGAGGAGAATCCACTACAGGAGCTAGGCTACTTATTCCTCAACCGATGTTGAGTGGGGAATACAGATTGTGCCATGATGATCGATAATGGAGGTTTGACAAATGCTGCAAGCCAAACACTTATGGATAGATTGGGGTTGATCACAAAGACGCATCCAGAGCCATATTGATTGCTTTGGAAGTTCATGCACATCCTGATCACAAAACAAGTAGAGGTAAAGTTTTCTTTAGATGGGTATACTGCTGTTGTTACTTGTGATGTGATTCCTATGCATATGAGACTATGTTCATTAGTGTTTCACACCGATTGGTTGAAAGAACAACACATACAAAGTTACATCACGACCCGTCATGTGATACTGTTTTCCTTGGAGAGGAATGTGAAAGGAGATTGCATCTTGGTCATCGCCGAGGTACCTTGAAGATAGACAATGACGTGACAAGGTCCAAGATGCCATTGAAGAGCAATGACGAAAGCTAAAGGCGAAAAAGTGGGAAGAAGAAAGGTTAGCCGAGTAAGAAAAGAAGAAAACAACGATGGTGTCCCTTCTTTCTACCCATGGACACAAGAGGAGGGGTCCTCTCATGATGGAAAAACCAATAACGAGGCACCACAAGACGGTCTTTATATACTGACCAAGACGGTTTGGGTTGATAAATATGGCTATTGTCTATAAAGGGAAACAAAGAAACGTGTTTAAATCTGAATGCAAGATCAAAGAGAAGGTTTGCAAACTTATCATTGATGGTGACAACTACAACAACATCATCAACAAGGATTTTATGCAAGTTTTGGGATGGTCAACTTGGCGGTATCCTCAACTATACTATGTGCAATAGTTGCACAATGTTGGTAAGTTAAAGGTCATTCACCGTGTTACAACTCAATTTTTAGTGGGTGATTACGAGGACAAGATGGAGTGTGATGTCATGCCCATGCACGCATGTACTTGCTGCTGGGATGTCCGTGACAATTAGACCGCAACTCTACACTCCATGGGAGGACCAATAAGTACTATTTGGTGTATCAGAGCATATCATATACCCTGTGTCATATGCCGAAGAGTGCTATACGTATTGAGGAGATCGTCGCTGAAAAGACAATCGTGAAGACTACCCCAAAACCAAGGATGGTTTCGCTTGAAGGTGGAGGGGATGATACGACCCAAGTACTACCACAATGTTGGTATGCATCCCTAAATTGCAAACTAGTACTAAAACTCAAATAGGTGCTTTTTGCAACATGAGGGAAAGGAAGGAAGCTTGCAGCGGCCACAACAAAACCTATCCATTTGGAGAGTTTCCATTCAGCTAAAGGAAGTCCTAGCCAAGGTGGGAGACAAGTTCACCAAGGAGAAAGACAAGCTAAGGATAAGCAAGCTGAGAAAGGGAGACAACATCATGCTAAGGCCAAGAGGGAGGTGTGGGAGGCAGGCTCGGGCAAGAAGGAACTTGGGCCAGCGCATGGAGGTATGTCGTGTGAGAGTCTGGGTGTGAGGACATGGCCTGCGAAGCAAGGAAGAGCATGGGCCAAGGTGGTCGTGAGCCAAGGCTACCACACGGGCTTCGCCTAAGGTGGGTGCCGGATGGGCCAAGGCAGCGGCATGGGCCAGCCAAGGGCAAGACAAATCACCGCATGGGCCAAGCTTGGAGGCGCACAGCCCAAGGTAGGGGGCCAGCCAGGCCAAGACATGAGGGAGGGAAATTGGACTCCAATACAAACACCAAATCCTAATTGGAGTCCTCTCCAAAAATCAGCCCAAAGTCACTTCCGAATTTGAAGCGGATTTCAATCCGAATTGGGCTTTATGATTTAGGAAATTGTGTGGACTTGCATGCCTAGTATTTAGGCCAAATTATACATACAATTTCGGCCATATATCTTTTATTTTGAGTTTAAACACTAGAGTTCGAATCGGTTGCGTTTAGGAGTTGCAATCGGGTTCTAGAGTCCGAATTGAAGTTTGAGTCGTGTTGGCCCATGTTTGGCCCAATCTAGGGGGATGATTCCAATTTAAGTGTGGTAGCTGGACCTAGCATGAGGGGAATTCAAATTATGAGTTTTTGAATTAAAACATAAAAGCCACTTGGCACCAAGCATCGTGTGTTCTTAAGATGCATCGCTGAATTGAGGGAGATTGAGAGAACAGAGAGGCTTTAGCCGAGAGAGGGAGATACTCGTGTGTGGTTTGATTTTGCCGCAAGTCAAGGACCCCTGTTCTTGGATTGACTCAAGGCATCTACTACCCCATATTTGCAATTTGATCAAATCGGTTCGGTTTGTGAAGTTATTCTCTGTTGTTTCTAATCCTCACGGTTTTGCACAACTAGAGATTGAATATTTGCTATATAGGGATTTGGGCACTGTTCACACCATGTGTACTGTTCATCAAGGTTATTGTCAAGTACCGTGAAAGGTTAACATGTTCTGTAGCCATACAAAATTTCAAGACTAAACTTGATTGCATTAGTGATATACAAAAAAGACAAATACTTGGCGCATAGTAGCCAATGATATTGAAATTCTGTAATATGCCCTCCCCTATTTGTGGTTTTTTGAGACATTTTCTAAATATTCCAGACATGAGTTTTCACATACTTGCAACATTTATACCATTTTTACGCGATATTTTCCCATTCAAACTATGACCTAAACTTGTAGCAAGTTGTACTCTAGTGAACAACAAAACTATAATTGTTGACCGATCAATCTTCCTATCTCTTGAGTCAATAATTAAGTCATGGTACAATTAGGGGATTAAACAAGTGTGTTTGATAAGTCTATAATGGTATGGTCAAGTTTATCCCTAAGACTAGAGGTGGACATTGGGTCGAGCCGTGCCGGCCCAGCCCGGGCCCACCGTGCTTCGGGCCGTGTCGTGCTATGCAGCTCGACCCGGTCACCCCACCGTGCCGTGTCAGCCCACCTCACCTCCGGCCAGGCCCAGGCATGGCCCAAAGCCCGTCGTGCTGTGCCAGCCCAAGCCCAGCCCTAAATAACTATAGATGGCGGAGGCGGTGATGGCGGTGGTGACCGCCATCTTCATTCCTCTTGTACCCATCTCATTAAAAACCTAGTTAAAAATTGAATTAATTAGTAAAAACATGGGCACGTAAATATTTTGGGGAAAATTGATTTTTTCTTGATATTTTACAGATACAATGTTACTGCCTCGTTAAAAACCTTACGCCCCAGAGTGGGGTTCCCCGAGTAAGAAAAAGAGTACAGTAACAACATGCGTACATACTAACAACTCATCAATATCGAGATCGTTCATGCATTCGAGGTAAGTGTACGCCAGCACGATCTCAAGATCCTCCAGTTGATGTTGTTGCCGCTTTTTAGCCAATTAACAGTCCTTGGCGCATGTGATTGCTTCCACCATCCTAGGCGTGAGTGATGATCTTCTTTCTTCAATTATTCTCCCTGCCATGCTGAACGTTGCTTCTGAAGAGACAGTGGACACCGGCACCAGCAGAACATCACGTGCAAAATGTGAGAACACATGAAATATCTGCTTGTTGTTCTTCCACCACTCGAGCAAGTCTATCTTTCCACCAGAAAGATCAGGATCGATGTTTACAAAATCATGCTCCAGGTAGTGGTTTAGCTTTGAGACAGAATTCCACAAGGGGGTTTCCTGAGACTGAGAGGACGAAGAACTAGACTTGCCCTTTAGTTTCTTCCACAAGTGGGATGTCAAACTTTTCTTTCCTTGTTGCGTCTGCTATGGGGCCTCCGATCTCACGCTGTTGCCGAATTTGTCATGATACATGCGGAAAATACGAAAAAACTCTTTTTGACATATGCGAAAGCTTTCGAGTAATCAAGACCGAGGCATTCACCTATTCTCTCCATACCGATCTGCAAACATGGCAACTTTTTTGTAGGATCGAAAATGATAGCAAATCAATACACGTGTGAAATAGAACCAAAATATTTAATAAATTTTTCTCCATTAGTGCGACAGCATGACCTAAAAGGGGATCATTCCTAGATTTGACAATCTTATCTGTAATTAACCAAATAAATTCTATAACTAAGGGAGAGGTAGGGTAATAAATACCAGATAACATCTTTGTTGCTTTATAAAAAGGTTTTAAAAACTCTCAAAAATGACTAGCAATCTGCCAATCTGAATTAGTAACTACCAATTCATTGTCTTAAGAGTTAGCATTGATAAAAATGGATATGACATGTTCATACCCTTGTAACTTCTTTAACATGATATAGATCGAGTTCCACCTCACCTTCATGTCAAGACCGAATTTTTTTGGCTCCTTCCCATTGGCCGCGCAGTACTCCGCAAACCTAGCTGCCACTTATGGGGAATTTGTGAGGTAGCGAACGGCGTCGCGGACACTATTCAAAAATCCGCCAATCGCTTGCATACCATCTTGAACAACAAGGTTCAAGATATGGCATATAGATCTCTGGTGGAGAACATAACTACTAATATACGTCTGCAATCTTGGGGTGAGGATGTTCATAGTAGTAATATTCGCTGATGCGTTATTAAGAGTTATAGAAGCAATCTTATTATCTATCTTAAAATCTTCAAGTACGCATAGTATACGCTCGGCAATGGCATCTCCCGTGTGTGATTCGTTAATTACCTTAAATCCTATGACTCTCTTATTTAGCTTGTAATTATCATCTAAATAATGGGCTACAACACTAAGGTATGCACTTCTCTGATGTGATGATATCCAGATGTCCGAAGTTATAGCAAAAGAGAACTGAACTTGTAGGAATAGTTCTTTTAGCTCTACTAGTTCCTTATGATACATCTGTAAAATATCAGATGTAGTGGTTCTCCTACTAACATGTTGATGTATCAGGCAAAAGTCGCGTTGGATCATTCTTTCGAACGCGCGACTTTCACCCATCCTAATCGGTTGATCTTCCGCAACAATATATCTAGCAATTTCCTCACGGGCAGAAAGCGGGTTGTATACCCAAGTATTTACAGAGCCATCGGCCTTGAAGTTTAGCTGCGTTTGTACTCCTCCCCCTCGGCTCTGCGCCCAGATCTTGCGCAATCATGCTTTGTAGTGCCGGTTCAAGTGCTCTGTCCCTGTAGCTGTACGAGCAGATAATTTAGCTTGGCAATAATTACAGGTTGCGATATCTACCGTTTGGCCGTCTTGGATTTTCTGGCTCCAGGTCATATGCTTATAGCAATTCACCCTTCGTCCAGACCCGCCAATGTTGCCGTCCGTGGACCCGGGAGAGAACTCTGGAGCCCCCATTGGCTCCGGACCGCCCTGGTACTCCTCGTAGCCCTCCGTACCGGCCATACGACGGTCATCCATGCCGTAGTCTCCCATGATTGGCGAGAACTGGTGAGCATCAACCGGTGTTGGAGCAGGAGGAGGATTAGGGGAGCGGCGGCGAGAGCTTACACTAAATCGTCCTGCTGTCCTTTTTGTGCTCTGACTCCTCGGTAGCATACTGCTCGGGAGCTCCTTGGTGCTCTGACTCCTTGGTAGCATAATGGAAGGATCGATGGTGAATAAATGGGAGAGAGTAGATGTATGTTGAAGAAATAAGAAGAGTAGATGGATGATGAATAAATGAAAGTTGATTTTTGTATAGTGAGGAAATGAGGTCACTGAGTTGATTTTTGTATCCACGGTGAGCACGACGAATGCTTGGTCATTTTATAGGCACGGTGAGTTGCCAAACGTTGAGCTTCCGAACGTTGCATGTCCTGTCTTCCTTCCTAATCCCCATTGTCTCTCGTGATTGAAACTGTGCTTGCCCGTTTGAAATCAAAACCGATTTGAAAGGAAGCAAAAATTGTCCGAGATTCCCTGCCCCCAGATTCCCTCTGCCCCCCCTCTCTCTCTCCCCACATCGCCCCCTCCCTCGGTTTCTCCCCCCCCCCCCCCCGTGACCCCGACCCCATCTCGGCCCCTCTTCCCTGGTTTCTCTCTCTCCCTCTCTTTTTCCCCGCCCCCACGCTCCCCATCGGCCCCCACCTTGTCTCTCTCGCCCCGGTCGCCCCCTCGTCTTCCTCGCCCCCTCGCTCACTCCCCTTCCTCGGTCGCCCCCTCGCCTCCCCCCCGTTGTCCGTGGCCTTCCTTGCCTCCCCCCGTCACCTCCCCGGCCGGCGTGGCCTTCGGCCTCCCGCCCCTTGCCTGCGCCCGCGACTTCTCTCCCCCGATGGCTCAGCCCCACGGTGATGCGCCCGGCTTCATGGAGGCGGAGCGGCGGGAGGTGAGGAGGCACGGCGGGAGGCAGAGCGACGGGAGGCGAGGAGGCGCGACAGAGCGGCGAGGCGGCGGAGGCGCGAGGAGGCGTGCCGGCCGTGGGTGGCTCTCCGTCCCGAGGCCCGGCGGCGCCGCGCCCCCGGTGCTCGCGCCTCTCGGGCTCCCGTTCCCGATGCCACCAGCGTCTACGTCGAGCTCCTCCGCGACGCCGCCACCTTCTTGGTCCAACGCGAGGCGTGGCGAGAGCGAGATACGCGACAGCGGCGAGGCGACCGGAGGCGCGAGGCCACCGGAGGCTCGAGGCGACTGGAGGCATGACCGCGTGAGGCGGCGGGAGGTGTGCCGGCCGTGCTGTGCCAGCCCGAGCACAGCACGATTTGCCGTGCCGTGTCGTGCCGCCCGTCGGGCCAGCTTGCTAGGTGTCGGGCCGGGTCATGCTTCGCCGTGCTGGGCGGTCGGGCTTCGCTGGCCCGAAAATGCACGGTCCGACTCCCAGCTCTGCCTAAGACTAGTATTATCATCAAATAAATACATATATTATCACGAACACCAAATTGTCAACGTAATTCGGACTGATCATCCACATTCCTATTAATCGTCCGGAGAAGTATGGCTCTACAGGCGCGTTTTGCCCTCTCCTGACTAGCAGTCGGCCCTCGCGGTCAGTCACGACTTCACGATTAATAGTCCTCCATGATCTGTCTCCACTTGTGCAGCCTCAGTGGCGGATGTGCAGACCGTGCAGACGTCTAGGGGTGCGTGCGCAGCAGCGCGCGAACACGGTTGCACACACGAGCGGAATGGCCTGCCGAAAGCAGGTGGCGCGGGCGCCGCGTTCGGGTCCGGCATGGACGAGGCGAGTCCAGCCCAGGGCCGCGGACAAGCCAACCGGCCATTTGAAATTTGGTGTATAGTATTTCTAGACTATTTGAAGTACTTTTGAACACATTATTATTATTTAGCTGAGAGCACTTTTTCTTTGATTTTTATTTATAATTTTCTATCTCACACTCGCAACTTCAAATGCATTATCATATGTACTATAAAAAATTTATGATTTTTTTCACATAAAATTACGGTGCGGTGACACACGTAGCTTCAAACTTGAGTGTCAACTGTAGCTATCGCCACCCTTCGCTGCTCTCGGTGGCTCGGTGAGTTGATGGACAATGGTGACCTAGTGTCCTTGCTACTAAGGTTAGGTCGTCGCCTACTTGCTCGTGTCGCCGTTGTAGTCTCACTCTCGCATATTTGCACACGAGTCGAAAGGTATGGCTACAATATTATGTGATCTGTATACCAAGCATTTTCCGAAGTTGGTTCATAGACAAGCTTATCTAGCATGTGGTATAGTGCATCATTGAAAAATGTCATCCATATTAAACCGGCAAATTAACAATGAATATCATCCCTAGCAGTGTCTACATGATACACTCATAGAATAGATCGCATTCAAAATAGACCATATGAAATCATGAGCTTTCTTTTTATGCCTGATTTTCTATGTATTATCACATGTACCAAATCCAATCCACGCTCCCGCACTAAGCATGGGTGCACATGCAACCCTCGTCGTTGCTGCCGGTGACGGTGTATTACTGCCCACCACCGTGGTTGGTGACGGTGTACTATTGCACGCCACCTCTTCGTCAAATAGTATTTCAAATGCACCGTCCATTGGCTAACTGAGCCATCGAGAGCATCGAAGGGTGGCGATGACTACGGTTGACACATAAGTTTGAAGCTGCATGTACTGTGCTGTGGCGTAATTTCATGTGAAAAAGTATAAATTTTTTTGGTGGTACGTATGATAATACGCTTGAAGTTGTGAGTATGAGGTAAAAAACAAGAAGAAAAAATTGCTCTTGGTTGATTTTTTTAAATGTTAAATAGTATTTCAAATAATATAAAAACACTATTCACCAAATTTCAAATGGCCGACCGACTTGTCCATGCCCTTGGGGTTAGACTCGGACTAGTCCGGACCCCTGGAGGCCGGACTCGCCGACATGTCGACGGTGGCTCTGGTTCTCTAGTACACGAACAAAGCGTCATTTTGAGTTTGACGTGCTATTCGGACGTAACAGTGTTGAGGAACCGTCGCTGACGAGTCCAGTCCTAGCGATTACCTCGTAGACAAACTCAAAATCGTAAGAACAGTGCAAGAATATAAGAACAGAATAGTAGATTGAACATAAAGGTATGAGGGAACTTTAGGCTTCTCTTTATTGCTCTTCTGAAATGGTGTACAATGTTGAGGGCCCCTTCCTTTATATAAGCAACTGGATGGATGAGCAACCCACCTGCGCCAGGACTCTCTGGTCCTGAGCCCGTTTTCTTAACACCCCCCCTTGGGTACTTATCCAACATGTTCATGCCTCGTCAAAACTCCATAAAAACAAAGTGGAAAAAATTGGAGAAAGAGTACATGACATGCGTTCACTGCGTTGCACAAATTGCCTCGTTAAAAACCTTAGCCAAGAAACTTCAGGGAAACACATCAAGGGAAAATGAGTATAATCCACCCAATTTCATTTAATCTCTAGGATTTATTATTTGGGTACTCGATCTTCGTGATCAAGTTTTAATAATGAGTTCATGGAGATTCCCTCCTGAATTCTACACTTCTTTAAGCCTCATCATTTCTTTTCCACGTATGTATCTTTCAAAGCTAGACGCTGGAAGTGACTTAGTGAACAAATATCCAAGATTTTCACATGACTTAGTATGCAGTACCTTAATTTCGTTCATCTTTTACAATTTATGAGCATAGAAGAACTTGTGGTTGATATGCTTTGTGAGGGGACTCTTCACATAACACATCTGCACTTGTGCAACACAAGCTGCATTATCTTCATAGATAGTAGTCGGGGTTTGCATGGTATTCAATCTACATAACTGCTTGATGTGGTGAATCATCCGTCGAAACCAAGAACAATCCCGTGAGGCCTCGTACAATGCTATGATTTCTGAGTGGTTCGTCGAAGTAGATACAAGACTTTACTTAGACGATTTTTATGAAATTACAGTTCCACCATATAGGAATATATAGTCTGTTTACGACTTAGTTGTATGGGGGTCTTACAAGTACTCAACATTTGCATAGCCAGTCATAGTTAGGTATTGGTTTTTTCTGTAGAATAGACCAAAATCTTTGCTTCATTGAAGGTACCTGAAGATGTCATTTACTCCATGCCAATGTCTTTTGGTATGTTCTGCACTATACCTTGCTAATAGGTTCACAGCAAATGTAATGTCCAGTCTAGTACAATTTGCTAAATACATGAGTGCTCCTATTGCACTTAAGTACATGAATTCCAATCATAGGACTTCCTCTCTCTCTCTTTAGATCTATATGGGTCCTTGTCCTGCTGTAAGGATCTCCCGACCATCGGTACTTTCAAAGAATGTGCCTTTTCAAAGCCGAACCGTTCTAATACTTTTTGAGTGTAGGTTGATTGATGTACTAAAATCTCTTCAGGGGTATGCTCAAGCTACAAGCCTAAGCAATATTTGGTTTTACCCAAGTCTTTCATTTCGAACTCCGACTCCAGGTAAGAGCTTGTTTTCTTAATATCTTCTAGGGTTGCATGATATTCAGATCATCTACATATACTAAGATTATACATAATCCATCTTGGGATCGCCGTATAAAAATACAGGGACAATTCACATTGTTCGTGTAGCCTTTCTTGCAGAGAAAGTCGTTCAAGCGATTATATCACATTCTGCCTGATTGCTTCAGTCCATATAGTGACTTTCCGAGTTGCACACTGTATAGATTTCTATTTGCTCTGTCTTGGTTCGGGACAGGGATACCTTCAGGTACCTTCATATAAATGTCCGAATCCAAGTTCCCATAAAGGTATCCATTACCACATCCATCAATTTTATTTCTAAATTCAAGTTTACTGCCATTGATATTAAATATCTAAAGGTAGTTTCGCCCATGCTCGGGGAATAATTTTCATCATAATCGACTCTTGGTCGCTGAGTGAAACCTTGTGCAATAAGCTTTGCTTTATGTCTTACAACTTCATTGTGTTCTTTTCTTTTTCGAACAAATACCCACTTATGCCATATGGGGTGCACATAGGGAGGCGTGCGGCTTATAGGCCCAAATACCTCTTTTTTATTCAGGGATAACAATTGTGTTTCTATTGCCTTCTTCCAATCTTTCCAATATGATCTTTTCTTACATTCAGTGAACGATGCTGGCTCTGGATCGAGATTGATGATTGTGGTAATTTTCTTTGTAAAATAAATATCGACATTGGCTGTTGTTCTATTCATAGATTCTCCCGTTGTCACATAATTTATAGTTATTTCTTCATAGGGTGATTCTGCTAATGCTTCTACTTGCCCATCGCTGCTTCCAATTACAGGGCAAGTCTGTTTAGTTTTTCAACTCCGATGTGTGTGTACACATCCATGCTGATGTCTCCCTCCGTGGGAATATTCAAATCCGGTATGCTTTTTACTAAAGGTTTCATACTGGTGCTAGGTTTCAACTGGCTCCCCTTCTGGTTGTGGGGAACTTCAATGATTGGCTGTGTCAAATCCTTCTTATCCTTTTCACCAAGCGTCCCCGGTTACTTGGGATTCGAGGAGCTGGAGTTCTCGTCCTTTTATTCTGAGGCCTCTGAACGGGATTTGGGATACCTTCAATTTTCTTTGGTATTCAACCCTCTCAAGCGCATTGCGTGTAGGCACATGCGACTTGGTAACACTTTTCAAATCACTAAAGTGGTCAGGCAGTTGATTCGCTAATACTTGCAAATCAATTATCTTATGGACTTCTCTATTTATTTCACTAGTGTGTGGGTCATGTGCATAGATTCCCGTAGCTTGCCACGTCATTTCTTGATAGTTTTCATAAAGGGGTTGATTTTCTCCCTCTAATGACGGGAAACTATCATCATCAAATATGCTGTAAGCGGAGCAGACTGTATGCAAATCTCCAGTCACGGGGTCCAGATATGTGATTATGAATGCTGTCTCATAACCAATGTATATCCCAGACTTTCGAGGGGGCCCATTACAGTTCGCTGCGGTGGTGGTTTAGGTACATAAACCTTGCAACCAAACCTTCGTAGATGAGAGATTTTCGATAATGACCATTGCGCTAGTTGCATAGGTGAATGGATGTTATATGCTGACGATCTAAAATTGATGAGAGTTACCGCGTGTAGGACTGTGTCCCTAATAGGTAGTTGGTAAATTACAATTCTACAAGAGCGGTCGTGCAATAATTTTAATTCTCTTAATTAATGCCTCTGCTAGTCCATTCTGGGTGTGGACATGTGGTACGAAATGCTCAACGATAATTCCCATTGACATACAATAATCATCAAATGCCTTTAAAGTAATTTCTCCAGCGTTGTCCATTCTGATGGACTTCACATGATGATCAGGGAAATTATTCTTAATTTTAATTATCTGCGAGATTACCTTTGCAAAAGCATAGTTTCTCGTAGATAATAAGCATACATACGACCATTTCGAGGAAGCATCGATGAGCACCATAAAGTACCTAAATGGTCTTGACAGGGGCTGTATAGGACCGCAAATGTCTTCCTAGATACGGTCCAGGAATACCAAAATTTCATCTTTTACTTTCAGAGTAGATGGTCTAGTAATCAGTTTCCCGATGGCACATGCGGGACATACAAAATCTTCCTAATTCGAAAAATTCTTTACATTGACATTGTGTCCATGAGAATTAGTAATTATATTTATCATCATTCTAAGACCGGAGTGTCCTAATCTATCATCTATCATGCTAGAGACAGAAAAGTTCAGAGTTTCTAAAAGTGGTTTTCAGGACAGTATAGGCTGCAGGTGCCTTAATGTGAGTGTACTATAGCCCAGATTCATATGAAAAATGTCGTTCTAATACCATTTTCCCGTTTTCTCCGCGCTTTGTAATGAGCAGGTATTCCTTACCATACTCTTCTTCAATCTCTACGTGGAGACCGTTAGCGCGAATATCTTTAAAGTTTAAGAGAGTCATAGTCGATTCTGGGTACAACAAGGCATCTTCAATGACCAATATTGTGTCCATCGGGAGTATAATTATGACTCTTCCTGAGCCTATTATACAAGTATCGCTGCCTGCGATTGTCGTAAAACTACCATCATTCTTGCTGATCGATTGGAAAAATTTATCTCTCTCAATATGGTATTCGTTGTGCCGCTATTTGCTAAGCACACTTCCTCCATAGGGCGCCACACGCGTTTTGATATATAAAGTATTTATTAATATTGGGTAGGAAGCAATCAACACACATAAGTAAAATACTTCAAAATAGAACATAACTTGTTGTTATTAATACAGTAAAATCTTGCAGGACCCATCATAAGAATTTATTGCTTTGCTCTGCTAGATCTTACACCCATTATTTAAAATTTAATATTCTACCACAACCATAAACTACAAATGACTATAAAATCTAAGTGCGATCGTGCACTAGATTGAATCAGCGAAGTAGGAAGAAACTTCTGCCTGAATATGCTCCATGTCCAACTTCTTTTCTTTGGCAACAGCTGCTGCCGCTGTGATGTCCAAAGATGGTGTGATGGGGGCTGCTACTGATATATCCATATCCATGGGTGCAACCCATGATTGTGGATCATTTGTGCTTACAATGGTGAGATGTGTCTCATGCTGTCCTTTACTCTTCTTCTTAGCCTTGAAAGCATCAATCACGTGCTGCGGCTCACGGTAAACACGTGACGAATGTCCCCAAGTGCCACATTTGTAGCAACTTTAGTCCTGCCGACCATATGACTTCACATCACGCTTCTTTTGTTTGCCCTTCTTGGCTTGAGCATTCTGCTTGGTTTTGTGACCCATGACCTTACCCTTCTTGCCTTTTTATTTTGAGTGAGGCTTCCTCACCTTGTAGCTGCTTGCATTGACTTCATGGTCAACTTTGCTACTAGGCGGCTGTGAGATGTAATTCTTTCTGAGAACGTCATCTTGAGCTTCTGCAACTTGCATGATGTCAATCAGCTTGGCATACTCCTTGTAGCCGTCCTGACGATAGTTGTGTGCGGATTGCACCGCGTTTGGGTGAAAGGTAGAGATAATTTTCTCGATCTTCTGCTCATCTGTGGTGACCTTACCATAGAGTTGAAGACTTGTACAAATTCTGTGCAATGCAGAATTGTACTCCCCCGTGGTCTTGTAGTTAGCAAAACGTAGTCGATTCCATTATTGCTCTGCCCGAGAAGAATGGTGTACTTCAGCTTCTCGAACCGCTTCTTCAGTGCGGTCCATAAAATTAGTGCGTTCTTTTCTGCCATATACTCATTCTTGAGCATTAGGCAAGGATGGTGTCTTAAGAAATGAAGTGCTTGATCATTCTTCTCAGCAATTGGATTGGCGTCCTTCAAGGTACCAAGTCCAATAGCACACAGAGCTTTTTGGCTCCAAGTACGATTTCGACATCTGATGCCCAAGTCAGGTAATTGTGATCATCTGCATATTCATGCAAAAGTGCATAAGATTACTACTGGTAACTTATATAAAATGGTTGCAAAAACTCTCATAATGTTATCGTATTTTTCTATGTATTTTTCATGATTTACTACTATTTTTAGTGATTAAAAGCAATATAAATAATTACAAAAAATCAAAAACAGTAAATACAATACATAAATTGAATAGAAATAATAATAACAAAGTTAAACATGCTTTAAATGCAAAAACCAATTCAAAATTTGAATTCCCGATACCTTTTTCTGCTGGAAAATAATTTTTCGGCGAATTCTGCAATTTCCAGGTGTTAAAACACGAAATTGCAGTTCTGAAAAGAATTGCGTGTAATTTTTAGATTTCTCAACTGGTTTTTCGCAAAATTTACTTATTCGCGATAGAATCTCATAATTTTTTAGGATTCCAGGGGCCTTTATGCAAAATCACCTTTTTTCTCGTGCCGGGCCCATCCGTCCCAAACAGCCAGGTTAAAAACGGTGCTGGGGGATTAGGGTTCCCCCATCGCGCTTTTTGTCGACGGCGGTGGTTCCGCGGGAGGGCCGGTAGGGCCGGAGGTCGTACTCGTGCGGGAGCGGCGCAGGAGTCCATCAGTGGAGGTGACCAGCCGGTGGCGCTGGCGGCTTCAAGCGGACGGCCGTGCAACGCGTTGTGCGTAGGCGGCCGGTGGCGCCATGCGGAAGGAGGTGGTGGTGGTGACCGGCGACGCTTTCGAGGCGACGGGGTCGGACGCTGCGATCGGATGCGCAACGCCGTGGGCGGCGCAGGCCATGGCGGCGGCTTGAGCCATCCGCGTCGGCACGGCGGCGCTCAAGCGGCGCGGTAACGCGTCTTCAACACGGCGGCGGCGCTTAAAGCGCTTCGCGGCGACGGTGAGGCGGCGAGGGGGAGGCGTTGTTCGGGTGTGCTAGGAGCCGACGGTCGTGCGGTCCAACGGCCATGCGGGGCCCTCACCGGAGACAGGCGGCGGGTTGGGACCGGCGCGATCGAGCGCTCGCGCGAGGCGATTGGCTTCAAGTGCGGTGACGCCCTTGCGGGAGATGGCGGATTCAAGCGCGCCGACGCATGCAGGCATTGTGTGGGTCTAGCGCCGGTTCATGCGTCCACCAATCGGTTTGCCCAGCGACATCAAGTTAGCTAGCGGTCTATTAGAATAGATTTGTAATTTCTAATCTATGGTGCAATCGATATCCACTTTTTCATGCAATCTACCGATCGGCATTGTGCCGGCGACTGCAAGTGGCTCGCGGTAGATTAGGGCAGATTTGCACAGTAGAAAAATTAAACTAGAAAGCTAAATTTGCAGAATTGAAAGTAATCTAGGAAAACGATTCAATCTACGAGTGTCGTGTTACGACGGTTACTTTTCGATCCGATGAGAGTCGATCGTGCTGATAACGTGTTGAGTAACCGTCGCTGCCGAGTCCAGTCCGAGCGATTACCTCGTAGACAAACTCAGAATCGTAAGAACAATACAAGAACGTAATAATGGAATAGTAGATTGAACACAAAGATATGAGAGAACTTCACACTTCTTTTTATTACTCTTCTAAAACGGTGTAAAATATTGAGGATTCTCCTCCTTTATATAAGCAACTGGATAGATGAGGAGTCCACTGCAACCAAGACTCTCTAATCTTGAACCTAATTTCTTATCAAACAGTACCAGTACCAGTACCAGTACCAGTTGACTAAAACTCTTGAAAATTGCGGGCTCGCCAACCGCCGCGCCAGCGTCACAAAGAAAAATCGGTTCTACCGTCGACTAATTCCCAAATGTCCACCCACTTTCCTCAACCGTTTGAAGTTACCCTCCGAAGTCCGGCCTCCTCGTCGGGCGATCGCGCTCCCCTCCGGCGTCCTGACCATCCGTCTCCTGCTTCACACACTCCCGCGGATGCCGCTCCCTCCAGACCCGCTCGGTAGCTTCCTCGAGCTCCTCCCCGCGCCCGCGCCCCGCGCGGCTACATTATGGCATTGCACATTCGACGCCTTCGTGCTGTTCGACCAAATGCCTAACCCGTTCGATCATCTGCAGGTGCCCGTTGTTTACTGGTACCCTGGTATTGGTCAGCTGCTGTATCGAGCACTACAATGATGTCGCGGAGCTGTGCGTGTGCTCCAGAAAAGGGGCCACTGGGCGACTGCGCACGGCGAGCTGGTGACCACGGTACAGCACGCACGCTAAACATCTCATCACTCATGTTAGTTGGCATTGATGAGTGGTGACAGGAAATGTTGTTTCCTTTTCTGGCCATTTGGCACCAATGGTGATAACTGATCGATCACCTTGTTGTGTCATTGACCAACTGCTTTTTTCGTCAGAACAACCGTAGTTTATACAGTCCCACGGTCCTTGCCAATATTGCACCATTCTTTTCAGCTTGTACCTGTCTTCCGTTTGGAATTTTGATCTAACTACAAATTGTATAAAATTTTGTACCTTTCTATTTCTTTTGTGATTTGTTCAAACGACACGAGACCATGTAGGACTTCCAGGTAGCCCTAGCTAATGTGCTGAAATTCATTATGTTTTCTTGTGAGGCACCTGATGTCTTCTTTTCTGTTCATATACATTTTCCACTTTAATTTGTCGTGATGCAGCTGATGCTTAAGAGTTTTCCTTATTGTTGTACCTAGCTAGGATTCCATAGTAGTTGCCATGGCAAAATGATAATTCACAGCTTGAAAAAAGGAAAAAATTAGTGATTTGCATACCCTTTTTTTTAATCTCATCCTAGTTACCAGCTGTTCCAAGGCAGCTTTGCAGTTATCCATCAAACTTTGTTAACAGTGATGAAATTGTTACATTCTCTTTCCATTTGTACAACTTTAGTTTTTATTGCAGTTGTTGCATATTGTCATTGGAATGTCCATATTTGTGCTCCCTATTTTATAAATGAATTTCTTGTTGCATGCATTTTTTTAGAACACTTATTGCATGCATTTTGCTATAGCGAACTTCTTTACAATTCAAGAAAGTGTAAGTTTTCTTATAAGAATACACGAGGCCATGGGCTAAGAAAATTCATTTTGGTCTCAATTAGATTGGATCCATTTGAGGATGTCGAAACAAAGCTTAGAGAAGGGATACATGTAGAAAATTTTAATTGTCAAGAATGTGGCATTCGGTATATTCCTATATTGAATAGATAACTATGATGATTGGCTATGATTTTAGAATAATGGTATGCATTAGAAATGTATAATAACATTCGTTTATATTATTGTCTTTCATATTTATTCTGTCAAGTGGATTTCACGTGTGCACTTACTAGTGTACACAAATTACCTGTTCGCTCTATCTTTCAAAGGAAAGGCAAGGACATGTCTTTTCAGTGCCACATGGATCCATTGATACGGGTTTAATACATTACACAATTGAGTTTGTGAAAGCCTCGAGTGTCTCTCGAAAACTGATGAGTACATTTAAAATATCACATACTTTTTGTAAACTAGAAGGCAAAAATACTAGGGTTGTACCCCCAATATCAAATTTCTAGTGGCCGCCACCTCAAACCAGTTAAGAAGTAAAGCCAACTTCAACTAATTTTTTAGAAGAATTGTAAAGCCGACTTCAACTCCAATTTGGCCAAAGCTTGACACCTCGCCCCCCCCCCCTCCATCCGGTAACTGCCTCTCATGTCAGATCCCTAAGATCCAATCCATAATCAAGCATATAAATTGTAGAAATTTTTTACAAGAACTGTAAAGCCGACTTCAACTCCAATCTAGGCAAAGCTTGACACTCACCATTTGCCCCTTTCTTCCTCTATTCACTACACCTCGTGATAGATCCCTCAGATCCAATTTGAAATCAAGCAAAGGAATTGCCCCTCCCTCCGGTTACCACATCTCGTGACCGATCCCTCAGATCCAATCGTTGTTGTCAGGCCGTGGCCTAATCGCATATTGGCCGTCCAGTCAGCATGTGGTGGCGACTAGAGGCCTTCGACTCGACTAGATAGGCAAGTCACTCGACTTGTTGACTAACCATCGACTAAGCGGTATGGTTGAATGACTTGTTGGGGCTCTGGCCCACTGGCAGGAGAGGGAGGGGCTATAGAGGGGCAAATAATGTAGGGGTAAGACCAAATCAACTAGGCTCACCCCAAATCGAGACGTGACGTGCAAGGGGAACCCTAGCCCCACGCTGGTGCTGGCGCTTGAGCCAGTCTCCACCGATCCTCTCTTCCTGATGAGCCAGTGCAACCATTTCAAGTCCTCTCGAGGACCCTATCACCGTCGTCCTTGCCACCAGCCCCCGTCGCTTTCATTGATCAGTATCCCCTCCTCTTGATCCCTCCTCTCCTTGTCTCCCCAATCCCCTATTTTAGATCTACTCCACCGTCTTCTTCTTTACTTTTTCCTTTGATCTATGTTGTTGTTGTACGAATTTCTAGTGAACAAGGGGTGCAACCGGGATTGCGGGTGAGGGGGTTTATCCTTTTTCTTTCAATTGGAAGAAAAGCAGACATGTTGGTCTTGGGAGAGCGTATAGTTTATCTGTGCGTGAACTCTGCCCTTGATGACGCACAAGGCATATAGGAATTTTGTGTCCACATCTGTGAGCTGATGCTTTGGTTGGTTATAGTCACCAGGAATGTGGGTCGACCGGGTCGAGGAATGGGGTCGCAGGACGTGATACGCCACTTTTTCTTCTAAATTACATAGGAATGGTGTACCATGTCCTAATCGTAACCAGGTCGATGAATCCGGTACGTAGATCACAGCATCGACCCGCGATCCCATTGACTTGTTTGCCCTATGTTTAAGCTTTGGGATCTTCTGACATAGGGAATTATAGTTGGAATGAAATTGTTGTGCTGTGGATTTGTACTGTGCTTACTTGGTTTCTTAATCACCTTTGCTGTGCTTCAGGATTGTCAAAGCAGCTTTTGTGTTTCGACCTTCAGTTACTTGATTTTCTTGGTAAAAATGGCTCGCTGTGAACACCTAGATGGGCTGAATCGATGTGGTCTTCCTGGTCTCCACTCTTTGGAGCCTCCATCTGTGTTGGAGATGTTGGAACACAGGGCCGCACAGCAGGATGCTATTGTACAAAACCTGACTATACAGAATCGGCAACTGTTAGCAAGCCATCAGTGTTTGAGGCAGGACCGTCATAATACTGAGAAAGAAATACAAATGATTCAAGCAGACTTTGGTGATGCTGAAGCTTTATCTGATATGCAAACGAGAGAGATGGTGGGGAAGATCAGAATAATGGAGGCTGAAATACGTGATGGGGCTGCAGTGAAGAAGGAATTGCATCAAGTGCATCTTGAGGCAGATAAACTCCGTGCCAAAAGACAGGAGTTAACTACTGGAATACAGAAGCTGACTGAAGAAGTAGAGAAAGTGGAGAAAAACTCTGAAGGAAAAAATAGTTTGCCTGAATTGCATGCTGAGCTAGATGGATTGCAAATAGAGTATCGGTCCTTACGGTTTGTGATTGCGCACTCCCTCCCATTGTCACTTTTTCATATCAACTTCATTTTTGGTAGCTTATGGGATTGTTGCTAATCTGTTGCTTATTTCTAATTCTGCAAAAGATCTGTATTTGAGTATAAACGAGACATAAACACTAAGCAAGTTGAGCAGATGAGAACAATGGAAAAGAACCTTATAGCCATGACTAAAGAGGCTGACAAGTTACGTGCTGAGGTGCAAAATGCTAAAATGAGAGCACAAGGTAATTTTTCCTTGCCCCCTTTTAAGGTTTGGATATGTGTTGCGGTGAAGTATGGCCGGGAACAGGGATTGCATCTTGTCATTATTCTCTCCTGCTAAAAGTAGGCAATTTCGTTCCTGCTCCAATTTACACGAGTTTGATAGGGGAGATACCCCAGTGCTAAATTATAAGTTCCACTACATTTTTCTCTTGTTTATACATGAATACATGATCCAATAGTCAACAGACCTTTACTTTCTGGACTGGCCCCTAACATTCTAGAAGTAGGTTCCATTGAAAGCGCCATGTTAATCTTTTTTTTAATCAATTTTGACACATACAGTGTTGTGCTGTTGTTATTGTACCCTAATGCGATGTTGAGTGCTAATGCTCACCTAATCACGGGCCTCATTAAGAATTCCATAGACTGGTCATAATGTAAAATTTCCCAACTTTGAGTAAGATTTGCAATTCCTTCGGGAAAGTTGTGACCAAATATGTAATGGTTAGTTATTTTTGTTAAAAAATAAAGATACGCTTTGTTAAGCTTAAGCATTTGTGATAAATTAGATGAATCCCACCTGTGAAAAGTTTCCCTTGTCATATCTGTTATTGTTAGCAGCATGATTCTAATTACCGAACTGTACCTGATTCTTGAAACAAACAGCTTCAGCAGGTCAGTCTGGGATGGCACAAGCTCAAGCTGCGCCAGCAGGCACAGAACCTTATGGAAGTGCATACAACAATCTCCCTGCTGCATATCAGCAAGCAACTCAAGCATGCCAGTCAGGGATGGCACATCCTTCGGCTCCATCAGCTGGCATATACCATTATGCAAGTGCATATGCTTATTTCCCTGCAGCCGCATGTCAGCAAGCAACTCAAGCTGGGCCGTACGCTTATGCTGTGCCTTATGAAGACGCTAATCCCATGGCGTACCATCAGGCTGTGGAAGCTAGTGGATATCCTGGCTACCCAGTTGCAGGTTATGATCAGCAGCATGGCCTCTCCCACTATCCTGGCTACCCCGCAGGTTATGATCAGAATGCTCTGTCCAACTATCCTGCCGCCTATGCTGCACCTCAGCACTCAGGGGCAGTGAACGGTGGCCCAGCAAGTGCAACTGATGCCGCTAACATGTACAATGGTGCTGGATGTCCTGCCAGGGAGGTTCAGACAAGCGGTGGAACCGTCACCGTCGTCGCACAAGCGGCGGATCCCCCTTCAGACGGTGCATATCACCCCACCCCCACTGGAGGGGCTGGGCTCAGATGTGAACCTGGGGCTTGCGGTGCTAGCGGCACCTAGTGCCTATTTCCTTCACTGGCAAAACTCTTATGCCATTCATGTGTTGTTAGGATGTTGGATGTCATCATAAATTTCAGGATTATGGTGTCACCTGTTATGGATTTCAATTTTTCTTTTCTCATCATTGCTGACTGAATGGATGGATTGGAGATTCATCGTACTATCGTAGTTAAAGTCTGATTAGCAATGTGATCTAGGATTATGCTGGAGCTTTGTTTGCCCTACCTATACTTCTATTCTACTGATGCTTTGTTTATATGAATGCGTGTAGGTAGCTGTGCTTGAGGAAACTGTTAGCACTTGCAATATTTATATAGCTGTGTAAACTAGCAAGGACACTGCCTAAAAACCGCTACGTGCTACTTGCAATATATAATGCTGAACAGTTTTCTCGCGCGGAAAATGTAGCCCGGCCCAATTTACATCCCGAACATCAAATGCAGCTGAGCCCATTAAGATAACTTGCAGATGGGCCAGGCTGCTATTCTGCGTGAACGTGCCCTAGTCATGTAAAATTTATTTTATCCAATATAAACATCTCTTTTATAGGTGCTTAGATGTTGTGTATCTATTAATTAAATATAGTCATGTACATAAGCACTGGTACCTACTTAACCATGGATACTACAAAATAAGTATCTTATCAGTCTTACATAGCAAGAAAAACCAGTTTTTATTCGCTAGGCACCTCCCTAAACCTCCACATTGTACATGCTCTTATTGTCAAGAATAAATAAAAAGGAGACAAGTAGGGGTGGATTGTCTCATCCCGAAATTGACACAATTCGATTTAATAAGTGTAATTATAGCAAATTTGAACCGAACCAACGAGCTCCACTAACGATCTTTTTTCCACCCCTAGAGACAACCAACCAGACCAAGCTGAAATTCACTAGTATTTTCTTAAGGCAGAGATTCGCACAAGCTAACACCACATAACAAAAGAATAAATAAAATGACATAGCAGATATAGTTAGGCTTGGCCATCAAGCCTGTAGGTTTATCCAAACGAGTTAATTACATCATATTACAACAAACCCACAGCACAAGGGTGAGTACGTAGTGGAAAGGGAATTGCATGGCAAAGGAGAACTCTGAGCAAAGGGAGCTACATAAGCAGAACATGTCCTTTCTGGAATGAACTTGAACTCATTTCTGGCATTGTTGTTGCAAGGGAGTCTGCTTCGACGAACCGTTTGGAGAAACTTTCCCCAGAACATTCAAAGCTTTCATCCGTTGCAGCTCTTTCCCTGCGAAATAGTATTATGGTCTGTTGCATAATTCATATTCTTTAAAAGGAAATCTGGGACCAATTTTGCTGAATAACTTGTCGCTGTGCTACATAAATGTCAAATCAAGCCACAAGCCAAAATTTTGGTTTATATGTTGGATACATGGATAAAAAAACGGCCGGTTACCGCCGGTAACCGGTCTTACCGGTGGGGACCGGAACGGAAAAACCGGCCGGTTTAGCAAATTCAAATTCCAGTTTTCGAATTTCGGCTAGTTTTTAAGCGGATTCAAGCGAATAAAGGTCAAAAATGTATACCACTCAGAACCAGAGGAAAAAAAAACCCATCCGATTACCGCCGGTTACCAATGGCAACCGGGAGAAAAAAACCGACCGGTTTCTTTCCGTTTAACAAATTCAAATTTCAATTTTTGAATTTCGACTGGTTTTTAACAAATTCAAGCGAATTTCATTTGGATTCTTTCTGGGATTTCCGGTAACCGGGCCGATAACCGTCCAGTTACTGGTACCGTCCGTCGGCCGGGATTTGCACCGGTACCAGGTTTTCTATCCCTGCTCAGAACTAAGTAGCACAGGAGTTGTAGGACAGTACACATACGTTTATCAGAGATGAAACATAGTCAGAGTGATTGCATCATTAGCTAGATGTTCAAATGAACTCAAGTGCCGACTTAGTTGGGATGCAATGCATTAGGTCGACCTTGGAGTGCACCGTGCATTGTAACTTTTAACTTGTATGAAAGTATTGCGGCCCTTTGTGCCAAGACACTCAATACTGAAACTTGACAGTCGTTGCTTTATTATGTGCATGGTACAGGGAATGATGAAGTGTTTCAGAGGAGGTTAGGCAGCACAGTGTGTGCAATGTATTCCAATAGATGAAGTATATATAGGATGGGATGCATGAGATGCCACATATAGCATCAGGATTACTACAGTATGCAGCGGCAACTATTGAGATTTCAGAGCATAAATATGCTACATGACAAGACAATCCAATGGAACAACTGAACCATAAGCTTCGAGAATGATAAGAACACAACAAATGGCAAGTGATATATATATCACCTTCCTCCACTAGGAGGTGTATCGCCCTTTTCTCCAGCTCAATCGCATGCATGCTTCGACCAGCAGCCGAGAGGGACCTAAGCACTGAAATTAGGAGAAGTCAACACTCTACTGGGGGAATCTAAAAATTGATGTGGTGTTACACAAATTGCTTACTTCGCATATAACCCTCCTGGGTTGACCGATCACAGGACTCCAAATATGTCTGTAACCGATTAAATCTCTCGTTCCAGTATTGATTGCTTGACCTATGGATATCATCTTGAACAGCGGTACCAGAGGCAATCAGTGGCTCCTTTTTCTCAGGCACACTTTCTACATTTGGTTTTTCAGGAGATTCAGAAGACACTAGCCCTCCAGATTCGGCAATAGGAGATGATGCCACTTCTGGCTTATTGGTCTGATCATGTTGCACATTTTGCTGCACTTCCTGCTGTTTTGTTTTGTCTCTTCCATTACCCTTCAACTCCTGAGAAGAGTTCACTTTACTATGTTCAGTTTCCACTTTTCTTCGTACATAAACATTATGATATCCAGGACTTGAAGGAGCATCAGTTTGCAGTCGTTTGGCGCCCACAGCCTTTCCAGGATCCTTTGTCAGCGGAGAAGTGCCCTGAGACATATTTACGATGTTTGCACCTTTGTTTGGCAGCTCACGCGATGCTGCTTGTTTCACCGAGAATGCTAGTTGCTTGTGACAAGATGGCATGGCTCCTCCACACTTTTCTACATTATGCTAATCAATGTTAATGGAACCTGCAATACATAAAATGCTTTCCATTAATAAGATGGACAAGGGCCACAAAAGATGATGAACTAGGAAAAACCCCAACCGTTCAAATAATGGCCCCAAAAAAAAGGTTGAAGGAGGGTGATAATAAAGTGATGGAGCATTCATGGTTCACAGTGTTGTCTCCAGTTTGTTGCAAGCTAAAGAATTCAAGTAGGACTTTTAAAGTTTGAAAAGAAAGTAACCAATGCTGGATGACTATAAAGCGCAATATTCTAATATTTATTCCTAGAAAAGGGAAATTTTTGACATGCCACTGCAATGTTCCCAAATCCCGGATATGCCATCCCATGTCAGTGAGCAAGGGATGACATATCCGGTCTAGAAAAGGAAATATACATTAGCAAATTTTTACAGAAAAAAACTAAGCAGTCATGATAAGGATCCAACTAGTTGATTAGACGGATCCTGATTGTTGGCCTAATCTTTCACAGTACCACTGGAAGATTAGTAGCAATCTCACAACCCAATTTGATGAATTGAATTGCAAGAAAATCAATGCACTCACAAACCAATCTAATAGATTGAATTGCAAGTAGTATATTCCGGTGAACAGTACTCCCCTATAAACAGTACTCCACGGTGAACAGTGCTCCGAGCAAGAGATGGATATCTTGATTTCCCTCTCAATCTTTCTCCCTCAATCTCTTCAACTCATCTCACAACCCATGAACACACGATATGCGCCAAAACGGCTTTTCTCTAGGAGCAGATGAACAGACTCATGTCCAATTAGTAATATGAGTCGAATTAATCCGTGTGCAGTGTTAACAATTCAAACAGATCCAACCCAAACCCTATTGCAAACTCCTACGTTAATTCGAAATTTAAACTACTCTAATTTCGGAATAAAAATATTAAACACCAATTGGCTGTCCGAATTGGATCCAAATTGAACCAACCCACGTGCCATGTTCTCGGCGTCCTCCCCATGCATGTCCAAGTCTCCCTCTCGGTTTCCCTTGCGTTGTGGACTTTCCTTCTCCGAACTTCTTGCACGAACTTGTTCCATGCCCTTGATGCTTCCTTTGACGCCAATGCAATCCTTGTTACCATGTCACCATATGTCTTTCTTGACCGCCCGCATGCGCTAAGGTTTTATCCCGAGAGCATGTTCCCTCTCGTTGACCAGCATCCCCATCCACCCTCTCAACCTTCATAACGTTTTGTTTTACCTTTTGTTGCAAAACAGCGCAATGACACCAATTTGAGTTCTAGCATTAGTTTGCAATTTAGGGATGTAAACCAATGCTTTGGTAGTACTTATGGCCGTATCATCCTCCCTTTCTTCAAGAAAAGACATCCTCGTCTTTTGTGTAACCTCAGGAATCTTCGTCAGGGTAGTCTTCACGATCGCCTTTTTAGCGATGATTTCCTCAACATGAATAGCACTCTCTGGCATAGGACACAGGGTATATGATCTTCCCCGATGCACCAAAGAGTACTTGTTGGACCTCCCGTGATGCGTAGCATTGCAATCATACTGCCACAGATGCCCCAACAGCAAGTGACATGCGTGCATAGGCACAACATCACACTCCACCTTGTCGTGATAGTCTCCCACTGAAAAACAAACTTTGACACGATGTGTAATTTTCAGCTTACCGACATTATATAACCATTGTGCATAATACGATTCGGATGTCGCCATGTTGTCAACCCCAAAGCTTGTACCAAATCCTTGCTAATGATGTTGTAGCTTCCACCATCAACGATAAGCTTGCAAACTTTGCTACTGATTTTGTACTCATATTTGAACACGTTGGTTCGCTGCCCCGTTGTGACAATTGAAGTGTTCTCAACTCGAACCGTCTTGGTTAGCATACAAAGACCGTCTTGTGGTGCATCGCTAGCGGTTTTGTCAACATGTGAGGACTCCTCTTGCTGTTTTTTGGTAGAAAGAAGGGCCGCCAATTCTAATTTCTTCTTTTCTTCCTCGGCTAATCTTTCTTTTTCCCGTTTCTTTGCCTTTAGCATTTGACGTCGCTCTTTAATGTCTTCTTGGACCTTGTCTCGTCATTATCTATCTTCAAAGTACCTTAATGAGGACCAAGATGTAATCTCCTTTCGCGTTCCTCTCCAAAGAAAAGAGTAACGCATGACAAGATGTGATGCAACTCGGTGTATGTTATGTTCTTTCAACCAATATGCACCAATAACCAACGAACATGCTCGCATATGCATAGGAATCACATCACAAGTAACAACAGCAGTATACTCGTCCAAATTTTTTTTACCTCCACTTGTTTTGTGATCGGAATGTGCTTGAACCTCCAAAGCAACAGATATGGCTCCGGATGTGGCTTTGTGACCAACCCCAATCTATCCACAAGTGTTTGGCTTGCCGCATTTGTCAAGCTTCACATATCGATCATCGTAGCACAATCTGTGTTCCCCACTTGATACCGATTGAAGAATATATAGCTTGGATCATGGAGTGGATCCTCCTCATATTGATCTACAGTATAGCTAAATTGCATAACCAGCTTCATCTCCTTCATGTCGGCCATGTCGACCCTTGATCTTCGCAGCAACAAAGTACTGTGAGCAACTAAAGCTCTAATACCACCTGATAAGGATCGAACTAGCTGATTAGACGGATCTCCATTGTTGGCCCAATCTTTCACAGTACCATTGGAAGATCAGTAGCAATCTCACAACCCAATTCGATGAATTGAATTGCAAGAAAATCTATGCACTCACAAACCTATATAATAGATTGAATTTAATAGATTGAATTGCAAGTAGTATCCTCCGGTGAACAGCACTCCCTCGTGAATAGTACTCCACGGTGAACAGTGTTCCGAAGCAAGAGATGGATATCTTGATCTCCCTCTCAATCTTTCTCCCTCAATCTCTTCAACTCATCTCACAACTCATGAACACACGATATGCGCCAAAGCGACTTTTCTGATTTTTATTATCTAAATCATAACTTGTCCACCTACATAGTGCGGCCATGGGGGGTTTATATAGCCTCCCACGCAAGCACAAATAGACTTGGATGAACAGTACTCACAGATGAATAGTAATCTGAGTCGGATGAACAGTAATCTAAGTCGGATGAACAATATCCAATTCGGTGAACAGCACATGAACAGTATCCGAACCAAACCTTATTGCAAACTCCTACGTTAATTCAAAATTTAAACTACTCTAATTTCGGAATAAAAATATTAAACACCAATTGGCTGTCCAAATTGGATCCAAATTGAACCAACTCACGTGTCATGTTCCTAGCGTCTTCCCCATGCATGGTCAAATCTCCCTCTCAGTTTCCCTTGCGTTGTGGGCTTTCCTTCTCCTAACTTCTTGCGCGAACTTGTTCTATGCCCTTGATGTTTCCTTTGACGCCAATGCAATCCTTGTTGCCATATCACCATATGTCTTTCTTGACCATCCGCATGCGCTAGGGTTTTATCCCGAGAGCATGTTCCCTCTCGTTAGCCAGCATCCCCATCCACCCCCTCTCAGCCTTCATAACGTTTTGTTTTACCTTTTGTTGCAAAACAACACCAATGGCACCAATTTGAGTTTTAGTATTAGTTTGGAATTTAAGGATGCAAACCAATGCTTTGGTAGTACTTATGGACGTATCAAGTCACAAGTGATAGACTACCATAGCATCTAAAACCTTGAATGCATGGTTTGGTTTTACCAAACTCCAGACAAGATCATTATGGAATGTTTAAGCAAACACGTGATACCCTGATTAGGTGTTTAGCAATTTCCCTTCCCCAAGAGAAAATTAAGAGAACAATCCGCTTTTTTAGAAAAGAACAATGTAGAAGTAGGTAATTTCATGGCAATAATTTCAATAAACCTTGACTGAGTTCTCTACTATTTAAGGAAGACAAATATCAAGATGTTTGACCTAGGTAGCCAAGTAAGGCAACAGGCCATTAGATGGACAACAACTTTTACAAATCAAACATGGATTGAATAATGCATGGTTAAAAATGTCATCTAAATTCACAACCAAATACTATCATACTGATAACATCAAATACAGAAAACCAAAAAAGGTTAAAATCTACCGCAAATCATGGCGATATGCCAAAAAATATTAAGTAAGAAAGCAGATGCGACCATGCATTGTTTTGCTCAAATAAGATCCCTTCAAAGTTCAAAATGACCTGAGACAATCTTCGGTCTATGCATCTCTAGAACTGTCGGGATTTGGTTCGTTAAGAAAAGGGGACCAAGAGAAGGATAAGGACCAGGCGACCAGCTTCAAGAAGCCATGTTCATGGCCTTGAACTTGAAGTCGAGTTCGCAGCTCGCATTTTGGCATGCTTCCAACTTTTATCCAAGTCTGTCTTCAACTCTCTGTCTATGGGAGGAGGTGACAACATTATATCCTCTCCTTTTTTATTGGACGAGAGAAAATCGACTGCTCACGCTCTAAGAAAAGATGTCACGTGTTGTTTTCGGCATCTTGTTTTCTCTTTTACTTCTTCTGCCATCAACTTGTGTCAAGCCTGTGTACCCGCACACCTAATAGAAGAATATAGCTCTTTTTTAAATGAAATATTGACTCTCATTTTTGGGTAACCATGACAGGCTTGGTTAGACTATGCCTTACATATATAACACGAGTAAATGCTTCTGGTGCTAAAGTAAAGTAAAGTAAACAAGAAGCATAATAGATTCATATCTAATTAATACGTTTTGTTAGATACCTTCACCTACATAACAAGGGTTTAGTTTAAGTCAAACAGCATAATAGATTAATATCTCTTTATGCATAAGCAAAATACAGAAGATAAGCTTCCATTAAGCAAAACACAACCAGCCAGATCTATGCAAAATAATTATCATAATTTTGCTAACACTGAAAAAATGAGCATTTTCAGCTTCATTTTTATGTTGAAATACCATGATGTACAACTATCAGATCAATTGCTGAAGTTATGATGTATTGATGTTCATATCCTGGCTTGTAAGCTGCTATGCTTGATCAGGGGCTGAGCTATCCTTTATTTCCTAGTGACAGCAGAAGCAGCAAAGAAGGACCAGATGCAGCCCTGTTCATGCTACTCCCAAAATTCAAGGTCCCAAAATTCAAGGTCCTTTGATGATCATGGTATTTCTCAACTTTTAGGTCATGATGATCAGGGTTAAAAAAACCGGTACCGGCGCAATTACCGGCCGGCGGCCGGTACCGGTAACCGGTTTTTCCCGGTTGAATTTCGTTAAATTTTGCTTAAAAATCATTCAAAATTCGAAATTTGAATTTGCAAACTCCGGAAAAACCGGCCGAGATTTCAAATCCCGGCCCCCACCGGTAAACCGGTTACAGGCCGGTAACCGGCGGTTACTGGCCGGTATTTCAATCCATGATGATGACACAAGGCCAAGTGGATATCCATTATTTCCCACTGACAGCAGAAGCAGCAAAAAAGGGTCAAATGCAACCCCTTTGTGATCGCGCTAATCTCGGCATGATTATGCTACTCTTGAATTCAAGGTCTTTTCATGATCATGCTATTCTCAAATCTTGGGTCATGACAACAGAGAGTCAAGTGACCATCCTCCCCATGGACATTCTTTGTGTATAACAGAATAAGAAACTAAGCAGAACAAAGCAATCATGCTATTCTTCAAATGTCATGGCCCGGGGTTACTGCTCACATGTGAACAATAACTACCTGCAATTATTAGGAAATATTTATTATTTAGGAATCTATCTATTAGGTGTTTGATATTATCTATTAGTTAGACAATTTATTATTAGATTGGATTGTTAGAGATAAGTTTCCTTAGAGATTATTTCTTATATGTCAAGTCGAGTCATCCCTATAAAAGAGTAACATGTATCCATTATCAATTAAACAAGAAAGATGAATTAATCTAATCTCTCTTCCAAAGTTCTATCATCTCAGTCCATAGTATAATTTCTCATCCCACAAAGCCGACGCTGCCCAGCCTTCTTCTTAGCGATGTTTACCCCGTTATGAACCAAGATTCGCGACATCAAACTTCAATGCTTTATTACAAATGAATTACTTCCCAGTTCCCACTATAAATCACAAAGCAAATGGCAATGAGCGGGAAAATCCCACCCATTTTTTTCTTTTGAATTTGAACTGTTCATATCTCATCCCATATCCTCCTATGGCAGCTAGCTGATACCTCAAATGGGTACATTCACATTCACAAGCAAAAAAGAAAGGATAATCCAAGGGAAGAAAAAACAAACACCGAAGCAGATTGTAATTATTGAATGACATAGTCAACACTGACATGGAGGACACAGCGCTTCACTGCTTTGACAGCCGACCCAGTTCTATTACTTTTATCAAGCCACGAGTCTAAAACTTGTGCATAAATAGCAAGTACTATGTGAATGCATGTCTAATTCCAACTAGCCGACACGTGAATCAGAGATCAGTAAATAAATTCACTTACTTTTTTTCTTTGCTTACACAACAAATGCGCGCATGTAATTGAACTCAGTCCATTATTACAGGACAGAATTGAACAAACAATGTAAACATACGAATAAATGCAAATTCCAAACGAATGGTAATGCAGTTGACAAGGAATTAAATCCAAAGCTCAAAACTTCATGTTTAGCTCTATCCATTTACTATTTTTCTAGTAGCAAGCGATGAATCAGCACTAACAGTAAATCTCAATAATTTATCGTCGTCACTGGCATCTCAAGATGGCATCATGTACACTAAAAACCTAAAAGAAAAGGTTAATTGTTTAGAGCTTCCTGGCCACAGCACTGGCATCAAATGGCAATCTAAAACAAGATAGAATCAAGATTTGATTGCTTTCATATTCTGATCCAGAACTAGTAGGAATAGAGGCACAAATGCTACAAGGCTCTCCGTCTGCCTGAGGGGATAGAGTCCGGCAGTTTTCCATCGGAATGCAGAAAGATCATTGCTTTCCACAAATGGGGGGCAAGCTCTCAAAATCTCTACAAAATTTAAATCCCAATTTCTACCCAAAGAAGCACAGACAAATCGCATGCCAGGGGGATTTCCTTTCTCCGTCCGCTCGTGGGGATAGGCAACAGAGTCAGTCAGGCAGTTACCCAGATGAGGAAAGACGGCTGCCTGACAGAAATGGGGGGCGGGACTCACCCAAGATCGGTGGCGGTGGGGGGAGGCCGGTGCGGGGACGAGGGTGGTGTCGGGAGGAGCTCCGCGGTGTGTATCGGATTGGAGGCGCGCGCCGGCGATCCGAGGCAGGGGAGACGCGCTGCCGAGAAGGGGACCCCGGCGAGGGAGGTGGAGGTGTGATTGATCGGTGGGGAGGGAGAAGGACGGAAATCGAGCGAAGGTTGCAAAGCAAGGTTGGGGTTGGGTTCAGCCTTCAGGGCTCAGGCCTTCACGGACGGGACGGTAGAGCCCTTGGAGGGAGGGAGAGAGAGAGAGAGAGAGAGAGAGAGAGGGGCGGTGTTGATTTTGGGTGGGTGGGGGCAGCGAATCCAACGGAAAACTGTGCAGCTGCGCCAACCGTCGGATCTGGTAGATCTCAGGACATTCGCACAGGACCCATTATCAGAGCATCACATCGCAGGGAGTTTATCGTGCCAACGGATTGGGCTGGAACTATTTTTCATTATGGGCTGGAACCGATGGTTGTAAGGCTCTGGTTTAGTTTCGTTAATCCTAACAACTATATAAGAAGTTTACCTTACGCACACTCTCACCCACCTAGCCGCCCGACGCCTTGCCTCCTCCACCCACCCACTCGACCCCTCGCCCACCCACCCACTTCCACTGCCACCTTCGCCTCCTCCGTCGCCCTCCTCTCCCCGGTCACCGCCAACTCCCAGAGCCGCCATGGTCGGCGCCCGCCCTCCTCCGTCCGCTGCGACTCCTCTCCCCTCGCGGCGTGCGTGTCCACCTCCCTCGACCCTCGACCATCACCACACACATGCGCCCTCCTCCTCGGTCTGTGATGTCGCGCACAAGCGTCTTGCCGTCACCTTCTCCGGAGAGATCTCCTCCCGCCGGCGCCGACCTTCGGCTCCTCTCTCGACGCCGCCCAACTCCTCTGACCGATGCTACCTCCGTTCGTCCCACCTCCCAGATTGTGATGTATACTTCTAAATGCAAGATACACACCTCTCTACAAAGTTCATGCATCAATTCCATTCATTCACATAGAATCAAAGCAAAACAACAATCCGTAAGATAACATAAATAGAAGATAGTTATTACAAAGAGAGGCCGACCAGGCCAAAGACATACACATAAGGAAATTTAACAATGAAGCAAAAGTGCCATAAGATGGCTATAAACAAAGAGCCGACCAAAGGTGTCTATAACCCACAAGGCAACCGACCAGGACCGCCAAGCTAGTCGCCAAACCCAAGCACATCTCACAAAAGTGAGGCCCTTGGGGCTCACCTTCTTCCCCTCAAAACAAAAGCGTAAGCAAAAGCCAGGTGAGTACTTTGAATGTACTGCAAGACTTACAGATGGTGTAACAAACACGTACATATGCTACATGCAAGCTCATAGAAGTGGAGGTCAGATGTTTTGGTTTTAGCATAAAGCAATTTTCCATTTGCAATAATGTAATAGATTGAAGGCAATGTTATTCAAATCGGTTTTAACGATCAAATAATCGCAAAAGACAACAATATAACAGAGATAGGAACAACAACAATCACGAAGTGACCACGACCGATGGTCACTACAACAATAGCATGAATTACCTATTCATACCACCCATATCAAATTTTAGTTTAAAAGGTTGAAGTCTAACTCTTGCAAAACCTAACCAAGCGTGTCCATAACCTAGGGCGAGGCTATTCGAATAGTTTTATCCTGCGCAGGTGTACCAATTTCTCCACACGCCGCATCGCCTTTTGCCAAGCTATTAAGCACACTTAGAAGGTATACCTAAGACGGCTAAGTCTTACGAGACGTTTCCAATATTGTGAATTATTCACGAGCACCTGTATGGATAGAAACCCATACGTTGTGTCGAGTCATCGTAAAGCCTCGGTCAACTACCCTTCCCGGTAAAGCCTTGGACAACTACGACGCCCTCGAGGTGGAGAGCCTACCCTAATCTCCACCACCGCACACCCAACACAAGAACACGACCACATATCATGTTTCACACAACACACACAACCCCTCCTGCGACTCTGAGATAACCCACGCCAAAGTACTAAGTCAAGAGAGGTCCCATATCCTCTCGCGTGGTTAGCACGCAAAAATGCTTGGAGAGTGTGACACAAGATGTTCGGTCCTTGTTGACTTATGCAAGACAACCACAAACCCAATAACCCACCATCCGACCACTTGCCCAAGTCCAAATCGGTTTTCCATTTTCGATTTTGACTTTATAAAATAACACAAAGACAAGTCTTTGGTCGTATGACATAATACTTAAATGTGTGATCAAGATCATCAACTAAAATCGATGATCGCCCAAAGACTACCGAACTAAGCATTTCTAAGCAATTTCAATCGAAAACTACTAAGTGACCGAGTCCATCCATCGAACTCCGACCACAGCCAATAACCTAAGCTCAAGGTAGTAGAGGATAAACAAGTCCTACAGAGTGTGCAACTATAGGACACTAATCGTATTTTAACAACAAAATAGCAATGCATACATACGAGTTGAAAGCAATATAGTAGACTTGAAAAATAATGGGATGAACATGATCAAACCGCTTTGTTTGCTTGTCGAGTCAAGATGTAGTGGGATCACTTATGTTGTCAATGTGCTCTTCGGATCCTAACGAGAAAGCGAAAAGCAATCGATAAGAACGAATAAAATGCAAGGACTCAACAACAAACTTTTTCCAAAAATTCAGAAAATCTTACCGAAGCAAGACACTGATTTATAAAGAATTTAGCAACAAGAACCAATTGATTTGGATTCTTAATGCCAAAACTACGATCGAAGAAGGTCTTACGACCGGTAGTGGTCGTAAAAGAAACCTACGACTATGACGTAGTCGTAGCAAGTCTTACGACTAAGTTCGATCGTGGAAGAACTTACGACCGCTTAAGGGTCGTAGAAGAACTTACGACTAGGTACAAGTCGTAATGGAACTCACGACTAGGTACTAGTCGTAGAAGGACTCATGCCCCTGGCATAGTCGTAATAAGACCTACGACCATTTATACATCGTAGTAGAGCTTACGACTAAGCTAGGGTAATTGGTCGGAAATCCGACCACTAGGTAACGCCTCCCGCGACGCTTTGCGGTGGCTCGGCGCGATCTCCGACCACACCAAGCCAAACCAAGGCGAGGATGAGTGTCCCAAAAGTTGAAGGGTTCGACCGGCGCCAAGATCGGGTGAGTATAGTCACATGCTGATGATGCGACCACGAGTGCGGCCGAGAAGGTATGGCTCGGAGGACTCCGAACGAACAATACCAAAAGAAAACGAAAACACGCTGAGCTCCTACAGGGGCAATACGGACTTACTTGAGCCAAGAACGACCGAGACCCACGGAGTGGCTCCGCGACGAGTATCCGAGCAGCGGTGGTAAGGTTCTCGCTAGGCCACAATGACCAGGCACAGAGAGAACCAAACCGCGTGAGAGTTAAGCTCCAAAGAGTAAAGGGGAGCAGAGGGGCGAAGACTTGAAGAAGAAAACCCCACGCACCGCCTCCACCAAGCTCCACACTCAACAATGTCGGTCGAAGAGAGTGCGAGGGACTGCAGCTCAAGCAAGAGGGTGAGTGCTAGGCCGGAGTTGCGAAGTGCTAAAGGAAGCTAAGGGTGAAGTAATGGGGTTTAAATAGAGCAATGGCGAGAGCAACGGCGGGTTTTTCCGGTCGGTCAACACCGCCATGAGAGCACTTGAGAGCGATGGGAGAAGTTGAGTCATGGCCTCTCGAGAGATGAGCGACAGGGCATTTAATGCGCTCGAGCTAGCCGCTTAAAGGTGGACATAGTGTGGATCGCGACGCCATCGCTTTTCCCCTGCGCACGCCAGAGCGAGAGCGCCGCGCGGACGGGGAAGAAACGACTTCGTTGGTCGTCGGATTGAAATCGAGCAATTTGGCCGGATCGAGCGGATTGAAACGACCCGGCGCTCGATCGTCGGCGGTTGCTCGATACCGATCCAACGGCTTAGTTAGATCGGGTGGTTTACAACGACTCCGCGTTGGTGGTCGAAGACCGCTCGATCCGATCCAACGGCTCACGACCCTAGCGCCCGAACGACCGAGTTGGCATGTACTAGTGGATCGGACCGAGTCGGTGGCTCGAGCCCAGTCCGATTCGAACCTACTAACAAAGGCAAACCGGTTAGAGTTTGGATTTGAATAAGCGATTTTGAGGAATTATTTAGGTAGCAAGCAAACTCCAAAATTATAAAATTTTAAGCGAGTTTGTTGACGAACGAGGAACCTCATATGAAATTTCCAGAGATTCTAATGTCTTGAATTTTCCTCCGAAATTTCGGAAGAGGAAGCTAGGGTTTGACCAAGCTTTGACTCGCCTCCAAGAATCATCAAATAATTTCTAAAAGTCATGAGATAATTCAGAGGTGTTGCCAAGCATCCCTAGAACTCAGGAGAAATATCTCCAAGGGTTTGGCACAAGGTCTATGACAAGGAGATTTTTGATTAGCGTCGAATGAGGATTTGAATTTGATCTTCCACAATTCTTTTAAAAGAATTACAAAAATGACCAGGGGTTTCAAGATGCAAGAAAAGTTTTAATTCCTCCTGATTTTCTTACACTTGAAACTCAATTCCAGATTTGGGATGTTACAGTACTGTCGCCTCCCCTGAACCCCGCTGCAGTCGCACCCCCCAACCACCTCCATCCACTCTCCTCCCCTCCATTCACCCAAATCATCTAGCCCTCTGCTCCCCCCTGAGGCGGCCTGACCCCGTGATGTCGTGATGTTGTGTGCTGGTCGTCGCCTCCTCCGGAGAGACCTCTTCCCGCTGACGCCGACCTCCGGCTCCTCTCTTGACGCTGCCCAACTCCTCTGACTGATGCTGCCTCCCTTCGTCCCTACCTCCGGTCGACTCCGCCCGCTCTACACCGCTTGCCTCCGCCGAGGTAAACCTTGATCTCCTCCCATCAATTCAGCCCAGTACATCCTCGCCATCGGCCCCAACGACCTCGACGACCTCCGCCTCTTCCCTGGACGCCGCCCAATGCCTCCGATCGATGCTGCGTCCCTTCGTCCCCACCTCCAATCGACTCCGCTTGCTCTACGTCGCCTCCCTCCCCTCCAACCTCTGCTCGCCTCTCTCACCCGCAGCATCGCCCTCGCTCGCCGCACCTCCCTCGCCCGCGGTGCTGCTGCCGACCCGCCCTCGCCCCTCGCTTTCCCAAACTCGAAACCGCAAGTCAGGCAGCACCACCGTACCAGGCGTGGCACTTGAAGGAAGCAGAAGCGGCGGAGATAGAGTGCACCTTCTTTTTTCCTCCACTGCCCCCTCTCCCTCTCCATCACGATGTTGCTCCCTCCCTTTCCTTCCTCCCTGCAGCGCGCTCGGGACATCTTTGTCATCGACGACGTCGTCGCCAACATCCGCGAGGACTTCATCACCTACGACGTCGGCGACGCCGTCCTGAACGAGCTACAGGCTGTAAGGTAATTGTTGGTTGATTCCCACGATTTGACGGTTGCCTCTCTGATCTGGCAAAAAACCCTAGCTCTCGGAGATGAAATGTTGTACTATGGCGCAATCTCAAGGAACATCGACCACTCCAAGGCGCCTGCAGCATCCGCCGGAGGTGCACCTGGCTCTGGCACTACCCCGCCCGTGCATGACCTCAACGTTCCTTATAAGGCCACCTCAGAGGAGTACGCCACCCCACCGCAAAAGGAGTGAACCTAGGGAGAGGCCCATGTTCAGGAAATGCATGAGCTCCGACTGGATGAGGCAGCTCGGGGAGGAATTCTACAGGGACATATTCCCCGGGAGCGAGTTCGGTGATCATATACGAAAATCTGGCAAAGTTGATCTACTACTATCTTGACTAGAGATTTGGAGGTATTTGATTTCATCTGGCTTATTGTTATCTTCCTACATTTGATGTTGTAATAACAAAGTTTAAGCGCTAGGCTAGTTATATTATAGTTTCTATCTTACTGATAACTACTGGTATGGAAATTGGGAATACAGAGTTGGGACATATGATTTTGCTGATGCACTTCATTTTTAGAAACGGATGCCTGCTTGACATATTATCTATCAAATTCAAACTTTTCGCATATTATGGAGTGATGATAATGCATGTAATCAATGAACAAATATCGCACAGGCTGTGTAGGACTTTGATTGGCATAGCTTGTTCAGCTTGGAGATGTGTCACATACTTAAATTTCAAGTCTCTTTTTCTTGAGCATTGAAATTAACTAGGCAATTCCCTTCGTTACTTCACCTGCCAATTTTGCTTCTTTCGGTCTTAATACTTCCAACTAGCCAATGTAATCTTTAGTTTAGTTCCCATTGTCTGGGGTGTTCACTAGGAGGAAGAAAACATTGAAGCTCAGTGGTGGGTACTCAATTTGATACATGTGGCTATATGATTCTCGCATGGGCAAATTAAGGATTTGAGCTGTGTTTGATCTAAGAACACAAAAAAACTCCACTTCGCTCTTTACTATAATCAATGGAATTTCAAGTGGTCCTTTTAGCCTGACTAACTGCCTAAGCATGCCGAGAAATCAATTTTTTGCTAAGGAAAATGGTTAGTTTGACTACTGAGCAGATGGGTACAGATCATAATCCTATCTGCACTACACTTTATGTTGTTTTAGATCCTAACAGATACTCATGTGAAGCCCGATCACGTAACTTTGACCTTATTCGCTGGCAAAGTACAATTCAAGGAGTTAAATTCGTGGATAAAAATGGCAGATACCTGATTGAGGATAGGTGCTTTGTCCAAATATTAGTTCATTCATCAAAAGGGCAAGAAAAAACTGCACTTTGTTAGACTACACTCATTGGTTCTATATAATTTATACAGAAGTTGTGATTTGTGAACGTTTTAAAACATTCGATGTTTCATTTTTTTTAGGTCTCGTCTTAATTCTGAGAATCTCCTTGAAATATGCAGGTACTTGGAGTGAAGAAAAGAGAAGTGTTTGTCATACCAAAACCCTCTTTCATTCAATAACAAACTTCTCAACATTCAATGCAGGAACCTTGATGGCTGCTGGTAGGGGTATTGACCAGCTTCTAAGGAGAACTCTCCACAACCAGTCTTTTGTAAGTATTTTTTAGAACTCTTACTTCCTTCCGTATGTGGTCAATTCGAAACAAGTCCATATCATTTGTTTTGGTTTCCACTCCACGACTTTACTAAAGTTATAGTGTCCAAGTAGGGGTAGATAATTGAAGTGTAATGTAAAAAAGATATCATCTTGTATCATCGTTGCATCAAATGTGTTGAATGGGTTTTGCTACTCATATGCTGGAAACAAATCACATTTAGCATTTTTAGTCTCTTAGAATCAACATGCTATGTTTTTCCTGATAGAGAAATCAGTTCTCACACAAATTGCTGGATGTTTTTTTAATTTTCATTTCTTTGTGAACCCATTCAAACCCTCATTAACACAAATTAGTTCTATATTTTTAACAAACATTTGATCTGAACATGCACATTTGTTAAGTTGTGTTAACGTCGGATGAAGGAGAAACTCGCCGGAGAAGACCTTTGGTTAAAGCTCGATATTTTGCCGATTACAATGAAAATAGATTGATTCAGAGGAAACCAATTTAGGGGATTGGAAGAGAAGATCAAGACGGACGTCTCGGCGCAAACGGTTTGCTTTTATATGCACCGAGAAAAGATATATCAATTTTGGAAGTTTTGGGTTGAAGAAAGAGTCGTAACGAACTCGGTCTGCGAGTTCGGTTGAAAACTGACATGAATAGTAACCACGTGGTATGTAGCAGCCGAGAGGAGAGAGAAATTTAATGATTTTCAGAATTAAATAAAAGACCAAAAATCAAGGAGATCAAATAAATAGTAAACAAATCCAGAAAAGTCTAAGAAAATACCCAAAAATTCCTTGGAACACAAGGAAACCAAATAACACAGGTTTTGATTTGATTGATGTTTATATTAGTTAAATTAAATATTTTTAATTTATAAAAATCCCAATTAAGATTTATTAATACAAATAAAATTGGTAAAATTTTCAGGGACCTAAACTACTCAAAATATCTTTGAAAAGCTAAATTTTGGGACGTTACATTTGTATATGACTGGACATGGTGTGAATGAATTTTTGAAGTTCCAAGATTCTGAAGAACTTCAGAGCCATGATTTAGCAGATGCAATAAAGCAAATGAAAGAGAAGCATAGGTATCATACATCTATTGCTTTGAATTATCTTTTTTACTTATTTTTTATACAAAAAAATCTAATAGATAAAAATCAAGGAATTGTTTGATTGTCAACATTCGGATGTTGCCTTTCCCCCCTTCATTTTCCGGTTTGTTGATCCTAACATCTTCTCCTTGGTCTGCCTTTCATATTTAAAGAGTTGTTGATAATGGTAGATACCTGCCAAGCTGCTACTCTCTTTTCACATGTTTGTTTCACTGTTTTTATTGCTAGAAATCCGTCTTGACATATACTGAGTTACTGATATACATACTATCCATGTCGTCTTGTAACTGATCCATGGTTTTGAGTAAGTATTCCCCATATCATTTTATCTGCTTATGTAACATTTGATGTACTTGTACGTTATTTTTTATTGCTAAAAATATGTTTGATATATTGGTAAGCTGTATGTTGCACATGACTTTTGTGCTAAGTGGTTGGATAAGCGCCCACTTACAACTCACTGCGTTAAAAAATCAATTTTAATGATATTTCACAACATTATAGATTTAGAAAAGATGGTTTAATCAATCTATTATGTCCTTCTATAGCACATTTTAGATTTTTCTGTATATCAAAACTATAGTTATACGCCTGTACCTGACATATTTAATATCTGCAGCTTCAATCATCTGGTGTTTTGGTGATTGGTAGCAGCATGAAGGGTGGAAACTCTTACTCTCACCATCTTGACTCAGATGTGAGAACATTCCTTCCATTCACAGTTTTCTCATGTACTGTCTGTAAACTTATTTGTTTGTTTGTATGTAAGCCAAATATGTTGTAAAATTTCTGAAAAAACACAAGGACATGAACTGACTATGTTTGCTTGTATGTAAATGCAAAACTTGTTATGTTGTATATTTATTATGGAAATCAGCAGCAACATGGTATCTGACATTTACTTTATATTCTGTCATCTCAATGATAGGTTATGGTATTCCTCAGTTCACATGGAGTCCCGCTTACCTATGTTGAGGATGCTGGAGAATGGAGATTCTTATAGAGATAAGATGGAGGATTGCATTGCTTTGACCATGAACTTAAATCCAAAGGAATCTTAAACAGTCAAACCCTTATCAGGTATGGACCAATTCAAGTTGGAACAAAAAAGAACTCTCTTCCCGTTAAGAACTAATTCGAGGATTGTAACCTGCACATAATCAAGTCCTCATTTGCTCTTAGAAACCCAATCACTTCATTTTACTTAGGTTTTGCTTTAATGAGGGTCCGGATCCCCTGAGATGTTTTACCAACCAAGGCTAGAATGTCATTAACCAAATGGACTCAACATTTCAAATGCTCGCCGGCAAACCGTGAAAAATGTTATATGTTATTCAAAGAACCTGATCAGGGCAATGCAAGTCTCTTGGCATGCTTAAAACTCCTAATATGGTATTACTTGTTTATTTCAAATTCTCTTGCATTCACTACGATATCTACAATCAATGCAATTGTGAGATGCGATTAAACTTGTTCAGTAGTTTTAAAGCACAATCAATAATTGTTTTGAGGTGGTAAATTTTTACACAAGCAGTGCTAAAGCTAAATGCTAAATTGCTTGTTCCTAGCTCCTAAATGTAGTTTTGACTAGAAATAATATTGATGTAAATGCACTTGTCATAGAAAAATTAACCTTTGAGGTCTTCCACTTTTTGCTTTGCTGTCGCAAAGAATCATGCGCTGGAAAGTGATTAGAGGTAATATGTTCACTTTGAGATCGGTCTGATGTTAGGGTATCAAACTGCAGGTTGATGCTATGTTCCTATCCTTTGATATGTACAGATGAGTGAATTATTATAAGAAATGGAAAGAAAGCTACCCACTATTCCATAATATGAGATATGATGAGGTCATTCAATGTAGCCATTACTAGCATTTTGTATTTGTTTTTATTCTAATTTTGCATCTGTCATTTTCTTTGTGTTTGTAGGGGTTGCCTTTTAGTTCGCCGTTCTTTTTTCCATAATAATCCTTCAAACTGTGTTGACTTGGGTGATCGTGTGATGGGTTGTCGAGGATTCCATTCCAACTTCTGTACCACACAGAGTGGGCTTTCTCTTAATATTGGTGTGTTTTGTCATCTGAGTCAAATTTCACATAGTATTGTGATCACTTGTATCATTGTATGCAGTATGTAATAATACATAGTACATGTACTGTTTGTTTGAGGTGATGTGTCCACAACAATGATTGTGAAACCTGGCCATGTTATTCATTTTCTACTTGCTAACTAGAAGGTTGATCACCCGAACAAAATTGATTGCGCTAAGGTAAGTTTTGTCTTCATGTTGCTAATGAAAACAATAGTTTAAGATGAAGGACAATAACCATTGGACCAGACTTTCAGATATCTATAATTGTATCTTTGTTTAATTTTGTAGGCTAAGCGCTCACTGAAGAATTTAAGGATAAAAACAAGTCCAGCAAATATAGAATACAAGATCATTGATTTGAGTGACAGGAATTGCTATGAACAAATGTGAGGATTTTGGAGCTTCTTTAATATGCCCATGGAAGCGAAAATGTCTTGCTGAGTTCGGGATTGTCACACAATGTGTGGCCTCTACAAGAGTCAATGACCAGTATCTTATAAATTGAAGTAACCACACTAGATTTTGAAAATATTTAACCATAAATGTTTATTAGCTCCTGGTATGCTTATTTCTTCAATTTTGTTGTGACAAAGGCAGAAAGCAGTGGCTCGGTTCTGAATTATGAATTATGAGGTGTTTGACATGATTTTCTTTGCTTTGTGTTATTTGAACTTCTTTTTTGAGGTTCCATTGCAACGCACGGGCACCCTACTAGTAACTAGAAACCTACGCGCATTGGCGCGGAGTCGAACACGCGAAATTATGATCAGGCAAAGAAGCTATCCGCTATAGAAGGCATGGAGATGTAGCTGATACTTGTAAATTATGGTTTGGTTTCATTAATAACTAGAAATCTATACGCGCATTGGCGCGCGGAGTTGAACATGCGAGACTGTGATCAGGGCAAAGAAACTACCGGCTACAGAAGGCGTGGAGATGTGGCTGATACTTATAAGTATAGGAGTAACAATGGTAGACTATTGATGTACATAATCTTTCATCAGTAAAGTAATTTTGTTTTTTTTTATCAGCTGTTCAAAATCGTTTTAGATCAGATATTACAATGGTTTAAAATTCATACGGGTAGAATGTGTACCGTATGCAACGATAGCGAAGAAGGGTAGAAGAGCTGGCAAATTGTATGGCGACAACCTACCGGGCATAACATAACAGAACTGCAATAGATGAACAAAAACATTATAAAAGGAGATACAGCGGATGCTCTATATTCAGCTGGCTTAGTTACTTATCGTTTGCCACAGGTCTCAAAAGGGCAATATGTTATGTCATTCTAGAGTCGGTAGGATAGAAAATATACATATAAAGATGACATAATACTGATCAAACGAAACTACATGTTCTGTAGACCACAGGTGTTGTAGTCGTTGCGTAGATTGTAACATAAGCGTGTAGGCGAGAAGCAAAACACACGTTACGTCGTATGATGAGCTATAAGAAAAGTAGAACTTTGGCCAGCTGGAAAATCATACACAAAAATGGGGTAGGGAATATTTTATTTCGGTAAAATGAGAAACATATGTGAATGGTTCAACATAATATATCTGTTTTTTTGCCTTTGTTGTCCAAACGCTCTTTTGTTACATCAACAGAGGGTGCTGTCATTAGGCACTAGGTGGTTGTCGGACCTCAAATTTGTAATTTGGAATTCACTGTGTCAATTTGTGCTATTCTCTAAATCAGTAGATAGCACACATAGATACATTCTTGGATTAATCACATAGATCATATTCATAACCAAATATATTACATAACCGGGCGTACGACCCATTGTTGTACAAAAGGACACAAAAGGCCACCACAAGGTCAGAGTACAAAGTAACGGGGTAAGTGCAGAAGCAAAACAAGTAGTGATTGATCCACTCACTCTGCCCACAAGCAAGCGACTAGGGGTCCTGGCCTAAGCTTCATCATCATCGCCACCGATTGGCTCGGCTGCCAAGTAGTAGTCATAGGGGTCCTGGTCGAGCGGCTCTGAAAGATTATATTGAACGAGCCTGAGTATACAACCATACTTACGAGCCAACACATAATGCAAATTATCGTAGATGCAAGGCTAGTCAAGGGAAGGCTCAGAGTTCTTTTATTTGCATAAAGCCAAGTTTGAATTAGATCAAGTAGTAGAACATCCTACGACCTAGCATTTTTAAGAACATATTTTATAAACTGAGTTTCATTTGTAAGGTACTAGTGGAGATCCATCTAATATACCATCGAGTGGCTTCATCCACTCGATGCTTGGGCTAACCCGTAATTACCACTTGTCCCCGACCAGGCCTTCACAAATCCCTAGGGTTCCACCCCAGCTTTTTATTCCACGACCACACACAAATGGTTTTATAAAAATAAAAGCTAGTTCAAGTGAGTTCCCAGCACCACTCTTGACCGTGAGCACGGCTATCTAGATAGTTTTCTTACTCTACAGAGTTCGTACATTTTACCCACAAGAGATAATCATATTGATATCTACATACATTTCTTTAGACATGTGAATTAAGGGGAGCTTATCATAAGGCCTTTACAATGCTCAACCTTGGCGCAACCCCACCCGCTAAGGTTTCCTCCGCCTGGAGCCACGCTCCCAAGAGGCCCCCTCTTGTGCCGTGTGGTTTTCCTGTGGCTTCTACCCATACCCACGCCACACACCCACCAGTGGTGAAGCCACGCCGAAGTGAACAAATTAGTTAGCCAGGTTGTACCCATTATAGACTTATGGTCGTACAACTTTTACACGAGAGGTCATCATAAGAACTCAGCCCTTTATTGACTTGGGCGGTGCGATTACATACCGCACCAGCGTGCATCACCAGCACCAACCACTCTTTCCATCCGCCCAGTCGAGTAGAGAGTTTCAGGTTTGGTTGGTTTTGAAAATAACCTTAAGACCAATATACCAGCCGGGCTCCCAGCCACGACTGCCCAAATCCAGCTTTTCAAGTTTGGAAAGAATGTAGTCGAGCACTTTAATGCCCGCACGACCACACATCTAAGCAAGGCTAGGCATGACACTTAGATACAAACTTATTAACGAGCATGTATCCATTAAGTCTAGGGTGACAAATGATAATGTCCAAGTTGAAGGAGTGGAAGGTTATACTCGATTATCATTTAGGCATTAACTACGACTAGACCAAGGTAGTTGTTTAAATCATAGTAATACAATTTCATAATTTAAAGCAATATAGTTTGCAAAAACTAGGTGCAAAATGGTCAAAGCATTAACTCGCCTTGGTCGTGGTACTGTTGCTCCTGCTCGTGGTCTGGTAGCGGGTCCTCTGAAGCCTCAGGTTCTATACGAAAACCCAACCAAAATCCAAATAAGTCGCAATGCATTTGACTTGCATTTAAAATCCAAATGAAACTCAAATGGGGGTGTTCTCGGTTGGGTTGGGCATCTTTAATTGGTCTCTGGTTTCTATTGTCATACTTGACGTTGGATATTGTACTCGAATAGGTATCGTAGGCAGTTTTCGAGATAGTGTTTAGTCTACGGACTTGTTATCGGCTTCGAGTACTATTCAGTGTTTCGACCACCTGGTCGAAGGGGGTTCGCCTTCATGGAAGAAAAGGTTTCTGAGTACTGTTCACAGTTTCAACCACTTGGTCGGGATGGGTCTAGAATACTTGGTCAAGAATGGTTCTTAGTACTTGGTATAGTTTTGACCATTTAGTCGAGATGGGTTTCGAGTACTTGGTCGATGAGGTTTTCGAGTTCTGCTCATGGTTTCGACCACTTGATTGGGATGGGTTTCAACTACTAGGTAGGGAAGGTTTCAAGCACTGTTCATGGTTCGAGTACTGCTCATAATTTCGACTGTTGTTCATTGTTTCGACCACTGGTCAACAGTGTCTCGACTAGTTGGTTGAAGGAAGGTCTCGACTAACTGGTCGAAGAAAGGTCTCGACTAACTGGTCAAAGAAGTATTCGATAGGCTGGTTGAAAGAGGGTTTCGACCAACTGGTCGAAGAAGTTTCGATAAGTTGGTCGAAGAAGGATTTCGACTAACTAGTCGAAGAAGTCTTCGACAGGCTGGTCAAAGGAGGGTTTCGACGAACTGGTCAAAGAAGTCTTCGACAGGCTGGTCGAAGGAGGGTTTTGACTAACTGGTGGGGACAGGTTTTGACTATATGGTCGAAGAGAGTTTCGACCATCCGGCCGTGAGGGGTTTCGACCACCCGATCGAGGAGAGTTTCGACCACCCGGTCGAAAATAGTTTCAACCATTTGGTCGAGAGGAATTTCGACCATTGTGTCGAAGGGGGGTTCGACCATCTAGTTGGAAGTGGTTTCAACCAAGAGTTTCGACCATCCGGTCGAGGGGAATTTTGACCACCTAGTCGAAAAGAGTTTCAACCATTGGGTCGAAGGGGGTTTCGACCATCTGGTCCGAAGGGGTTTCGACCACTTGGTCGAGACTCGAGAGGAGTTTTGACCACTTGAAAAGAGGTTCGACCATCCAGTCGAGAGGAGTTTCGACCATTGGGTCGAAGGGGGTTTCAACAACTCGGTAAAGAAAATTTTCGTCCGTTCACTCCGAAGGGGTTTCATCCATCTAGTCCGGGGGAGTTTTGACCATCTAGTTGGAGGGAGCTTCGACCATTTGGTCAACGAGTTTCGACCACCTGGTTGGAGACACAGGGTCGTCTATAGCATTGGGTGGGGTAGAGTTCAACTATCTAGGGGTTTAGCTATACTCCATGTTGGGGGAGGTTCGACCACCTGGTTTGGTTCGACTACGGTTGGGGTCTATAGTGCATTCTTTGCCTTGGCTATGCTTCCACACATCAAGAGTAGAAATGGACTTCTAGTGGCCACTGGAAACATACCGGTTGGAGGTGGAAAAAGCGTGCCAACCAGAGACAATCTACCAATGAAGGTCTGCGATGGCGCGAGAGGGCTCCAAGTGACGGTGATGGCTGTCGAAGTCGATCCGATTGACGAGGCTACTCTGGGCGGAGGGAAGGGAGAACGGAGTCGGCAGCTCCTGTGAGTACAGAGTGGAATCCATGAGGAGAGCCGCCTCTGGGTCAGGAAATAAGAGTGGAGGTGTTCACGAGGGAGAAAGCTTCACTGAAGGCATCAAAGCTTGCTAGTGACATCGCGGAGGTGCCAACAGAGGTGAACACTCAAACCTTATCTGGAGCTTGAGCTCTCATGTGGAATGGCGGAAGAGAGGAAGGGAAGAACTGGCACTTGGGTTGCGGAATGGCAGCGGGGAGGGCCTGGGCTACTATTTATAGGCGAGAGGGGGGAAGAGGTCGCCTGGGGTGTTCGCTGCATCTGGCTCTGTGTGGTACCACGAGTGGTTGGCGATGGCGACTGGGGCAGCACAGTGCAGCGACGTGACACATTGAGCGACGACTTTAATGGATGAGGGACAGCTTGTAATGGGGGAGCGACGACGAATGCCAGCACACACACCACGTCAGAATGCTGGTAAAAGCATGACAATAGATGCCACATGAAAAATATCGTATTTTTGCATTCAACCATTTTGGGGTGTTACATATTTCTATTGTCGAAAAGGGATGCAGATGTCCCTTACAACAGCAGGCCCCTCATTGAAAATGTAGCCTACTGATAGGAGCATTCTAGGTATGCCTCATAATGGTCATTATCCCGTGTTGAGGGGTTCACCCACTGGACAAGAGAAGTGTCGGGATTAAGTATCAGAAAAGCCTTGTTATAATCATCTTAGTCACACGCCTAAGGAAGCGTGTACTAGCCGACATTATAAGTTGATCATATCTTATGGGTAAAGTTGTACAACCTATGCAGAGTGTATAATCTATTCGAATAGTCGTTCCCCGGTTATGGCCATTGTGAATAAGGCCACACTTGGTTAGTTTTAATAAAATATGGGATGATGACATATTAACGTAAAAATGATTACAGCGATAATCTAGAGATAGGTGGATGGACCTCATGAGTAGTAATAGGTGGATGGAATCTTGCTTTTATGATAAAACTTGCTTATACAAATGATACTTTGGTTTTAAGTTGAAATGGCTAGGTCATATGCTTGGAAAATAATCACGATATTTGAGCTAAACTTGCTTTGTAGTAAAATAACAATATGACCCCTCCTTTGGCAAGCCAAGTATCTATATAATTGTATTTGGTGTAAGAGCTTGCTGAGTAACTTTGTACTCATTATTGCTCAAATATGTGGATTCAGATTATGAGACTGAATACCCGGTGGATGGATATTTTTATGTGTTTGGCTTTAGAAACGAAGATGACGATAATAACTAGGTTGTAGCCCTAGTCGATTGTCTGTGGCGGATCATAGAGGCCATTTTTTGTTTATTTATCTTTCATTGTTATTTCCATTTTTTTGGACTTGTTGGCCTATCGGTTAGTTACGTGAGAACTTGGCCTTACGGTTTATTTTATGATTGCTTATGTATTATTAAGTACTCTTTTACTTAAGCATATATATGGGTATGTTATTTATCGATGTTGTATTGTATGGGCTAGCTACTGATAATGGGACTAGCTCGGTATATGCAGAGGGTCTGGATGCAAACTTGGGTCCTAGTAGACTAGGAAGTTGCGGTAGACTTTGTTGTATGCGGTAGAAAGGAGGTCAAACAGACATCACCAGCCAATCGCGTTGTTCTTTGCTTGGCTTGCTTTCAACTCGAAGGACTTTCAAATTGGAACTTTCAGCTGGTTCAAAACACTTTCAAGTTTCAAATACTAACAACTTTCAACTCGGGATCAGAAAAGGTTTCAACTCAAATTCCAAGTTTCAAATCGAGATCAAAAACGGTTTCAACTTTTAAAAAATCCAACTTTTCACTCAGAAATTTAACCTTTCAATTGAAAATTTTGAGAGATTTCAACTCAGAATCCAAAGGTTTTAAACCAGAAATCAACTTACTACACAAAACTTAGTGTTCCAGTAGAACGCACTCTCGTGCGTGAGCGTGGTGTAAGTGAGGCGTGCGTGAGCGTGACAAAGGAAAAAAAAAAAAGAGGGAAAAGAAATGCATAGATGCCATCGTACAGCAGAACAACGCCTGTCAATGTGTGGGCTGGGTCAACAGCTTGGCAGACATGGGAAATGGGCCGTGTTGTGCCAAGTGGCACCCACGGCAGGGGCAGCGAGCCATCTCGAGGTGGAAGCCCAACACAAACACAAACAAGCTCGACAACGCCGATGGTCCCCGCGGCTAGCAAGCAACGCGCGGTTTGCCCAGGCCGACCGTCGCATGCACAGACAGGAGGCGGCCTGGGTTGCGCCCACGCGCGGTGAGAGGCCGCCTCTGGAAAATTGCGGACTTGAGAACCGCCGCGCCAGCTGAGCAGGGGCGCTCGTCCCAATCTCCTCAACTCTTTCGCCCCTCCGTCCGTCCGTCCGTCTGTCCGGAGTCCAGCCTCCACGTCGGGTGATCGCCTTCCCCGCCGGCGTCCTGGTCCTCCGTCTCCACTCTCCTCCTTCGCATACGTACTCCGCCCCTACAGCGTCCGCCCGCTCTCACCCACCTCCTTCGGCGCCCCGCGTCTGCGCCCGCACGATCCAGACCCTACGTACTCCGGCCATCCCTCGGCGCCGCCTCATTTCCTCCGTCGACCTTGCGTGCTGCACCTCGCTCCCATTCCTCCCGTTGCTCCTTCCATTTGCAAGGTTGCACCTCCATCACGCGCCTCGCGAGGCCGGAGGAGCACGCACTACGCCTCCCACCTGAGGGCGGCAGTGAAGTCGAGGGTCGTCGGCGGCGGCGAAGCTTGTTGGTGGAGATGCAGCGAATGGTGCTTTGGAGCAATGGATGCGGTGGCGGTCATGTTTCGCCGCCGCCGGCAGCATGCAACTCAAGGGCAGAACCCGGCTCGAGCAGTCCAAATCGAACTGATGTTGCCCCCTCTCTGAGTCACCCGCCTAACTACGACGCCTTCCCGTGGATGATGCCGCTCCCTCCACACGCGCTCGCCCACCTCCTCGAGCTCCTCCCCCGCGCCCCCCTGCATTACGGCACCGCACATTCCACGCCTTCATGCTGTTCGACCAAATGCCTAACCCGCTCGACTATCTGAGAATGCATGTTGTTTTCTGGTATTGGCGAGCTGCTGTATCAACCACAGCAAGGGTGTTGCAGAGCTGTTCGTGTGTGCTCCAGAAAAAAAAAAGGGGCGGAGGGGCGACCGCGCACGTCGATCTGGTGACCACGGTACAGTATGCAGGCTAAACGCATATGGTATGACCCCTCATGTTACTTGGTATTGATGAGTGATGACAGGATAGATTGTTTCCTTTTCTGGCCATTTGACAACCAATGGTGATAACTGATAACCTTTCTTGTTTCATTGACCAACTTTTCATTGTCAGAACGAGCGTAGTTTATACTGTCCCACTGAATATTGCATCATTCTTTTCAGCTTGTACCTGTATTCCATTCAGAATTTTGATCTAACTACAAATTGTGTAAAATTTTGTACCTTTCTATTTCTTTTGTGATCTGCTCAAATGCACAAGACCATGTATGACTTCCAGGTAGGCACTAGCTAATGTGCTGAAATTCATTATGTTTTCTTGGGAGGTACCTATTGCCACAATAGGACCTGAATAACCTCATTTTACAGTTACAACATACTATTACTAGAAGTACAGTAGTTGAGTTGACCATGAACATTCAAGAACCTGTAGTCAAGTTTGGTAAAGAAAATAGGTTGGGTACTATATTCATGGTCTTGCAGTAATGAATTTGGGGCATGTATCATCCGATGGAAGGTGAATAATTTTTAGCCATGGATCTTATACATTGCTGATTGAGAACAATTTGTCGAGCCTGAGTTGCATCTTTGCTGCTTGAGAGAACCGGTCACTGAATTGTCAGTTTGTCCATCCAAATGTGTATCAAGTAAGCAATATTTTAAATCTTTTTTTTTCTCTTGTTGCTTTTGACAAGAGCTACAAACCCTACAATTTCATTGTCAGGTGATTGGAAATGAAGTAATTATACATCTGGGTTTTAGTTTCATTTACCATTTATTGAAAGTGCTGCTATCAATGTCTTATTTTCTGTTCATCTGCATTTTCCACTTTAATTAGTCGTGATGAAGCTGATGCTTAAGAGTTTTCCTTATTGTTGTAGCTAGCTAGGGTTCCATAGTTGATGCCATGGCAAAATGATAATTCACTGCTTGAAAGAAGAAAAAATTGGTGATTTGCATAGCTTTTTTATCTCTTGCTGAGTTACTAGGTGTTTCAAGGCAGATTTTCGGTTATCCATCATACTTTGTTGATAGTGATGAAATTGTTCCATTCTCTTTCCATTTATACAACTTAAGTTTTTATTGCAGTTGTTGCATATTGTCATTGGAATGTCCAATTTTGCTCTCCCTATTTTATAACTTAAGTTGTTGTTGCATGCATTTTGATATAGCGAACTTCTGTACAATTCAAGAAAGTGTTAAGTTTTCTTATGAGAGTACATGGGCTAAGAAAACTCATTTTGGTCTCAGTTATACACTGGATCCATTTTAGAATGTTTAAACAAAACTTAGAGAAGGGATATGTGTAGAAAGTTTGAATAGTCGAAGAAAGTTTGAATAGTCGAGAATGTAGCATTCGGAATATTATTATATTTAATAGATAAAAGATGGCTGTTTTAATTTTGATAATCTGGTTTTACAATCGATAGGTAGAATACTGGCAGCACGTCGGTCATCTGGCCTCCTGAAAATCGACTCTCCTGTGGGACGGACTAACCAGCTCGGAGCAAAAATCAACAACTCACCCGTGTGTACTCCCTGTTTCTCGACGTATGTCGCTTCTAGCATTTTACGCTATAACCAACCAACACATTACCCGCCTTAGCTAGCTTTACTTGCTCTTGAAAGCTTGTGGGTTTCTCTTGCTTACCAGCACAAGCACACGCGTGCGTTTCTCTAGCTTATATTTATTCTCTCTCTCTCTCTCTCCGGTGCATCCAGAATTCGGAACCTACGCATGCCCGTGACACGCGCACATGGGGATGAGCCAAGCAAGTTCAAAGCCATGCTCGATGAGTGTAAGGACACCATTGGAATATGCTTGTACGGACGCATGCAGCTTGCCGTGCGTTCCCTCGAGGACCAAGAGAAGAAGGTTAATTACTACTGGTAGTACACTTGTCAGTTAATTAACCCCGGGCTCAATTGCCGCGGTTAGTTTAGGACATCAATCCACGCATCTACGTGTTAAGAAACCTCAAATCAGTTTTGGCAATCCGATCTATCTTCGGCACTCCTAGTAGTTATAGCAAACAAAAGAGAGATTTTGGCAACCGATGGTGGCGCACTTAGGAATAAAATGAACGGGTGCTAAACGGATCATGGTCTTCTTCCACCTCTAAACCTAACTTTCTCCCTAATAGTTGATAGATATCGGGATATGTAGGATCCGACCGACAGGTGAGGGTGGTCTACCCCGACTACTCGAGTTGGGTCAGGCCCAAGTGTCATAGCGAAAGAGAGAAGGACATCAACCTGATAGTAATACCTAGCTTGTTGGGTTTAGTCAGTGAGATATGTATACTATAACTACGTGCTGCCAGTATTCTACTGATCGATTGTAAAACCGGATTATCAAAATTAAAGCAGTCATCTTTTAAGGGATTTTTTAGAAGAACGGTAAAACCGACGTCAACTCCAATTTGGCCAAAGCTTGACACCTCGCCACTTCCCCCCTCGCCACGCAGTAAACGCCACTCATGTTAGATGCCTAAGATCCAATCCATAATCAAACATAGAAATTGTGGAGAAATTTTACAAGAACTGTAAAGCCGACTTCAACTCCAATCCAAGCAAAGCTTGGCAACTCGCCGTTGCCCCCTTCTCCCTTTGTTCACCACACAGTTACCGAATTCGCTATAAAACCCCGCGAATCGTGAACCGGATTCGTTGAACCCGAACCGGTTTAGGGTACAGGGTTCGTGTTCGCAGTGGAAATTAGAAGAAAAAGTGGCGAACTATGAACCCGAATCCCATACACTAACTGTCGATTAGACTGGTCTGGTCGAACAACTTGCAGGGGCTCTGGCCCACTATCAGGAGAAGGGGTGGGGAGGTATGGAAGAGCAAATTGTGTATGAGTTCGACCAAATCAACCAGGATCACCCCCAAATTAAGAGGTGACGTGCAAGGGGAACCCTAGCCAGCGCTGCCGCCAGTCACCATTGATCCTCTCTTCCCGACATGCCAGTGCAGCCATCCTCTCCTGGACCCTATCACCATCGTCCTTGCCACCAGCCACCGTTGCTTTCACTGGTTAGTATTCCCTCCTCTTCTTCCTCTTCTCCTCAGTCCCTATTTTATATCTACTCCACCGTCTCCTTCTTCTTCACCTTCCCTCTGATCTATGCTTTGCTTGCTATGCTTTAGTAGTAGACTAGTAGTCATCTTGCGTCTATTGATGTCCTCTTTATTTCAAGATATAGATGTGCTTTTCAATTAATGATATAGAAGGTGTATGTCCAATATAGTCTAGTATATTGCATGCCCAGTCCAGCCATGACATGCCCTCATGTGATGTTTGAGTGTTAGTGATCACCTAATCGTGGGCCTCGTTAAGAATTCCAGAGACTGGTCATAATGCAAAAAATTTCCAGTTGAATTAGATTTGCAATTCCTTTGGGAAAGATGTGACAAGATATGTAATGTTTGGTTTTTTTTTTTGTTGTAAAAAGGATATGCTTAGTTAAGCATCGGTGGTAAATTCAATGAGTCCCACTTGTGAAAAGTTTCCCTTTATATAACAATCTCCCTGCTGCATATCAGCAAGCAACTCAAGCAGGTCATCTGGGATGGCTCAAGCTCCGGCTGCATCAGCTGGCATATACCCTTATGCAAGTGTATATGCTTATTTCCCGGTAGCCGCATGTCAGCATACAACTCATGCTGGGCCGTACGCTTATGTTTTGCCTTATGAAGACGCTAATCCCATGGCGTACCATCAGGCTGTGCAAGCTTGGTTATGCTGGGTATGCTGGCTACCCTGTTGCAGGTTATTGTCAGTATGGCCTCTCCTACTATCCTGGCTACCCTGCAGGTTATGAATCTTATTAACAGAATGCCATCTCCTACTATCCTGCCGTCTATGCTGCACCTCATCACACAGTGGCAGTGAACGGTGGCCAAGCAATTGATAGACTCCGCCAGCATGTACAATTACAATGGTGCTGGATGTCCTGCCAGGGAGGTTCAGACAACCAATACCGTCATCGCACAAGCGTCGGATCCTCCTTCTGATGGTGCAAGCCACCCCAGCCCCACTGGAGGGGCTCAGGTTGCAGAGCAAATGAGGTGTTGAGCAAGCAGCTCCTATTACCTATTTCCTTTACTGGCAATACTCTTATTATGTCATTCATGTGTCGTTGCTAGGATGCTGGATGTCGTCACAAAAAATCAGGATTCTGGCGTGCCCCTGTTATGGATTTCATTTTTCATGTCACCAATGCCGACTGAATGGATAGATTGGAGATACGTCGTACTATCGCAGTTAAAGTCTGATTAGCAATGTTATTCTGGATTATGCTTGAGCTTTGTTTGTTCTATATTTATATTCTACTCATGTTTTCTTTATCTGATCAATGCATGGAAATACCTGTGCTTGACGTTTCTTTACACTTGCAAAGTTGCAGTAGTTGTGTAAGCTTGCAAGGACACTGCCTATGCTTTTCAGATAACAGTACGGACTAATGGACACACACGCACGCATGCACACAGAGCACTAGCTGCTTGATTCCTCGAACCTCCTGGACGACGACTGGAGGAACAGGCTCCTCAGGCTGCGGCTGCTCTCCCTCGCCCGCTTCCCGCCTCCTCCCCGCGTGGCGCCCTCCCCGGCGACGGCGCGCGGCGCAGCCTGGTCGGTGATGACGAGGCTGGACTCGAGCTTCTGCGCGACGGCGACGAGCTCGTACGTGTCCCACAGAGACTGCGCGAAGTCCCACGACCTCCTGCGGCTCGGGGCTGACGCCGCGGCCGCGGCCGCGGCCTCCAGCTTGAACCGCGACGGCCTGTGGCGCGGGTTGCCCCCGCCCCCCGCGCGGCGCGCGCCCGAGGCGGCGCCGCCGTCGTCCCCCGGCTCCGACGACGCGCGCGACGGCCGCGGGTTGCCCGACTGCGCGTGCCACGCCTGCGCCACCGCCTTGAGCAGCTCCACGTCGCCCGCCCCGTGCGGCTCCGCCGAGCTCTTCATGCCGCGGCGCGGTGCGTGTCGGTTTTGTGACATTGTGTTCGGCGGCTGGTGGAACGTGTGCGGTTAAGTTTGAGCCGTCGGTTTGGCGGGTAAACGGTCGCTCGGCCGGCGTGTCCGGGTATCAGCCAGCTCTACGAAATCAGCAGGAACCATGCACATGTGAAGCTAGTTCAGCTACGCTCGAATCAACCGCACCATTCATCGGAGATTTTTGGTCTCACCGGCAAGCAGACATGCTGCCGCTACGAAGTTTGCACGGACGAATATCATTCCAAGGGTAGCTGCATTCGTTTCGGGATGTACCTGCAACAAGTGAAATAGATTTATCGTCTATAAATCTGTATGGCTGTGTTTTGCAGATTGCAATCAAACTCAAGTTTCCGTGGGCCCAGCTTATCCTATTGCACTGCTTATCTGCGGCCATGGAATTTTTGTCGTGCGTGCAGGACTCGGAGTCGATTTGATGAGAGCGAAGGGATGGAAAAGAACAGGGGAAAGAAATGCATAGATGCCATGGTTTAGGGCTATCCGAACTCTTCTTTTAATGTCACTATTTCATATGTTCACTTTCTTTCAGTGAGCTCATGCGCAACATTGTATGTTTTGTTCTTGCAATATAAGAAGTGATAAGGATTCTATTTTACTTTTGTTCTCATGGATGTCCACTTACTAATTGGAGCGCATCATGTTGCTTTGTGTAAAAATTATCATTCAGGTGCAAGTGCAACCCAATCTTGACCGAGTTTGTACAGAATTATTACCCAGTAAAACAACCCAATCTTCTTTTTCGTCGTACACGTGTACGATTAACGCACCACCCGTCCGCTCCCTCCTCCTCCGACTCAGGGCGCCCCGTGCGTCCCGGATTCGCCGGCCACCCCCTCCTCCTCTTTCAACTCCGGCCATGCCCCATGGGCCTCCGCCGCGCCAGCCACTGACGGACGGACGCCCGCCCGCGGAGCCCTTGAGTGACAACCCCCCACTCACCTCCTCCGTCGTGCCGTGTACGACAATTTTATTGTCGTGTGTGTACTATGTCTACACTGGATATATAGTTTCAGATGCTGACATGCATGGACATTTTTTTTTTTTGGCTAGGACACGCATGGTCCGACTGTTCGAAGATGGAGTCGTGTCAATTGCCATCACATCTAATGTCGATCGATGGGTCTTTGATTGCTTGGAAAAGGCAAGCGTACAATTAGGCTAGAGACGTGTGAGTTGTTGCTTGATGGTAACCAGTGGAGGATGAGCACATGATGGCGACCACCACGTCCGTCACATTAAGCTCCAGAGCCCGAAGACCGTGCAGGCATGTAGCTTTGCTAAGTCGTCTCCCTCTCCGGTCGCCCAAACACGTGCATCACACACACAGAAAAGTTTTGTCGCTTACAGGAGTAGCACTTCTCTCCGCTTCTTCTTCTCTCTCTCTCTCTCTCTCTCTTCAAAATTGGCTAAGAAACACTGATATTTTGTGGTATTTATTTTTAGATATTGATTTTTGTGTCTTTACTAAAATACACTACTAAAACGTGATTATTAGTTGAAATATATTAAAATATTATTTTTGCCTTATTTAGAGAGAGAAAATTTTTTTTTCAAAATGACTTTCGGTGCTCATGACCTCTTTTGGTTTGATTCAACTGAGTGGCTTGTCTTGGGTTCAAATGGATAGCCTTATACCCCGGAAACCCTAGCTCTCATTCACAAATCCCCCGCTCGCCTCCCCGCTCCCAATCCACCACTCCTGTGACCACCCGAACGGCAAGATGAACTTTTCGACAACCTTCTATCTCCTCCTTCAACATGAAATGATATTTTAATTTCCAACAAATAACCATGATTTGGCAATGTGTTTCAGCAAACACACACACACACACACAAAACTAGTGTCCTAAAGCAAAAGTCACAAAATATTAGCATCATGTAGCCAATTTTACCCCCTTTTTTTGGGGCCTTTGTGGTGCATGTCTCTTGTGCTTAAAAAAAGAGTAAGAATAGTTATGCTCCGCGGGGATTTTTCAGACTACCACGAGAAGTTGTTTTACGTGAAATTCTTACAAAATTCATATGAAATCCAGTATCATGTTCATGTCTTTGACGGGACCACGTGGAAGCGCCGCAGTAAAATGTTTTTCTGACGATGGCCACGTAGCAAGTGCAGGATTGCTTGCTTCATCATCGCCTGGAGTATACTCTCTAGGCGTGCTGTTTGGAGGTACTAGGATTATTTTGATCGCGGGATCATATGCCCGGCCACTTCTCGCACATGGCCTTCGAGTATTAGGGAATAATTACACACGGATGACAGTAGAAAATCACTCAACCTCGGGAGAATTTCAGCTGCATATATATATCCCACTATCCCAGTGATCTGAAACGCAAACTAAATGTAATAATACCCTGTGCTAGAGACCAATGGTTTCCAACGTGCAACGTGTAATTTGATTCAGTCTTTAGCCCTGACAGATGACCATTTTACCACACGAAGCGAGGATCGATGATAAACTTGAGTGTTAGTAAAGATTAGAGCTCGATGTAATTTAGCAGAGATTGAATTAATACATAGGCACGATATTTATTTTACGATCGATGACGTCTGAAGTGCAGATAAACACCACTGAGTTGATGCTAGTGCCCTGTGTTTGAGTTTGTAAGTTTTGACAGACTGAATAGGACTTGTTCCTAATCCCGGCCCGCCCATACTACAGACATGCGTGCGTGTCAAATGCCGCAATTGCGTATGGCGCATGCCTCTTCTCAAATCTCAATCAATCTAAATTGTTACCACTATTCGAGTGCGGACTAGGCACATACTACAGACAAGCGTGCCTGTCAAATGTCGTAATTGCGTACGGCGCATGCTAGAAAAAGTACGATCAATCAAATGTGTGTACGGAGATCGTGTCGATGTCTAAAATGATAATAAAAAAACAGAGGTAATATATCAGTGATGTATAGTAGAAATGGCAAGGTGAAAAATCACAATGATCGACTTGAAGAAGAACACTTTGGACATGGCAATTGAATCGTTTTGTTCTATACAGACGAATGTTATCATTTCTTTCTTGGTTTTTCTCGTTTGTTGAAGAGTGCACGTTGCTTTCTTCTTTGATGAGATAGCTAGCCTCGTTGGCTTGTTTTCCCAGTCATGTATGGTGAGCATATTTTACAGTAGAAATGACAAGGTGAAAGATCACAAAGATCAACTTGAAGAACACTTTGAAGACAGATATTGAATCGTTCTGTTCGATGCAGACGGATGTTACCTCCCTTCTATGTTTCTCTCTTTTGTCGAAGAGCGCACATTGCTATTTTCTTTGATGAGATAGCTAGCCTCCTTGACTTTTTTCCCCAATCATGTATGGCGAGCATATTTTACGATAGAAATGACAAGGTGAAAGATCACAAAGATCGACTTGAAGAAGAACACTTTGGACATGGTAATTGAATCGTTTTGTTCTATGCAGACGAATGTTATCCTTTCTTTCTAGGTTTCTCTCGTGTGTTGAAGAGTGCACGTTGCTTTCTTCTTTGATGAGATAGTTAGCCTCGTTGATTTGTTTTCTCAGTCATGTATAACGAGCATATTTTATAGTAGAAATGACAAAGTGAAAGATCACAAAGATCGACTTGAATAACACTTTGAACATGGCAATTGAATCGTTCTGTTCGATGCAGACGGATATTGAATCATTCTGTTCAATACAGACATATGTTATCTTCTTTCTATGTTTTCTCTCTTTTGTTGAAGAACGCACGTTACTTTTTTTCTTTGATGAGATAGCCAGCCTCGTTGACTTGTTTTCCCAATCATGTATGGTGAGCATATTTAACAGTAAAAATGACAAGGTGAAAGATCACAAAGATCGACTTGAAGAAGAACACTTTGGGCATGGCAATTCAATCGTTCTGTTCTGTTGGACCGAAACGGCGACTAGATGAGGGTGAATAGAAGCACGATCTTTTTTTTACCTTGATCGGCTTTAACATGTTTTTCACTCCAAAAGCTATGAGAGATATGAAGATAAAAGTACAAGCATAGCGAAAGACTTGTATTGAATCCAATTGAAACCCCGAAGCAAAACAACCAAAAACACCAAAAACTCAATTCACAATGAGTTGGACGATCAGACCTCTCAACATGGGTGGTCAGACCTCTCAAAGGGGGCGGTCTGACCTCCAGCACGATGAACAGTAAAATCAGCCAAAAACGAAATCATAAATATGTCTAACTTTTGATACATAACTCCTAACTTCACGAAACTTGAAACACACCTTCTCTAGGATGTCATAAATCTATTCCAATCAAGGATCACAAACATCTTTGACAAAGTTTCGACCTTTTTCCGTTTGAGTAAAGGTTGCTCCAAAACCGAGTTAAAACCAAAATATGATCCAAAAACTTGCTCGTGGGTTAAAGATGATCAAGATGATTCTAGATGTATTCCCATATGTCACAGAAAGTAATATCCAGGCTAGAAACCAACGAAAAATTGAAGGATCAAAGAAAGCCCTAAAATCACAAAATAGAGAGTAAGAACAAGAAGATGGTCATCTCGAGGAATCTTGCTTGATTTGATTTGAGATAGATATTGGTTTACAGTCACTCCATCATAGAGGACGAATATTCAACACTTGAGCACACAATCAATCCAACTCTCTAAAACCCTAACCTCTCCACCACCTCTCCCTAAACACAAACTAGGGTTTCTTCAAATACAAGGGTTGGGAGGTGCACAACCAGCACCCTCCCCTGTTTATAGTGGAGGCTAGCTTCTAGAATAATATTCTTAATGGGCACCGGTTAAGCCCACACACAAACGGGTTTAACTCATGCACGCATTTCAAAGCCCTATCTTCATCTTCTCTTGACCTAAACCATTTCTTCTTACGCTGCGGTTTAACCAAAGGCCATCAAGGCGGTATTTTGGTGAAGTTACCAAAATACCCCTTCTCAATCCTTCTCCAAAGACCGAGTCCAAACTTCATGAAGTAATCCCATACTTCGCCACGTGTAGGTTGATCAACGGATCTTTTTATGTCGGCAAGTCTCTCCCAACGGCTCCCACCGAAACCACCACGGCACTTGCACCGACCCCCGCGCCGCTTGATGCAACCCATCGCTCCGAACTTCCCATTCGGTCATTCTTGCCTATTTTGCGCCATGCTTGAGTTCATTGACTTCACCCAGCATGCTCGATCGTTCTGAACCTCAGCTCTCCAAGCCTAGTCCCGATCATCCTCGCCGTTGATCGTCGTCGACCTCCAAGCCACCTGCACAACAATAGACCAAGAAATCGATTCCGGGAACAAGTTCTTCGTAACTTGACCCACATTAGTCAAAACATGTATCATGCAACATATATACACTGAAACCCGTGAACTTGACCTAAACTACAATCAAGATGGCCGACGAACAAGTCAAAACCGATTAGACCGCCACCCATGGCCATTCTGATCGCCCTCTGGCCGGTCTGACCGCCCAGTAGGGGACTTAGGCAAATTTCCTCCCTGGAAATCCGAAACCTCTCTGGAAATTTCAAACAAATAGAATTTTTGACTCGAAACTCTAAAAATTATGAGACCAAGTGTAGGAGAATCCCCTCTCTTGCCTACACCCTCTATTTTTGGCCCAGCTACAAACTCAAAGCCACTTAATGGCCGGTCAGACCGCCGCACATGGCCGGTCTGACCGCTAGCCACTAGGTCCAAGGCCTGGCCGGTTTGACTGCCAGAGGTGGCCGGTCTGACCGCCGCCCTGGCCGATCTGACCACTAATGACTTGACAACACCTGAACTTTACCGAAAATGCGTGATTCGACAAACCTTCAATGCCATTGCCAATTATAACATCATCCTAAGATCATAAGCATATCCCCATGATATCCACATGTTCGATGCAAACGGATGTTATCCTTTCTTTCTAGGTTTCTCTCTTGTTGAAGAGCGTGCGTTGCTTTCTTCTTTGATGAGATAGATAGTCTCGTTACCTTGTTTCCCAGTCATGTCTGGTGAGCATATTTTACGGTAGAAATGACAAAGTGAAAGATCACAAAGATTGACTTGAAGAACACTTTGGACATGGCAATTGAATCGTTCTGTTCTATGCAGACGAATGTTATCCTTTCTTTCTAGGTTTTTCTCGTTTATTGAAGAGTTCACGTTGCTTTCTTCTTTGATGAGATAGCTAGCCTCGTTGGCTTGTTTTCCCAGTCATGTATGGTGAGCATATTTTACAGTAGAAATGACAAAGTGAAAGATCACAAAGATCGACTTGAAGAACACTTTGAACATGGTAATTGAATTGTTCTGTTCGATGCAGGCGGCTATTGAATCGTTATGTTCATTCTAGGTTTCTCTCTTTTGTTGAAGAGTGCACGTTGCTTTTTTTCTCTGATGAGATATGTTGACTTGTTTCCCAGTCATCCATGGTGGGCATATTTTTACACATTCTTTTTTCTCTCTCTCTCGCCAAATTAACATGTAGTCCTATCCAGCTATTCTATAAACTTAGTAATTAATTTGCAGTACATATCTTCGTATACTATCCTATGTTATGATCTGATTTTTTTAGTGCACATAGGGCCTGGCCGACATAAAAGCTGCCCCAGTTGAGTAGTTTAGCTAGCTATCTCATGATTCTGATCCACGTGCAATTATCCAAATAATAAGACACTAACTAAAACAGTTACAAGCAAATTCAAATCTCACAGATTCGTTTCCTGCTTGGTGTAAATTATTGTGCTGGGTACATGCACCAGCTTTACAGTTTTGTTTGTTTGCTTGAGATATCTACATAAGATTAATTGAGGAGCCTGAAGCAATGGAACAAGATACCGTTCAACTCCGTGTGACAAGTGATAACAAATCTGGATAGGGAGGGAGATATGTTAATTGATAAGGTTCCGACTTTTCACGCTCCATGGCTGGACTGCATCCCGTCAACGACTAGATCCAGATCTCGAATTTTTTTTTAAATAGTCTTTTTTAATTCTAAAATACAGTAATATATCTTTATTTTTTATTTTACAGAAATAAGTTTGAATTTGAGATGTCCTGCGCTGGCTCACCTACCGCTTCTCCTTAGACCCCGAGGTGTGCAGTGTTGTCCTACATGAGCTTTGGAGTCGGCATGCGACGTATATTCGGTGGGAGTTGAGCAGATTGATGCATATAGTTGCATGAAAGTGCTTTATGGAAGGTTATCGGCGCTGTGGATACGAGTGCGTGTTACTCGTGCAAGTATGTCCGAAGGGAGTCACGCGAGGCCCTACTAACGGCTATTGTCTAGTTGGTGGGAGTAGCTCAGGCGCGCAACGCGTGGTTCATGAAGAGGACGCGGTGGCCGATGTTGTGGAGGCAGAAGAGGTAGATTGCACACCGTACGCTGAGCCCACTGGACAAGAAGATGCAGTGAGCATATCGACAACATAGTGCATCAGATGGAGATCGATGAATTGACGGCCTGGACCGAGGAGGAAGCTTTAGAAGAGGATAACGATGACCTTCCGATGAGGACGAATGTCTCATCCCACAGGAATAAAATAGAGTGGACATTGAGGGTCTTGTTGTGCATGACCAGCACAAATCACCGTGGGAGTACCATGGTACAGAGGTTCGACTTTATGCAATGTTTGCTAACAAGGGATCACTGCAGCATGCCATTAAGTTGTGGGCCTTGTCCATGCAACGACGTTTCGGGTCCTCAAATCCAGCCAAGAGCAATACATTATGGTCTGCGAGTAGGCTAGTTTTCCTTGGCGTGTGCACGCACATAGACCCAAGTATGAGACTCACTAGATTGTCTCCAAGGTGGAGGGGCACTTCTGCGTACTCAGTAGTGTTTTGCCGAAGCATCGCAACCTAACATTGTAACATCCCGATTTTTGAGGTTTAAAAACCTTTTAAAATAGTTAGTAGTTGAAAAATTCACTTTTGAGATTTTATTTGAATTTTAATAAAGCTTAATATGGACCTTTAGTATCAAAACAATTTAATATGATTAATTTCAACATCAATAATTGTCAAAACTATTTTATTCGGGTTCTATGGGCTTGGATATGTTTTATAGATTTTTCTATAATTTTTTTGAGTTCATTTGCTATTTTTTATTTACTATTAGGATATTTTGTATTTTCTAATAAAACTATTTAAAATCTCAGAAACAGTAATCGGGCCGAAACCCAACCCTATTCCTCCTCGACCAAGCATTGTGCAACCCAGCTGCGCGCACGCCCCATCTCACACTGACATGCGGGCCCACGTGTCAGTGTCTCCCTATCTCTTCTCTCACTCGTTGATGAACCACGAAGGTTCTGTTCTAGCGCGATCTTTCGTTGAGAAGGTAAGTTCGGTAGTAGTCGCTCAACTCTCACAATCCTGGCTACGAACTCGCAAGGCTCGAAACCACGCAATCGCTGAACTACTCGACAAGTCGTTATCAACCGTGCACGAATACCCAGATGACCTGACCATGAAGATCAATTCCTGCATACACCGAAGAAGCACACAAGAACAAGATAAATAGGCAATCTAAAATTACGAATAGGAATTAAAATTGTATTGGTAAGTGGGGTTTCGAAGAACAATATCGCTGTTGATCTCGCCGAACAAGAGGACAAAGTATAAAGTAGCAAAGCTAAATTTCAACCAGCAAAACCCGTGAAACCCTAAAGGTGGCGGCCACTATGTAAAGGAGGAAGAAAGGGGCGGTGGCCGTGGGTACTGTTCACGCGAACGGTGCCAAACCCTAGGTGTCCAGCTTGAATTACAAGGCCCATGGCCCATCAGCATAGGTGGCGCAACACCGAGTTCCTTTACTCAATTATTGCTAAGTTTTGGCCCGAACCACTTGATATATAGTCTTCATGCTAGATTCTACTAAGCCTCAGTATATAAATATTCATTCCTCGTATGATCATCTCCATGCTTGGTGTTGTCATCATCTCCATTTAGCTTGTCTCCCGATCCTTGATTCCTAAGTAAAATAATACCATGTGCTTTAGGCAGCATCATAGAGTTCATAGAATATAGATGCACTCTGAGAAACAAAGTCACCTGATAATTTAGTTGGCGAGCACGTGCTCTAGTAATTGGTCCTTGCACATCAGAAGCAGTAGTGATGGTTGTATCAGTGGAAGGGATGCCATCATCACCCGTGCCGCCTTGGTCCCACCGGTCAACCTCAGCATCGCCGTTTGCTACATGACCACACCTAAGCCACTCTCGCTGACCTATGGACCCCACCAAATCACTATTCTTCATCCTCGATTCTGTTTCGATCCGAGTTGTGTCAACGTGTGGGCATTTTTCGCCGTAACTACCTTGGACTCTCTAGGTCGTCTGTGTATAAAAGGGGAGGCAGCAGCTGCCGTCCGCATCCCAACCCAAGCCGCCTCAGCACCGGAGCGAAACCCTAGCCACCATAAAAGCTCAAAGAAGAAAGCGCGCGCGCCGCCGCCAACTCCGACGAAAGATTCCATCGCAACCAGAGCCGCTCGAGCTTCGTCATCACCACCTTCGCCATCGCGCGGACGAGGGCTACATCCTGGTCACCTTGGTTCCGCCGAAGCATCACCGAAAAGTAGATCCCGATGAGCCCGTGTCTTCACCGCCACCGGCCAGCCCAATCGTCCTCTTGCGCCCGTGAGTGCATCATCGAGATCCCTGTAGCATCCTCTACCCGCTGGTACCCGTCGCCGTCGTTCGCGGATACCATCGATACACGATCCTCCGCAGTCGTCGAGACATCGTCTCCATCCATGTCTGCGCTGGCTCATAATCCTGTGCCCTTGTGTCGCCCATGTGGCATCTGAGTCAGCCGCCAGTCAGTGCACACATGTGCGGTACAGCCCAAACCCTAGATCCAATTTCCCATGAACCCAATGTACCATGAGCCTAGTTGCTAACATTGGGTCCCTCTTATCAGAGCCATTGTTCCGTAGACTCATAAACCCGTAGACCATTGAACCCTTGCGTGGACCCAATCCATGGACTGTAGGCCCACGTGTTAGTGTCTATACCTTTTCTCCGGATTTATTTTAATTTAGAAATTCCTAGGGCTGAAGTCATAATCTAATTTTTCAATAGAAAAGTGATTCTGGTTATTCTAAAAATTCCAATTTTGGTATTTTTCTTTAGGTTTAGATTTTCCAGAAGCCATATCTTCTTCACCTGAACTCTCATTGAGCCCATTCAAATTTCTAAATTCATCTAAACTTGAGCTCTATTTTTTTGATATTTTTATTTAATTTTTGGAGTTTATTTTCCTCTCTATTTTTATTTATTTATTTTGTTTGCAAGTAGACGTTGATTCTTCGAAGAATTTCAAGGAAGAATAAGTTCACCAAGACCAAGACCAGTACTGACGAGGATTAAAACCTCTATTTATTATTTAGTATATAGAGACCATACGTCTTCATGGTCCTAAACCCTAAGGCTAACGACCTCACTGGTCGTAAGAATTCCAAAGGTTACATAGTACCCGATCTGGTCGGACATATTTCCAAACCTAGTCTCCGACCAGTTAAATGCTCATAAGGTTTTGAACTGATGTCTGGATCTACGACCAGACATATGCTTTAACGTGTGACGAATGGAACATGTCCTATATATTCCATACCACGCGATGCTACGATACTGGAGTACGGTTACATGACTCATTGACATATAACCGCACAACAGTTGGTACATTATCCACTGACACTTCTCTTCGACGAGACGCGTTGCTTCCCGAACAGGCGTCTCCTCCAGAGACAACTGCCAACCCTTCATCAACTACATAAGGAGGAATGCGGACTGAAGTTGGAGGGCCGAAACAGTGAAGATCATTTGGGAGACACCCTCAAGAGCCTTGTACTCCCGAATTAGTCTTTAGTATAAGTTATATACACCCTTTGTAATAGCCAGTTCAAAGTAATAAAGAGCAGTCTCACTACTTTCTAGAAGATACGCGCCATTTTCCTCTTTTCATTTATATATTCATAAGATTGGCGATTTGATCGTCGACAGCTGGTGTCGTCCATGGGGTAGAAGGCGCAAATTTTCTAAAGGAATTCTTTGCTCATCAAGTCCTTGCCCATCCTTCTGTTCATGAGATCATGGCAGGAACTTGGGACGAGGAGAATTGGTTCGATCTGGACGACTACTCCAACCTCGACATGGACGCCTGCATCCAGGTCATGCAGGGTGATTGGACGTCGTCCTCTTCTTCCTCTGCTGGTTCGCAAGTCGCTGACAACACCGAAGTCGAGCAGATGGATGAGGACGCACCACTGCAACAGGTGGACCTTCTCGAGGGACAGGACATGCCGATCAGTTCGGAGTGTCCAAAAACCTCTTCAAGCCCGGTCTTTCCAACTGGCAAAAAAGGTGATGAATTTTTAGCCCTGCAATCCGAGAGTCAATACACTCTCGACACCATCATGGTTGATAGGTAGGCACCCACGGCTTCTGGGAATTTCAAGAGCCAACCGACATCTGGTAACGGTGTCGATAAAACCCTCACTGGCCATGGGCCGAGTGGGGATGATAAAGCTCAGCATACGATCGGCAGTTCGCTGTATCAGGCTGAGTCCGCCACGGAGGCCTCAAGAAGTTCTCATCTCCGACCGGTCTCCGTCGTGGAAGTGTCTGGTAGAAGTACTGGGAAGCTCTCCACTGAGTACAGTGGAAACTCTTCGGAGGATCGATGCTGGAAACACTTAGTCAATGCGATCGGAAATACTGATCGCAATGCCCTGTACGGTCCTGCACCCGCTACCTCACCACCATGTGTTAATGAAAATGGCGCGAGCAATCAAGCACCAGCTACCAGAGGCAACAGAGCTGATGGACGTCCATCAGTTAATTCGCCTGGTTCAGCCCCACCGAGAATAACAGGTCAAGTGCGGCCAAGCACGAGGTTACGAGAAGGTTCGGATCTGCGAACGCCAACAACCTCGATGAATCCTCAGAGACCATCCTCGACGTTGTTGGAAATCAATTAATACCGCAACCTCCTCGACGTTTCCAACCAAGGAGTCATGAGGGAAGGAGATTGTTCCGAATAAATACACCTTCCTCTCGTCGAGAAGGTCATTCGCTTGGTCCGAACGATCTTCGACATCGTTTGAACCAGGCAGGTGATCGAGAGCATCATAACGCTCGCGATCAAGTCGGGATGCCGGAACCTCAGTTCTCTAATCTAAGGAACCGGTCCCCAACCGATCATAATCCGACTCCTTTCCAAAGAAGGCGCCATGAATCAGTCACAGGCTGCTGAGCTTTCTCTGCAGGGCTCCAAGCTGTGCGTTGGCCTAACCGGTTTTGACCGGCTAACATGGACAAGTTCAATGGGTCTCAGAACCCGTTAGAATTTCTACAAATCTGTACTATCGCCGTCAGAGCGGCTGGTGGTAATGAAAACGTGATGGCCAACCGCCCAGGGAAGGAAGATGATCTACATCGGATCCGGCAGAACCCAAAAAAAAACTCTCAATAATACATCAAGAGGTTCCGCCAGGTTCGTAATTCCATACCCAAATTCCATACCTGAAATTGCAGAATCTTCTGTAATTCAGGCATTCAAGGCAGGATTGAGGAACATGAGGTTCACGAAGGATATAGCTATGAATCCCCCACGAACAACCGCCGGGCTATTCGATATGGCGGATAATATGCAGCTGCTAGTGAGGCAGTCGAATGGAGCGAAACTATAGATCGAAAAGACAAAACTCCTCAATCTGGTTTAGAAGAGCCTGGGAAGAAGAATAAGAAAGTTCTCAAGAAGAAGAAGCATCGCAAGACGGATGGTAAGGAGGTCTTAGCGGTCCCGAAAAAGCGTACCAAAGGTAAGAGGGACTATACCGGTCGAGATAAAGCCAATATTCCGACCGATGGATATAAAAAGAGTAAGAAGTGGTGCCCGCTTCACCAACAGGCTGGGCATGATCTGCGCACCTGCCGTGTCTGGCAAAAGAAATTGGAATATTACTATGCAGGTAAAGGCCGCTTCCCTCCATACAAGAGTTGGGGGAGGCCAGCTCCAAAAAGGATAAAGATGGCGATGAGGAGATGGAATACCAAGAACCTCAGCACACAGTCAACATGATCTTTAGAGGATCTTCGTCGTACGACTCGCGACGTCATCTGAAAGCCGTGGGGCGGGAGGTCAACCTTGCAGAATCTCCGATCATTATCAAGCCTTCGAGGTGGTCGGACACCGTAATCTCCTTCGGCAAAGAAGACTGCTCCATTTCATCGACTCGACCGTAGGTTCCCTATTATAGTTGAGCCTACCATTAATAATTGTAAGGTCAATAGAGTCTTGATAGATGGAGGTAGTTCTTTAAGTATATTATTCTCGGGAGCTTTAGAAGAAATGCAGGTTCCTAAGTCAAAAGTAAAGCCAGTAAAATATGCCTTCCATGGCATAGTCCCAGCTCTCTTCGCAAAACCGATAGGGCGGTGTCCTTACGATTCGTTCTAAGTCCCGATAACTTCGAGCGGAAAGATTTCGTTTGACGTGGTCGATTTTGAGACCGCCTATAACGGCATCCTTGGTCATCCGGCTCTAACAAAGTTTCTGATAGCCACACATTACGGTTATCAGAGTTTGAATATGCCAGGACCAAAAGGTATCATCACGGTTCGGGGAGATCAAAAAATGGCTTATATTTGCTATCGAAGATCTTTAGAACTGGTCGATGTGCTTCCGACTAGAAATACTGACTCTTCTGCGATGTAGGTCAAGCACTCCAGACCAAAATTGACACCCAAATCCTTCAATCAAACAAAAGAGGTGCCCTCGACAAAGGTGTTTCTCCGAGAGACGCCAGGTTGGGAGACATCGACAGGTCAGTTCCGAAGTTACTGATCGGAGAAGGACTCAACCCTAAATAGGAAGAGTCTCTCGTCTCTTTCCTCCGAGCAAACCAGGATGTTTTCGTTTGGCAAGCGTCCGACATGCCCAGAGTCCCCAGAGAAGTGATCGAGCACAGGTTAGCTCTCCAACCTGATAAAAAGCGGTCAAGCAAAAGCTAAGGCATTTTGCACCTGACCGGAAGGAAGTAATCCAGTCGGAGATTGACAAGCTCCTTGAAGCTGGGTTTATTCGTGAAGTCCATCACCCTCAGTGGCTCGCCAATCCTGTAATGGTTAAAAAGAATAATAAAAAATGGCGAATGTGTATTGACTTCACAGATCTTAATAAAGCTTGTCCAAAGGATGATTTTTTCCTTCCTCGCATTGACCAGCTTGTAGACTCCACCTCCGGGTGCGAGTTGCTAAGCTTTTTAGATGCATATTCAGGGTACCACCAGATAAACATGAGTAAAAATGATGAGGAGAAAACTTCCTTCATCACACCATATGGCACTTACTGTTATGTTAAGATGTCTTTTGGTCTCAAGAATGCTCGTGCAACTTTTCAGAGGTTAATGCAAAAAAAACTTTTAGCCCGCAGGTAGGCCAGAATTTAGAAGCCTATGTAGATGACTTGGTTGTGAAAAGCATCAATGCAGGCGATCATATCCTTGACCTACAAGAAACTTTCAACAATTTGAGAAAACATAACCTCAAGTTGAATTCGGAGAAATATGTGTTCGGGGTTTCTGCTGGAAAGCTTCTTGGTTTCCAAGTTTCGGCTAGAGGTATCGAAGCAAATCTGGCTAAGATAACAGCCATCAATCAGATGTGTCCCCCGACAACAAAGAAAGAAGTACAAAAGCTAACCGATTGTATGGCAGCGCTAAGTCGTTTCATAGCTAGGTTAGGAGAGAAGGGATTACCTTTCTTTGAACTTCTTCGGAAGCATGAGAGTTTTGAATGGACGAAAGAAGCCAACAAAGCCTTTGAAAAACTCAAAGAGTACCTTGGAAGCCCCCCGGTCTTAGTCTCTCCAAGACCGGAAGAAACACTGTTGATTTACGTGTCGCAACGCCACGCAGTCGTCGGTGGTATCTCGTCGTAGAGCGTGAAAACGTTCAACGACCAGTATATTACGTAAGCGAAGTCTTGCATGGACCAAAGGAAAGATATCCGAAGGTACAAAAGTTGCTCTATGGTCTTCTTATGTCTTCAAGGAAACTAAGACATTACTTTCAAGCCCACAAAGTGGTTGTACCTACAGGATATCCCTTCGGTCAAGTCCTTGGAAACATGGAATCATCAGGATGAATAGCAAAATGGGCAGTTGAACTAGGGATGTTTTGACCTCCATTTTATCTCACGAACAGCTATAAAGTCTCAGGCAATAGCAGAATTCATTGCCGAATGGACAAACCCAGAACCTAAGCAAGAACTCGAGTACGAGCACCACGATGAGTGGACAATGTACTTTGACGGTTCATTAATGCTTAAAGGATCGGGGGCTGGAGTCGTTTTGATATCCCCTACTGGCAAACACATTAAGTACGACATCCAGTTTAACTTTCCTGCTACTAACAATGTAGCGGAATATGAAGGTTTGCTGGCAGGATTTCGAGCAGCTCATTCGCTCGGAATTCGCAGATTACTAGTGAAAGGCGATTCTCAACTAGTAGCGAATCAAGTAGGGAAAGAGTATCAATGCTCAAGTACCAAGATGTTGTCTTATCTGGCGGAAGTACAAAAACTCGAAAAGCACTTCTTCGGTTTTCAGATCCAACATATTTCTAGGAAGGAAAACTTTCTAGCAGATCAGTTGGCACGGATGGCCTCCACAAGGTCCACCGTCCCGCCGGGAGTTTTTCTTGAGCAACTAGATTCACCCTCGGTGGTCGAGCTTTTCGAGAACATCAATGGTTCACATCAGGTCAATCCAATTGATTCTGATCACATGGATGCTCCACAGATCGGTGACGATCATGGTAGAGATTGGATGACATCGATCTACAATTATCTTCAGCATGACTTAATTCCAAAAGATAATATGGAGGCTGGTCGTATAGCACGAAAGGCCAAATCATACACTCTAATCGAATGTACCTTGTATAAACGAGGATCTCATGGAGTGTTGATGAGATGCATATCTCACTCGGATGGCATTAAGTTGCTAACCAAAATTCATGGAGGTGTCTGTGGAGCACATCATTCCTACAGAACACTGGTCGGTAAAGCCTTTAGGCAAGGATACTATTGGCCAACTGCCCTTCATGATGCAAAAGAGCTCGTGATGAAGTGCGTACAATGTTAGTTTCATAGCCGACAAGTACATCAGCTGTCGCAAGCTCTGCAAACAATTCCTCTTTCTTGGCCTTTTGCAACTTGGGGACTAGACATTCTTGGACCTTTCCCAATAGCACCCGGGGGCTTCGAATTCCTCTTCGTCATGATTGACACGTTTACAAAGTGGATTGAAGTCGAACCAGTTGTTAAAACTACAACTGAGGCTGCTAAGAGGTTCCTCACAAAAAACGTGATTACACGATTTGGTGTACCCAGTCGTATAATCACGGACAATGGTACTCAGTTTTCCAGCGGTAATTTCCAGGAATTCTGCGACGACCTGGGTATCAGAGTCCATTTCGCTTCGGTTGCTCATCCGCAGAGTCACAGAGCAGTTGAGCGTGCCAATGGTATCATAATGCAGGGGGTCAAACGCCGAGTATTCGACCAGTTAATAAAACGGTCAGGAGCTTGGGTTCAAGAACTTCCTTCTATTTTATGGGTTGTTTGTCCGACGACCAGTCGCGCGATCGGTGAAACACCATTCTTTTTAGTTTATGGGGCCGAAGCCATGCTTCCTCCAGAATTAAAAATTGGTTCTGCTCACACTGATCGTTTTAATGAGAATGATCAGGAAGAAAGATGACTCAACGATGTCAATTTCCTTGAGGAACGACGAAACCAAGCCTTGTTACGTTCGACAATCTATCAACTAGCCATGCGAAGGTACCACAATCGTAAGGTGCAACATCGCAGCTTAGCTGTAGGTGATTTGGTTCTTAGAAAAATTCAGAACCAAGCAAATCGCAACAAACTTTCTCCCAAGTGGGATTGTCCTTACACTGTGGTCAAAGTCACCCGACCAGGTTCGGTACGATTAGCCATGTCAGACGGGGTTTTGTCTAATTCTTGGAATATTGACCAATTACGTAAGTTTTTCATTTAATTTTCATTTCATTTCCATTCAGTTTAATAAATAATGAATTAATTCAAAAAGAAAGTGATGTTATTTATATGACAGAACTTAGCTCTGGTCGACTGCGGTTCATATGCTTAGGACAATGGAGATTATATGTTTTATTTTCAAAATTATGTTCTACTCTTGTTTAGCTACTGGTTGGGACACGGAAAACCTCCTAGTTGAAGTCTCTCCTTTTTCGCATGTGGTTCCGCCCACTGGAAGGAGCTTCCTAGTGACGACTCTTTTCTTACAATCCTCGCTGCCAGTCGGGCTAGAGCACGAACACGTATTGCGAAATACAATCTATATCTTCATTTCTCAGCAAGTTCATTCCGACCAGCGTTGAGCACTTCATAGAAATAAAACCACTTCTTGTTTATTATATCTGCCTTTGCATGTAACTTCCTCTTATCCAGAAAAATTATTTTTTCTTCCGACCATATATTGTCTTTGGAAGTACTTTGATTACGAAAAGCAGATTTACAACTAGTCGAAACCTAACACTGGTTCCAACCAAAAAGGTTTTCTAGTATTATCACGATCAGTTTTTTCAACAATCTGTACATACTTTCAAACAATGGTTGAGACTTAAGTTCATATTCTTGACCTACTATTTTTTTAGTAAAGTTCTTCTACTATAAAACAGTTGGGGGCTGGGTAATATATGATAAGTCGACCGGATAAACAAAAATTCTTTTTTTTTCATTGATAAGAGAATGGTTTGTTTTTACACATTTTTTTGCATACTCTCTCTTTTTTGCAGGATTTAAACTACTAGAGATTGCCCTCCATTAGTCAGTGTTGGATGGAGATCCGACCTCCATTTCTTCTGCAACCTTGGCAAGAGTTTTAACTTCCTTGAGAAACTTGGTCGTCTCCTCAGGAAAGCAGTTAAAATCCTCTATAGCTTGAAGATTGATAGAGGGGTCGTACGCCTTCAGTTTTACCAAAGCAAGACTAACTCCACTAGCAATAGATTCCTTTACGGACTGGGCATAATTATCTCTTGTAGTTTTGAGCAAACCCTTAAGGTCCTCCAAAAGGTGACCAAGGTAATTTACCTTTTCCATTGGATCACTTAAGGAAGGCAACGTTGATCCTGATCCCATATCAAAGATCATTTTGTTGAGTGCAGTAATTTGTTCATCAAGGTTAAACATAACTGTTGTCCCCTTGTCTTGCTCAAATTCCAAAGATTTCTTTGCTTTGGTTAAACATTGATTTTGTTCTGCATAAGCAAAACAAATATTACGCTAAAAAGGATAAAAAAAGATACTAAGTCAAGTCTACAATTAAGTTACCTTCGGCCTTCTTCCTGGATTTCTCCTGGTATTTTTCATATCTGGTCGTCAAGTTTTCGATCGACCGGTTTTTAGCTTGAATTTCCTCTTCAAGGTTTATTCTTCTGGTTTTTTCAGCAAAAACTTCTTCTTTTATTTTCTCCAAATCTATCAAATTTGATAAGGGGGATAGTTAAAAAAAGAAATAAAAGTCTTATCAAAAGACAAATTAAGAAGAAAGTTCTTACTTTCTAATTCGGAGTGTTTTTGCTTTAGATTCTTAATCCGATCGGTTAGTCCTCCGATCGCAGTAAAATTTTCAACCATATGCTGCATGACCAGATTTTTTCTTTAAAGTTTCTTGTGAACTTCAAGGAAAACTATAAGAATGGTTGAGAACACTTACTTGAATTACCACATCATTATAATCGGCAAAAATCTTATCAGGATTCGCCTTTGCAAGACGATCTGATACTTTCCTCCAAGCATCATCAAGCTCCTTATCCTCGATAAATCGAGGAGAGAAAGGAAACTTGTTAGTCTGGGAGGAGTTCCTTTCAGAAGTTGGAATCTCTTGTGGATCTGCAGAGATGCCTACCTCCGCTGATGGAGTAAAAATCACCACAGATTCAAATCAGATTCCAACACTGAAGTAGGCTCGGGGGCTTCCCCAACCACTTCCTCCTCAGGATTTCTTGCCTAAGGAAAGACACAGCCTGAGGTGCCCTCGATCACCGACTACTTTGGAATAACTTTGATCGGGAATGACCGAACTCCAACAGTCTCAAGCAAAGAAAAGGAAGTTCGAGTTCAAGTTCGCCAAGAATATAAAAGGTATGTGTTTATATGATAATTTCATTTACAACATACCCTATCTTTTTATCTTTACTCGAAGCTACCGCTTAAAGTCGATGGCGCTAGCTTTTCTTTTCTTTTCAACTAATTTTTCCAGTCTTGAACTGGAAGGGTTGGTTGTACCCTCTGCATCCCTCAATGAACGATCAGATGTTATACTTTCAACCAACTGGTCGATAGTAGAATCCCTGATCGTTGGATTGGAAGGTGTAGGTTCATCGGTCACCAAAGCAGTTGCTTCAACGGCCCTTGGCAAATCTTGACCAACTGTATGGGACTCAATGACTACCGCCTGATTCAACAAACAAAGTTAGTCGGGTGATGAGCATATCTTTTCATCTAAGTAAAAAATATTTCCTTCGGTTACCTACCCCTACACGATCACTAGTGATCGTAAGGTTGGTCGGTTCGTCAATTGGCTCACAGGTCTCCGTGGCCTCATCAATTCTTAGACCAACCGACTACATATCAAAGAGGATTTTTAGGTAAACACCGATCGGAAAAGATTGTAAAGATGGAAAGTAATTATCATGCTCACCCGAAGTTTCTCAGCCCTCTCTTCAGCAGTAGTCACGGCTAAGATCAAAGGAAAACCAGCCTTCTCATTAGGCTCTCGGCCTGAGATCATTTCGATCCGGCTTCGATTTCATCGTAAGACAAAGTCAGAACAAAAGAGAGGTCTTAGGGTTATAAGAGCATTTGACCGAAAGATATCTTGGTCGATTCTTCTGGAACTTACCTTCCCTAGAATCCTTGGTCGTATCGTCACGACCAATATACCAGAGCATCGAGTGAGCTCTGGCCTTCAAAGGACTGATTCTCCGCATGGAGAAGTCCCTCACCACATGCCAGGATGTCAAACCCCTGACACTTAGGAGATGGATAGCTTCAACCCATCTCCCAATTTTTCCCTCCTTCTTCGAGGAGGAACGCCATTGCGGGATCTCGATAGCCTTTTTTCCGCTATAATAAAGGCCATCGCTCTGTGTGATCTTCATGTAAAACCAACTCTTCTTCCATGACGACCATGAAGACTTGGAGTACATTGGAATGTACTACTCAGCCTTCCCGTCATGGAGACACAAGGTACACTCTCCGGGTGTACCGGTCGTCTTCTTCGCATTCACCAATCTGTAGTAGTACCTGAAGAGGTCCAGGGTTGCTAGAATTCCCAAGTATGCTTCGCAGAGGTAAACGAAGATACTGAGATTGGCTATGGCGTTGGGGGCCAGATTGATCAGTTCAACTCCATAATACTCCAAAACTTGAGAAAGAAAGGAGTGAACTGGAAGTCTGAAGCCGCATTCGATATATGCGAGAAAAACGGGAATTTCTCCATCCTCACCACTTGGAGAATGTTCGTCCAAACGCTGATCTCCACGCGATCATATTTCTGTCGGGTAATAGCCCAACCTTTTCCAGACCTTCAAGTTTCTTCTCGCTCAGATCGGAGATCGACCAGTTGGTAATAAGATCTGATATGGTGATTTCTTCCGAGTGAAGAATTCAAAGGTGATCGGAGATGGTTTCTTGGAAGATGAAGAGGAAAGCAAAAGGCGTAGAAACCCTAACACCCAGTGCTAAGGGGCCTTTTATAGCGACAACTCTATAACCGTTTCTAGGGAAAATCTAACGGACAAAAATCCTTTTTTGACCAGCGGACCAAGAGTTCCTTCAACTTCCAAGGCCATTTCTGAACTTTAAAAATGAATACGGACCGCCTCGAATACCACGACATTTAATGAGGGGTCTGCCCGATACGATTGCATCGGGAGTAAGCGTCTATACGACCAATTCATTTATAGTTCGGGGGCTAGCTGACGAGGATTAAAACCTCTATTTATTATTTAGTATATAGAGACCATACGTCTTCATGGTCCTAAACCCTAAGGCTAACGACCTCACTGGTCGTAAGAATTCCAGAGGTTACATAGTACCCGATCTGGTCGGACATATTTCCAAACCTAGTCTCCGACCAGTTAAATGCTCACAAGGTTTTGAACTGATGTCTAGATCTACGACCAGACATATGCTTTACCGTATGACGAATGGAACATGTGCTATATATTCCATACCATGCGACGATACGATACTGGAGTACGGTTACATGACTCATTGACATATAACCGCACAATAGTTGGCACATTATCAGCTGACACTTCTCTTCGACTGTGACGCGTTGCTTCGAGCAGCGCTCCTCCGAGACAATCGCCAACCCTTCATCAACTACATAAGGAGGAATACGGACTGAAGTTGGAGAGGCCGGAATAGTGAAGATCATTTGGGAGACACCCTCAAGAGCCTTGTACTCCCGAATTAGTCTTTAGTCTAAGTTATATACACCCTTTGTAATAGCCAGTTCAAAGCAATAAAGAGCAGTCTCACTACTTTCTAGAAGATACGCGTCATTTTCCTCTTTTCATTTATATATTCATAAGATCGGCGATTTGATCGTCGACAAGTACCAAGATCTATTTATATGCAAGTTGTGCATTCGATCATGTTGATCCTAGTTTTAAAAATTACTTTAATTCAAAGTACTGCATTCCACTTTAAGTACTTATTTAAATGCTTTGGGATTAGTTAATCATCCTAATTGTTCATATCCACATTGCTTATTGTAATGCCATGACCTTTTGTCATCCAAGATTGGTTCATTATTAGTTGGTATTATCATAGCACCAACGTGAGCTGGTTAGATACGAGTAGCTTGCTTAGACATGCAATGAGTCATCATTTCATGTGAGTTACAAATATGAATCTGACTATGTGATTATGTAACTTTGTTATAAAACTGTGGGCGCTATGTGCTATTACTTATTGATGGCATGTGTTGCACTTAACCAACAGGGTGGGAAAAGATTTAGACTAAAGCATGTGGTGGAAACTCTATGATATGGTGGAGCTCAGTGTGTGCGAATTTAAAAGAATGATTATTTAGTTAGAAATTGAAAGTCTTGCCTTGGTCAATTAAGGACTTAACGTTGTGCGTCATTGAACTGGGCCTTTCGTACAACCACATGTCTGATGGGACGGTTCTTGTTGGTGATATCCCTTGAGGCAATCATAGAGATGATTGTATCACGTCTATGTTTATGAGTTATTGAATAAATGTTATTTGTTCCTTGAATGAATCATCAGTTATAAAGATTAACTAGTATGTGACTTATTGGTGAAGCTCTTTTAACTTATGATGATGTCGTTCTAAATGTCAAAAGTCACTGGTCGGAACACTAGTGACTCTATCAATCAACACATGTATTGACTGATGACCATGTTTCACCGGTCATGAATATAGGGATATCAAATCAATAATGTGAACACATGTTAGAGAACATGGTGTTGGATTGACCTACCTTGAGACACTGCTGAGATTGTTATGATTTCATGTATCATCAGTTGGTCTCAAGCAATGATGATGTATAATCCTTAGACCTGAGATCAGCATGGTTTTCTACATATGTAAGAGTACATTTTGTAGTTGCCAAAGGCTACTCCGTAGCCGAGTAGTCATAAAGGAAGCTTTCGAGTATGCAATAAAACATGCGGATGAATGTAACTGGTCGGATATGAGATTTGCCCCTCCTAACATAACAGGAGAGATATCTCTGGGCCCCTTGATGTGGTCAGATAAAGAAAGTACATGGTCATACCACTCTTGGTCGAAGAGTTCAACCACACAAAGTTATCCGACACTTGATCGAGAAAGTATTGAACAGTCCATGGATGATATAATATTTCACTTGGAGTTCAACCTGATATCTGAGGCAAAGGGAGAATACACGAGTAGATCGCTTAGTTTGATCAGTTACCGACTAGTCGTATGGAGATACGAGCTGGTCGTAGACTGATCGAACATAATCACAGAGTGGTCAAAACGTGGTCGTAAGAATTTACGAACTGGTCATGACTAAATATAAACTGGTCGTATACAGATATGAGCTGGTCGTAAGTGATGAGGACCTGGTCGTAGATCATATTTCATTCAGGTTCGTCTGATATAATTTGTGTGTATTCGGGAATCATTATTCCCTGTTAGGTACCACTAATGACTCGTGGTCGGGAAAAGGTTTTCGAGTCACAACCGAACTACACATTAACCTACAGGGTCACACACTTAACATGTTAGAACAAACCAGGACAGATATGATTCGTCAAACATGTTCGGATAGGATCCGTCACGGGTACTATTTAAGGAGATCTTTGAGGCTGTCGGGGGAGAGACGATACAGAGTAAACACACGACAAGAGTTGACGTGAGTTGCTCCAATCCCCAACCACCATCTTCTTGAGAAAGCATTCCCATGCGATTTGGTGCTAGCATGCTAACGTACGGTGTTCCCACCCTGGACGTGTGGATACCTTAGAGGCACTACTGCGATTGTTGTTGGGCTAGAGGACGATCCGCGACATTGCAAGGAAAGCGATCGATTGTTGGAGGAGACGATCGGTGACGACTACGCTGGACGTTTGACTGCGAGGACGATCAACTACATCGGACGATCGACTACAACCACTACTTCGACGCGCTCTTCATTGGACCAGACTGCTCCAACTCTTGTTCCGCTGCATTACACGTCTGGTGGTAACGATCTGTGATCTCTTTCTTGCATGACATCCCGGTTTATATGGTAGAATTTTTGAATTATAAGCTGGTGTAGCCTACTTGTATCCCTTCAGTGCTATCAGAGCCATCTTGCATAGTTTTTTTATCTAAATCAGTCGCATATACTGGATATGTGGTAGTAGTAGATTTGATCTATTACTGGTCGGGTCTGGTAACCTAGATCGGTTCATGTGGATAGAACGGTCTAGACACTGGTCGATGAGATCGATCAGTGTTCGGCGATAGTAGATGGGTTTACAAGGAGGTATGAGCTAAAAGGACCAGATGATTTACTCGACTTATTTTCAACTTGTATGGTACTCCTACCGGTCGGAATTACGCCATTGGAGTATACCGCAGTGCGTGGTCATATCAAGACAGTGATCAGATTGGTTCATAATAGGGTTAATATGATTAATCTGATGATTTTCGAGGCTCGATTACGTGAATAAGATTCGTGTTTTGGAAAAGGATTCCGAGAGCATTGTCCCTTCGAACCCCGCCCGCTAACCGGCTAGTGGGACTATTGTGGTCATAGCTGCGTTATATGCTATTATGTGTCTATGTCACCTGATAGAATTGGATTCTATGCATAACTCATTTTTGCAGGGATTGAGTGAATAGTATGGCCCATTGTGTATGTGATACATGAATAGATTTCTCATGGCTGCGTGTCATGCTATGAGATAGCCATCGAGCTATATATTATTATATGACGGTCTGCGTACCAACAAGTGATGCTTTATATTCTTGTCTGTAATTCATTACTAGCTTTTAGAAGTAATTTCTTAATAGATGAATGTAGTCGGAGACTTCAAGCATGATGGTCGAAGGATAGGAAGCATGGTGATGGAGATCGTAATGATAAGGGTCATACTATTTTACAGTTTAATTTGATTATGTGTGAATGTTTATTCCTGTCATGCTATTTAATTGTTTTTTATTAGTTGTTTTAACATGGTAGAATAGTACCCCTCAAGAAAAATTAAATTAATTTAATGACTTTCCAATTGTTGCGTCGTCACGATTTTGATCGTTAATTGGTAGGTCTACCAAAGAAGAGTGTCATTGACTATCTTAATAAGACGGGGTAGGTGTGGGACGCCTATATGCATAGTGTTGATTTAATTTGACAAGGCTAACAAAAGGGATTTGGGCCTTGGGGCATAGTACTGTTGGTTGCCGAGGCATAGAGATGCCGCCTAACCGAGCTAACAACCGAACTACACATGAACCTACATGGTCCCACACTTAACGGGTTGGAACAAATCAAGATGAATACGAGTCGTTAAACGTGTTCAGATAGGATCCGTCATGGGTACTATTTAAGGAGATGCTTGAGGTTGTTCGGAGAGAGACGATACATAGTAGACACACGATAATAATTGACGTGAGTTGCTCCAAACCCCAGCCGTCATCTTCTTGAGAGAGCCTTCTCGTACGACTTGGTGCTAGCATACCGGCGTACGGTGTTCCCGCCCTGGACGTGTGGATACGTAGAGGCACTACTGTGGTTGCTGTTGTGCTAGAGGATGATCTGTGACATTACAAGGAAAGCGATCGGATGCTAGAGGAGATGATCGACGAGGACTATGCTGGACGTTCGACTACGAGGACGATCAACTACGTCGGACGATAGACTATGACCACTACTTCAACGCGCTCTTCGTTGGACCAAGCTACTCCAATTCTTCTTTCGTTGCATTGCGCTTCTAGTGGTAACGATTTGTGATCTCTTACTTGCATGGCATCCTGGTTTACGTGGTAGAATTTTTAAATTGTAAGCTAGTGTAGTCTATTCGTATCCCTTCAGGTTTAACTTAGTAAGTTATAGAGTCTCGATATTGACTACTTAGGTTGTAGGTTAGGCTCTATGCTAGGGTGGAGGTGTGTTTCTGTCTCTGTGGTGACTCACATCATGGGATGGTTCACCGCTTCCCTGTTCAATGGTATGCGATGGACTAATTTCCTCTGTGGGCATTAGTACTATCAGTAAAACACATCAGGAGTGTAAATGCTTGAGATAGAATTTCTGAAAGGTTTTGTTATGATTGCTAGCTACAATGATTATATCGTGTGGGTAAAGTGTGCAACCTCTGCAAAGTGTTAATCAATCTATTCAAATAGTCGCGTCGTGGTCATGGATATGCTTGGTGATTTCACACGAGGGTTAGATTTTTATAAAAATATTTGGGGTGGGAGCTGTGTGATCTAAGTCATAAGGCTATGTGAATAATTTGATTAGGCTTTGTGTTCTTTGTGAAAACAACTGTTAAATTATTATTGTTCATTTATTTTAAGTTATGTTTTCAATCTATTACTTGTATTCAATAGCAAATGTTGTTTTCTGCAAAATAACCACAAAAGTCATTCTTTTGAAATAAGCCATCATCTATAAATTGTATTATATGGTATAACTTGTGAATACGGTTGTGTATTCATGCTTGCTTCAATCAATCAACAGAAGTGGAGGAGACTTCGCCTGCCTTCGAGGAGGAGTTCTATGAAAGTTCTGATTGTTACGTCTTGATCCCAGTCGGCTGCCTGTGATAAATCGATGGGTTACAACTGAAGTTTATTTTGTTCCGCTGCTACTTATTTATTTATTACTATCCCTGCGAGGCTTAATAAATGTAAACTCGACCATAAGATCAAAACCCTTATTTGTTGCTCAAATTAATTGTTTATGCTATTATTCGTCACGTGTGGATCGATATTCATCTACGTTTACACTGTGTGCACTAGCGTGATCCTAAACTAGTGCAATATACGCAGAGGGTCCAGAATTGTATTTTTTGGTCCCGACAAACGTCCACCTTCAAAGCCAACCTCATGTACGGATAGATAGTGAATAAGAAGGACCTGGAGGCCAAGCACATCATGGTGGCTATTGAGCAGAAATTTAAGTACAAGATTAGCTACGCGAAGGCATGGCGTGCGAAGCAAAATGCTTTGGAAAGGAGGTTCGGTTCTTTCGAGACTGCTTACAATAACCTTCCTTGTATGCTCCAGGTGCTGCAGGACAGGAACCTAGGTACATACATTGCTTTGAAGAACAAGTCATCCAGAAGATCACCAGGGTTCATGGTATTGCAGAGGGGCTTCGGTGCCTGCATCGATGCTTTTAGGCACATATTGCATGTGATCTCAGTCGACGGGGCGCTTCTAATTGGGAAATACAAGGACCAGATCCTGACAATAATTAGCGTTGATGGCAACAATCAGATTCTACCATTGGCCATCGCATTCATCGAAAGTGAGAATTTTGACAGCTGGTTGTGGTTCCTTCGACATCTGAAGTAGGGAGTAGTTAGGGCACATCCTGATGTCTGCATAATCATGATCGCCACCCTGGGATGATGAAGGCCGTAAGAAAACTTCAACAAGACCCCGAGGTGCTGTTCCCTTGGCCTGACATGGTTCATTCGCCATCTGGGGGCCAACTTCTTCAAGCTATTCCCACAACAATCGTTGATGAAGCTATTCAAGAGGCTGGCTATGCAGAACTAGCAGCGTAAATTTGATGTGTTGTTAGAGATGTTGGAGAAGCACACTAGGAAGTACATCGTCGAGAGGAACAAGGGTCCGCCCTTTCCTGGGGCGGCGCAACCCAAAAGCCTAACACCACTGCCGGAGCTTGACCTTCCTCGTGTGATGCGAGGGACCTCGAGGAACATCAAATGATTCTCCCATTGGATTGAGGCCAAGCCATTGGAGGAGTGGTCCTTGCTACACGATATGGACGGTGCAAGGTACAACATAATGACTACTAACCTTGCGGAGGTGTACAACTGGATTCTTAGGGGCCTTCGTACTCACCCCCTCATCATCATCGTGGAAGGCGTTCTGCACGGTACAATTGGATATTTCAGGAAAAAGCATGCAAATATGGTACTTCATTCAACCAACCCATATACATCGTACTGCTCGAAGATTACAGCGTATATGCAGGCCAAGACCGAGAAGGGTCAGTCGCACACGGTCTTCGTGATAGGCAATACGGAGTATTGTTTTGATGTGTTCCTTCGGGACAGAGCCGGATTTGGGACGGCTCCTCTCTTGTTATCCACGAGGTGTGCCTCGGAGATCATGTGAATGAACCTAGATGCACATGCAACAAGCCAAAGCTCCTTCACAAGCCAAGCTCTCACGCCCTCACCGCATGCGGGACTATCAACATGGACTCATCGAACTTCATGTCGGAGTACTTCATGAAGGAGAGGGTGCTGCAGGCGTGGTGTGGCGAGCTAAGAGGCTTAGGGTTGTTGACGACTTCGCCATGTTGGATACGACACAAAGGACTTGTATTCCAGATCTTGGCCTGTTGAAGGGTGGGAAGGGCTGTCGATAGAGTCGTTGCATTAGGAACGATCTGAATGAAGGGGAAGCTGGAGCGGCAGATAGATGTTGCGACGCTGTGGCCAGGAAGGCCACACTCCAAGAAGTTGCAAGGTGCCTGCCAACAAGTAGGAACATTGGCGTGAAGTGCAGCACCACTTCTTGTTGTGTGTGTAGTGGTACTAAGATTACACTGCAAAGTAGGACGTGACCTCGCTCTGCAAAGTATGATGTAATCTTGCTCTGCAAAAGCAAGATGTGACCACTCTCTGCAAAGCAGGACATGACCTCGCTCTGCAAAGCCCGAAGATACCACTCGACTGCCGCTATAAAGCCGCTAAAGTTGTGTCCGCTCCCGCTATAAATACTATCTAGATAACACAGAAAAAGAGAAGCAATGGAAGCACATCCGCAAGCTTTTGAAGGATTGGGAGGCTCCACAGCAAACCACCGCTCGCCACAGGGCGTATAGTCAGCAGCCACCTCCGGAGCTCTTCGATCTAAGGAGGCTGCCTCGCAGTACACCTAACGATTCCGGGTCGAGCCGCCCGTATGCCCGCTGAACGCCCTTCGGAAGGGCCCCCGACGGGGGTGGCACCACCGCTCTACTGGTGTCGAGACGCCTGCAAGTGCGTTAAATCAACCGACAAGTGGACTACTGGGCAGCGCTATTAGTGCTACCCAAACTTCTGCACGGACTACCACGATCGCAGGATTGACACGCCGAACCACAGGCAGATGGTAATGAAGTCACATTTCAGTGCATACTACTATTTTTCTTCCCGTTATGCCATAACCACATCTTTCTTCCCATCGCAATCTCCGCCGCACCTATGCGACTTCAGACAGTGGATCGACAACAAGATCCATCCCTACGACATGTGGATGCTGCTGTCATGGGAGAGGTGGGCCAGGGAGGACTATGAGGGTTGTGAAAGGCGTCTCGAAGAGCTGCAGGCTGAGATAGGGGAGAAGAAGAGGCGGGAGAGGCTGCACGAGGAGCAGGAGTATGAGCATGCTAGGCGATGCGAGGCCAAGACGGTGCGGAAGAGGACATTGCGTTGAAAGTAAGGCGCAAAGTGAGGAGTACAACATCGAGCTGGGCCGCAAGGGCAAATGGCTACGTTCCATGTAGTAGTTCAACCCTCTTCGTCTATATGTCCCATGTATTTCTAATTCATTAAAGGCATGTTTGTATCGTTCTTGGTTCGTTAGCCTGCGTGCCATGTAACCCCCTTATCGGATCAACTATCGTGTTGTTATCGTTGCGCTATTTCTGTAAAGTTCTCCACCGTGTATGAATTCCCTGACACATTGCAATATCACTTACCTTTCTACTTACGAATCATTGCTACCTTAATTGTCCTCATAAAATTCTTTAGAAATGTATTGCACTACAACAACATACGACGATCACAAAATGTTATTACGAGTTTAACAGATTTCGTACCCTTGAGAATCTACAAAAATCACAAACAAACCAACCAACCTTGTCATCACCCTTTATTCCCAAGATTTGCTTAATGTGTTACCTACAAAAATTGATATTTATTTCCTCACAATTATTTCCATCGAATTAATAAAATAATAATAATAATAATTTAAATCACCCAACCGGTGCGCGACTTTTCGATGTGCACTTGTCGCTCAACCACTGAGCGACTTCTAAAGTCGCCCAACGGTGGAGCGACAAAGGGTTATTTCTGTAAAATAAAAAGAAGGTATATTACTGTATTTCATAATAAAAAAATTATTTAAAAAATCTCCATATCCTCTATATTACTGCAAGGCCACGAACAAATTTTTATGAGTACGTGAACAATACTCTCCAACGGCACGGTAAATATTGACCAAAACAATTTTACTGTAGTAACAATTGTAGTTATTGATATCGATATTTGATTTTTAATCGAGCGGTGTAGATTGCTTTTTAATGCTATATACCGTAGATCCTCTACACTGAATCCTTCCATGAATAGGATCCGTTTCCAAATTCATGCATTAAAATCAAAGAAGTGAACAGGGAAAATATATCGACTGCCTGTGCAATTGCACCGTGTGGTATAGCCGTTTAGTATACTCAATATGCTCTGATTAGTCTTCTCGAACTTGACTAACACTATATCTAAAATCACCATTATGGTTTTAAATCCTTTCCTATCTTTTGAGCTTAAGTAGGTCAATAAACACCGTATCATTGGTTTTTATTTATATATAATAGATAAACAAGTGTTGCTGAGCACATACATTAGCGATGACTGACAGAGTCTAGCAACGCAATAATTCATATATATTCATGGTGTTACACGACTAAGTTTTCTATTAAAAAAATAAAAAAAATTATATTGCCGGTTTGGGACGTCACATCAGAAAATGACACGCTTAATTACTTCCGGTGCCCGGTGTTGATCGGGTCCGTCTATCACTATGCATAGATTGTAGACTATTGAAGATAAGGAAATGGATAAGATCTGTCTATATTATTCGACTATCATATTTAATAGGATACAAATATGGTATAAAAATTTTCATCTATTTAATAATTTCTTATATATTCGTATTCGTATAAAAAATATGGATGCGAATATGGTATGAACTTTTACCATCCGAAATGTTATTTTATCCGAACTATTCATATTTGTATTTGTATTCAACGAAGCAATATATGTATTTTATTGCAATGTGACTAATTTGTTGGACATGTTTTTTTAATTCAATGTGATTTATGTTACTTTAGATGAAATAAATAAATTAGAATGATTAAATGTGATTGTACGACGATAAAACATCATTAATATCTTCGTATTACATAAGTTACAAGGATATCCGGATCGACCGAATTGAGTAGATATTCGATTCGAATTCTTATTTGTTACAACATTTGATTCGTATTTGTATTTGAGAATATTTGAATTCGCATTTGTATTCGTTTAAAAAATACAAATATGATAAAGGCACAATTCAACTCGTATTCGATCCATTTCCGCCCCTAGATAAGTTGTCTTAGATAACTTCATTAACGTTAATGAAGTTGCATACCAGGAGCGTCCAAGTCAATAACAGTAGCCAACTCGGACAGGGGATCACAATTTCTCTGTAGATAGATAGTTTGATTAATGGGCAAGTTACATTTGTTCTTATTGGACCAAACGGCGACTAGAGGGGGTGAATAGGAGCACGATCTCTTTTTCACAAAGATCGGATTCAATACGATTTTTACTTCAATAGCTATGAGAGCTATGAAGATCAATATACAAGCACAGAAGAAGTCTTGTATTGAATCCAATCTAAACCCCGGAGCAAAATAACCAAAACTCATTTTTCAAGTAATGGGCGGTCTAACCTCTATGTTAATGGCGGTCTGACCGGTCACCTTGGGTGGTCTGACCTCCAACCTGATGAAGAGTGAAATCAGCCCAAAAAATAAAGTTGTAAATAGATGTAACTTTTGATCTACAGCTCCAAACTCGATGAAACTTGGAACACACCTTCTCTAGGATATCGGGAACCTATTTCAATCAAAGATCGTGAAGATCCTTGGCAAAGTTCGATCTTTTCCCGTTTGAGTGAAGGATGGTTCAAAATCGAGTCAAAATGAAAACTAGATCCAAAACCTTGCTCGTGGGTTAGATATGATCCTAGATGATATCCCATATGTCACATCAAGCAAGATTAGGGACAGAAACCGAAGGAAAACTTGAGAATCAAAGATGACCCTAAAATCACAAAATAGAGAGCAAGAACGAAAAAAGACTCATCTCAAGAAAACTTGCATAGATTGATTTGTGATTGTTGCTGGTTTACAGCCACTCCAACATGGAGGACAAAACTCAATACATGAGCACACAATCAATCTTCTCTTCAAGAATCCTAACCTCTCCACTCCCTAATCTCAAAAACAAAACTAGGGTTTCCAAAATAAGCAAAAATATTAGAGGAGGTGCACATCACCCTCCTATATTTATAGTGAAGGCTAACCTTCTAGAAGAGTTCCTATTGGGCACCTGTAAAGCCCACACACAAACGGGTTTAACTCACGCACGCATTTTAAAGCACCGTCTTCATCTTCTCTTGACCTAAACCGCTTCTCCTTGCGTCGTCTTGCACCGCGGTTTAGCCTAAAGCAAACAAGGCGGTATTTTAGTGATATTACCAAAATACCCATTCTCGATCCTTCTCCGAAGACCGAGTCCAATCTTCATGAAGTAGTTCCATGATTCGCCACATGTAGGTTGATCAGCGGCTCTCATCATGTCAGCAAGTCTCTCCCATTCGGCTCCCACCGAAACCACCATAGCACTTGCACCGACCCCCGCGCTGCTTGATACAACCCGTCGCGCCGAACTTCTCGTTCGGGCATTCTTATCCATTTTGCACCACGCTCGAATCCAATGACTTCATCCGGCATCATCGATTGTTCTGAACCTCAGCTCTCCAAGCCTAGTCCCGATCATCCTCGCCGTTGACCGCCGTTGACCTCCAAGCAACCTGCACAACAATAGACCAAGAAATCGATTCTGGGAACAAGTTCTTCGCAACTTGACCCACGTTAGTCAAAACATGCTGTAATACCCCGGCCTGCTCGTAGCGTGGCCCATGTGGCCCATGAGGAGTTGTGTGGTGGGATTAGTCCCACATTGCTTGTCTCAAGTGAGTTGTAGTGGTATATAATGTCTGTTGGATCCAAGCGTAGCACCTCGGGTTAACCCTTTTACACGAGCGAGGGCGAAAGTGTAAGTGAGGTGCTATGTGTGGCGAGTCCGCCACACGGTGGTGGGGCATTGAGCGATTTTGGGTCGGTGTTACAAATGGTATCGAGCATCAACCTTATTTGACGCGGCGCGTGCGGGGCGAGCGGGCATATGGCGCATGGCGCATGTGGGCGGAGTGGACACATGGCATGGCATATGTCGACCGACCGACGCTGGGGCGTGTACCGAGGGGTGGTTACAGGCATTTGCGCGTGTCTGATATCTTTGCCGAGGCGTCGGCCCTTAAGGGTGAATGTAATACCCGCACTGCTCGTGGCGTGGCCCATGTGGCCCATGAGGAGTTGTGTGGTGGGATTAGTCCCACATTGCTTGTCTCAAGTGAGTTGTAGTGGTATATAATGCTGTTGGATCCAAGCGTAGCACCTCCGGGTTAACCCTTTTACACGAAGCGAGGACGAAAGTGTAAGTGAGGTGCTATGTGTGCGCGGGTCCGCCCCACGGTGGGCTGGGCATTGAGCTGAATTTGGGTCAGGGTGTTACACATGCATCATGCAAAATATATGCACTGAACCTCATGAACTTGACTCAACAAATATACATCGCCACTGCAAGGGCAGATGATACAAGTGGAAAACGGTCAGAACGCCATTCAATGGCCGGTCTGACCGCCCTTTGGCCGGTCTGACAGCCGCCCTGCCGGTCAAACCGCCCAGTAAGGACTTAGCCGATTTTCAGCCGCTGAAAACCGAAACCTCTCTGGAAATTTTAAACGAATAGAACTTTTGACTGGAAACTCCAAAAATTATGAGACCAAGTGGAATAGAATGCCCTCCCTTGCCTACACCCTCTATTTTTGGCTTAGCTCCAAAATACATCTTTTGTATTGGCCGATCGGACCACCACTGGCCGGTCTGACCGCCAGGGGTGGCCGGTCAGACCACCCATGGACCGGTCTGACCGCTGCCCTGGCCGGTCAGACTGCCTAAGACCTGACAGCACTTCGACTTTGTCGAAAACACGTGAATCGATAAACCATTAACGCCCTTGCCAATTGTAACATCATCCTAAGATCATGAGCATATCCCTATGATATCCACAATTCTTTTAGATGACTTCAATTATATGGTTAAATTTTCCTTGATTTTTGATAGGTTCATGTTTCACCCTCCGATTGCAAGTATAGGTTTTTTTGTACACGGTACAACTATAAGGAAACCACACACACTCTATTACCGCTATGCTAATTTATATCACAATAATATGTTGTTGAAAATAAAAATATATTATAAAAGTATATTTAATTAAGTCCATATGACCCCCTAAGGTATTGTTGTGCGGACACTTAACCCTCTGACCTAAAAAATTGGTTATTTAACCGTCTCACATTGCAAAACCAGGTGGCCTAACCCCATGGTTGTTTTGCTTAGTGATTTTGCTTATGTGGCACTGGATTCAACCGGTTTTGCCATCGTGGCGATTACATGGCTGCGACGTCACAATGACTCAGCAAATCAAAGTTACAACACTATGAGGCCCACATGTTAGCTGCTACCTATTCTTCTTCCTCAATCTCCCCCCCCCAATGCCGCACTCACCCACGACACACCCGCCGCCAAGCAACGCAAGTAGTTTCCCACATGTCGGACACGATGTGCAGTGCGATGACCGATTCGGTGCAAATGTGTGCCTGGAGCATCCGTGCGCCGTCGCCAAATACCCCGACACCGACGTGGGTGCCGGCAATAGCAGTGGGGAAGATGACGACGATGGCACTGTCCTGGATCGGGTGAGGACGACAGCGCCGGTGCGGACACTACTGGCGTCGGCGGTGAGGAAGATGACGACAGGAACGGACAAGGAGGAGGATGACGGAACCATGCCACGACGGTGGCAAGGAAGATGATGATGGGAACGGGCTTGAGGACGCCGGAGATGACTGGATCTGGGTGGCGACGAGCCTCAGAGCGGTGAATTATGCGGATCACGACGACAAGCACGTGCCGCGGTGAACGATGGGCTTCACGAGGCGACAGAGGAGCAAGTCGCTCGATTCCACCATCACAACACTCGATTCCGCCATCGCAGTGCCGATTTCGACATCTCCATAGCCACCATCATCTCTACACAAGCGACAGAGAACTCCCGATTGTGGAGTACTCAAGGCGGCAGTGGCAAAGAACTACTCCTAGTTACTGGATTCTGGATCTGGCTGCCATTAGGGAGGGAGATGTTAGATCGGGCGGTGCCAACGTTGGGAACAAGCATGCGCTCGCCGATATATAATCATTCCTCATCGGGTTGCCACTCGTGAGCTACGCCACCACCCGCTGCCGATCACTGCGCTTCCATCCGCTGTCATGGAGAGAGAGAGTGAATGGGAGAGTGAGGAGAGAGAGATGGAGTGATTTTTATGCGCTGCACGAATCTCAATGTGCACATGGATGGTGCAGATAGGGTTTGAAGATACAACCGACTATACAAAATCCATTCCCCATTCCTGCGCGAGCTTAGTCGTCTATGTGGCGAAACCAAGTACCACGTAAGCAAAATCACACTCCAAAACAATTATGGGGGTTACGTGATCTAGTTTTGCAACGTGAGGGGGTCAAATAGTCGGTTTTTAGGTCAAGGGGTTAAGTGACCACACAACAATATTTCATCGGTCATATGGACTAAAAAAACGAATGGTCAAACCAAATTTAGGTGTTTTCTTCTAGAGGTGCATTGTAACACGAGTAGGGATGGCAATCGGGAGGCGGCGGGTACGGGTAGTGCTCGCCCATACCCATACCCGCAACTCTGAATTCCCCCACGGGTATACCCGCAAAGGACGACGGGCGAAAAACCTCGCACATGCCCGTCGCCCGTGGGCATGCCTGTTTACCCACGAATAATGCATCGTCGTCCGTGGGTACCCATCGCCCGCGGACATGCTCATACCCGCGAGCAATACACACATCAAGTTCATCATAATTCACACATCAATAGTGCATCATGCATTGAACAACTAATAAAGTTCAACAAATAAAATAAAAATACAAACTGACATAGTTCTTTACACATGCGGGTAGGTTACGGGTAATCGGGCAAAACGGGTACGGGTGGAACTTACCCATGCCCACGCCCGTTTACCCAATGAACAAGAAATTGTATCCGTTTTCATACCCGTGAGCAAAGAAAGCCATCCATACCCGCCTCTATTAGAGTATTTGTCGCGGTATGCGGATAATCGAGCACAATTACCATCCTTAAACACGAGACTATGATGACATGTTCATTTTAGCCTAACTAGTTCACCTTAGTTTGATCTAATGAATCTTGAGTGGATGTTTGGTAGGTTCAACTAGCAGCTTGCGTACTTGAAAAACCGAAAATTGGATAAATGTCACTGCAAAATGCTTATTTACACGCGCTTGGCTACAAGTCTACTAAGGACGGCAGCTGATTGCAACGGCCCAGACTAATATTTCTCCCTCAATCCTCAACTCTCCAGTCCTCCTACCACCCAGACTAATATTTCTCCCTCAATCCTCAACTCTCCAGTCCTCCTACCACCGATTAATTGGACTAAGTTCCGAATCAAAACGTAGCTAATATAAGCACTCGAGGCACTGTCATGTGGTTAGGTAGGACTTAATTAGCCGAAAAATTTGCTGCTCGATCGTATAACACCAAAATATTGTTTGGTTGAGTGGCTTTAGGGTGTAATACAATTACAGTGCAAACCGATCCCATTAGTTTTGTTCTGTTTAGATGCACTAGTATTATATAGGATTTATTTCTTATTTGTCACTGTAAGTTAGCGGGTCTCTAAAATACCATCGTGAAACCGCTCCTCCCTTAATTGCTATCGGATATAAACTTTCATCCTATTTTTATCACTCCCACTAGTCTCGCTAGGTCCAGCCGCCGTTAACCACCGAAAAATTGTCAAAATGACCATCTTACTCTTCTTTTTCCTTCTCTTCTTCCTCCTTACTCTTTCTCTTCTTCTTCATGCCCAAGCCTCCCGCTGCCCACGCCGCCCACCCGACCTCTTGCCAACGCCGCTCCCGCTCCCACCGCTCCTTCGCGCACCGACTCGGCCTCCCCCACCGCCGCTGCCGATCATGCTCTCGCCTCTTCTCCGCGCATCAACCAAGTCTCCCTGCCGTCGCTCCGACTCCCGCTCCTGATGCCCCTCCACGTACCGACCCAGCCTCCCTACCGCAACCGCTGCTGCCCCACCATCACCGCTCCTTTGCTTCTTTCCTCATCTCTCTGCTCCTACTCCCACTGCACTGCTGCCACCCAAATCTGATGCCAGTCCCAGCGATTTGACGTCCGGACACCTCCATCTGACTCCGTGTCTTTGCCCGATTATCCTCCCTCCGTTTCCTTGCCTAATTCACTTCCTTCTCTCGCGGACTCCAACTCTAGCACCGGTCCGCCGGGGTCTTCGCCACCGGCGAGTTATTGGCACTTCCTTCTCTGTCCCCGATGGCCACGACACTGGATCTGATATCCCCTCCTTCGTCGCCCGCTCACTTCGCCACCACTCCTCAGTGAAGCCACCAACACAACAACACCACCATCGGGTCCCCTACTCTCCTCCGCCTCCTTCTCGCCCTACGACCCTCGCGTGTGGTTCTCCTTCGTCTTTAGTTTGGGTTCGCAATGTTTCGCCACCCATGTGCCCATGTCCACCTCTTCCTCACCTCCATCAGCCTCGGTGCGCCGCTGTCGCTTCTGCTGCTCATCGGTGGGGAGAGGTAGAGAGACGGAGAGAGAGAGGAGGGATGAATAAGAATATGGAAGAGCAAGAAGGGTAAGTAAGTCATTTTGCACATAATTTGATAGTTAACTCATGGTTGACCGACGAGAATGGCCAAAACGGAATGAAAGTTGAGTTTCGATAGCAATAAAGAGATGAGTAGTTTCGCAATGGTATTTTAGGGACCTGATCAACTTTCAGTAGTAAATAAGGATCGGATCCCAACCCAACGGAATGCCCATTACACTCCAGATCGAGCGGTATTAGTTTTGTTACCGCTCCATCTGCCTGTCGCCTCCAACCCCTGATAGCCTCCTCGCCTCCCAATCGCAATCCCTTCCACCTTGCATGCGCCTAGCTCCGCCTCCTCTCTCCTATGCACGCCGACACGCACATGCGCTCACCACCTCTCGCGAAACCCTAGCGTAGCACCCATCCTCCCCTCCCTCTTGCTAAGTATGGTGGCGGCGGCGACGGATGGGATGCAGCGGCTCCAGGTGAGCAAGGACGTCGACAAGGAGATGGGGTAAAGAGGAGAAGGACGGGGATGGCAACTACTGGGATGACAAGCACGCGGGGTGGTACCTCGCGAGGCCCTAGGGCACGATGCCAGTGGCCATGGCGCCCCAGGACGAGCTCGACAGGAGAAGGAGAGCCCCCTAGATCTCGAGCTCGGGAGAAGGAGCACCCCTAGATCTCATCACCTCCGGTCGGTTTCCTTGTGGTTGCCGCTTGCTGTCTGGATCTTGGCCACCCATTGTCGTCGGCAGATACTATCATCTTTGTCTCCTCAACCAGCGGAGCTGGTTGGCTTGGTGTCTTCTTCACCTACCGGTGTGATCCAAATCCGAAACCTTCATCGCTAACCAAACCAAACGTTGTATTGGTTTCCAAAAACATTTCTTAGTGCAACCAAACAAATTGTGTGATCATCCCATTACATCCTAAAATTTCCTGCAATTTAATTCCCATTACGTTTACGTAAAGGTCCTTGAACCAAACGCCATCAAGTCTTATGTGAAGTCTAGTTAATTGAGACGCACATACGTACTGTTGAGACAGATCGAGCCAAGTTGATAGCTGCCTCCATGTGACCGGGGGTACATGTCCATGTGGAGAAAACGGCTTCTTTTTTCCTGAATTATATAGGTAACAATTACGCCGAGCTCGTTCGAATCATCCCATTTTTTTTAAAAAAAACAAGAGTATGAACTGAACCGATCAAGTGATCATTCTTGCGTACCATGCGGCGTGCAAGGCACTACCGGCGTCTTGACTCCGGTGTCCAGCTAGCGCCTGTCCATCGTCAGCAAACTGTCACCTACGAATTAACCCACCTGACACACGGTATGTTAATGTGACTGGAACGATGGCTTTTAGCTACGTAACGTCAATTCCAACTTGATTTTCTATTATCTTATTAAAATAGAGTTAAAAGAAGTTTGTTCTTAAGAGTTAAAATTTTTTATGTTAATTGATGAAAAAAGAAAGAAAAATCTACACTATCGATCGTAGTGGGTTCAGACTATAATGGTCTAGATTAAAAGAAATAGTCCATATCAAATACAATAGAACTGAAATTTGTAATATAAAATAAAATAAAACCAACAATTTGATTTTCATATTAATTTGTGTTAGGTACAATAAAATTGAAATTCGAAATAAAATTGAAAAATATCAATTTGATTTCCATATAAATTCCTAAATGAAATCCCTAAATAATTATAATTTAGTGAAGATGGGAGGTTTGTACAGTTAGTGAAGAAGCTACAATGTTGAGTTGGCCAGCGTTGAAAAAGAGGAGCGACCGACACGAGAGAAGAGGACATCGAGCATGAATAACATCATGCATGTGTATGTACATCCATCATTTATACGAATAGAAGCATGGGTGTACAGAAGAGGATCATTGATAATTGCATGTGTATGCATGTTGATGTCGCAACGTACAACATTAAACAATAATTGAGGAGAAGTAGAATATAACTACGTCGTAAATTATTGCATTGGAGGGGGTAGCAGCTGTGAGGGATCGATCAAGATTTAGACTTATTGTTGGAGGTTAAAGTAAAAAAAAAATTGTGACAGTAAGAAGAGATAAAAGACACACGGCTCGGTGGGACAACCAGCGTGTGAGGGAAGATAAGTTCAAAGTAGGTCGCTAATGGTGCATCGGTGTATGCGCAAACAAGGTATTTTAATACCATGTAAAGTAATAAGATAATTTACCGTACACATAATCAACGTATTGCTTGAGATTAAACAGAGATACATGTGCATACATACAATTTGAAGAGGGAAAACTAATATAGTAAAAAATAGGAGCATGCAACTACACGATCTATGCATAATAGAGAGTAGTTAGTTTCTGAAAACTCCCAACAGCTTATTATGTTTAACGATTTTCTTTCATCGAGCTTATACTTCAGTTAGATTCATCGGGTTGTATTTTCCTTCAAACCTCTATTATCATTTTTAATATTTAAAATATTTTAAAAATCTAAATAGCCTATAAGTTATGTAAATATATTATCAAGTATTTATATAAAATTTAATCATATAAATACGTGAAACACCTACTAGTTATCGTAAAACTAATTAAGAGGGAAAAGCAGAGGTAAATCCAGTTACGTGGCAACGTTGCCTAACTTCTCGAGTTATTTTCACATCGATTTCTTCTACTAGTACTAATCCACGCGAGGTTTTTCCCGTGGTGACCAAGAGATACTAATGGTACGGTAAACAAGTCATCTCCGCGGTCTTCATTTCCTAGTCAAACAAGTCAGTGTCGCGAGAGTCGTACCACCCACCGCGCGGCGTTAATGCGTGATCGCTCCAACGGGCAATCAATTAATGATACGGCGGAGATACGATCCCGCGGACTTTACTCGCTAATCAAACAAATCAGTGTCGTGAGAGTCGTAACCACCAACGGCCGCGGTGTCAGTGTGTACGCGCGTGGCTTCACTGCAAGGATAATCTAGCAACGAAATTTAGTGTATTTGTGCGTGTTTTTCCTCGCGACAAGCATGTCCTCGTTCATATTGGTGCATTTTAGTCGGCCTGAGAAGCTGTAAAAAGACGAGTAGAGCTGGGAGTTGGGTTGTGTTTCTTTTTTGTCGGCTTGAGGACCGATCAAAACGGCACGGTACGATACGTGGTGAGTTGGATTGGCACGGCACTGATTTCCGCGGCCTTTACTCGCTAATCAAGGCAATCAATTAATGATACGGTAGAGATACGATCCCGCGGCCTTTACTCGCTAATCAAACAAATCAGTGTTGTGAGAGTCGTAACCACCAACGGCCACGGTGTCAGTGTGTACGCGCGTGGCTTCACTGCGAGGAAAATCTAGCAACTAAATTTAGTGTATTCGTGCGTGTTTTTCCTCGCGACAGGCATGTCCTCGTTCATATTCGTGCGTGTTTAGTCGGCCTGAGAAGCTGTAAAAAGACGAGTAGAGCTGGGAGTTTGGTTGTGTTTCTTTTTTGTCGGCTTGAGGACCGATCAACACGGCACGGTACGATACGTGGTGAGTTGGATTGGCACGGCACTGATTTCCGCGGCCTTTACTCGCTAATCAAGGCAATCAATTAATGATACGGCAGAGATATGATCCCGCGGCCTTTACTCGCTAGTCAAACAAATCAGTGTCGTGAGAGTCGTAACCACCAACGGCCGCGGTGTCAGTGTGTACGCGCGTGGCTTCACTGCGAGGAAAATCTAGCAACGAAATTTAGTGTATTCGTGCGTGTTTTTCCTCGCGACAGGCATGTCCTCGTTCGTATTTGTGCGTGTTTAGTCGGCCTGCGAAGCTGTAAAAAGAAGAGTAGAGCTGGGAGTTGGGTTGCGTTTCTTTTTGTCGACGAGGACCGATCAACACGCGACGCGATGCGATCGTGGTGAGTTGGATTGGCACGGCACTGATTTCCGCGGACTTTACTCGCTAGTCAAGGCAATCAATTAATGATACGGCAGAGATAAGATCCCGCGGCCTTTACTCGCTAGTCAAACAAATCAGTGTCGTGAGAGTCGTAACCACCAACGGCCGCGGTTTCAGTTTGTACTCGCGTGGCTTCACTGCGAGGAAAATCTAGCAATGAAATTTAGTGTATTCGTGCGTGTTTTTCCTCGCGACAAGCATGTCCTCGTTCGTATTCGTGCGTGTTTATTCGGCCTGAGAAGCTGTAAAAAGACGAGTAGAGCTGGGAGTTGGGTTGTGTTTCTTTTTTGTCGGCTTGAGGACCGATCAACACGGTACGATACGTGGTGAGTTGGATTGCCACGGCACTGATTTCTGCGCCTTTACTCGCTAGTCAAAGTCGTGAGAGTCGTAACCACCAGCGGCCGCGGTTTGTATGCGCGTGGCTTCACTGCGAAGAAAATCTAGCAACGAAATTTAGTGTATTCGTGCGTGTTTTTCCTCGCGACAGGCATGTCCTCGTTCTTATTCGTGCGTGTTTAGTCGGCCTGAGAAGTTGTAAAAAGACGAGTAGAGCTGGGAGTTGGGTTGTGTTTCTTTTTTGTCGGCTTGAGGACCGATCAACACGGCACGGTACGATACGTGGTGAGTTGGATTGGCACGGCACTGATTTCCGCGGCCTTTACTCGCTAGTCAAAGTCGTGAGAGTCGTAACCACCAGCGGCCGCGGTTTGTATGCGCGTGGCTTCACTGCGAAGAAAATCTAGCAACAAAATTTAGTGTATTCGTGCGTGTTTTTCCTCGCGACAGGCATGTCCTCGTTCGTATTCATGCGTGTTTATTCGGCCTGAGAAGCTGTAAAAAGACTAGTAGAGCTGGGAGTTGGGTTGTGTTTCTTTTTTGTCGGCTTGAGGACCGATCAACACGGCACGGTACGATACGTGGTGAGTTGGATTGGCGCGGCACTGATTTCCGCAGCCTTTACTCGCTAGTCAAAGTCGTGAGAGTCGTAACCACTAGCGGCCGCGGTTTGTATGCGCGTGGCTTCACTGCGAAGAAAATCTAGCAACGAAATTTAGTGTATTCATGCGTGTTTTTCCTCGCGACAGGCATGTCCTCGTTCGTGCATGTTTAGTCATCCTGAGAAGCTGTAAAAAGACGAGTAGAGCTGGAGTTGGGTTGTGTTTTTTTTGTCGGTGACCGATCAACATGGTACGGTACGACACGTGGTGAGTCGGATTGGCACAGCACAAACGCCGTGCTAGACTAAGCCTAAGAATGAGATCTGTTGGGCCACACGACACGAAATAGGCACAACCAATCACCCCCCTCTGCCACCCGATCTACCCAACATGCCCCCAACCCTTCTCCTAAGCTCCGACTCCCAAATTCCCAATCCCGAATCACATTCCCTGATTCCCCTCACTCCCTCTTCCTCTACCTCCCCACGCGCTGTTGCCCTCCCTCTCCCTCCCCACCTGCCACTGCCCGCTGCCCTCCCTCTAGTCACCTCCTTGTCGCCGTCCTTCTCGCCTCCTTCGCAAGCGCGCGGCACGGTCGAGGTGGGCGGAGTTCTTCATCGGCGTCCAGGGGAGGAGGCTATGACGAGGAAGCGGGCGTAGATGGCACGGGTGTCTTTGTCTTCCTGGGTAGCGGCGGCTGTCTACTTTCTAGGCATCTATAGTTACTTAGGGCTAAGCTTGGGCCGGCACGGCACATTCCCAACCCAGTAGGCTTTGGCATCACTGCAAGAAATTAGTGAATTTGGTAAGCAACAATTTGCTAATCATATCTCGATATGACTCTTGTTGTTGGGCAACATCTCTATGCTCCGGCACCCAACCCTATGTCCCAAAGTCCATAATCGTTATGATGACCTTGTCAAGTTAAACCAATGCTTTGCGTGTAAGTGTTCGACACAAACCCACCTAGTCAAGGAATATTAATGGCACTCTAATTTAGCAAGACCTACCATTAAAATACATGACTTTGGATGGTGCAACTAATTGGGAGGGCATCAATTTAACTTAATATTATGTGAGGGAATTGTACTTCTACCATGTTAAAAGCATTTAAAGCAATTAAATAACATGCATAGAAATAAAAGAACAGGAATAAAAAGGCATTCACAGACAATCAAATTGCATTGTGATATAGTATGACCCTTCCACAATGTGATCTCCATCGCCGGGCTTCCTATTCGTTATGTCTCCAAGTGGCCAAATCCTCCAAGTACTCCCACTAAGCCATTACTCCTAACAGCACTAGTAATGAATTACAATGAGAGAAGAAGCACCACAAGTCCACACGCATGCCGTTATACAAATATATACAGCATTGGGCTGTAATAAACATGACACACAGGTCATGAACATTACACACATACATGCATCTCATACATTATGGGTCATACTATACACAAAAACCTGCAAAAATAAGTTAGGCAAAAATCGCATTCTATCGGGCAACAAGAACAAACACTACCCAAAAAGCGCGGTCCGAATACCCAGCATGGCGGTCCCGCTAGCCGGTTAGCGGGCGGGATTCGAAGGGGCAGTGCGCTCGAAAAATTTTCTGGAACATGAATCTCATTCATATAACCGAGCCTTGAAAATCATCAGATTAATCATATTAACCATATTATGAACCAATCTGATCATTACCTTGATACGACCACACACTGCGGCATACTCCGATGGTGGAATTCTGACCGGTAGGAGTGTTATATAGTATGCTCATGAACAAGCACAATAAACCATCTGGTCCTTTTCGATCGCAACTCCGATTCGATCAACCCGATTGATCTTCGCATGCTCCAATGGATTTACGATCACTGTCTGCCCCGATGGTGGAAACCGACCGGTAGAGGCAAGTCATGATACGATCATGCAAGCACGATCACGGAATAACAAACATAAACCCATCTTACCACCAACGTGCTTGGACGATCATATCAACCAGCAGAAACAGATATAGATCACATCTATAATTTTCACATATCACAATATGTGACCAATCTGAATATAAAACAAGACGGTATGGCTCTGATACCACTGAAAGGATTGCGGGCAAGGCTACGATAGCACAAACAAAAAAATATCGTGCAACCAAGGAACCTCCGCTAGCAATAGATCACGAGATTACCGCTAGACGTGTCGACTCATAGCGGAAATAGAGTCGTTGTGATGCAGTTGTAGTCGTACTCACGACGCGTCTCCTGCTTCGAGTGATCGTACTCGCCCCGCGTCTGCTCCTCCGAGTGGTCATACTCGCTGCACGACTTCTCCGACTCCGGTGATCGTCACGAGTTGCGGATCGTCCAAGTGCTTATGCTTCGCAACAACACCTCCGGGGTATCCACACGTACGAGGCAGGATCATCACACGCTGGAGTGCTAGCACCGACTGCGTGCTTGAAAGGCGTGGCTATTAGGGTTTCGGGCGTTCTTCCAAAGATCATCCGAAAAATCATCGCAACTCTATACCACCACCCCTCTATATATATATATATATATATATATATATATATATATATATATGCATCCATGATGGGTCTCGAACTTGAGGCCCATTAGGAACTCGTAGCCCATATGAATCCGGATCACCATCCAAATCAAATCCTAACCCTTTAAGTGTGCGACCCTACATATTCATGTGTAATCGGTTATGACTCGGAAACTCTTTTTCGGCCACCAATCGTTAGCGGTACCTAGCAGCACATAATGATTCCCAAAATACACATAGAATATATCGGACGAACCTTGATGTAATATGATCTATGACCAGGTCCTCATCACTTGCGATCAGTTCGTATCTCCATACGACCAGATCGTATTTGGTCCCAACCGGTTCGTAACTCCTTACGACCAGGTTCTTTCCATTTCTGTGATTACGTTCGACCATCTCGTCGTATCTCCATACGACTAGTCTGTAACTAATCAAACTAAACGACCTACTCATACATTCTCCCTTTGCCTCATGATGTCTGGTTGAACTCGGGTGAGATAATATGTCATCCATGGACTGTTCAATACTTTCTCGATCGAGTTGTCGGATAACTTCATATGGTCGACGCTTTGACCACTAGTGGCATGATCATGCACTTTCTTTATCTAACCACAACGAGAGGCCCAAAGACATCTCTCCGGTTATGTTAGGAGGGGCAAATCCCATCTCGACCAGTCGCATCCCTCTGCATGTTTCAAAGTATACCCGAAAGTTACCTTCATAACTATGCAGTTACGAGTAGCGTTTGGCAACCCCTAAGAGTGCTATTATACATGTAGGAAATCATGCTGATCTCAGGTCTAAGAATTTATGCATCATCATTACTTGAGACCAACTAATGACACAAAGAATCATAACAATCTCAATAGTGTCTCAATGATGGGTCTATCTAACCCCATGTTCTCTAACATGTGCTCACATTATTGATTCGATATCCCTATATCCATGACTGGTGAAACATGGTCATCAATCAATACATGTGCTGGTCGTAGAGTCACTGGTGTTCCGACCAGGAACATCTGACCAGGGATACATTTAGAATGACATCATATGAGTTAAAGAGTTTCACCAACAAGTCACATATTCATTGATCTATAACTGATGATTCATTCAAGAACACGATAACATATTATCAAAATCATGAACATAATAAAATATCATCATCTATTATTACCTCTAGGGCATATTTCCAACAATATAGTGCTTCAATTGTGACAAGTATGAATACTATACTTCGGATTGTCCAAACAAGAAGAAGAACGAGGAGGTAAACCTCTCCCGAGCTAGTGAAGACATCGATCCTTCCTATCCTGCTTTTCTCCTTATGTGTCAAAGAGGCACCGATCATGGTGATATTGAACGAGGAGAACGTAGTTCCTAAACTATACTCGGAGGGAGGCAACCACAATCACACTGATCAGTGGTACTTGGACAATGGAGTAAGCAATCACATGACGGGAGATCACTCAATATTCCATGAGCTCGACGAGAAGATTTCGGGCAAAATCAAGTTTGACGACGGCTCCACGGTGCAGATAAAAAGCAAATGAATGATGTTGTTGCTATGCAAGAATGAGGATCAGAAGATGTTGTATGATATTTATTTTATACCGAGTTTGTATAACAACATACTCAGCCTCGGGCAAATGGCAGAATGAGGGTGCAGGGTGAAGCTGCAGGATGAGTTCTTACGTGTCTGACAAAAATAAAGATATGTTGATGAAAGTGAAAAAATTCCCGAACCGGTTGTGCAAAAATTTTGAAAACTTGTAAACCAGTTTGTCTGAATGAGAGCTTGGAGGAGTCAGAGTGGAACTGGAGAGTCGAGCCAGCAGGGTCCTGTGGTTAGGAGGTCTTGGGTTCACTTGTAGTTATTTCTGATCTCTCCGGCCAAGAAGATGGCAGGACTCAGGAGCAAGGCAAGCTGGGTGCTGCAAGGGGCGGCAAGTCCCATGCGCATGAAGAGTGCGGTGTACACGAAGTTGGCGCAGGAGGCGCAGCAAGCATCGGCTCGGGACGATCAGCCGACCAAGGAGACATGCATGCAGGCGTGGCAAAAGGCGACGTGGGAGGTCCAGGGGACGAGTCCTTCCACATGCATGCAACTAGCGCTGAAGTTAGCGGCTCCGTTGGAGATACAGGCGGCACGTCCCGTCGGCAGCACCCCTAGGCGCATGCAGGCGCACCAGGAGGCGGGCATGTAGCCGGTGCTGCTGGCACCAGCGGTCTCTATGCACACATGCACGCAGCTCATGCAAGAGGTCTAGTGGGCAACAGCGGCTTGCATAAGGCAGAGGGCCCCACGGCATACATGCAAATGCTGCTGGAGGCAGCAGGTTTGATACGCATGCTAAAGGCAGCGTATCCCAAGTTCATTCGGATGACGCAGGATATTGTGGCGTGAGGGAACTGCTTGGTGTGGTTGGTGCTGGCTCCCACGGTGGGTCCCATCAAGCAAGGGCAACCCAAAAGGTAGCTAAAAAGGAAGTTGGTCTTGCAAGGAGGCGGCAAGAGAAGGTTATGGCTCTTGGAGCTGAACCTGAGAAAGAAGATGGAGAGGGACTAAACAATCAACGTTTGCGTGAGTAACAAGACGTTGCTCACAGATCTGCACTTGAAGCTTATCAGGCTAGGGAACGCCAAAGGGGGAAAACAAAAGGAAGAAAAGAAACATTAAGATGCATCACTCAAATAAAATTCAGACTCAGAGAAAATAATTGATTGGCGTGATCGTGATGAAGAAACAAGATTAAGGGGGTGATTATCAGAGTTAATCTCGTTTTTGGTAATTTTCAGTTATTTTGTTTTGGTAAGAGTTATAGGAGTCTGAGTGAGTTAGATTCTGGTACGGAGTATCATACTGAATCGGTTCAATTTTTGGTCTTTTGTTGTGGCTATATAAAGCCACTAGCTGCTTCTAAGTTTGTAAGTTAAGTTGAAGAAATAGGAGAGAAAAAAAATAAAAGGAGGATTAGTTTATCCTTAAATCAATCGTGTGTTTTTTTTTTATTTCGAGTATTGTTGATCGTTTCAACTACCTGAGCAGAAGGGGTTTCGATTACTTGGTCGGAAGGAGGTTAGACTACATTTCAAGCGGAAGGAGTTCCACTACGTGTGATCGGAAAAATGTTTGACTAAATGTAGTCGAAGGAGATTCGACTACGAGTACTACAATTAAATTTGAAGAATTATTGTACTACTTCGGGTGGAAGTGGCTGTTTCGGCGCAAAAGAAAGGCCAAATGGACAAAAAAGAACAAAAGCATCGATCTGGTTCTTTTCCAACGTAGAACTTTGTTTCGTCCATCTTTGCCTGCGACAACGGCCGGCATTAGTTTGGCCGGAGGCACCGAGGCAGCACGTTCGCTGGGAACTCTGGACGTTGCCGGAGGGAGCGCTTTGATTTCTCAGCCTCGTGCTGCCCCATGCCATTTCCGCTCTTTCAGCAGAATGCCTAGTCTGGATCGCAGTTTATTTGTTGTCCCTTTTATTCAATTCTTTGGTTATTTTACATGATAAAGAGGACACGGAATCGTGTGCTAGATAGACGACAACGGAGCTCACCTCGCTCTTGTCTCCCCTGTTTTATGCTCAACATAATCTAGCACTCTTAACATCGCAAAGTCGCGGAAAAGTGTCAAGCTGCCTACTTAATTTGCTGCTCTGCAAAAGTTCTTTTATGGACCGGACCGTATACAAACCGATCAACTGACGCTTGAGTGGCAGGGTATACAAGTCAGTGTTAGCTCGTCTAAATTCTGCGGTTTCGCAACCGATCGCGATCGGGCGTTGTCATAGCGTGAGTTGGCTGCTTGCTTGGCTTTGGCTGTAGAAGATTATGCAACGCGCGCGGTTGGTGACAAATTTTTTCTTCTTATCGTCTTCGCCGATCTCTTCTGCATGTCGCTTGTACAGGGAAACAAGGAAAACATCAAAGGGAAGCAGCGTTGGCGAGTTCCGTTGTCAGAAAGGGGGGAGAAAAAAGGAGGGGGGACGCAGCTTGTTTGTTCTGCTGACCGACTTGTTGAATGACTTGTTCAATTATGTTTTCCATGTTCTAAATCATCTAATAATATGATTTGTTAATTGAGTTACGGATCGATAGCCAATTGTTTACCTGACCGTATCAAGTTTACATATGTAGGTTATTCTGCAAATAGTGGACTGTAAATGCCAGACTAGACTCAAACATGCATGTCAGGTGTTGTTTTTTTTTAATAAGGAAAATAAAGCACTTCCTTGATAAAATATTGTACATGTTAGGCTATTCTAGGTTACTATTGTAAATTTGTTAGTTTTTCCCTTGTAAATTCATAAACTTTTAAGAGTAATTTTTTTAAACCTTTTTACATGCTCAGCTACTTTGAGCTTATAAAATATTTTATAAAAAATATGGGTTAGTAACATTTGTGTAGAGAAAAGGGTTCAGGCTAGTTCACATGGACTGTTATGATTTAGTCACACTTTTTATGAAAAGAATAAAGAGGGGATAAAAAGAAATACAAAGCACGCCACTACACCATCATTTAGGAAGCATCTCACCGAGATGCCTTGTTGTCATCACATCTCAGATCCTTAACATCATCAACTTATTCGAATCAAACCCACACAGATTGATTAGTGTGACTTGGATGCCAAACACGTCTTTGATCACACCTAACTCTCCTAATGGAAAAAGCCATGCAAAAAAGAGCATTTTTGTTGCATCACAGTTACAAGTACCGTGTTGAATTACATGGTGAGGTTTATTTTAGCTAGGTGAGAATATCCTCCTATCTCGTACTTCTAAAAATTTGCTTTACCCAGCCCAGAACGGATAAAAACCAGAACCCTAGGTAAAACCGTATATATCATCAATTTTACCAAGGTGATGGGTTTAAACAATCAAGTTATAGCCAATAATATACATCCAAAAGTTACTCCAAAACTTCAGCAAATCTGGATCCACTCAGAGCTTATTTGGAACGCATATATTTCATTGCAATTTCACATAAATTAGAATATTCATTTTTTTCCCTACGGTCTTCCTCGGTTCGAAACCGGTATAATACGAGTTAATGAATCTAAAAAAAATACAGATATAGTATACTTTTTAAAAAAAAGAAATACACAAAGTTCATTATAAAGAGACATGACAAAGACTTATATTTGGGCATTTTCTTTACTATTATAAAAAAGGGACTTGTTAGTGAGTCTGTCATCTATCTTCCAACTACGAGTTGGTTGGATCTTTTATAAATAGATATATGCATACATGCATGTATTACTAAAAGGGATTTCTGCGAATTATTAGATCATATGCATATTTGATTTATGTTAAGACTCTATGTGACTTGTTGATCGGATGTAAATTTTGTACATAACTTTTATATGTAAAAATAATTATCTTTATATACATTAATTTTTTAAATTATATATATATATACACACACACACTACTACTACTACTACTACTACTATATAATTTGGAGTTTACCCCGTGCACACTCCCACACACTCGACCGTCCGGCGCCTCGCCTCCCCCACCCACCCACTCGACCCCTCGCCCACCCACCCACTCCCACTGCCACCTTCGCCCTCGTCCGCCTCGCCCCTCCGCCCCCCTCGTCTCCCCTCCATCCGCTGCGACTCCTCTCCCCCCCGCGGCGTGCGCGTCCACCTCCCTCGACCCTCGACCATCACCACACAGCCGGCGCCTCCTCCTCCGTCCGTGATGCCGCGCCGCTGCATGTCGGTCGTCACCTCCTCCGGAGAGACCTCCTCCCACCGGCGCCGACCTCCGGCTCCTCTCTCGACACCGCCCAACTCCTCTAACCGATGCTGCCTCCCTTCGTCCCCACGTATCTAGTGCTAATGGGTAATTCAGTGCTAAGATGTTAATACCAATCTTGACCGTTGGATCTGAATTGAACAACCAAGATTAATGCGGGCTCTCATCTCTAAACCATTTAATCACTTTGCATGATCTCACCTTCTATGCACCTTCATTAATGCGTCTTCATTAAATACCATGTATACTCACACCTCCAACGGTCAAGATTGGTATTAGTACCTTAGCACTGAATTACCCATATATATATAGGACGCCCGTTTCGTACTCCCGGGAGTATATATTCCTGCGTCGAATATAGCACTTAAATAAATATATTATACTTCTTTATCATTTTCAGTATACTTAAATACCAATTATAAGATACTCCAATGCGACTTGATTGAAAAATTTTCATTGGAGTCCTTTATTTTTTGCTATATACCCTTTTTCATATATAAAAGAAGTATATACACAAATTTAGCTATAAAAGATGGACTTTAATGATTTTTTTTATAGAACTTATTTTGAAGTATCTTATAATTATTATTGGAGTATGTTCAAATACGATAAATAGGTGTCATCATCAATTTAAGTAGTATATATCATTTTCCACAGTACTATATAATTTTCACACACACACACACACATTTCACACACACACACACACACATATATATATATATGGGGGAATGTATCTAATGCTAATGGGTAATTCAGTGTTAATGTGTTAATACCAATCTTGACCGTTGGATCTGAATTGAACAGCCAAAATTAATGCGGACTCACATCTCTAAACCATTTAATCATTTTGCATTCTTCCATCTTCAATGCACATTCTTTAATATGTCTTCATTAAACATCATGCATGCTCTCACCTCCAACGGTTAAGATCCAAATTCAACGATCAAAATTGGTATTAACACATTATCACTGGATTACACATTATCACTAGTGTATATATATATATATATATATATTGATACGCACGAACTCAGCTAGTAACTCTGAAGATGCTCTGAAGATGCCTTCAGCACGAGGACAAACAAAGACCAGGTCCTCCTCGGCCAGCCACGCGAGCCCCACCCAAACGGCTATAATTAGGCGGTTCCCATTCCCATAATCTCCTTGCCTCCTCAACTCCCTTTTGCGCTCCCACCCCCAGCACGCCGACGTAATTCCGAACACACCTCGTTACACGCAACAAGGAGTCAGAACGAGCAAATTATAGAAGGAAGGCTTCGAGGGCGAGAACGCAAAACAGCCAGGCACCGATCGCCGGCGACATCCCGGCGGCACCGGCGGGGAGGCCGATCGGCGCACCATTGGAGCCGCGCACGGGAAAGCGCGTCCCCTGTTGGCGACTGCTCCGCGCGTTTTGTGGGGCCACGGTCGCCTGCTGCTGATTCGTCCCTGTGCCCTCCTCCGTACGTGGTTGGGATTCTTCTTCGTCTTCTTCTTCGCCGTGATGGAGGCCGGGGCCGGCTACTACAACTGCAAGAAGTCCGACGGCATCTGCGAGGGCGTCTCCGGCGGCGAGGTGAGAGCCCGTTCCCGTTCCCACGGCCACCTCCCCAGATCTGTCCCTTTCTCCCGCCGCGTGGGTTTCTCGGTGGATTACCTGGTCCACGAGAAGCCCCGTTCTTGGCGATACTTGCCCCCTGTTATTTTACCGCGTTTGGTTGTGCTAAAACTGCTTGCTTGATGCTTTGATTGCTCCAATTGCTCTTGTTCGCGCTTCTATGCTACAATCTCGATGAATGTTGGGGTTGGTTTCTTGGGAAATTTCCGGTTTTGGATTGGTTAGTGGTGAGATTTGCAGTGTCCGGGATCGGAGGTGCTTGCTTAATTGCCTTCGTGGAATCTTTTGATCTGCTCCCGTGGTGGAGATGGGGAGGGAGGGATTAGGTGAAGTTTGAAGCTTGGATGCTTCTGGTCCTGATAGAATCTCACGAGCTGACCGAATTGGGTGTTCGGCCTAATCCTGGAATCTTTCTTTTTCTTGATGCGCGGCTGTGAAAAAGTATCGACCTTTTACAAAATTCCGTTATTGTGTGGATGCTGATGCTGGTGCTCTATGTTGTGGTTGGCTTCCTGATGCTATGCTATAGTAGTGGACTGTCGACCGCGAACACATTCTCTGATATATATTTTTTTTAAAAAAAACTTCCTTTGGCCAAAAGTTTCTATTCTGCAATGTGTTCTTTAGTTTAATTTTCAGTAAGCTTTACTAATCGATTTACTGATAAGCTGATGTCCTGAGTTTGGTATAATCAGTGTTGTTGCATATTTTTGCACTTTGTACAGTTCATTGGAGTTCAAATAGTTATGTGAAGAAGATGGGTATAGATTGTCTATTTACTTTTAGCTCCATCCATGCTTCTTTTGGTTTCCATTGACCGTCTGATTTCTCACTATCTTTCTGATTTCATTTGCAGCATGGTTCAAAGGCAGTCCTGAGCATGTCAAGGCTGAAGTGCGTAGTTCGGGGATTTGATTTAAGGGCTCTTTTGGTCCTCTTGATTGGTGTGCCAACTCTGATCTCTGTCACATACCTTCATTACCAGAAGGTCACTTACTTCCTCCGACCGATCTGGGAAAAGGCCCCAAAGCCCTTCACAGTACTTCCCCACTACTATCATGAAAATGTTTCGATGGAGAACCTCTGCAAGTTGCATGGATGGAAAGTGCGGGAGGCTCCACGGCGCGTCTTTGATGCTGTGCTTTTCAGCAATGAGCTCGACATTCTTGATATCCGTTGGCATGAGCTTAGCCCGTATGTGTCAGAATTTGTGCTGCTTGAATCCAACTCAACCTTCACTGGCTTGAAAAGGATCTTCGCTTCAAGGAAAATCGCCGACGGTTTGAGTTTGCTGAGTCACGGTTGACCTATGGAATGATAGGGGGGAGGTTTGTGAAGGGGGAGAACCCATTTGTCGAGGAGTCATATCAGAGGGTTGCTCTCGACCGGCTTATTAAAATTGCTGGAATCACGAATGATGACCTGTTGATCATGTCTGATGTTGATGAGATCCCAAGTGGGCATACGATCAACCTGTTGAGATGGTGTGATGACATTCCTGAGATACTTCATCTCCAGCTGAGGAATTATCTCTACTCATTTGAATTTTTCCTTGATGACAAGAGCTGGAGGGCTTCAATTCACAGATACCGAGCTGGAAAGACGCGGTATGCACATTTCCGTCAAACAGATGACCTTCTGGCCGACTCAGGGTGGCACTGCAGCTTTTGCTTCCGTTACGTAAAAGATTTTGCCTTTAAAATGAAAGCTTATAGCCACGTTGACCGGATTAGATTTAAGTACTTCCTAGACCCCAAAAGGATTCAGCATGTGATATGCCAAGGGGCTGATCTTTTCGACATGCTTCCTGAAGAATACACATTCCAAGAAATCATTGCCAAACTGGGGCGGATCCCGAGTACATATTCTGCTGTTCATCTTCCTGCATATCTCCTGGAGAAATACGACCAGTACCGGTATCTTCTTCCTGGCAACTGCGTGAGAGAAAGTGGCTAGTCACTATGGTTTGCGTCATGACCTGGTCATGATGCGCGCTGACATCGCGGATGTTCCCTTGGAGAACGCCGTGCCATAGTGGTTGTATCTGATCCGATTGGCTGACTTAGTTGAGTAATCGCTTGGCGGTTGGGTTGAGTTCATGACTTTGTACCGTGCAATTCAAACATTGGAGGGCCTAACAGCATAGCGCATGCTTGGTCGCTTCGTGCTTGTTTTGCAGAGGAGCTCAGCGGTGTGTACCACCTGAGTTTTTATTCATTACTTCTGTGATTGATATATGAACTCAGAAACTATTGTATATTGCAAACTGAGTGACATTTCAGTTCTCTCTCTTTATGCTCTACAATGTCATTTACTTACCAGATGAATTACATATGCATTCGCTCTCATTTCTGACTTCATCTCAGTATTGACAGTGTTCGCTCTCTGTATTCTCGTTCAACCATCTCAATTCTCTGCCATGTGATGCCTTTGCTGTCCTTTAACACGCTGAATTATGCAACTGATCCCAACTGACCTTTTTTCAAAATCTTCAAACTAGGTCCAATAAAAGGCAACTTCATAGTTTCCCTAAACGGGGGTGCCTTTTGGTGGTCGTTGCAGGTTGGTGAAGAGCCGCATAGTACTCCAGTGCACGGTACTTATTATCCTTGGTGAAGAGCAGTCTGGCAGGTTGAATTCGGTAATCCATCTCAGCTCCAGAATGAATCATACCACCAATGAACATAGTTTTGCGAATGCAAATTTTCCGAGCTGTTAAGCGACCTGCGGACGCGGCATTTGTGGGTTAAGTTTTGGTGGGAACAGGCTGTTCCTGCCGGGCGTCGACCTCAGCCAGATTGACGAACATGCTGCGAATTGGCCCGTAGTAGCCCCTTCCTCCCTTTGCGATCTACGCGCTTTTGTTCCGTTGCCGCACTGCACGATACTGCGAGATCGGGAGTTTTTGCTAAAATGGAGTGTTTTTTTATGAAATAGTAAAATTACCCTAGCAAACATAAAATATCAAAAATAGTACTCGTATCGTGCAATTTTGTCGTAGAAAGCCACATATTATAATCCTAGACCACGGTAGCGCGGCACGTGGGCTGCTGCTCACCCAGTTCACCTGTCATGTTGGAATATACATCTGCCGCTGACTAGGTGCGCGGTAAGCCACGCGGCACGTCGCATGTTGTGGTATGAGATCATGACATGTGGTTTGCTGCGATTACGTGATTTTTCGAGGTAAAATTATATTAAAAAATATTATTATTATTATTTCATTTGTAGGGACTTTATTCTACTATTTTGTCGGAAAAAAAGGCTAAACAGGGAAAGAAAAACGAGATCAGCCGTGGTCCAGCAGAGCAGTCCACTGTTCAGCGGAGGATCCGGATCCGTTCCGTTCCCACCAACGACATGTTATATGGTTTATTTGTCGATCTTCCGAGACTTGATTACACGACCTCTGAATTGCTGTCTTGAAGACAACTGGCCGTGCTAACCAAATGTACACTCTTGAAAAGAGAGTAATTTTGGCATCGCGGATCCGAAGCTGAATGGTAGTGCTCGCACTTTAGCCGTGTATCTTGTGCTCCGTCCTCTGATTTTTTTCACCGAATTTTTGGCGACAAGCTACAGGTGATCCAGATCGCTGGCCACGCCTCCGTTCGGGCCGTTCCCGAACGGATAATGCGTGTGCCATGCTGGTTGGTCGGTCGGTTGACTCGAACGGATGAGTCGTTCTCTTGGCAAACGCGCCCCTCGGTTCCTTCGCCGCGGCCGTTTCTTGACCTGACCCGACCTGCGCAGCGCCGCATCACAAAGCAGCCGCAACTATTGCCGCAGAGATTGTTTGACTCTTCCGAGCCTACCGCTACCTCGTCATGGTATTGGTGCCTCGTGTGCGGGACCGGGCTCGCTGCTCGCCTCGCCGGTGGTCGCGCACTACTAGTGGATAGTGGTAGCGTCGCGTGCTTGCGTTGTTTCGCAAGCAAACGCGGGCCGGTGCTCTTACTGCACGGCAACGCGTACGTGTTTTTCCTTCGTGCTTGGCTTTTGTTTTGACCCGGCTGCGAACCTGCGACCGTGACAGCTTCGCGTGTCCGTTTTGGCCGATTCCTACGTTGGAAAAAGGTGCAGAAACTAAGCGGGAAATTACGGGGGGAAGAAATGGAAGTGCATTATTGCATTGACCCACGGCATAGTACTGCTCGGCCGGTGACTTGTGTGTTAAGCTTAAGCATCGCTGCAACTTTAATTAAATAGTCTAATGTCCATGCTTTGTTACGAATTAAAAAAATCATATCTCATCAATCGTCATCGTGCTCAGCCTACAATGCAATCCGCCGGTAACCCGTTCTTGGAAAGATCGATGTAATCTTTGGACTTCTTGCGCATCATTTTGGGATGGCAATTGGGGGTGTGGGGAGTGGAGGCGGATGGCGTATGGGTGGCGGGCACAATTCCTTACCCATCGGGGTAGGGCATGGGTAAACTCCACGAACGAGATCACCGTGATCTACCCATCTCACGAAGAAATTTGATAGATCTTATTTGTTAAACTTGATTAGTTGTCTTGAGGAACATGATATGAATTGTGATGAACTTTATTCTTGTTGAGTAGTAGATATTAGCAAATTATGAAGGCTTGTTTTGCATTGCTTGTGAGTCGTTCAACCGCGTGGGTACCACGCGCGATGCATTATTTATGGTTGGAACAGTTTGTTCGTAGTCACCATCTTTTTATCCGCTAGTTTTTTTTTCTTGACCTTTTTGAGAAAAAAATCTTTGTTTGGTTGAGCTGGATAGCTAGAGCTAAGTAGCTAACCCTCGTATGGCCAGTCAGCCAGATTGACGAACGTGCTGCGAATTGGCCCGTAGTAGCCCCTTCCTCCCTGTGCGACCCTACGCGCTTTTGTTCCGTTGCCGCACCGCTAAAATGGAGTGTTTTTTTACGAAATAGCAAAACTACTTTTGCAAATACAAAATGTCAAAAATAGCATTTGTATGGTGCGATTTTACCGTAGAAAGTCACGTGCTGTGATTATAAACCGCGGCAGAGTGGCACATAGGATGCCGCGCACCCAGTCAGTGGTACGTACGCGCACAAGTTACCTATCATGCTGGCATATGTACTTGCCGCTAACCAGGTGCGTGGCAAGCCACGTGCCATGAGTACGACACGTCGCATGTTGCGGTCTGGGATCGCGGCATGTGGTCTGCTGTGATCACATGGCTTTCCGAGGCAAACTTGCATGATATAAATGTTATTTTTGTTATTTCATTCGTAGGAGCTTGTTTTGCTATTTCGTTTGAGATAGTAGCTAACCCTCGTATGACATGTTTGGCACGGCTGCAACTTTTCTTAAAAACGACTTTTGGCTGAGCTGTAGAGCTGAAAGACTTAGCTGAAGAGGTTTGATATTTAACTGTCTGTCTTTTAAGTAGACTGGTTGTAGCTTCTAAGATGTAAAATGTCTGAAATGCTTCAGAATCAAATAATAACTTGTTTGATATCGTTTAACAACAATTAACACAATTGACGGTATTTAATGAAAATTAACAACTACTACCATAATTAATGAGAATTACTGCAATTAACAACAACTATCGCAATTAACAGCAATTGACGCAATAGACTACAATTAGCGACATGCTATCAGTGTGTGGCTTTGTTTGCTATAGTTTGCAACTCAATATCGTGCCGAAGTTTGTACTTGCCGAAAAAGTATATTTGGGAAGAAGAGGTTAGAGCATTCGGGTTTTACAATAACACAGATAGGACGACAACAGGTTGATCTATCCAAGTGAAAAGACAACCCCATAGAATGCTCCATGATGCAGATAAGCTTCAGAATTCCGAATGGCAATACTGATGCAAAGATCAGGTACAGTTAAAGAGTGGCCAAGTCTGTTGAGCAACTCAAATGACTACAAAAAAACTCTATTCAACAGGGGGAGATTACAGATGATCCTGGAAATATAAACAGACATTTGGAAGATTCAGAAATCAAGCCCATTCTCTTTAGCAGCATCAGCCAAAGCTTTTATGCCACCATGGTAGAGGAAACCGCCACGGTCAAATACAACTTTGGTAATTCCTTTCTCCAAGCAAGGCTTGGCAATCACTTCACCAATCTTTTGTGCGAATTCCTGGAAATCAAACATTTACAATAGTGAACTTTCATCAGAAACAAAGTGTTATGGTAGGCATTCAATACCAACATCGGGCCAGGCCACAATGCATCGTCCAGCAAGGAGAGGGTGCGGCAGTCCTAACTGCTGGCCGGTTAGTTTGTTTGCCCATTAGACTAGGACTCTTTAAATTAGAATATTGTGAAGAGATTGTTTCAATCTCTTAGTTACTTTCTAAATCTGTTGTTTCCTTAGATAAGGTTTCTATCTTTAAGATTGTAATCCCTCTTAAAGGGAAAGGAGATTTTTTATTAGGGGCAAGCAAAGATTAAGCAGAAACTTACCTTGCTTCTTCCTGCACCTGCCGGAGCTGTGAGAGTTCACGACGGTGCGTCCTCGTTGTCGTCATCCTCTTGCAGTCCGGCCACCCACCTCGCATCGCTACTTCCTTCGCAACCGAACCCTAGCCCATAACACAAAGCATCACCTTTCAGCAAGAAACAACTGCAAAAGCATATTTTAATTTGTTGATTCTACTCTGAATTGCACTATAGTAATTCAATGTTTTTTCCCAGGAAGCATCAGGGCCTCTACCATCTGACTTGTAGAACATTTATTTTGTAAGTAGAGCTCAGAATCATGTGCTAGCATGGAAATGATAGAAGTATAAAATCAGCAAAAACAACGGTGACAACTCTAAATTTAAACAGATAGTTTTCTTCAAAAACACATGAGTACAAGGTTCCCCAAGATTATCCGAGTTTCAATAACTAGTCTATCTGGAAGACTAGAAGCTATTGCCCATTGGTCTCCCAGACAATATGGTGAATGATTGTTTGATTGGTCAGACAAATATTGCAATGCCTGCAAACGTACAATCATCTCATACAAAAGTGTACTTATGAACTATGAATATTGTCACCCACATATAATAGGGAATCAGATAGAAGGGCGCACTGTTGATCCACCTCTTAAAATCTCCTACTTATTTAACTGTTCCTGGGGGTTGCCCATTCATTGGAACATACAGATCATAAATTTTAAATTCTATATCTAGAACATACAAAAGAATGTTTGTTCTTTTGATCCAATTCTTTTTGGGAATAAATGGTACTTTCAGTAAAGTTTTTGAATCATGTTATTTAGAATCACAATCATAATTCAATGATTGAAAATATTAGATATCAGAGAGTATACAAGATGGCCAATTTCACATCAAGTCCTTACTAAAATCAGTTTATACAAGATGGCCAATTTCACATCAAGTCCTTACTAAAATCAGTTTCTTTTCCAAAGATGCTGCCAGTTAATGGAATACAATAAACATTTTCAATTTATGAAAAACAAAATCACGAAACAAGTTGATAAAGCATCTGTATTATTTTGGCATCATATTGCCAATATCACATTTTTTCTAGGAAAAGAGGGAAAAGAATAGGTATGGATAACTCAGAACTAACTTACAATTGTTCGCCTAGCGGAGTATTCAAAATCCTTTGAAAGAGATTTGTGCATTGTGGAAGCTGGAACCAGAGTGCATGACTTTGTATCATCAATCACTTGAGCATATAAATGCTTGTTTGAGCGGAAAACACTGAGTCTTGGCCTCTCTGTGGTGCCGCTAACCTGAAAGGAATTATGTAATATTACCAAAGGCGTGTTTTTATGCATAAAGAACACGTTGTAAATGCACAAGGCAACAAAACAAGATGCACATCCATACATTTCACGCATTCTGTTTGTGTGCTCACGATCAAGTATCAAAACTATCAAGCAAGAATACACATGCCATACATAAACATCATATTACTCATATGAACTGGACACCGTTGAGAGTGGCATTGAGCCATTGAAGATGTGTTATTGTGAAGGCACTGATCTCCCAGCAAACTTCTTCTCTTTTTCAATTTGTACTGTGAGCATTTAGTAACGAATAGTCGAATATCTTGTCATGCACATCAGTATATCAGCATATGCACCTACTTCCCATATCTACATTGCAACCTCTCAACTCTCGCACATCCAATGGCAGGCACTCGTACATCTACATACACTTCTCCGTAAAATTAACTAACCATGGAAGGCACTTCTACAGTTCACTAGACGCATTAACCAAGGCTGAAGTGCCAAATTACACAGCTCCACAGATGTTAAGAAACTAAACACTACTCCTTTCAAGCTACTGCTGCGACACGTTCGTCGAACACGTTAATGGAATGGCATTGCCCTCACCACACACCTTATTAACTTCACGCAGAGAGCGCGCGCGCTTGTAATTCAATCGTCGCGCATTGCTAAGAGACAAGAAGATAACGAATACTATTGTTTCCTCGTGTAGGGTTACAACCTTCTTGCGGAGGCAGATATGGCGGGCGATGAGGTCGGCCTGGGGCACGGACACCTTGACCTTGGCAACGACGACCAGGACGGCCGCCGCACCGGTGAGGACGAGAACGAGGGCACGAATATGACCTGCACAGGAATGCCAAGGTTTCCAAAAACGGACGCCACGAAGGAGTAGGTGCCGGCTTGGCGAGCATGGCTCACTTCGGTACTTCGCTGCTTTCACTTGGCTTCGGTACTTCGCTGCTTTCACTTGGCTTCGACTCACGCGCCCAATGCCTTGCAGGCTGCGGCGCGGGAGGAGGACGGAGAAGGGGCAGCGGAGGGCGCCGGCGCGGGAGGAGGACGAAGAAGGGGCGACGGAGACGGGAGAAGAAGGGAGGAGGAGGAAGCGGCACGGGCGTAGTAGGAGGGGCGGTGGCGCGGGAGGAGGATGGCGGCGGCACCTGGGGAGAGAGGAGGAGGAGAGAGAGTGGCAGCGCCGGCGCCGGCGCGGGAGTAGGAGGGGAGGAGGCTGGCGTGTAATGGTCTCATCGCCAGCGAGTTACTGACAACGAGATCAGACGAACTCATTCATAGTACAGAAGAACAGAAAGGAGAATGGAAGAACTCGGGGAGGGAAATGTTGTGCTACAGTCTTTTTCTTCTTTTCTCGATAACGTTTGAAAATGAATAACGCTCAGATTACATATATGTTACATGGGCCGGGCCCAACGACCAATATGTTACATAGCTAAACTCAATTGAACATAATAACGCTTCAGTCCAACTCACCTCATCCTCCTGTAGCCTTTCCTTCGGTGCTAACACTGCTGCCCTCCTGATTATCAGCTTGTCTCCAAGTTGAAGCTCCAGAAACCGCGAACGCAATTCATCGTAATCTTCCTAGGTGGCCATGTTGGCTGGCAACAATGACCACTTAATGAGCACCTGTAAGAGAGCCGAGTTACCTTTCTTGACCAACCGCCTGTCCAATATGGCTTCGGGCTGAATATCCCGCAAGGAGAAATCCACCGATGAGGAATGGAAGAGAAAAACTGTGTATGATCAGGTACTTGAGGTTTCAATTGTGACACATGGAACACTGGATGAACAAGAGCCTCTTCTGGTAGTTGTAATTTGTATGCAGCTGCTCCCAATTTTGGCCAAGATAGTATAACGTCCATAAAATTTGTACGACAATTTTGGGTAGGGGGGATTAATCACAGAGGATTGAGCGTAGGGTTGTAATTTCAGAAAGACCTTCTCACCAACCTGAAACTCGCGGAAGGATCATTTCTGATATGCATACTGTTTCATTCGAACTTGTGCCTTGGCCAACTGTTGTTTCAAAAAGTCAGAGTAAGCTGCTTTGTCAGCCAGAATGTCCACTACTATTGAATTGTGTGCATTCGTAAGAGCAGGTAGGAGACCACAAGGAGGTTTAGTGCCATACAAAGCCTTGTAGGGTGTGCATCCGAGGACTGAGTGGTAATTTGTATTATACCAATACTCTGCTAAGGGCAACCATTGATGCCACTTGGTTGGAGTCTCTGTGCCGCACACCGTAAATACATTTCCAAACATTGATTAACTCTTTCACTTTGACCATTAGTTTGAGGTGGTAACCTATGCTCATCTATAGTTTGGTGTTAAGCAATTTAAACAATTCTTTCCACATGTAACTTGTGAATATCCTGTCCCGATCAGAGACTATGGTTCGAGGAATGTCATGTAACTTCACAATGTTGTTGAGGACTAACTTTGCCACTTGTAAAGCACTAAAGGGGGCTTGAGGGTAAAAAAATATGCATACTTCGTGTCCACCACTACTAACACAGTGTTGTATCCTTCGGATCTTGGTAATCCCTCAATAAAGTCCATAGTTAAATCTTGCCAAGCCCCATCTGGTACAGGCAAGGGGCATAAAGCTCTGGAAGTTTGCAATTCTCATGTTTGGCTTGCTTACAACCTCCACATTGCTTGACAAAATTTTCAACATATCGTTTCAATCCAGCCCAGCTGAATAATTTTCTAACTCTTTGATGGGTGGCTTGAATGCCTAAATGTCCTCCAATTGGGGAAGTATGAAAGACTTGAATCAACTTGGTTTGTAAACCTGCATTAGATCCAACCCAATCTGCCCTAATGTCAAATAAGGCCTTCTTTTAAAGAGTATCATTGTTCATTCGAGCCTTGGATTGCTAACTGCATTAACAACTGGTTATCCAATTCATAGAGTTGATTACTTCTTGGATCCATACCGGTTGTGCCATTGAAATTGCTTGAATATGATAGAGGTGACCCGCCCTGGACAAGGCATCGACAACTTTGTTATTTTCCCCCTTTTGAAACTGAAATTTGTATTGTAATCCAATCAACTTGGTCATAGTCTTTTTATGTAATTCTGGATTTAGGATTTGATCTTCTAAATTATAGAGGCTTTTGTGATCGGTTTTAATGATAAATAGTCCCCTTTGGAGGTATTGGCGCCACTTCTCTATTGCCATCATAATTGCCAAGAACTCCTCATAGATGGATAGTTTATGATTATTCACTCCCAAGGCTTTGCTGTAAAAGGCTACCAGGTGTCCATTTTGACTCAAGACTGCTCCTATGCCAGTATCATGAGCATCAGTGTCTATAGTAAACTATTGGTGAAAATCTTGTAATGCCAAAACTAGAGTTTGACTCATTGATTCCTTTAGCTGGTCAAATGCTGCTTGAGCTTTCTCATCCCACTAAAACCCCTTCTTTTGTAAGAGAACGGTGAGTGGTTTGGCAATTATCTCATAATGCTTAACAAATTTTATGTAAAATCCTGTTAGCCTAAGGAATCCTCTCAACTCTGTCACATTAACTGGCACCAGCCATTGCATCATAACCTTAGTTTTTGTCTCATCAGTAGCTACCCCTTGATCCGATATAATATGTCCAAGATATTCCAATTTCCTTTGAGCAAAACTGCATTTGCTTCTTTTGGCAACCAATTGGTGTTGTCTCAATGTTTCCAGCACTATGCTTAGAAGATTCAGATGATCACTCAGGTCTTTACTATAGATCAGAATATCATCCATAAAAACTAGAATGAACTTTCTCATATAAGGTGCAAAAATAGAATTCATCAAACACTAGAAGGTAGCTGGGGCATTTGTCAAACAAAAGGGCATAACCCTAAATTGAAATTGGCCATGATGGGTTTAAATGGTGTCTTATGTTCATCACTTTCCACCATACAAATTTGATGAAAGCCAGATTTCAGATCCAACTTAGAAAAAAACTGGTACTAGCTAGTTCATCCAATAATTCATCTACAATGGGCATAGGAAATTTACTTTTTACTGTCAAAGAGTTTAACTTCCTGTAATCCACACAAAATCTCCATGTGCCATCTTTTTTCTTCACAAGTAGAATTGGAGAAGCAAAAGGGCTAAGGCTCGGAGTAACTATGCTAGATTGGACCATCTCATGTACTTGTCTTTCGATTTCATCTTTTTGAAGTGGAGAATATCGATAAGGTCCAGAGTTAACAGGAGCTACATCTGGTAGTAGGGTAATGGCATTATCATAGACTCTATGGGGAGGTAGATTGTTATTGTCTTGGAATACATCTTGGTAGTTGAGCAAAACTGAATGCACTGCTTCTGGCACTATCTCTTGATCCCGCTCATGAGATTTCTCTAACACAACAGTGGCCCAAATCTCATTGCCTTTATGCCACTTTTCCACTCTTTCCATTGATATCTCTTGGAGGTCTACCGAAAATTCAGGATCAATGACACCTTGCAACTTGATTGTTTTTCCTCTATGTTCAAATTCCACCCATTTCCCTCTCCAGTGACATTTTATCACTCCACATTGCTCTAACCAGTCTGCCCCTAAGATAGCATCATAACCCCCAAGATTCAGTATCTTTATATCATGTTTGAAGGTATTACCATGTATCCACCAACTCAATCCAGGAATCTCCTTATCACTACAGAGGATTTCTCCATTAGCAACCTTGACTACCATTGTCTTAATTGACACTGGTGCTCTCTTAATCCTCTCAACTAATTCAGCATTGACAAAGCTGTGAGAACTTCCATAATCAATTAACATCAACAATATTTGATTCCCCACCAATGCTCTTATTCTGATAGTTCTAGGATGATTGGATCCTGAGACTGCATTCAAAGATAAATGCATCTCTTCCTCTTCCTCCTCTTCCTTAGCCACTATTGCATCTAAAATTTCGTAAGAAAGAATTTTCTGGGCCTAAATTGCTTTAACTTGACCTTGTTGTGGCTTCGGGCATTTGTGTGCAGAAGAATATTTGTCACCACATCTAAAAACACAACCCATTAGACCTTCTATACTCCTTCAGTTGTTTGGCCTTCCATAATTCCTCTTTTTCAAATCTTGCAGTTTGGTTGGGATCTTTTCCTTTACTATTTCCTTCAGTCTTTCTAGAGTTCATTGAATAGCCAGTATTTCTGCTCATGTGCATGTATTTTCTTGTTCTCTCCACCACACCTTCTTGTACACAGGCAAAGGTGGCATCCATTGCCACTGTGGTTGGCATCTGGATTTCTCCCGCTGCTTTCAGTTCCTCTTTCAATCCCAAAACAAATCGGGTAACCAACATCAATCCTCTAATGCTACGATCATACAACCTAATCTGATAAACTAGAGCATCAAACCTTCTCTTGTAGTCCTCCACAGTATTAGTTTGTTTTAGGAGCAACAGTTCTCTGATCCTGTCCCTTTGCGTATTTCCCTCAAATTCCGACACCACAGCTTCCTTGAACTGCTCCCAATTGTGCCACCCGTGAGCCACCTTATAAGCTTGGTACCAATGTGTCACGCTATCATTCATATACATGGTGGCTGCATCTATTTTAAACCCTTCTGGAATCAGGTACATTACAAAAATATGTTTGGTACTTATTAATCCAAATTCTAACATCAGTTCCATCGAATTTGGGGAAATCCATTTTAGACATCCAATTTTGCCTACCCTAATCTTGCTGCCCTCTACTAGTCTCCTGTACTTCAAAGATTACTGGTGTAAGGGGAGGGAATTGTACCTGGGGTGGAATCGGCGCTGAGGGAATCGCAGGTGGTACAACTCGTTGCATCGCAAACTCTCCCGATCTCATTCCAACTATCCCTGCTTCATCTTGGGCTGGAATCACCAATCGAGGAGGCGCAGCTGTCTTGAGTGATTTCACCACCATTACTTGTTCCTGTTGCACCTTTTCGATCGAATCCATGGTCATGGTCACCTTCAACTGCATCTGGTCCATTCTTGCTCCTTGCTAGTCCAATTGATGATCTACCACCACCATGTGAGAGTTCATCTCATCTCGTATTGTCTTCATCTCCATTTTCCAAAACTTCACTAACCTCGCCTCCATTCCTTCCATCGTCGTCACCACTTGACGGACCTGTACTTCCTGCCTTGCTGGAGCCGTGGCATGCCCTCTCTAAGCCGACTGAACGTTGGGTTGGGAATTACAGCAATCGCACGAGGCAATCGCTAACCTTTCCTCAGTATTTCACCAGTCAAGGCCGCGAGGATTCTGGGAACAACCGACGGATCGAACCAGCTCTGATACCATCTGTCATGGTCTCATCGCCAGCGAGTTGCCGACAACGAGATCAGACAAATTCATTCAGAGTACAGAAGAACAAAAAGGGGAATGGAAGAACTCGGGGAGGGGAAAGTTGTGCTACAGTCTTTTCTTCTTTTTCGATAACATCTAAAAATGAACAATGCTCATATTATATATCATTTACATGGGTCGGGCCCAATGACCAATATGCTACATAGCTAAACTCAACCGAACATAACAACGCTTTAGTCCAACTCGCCTCATCCTCCAGTAGCCTTTCCTTCTGTGCTGACATGGCGGCGCCTGGGGAGGAGGAGGGAGGCGGCACTCGGGAGGAGGAGGGAGCCAGGGTGGAGCGGGCGGGTGGGGCCGCTCGAGCGGGGTAGCGCTAGGGTTTCGTGGAGGTGGAGGGGAGTTGGGGGTTTCATTGAGTGGCAAAATCGGGTAATTACCCCTATCTTTAGGGGTAAAGTCTGAACTGGGGTTGCGGGAAGCTCCAGATTGAAGGGATCGCGGAAGGCTACGATAGCACAAAATAAAATTTACCGCGCAACCAAGGAACCTCTACTAGTAATAGATCATGAGATTACCACTAGACGCGCCGACTCGTAGCGGAAGTAGAGTCGATGTAGCGATTTGATGCGGTCGTAATCGTACTCACCGCACGTGTGCTCCTCCGAGTGGTCGTACTGAGTTGCGAATCGTCCTAGTGCTGATGGTTTGCAACAACACCTCTAAGGTATCCACACGTACGGGGTAGGGGCACCACGCGCTAGAGTGCTAGCACCAACGACGTGGTTGAGGAAGGCTTGGCTATTAGGGTTTCGAGAGTTCTTCTAAAGATCATCACACTCCTTGCCACCGCCCCTCTATTTATAGGCATCCATAATGGGTCTCGTACTTGAGGCCTATTAAGAGCCCGTGGCCTACAAGAATTCAGATCACCATCCAAATCAAATCCCAACCCTTTAAGTGTGCGACCCTATAGGTTCATGTGTAATCGATTGTGGCTCGAAAACTCTTTTCCGACCACTAGTCGTTAGTGTTACCTAGCAGCACATAACGATTCCCAAAACACACATAGAATATATCAGATGAACCTTAATGCAATACGATCTATGACCGGGTCCATATCACTAACGACCAGCTCGTATCTCTATAAGACCAGTTCATATTTGGTCTTGACTAATTCGTAACTCCTTACGACCAGGTTCCGACCACTTAGTGACCATATTCGACCAGCCTACGACCAACTCGTATCTCCATACGACTAGTCCGTATCTGATCGAACTGAAAGACTTTCTCGTGTATTCTCCCTTTGCCTCACGATGTCTGGTTGAACTCCAGGTGAGATGTTGTATCATCCATGGGATGTTCAATACTTTCTCGATCAAGTGTCGAATAACTTCATGTGGTCGACACTTCGACCACTAGTGGCATGGGCATGCACTTTCTTTATCCGACCACAACGAGGGCCCAGAGATATCTCCCTTGTTATGTTAGGAGGGGCAAATCCCATACCCGCATATTTCATAGCATGCCCGAAAGCTACCTTTATAACTACCCAGTTACGAGTAACGTTTGGCAACCCCTAAGAGTGCTACTACATATGTAGGAAACCATACTGATATCAAGTCTAAGGATTATACATCATCATTGCTTGAGACCAACTCATGATACATAGAATCATAACAATCTCAATAGTGTCTCAAGGTGGGTCTTTTCCAACACCATATTCTCTAACATGTATCAATATTATTGGTTTGATATCTCAATATCCATGACTTATGAAACATAGTATCAACTAATACATATGCTAGTCTATTCATATGTGTCCTCCTATGTTTTCGACCAGGGAACGTTTAAGAATAATCATTACAGAAATATAGAGTTTCACAATCAAGTCACGTACTCGATAATAAATATTATTGATATTATTATAGGAACAAGATAACATATTATCCAATGTTATGAATATAATGAAATATAATCATCTTTATGATTGCCTCTAGGACATATTTCCAACACGGCTTTCTCGCGTTATATGTAGCTTCCGGCTTTTTTCGAAGCCGGTGCGAAAAGCATCCCGTTTGAAACAGCTCTCGCCCATTCCAAACATACCTATAGTTTGAGGGATTATTGATGATTTGTCATTAAGTTGATATGCAATTGCTATTTTGTCACTCCATGTATCACTCACATGTGCGTCTCGGGGCCGTGTGTCAGTGAAATATTTAGTGGCAAAATAGCAATTGCACATTAGCTGTTGTTACAAATCTGGCAATCCTCCATAGTTTAATGAATGCCCCTTGAACATTCTAATCACTCGAAAGTTTGTTGGTACTTTGAAAATAACTTGAATCGGTCGGTCAATTTGCAAGAATTATTCTTGCAGGTACATGGCCAACGTGCCAAGATGAAGCCATTAAGTTGATGTGTAATTGCTATTTTATCACGCCATGTCTCACTGACATGTGGATCTCGGGGCCATGTGTCAGTGAAATATGGAGTGTTAAAATAGCAATTACACATCAGCGTTGTTGCAAATCTGCCAATCCCCCATAGTTTAATGAATACCCCTTGAACGTTCTAATCACCCGGCAGTTTGTTGGCACTTTGAAAATGAATTGAATTGGTCGGTCAATATGCAGGAATTATTCTTGCATGTACATGGCCAACGTGCCAAGATGAAGGCCTGAAGGGGGTGGCAGAGGATGACAGAGGTAAGAAAAATACTATATTGAGAGAACGAGAGTCATCAATTAGTGCAACCATGAGCCATGTGTGTGGCCCTTCAACAAGGAACTTAGTGGAAGTTAACTCATCTTTCTACTTGGAAAAATCAACACAACGTGTATATACAACCGAATGTGCTATGTGGCGGTCTATTGTGCACCAAGATTCGTGTGATTATCTTCAGCCATGATTTTTGCAAAAACAACCTTCCTGCATTTTTGGATTCAACAAAACCCTCTCTCTTCTTCTCCTCTCTCTCTCCACCACATGATCTCCCCCAACTACCCGCTGCCAGAGATGACAACGACGACACCCCGATCTGACATCTCCAACCTCGACGACGATAGATCTAACTTCGCTGGCGGATGACGGGGACGAGGACGATAGTGGGGAGCCCAGCGATGGCGAGGCAATGCGTGGATGCGGTGGCGTGGCTGGGGGAGGATGTCGGCGGCGAATCCCAACCGGTGGGAGAGGGAGAGATGGGAGAGAGAGGGGGAAGGAGAGAAATGGAGGGGGTTTTGCAAAATGGGCGAATTGGAGGCATAAATATTGGACCACTTCAATGGTAAAAAAGTGCATCCAACCGCATGCATACGTGGTAAAACCGAATTCCTTTTTCCTCGTGAGAAATGAGCTCATCTTTGACAGGTTTTTTCTTCTCTGAATAGTTGAGAGAAGAGAATATCGATCACTGCTAATTGCCTTGTACCTGTGACATCCAAAAGTTATGTTACCAAAAATAAAAATTAATAAAGTTATTATTTTATTGGATTTTATGAGATTTAGAAGAGTTTTCTTACTTCTCTTGAATTTTCTAGATTTTAAAAGTCAAAAAGAAAATTTATTAAGTTTTGGGGGTTTCTTGGATTTAAAATTTTAAATAAAATTTTAATTAATTTCTTGATTTTTAAAAAGGCTTATTCTTTTTCCAAAAATTTAAAATAATTTATGTGCAAAAATAAAAGCCAACTTTAAGTAGAAAATAATTTTATTAAGTTCAAACTAATTCAAGGAATTTATGTGAATTTGTTTAGAATTTTTAACTCTATTTGTTATTTTTTAAAAGCCTATTTGATTTGTTGCATTTTCTAAAATTCAATAATCAAATAAAATTCCCTTTCTCTTTTTTGGGCCAAAACCCAATTTCATTGGCCCAATTCTCTTTTTCCCAACCCATTTCCCATTCTCCCCCGCGGCCCAGCCCACCCGCCACCCTCCCTCTGTCACCGACACCCTGGCCCCACTGTCAGCCACTCCCTCCTTTCTTCTCTCTCCCTCTTTCGTCCTCACCATGTTGTCCGCCATTGACGCCTTCAAAGCTCCTCAACCGCCGCTTTTCTTCCCCATTTCCTGCGCATGCATGCGCAACGTTTTCATTCTTCCCTTATCCCCTCCAATTGTGTCGTCGTTGCGCTGGAACACGCAACCACCGCCGAGAATCTCGCCGTGTCGATCTCTTTCCCGGGTGCTCCTCCGCCACTATAAAAGGGTGCATCTTGTGGCCTACCCCCACTCATGTCACCCCCTGAATCCCATCTCCTCTCTCGCTTCCTCTTCGCCGCAATCGAAGCTTTTCTCGCCGTCAACCGAATGTCTTTCGCTGCCATCGACGATGCTCCGCCACCTTCGACCCCATTCCCGGCTTTGCCTATCCATGTTCTACCTCGTGCTCCCTCCTCCTCCACCAAAACGTCGTCGCCGCCTTCAACCTCATCACGCCACCGCAGCCGTCCTCGCTGTCGGTCGGCCGTCCGCACCTAGCCGCCAACGAGGTGAGCACCGTGTTCCCCGCACCTCCCTCTTTCCGTTGGTACCATCGTCGCTGGCCGGCTCGCCGCTGTTCACCGGCAGTCCTTTGTCCCTACGCTGCCGCCACATCGTGCCACGTGTACGCCACCTCACCATCCTCGCCCACGTGGCTACCTCGTCATCGCTTGCGTGGCTATTTCCCTTTTTCTTTAGGAGAATAATTCAGCCGGAAACCAAAATCCTCGCTAATGTCATCATGATGCAATAAATTGTTTTCCTTTAGAAAAATAATTCCAAAATTATGAAAATCCTATTCTATCATTTCATGTGAAGTTTAATCTTTCGAGAGCTCGTTCTCCTTCGTTCGATCTCCGATTCAAGTGATAAAAATTTCTAAATTCATTTAAAATCAAGATCTAGATATCTATACCAAATTTATTTAATTTGGAGTTTATTTTAATTTGATTGGGTTTTTTTGAATTTAGCTCGTTTTCACATATAGATTTCGACATAGTCTCATAATAACAAATAATTGAGAAAGGATAGTTACATCTTTGATCATATTTATACCATTATTTTAAATTATTTAAATTCTTTTTAAAATTATTAATACATGTTTATTTGTATTCAATTTAATTTAAATTCATGTTTTAAAATTATAATTATTCCCATTACCATTGTATAGCCAACTTTGACATTGAATTAAATATACCTTAACACCTTACATGAAAATCTAGTTTATAAAGTAGTATGAAATAGAACACTTTGGAAAAAAAATGCCTAGTCATGCTTAGACAAAACAATATTCAATTTGGAGAATTTTAGCTAAATATTCAAGTATGGTTTAAAAATGAGTCCATGTCATTATTATGCCATAGAAATTTGCAAATGATTTGAAAATCAAAACAAAATGAAAATTTGGTTTGGACTTGGGCAAAATTGATAGTTGGTGGGTGCAGGTTTATGCACGGGCTCAATTCAGTGAATGGTTAAGGCCTAGGGATTGTTTTGTTAGTCACCTAGTCATTTAAGTATCGGTCTGAGATCGAGATTGTTAATCCATTTTGTACTACCACAAGTCTGGTATGGGACAGACCAGGTAGTTAATTTGCAATGTTCTATTGTTAGGTGCCATGTTGATGTGTGGGTGTGAGAATGATCTACTTTTTATGTATTCTCACATGGCGCAAGAGGGAGCTTCTAGCGGATGGTTTAGTTCAAAAGAAAGTATAACCTTAGTGCACATGACTACTTTAGGATGATACACTTTAAAGGCCTTGTGATAATCACTTAGTCGCACACCAACGGAAGTGTGTGAAGCGGGTATTATAAGTTGATTATTTCTTGTGGGTAAAGTTGTACAACCTCTGTAGAGTAGGGATGGCAATCGGGTGCGGCGGGTACGGGTAGTGCTCGCCCATACCCGTACCCGCAATCCCAAATTTCCCCCACAGGTATACCCGCGAAGGACGGTAGGCGAAAAACCTCGCCCATACCCGTCGCCCGCGGGTACCCGTTGCCCGCGGGCATACCCGTTTACCCGCGAATAATGCATCACCGCCCGTGGGTACCCATCGTCCGCGTACATGCTCGTTACCCACAAGCAATGCATACATCAAATTCATCATAATTCACACATCAATGGTGCATCACGCATTCAACAACTAATAAAGTTCATCACAAGTCACATATCATGTTCGACAAGACAACTAATCAAGTTTAACAAATAAAATACAAATACAAATTGACATAGTTTCTTACACATGGGTAGATCACGGGTAATCGGGCGAAGCGGAGTGCAGGTGGAGCTTACCCATACCCATACCCGTTTACCTGACGGGTAAGGAATTGTGCCCGTTTTCATACCTGTGGGCAAAGAAAGACGCCCATACCCGCTTCCATTAGGGTATTCGCCCGCGGGTACGCGGGTAATCGGGCACAATTGCCATCCCTACTGTAGAGTGTTAAATCTATTCGAATAGTCGTGTCTACGGTCATGGACATGCTGAGCAAAGCCTTTCGCGGATTAGACAATGTTTTGTTTTAAAAGTATTTTGACAAAAATGATTTAATGGATAGTTGTTCCATGTGGGAAATTTGGTCAGAAAGTCTTAGGTGTAAGGGGGTTAGTCCTTCACCATTTATGTATGGAGGTTTATCCTACATTCAAGATTTGATTAATAAAAAATAATTTTAATTTTAGATATTGTAAAACTTGAGCTTTCAAACTTAGCTATTGTATTTAAAATATCAAATATTGCTTTTGCACAAATAACCCTATAACCCTTCCTTTGTAATCCATGCATGTATTAACTCTGTTATGGGTGTAACTTGCGGGGTATATTTTTGTACTCACTCTTGCTTAATAAAAAATTGTTCGAAGGAGAAGGACTTCGCAACTACTGAGAATCTCGACGACTAGGATACTACCCCAGTCGATTGCTTGTGGCAGATTTGCTAGACTCTACTATTTCTTCTTCGTCTTCCACTGTGTTCTTTATTGTTGACTCGTAAGCCTTTTTTGTAATAAATTCGATATTTATTAATAAATTTGTGAGAATTATATATGTTACCATATTTGTTTACTGTGTACACTAGCTATTGTTTCAGGATCTAGTATGGAATACACAGAGGATTTGAGGATGTTACTGTAACATCCCAACTTTTGGCTTTAAAAATCTTTTATTTAGTTGCTAGTTACAAATCTCACCATTTGCAATTTGTTTGAAATTATATTAAAAGCTTAATATGGACTTTAAGCACAAAATGATTTAATATGCTTAATTCCAACATCAACAATGGCCAAACTTATTTTAATTGGATTCTATATGCTTGGATATATTTTCTAGAAATTTCTGTAATTTTTCTAAAGTCATTTGCTATTTTCTATTTGCTAAATTGCATTTTCTGGATTTTCTTAAAAGAAAAACCAATTAAAATCCCTCCGGAACAGTGATGGGCCAAAGCCCATCACTATTCCCAAGCCAGCCCAGCCGCCTCCCACCGCTCGCCCGCCTAGCCCCTCCCGATGTCCGCCAGTGTCCCGACGGACGCACGCCGCTTCGCCGCGCGCGATTTCTTCACGCACCGCGCGCTGCGTTCGCCCGTGACCAGTGGCCCCGCCTCGCCATGTCATCGTCGTCTCCCTCCAGACTCTTCCCGCGCCTCGACTCCGCCTAAGCGCCCGCCGTTTCTTCGTGGACTCCCTTCTCCGCCTATAAAAGACCCCAATGCATCCAATCTACTCGCCTGACCTCCTCCACTAAAGCCCCAACTACTCGCCCGCTCCCTCGTTTTCCCGGCGCCGCCATTGTCGAAGTTCCGCCGTCGACCGAAGCCGCTCCGCCGCCGGATTCCGCCGCCTCCAGACCCTCAGCGTCCGTGCCACCCGCCGCCATTGTGAGCACAATAGCCCAGCCCCTCCCGCCACCGCCGCCGCGCCGAGAGCCTACTATCCACCGTTGCGCTTGCCGTCCGACAAGGGTTGGCCGTCACCGCCGCCGCCTCCTTCGCCGTCGCCGTTGAGTCATCGCCGCCCGAGCCCAGCCACCACCCCAACAGCTTCGTCGTGCCTCCAGGGTCCCATTTTTCTACCTTGCCGCCGCCGACTCGCCGCCGTCCGCCGTCGCCATCGCCGGCAAGTTCATCGGCCGCTGCCTCCTCTGCTCTGTGTTCGGTGCCAGCGTGGCAGCCCAGTTGGAGTCCAGCTCAGCGCCACCTCCTCGGTTTTGCTCGCGTGGTGCCTAGGTCAACAGCCGGGTGGCACGCCTATTATTTCTCCCGAGCCATCTCTTGGTGAACCGAGTTCACGGTGCACCGAGCCACTGACAGTGGGTCCCACCTATCAGTCGGCATTTTTGTTTTCCTTTCTTTTATTTTTCGGCGCAAATTCATCGCTGATGTCAGCCGACGTCATTAATCCGATTTTCCTTTATAAAAATAATTCGGGAAATCAAATTAAAATAAAAATTAGGGTTTTAATTATTTTCCAATCTTCTAAAGCTCATAACTTTTGCATCCGACCTCCGATTGAGCCCAGTCAAATTTGTAAATTCACATAAAATCAAGATCTATTTAATGGTGAATTTTATTTGATTTTAGGAGTTTGTTTTGTCTCTGTTATTTTTTTTGTTTCTTTTATCTCGTTTGCGAGTAGACGTCGATACTTCGGAAAATTTTGGAGAAGAAGGAGCACCTCAAAATCAAGACCAGTACCAAGACCTATTCCAAGGTAAGTTATACCTATGATCATATTGAACCCAGTTTTCAAAATAATTTGTTTCAATGTATTGCATTCTATTTCAAGTATTTATTTAAATGCTTTTGGTTTAGTTATTAATCCAAATTGTTATATCCACCTTGTCTATTGTTATGTCATATTTTTTTGTCACCCTAGGTTGGTTCATTATTAGTTGGTATTATCGTAGCACTAACGTGGGTTGGTTAGATACGAGTAGACTGCTTAGTCATGCCACGAGTCATCATTTCATGTGAGTCGCAATTATGAATTTGACTAATGGAATATGTAACTGTATGATAAAACTGTATGTCGTGTGCTATTACTCGTTGATGACATGTGTTGCACTTAATCAACAGGGTGGGAAACGATTTGGACGAAGGCAAGTGGTGGATTCTGTGTGAATGGTAGATTCTGTGTGAATGGTGGAGCTGTGTGCTTATTAAACTTTATGATTTGGGTTAAAACTGGAAGTCTTGCCTTGGTCAATTAAGGACTCCACTTTGTGCGCCATTGAACTGAGCCTTACTGTACGATCACATGCCTAGTATGGGCTGGGCCTAACTTAGTAAGTTATGGAGTCTTGACATTGACAACTCAGGTTGTATTTAAGCTGTGTGATGGGCTAGAGGTGTGATATGTCACATTGCGGGACGGTTCGCTGCATCCCTGTCCAACGATGTGTGTCGTAACCAAACGCTGTGTGTATCGGTTGGCCGGCAGGAAAGCACATCGGGAGTGTCATTGCTTGTGATGAAGTCTCTGAAAGGTTTTGTTGCGATCAACTCTGATCCGGTTGATTTAATCGTGTGGGTAAAGTGTACAACCTCTGCAGAGTGTTAAATCAATCTATTCGAATAGCCGCGTCCTCGGATATGGACATGCTAGAGAATTTCACACGAGGGGTAGATTTTCATAAAACAAATGGGAAGGGTCAGCTGTATGAGGTAACTTGTGCAGCTGTATGAATAACTTGATTAGACTGTGTGTCTTTTGTGAAATTAAATGTTAAATTAATAGCCTTTATTTGTTTTCCATTACGTTTCAATCTATTATATGTATTCAATTGCAAATGTTGTATTTCTGCAAAATAACCACAGAAACCATTCCTTTGGAATAAGCCATCATGTATAATTGCATTTTGTGGTATGACTTGCGAGTACGGTGTGTACTCACTCTTGCTAAAACAAATCAACAGAAGTGGAGGAGCCGTCGCCTGCTTTTGAAGAGGAGTTCTACGAAGGTTGATCGTTAGGGTCTTGATCGATCGGTTGCTTCGTGGTAAATTGATGGGAGCCCACCGGAGTTTACTTGCTTCATTGCAGCTTTATTTTTTATTGTCAGCCTTGCATGGCTTAATAAATGTAAAACTCGACCGTAAGGTCCCAACAGTTATTTGTTATTCAAAGTACTCGTTTATTCTGATATTTGCTATATAGATGTGATATTTCATCGATGTTGACACTGTGTGCACTAGCGTGATCCTGGACTAGTGCAGAATACACAGAGGGCCCAGATTTGCATATTTGGGTCCCGACAGTTACTCCCGGGTCCAACAGAACCGTTGTGTGATCACTCTTTGTGATGCTGTGCTAAGCTCCCGTATCCCTTATATGCCGTTTAGTTTGGGAAGCGAAATCTCTAGATTCTAAGTAGTAGTGGTCGTCATCGTCAGGTTAAGTCACTCGGAGTTGCAATTTGCAAAACAACAATCGATACCTTGCGCCTTACAGGAAAAACAAATTAGCTGGGGGAAGGAAGAGTGCTAAAGGAATGGCCTTATGAGTTTGGCCCATGCCCAACCGAAAGCAGATGTGAAAAAACGGAGAAGTCGGTAGAGTGCTCTGCGAGGTATCTGGGCCGAGATGGTCTGGCTCGTGCGAGATGGGCGGCATCAGAGCCCATTTTGGCTTTTTTTGGGTGCTAGAGAAAATATTTCCAAGGACAAAAAACCCGGTAGGGTTTTCTTTGCCACATAGAAACCCCATGGAATGTAACCGCTGGGGACTAATCCCCATCGTCATTTGGGAGAGGTGGGCGAAATCCCCCCACTACAGAAATTCCACCAACAATATGATTTCTAATTTACCTCTCATTCTCAACCTCTCCAAAAATAACTCCCAAGAGAGTCCCCTCCTACCGGACAGGCGACGACCCCTCTCCCCTCCTCGCCGATGTTTTAGCCAACGTTGAAGGGGTGGGGGTCCCATGTCGGGACCCAAAAATGTAATTCTGAACTCTCTGTGTATACTGCACTATTCCAGATCACGCTAGTGCACACAGTGGCAACATCGATAAAATATCATTCTATATGTAAATATGACTAATAAATAGACAAATAACAATAATTATCAGAGTAACGACCTTAATGTCAAAGCTTACAATTAATGCGTCAAAAGGCGAATGACTCAATTAAGCTGCAGCGGAAAGTAACATAATAACTTCAGTGAAGCCCATCCATATGCCCACATGCAATCGGCTGGGGTAGTGTGACCTAGTTCTCCACGATTCTTGAAGTAAACCTTGTTGACTAACGATTTCTCCACTTTGTCTGAATGATTATAGCAAGTATGAGTACACAACCGTACTCACAACTTATACCACAGAATGCAATGATAGATAATGGTTTATTCCAAAGGAATGACTTCTATGGTTCTTTTGCATAAAAGCAACATTTGCAATTGAATACAATAATAGATTGAAAACACAATTCAAAACAAATAAGCAATATTAATTTAACAGTTGTTTTCACAAAGGGCACAAAGCCTAATCAAATTCTTCACACATCCATATGACTTTGATCACATAGCTCCCATCCCATTTGTTTTATGAAAATGTACCTCTCGTGTGAAATCACCGAGCATGTCCATGACCGCGGACACGGCTATTCGAATAGATTGTTTAACACTCTACAGATGTTGTACACTTTACCCACACGATATAACCAGTGTGGCCTGTACTGATCATAACAAAACCTTTCAGATGTTTTATCTTGACAATTGACTCTCCCGATGTGTTTTACCATCGTACCAACCCTACCACGGCACTTTGGCACGATGCACACCGTTGGACTTGGAGACGGCGAACTGCCCATAGATATGACCCTACCACAGCGGTACACACCTCCACCCATTTCTAACCTACTACCTGAGTAGTCAATGTCAAAACTCCACAACTAAGTTAGGCCTATCACATCAGGCATGTGGTTGTACAATAAGGCCCAGTTCAATGGCGCACATGGTTAAGTTCTTAATTCACCAAGGAGAGACTGCCACTGTCCCATTCTAACTAAGTCACGGAGATTCATATATACCAATCACAAGTTCATCATTTTACCACTCATTTTTCTAGTCACATATCCACCATATCACACAGCTCACCTACTCGCCTCAGTCTAAATCCTTCTCCACCCTGTTGGATAAGTGCAACACATGACATCTACCAGTAACAGTATACAACACACAATTTTACATATTTTCATAATCGCTTAGTCAAGTTTATATTTGCAATTCAAATGACAATGAATAACTCATTGCATGGCTAAGCAGACTATTCGTATCTAACCAACCCAAGTTGGTACTATAATAATACCCACTAATATTTAACCAAGCTAGGGTGACAAAAGATCATGATGATATAATAGGCAAGGTGAATATAATCAAATAGGTGTATAACTAATTCCAAACCATTTAAATAAATACTTAAAGTAGAATGTAATAATTTGAATCAAAGTAATTTTGAAAAACTGGGTTCAACATGGTCAAATATATAACTTGCATTGCTTTAGCAATGATGGTCTTATTTATGTTTGATTTTTCACTTCTTTGAACACCAGCTCATTCAGACGATTCCGGGACTTCAACGTCTAACGAGAAAGAAAGTGCAAAATAAATAAAATTAAAAATACAAATAAAATAAACTCCAAATTGAAATTGAATGGTACTAGAAGGTAGATATTGAATTTAGAAACTTGAATGGGTTCAATCGGAGTTGTATGAGGAGGAACGAGCTCTCGAAAGTTCGATCGGAAAGGAAAATGCCGAAAAAGGAAAAAGGAGAGAGAAACTGACAAGTGGGGTCTACGAAATATTCTTAGAATATTCTATTATGAAAATGTTAGAAATTGGCTGAGTGAATGATATGTGGGACCTACTGATCTTTATGAATTTTTAGAATTAAAATAATTCCAAAAATTAGAATTAGGGATTGGCATGTGGGCCACTGGTCTATGGACCAGGTCCACGGAGAGATGCTAGTCTACGGTGGACCAAGCTCATCAACTAGGGTTTGACCAAGGGTTGACTAACATACGAAGACAACATGTAAGTGAGAGAAATATTTAGGGTTTTGTGTTGGGTGGGTGACATGTGGAGACAACATGCAAGTGCCAGAGAATTTATTTTCTTGTATGACATGTGGGTCCATACACTAGGGAAGGAAAGATATATGGCTTGAATTGGTGTAGATGACAAAGGGGGACCACATCTCAGGGGGGAAAGAAAAACAGAGAGAAGGCCCTGCGCTGTTTGCACCCTGTCCAGAGAAGAAAAATAACAAAGAAGCTTGTTCGGCATGGCGTATGGAGATGGCATTGATTTGGCACTTGAAATGGCAAAGCGAAGAGAGATGATGTAGGCATAAGCACTAGGGACCCACCTGCAAGAGAGGAAGGAAGAGAGTCATCAGAGAAGGATAACGCAACAGAGAAGAATCCAGACATGCATAGGAACAGAGGGCATGTCGACTGATTCGGCGCATGGAGTTGGCGGCGAATAAAGGTGAATCAACTTCGGCGAACAAGCAAAATGGAATGGTAACGATGAGGGGGAGGTGATGACGTGGTCCGGACGTCGAGAAACAGTACCATGCGCTGGCAGCAAAACGAAGAACAGCGGTCAGCGGTGGCCTCATGGTGGCGCACTGCTTCTGGCGATGTTCTGCAAAAAGGGAGGTGAGCACAGTGTAGAACGCGGTGACTCGAACCCAGCGGTGGTGGAGTTGAAGGCAGGGGATCAACGGTTGTAGAGTATTTGGCCGGAGAAGGAAGATAGGCCTAGAGGAGAAACAAAGCTTGATTCTCTGTGTACGGTGGATAAAACTTGAATATAAAATATAGTAAAAATAGGTTGAGATGAGGGGCACAAGATGACACGATCGGATTTTGAAAAACTCACCGAAGAAGCGGGGAACGTGATGAACACGTTTTGGCTTTATGGCTTGGGATGACCGGCGGTGATTCGTTGGTCTTCGGGCGAAGAGGACATGATGTAGGCGTAAAACACGTCGAGGTGAACTCAACGGCGTAGACGGTTCGGCCAAGGGACGGTGGATGAAGACACAACTCGTCGGAGAAGACCTTCGGTTGGAGTTCGGTCTTTTGCAGATTGCAACAAAAATATATCGAAATCCAAGAAACCAATTTGGGGGATTGGAAGAGGAGATCACGAGGTTCGATATGACACAGTTGAATTCCTTTCAAAAGAGATAAGAAATTTGAAAAGCTTTGGTGGCTTGTGTATAGGCTCGAGATTCATCTGTTCGGTTGGCTTGGGAAGATGAATAGCAGCCACACGTGGCGATAAGAGATGAAAAAATAGAAATTCGGAATTAAATAGAAGGTCAAAAAACAAAGAAGCAAAATAAATAGTAAATAAATCCAAAAAATCTCATAAAATACCTAAAAATTCATTGGAACACAAGGAAGCCAAATAATGTTGGTTTTTATTTAATTGATGTTTAAATTATTCAAATTAGATATTTTGAATTTAGAAAAATCTCATTTAAGCTTTATTAAATCAAATAAAATTGGTAAATTTTTTGAAGGACCTAAACTACTCAAAATATTTTTTAAAAGTCAAATTTTAGGATGTTACATCCCATCCAATTGTAAATAATAGCTTTAGGTATTTCTTTTCCTCCTTTTCTCCGGTGATTTCTCTTGATTTTCCCTATTGTCGTCCGACAATGATCTCGAGAGTTGTCCCACTGGCAGTTGTGGTCGTGTGATGAAGGTCTGTAGTTGATCGAAGCCGCGATTGTACCTGGGTTGCCCTTGCTCTGTTCTTCTTGATCTGGTCCTCCATATTCGAGTAGATCTGACGAGGAACCTCAATCTTCGTCGTGTCACCTCGCCGCGATGCCTCCCTCCCTCCTATCCTTCCGCAGGAGCTCGTCCCCATGCTGATGGTTTTGTACTCTCTCGGTGCTCAGGTGCTAGGCTTCCTCCTCCCCAAATAAACTCCCTTGTGGTTGTACCCAAGTGGATATGACAGTTATCACTTGGTCTTCCGATATGCAGCAACCTTCCGCCAGCTGTGCACAGGCTCTACGAGTCCACGACGTGACGGTGGAGACTTCGCCAGCGGTGCCATTTGCTGGCTCGACAGAGGTGGAGATACTGTACAAGGGAAAAATATCCCAACCTCAGGATTGGGACAGGTTCTACCGGGATTTTGCCGCTCCCCGTCTGATTTCAAACGGCCACTTAGGATGAGGGAGAAATATCTTCCATAAACCACGTTTTCCTGAGATTTGATCGAGATCCCAGCCGAAAATTATCTTCCCAAACAAGACCTTAGAGAGACGAGCAGGCACCACCACACCCGACCAGCACGAAACACCAAAATCGCAAGGAGCCACCGAAGCCGGTGATCTCAAGCATCAGCGATACCATGGCTCTCAACTCGGCCTCGGCCTTTCGAGCAGAAAGCTGCGGTTTGCTTCTTAGTCTTCGAGGCAATCAAGGAGGAACCAAGGAAAACACGATGGCGAAAGAGACCGAGCGATCGAGAATGATCGCTAGCCCACGTCGCATCAGTCGTCGAAGTGTAAAAGAAGCTGGAGCGAGAAAAGAAAAGGCGTCGAGTGAGGTTCCACGAAGATAGCGAAGAACACGAAGAAGGTGAGCGTGAGTGGAGCCGAGTAGGAGCGAGACAAAGCCCGACTCGGGATGTGGCCGGGTGAGAAATGTCGGTCGAGTAATCCCAAGGTAGGCGAGGCTCAGGCAATATAGCGATAGCGAGTGGGATCCTCAAGAGGCTCACCATCGATGAGGGCGAAGGTGAGCACCTAACTCCATAGGAGTATCCACTCTGTGACGATCGGTGAGACAAGCACGAGTAAGGATATCCCGAAGGTACTTCTCTGGGGAGATAGTAGCCCTCGGCGTAAGTGATCTCAATCCCAAGGAAGTAACGAAGAGGGCCCAAATCGGACATCAAGAGCGCTTCTTGAGGCGCTCCTTCACAAAGGCAATGTCTTGAGAGTCATCTCGATAATGATCATGTCATCCACATATAGAAGGAGGAGCGTCAGGCCGTGGAAGGTGTGAACAAAGAGAAGCGGGGTCGTGAGCAGCGGCGGAAGCCGGCAGCGGTGACAACGAGAGGAGAAGCGGTCAAACCAAGCACGCGGGGCTTGTTTTAGCCCATAGAAAGACAGCGAAGGCGACAAACCCGAGACCATCGAGGACGAGAATACCCGGTAGTGCATGTAGACCTCCTCACGCAACTCGCCATTGAAAGGCATTCTTAACATCCAAGCGAGAGATGGGCCCTTTGGCGAGCAGAGGCCCAACAAGGAGAATCTGAGCGGTGGTCATGTGAGCAACGAGCGAAAGTCTCATCGTAGTCGCGACCATGCTCTGCTGAAAACCACGCGCTACAAGGCGAGCCTTGTGGCGCTCAAGAGAGCCATCGGCGAGTCTTTATCTTGTACACCCATTTACGTGATAGGAGTAACATGGGCGAGCAGAGCACAAGATCCCAAGTGCTAGTGCGCTCCAAGCGACAATCTCCTCGGACATCGCAAGCGCCACTCGGGGTGGCGGCGATCCTCCTCACTGATAGGTCGTAGGCTCGGAAAGAGCGGCGGCAAAGCCGTGCGCTGTGGCGACTGATAGTGTGACGATCACGAAGAGCATATTTGGAAGGAGAAGACGGAGCCGGACCCGGCAATGATGGAGAGGAAGGAGGAGGCCGAGGCGGCGAGAGTAGTGCAAGGTAAAGATGGAGCCTCAACAAAGGAGCGAGAAGGAAGATCCGGTGGAGGCGGAATAGATGGAGCCGGAGGGAGTAGATGGAGGATGAGGTGAAACAGTGGTGGAAAGGCGAGTCGGGAAAAATCGAGAAGGAGATCGACTCGTGAGAGAATTGAGTGACAGGTGGGGAATGGACAGCAACAATAAACAAGGCGATCCTTTTTGGCCTTTTTGGCGGTGTGCGTGCGGCTTGCGAAGGAAGGAAGGAAGGAGGAAGGAAGCAACGGCCACTGCGGCGGCAGGGCTCGGGATTCCCGAGACGAAAGGAAGCAGCAAAAGGGCAGGGCGACTGGGCGAGACAGAGTGAGAGACATCTTCCCGCTTCCCCGCGCACCCAACTAGGTTAGTAGTAGTACACTATCAGCTCGAGGACGGAGGGGGAGATTGATCGATCGATTACTTCACTTGGCGAGAGCGAGTGGGGGACACGCGCGACTCGGCTTAGGCAAAATCGGAGGGAAACTGCAAGCCGGAGAGCCCTCGCACCACCGCCCGCGCCGTTTGCCCCGCCCCGCCGCGCCGATTCCCTCCTCGCGCGCGCGGCTGCCCGTTTGGGGGTCCCGAGCGTGATCGGAACCCGCCGCCGCCGCCATGGCGAGGTAATTTTTTCCCACTTGACCATATTGTTATTTATTTAGGGCTTGCTGGGTCGTTTTGTACATACGCCAAGGCATTCACATCGACTCATTTGCTTAATCACCCGGAATATCTGGTTATGCATGCCGGATTGCCAGGTAAATGGTCAGCTGCTTTTTGTACATTAGTAATTTCCGCTGGAATAAATACAGCAATGTGATGAAAGTATGGAACTGAAATTAATTGGTTATATCGCACATTTGTTTTTTTGTGCTTAGTTCACGTTCTAGTTCGCGTTGGGTGCGAGCAGCAGAAACAGGCGCTTTATACCTACTTGTTTGCTGGGATTGTTTTCTGTATTTAGTAAATGGTTCACAGAGCTTGATTGTCTGTCTAATCACTGTATTAGATTGTTCAATCAATAGTGTGCAACTGGTGCCCAAGCCCCCAACTTTGTCTTGTGAAGGTTTTTGCATTTTGAGAACAGGGCATCAAAACTACTGTTTATCTTCTAAATTCTAATGTTTCAACCCAAGTATTTATGACGAGTGTCAAACACCAACACGCTTCTTTTGCTGCAGGTCGTGGCTTATAACTGGTAGGGGAGTTGCCAAGAAGATAAGAAACGCAACTCATTGCTCTAATCGCCAAATAAGTGAATTGGGTTCAGAAGCACGGAGGGAATGCCCCAACTGCAAACATCTCATCGATAACAGTGATGTAAGTACATTTAGACTTTTTAATGACCACCTTCTACTTCTGTAAGTCCATACTTTGTAAGGAGGACTCTGCTGCTTTAAATTTTGGCACATCATTACCAGAAACCTGCTTCTGGTACAGGATTAGTTCATAGATTATTCTTTAGTTGATAGCTGGCTAAGATAGTTCTATTGTAAATGGTAACAAATAAGGAAATATGGAGCAATAAGAACATTTTAACTGGCAGATATAGACTATTACTTTTCTTGGTTCCAGGGCCTGTACATCAATATAAGGCTTTCAACTAGAATAGTCAATACACCCCTCTATTAACTCAGAAGCTACAACATAACAGCTGCATGCAAATTGCAATTGATTTCAGCTCACATTCGATAGTAGAAAGTTGTGCATTCTAAGCAACATTTCGCTGCATTTCATCATTTGCAGGTTGCTATACAGTGGCCTGGTCTGCCTGCTGGTGTCAAGTTTGATCCATCTGATTTGGAATTGCTCGAACATTTAGAAGAAAAAAATGGCCTGGGTGGTTCAATGCCCCATATGTTCATTGATGAATTTATTCCAACTATAGAGAACGATGATGGAATCTGCTATTCACACCCTGAAAATCTTCCTGGTAGAAAATTCCTATCTTGAGGTGGTATACGTGTTTATGAATTCATTTGTGTATTCATGTGCTGAACTAGGTTCCTATTCATCCTTATAGGTATGAAGAAAGATGGAAGCAGTGCTCATTTCTTCCATAGAGTTTCAAATGCATATGGTTGTGGCCAGCGCAAACGTCGAAGGATCAGCAAAAGTGATCACACCGTTTCTGATGAGCATGTGAGATGGCACAAGACAGGTAAATCGAAAGCTATATATGAAAATGGTGTTAAGAAAGGTTGGAAGAAAATAATGGTTCTGTACAAAAGTTCGCAAAGAGGTGGCAAACCTGATAAAGCTAACTGGGTGATGCATCAGTACCATCTCGGTGAAGAGGAAGAGGAAAATGACGGGGAGCTTGTTGTTTCCAAAATATTTTGTCAATTGCAGACAAAGCAGATGGATAAGCCTGAAACAGAAACTGCTGACGAAGAATGTGATGCATTTGCTGCATGGATTGGTCCAAAAACTCCAAAGACAAACACCCCACAGCCATGTCGCCCAAAGAACAGTCCATGTGAAACTGAGCAGAATGCTCTCATCTTGCAGGACCAGGTAACTCACATTAACCTTTTGAAATCATTGGCAGGTATGAAATTTGCGAAGTAGGTCAAGACCTTTGATTAAACCAGTTTTCAGTAAGAAATGATTGAGGGAAGACAAATAATAATTGAGAAAATTCTTGTATACTTGCAAAAAAAAGGAAACCGTGCTACAGCGCAAGTCTTTAAGCAATTGACGAGTTTAAAGCTGATCTGCATATAACCATTTTTCAGAATCCTGGTTACCACTAAGAACCATTTGGAAACTAGTACCGGTGACCTCGTAGGAAGTATAACCAGGTTTCAGAATCCGTACCCAATCAATAGTAACCATAGTCCATAGATGATTTAGAGTTTGTATAATTATTCTTTACAATGGAGTATAGAAGCAATAATCACAATATCGTGGAAATACCTTACTCTTATTGAGACAGTGAATATAATTTCTGTTCGTGCATTGGTGAAATTTTGTTTGTGTGATTTGTTGACCATTTCAGAGTAATAACTTTGTGCTTCTGATATGTCGATTACTGCAGGAAGGAGAATCAAACATACCTATTGTTAGCCTGAAGGATGACGCTGAGAACCCTGCATGGTGTGCTGGAGAGCCTCAGGCTGTTGAGGCACCTCAGGCTTGGTCTAGCGACGAATCCCTGCATTGTCACGAGGTCTTGGATTCCTTCGATCATGAAACACTGATTCCTTTTGACTGCCCAATCATGTCCCAGAGCAGGAATGAGACGCTTGACAAGAGCTTGAATGCGCTTTATGGATTACCTGATCTCCAGAACCTTGGAACACCCCCAGATCTTCAGCTTGCTGTAAGCTTATCCCAGCGATCTTCGTGGTGCCCATATGTTTGTTATGACAAATCTGACATGTCTTTCTTTCGTACTGCGACAGGACTTGCAGTTTGGTTCACAGGAAAGCATTGGAAGCTGGCTGGATCGCATCTAGGTCGTTAGAATTTGAAGTATTGGCAAGAACCGCACGATCGAAGACCATCTTTTGCATCGAGCATGATGATATGGTTGCAACTTTCGCGGGGTCGACTTGGCAGGATAGAAGTTGCACGTTCGCATCAGTAATGTGTTGAACCATCGAACAGTCCCTGAAACGCCTGAACACCTTTCTCTCCCCCCTGAAAACTGGAAAAAGACATGTGCTGTGGCTTGTTTGAACACCTTTTATGACTGCATGTAGATGTCGGCGTGTCTTACCTGTGCCTTGAGTAATTTTGGTTTGTGCCTCCTAAAAGATGGTTATGACTTATGAGAAGCCATGCAATGTACCTTGGTCGAACTATATGTGACTAATGTGTGTTCACCCTGCATAATGCTGCATGTCAAACAGCCTGCTTTAACGGATTAGTCCTTGTCCAATGCCGAGCCGGCGCGCCGCCGACTTCCCCGAGGAAACCACCAAAAGCAACGAGCCCAAGGCCCGCGCCCGGTCGCCAACGCCGGATCGATTCCTCCTCGGGATCCCGTGCTCGGCGACGTCGGCGCGGGCCCCAGACTTCGCGACGCGTACTCCACGGCCGTAGAAATAGAGATCATGTGGTGAGAACAAAGAGGGTAAAAAGTGTAATAGATATAGTTGAAGATTTTTTATGAACGCTCTCACGAATTAATGCTGACCGCCAGACTATGATCTAACGGTCTTAGGGCACGCAAAAAATTAGGTCGCGGATAAAATTCGCGATCCAGTTTGGGACCACGGGAAACAGTAAATTAACTAAAGGGATCTTGATGTAAATTGCATGGGAGACTTCTCTCTGCGCCCATCTAGACCGCGAACGTTCGATCGGACGGATCATACGGAACGCATGAGATGCGCGATCAGCTTTGGGGTCTCCGCCCCCTCCCAACTCCCAATTGCCTGCTCTCCTCCACCACTCCCAAATCTGCTTCCAGGAGAACGCCGCGCACCCAACGTCTCCTCCGCTCCCCCCCTCTATCCTCCCGAATCCGGCGCTAATATCGCCGGAATCCACCTCAGTTCATCTCCGGACCACGCGGCTCTGTCGGCGTGGGGCGGGAGGAGGGTCGATCTGGTTCGGGGCGGCGGATCCGGGGTTTCTTGGGGGTTTCCTTCGGAGGAGCGGGGCGCAGCGGGGCGGCGGCTTCGGCGGTGTGGGCAGCCTCGACTCAATCTGGGCGTGGACGGCTTCGGTGGGAGGAGGAGTTCGGTCCGGTTTCTTGGTGGTGAACAACGTCGGGAGCAGGTATTTCCTACTGTTCGCTGTTGGCATTGTAGCTGGTCCCGGTGGTGGGGTTGACGAGCAGGTTTCCGTCGTAGCCCGGGTTCGCGCCGCTGCCGTAGGTCACTGGCGGTTCCGTCGGTTTCGTCGGTGTGTGGGTGGCCTCGGATTTTGGTTGCCTGGTGCAGGCGTGCAGCTGCGCCACGGAGTATTGCCCCTCGACAGCATATTGAAATTGTTTCGGATCAGTTATTTTGGTTCGCTTCGGCGGGTCTAGGATTTGAATCTCTTCCGTGATCGTGCTTCTGTGCGCGTTCTCTTTTTCGTCTTCCCCGATCCCTTCACTCATCTCCCAGTCTCATCGGTACCTGTTGGTCCTTTCCTCTTCTTGGTTCGGGGTGATTAAGGGGCGCTCCCTCGCCCACCCTTGGCCTTGTGCGTGTGTGAGATCGTTGTGTTTTGGTGATGGCTGGATCGAGGGACGGCAGAGCAGTTGGAGACAAGGCCGGCTGCAGCCTTGGAGCGGGATCGGGCGGCTTCCCCATGGAGCCAATTCGATCTGTTAAGGGAAAGTGAGTGCGGCAGTTGATTGGGAGGTGACCGGATCTGAAGAGCATGTTGCGGAGATGATGGGGCGCCTTCGCCTTACTTCGAAGGAGGCCAATGAGGTCGTCTTGGGTGATGAAAGCGACGAGGATCTTGCCCATCCAGATTGGGCTGTCGTTGGTAAGGTCCTTGCGCCTAATGTTCTCCATATTCTGACCATCAAGTCGGCATTGAGGCCGGCTTGGGGCAACCCGAAAGGCTTTGTGATTAGCTTCGCTGGCGACAACACTTTCGTGGCGGAGCTCGCCTCGCAGGCAGAAAGAACTCGTGTGTTGGAGGGATCTCCCTGGATGGTGCGCAGGCACGCTGTCCTGCTTCAGAACTATGATTTGAATCTTAAGCCCTCCCAGTTGATCTTCAACAAGATGGTTGTCTGGATCAGAATTGTCAATCTTCCGCTTGGCTGGATTACTGCGCACTGGGGTAAGACGCCTGCTGAGCAGGTCGGCGATGTGAAGAAGATAGATGTGGATGCTCAAGGGCGCCGTTGGGGTATTTTCATGCACGTGCGTGTGGAAGTAGATGTCGATAAATTTCTCTTGAGGGGCATCACTGTTTACTCGAATCGCAGGAAGACGACGGAATGGTACGATGTCTTGTACGGGCGCCTCCCACTCTATTGCTTCTTGTGTGGCCGTTTGGGTCATTCCTCCTTGGAATGTCCGACGCCGGGGGAACGAGATGTTGATGGGAAGTTACCGTACTCTAGTGACCGTCTTTCTGCGCCGCTTTCGCGTAAGGTCTCGTTAGGCGTACGGTCCGACCCGGTTTCAAAAACTGTTGATGTGATGACCACACAAGTTCTATTGTTGGGAAGGATCTCTCCAAGTTCAGATGTTCAAGAAGAACATTGTAGGGTTTAAGCGCAAACAACACAAGAACTATAAGCACAAGGACTCTTCTACTCTCGCTCCTGATGTTGAGGGGGGTTTATATTTGGCTCTTGCAGTGGTGCAAAAAGGTACAACCTTAGCATTGGGAGTCACGGAGCAGCCTGGATCTAATGGTGCGGAGGAAAGCTGTGATCCCAACAAGAAACTAAAAAAGCACTCGACAAATGCTTCATCTCGATCGGTTGATCTGGCGGCGGTTGTGGTACGGCCCTGCCACACGCAATGAGTCTCTTGTGTTGGAACTGTCGAGGTTTGGGGACGGACTCGACAGTTGGCGAGCTTCGCTGGTTAGTGAAGACTTACCCTCCTACCCTCCTCTTCTTGTCTGAAACTAAGATGAGGGATAATAAAGTTCGAAACTTCTTGTTGTCTTTGGGTTACTCGAGTTGTTTTGCAGTCGGTTGTGTAGGCCTTAGTGGCGGCCTTGCACTTTTTTTGATGCAACCTTATAAGGTCTCCTTGAAAGATTTTAATTCCCATTGTATCGATGTGATTGTGTCAACGAGTCCAGTGCAATATGGCGTGTTACCTTTGTTTATGGTGAATCTCGAAGAGAACATAGGCGTTAATTTTGGGGTCTTATCAGGTTCATGCATGCCCAATGGAACGGTCCATGGATTTGTTGTGGTGATTTCAATGAGGCCCTTTGCCATGATGAACACACGGGTTTCAGAGATAGATCTGATTCTCAAATGACCTTGTTTCGTGATTGCTTAGATGATTGTGGGCATATCGACCTGGGTTTTTTGGGACCAAAATTCACATGGACGAATAAGCAGGATGTTCATTCTAATGTTAAGGTTCGGCTTGATTGGGCAGTGGCAAATGGTGAGTTTTCTCGCTTGTTTGAGGATTGTCATGTGGAGAACGTCATAACGACAACGTCCGATCATTATGCTATCTCCATCTCCTTGTCCTCTCAAAGTGGGGCGGTGGAGCGGGTGGGCAGGGGTTCCGTTTTGAGGCTATGTGGTTGCGTGCACCGGATTATAGGGAGATGATGGAGCAGGCTTGGGTAGAGGGTAGCGATGGCACCTGTTCGCTACAATCTACTTGGATAAATCTACACCAGTTGGCCGGTTCTCTTGGCCGATGGAGCAAAGTGTCCTTTGGTTCGGTGCGCAAGGAGATACAAAAGCTTGAGCTCCGTCTCAAGTCTTTGCGATCGGCCCATGTGACTGATGCCGTGATCTAGGTGGAGCGTGTGGTTGAACGCTGCCTCTGCGAGCTCTTTGAAAGGGATGAAATTATGGCACGACAACGATCTCGAGTGGACTAGCTTAGGGAGAGAGATCATAATACTGCCTTTTTCTATGCGAGGGCCTCGTCGAGGAGGCGCACAAATAATATCAAGGCCCTTGTTTGGGATGATGGCTCTCGATTGGAAAATCAAGATGGCATTAAAGTTATGGTTCAAAGTTTTTATGAAGATCTTTTTTCCTCAAAACACTGTGATTCGGTGGATGCAGTTCTGGAGGCTATCCCTCATAAAGTGGATGATGAGGTAAATGCTGAGTTGTGTAAACCTTGTACAGACGATGAGATCAAGACGGTTCTATTCGGATGGGCCTAGAAAGCGCAGGCGGTCCGATGGTTTCTCGATGCTCTCAGACTTTTCCAACAAGCGGTGCGCCAAAGAGGCTTGGGGCGCCATCGGCTGCGACGGCCTTGCGATCCGCTGCGCATGAGTTTACATTGCGGCGCCGCGCGGAGTGGGAGCACGGCCTTCAAGCGGTGAGGCCGTGGATGACTTTGCTCTTCGTCTCAACACTCTGTTGCGGCGATGCGGGACGACACCTCTGCGAGGAGAGGCGTGGAAAAGCTCTTCCGCCGTCCCAGAAGTACAAGCAGGCGGCTCGCTCGATCGAGTCTCTGCGGACCTCTCCGATGACGATCGAGGAGGCGTTAGGTCGCCTCAAGGTTGTTGGCGGCGATGAGCCACAGCGCCTCTTGGGACCCGTCTCCATTGGCGGGAAGCTCCTCCTCGCTCGGGAGCGATGGGTCGCGGCCAAGGTGCGGGGAAGAAGAGGGGAGCCTTCTTCCACGACAGCGCGAGCATGGCGCGAGGCGTCTTAGGAGGTAATGATCGTGGGCGCCCGGCGGCGCCTGCAAGCAAAAAGCCGACACGTGGCGACTCTTGCCACAATCTGCGGCAAGCTTGGTCATGGGCGAGGATTGTCGGCGACCACGGCCTGGCCAGGCCAGCGTCGCGCAGAGAAGGAGGAGCGTAGGCTCTGTTCATTGCTCATGCGAGCATCGAACTACCTCTCCAAAGCGAGCCAAAGCACATGCCCTCCTCGGCTCACGGCTCGGCAACGACAAGCCGCAGGTGGTGCCTCGACACCGCCGCCGCCCATCACATGGCCGGTCAGCGGGAGTTCTTGGCGGGTTTGACTCTAGCGTCAGAGGCTCGTCAAGTTTGGGGATGCCTCGTGGAAATCAAGGGCGTCTTTTCCGTCATCTTCACCGCGTATGTCCGCTTACTACATCCCCGATCTGCGGCGACTTGAAGGAGGGCGTCAAGTCCGCTTCCTCAACCAGCGACTTGAAGGAGGAGGCCTCGTCCGTCGTGCCAGCGGGATTCGTCATCCCCGCAAGGAGGGCAGGTTCTCACTGCGCAAGGCCTTTGGCTTGCGGCGAGCACGAGCATGGAGCGCTAAAGTTGGACTCCATCCTCAAGCAAATGGGGTTCCAGCAGAGCACACTGCAGTCGCGTTCTCGGCGGGCAAAGGCAACGCCCTGGCGGTGGCGTCGTCGGCGACTGTTGATCGGACCCATTGGGATTTTTTTCATGAGGAAATCTGTCATGCTGTCAGAAGCTTTCTGGAGGGCGTTGATACACCAGAGGGTCTCTGCGATTCAATTATTGTGCTTATCTCGAAGGTTTCGAGGCCTGAACACCTAATTTTTTTTCAGCCCCATCAGTTTGTGCAACGTGCTCTATAAGATTGCTTCGAAGGTTTTGGTTAACAAATTGAAAGTTTTTTTGCCTGCGATTGTGTCTGAGTATCAGAGTGCTTTTGTTGCGTGGAGTACTAATAGAGGTATATTTTCCAAAATTTTTGGGGGTTCTGCTGAACCCCCATGCCCGATGTTAGGTCCGCCCCTGAATAGCCTGGTAAAATTCCTCTATAAGAGGTATTACTTCAGGCTAGGGGGAATAGTTCGAAGCTCCCAGATTTCCTTGGGAGGTGCAATGCTTAGGCCGTCTTTATTAACTTCAAATTTTCCATGGTTTTTCTAGTGAGGAACGCTGAAAAGTGCAAATATGTCGAAACTCTCTTTCCTGATTGCTCAACGGGTAAATTCGAAAAATCTTGTGATTACATTGTTTAATTGGAAATTTGGAATGTGCGATGTTGTGATAATGTGATGTGATACATTACCTGCCATGTTAATTGAACAACGGATTGATGAGCCATTGTAATGTTGTCAAATTGTGAGACAACAGCATAATAAAACCATGTATCACCATGTACTCAAACCATTGTAATTGTCAGTTTTTATGCACCCTAAGGCTCTAACTGATACAGACATGGCGGATTGCAGAAGGAAGGTGTTCTTATTTTTTGTTCTTATGTTTTGCAGTTTAGTTGGTCTTACAAGCTTGGTAAAATGTTCAAAAATACATTTCAATCCGGGTTCCTGTCCATTCTTTACAGCCTCGGGTATGTAGTGCGGTGATCTCATATTGTTTTGTTTTGTTGAACTTTTGGATATCTCATATATATCATGCTTTTCTGCTGTTATTTGGTCAGGACCAAGCCATTGCAGATATGGGACAAGGAAGGTGCGTCATGTTTGTGCTTTGTTACTTTTTCTTTGTTTTTTGTTTGTTTGGCTGACACAGAATAAGAGCATTCTCTGAAATGGTTTGGGATTGATCTGTCAAATGCTAAAGCGTTAGCTGCTTATAATTGTTGGCGAAGGTAGATCTGCAAGTGGGCAATTATCTTACCTTTTTGTTCGCTTAGTGTGAGATAGGCACTGAATATGGTGTGGTATAGTAAAGGTTATCGCCTGTTGGTTATATTGGAGCTTAACTTTGTGAGCAGATAGAGTTGCCGCGTTAATTTACATATTTGCTTTTGGGTGAACACCTTGCCTTGATGTCTAGAGGAGAAAAAAGAGTGTTCTTTGCATTCTAAGTCTAAGTACCTTTTTAAGATCTGAGACTATTCTTACTATGGTAATTTGACTTGGAGTAGCTATAGATAACCTAGTTATAGTTTATGGCAAGTCAGGTAAGGGTAGTAAAAACTTTCAAGGACTGTGTATCAGTACATGAGCTTCAAGCTGTAGCTTATGCTAAGTACCTTTTTAAGATCTGAGACTATTCTTACTATGGTAATTTGACTTGGTGTAGCTATAGATACCCTAGTTATAGTTTTTGGCAAGTCAGGTAAGGGCGGTAAAAACTTTCAAGGACTGTGTATCGATACATGAGCTTCAAGCTGTAGCTTATGCTGCTTGAAATTACTGTAACTTTTTATCACATGTCCTGATCTGGTTATTTCCCTCTTGATGAAGATTACCATGTTCAATCACTTAATACCTTGTCTATTGTGCAGTTGTAAATGGGCACATAAAAAGACCTCAGGATGAAGATATCCAGTCCAACGTACTTGAAATTATTGGAACAAATGTGCAATCAACCTACATCACCTGCCCAGCTGATCCTGCTGCCACTCTTGGGATTAAGCTTCCATTTCTTGCCATCATCGTGAAGAATCTTAAGAAGTATTTCACATTTGAGATCCAAATTTTGGATGATAAGAATGTTCGTCGGCGATTTCGAGCATCAAATTTTCAAGTGTGTAAGCGCTGTGATTCCATTCTCGTTGCTGTAGAAGTAAATTCTGTGCTGTGCTTATCTATTGGATTTGAAGTTGTTCCTTTGTTCCTTTCACTGAGCCTCGTCATATTCGTCTGCTTGATAACTTCAGTGTTATCAAGTGCCTTTGACTGTTAAAATCCATCAACTGTCCTTTCGCTGTATTTATAAAGTGTGCAGTGAAACGTAGGTGGAATAATATCAGTTGCCACGGTTAACAACTGGTACCTACAATATTCTAGTTCATACTTCAAAGTAGTGTTTTATACTTCTCTTTACTTTTCAAACTGCACTTATTTCTTTGAACAATGTCATCCACCTTACAAAAGTTGTTCGTTCCAACTTTGCCCTTGGGAAACAAGAAAAATTATATACCCTTGAGACTTGAACTCATTAACTTCATACTCAGTTAAACCTCGGGTCATTTTTGCCCTTGGGAAACAAGAAAAATTATATACCCTTGAGACTTGAACTCATTAACTTCATACTCAGATAAACCTCGGGTCATTTTATATCTGTTAATGCTAGTCTGTAATGCCCCTTCCTGGGCCGGTCAGCACAGATGGCTCATGGACATGTGGTATAGGCAGCTTTTTAAATATCTTTCTATGATATGCTTGTGAAAATTATGCATAGTGATGTTTCAATTCCTTTTTTTTTCCCGTGGTACTATAACATATGTAATGTTTGATGTGGCCCTCATTTTTATGGTGGATTTAAGGTTATTCGGCCTATTTTGTTTTTGCACTGTTCTTGAAATTTGAAATGCCTAAACGGGTGTCCATTTTGTTTGTGCAAGTAATGCATACCGACTTGTAACATCCACTCTTTTTCCAGTCTGTAACAAGGGTGAAGCCATATATCTGCACAATGCCATTGAAGCTTGACAATGGCTGGAACAACATTCAGTTGAATCTCACTGATCTGACAAAAAGAGCCTATGGCACAAATTATGTTGAGACACTCCGAGTGCAAGTTCACGCAAATTGTCGGCTTCGCAGAATTTACTTCTCTGATCGCCTCTATTCAGACGAGGAGCTGCCACCTGAGTTCAAGCTCTACCTTCCGATTCAAGTGAGGACTCCACGATGTGCATACTCTACTATAACACATTTGCTCCGGTTGCTTACTCATCTAATCTATCCTTCTATATGAACTTCAGAAAGCATAGAACATGGAGCAAGCATGGAGAAACCATTGGTTGGTTACCAGGAGATGGCTGCCCGAAACCTCGAAAGTATCATAATCTTTTTGCTTGTTTGCCAATCGTTTTCTGAATGACTAGTTGGGCTCTTATCCGATGACCCTTGTCTAAAACCCACTACTGTACCTGCTGGCTCAAATGCGTGTTTACAAGCGAGCACCTGCCTGCTGCCTCGCCATTTAATTTGCTTCTTCCATAGTATGGATATGTCAGGCGTGATAGCAGGGCCGCGATTGCAATAAAAGCTTCAGCCTTGTTCAGCGTCAGCCGTGCCGATCCCTGCTTTCTTCAGTCTGGTGGTGGTATAGGTATGTACCCGTGAGAACGGCTTGGTCATTTGTCATTTCCCTCGCTGTGGTATCAGTGTCGCACGAAGGATCGCCAGACAAATGTCGAAGAATTTTAATGTGTCAACGCTTACTGGCATTCGTGTTCTTCTGTGGAGACTGATAACACTAGTAGTAGCTTAGAAAGTCTGACCATTCATGTGACGGGTACATAGGTGTAGTTCACGAACACTTTTGGTTGAATTGTGCCATAATGTTACTGTGGTTGTAGTGGGCTGGCGGTAGTATTCATTGTTCAAGTAATCAAGTTTGATGAACCAATCGTTAGGTTACAGGCGTGTGGGGCCAGGGGACCAGAGAGGTGAGGCGGTGACCGCAGGCCCTCGAGCCATTCGGCCCTGAAGGGGAGGCAGGATGCCGGCGAAGCGAAGCGAACGGTAGGCACCGCACATGCCAGCAAGCAGACACCACTCGGCGCGCGGCACAGCCGGCCGCCTGGTTCGGCTCATGTGTTGCTCCCATGCGCGCATGTACACGGCCCTGAAGAAGAGGGAGGGCGCCGGCGAAGCGATCGGTAGGCATCGCACAGCCGGCCGCCTGGCACGGTTGATGAGCCGCTCCCATGCGCGTGCGCCCACCTGCACGTGCGGACTACGTATGCGCGCACGGGCGGATCCTCGTGTTATTACCCTGTTGGGTAATCACACTTTAACATACAAATTATTATTTGTCTATCCAGTAGGGCACTGCTCTGACGAATAATAAGCTTTACCAAAGTTAACGTAGTAGAATAGAAACTATACTTTATTACAACAGTTAGCCATGCAAAAATATAGTCTTTAATACAAGTATTTAATTACATCGGGAAAAGAATTCCCCTCGCCGAATAAGGGTTCACCTCGCCCTGGTCCTCGTAGTAAGCGCCCTCACCTCCTGCAGCCTCTTCGGCACCTGTGTATCCTACATCTCGCTCGGGATAATTCCAAGAATTAGTACTAGTATACTTAACAAATATTTTTTTTAGCAACGATGCATTGTATGACTCTTCTTTGTTCGTTATCACATTTTCTAGCCTATATCTTTTTCTCAAAAATCATTTATCAAGATTTATGTGGCCAATTTTACTTCTCAAAGGCTACTTATCACTCCGTGAGAAGAGAGACACTTAGCAGTCACCGTAGACTCCAATTCAGGAGACATGTATTCATGGATTTATATAGCATTGCTAAGTTTAATGGCGCACAAAGTTAAGTCCTTAATTGACCAAGGCAAGACTTCCAATTTCTAACTAAATGTCACACAGACTAATATTCCCATTCACATAGTTTCCACCATATCACACAATATCCACCATTTGACTTAGTCTAAATCTTTTCCCACCCTATTGGTTAAGTGCAACACATGTCATCAACGAGTAAAAGCACACAACACACAACACACACAGTTCTATAATCACTTAGTCAAGTTTATATTTGCAACTCACATGAGATGATGACTCTTAGCATTGCTAAGCAATTTACTCGTATTTAACCAACCCACGTTGGTGCTACAATAATACCAACTAGTAATGAACCAACCTAGAGTGACAAAAATCATGGCAGAACATTAGACAATGTGGATGTAACAAATTGGATTAATAACTAAATCCAAAAGCATTTAAATAAATACTTAAACTATAATGCAATAACTTGAATCAAAGTATTTTGAAAACTGGGTGCAATATTATCAAAGGTATAACTTGCCTTGGAATAGGTCTAGGTACTGGTCTTGATCTTGGTGCACATCTTCTTCTTCAAAAGTCCTCAAGAATTAACGTCTACTCGCAAACGAAATAAATAAATAGAATAAATAAATAATAAAGACAAAACAAACTCTAAAAATTAAATAAAAATCTTAGATAAATAGATCTTAAATTTAGATGAATTTAGGAATTTGAATGAGCTCAATCGGAGTTCATATGAAGAAGATATGGCCTTTGGAAGATCAAAACTCAAGAAAATACCCTAAATTAAAATTTCGGAATTTTCTGAATTTTTTTATTGAAAAATCTAGAATATGATGCAAGCATGACGTCGGTCATGAGAATTTCAGAATTAAGAGAAATAAAAGAAAATCTGACATGTGGGACCCACAAGCCCGTGAGACGGTGTATGATGGACTAGGTCTATGATCGATTGGATCTGGTGTGTTGAGACTTGCCACGCGTACACGCACGTGGACCAATCGGGATCTGACACGCAGGCAATAGCTGCTGACCAGGACACTAACTTGGATGCCCACGTGCGCTCTAACGAGGCACTGACTCACCGAATACGTTGGTGACACATCAGCACAAAGGATGACATGGGCGATGAAGTGGCTCGCCACGTCACTTGGCCGACGACAAGGCTTTCGGGTTTGACTGACAACGGCGACGCGGCGACTCGTCGATGGCAAGTGTGCGCAAAGGATAGAGAGGGATATTGCGCACGTACTGGTACCAGTTTGGGCATGGGAGGTTGTCGTGGTTGATCGACGGCGAGCTTTTGGCAGTAGAGACAATCGGGTATTGTCGGATCTGGGCTCCGGTGGGGTATTGGCGACGGGGATGGGCGAAGGTAGCTCAGAGACGCTGAACATGACGGCAACGACCACAACCATGGGACGACGATGATAGCGCTGCAATTTCTAAGAAAACAAACTCCGGACGAAAACCCTAGAACTTGGATTGCGGCGGCGCTCGAGCTCTCGGGGCACAATGGTTTAGGGTTTTGAGGTGCGGGGGCAAGTGCGAACCCTAGGGCGCCTTTTATAGGGCCGGGGTGTGCCGGATTAGGGAGATCCCAAATCGAGTCTGAAACAAACTCAATGCAATCTTGGAGATAAGGAAAGATACATGATATGATTTTGATCCGAACGGGTGCAGAAGGGATAGAGATAGAATTTGATGTTTTTTCTAGAAGGGTTTTAGTTGAGGATTTCACGTTGTCAGACGGGACTCGAGCTCCCAGTCATGGCGGACTCGGTGGCATACGCACGACGAAGACGACGCGGCGAAGACGATGCAGACGCGGGCCCACTTGGCAACGAGGTGAAGGAGCGTGGGCGAGCCGGCCGCGAACTGGCGCGACTGGCCCGCTTCACAGACCACGTGCAGAAATAGAAGCTGGGCCAGAGAGATTCAGCTCGATACTGTTCCAAGATTTTAAATTAGTTTTTCTTTTTAGAAAATACCAAAAAATCCAAATAGCAATTAGAAAATAGCAAATAAACTCGAAAAATTCTAGAAAATATATCCAAGCACAAAGAATCCAAATAAAATAGTTTTGACAATTGTTGATATTGGGATTAATCATATTAAATTGTTTTGATGCTAAAAGTCCAGATTAGACTTTAAAAAAATTCAAATAAAATTCAAATATTGAATTTTCCAACTACTAACTAATAAAAGATATTTTTTTGAGAAAGCTTAGAAAATTGGGATGTTACAGTCCTCCACTGAGTTCCCATAATGTTGGTTAGACCGAACATCCCCGCACCCAACACTCCACCTTGCGGTACTATAGCGCCTTGAATCCCCCACTTACGGACTCTGCCTACCGGTGCTAGGTTCCTCCATAGCTCACACATTTTACTACTTACCCACTATGGAGAGTATAGCCACGTAACAAGGTAGCATTTTCTGCCTGTCGAAACAGGAAAATAGTTGTCACTTAAATACGACCCCTTATCCGGGTGAGAATTTTGTTTGTCCTTATATATTATCCATATGTAAATGGTCCCATCTCTTCCCTCTTCTCTTTCCTGCCACAACCCCCTTTACCAGCCTAATATTTCTCTTACAACCCAGCTATTCCTCTTAGCTAGGACTGCTCTTTTCTCATATTCATCTCTTTTATTTTCTCTTCTTTCTTTTATCCAATTTGATTTTAAGATATAGTTTTCATGCACATATGTATAATTACACAAAATATAACTTTTACATTTAATATAACTAGGTTGATGTTCAAGAGATAGGCTTGCCTTCGTATTCGTAGAAAAGATCTGCGTCAACGAAACCTGGATCAGATGCACTTGCCTGCGTCGGTTCATCTTCTGCAATTATACGTCAGACGTGAATAATAAATAAATATTTTGTTGTTTTTGTTTATACTATATGTACATTAATCCATTGATCTTCTTTTCTAGCATATTTTAATTTAATAAGCTTTTCAGCTCCCTGTTAGGTTAACATACCCCAACTACGGTGGTTTTAGTATGTTAACTCTAGGATCGAGGTTGCGTATCCTCACATTTTATTGCATGAAAACAAAATACTACACGTACCTGCACTGCATTGATTTAATTAAATGTCGTCAGTGGATTAATCTATCCCCTCAATCACTATTGGGCCGAATGGTCTAGTACCGAGTTTTACCTAATTTAATTATTTTAGTAATCAACACTTTAATTCTAGCATCTTAAATTAATTTGGCCCTTTTCCTGCTTTTATTTTATATCGATCGGTCTATTGCTATTTTTCCTCACGTGGTTCACAGATTTACATTTCTTGCGATTCGTCTGATGCCTATAGGTATGTCGTGTACGTGCTACACTGTACTGATACTTACCACCACTGGTGCTTACTTCTACTACTAACCTACTACTAATACTCCTCCCTAGAATTTTACATGTCTACCCTTTACCAAATTTCCTCCCTTTTTAATCCATATCTCTCTCTCCTTATCTCCTTCCGGTCGAAGCCTTGGCCTATCTCCTCTCTTCTTATTTTCTTTTCCCCATTCTCCTTCCTTACTGGCGATTTCTTTGGCTGAAACTTGCTCGTGGTGTCGCCTCCGGCCGCTCCTGCCTCGCGCCCGCGCTTGGCGCCTCGCCCAGCGCCCATGGCTTGCTGCATACCGCCGCGCCAGCGTGCCCCAACGGCTCGGCCCGTGCATGCGCCTCTCCTATGGCTCCACGGTTACTCTCCTCCCGTGTTGTTGGGACCCAAAAATGCAATTCTGGACCCTCTATGTATTCTGCACTAATCCAGGATTACGCTAGTGCACACAGTATCAACATAAATGAATATCGACCCACACAAGACGATTAATAGAATAAATAATTTACTTGAATAGAAATACTGGTTTTGACTTTATGGTCGAGTTTACATTTATTAGGCCACGCAGGGTTGACAATAAATAAAATAGCAGCAGGGGAATAGATATAAACTTCAGTGGAATTCCATCAATTCACCACAGGCAACTGACTGGGATCAAGACCCTAACGATCGACACCTTCGTAGAACTCCTCTTCAAATGCAGGCGATGACTCCTTCACTTGTGTTGATTAGTTATAGCAAGTATGAGTACACAAACTGTACTCGCAAGTTATACCACAGAATGCAATTTATAGATGATGGATTATTCCAAATGAATGGCTTCTGTGGTTATTTTGCAGAAATACAACATTTGCAATTGAATACAAATAATAGATTGAAAACATAATTCAAAACAAATAAACTATAATAATTTATCATTTTATTTCACAAAGACGCACAGTCTAAACAAGTTATTCACACAGCCATATGACTTAGATCACTGAGCTCCCTTCCCAAAAAATTTTATGAAAATCTACCCCTCGTGTGAAATCCCCGAGCATGTCCATGACCGCAGACGTGACTTTTCGAATAAATTGATATAATACCAACTAATAACGAACCAACCTAGGGTGACAAAAGACCATGGCATAATAATAGACAAGGTGGATATAACAATTTGGATTAATAACTAAACCCAAAAGCATTTAAATAAATACTTGAAATAGAATGCAATACAATGAAACAAAGTATTTTGGGAACTGGGTTCAATATGATCAAAGTTATAACTTGTCTTGGAATAGGTCTAGGTACTGGTCCTGGTCTTGAGGCACTCCTTCTTCTTCAAAAGTTCTCAAGGAATTAATGTCTACGCGTAAATGAAATAAATAAACAATAAATAAATAAATAATAGAGGAAAATAAATAGATCTCAAATTTATATAAATTTAAAAATTTGAATGGGCTCAATCGGAGTTCGGATGCCAAAGATATGGGCTTTGAAAAATTAAAATTCAAGAAAATACCCTAAATTGGATTTTCTAGAATTTTTGAATTATTTTCCTAAAGGAAAATTAGATTATTGCACAATCGCTGACGTCAGCGAAGAATTTCTGAAAAAAGAATTAAAAGAAAATCTGACATGTGGGACCCACATGTTAGTGGCTCGGCTCACGATGGACTGAGTCTATCGAACCGATTGGATCTGGGTTTGGTGAACCAGCCACGCAGGCACACATGTGGGTGCTGACTGGATGCCACGCAGACGACACACAAGCACGGGGCTGACACTGGCACTGAGGTGGTTGCGGACATGGACGACGGCGAGGAGCGGCGCTCGGGTCCCGATGGTCACTAGCGAACGGAGGCGTTTCGCCGACGGTGGATGGTACCAGTGCGTAGCTGAGGTAATTGCGGTCTCAGGGGTGTACTCACGGGCAGCTGGGGATGATGGTGGCGACCGGCGGCGAGCTCGGGGCGGAGGAGACCTTCGGTTTTTGTCGGACGGAGGCTTCGGCGATGCTCCGGTAGCGGGGAGGGGCGCACGGGGTAGCCTGAGCAATTCTGATCACGATGGTGCAGTCAGTGAGGCAAGGGCGACAACGACGGCAGCACAATTCACAGGAGAGGAAGCTCGGCCGAAAACCCTAAAACTCGAATTGTGGCGGTGCTGGAGCGATCGGGGCGACGAGGGTGGCGGCTCTGGGTTGTGGAGGACCGGGCGAACCCTAGGTCGGCTTTTATAGGTGTCGGGGGGCTCCGGATAAGGAATCCCCAAATCGGGTTGATTCGGACTTCCGTTTGAAAATGGAGATAGAATCCGTTTTGATTCTGATTGACAGCATATAAGGGTGCGGGAGAATCGGGAATACGATTTGGTGCGGAAAACTCAGAAGATTTATGTAACACCCCAGCCCAACACTGAGCCTGGAATGCCACTAAACTACTCTCTAAACTAACAATTATTGACACACTATAAAATTTCAGCAAGAAAACATCAATGGACATATCCCTGGATCACAAAAGAGCATCCATAATTATGAATCAAGCAAGAGTAAATAAGCAAGGGGAAATATAACCAGGTAAACAATCCAGGATAGCACGAACTACTGAATCCAAATCATTGAAATAAATAATCTAGTCCAAAATATGACCTAAACTTTATTCAGCCACTAACATGTCCAAGAGTAATCCAACATTGAATGAAAAGGTTCATATGGCAAATGATCATGTGATTGAAGTATGGATCTAATCCATGTGCTCTACTCGCTCTCAGTCACGGCGTCCTCGAAGATCACCTAAACACAACAAAAGAGCAAGGGTGAGTCCACGACTCAGCAAGCACATCAATATACAACGAACAATGATAAATCAACATCATTCAATAACTTCATTTTCATCACAGGTACTTCTATTAATATTCTCATGCTGTTATCTTCTCTTTGCACACCCATTAATCTCATATATCAATGCAACTCTAATCTACATGTCCACATGCACTTCTTTCGCGTATACCGGTATAGCATGAGTGAATACTCGCGACAACATTCACTCTCAAGTCCGTTCCTCCACAAGGATCGCGGACCTCCTCCACTCCCGTGGAGTTGTGATCATTCATGATCACCTAATCATATGCAAAGATGCTTATGTATAAAAAATGCAAACTCCATCATATTCATCATATCCAACTTTTCCTCATGATTAGCAACAAATATATAACAATACCATTCCATTATTTGTAATTAAATAAAATAAAAGCACAACGATAATGGTAATAGAAGGTAAAGAAAACAGTGAACAATCATTGATCGCTGTCTACCATGCACTTGCCTTTACTAGCTGCGACGCACGATTTGGCTAGAAGATGGCAAAAAGCACGACGCCTCTCCTACATCAAATATTCAAATTTCAATACAAGCTATAGCATCAAGAATAGCAATCAATCGGCATCGCTCCTACCTGTCCCTAAATCTACCACGCTTCCCCGGTACCGAACAGTCCCCCTTGCTTTTCTGGTACTAAAAAGAGCGTAACTTTTGACTCAAAAGTCCGATCACGACAAACCACCCAGTTCTAGATTATTCACAAAATTCCCCTCATTTTCTTAGATTACCAAGTCTTCTAATTAAATCATCTAACCCTCCGTTTTTAACCCAGAAGACCGATCTGTCAGCTTTGGGACAGCGGGTCTTACTAAATTCATAACTTTTGTTTTACCCAACCAAAATTCAAGTTCTTGGATTCTACAGAACCCTTAGACAATTATCTACATCTTTCATGTAGATTAAAAACTCTAATTAGTTTATTTACTATTTTTAATGTATGGTATACCAAAATAGTACCGAAAGACGACAACTACAAAGATAGCAGTCTTCCGAAATTCATAACTCGAATTATACTTATCCGCTCGACATGATTTAATATTCTATAGAAAGATATCAAAATTATCTACAATTAACTAGTACATGATATTTCCAAAATTCGCCATTAAGGTACCCAAAATAATCGTTCAACAGAACAGCAGGCTAAAAAGATCTATTAATCGGCCCTTCGATTAAAAATTATAGAACCCTCTCTAATTAATCTCGATTCTAATCTCTAATTAACCTAGAAAACAGACAAACAAAAATTACAGATCAATACCCACTCGAATCCGGATCTTGACTTCTTCTCTCTCTTTTTTCTAATAACCACAACCAAAACAGCCGATCAAGCAATTTGTAAACTAGTTGATTACTTACTCGGGAGGTAGCAACGTGTGCACTAATCAACTACTAATGCCAACACATGCATGGATGAAAAGAAAACAACACTTACGCATTACTAGCAGGGTGTGCACACAAGACAACAAAACAGCCGAAGGCTTTGATTGCTAGCTAATATTACTTACTGATACATCTGACGTGCGCACGAGTAGGCGTCAAGCCGCAGCAGGAGTCACTGGTCGATCTGAGGACTGTGTGTCAGGGGCGCTGTGCGGCAGGGGTGCTGGCCGAACAAGGAAAACCAGTCGGGCTGGCGACCTCTACGGTTCGCTGACGGCTACGCTGTAAGAGGGCGAGAGTAATCGATGTGGCAAGCGATTGGCCAAGGCTTCACACGCACGAGCGCCGACGCACGGGGGAAGGAAAAGAAAAGACTGCTAGGGTTTCCAGAATCCACTTTTCCCACGTTTCTTTTATATCTCGCACAGTCTAGCCCCTCCGTAAAACTCCACAATATTCTATTTTCGCGTACATACTTTGTTTACTTACACACAAGCCCTTAATGCGTTATTATTAATATTCTTTTTTAAAAAAATTTCAGAATATTACAATTTAGTTGGAAAATCACCGTTGCCGTTTTGAGCTTGAGCTCCAGCAATGGCGGATGCGAGAGACGACGCGAGGTTGACGATGATGCGGTGGAGACGAAGACGCGGGACCCACATGTCTGCGGGACGAAGCAGTGCGGGCGTGGGAGCGCGTCCGATCAACGCTCGGAGCCACACGTCAGCAGATGTGGGCAGGAGCGCGTGGGCGAGATAGAGAGAGTCCGACTGGTGGGGACCACCTGTCAGCGAGAGGCGGGGCATGCGCGCGAGCGACTGGGCTGCACAGTGCTGCGCCGTGCGGGAATAGTGTTGGGTTTTGACCCGACACTATTCCGGAGGATTTTAAATAGATTTTCTATTTTAGAAAATACAGAAAATCCAAATATTAATTAGAAAATAGCAAATGAACTGAAAAAAATTTCAAAAAATTCCAGAAAATATATCTAAGCACATAGAATCCAAATAAAATAGTTTTGACAATTGCTGATGTTGGGATTAACCCTATTAAATTATTTTGTCATGAAAGTCTATATTAAGCTTTAAATAAAAATACTAAAAAATTAATAGAAATTCAAGTATTGTATTTTCCAACAAGTAATTATTCAAAAGATTTTTAGTGTTCAGAAAATTGGGATGTTACACCTATTGCCCCGGCTTGGGCCCAGTGCTAGGCCGCCGGATTTGGGAGTTTAGGCTGGTATTTTGCTTCTTCTCCTTAGTTTCATTTTATCCATTTTTCCTTCTCTGTTGTTTCGGTTTTCATGCTTAGGCTTGGTTCATTTTTTTGATTTGTGATGATTGTTGCTCATGCATGATGAAGGTGATGGGGGTGGCTGCTGTGGCTAGCTACAGCAGGGCTCGAGGCCTCTCGCACACCAGGGAGTGCGAGGTCGTCGAGTGTGAGTAGCTATGCCGTCTAATGGACCGTTGTCTCGATCTTTCGGTAAGGATGATACAACTTGATTGGTGGAATCTAACCCTCACAATCCAAGCTACAATTGTGCGACGACCGTTGCACCCGCAATTGCTGAACCAACTTCACGTTCGTTATCAATCTTGCCGACGGCGAGATCGACCTGACCACGAAGGCATTTTCCTACTAGCAATCAATAATCAAGCAAGAAAAACAGATGAAGCAACAATCTTGTTGAATAGGAATTGAGGAACAAGGATAGATGTATTGAATAGTTTGGGATTCTGACGACAGCGTCTGGTTGCAATAGCCGTACAAGCAAACGATGGTGTTTCTAGCCTAACTTGAAATGAATCTAACAAAACCCAAGGAACCACAGGGGGTGGCGGCCACTATGTGTAGGAGAAGGGAGGTGGCCATGGGTACTGTTCATACGTGAACAGTACTATGTGAATAGTACCGAAACCCTAGCCATATGGGCCAAACCGCCAAACCAGCCCATTTATTACAAAGCCCATGGGCCAACAATTGGTGATGCAGCACCATGGCATGTAGACATAACCTCAAATATTGCTAAGTGTTGGCCCAAGCCTCAATATAGAAATATCCATTCCTCGCATGATAATCTCCATGTTTAGTGCTACCACCATCTGCATTTAGCTTGCCTCCCGATCTTTGATTCCTAAGTAAAATAATATCACTTGCTTTAGGAAGCATCGTGGAGTTCATAGAATATGGATGCACTTCAAGAAACGAAGTCACCTGATAATTTAGTTGGTCAGCATACGCTCTAGTAATTGGTTCTTGCACATCAGAAGCGGTAGAGATGGTTGTATCAGTGGAAGGGATGTCCTCATCATCCTCCCCTTCTCGAATTGGAGTCGTCCTCGACTCAAGGTCATCTTCTGCTCCCAAGTATGGCTTTAAATCTGCAATGTTAAATGTGGGATTAACCCCAAAATTTATAGGCGGATCAAGCTTATATGCATTACCATTAATTTTTGCTAACACTTTAAAAGGACCATCTGCACAAGGCATGAGTTTAGACTTTCTCAATTCAGGGAATCATTCTTTATGCAAGTGTAACCACACAAGATCATCAGGTTCAAAAGTACCATGCTTGCGTCCCTGACTACCAGCAACTTTATATTTAGCATTCATAAGCTAAATATTCTCTTTTGTTGTCTCATACATCCTAAGTATCAATTCATCACGTTGTTGAGCATCAAAATTTACCTTCTCCGAAGCTGAAAGAGGCAATAAGTCGATAGGTGCACGAAGTATGAAACCATAAACAATCTCAAAAGGGCACTTCTTTGTGGTAGAATGTAGCGAGCGACTCTAAGCAAATTCCACATGAGGCAAATATTCCTCCCATATTTTTAAGTTCTTTTTAATCACAACCCTAAGCATAGTAGATAATGTTCTATTGACTACCTCAATTTGTCCATCGGTTTAGGGATGACAAGTAGTGGAAAATAACAGCTTTGTCCCCAATATAGCCTACAAAGTTCTCCAAAAATGACTAAAAATTTAGCATCACGATCTGAAACTATCTTATTTAGAATACCATACAAGCGAACAATTTCCTTAAAGAACAAATCAGCAATATTTGTAGCATCATCGCTTTTATGACATAATATAAAATGAGCCATCTTGGAGAATTTATCCACGATAACAAAAAATACTATCCCTCTCCTTCTTGTTCTACGCAGCCCTAAAACAAAGTCCATATAAATATATTCACAGTGTGCTTGGAACAGAAAAAGAATGTATAAACCATGAGGATTAAGTCATGACTTAGCTTTTTGAATGTGGTGCAGCAGGTAATGAAGCATTCGATGTCACACCTCATGTTTGGCCAATACAAGTGGTGGGTCAAAATGTCCACGGTCTTCTTCACGCCAAAGTGATCCATCAATCCTCCTTCATGCACCTCCTGTAACAACAATAGACGAACAGAGCTAGCTGGAATGCATAGCTTGTTAGCACGGTACACGAACCCATCATGCACTATAAATTTATTCCAACCCTTTCCCTCTTGACAATTGAGCAACACATCTTTAAAATCATCATCATGCACATATTGCTTCTTTATTGTCTTCAATTCAAAGATTTTAAAGTCAAGTTGTGAAAGCATGGTATATCTTCTAGACAAAGCATCAGCTATTACATTTTCTTTGCCCTTTTTATGTTTAATGACATAAGGAAAGACTCAATAAACTCAACCCACTTAGCATGTTTATGGTTTAGGTTGGTTTGACTTTAAATATGCTTCAAAGATTCATGATCAGTATGTATTACAAACTCTTTGGGCCATAAATAATACTTTCATGTTTTTAAAGTTCGAACTAGAGCATATAATTCTTTATCACAGGTAGAATAGTTCAAACTAGATCCACTTAATTTTTTACTAAAATAAGCAATAGGTTTTCTTCTTAAATTAACACACCACCAAGACCTATGCCACTAGTATCACATTCTAATTCAAAAGTCTTGCTAAAATCAGAAAGTTGAAGCAAAGGGGCGTGTGTCAACTTATCTTTGATAGCGTTGAAAGCTTGTTGTTGTATGGTGCCCCAAGTAAAAGGAACACTCTTCTTTGTAATCTCATTCAGCGGTGCAGCGATGGTGCTGAAATCCTGAACAAACCACCAATAGAAACCAGTGAGCCCGAGAAAACTCTGCACTTTTGTGACCGTTTTAGGAGACGTCCAACTCTGGATTGCGACGATCTTGGCTTGGTCAACTTCAATGCTCTATGGAGTAACAACATAGCCAAGAAACGATACTCGATCGCTGCAAAAGGTGCACTTCTCCAGGTTACTAAATAAATGTGCATCACGTAAAACATTAAAAATAGCACGTAAATGCTCCAAATGTTCCTCTAATGACTTGCTGTAAATCAATATGTCATCGAAGTATACTACCACAAACTTGCCAATGAAAGCACACAAAACTTCATTCATTAATCTCATGAAAGTGCTAGGTGCGTTAGTTAAACCAAAAGGCATCACTAACCATTCATACAGTCCGAACTTAGTTTTAAATGATGTTTTTCTCTCATCTCCTAACTTCATGTGAATTTGATGGAAACCACTACGCAAATCAACTTTACAGAAAATAGTAGAACCACTAAATTAATCAAGCATATCATCTAACCTAGGAATAGGATGACGATAACGAATGGTGATATTATTAATAGCTCTACAATCTATGCACATACACCACGAACCATCTTTCTTAGGAACTAATATGACAGGGACAACATAAGAACTAAGAGATTCATGCACATAACCTTTGTTGAGCAATTCTTGTACTTGGCGCTGAATTTCTTTCATCTCCTCCGGGTTGGTCCTATATGGCGCATGGTTTGGCAGCGAGGCACCGGGAATCAAGTCGATTTGCTGCTCTAATCCTCGAATAGGTGGTAGCCCTGTGGCATCTCCTTCAGAAATACATAAACATATTCCTGCAAAAGGTTAGTAACAGCAGGAGGCAAGGATGGAGACATATCCTCAAATGAAAATAAAGCATCCTTGCATACTAAAGCATAGCACACAAAGTCATGGGGATCCAAAGTACTAATTTCATATTTGGTTGCAAGCAGAATATAACCTTTTAACTTAATTTCATTCTTTTTAGCACTAGGTTCCTTCTTGGATTGATCGATTACTTTTACTACTAGTCTTGTCACGCTTAGCTCTCTCTAATTCATATTTTGAAATAGCCTCAGGTGACATGGGCAGCAAACTAATTTTTCCCCTTTAAATGTGAGAGTATATCGGTTGGTCCGACCATGATGTACAACATCTCTATCATATTGCCAAGGTCTAGCTAGAAGCAAAGAACAAGCTTGCATAAGCACTACGTCACACTCAACTTAGTCATGATATGAACCAATGGAGAAGTGTACTTTCACAACACGTGTTACCTTTAGCTTACCGCAATTATTGAACCAATGGATGTAGTAGGGATGGGGGTGTTGTTGAGTGGCCAAGTTCACGGTGAACCTGGTTCACAGAACAGTGCACTGCCGAATGGGGCCCACGGTTAAGTGACTCAGTCCACGGTGAACTAAGTCTACATAGGTTTGGGTTAGGGTTTGATAGGGTGGCGTTTACGTGGCACCCACATGTGCATGGTTGTTGACACAGAGCTGAGGTGGCGGCTGGCGAGGTAGGTATTGCTGGCAGGCTGACGTGGCGCTGGGCAACGGCACAGGGCATGGTGGCGCTTGGCCATGTCGGCTCGCCGGAGCTACGGGTCGTGGTGGCGCAAGGGGATGACCAAAACGGAACGAGGAGGCGCAGGTGGTCTTGGTGACGCGGTTGCGGCGGAGGGAGTTGTCGGCAATTGCCGGCGATGAACAAAAGAGTAGTGGTGGCGGGTCGGTAACAATGGCGACGACGTGTTGTGGTGGAGCTCCGGTGAAAGGGAGTAGGGTATCCGGTAGAACGCGAGATGGCGAAGGTGGAGGTGCGGTTTATGGACAGCGGAGCTCACTGGAGAAGGCTAAATCGGCTGTGAAAGAGCGGCGGCCGGAGACAGAGAGTACGAAGATGACGCCGGAGAACGAGGGCTCGAGGGCTCAAGAGAGCGGTCGCACTCGACGGAAAAGGTGTAATACTCTGATTTATTATAAGGAAGAAAGCACTAAAAAGAGAAATTAGACATAAGAAAAATGGGGTTTCTAGCTTTTTCTGGCACTGGCTTGTGCCTTGGCCCAGAGGCCCATGAGGGGCCTACTGTATAAAAGGAGGGAAAACCCTAAAAAATCAGAGCTACAAAGGCGTCATTGTTCACGATCATGCTTGAAGGCCCATGTGGCTCTATCAAGATGAGGAGAAGAGGAGAAAAGGAGAGGAAGCCATTGGTGGCATCGCCAAGAGAAGAAGCAAGGAGAAGAGGAGAAGAGGTGAGGAGAAGAGAGGCCGCCTTCCCAAGTACTGCTCAACGTCGTCCCCACGGTCTACAAGGGTAACAAGGACTCCCACTTTGTTTGTAGCGCCCGTTTTGGAGTTTTGAAAATTTTAAAGAGAACCATTTGTTTCTATTTGCCAAAAGCTTAATTTGGAAATTTCAAAAATTCATTTGCAGTTTAATATGAGTTAATCAAACTTCAATTAAATTAAAGTTGGTTTGATTGAGTTTTCTGGAATTTAAAATCAAAATTATTATTTTAAGAATTTTCTTGGATTTATTGGATTTTAGAAATTGATTTTCTTTTTACAAGAAATTAAAAATTAATTTATTTGTAAAATAAAAAGAAAAATTAAAGTTAAAAGTATTTTTATTATGTCTAGAATAATTTAAGGAATTTCTGTGAATTTTTCTAGAATTTTTGGAGTCTATTTGCTATTTTTCTAAATTGCTTTTTGATTTGTTTGTATTTCTAAAATCAAAAATGGATTTTAACTCTTTTCTTCGTCGGGGCGATAATCCTTCGCCCATCATCGTTTCTCCGCCCGGCCGCTTCCCGCCCGCCTCGCTCCGCTCACCGCTCGCGCAAGCGCTTCGCCTCGGCCGTTGGATCCTCATCGTGTGGCTCGCCGCCGCGCCGCCTTGCTCTTGGCCGTTGATCGAGATCCGGCCGCATCCGCCGCCGCGTCCCTTTTCTTCGCGGCCGTCCGACGCTATCGCCACGCCATCGCCACGCCGCGCTTCTTCGCTTCCAGCGTCCGACAAATCGGACGGCGCCACCTCGTTTTCCTCCCGCGCTCGTTGACTTCTCCACCGTCCGATCGAATCGGACGGCCTTCCGTCGCCGCGTCTCCTCGCTTCCCCACCGTCCGACGCAATCGGACGGCTCCCGCTGCGTCGTTCTCCCGCGCGCCGCTTCTCTCCACGCCGCCGCTGCGCCTCGCCGCCGCGAATCCCGCCTCGTCCGTCTCGCCGTCTCTCGCCTCTCGCGCGGATCCCGCCGTGAATCCCGCCGCCCATCCCGCTCCGTCGCTGCACCGCCACGCCGCGCCCATCTCGCGCCCGTCCTGTCGCCTCTCCGCCGCCTCGCCGCGCCGCGACTCCTCCGCCTTTAAATAGCGCCGGTCTTCTCCCCTCTCCCTCTCTTTTCCCTTCCCTCGGCGCCTCCGTCGCCGCTGCTTCTCCCAGAAGCGCCGCCGACTCCGCCTCCAGCGCCGCTCCCTCACTCACGCCGCCGCCCGCTCTCTCTCTCTCTCTCTCTCTCTCTCTCGCCCATGCGGCCCGAGCCCACGTGGCCGCTGCCATGGCGTCGGTCATCACGCTTGGCGTCGGCACTCCGCAGCGTGGCAGCCACGTGTGTGCTGCGCATAGCGCCGACGCAGAATTGGAATTTTCATTGGAAAATAAATCCAAAATTCGAAAACCCTAATTCTATCATTTCATGTGATTTTCCAACTTCTTTTGGCTATAACTTTCACATCCGAACTCCGATTTGGGTGATCCAAATTTCTAAATTTATATAAATTCATCCTCTTTCATTTGGTACTGGTTTTGTAATTTTGGAGTTCATTTGGTGCTGTTTTATTTATTTGTTGCTATTCTCGCACGTAGATTCCTGCTGCTTTAAGATTTCTTCGACCCGACGATCAAGACCCTCTCCTCACAACGAAGGCAAGTCGTAGGCCTTTGACCATGTTGAACCCATTTTACAAATGTATATTGTATTAAATTATCATGCATGGCTAGTTTTATTAAAAATAGTTTTGGGAGTAGATAATTACCAAATTGCCATTATGCCTCCTTGATAAATTGAAAATGAAATGTCTCCTTGAATGACATAAATCCTTGGACACCATAGGATGGTTATTACTAGTTGGACATAATTGTATTACCAACTTGGGTGCGTATTATTGCTTAGACATGTTTTAGTTACCCGCGAGACTTTCGATCACATGTTCAATGATTATTGAAATTTGACTAATGGAACTATGGAATTGTGGTGTGAGGCCACTTTTATTAAAAGATGTTGTGCCATGGCAGGGATTGCCATTTGGTCGGGAATGAACAAAAATGTTTTATGCTCGGGCTTGAGGTAGGAAGCTAGAGTGGGTGCGTAATGCACATTGGGTTGTGGTAGACTTGTCTGAGCAGCCAACTAAGGACTTAACTTTGCAAGTCATTGATCCGGTCACCTCGTGCAACCATAAGTCCGGTATGGGACTGACCGCCAATTAATTAGGAAAGTTTTGAGTCGGTTCTGTTGTGGTGCTTATTGGCGCAAGAGGGGGCTGTGATGGCGAAACCTTAGCGGGCAGAACCGAGGCAAAATGGAACTTTGTAAAAGCCTTGTCACGTGCTCTAGACTACTCACCTAAGGAAGTGAGCGGTGGTATCGACGGATGCCAAACAAACTAGAGAATTCGTGTCTTGTGGGTAAAGTCGCATAACCTCTGCAGAGTGTCAAAATCTATTCAATAGCCGTGTCCCTGCTACGGACATGCCCGGTGATTTCGCGCAAGGGGTAGTATTTTCAAAATTGGTGTGGTTCGATGGAAACGCTTGGTTGAATGGTTGGGAAGTGAACGGATGTTCACCGCTTGATTCAAAAGAACTTGGTTATCTATGTATTATTCTTTTAAAATCTCGCTTTGCCATCTAATTATTGTATTTATTGTTAAACTTGCTTTCGCAAATTAACCATAAAGCCATCCTTGTTTAAGTCCGCATGAATATTATGTGCATACATTTCTCTACGACTTGTCGAGTACTTTATGTACTCACGGCTTTATGCCCTTTGTTGATCATCCCAAACAGAAGAACCAGAAATGTTGAGTACTATGAAGAAGGCTACTTTGAAGACTTCGCGAACTAGGTCACGCCCACCACTCGATTGCTCGTGGGCATGTCGATTGGGCTCCACGATTTTGAGATTTCCACGCGGATACTCTGTTGTTGTTAAGCCCGTGTGGCGACTTTTGTAAGAACCTTGACCATAAGGTCTTTGCTGCTTTAATTAATATTACTTTGTCCGCTTCATTAGTTCGTTGTTGAATGGTTATGATTACATCATTGTTGTAATGCAAGCTAGCTACGATCATGGGACTAGCTTGGTATGCACGTGAGGGTCTCGGGGTTGTGTGAATCCCGGGGTCCGACAGAGATGGTATCGAGCCATATCGATCGTAGGACGAACCTTTAGCTAGATTGGTCGCCTTAGTCAAAAATTCAAAATATATTTTCTAAATCAAACCAAGCAATTAACTTGACTAGAAATTCTTCTCTCATCTTATTCTCGCTTCTTTCTCGCCTTGTTCTATTCTTTTCTTCTCATCTTACCCTCTTATATCATTCTTGAGTTCTTTCATCTTATCTTTCCTAACTTGGTTTTCAAATTTAAATTGACTCCCTCATCTCTGGATTATCCCTAGGATCGAGCCCTTCAAGATCAAGCAATGGAAGTTTTGGAAGTTCGAGATCCGCAATGCTCCAAGTTGACCCTCCGTAAAGATTAGATCGGTAGTCGCCTCCCTAGTTTTAGAGTCGTTTAGTCTGCGTAATAGTGCTTTTGTGCTTAAGTGTCCCTTTGGTTTGCTTCTTGATAGCTTTCCGCTATCCGCTCGTTAGGTAAAACCAATTTTGTCCGCATTAGGTTGATCCATCTATCCCCTTGTTCCTCGCTCATCTCCGTGCTTTCCTCGCATCTAAATTGCTTTCTTCTTCTCGCCTATTAAACCGGTGAAGCTTTGTCGCAGATGGTTCGGACTCGCAACTCCATGAGCCAAGATGAGACTCAAGCGCCGGTGCCCGCCTTCCCAGCCGCCAGCAGCAGATCCGGGTTTGAGTCGGCTTCATGGCGGCCAGACGCACTGATGAGCTCTTTGATGCGAGATTATGACTCGGATGATGAATCGCCAGAACCGCATCGCCGCCTCGCCGCAATGATGAATCGTATCAGAAGCAAGCGGTACCACGCCCACGCTGCTCCACCCCGCTTTTCCTCACCCAGTGGCGAGTTTTTGAGGACCCATCCGCCCACTTTCTCTAGCTCCTGAGCCATTGGACGCAGATGACCGGTTACATTCCATGGAAAGAAGCTCGCTATCACCCGTTGTGATGATCGCGAGAAGGTTACAGATGCCACTCACCGCCTTGAAGGTACCGCCGCGAGAATGGTGGGAGAACTATTGTGCCGCCATGGAAACCCCGAGAGTATCACTTGGGCCGAAGTTTTCGAGAGCTTTCCGCCACTCCCATATCCCCGATGGAAAGGTGGAAATGAAGAAGAATGAGTTCCGTGAGTCGCAAAGAAGGCAACATGTCGGTGAGTGAATATCTTAATGATTCACTCGCTTGTCTCGTTATGCCCGAAGGACGTTGCCACGATGATGCCCGCCGAAGCGCTTCAAGAGAGGACTCAACCCCGTTTGAAGGTGCAAGTCATTGGGAATGATTATGCGATTTCCAAAGACTGTGAACAAGGCCATGCTCATCGAGGAATCCCGCCGTGAGCTTGAAGAATCCCGCAAGAGAAAGATGATGCAAGACAAGGCCCATCGGTCCTCACTCCCAGAGTCGAATGAATGTGCCGCCTCCCGCCTGTGTTGCTCCACTGTCACATTCAGAGCCCCCAGAGCAAACCTCGTCCAGCGGCCTCCAGTGACCCGCGCCTTCAACAGCTCCAAAGAACGGCAGAACCAAGGAATGGCAACCCCGGCGGGATCACCGCTTTAAGTGCCATCACCGGGCACTTCGCCAAGATGCGCCCGCAGAGGCAAGGCCCTTCTCCTGCTCGTTTCAACATGGGAGCCACTCCGACCAGACCCCACTCCAGAGTCGCACGTGGAGCCCTCGGACTCCAACCGCACTACCAAGTCTCCTCACCTTTTGGAAGAGGTCGTGAACCACACCACTGTGGAGGAAGCCTGCACGACCCGGACGTCGTCTTTGGGTAAGTTTCTTGTCAATTCAAAGACCGCCATTGCTTTTGTTTGATTCGAGCTTCGCATTCGCTTGTTTCTGAGTTTTGCCGAAAGGCACCAGTTGGAAGTTTTGCCTCTTAAAAGTGTTTTGTTGGTTCAATCTCCGGCTCGAATTGAGTACGAACCAAGGTTGCCCTAAGGTTAAAGTGACCATAGAAGGGTAGAATTCCTTGCTAATCTCATCATCATAGACACCAAGTCTCTTGATGTGATTTTGGGAATGGATTGGCTTGCCAATCACCAAGCCCTCTTGGATTGTGGTGGTAGAAGCATCACTTTGGTCATCCGGATGGAACCAAGGTAAAGTTTGAAGCCTCCCGCAGAAGCTAGCCGGATCTTTAGTCTGCAGCGCTGTTGTATCTATGGAAGAAGTGCCGTGGTCGAGAGTTCCCGATGTCTTTCCCGATGACCTACCCGAATGCCGCTGCATCGAGACTTGGAGTTTGTCATCAATCTTGTTCCAGAACTGCGCCTATTTTCAAGAGACCCTACAGATTGCCAGCCAATGATTTGGTTGAATCAAGAAGCAAATTGAAGAAATGCAAGAGAAAGGTTTTGTCCGACCAAGTTCTTCCCCTTGGGGAGCCCTAGTGATCTTTGTTGCAAAGAAGGATGGTACCCAACGGATGTGTGTGGATTACCGAGCCCTCAATGAGGTCACCATCAAGAACAAGTACCCTCTACCCAGGATCGATGATTTGTTTGACCAGTTGAAAGGAGCCGTGTGTTCTCCAAAATAGACTTGAGGTCGATACCACCGCTTGAAGATTCGTCCGAAGATATTCCCAAGACAGACTTTCTCAACCCGGTATGGATCAGTATGAGTTCACGGTCATGTCATTTGGATTGACCAATGCCCCTGCTTACTTTATGAATTTGATGAATAAAGTATTCATGGAGTATTTGGATAAGTTCGTCATTGTCTTCATTGACGATATTTTGGTGTATTCCAAGAGTGAAGAAGAGCATGAAGAGCACCTCCGTTTGGTCCTGAATAAGCTTAGAGATCATCAACTCTATGCTAAATTCAGCAAGTGTGAGTTTTGGATGAAAGAAGTTACTTTCTTGGGTCATGTCATGTCCGCAGAAGGAGTATCTGTTAACCCTAGTAAGGTTAAGGATGTGCTTAATTGGGAGTCACCCAAGTCAGTGCCTCAGGTCAGAAGTTTTCTTGGAATGGCAGGATACTATCGTCGATTCATAGAAGGATTCTCCAGGATAGCAAGACCCTCACTCAATTGTTAAAGAAAGAAAAGAAATTTTCTTGGACAATAGATTGTGAGCAAAGTTTTCAAGAGTTGAAGAAGCGTCTAACAACAACTCGGTGTTGATTTTGCGGATGTCCTAAGAATTTTGAGATTTTACGTGATGCATCCGGCAAGGACTTGGTTGTGTCCTGATGCAAGAAAGGAAGGTAGTAGCTTATGCTTCCCGTCGATTGAGGCCTCATGAAGTGAATTACCCCACTCATGACTTGGAGTTAGTGCAGTAGTGCATGCTTTAAAGATATGGCGTCATTACCTTATTGGTAATCACCGTGAAGTCTATACGGACCATAAGAGCTTGAAGTACATTTTCACTCAGGCTGATCTTAATATGAGGCAAAGAAGGTGGTTAGAGTTAATCAAGGATTATGATATTGGAATCCATTACCACCCAGGCAAAGCTAATGTTGTGGCGATGCCTTGAGCGAAAAGTCTCTTGCAATACCACGACGATCAAGGAAAATCACCACCCTTCATGAAGAGTTCTCAAGCTCAAGTTAGAGTTGGTTGAAGAAGGTTATCTAGTCGCCTAGAAGTTCAACCCACTTTGCGGAATCAGATCAAGGAAGCTCAAGTTGAAGATGCCAATATTAAGGAAATCAAGAGCAACATGAAAAAGGGTAAAGCCCTGAGATTTTCAGAAGATGAGCAAGGCACCATTTGGTTTGACAAGCGAATCTGTGTTCCAGATCAGAAAGAGCTTAAGCAGCTGATCCTCAAGGAAGCCTATGAAACTTTGTACTCCATTCACCCTGGAAGCACAAAGATGTACCAAGACCTTAAAGAAATGTATTGGTGGCCTAGCATGAAGCGTGAGATTGCCGAGTATGTAGCTCAGTGTGATGTCTGTCAGCGAGTAAAGCCGAGCATCAAAGACTCTTTGACTCCTGCAACCCTTGAAAGTGCCCGAATGGAAGTGGGAAGAAATTGGCATGGATTTTATTACTGGTTTGCCAAGGACAAGGGCAGGATATGATTCTATCTGGGTAATTGTGGATCGTCTAACCAAAGTTGCTCACTTTCTCCCAGTCAAGACTACTTACTCTGGAGTTAGACTGGCAGAATTGTACATGGCAAAGATAGTGTGCCAGCATGGAGTGCCGAAGAAGATCGTGTCGGATCGAGGATCCCAGTTCACCTCAAGATTTTGGCAGAAGTTGCACAGTGTTTTGGGTACTAATCTAAATTTCAGTACAGCTTATCATCCCCAGACGGATGGACAGACGGAAAGAGTAAATCAAATCCTAGAAGATATGTTAAGGGCGTGTGCCTTAGCAAATCAGACCTGTTGGGATCAAATGCTACCTTATGCAGAGTTTTCCTATAACAACGCACACATCAAGCCTCCAGATGTCTCCATTTGAAGCTCTTTATGGAAGAAAATGCGAACACCGTTGTATTGGAATGAAGTAGGCGAAAGACAAGTGTTTGGGCGGATATTTTGGAAAAAGCCAAGAGCAAGTTCGATCAATCGAGAAAGGTCAAAACAAAGACAGACCAGCGTAAGAGTTATCGCCGATAACTCCGCCGAGATCTAGCATTTGCACCTGGTGATCATGTGTACCTGAAGGTGTCGCCTCTCAAAGGGATGCGTCGTTTCAGAGTAAGTGGAAAGCTTGCACCAAGGTACATCGGACCTTTCCCAGTTCTAGCCCGAAGAGGAGAAGTCGCTTACCAGTTGGAGCTCCCGCCTCAGCTGTCAGATGTGCATAATGTCTTCCACGTGTCGCAACTGAAGAAGTGTTTGCGTGTGCCCGAAGAGCAGATGCCAGTGGAACCAATTGCCCTGCAAGAAGACCTCACCTACAAGGAGCATCCCATCAAGGTCTTGGAAGTAGCAGAGCGAGTGACAAGAAGCAAGATCATCCGTTTCTGCAAGGTCCAGTGGAGCAACCACACCGAAGAAGAAGCCACTTGGGAACGAGAAGATGACTTGAAGGCTGAGTTTCCCCACCTATTCTCTAGTCAGCCTGAATCTCGGGGTCGAGATTCCCTTTAAGAGGGGTAGGTTTGTAGCGTCCCGTTTTTCGGAGTTTTTGAAAATTTTAAAAGAGAACCATTTGTTTCTATTTGCCAAAAGCTTAATTTGGAAATTTCAAAAATTCATTTGCAGTTTAATATGAGTTAATCAAACTTCAATTAAATTAAAGTTGGTTTGATTGAGTTTTCTGGAATTTAAAATCAAAATTATTATTTTAAGAATTTTCTTGGATTTATTGGATTTTAGAAATTGATTTTCTTTTTACCCAAAATTAAAAATTAATTTATTTGTAAAAGAAAAAGAAAAAATAAAGTTAAAAGTATTTTTATTATGTCTAGAATAATTTAAGGAATTTCTGTGAATTTTTCTAGAATTTTTGGAGTCTATTTGCTATTTTTCTAAATTGCTTTTTGATTTGTTTGTATTTCTAAAATCAAAAATGGATTTTAAATCTTTTCTCTCGTGCGTGGGCGAATCCTTCGCCCATCATCGTTTCTCCCGGCCCGGCCGCCTCCTCCCGCCTCGCTCGCTCGGCCGGCCCGCTCGCCTGGCCTTCGCCGCTCGGCCGTTGGATCCTCATCGTGTGGCTCTCGCCGCTGCGTCGCCTTGCTCTTGGCCGTTGGATCGAGATCCGCCGCATCCGCCGCCGCGTCCCCTTTTTTTTCGCGCCGTCCGACGCTATCGCGACGCCATCGCCACGCCGCGCTTCTTCCGCTCCCACCGTCCGTCGAAATCGGACGGCGCCGATTCGTTTTCCTCCGCGCCGTTGGACTTTCCACCGTCCGACGAATCGGACGGCCTTCCGTTCGCCGCGTCTCCTCGCTCCCCCACCGTCCGTCGCAATCGGACGGCTCCCGCTGTCGTCGTTCTCCCGCGCGCCGCTCTCTCCCACGCCGCCGCGCGCCTCGCCGCCGCGAATCCCGCCCGTCCTGCCTCGCCGTCTCTCGCCTCTCGCGCGGATCCGCCGCGAATCCGCCGCCATCCCGTCCGTCGCTGCACCGCCACCGCGCGCCCTGTCCGCGCCTCTCCGCCTCCGCCGCGCCCGCGACTCCTCCGCCCTTTAAATAGCGCCGGTCTTCTCCCCTCTCCCTCTCTTTTCCCTTCCCTCGGCGCGCCTCCGCCCGTTCTCCCGTAAGCGCCGCCGCCGACCCTCCGCCTCCGCGCCGCCGTCTCCTCGGCTCACGGCCGCCTCCCTCTCTCTCTCTCTCTCTCTCTCTCTCTCTCGCCCGCATGCCCGAAGCCCACGTGGCGCAAGTCATTGCCGGGTCAGCGTGCGGCGCCTCGGCCAAGCGTGGCGTGCGTGTGCTTGCGCAGCGCCGACGTCAATCGAATTTTCAGTTGGAAAATAAATCCGAAAATCCGAAAACCCTAATTCTATCATTTCATGTGATTTTCCAACTTCTTTTGGCTATAACTTTCACATCCGAACTCCGATTTGGGTGATCCAAATTTCTAAATTTATATAAATTCATCCTCTTTCATTTGGTACTGGTTTTGTAATTTTTGGAGTTCATTTGGTGCTGTTTTATTTATTTGTTGCTATTCTCGCGTGTAGATTCCGCGTTTGGAAGATTTCTTCGACCGACGACGATCAAGACCCTCTCCTCACAACGAAGGCAAGTCGTAGGCCTTTGACCATGTTGAACCCATTTTACAAATGTATATTGTATTAAATTATCATGCATGGCTAGTTTTATTAAAAATAGTTTTGGGAGTAGATAATTACCAAATTGCCATTATGCCTCCTTGATAAATTGAAAATGAAATGTCTCCTTGAATGACATAAATCCTTGGACACCATAGGATGGTTATTACTAGTTGGACATAATTGTATTACCAACTTGGGTGCGATATTGCTTAGACATGTTTTAGTTACATGAGACTTTCGATCACATGTTCAATGATTATTGAAATTTGACTAATGGAACTATGGAATTGTGGTGTGAGGCCACTTTTATTAAAAGATGTTGTGCCATGGCAGGGATTGCCATTTGGTCGGGAATGAACAAAAATGTTTTATGCTCGGGCTTGAGGTAGGAAGTTAGAGTGGGTGCGTAATGCACATTGGGTTGTGGTAGACTTGTCTGAGCAGCCAACTAAGGACTTAACTTTGCAAGTCATTGATCTGGGTCACCTCGTGCAACCATAAGTCCGGTATGGGACGGACCTGGCCAATTAATTAGGAAAGTTTTGAGTCGGTTCATTGGACTGCTTATTGGCGCAAGAGGGGGTCGTGATGGCGAAACCTTAGCGGGCAGAACCGAGGCAAAATGGAACTTTGTAAAAGCCTTGTCACGTGCTCTAGACTACTCACCTAAGGAAGTGAGCGGCGGTATCGACGGATGCCAAACAAACTAGAGAATTCGTGTCTTGTGGGTAAAGTCGCATAACCTCTGCAGAGTGTCAAAAATCTATTCGAATAGCCGTGTCCCCGGTTACGGACATGCCTGGTGATTTCGCGCAAGGGGTAGTATTTTCAAAAATTGGTGTGGTTCGATGGAAACGTTTGGTTGCAATGGTTGGGAAGTGAACGGGATGTTCACTGTTTGATTCAAAAGAACTTGGTTATCTATGTATTATTCTTTTAAAATCCTGCTTTGCCATCTAATTATTGTATTTACTGTTAAACTTGCTTTCTGCAAATTAACCATAAAGCCATCCTTGTTTAAGTCTGGCATGAATATTATGTGCATACATTTCTCTACGACTTGCTGAGTACTTTATGTACTCACGGCTTTATGCCCTTTGTTGATCGGTCCAATGAGAAGAACCAGAAATGTTGAGTACTATGAAGAAGGCTACTTTGAAGACTTCGCGAACTAGGTCACGTCCACCACTCGATTGCCTGTGGGCATGTCGATTGGGCTCCACGTATTTTGAGATTTCCGCTGCCAGATACTCTGTTGTTGTTAAGCCCTGTGTGGCGACTTTTGTAAGAACCTTGACCATAAGGTCTTTGCTGTTTTAATTAATATTACTTTGTCTGCTTCATTAGTTCGTTGTTGAATGGTTATGATTACATCATTGTTGTAACTGTGCAAGCTAGCTACTGATCATGGGACTAGCTTGGTATGCACAGAGGGTCTCGGGGTTGTGTGAATCCCCGGGGTCCGACACTGTTTGATTTGTTGTAGATGCGGAATTGATCAATAGGTTCGAACCGGTTTGCTGTTCCAGTAGTTCCAGATTTGTCTAGAATGTTGCGCGGCCGGTTTCGACCTGTTAGAGGCCGATTTGGAGGTTCTCTACTTCTAGATAATTGTAGCCGCGACTCTTAGCTTTCTATAGCAATCGAGATCACGTGATTCCACCTTACGGTTTAGGAGATATGGTTTTTTTAGTGCGCTCTGTTCTGTTTGTCTGACGAGAAGAAACTGTCGGTTTGTTCCTCGGTTTTGATCTATTAAGAGTCAGATTCAGAACTTCCACCCAACTAGGTTTTTGTAGACCTTTACATTATCTTTCCAGGTTGATAAATATCACCTCATTTGGATCAGTAGATTGAAAGTTACACAATTTTCATTGCTGCTGTTCTGAAAACTGGACAGATTCCTGTCGGTGTTTTCAGTGGTTGTTTAGTCCTCTGTTTTGGCCGAATCAGAGAATGTTGTCAACTAGAGTTTTGTAGCTTGGTCTGTTAAGAGTAGTTGGGCATTGGTTTCAGGTCTTTTGGAGTTACAAATAATTAATGGTGATTTTTCTAGTATCTCTGCCAGTTTAGCGGTAATCGGGCTGTTGGGTAAACTTGGTAAAATTGATCTCGTTGTTTGTGTGGGAGAGATAAAGGGGATGGAAGGGCTCTTGTAGCAATGTCATACCTTGTTATTCTTATTTCGATTATACATTTGTGTAGGCGGTGAGGCGGTGAGTGGAGGGGCATCTTCGTGTCCTATTACGTCACATCGTGGAAGGCAAGTACCCTATCTTTGTTTGGTGATGTTTCCAATTGTTTGCTTGATGTCGGTATAAATTGTGAATGCCTTTTCTATCCATCCTGATGTTTATTTCATTTCAAGAAGATGATTCTTGTGATTAAAGAATTAGCATTCATTTCATTGTTGCATTCCATTACATGCAACTAACTTGTGTGGCATTATTGATATATTATGTTGTGTGGGAATGCATACTCATACTTGTTTACACATGTTGTTGAATGCCATGTGTCTTTTCCACTAATGTGTGTTATTCATTCATACCATGAGAAATCATCATATTAATTCATAAAATTCATTATGACCACGGGAGTGGATTCTTTTAGTAAGTCCCATCAATTCCAAAGATGGGCATTTGAAAGACCCATCAATTCCAAAGATGGGCATTTGAAAACCCACCATTCCAATGTGGGTAGTGTTGACCACCATTCCAATGTGGCAACTTGGACACCGTATGAAACGTTCTTCATACGGTGATTGGGTCCCCGCTTTGCAAATGGCGGGCTTAAGTGAACACCGACGGTGTATCACTCGCTATACCCCAGATAAGCCGTGATTAGTCCATTCCTTCAATGCATTCTTTCATTCCATCTATTCATGTATTCATTCCATTCAATCATATATGTGTTCCAAGATTTGTTCGTAATTCAACTGGATTGTGTTGTCCACTCTATGTTTGATTATTCTTGTATGTACTTGCTGAGTCTTCGACTCACCCTTGCTTTGTATGTTTTAATTAGGTATTTGAGGAGAAGACAAGATGATTTGGTGGGGTAGTTCGGCACACTGCACTTCACTTTTATCCAACCAGAATAATTATTATTACCTTTCAGTCAAGCCAACTTGTTAAATAAATTTCCAGATTCGTAATAATCCAACTTTGGTATTGCTTGACTGTTCGTGGTATTATAACTGTTTATCCATTCTTTTCCATGAATCTGGTGATCGTTTATTGTCACTCTTTAGAAATTGTTGTTGATTGAATCTGTATAATCCAGCTTTAATGCTATTCTTAGTAGTTTGATAGTTTTGCTTGACATCTTGGCTTCCGAATAGCCAGGGTGTTACAGTTGGTATCAGAGCGGGCTTTAGGTCCGTGGTTCATTCAAACATATTAAATTGACACACTGTGCACACTAGGAGGGGTTGGGTAAACTATTGCTTCCGCATTTCAATTGTGGTGACTCGATTAATGAGTCGTTGAATTGTTTTGTACTATGATGTGTTAATCCATGATATGATGTGATAACCTCTATCTATGAAATTACTCTATGATTGTCATGAGATGATCCTATATATATATATATATATATATATATATATATATATATATATTCATAATTGATTGCACTAGTTTTGCGCTTTGATGGCGGACGTTGAGAAGTTGAGTTCGTGGTTGTTGCCCAGGTTTTGCGGGCTACACCATCGCTTGTGGTATGAAATTTGAGAAGTTCTTACCTCTGTTCCATAAGCTCTGTGTTGAGCATGAGCTCGTTGATGAACTTGTTGCCTTTCTAGAACTGGTATCTGGTTTCCTGGTTGTAGTTTCTGGCAGTTCGTGAATTTCTTTTGAATTTGGGGTTAATGAAATAGCAAGCTCCCGTAGGTTTCTGACCGTTCTTTGAACCAATTGGTGTTCTTTCGATTATTGTGAAATTTCTACTCCACGTGGGCATAGTTCCATTGCAAGATTTATCTTTTCACCAAAGACTGCTTTACCCTATTGGGGAAATTTAACTCATTCGTTCGTTTTGAATCTCGGTATTGGAAGCCTTCTTTTGCAAGTTCTTTATTAAGTGTGTATTGATCTTGCATATTTCTCTTGGCTGTTTTAGTAAGTCGTTCTCTTCCTTGATTTTCGAATTTGACAAATTCTTGTCCGGTGGTGATTGATGAATTTCTCTTGAGTTCATGATTTCTGGTAGACGAGTTTAAATAGGCCTTTAATGGTACTCCGAAAACATTATTGTTTTCGATCGTTGAATTGCTTTTATTACGAGTGATCTTTGTAAATTGGCAACATTGATATTTTCATGGTTGTTCCTTCTTTCTCATTGGAAAAGAGCGACCCATTTACTCGCTTGATAGTTTGCATAATGAGAATTCTTGTTACAAGTTCGTTAACACGAAAGCATTGGCTCAATGTATTCCTTTGGAACCCTCTCGCTTGTTGAAATTTGATGCATCTCTTTTACAAGAAAATGCTAAAACCCATTTGTGGTGCTTTGTTGTGATTAAGTCGGGGTGGTATTCAAATAAAATTATGGGCAACGGGTTTTGTTGGTCCCTAGTTGTTGTTTTTTCAAAACAGTTTCTTGTCTTTCTGACTGCTAAGTTCTCTTTGCTACTTGTAAACGTTATGATTGACAAGATCATTCTTTTTGTAAGAGTCCTATCTCTCTTGTTGTTTAAGGGGACCTGGTTAACCGTTTGGAATTTTGATAACGGAATTATCTTCTACTAAGTTTATTGAAGAAATTTCACTCAGTTCAATTCTTTTGGAGTAGTTGGAGTGTTGGAGTTTATAACCTCCCTTTGAAAAGGAAAAGTGTCGAGACCTCTTTCTAATGTTTTGTGGTGTTGTGTGAGAGGTTTGTCTCAGCTTTGTGGCATTCGTACTAGGTTCCTTTTCGAGAACAAGTTGTTATTACAATTCCATTTGATCTTTGAAAATTTCTATAACCCGATTTGTCATGTTTCCTTTAGAAGGTTTATTGATATGATCGAGAATGTGAGAATAAGGTTGATTCTTTTATAGAGAAAGAAGTTTGACCACCTTTCTTGATGTTTCCAAAATGATTCAATTTGAGTTTTGTGTTCATGACCTCTTCGAGGTCCAAGTTTATTATGATAAACGAAGTTTGCCGCGTAAAACGATTTGTTGCAAAGTTATAATGGTTCTTCAGTGATGCGAGCGTTTTGATCTTGAATGCTCGTTGTTCTTATCTGTAAAGATCCGATATTCTCTTCTTACGAGGCTTATGTTTTCAATTGTGGACTCCACCTATGTTCAATGAGTTCATTGCCTAATTGGTTTTCCCCTTGGTTCTGTGTTCATTGCGAGTGGTAAGTGATTTCCCGATTGGTGAAAAGCGTTTTAACGTGCCTCTTCTTTTGAGATGTATTCAACCCATTCTTTTCGCTTGGTCTTTGAAATGTTTTCTAAATGTGGTTGTGAGCTTGATGTTATTACTTGTAGTAAATTGATCGCCTTTGGTGACATCGTTCAAATGAGAATATTTCAAGTCTAGCTTTCGCGGTACCTTGGAGATCGCGAATCAACGGGTAACTGAAATCATTTGAATAACTTAAGGAATTGGATTATCCTATTGCTTCTTAAAGGTTTCGTGTGATTTAGTCCGAAAGGCTCCTTGGTTTGAGTTCGCAAAGTGAGGTTGCAATCAAAGAAAATTTTAAATCGATCTCTTGAGACGGTTAACCCATGTTGCTTTTCGTGAAATCTCGTAAAGGAAATGTTTGAGTTTTGTGGTCGCGATCATTTGGATCCCGTGTTTTCCCAGGTAGACGGTTTGTTCCGAGCGAATTTGACCTGTTGAAGGATTTTATTGATTCTTGATTTGATCTTGTGGTTATTTGAATCATTTCTAACTTGTTGCTCTTCCCGCTCAAGAGATGTCGAGTTTCAATCGCAGTATCTTTCTTTCGTATCGGCGGTTATTTGCTAATCGCTTTTAGAGATGTGTTCCCTCAACTGTGAACTCAATTTCTGTTTTATTTCCCAAAGTCACCTTTATCGAAATATTCCTTATGGTTTCTTGCTAGCCGTGATGAGCAACGTCATGCGTGTGTTTAAACTTATCTTTGTTCGCTTCTTCCTTTTGAGAAAGGATCACAGTTCTGTGTTGTAAAGTGGTTGCAAAGTGTAAGTTTGACCACTGTTTATTGGTGGATGAGTAATCGTAGTGGTGATATTTTGCTACTAAGTTATCGGAGGAGTAGTAGAATGTGAATGATTTTGATCTGTATCCCTTGGAGGAAAATTGATTCACCGAGATGTTTGACTTGAAGTAAGTCCGAAAAGTGTTACGGTGATTAACACTGTATAGTGAAATTCGAACTTCAATTCAGGATTGAAAGGTTGGTGATTATCGGAGGTATGGAAACCTTGATTGAACTTATAGAGTAACGCAATTGGATAGCATTGCGAGATGGTGGGGGTGAATTCTGATGATGTCAATAAGTGAGTATGTTAGAATTGTGGGAATGTTAGAGATTTAATTCGATGATTTCACTATCAGTTATAAGAGCAATCTGTTGTAGAGGTTTTGGAAGTTAAATCTGGCTTTGCATCTGTTTATGCTAGACCTTTGGTCACCCACTGATTGTGTGTAGAGAGAGTGGAATAAATGAGTTTCCCGAGCATGTTTATGGTAGAGCCCTTTTGAAGTAACACATTAGCATGTGTATTGACGATTCTGAGTTGTTCTTGAAAATTTGAGGTAATGTGATTGTGTGGTATCTATCCTGTGCCGCTTTGGGTGCCTTTAATCAAATTAATGTTGAATAGTAGAACGAGATGTCTAGAGTATTCGAAGAATTCAATGGAGTCTCTCCACAATGGTGTGGATGATGTGTTTCAGTTTGAGCATAATTTGAGCATGTTCAATTAAAAGGTTTAAGCTCATGTGGGATGCGATGAATTCGAATTCCAAGGTTAGTAAGAAGTTTTAATCCTAAAAGAGAAACTGAGGAAAATAATGTTTCCTCGGTTAGTGAAGCGTTTTCTTAGTTCTCGTTTAAGTTTTTTGTTGTCAACCGTGTTTTCCGCAATTTTGGGTTGGCACTATTGTGTCGTGTGTGATTTTTTCCAGTTCAGACGGAGTAAAAGAAGCATTTGGTTTGGGCGTTCGAGTGATTCTTCCTTTGATTGTCGTGGTGTTCATTTGTAAACTGCTTATTTAGAAAATGGATTTGTTTACTAGATGAATTGTCAAATTTGGAATTCAACCTTTTGGGGGAGAGTTAACATTGCGTGGTCGCGATGAAGACTCTCTATTTATAGTTGGATTCTCTTGGTTTCCGAAAATTGCGAAATTAGGAAGTTGGCATATCGCATTGACCATCTCGGGTCCTTATGCGAAGTACGCATCGTTTGGTGTGTTCGAGTGTTAAGCGAGTAACCGAGCAATTCCAAGCTTGGGATGTTGTTGTTAAACTCCAGTCGCAGTTTTCTTTCGAGTAGATCGGTGTATAGATTCGAGGTCGAATCCTGTTAAGAGGGGTAGAATGTAATACTCGATTTATTATAAGGAAGAAAGCACTAAAAAGAGAAATTAGACATAAGAAAAATGAGGTTTCGCAGTTTTTGGCACTGGGCTTGTGCCTTGGCCGGGAGGCCCATGAGGGGCCGGCCAGTATAAAAGGAGGAAAACCCTAAAAAATCTGTAGCTACAGATCGCCATCACTGCTTCACGATCTTATGCAATGCCCATGTGGCTCTATCAAGATGAGGAGAAGAGGAGAAAAGGAGAGGAAGCCATTGGTGGCATCGCCAAGAGAAGAAGCAAGGAGAAGAGGAGAAGAGGGTGAGGAGAAGAGAGGCCGTCTTCCCCAAGTACCGTTCAACGTCGTCCTACGGGTCTACAAGGGTAACAAGGACTCCCACTCGCTGTTTGATTTGTTGTAGATGCGAAATTGATCAATAGGTTCGAACCGGTTTGCTGTTCCAGTAGTTCCAGATTTGTCTAGAATGTTGCGCGGCCGGTTTCGACCTGTTAGAGGCCGATTTGGAGGTTCTCCACTTCTAGAGAATTGTAGCCGCGACTCTTAGCTTTCTATAGCCATCGAGATCACGTGATTCCACCTTACGGTTTAGGAGATATGGTTTTTTTAGTGCGCTCTTTTCTGTTTGTCTGACGAGAAGAAACTGTCGGTTTGTTCCTCGGTTTTGATCTATTTAGAGTCAGATTCAGAACTTCCACCCAACTAGGTTTTTGTAGACCTTTAAATTATCTTTCCAGGTTGATAAATATCACCTCATTTGGATCAGTATATTGAAAGTTACACAATTTTCATTGCTGCTGTTCTGAAAACTGGACAGATTCCTGTCGGTGTTTTCAGTGGTTGTTTAGTCCTCTGTTTTGGCCGAATCAGAGAATGCTGTCATCTAGAGTTTTGTAGCTTGGTCTGTTAAGAGTAGTTGGGCACTGGTTTCAGGTCTTTTGGAGTTACAAATAATTAATGGTGATTTTTCTAGTATCTCTGCCAGTTTAGCGGTAATCGGGCTGTTGGGTAAACTTGGTAAAATTGATCTCGTTGTTTGTGTGGGAGAGATAAAGGGGATGGAAGGGCTCTTGTAGTAATGTCATACCTTGTTATTCTTATTTCGATTATACATTTGTGTAGGCGGTGAGGCGGTGAGTGGAGGGGCATCTTCGTGTCCTATTACGTCACATCGTGGAAGGCAAGTACCCTATGCTGTTTGGTGATGTTTCCAATTGTTTGCTTGATGTCGGTATAAATTGTGAATGCCTTTTTCTATCCATCCTGATGTTTATTTCATTTCAAGAAGATGATTCTTGTGATTAAAGAATTAGCATTCATTTCAGTTGTTGCATTCCATTACATGCAACTAACTTGTGTGGCATTATTGATATATTATGTTGTGTGGGAATGCATACTCATACTTGTTTACACATGTTGTTGAATGACATGTGTCTTTTCCACTAATGTGTGTTATTCATTCATACCATGAGAAATCATCATATTCATTCATAAAATTCATTATGACCACGGAGTGGATTCTTTTAGTAAGTCCCATCAATTCCAAGATGGGCATTTGAAAGACCCATCAATTCCAAAGATGGGCATTTGAAAACCCACCATTCCAATGTGGGTAGTGTTGACCACCATTCCAATGTGGCAACTTGGACACCGTATGAAACGTTCTTCATACGGTGATTGGGTCCCGTGCTTTTCATGGCACGGGCTTAAGTGAACACCGACGGGTGTATCACTCGCTATACCCCAGATAAGTGTGATTAGTCCATTCCTTCAATGCATTCTTTCATTCCATCTATTCATGTATTCATTCCATTCAATCATATATGTGTTCCAAGATTTGTTCGTAATTCAACCGGATTGTGTTGTCCACTCTATGTTTGATTATTCTTGTATGTACTTGCCGAGTCTTGACTCACCCTTGCTTTGTATGTTTTAATTAGGTATTTGAGGAGAAGACAAGATGATTTGGTGGGGTAGTTCGGCTGCTGCACTTCACTTTTATCCAACGAATAATTATTATTACCTTTCATCAAGCCAACTTGTTAAATAAATTTCCAGTTCGTAATAATCCAACTTTGGTATTGCTTGACTGCTCGTGGTATTATAACTGCTTATCCATTCTTTTCCATGAATCGGTGATCGCTTATTGTCACTCTTTAGAAATTGTTGTTGATTGAATCAGATAATCCAAATTTAATGCTATTCTTAGTAGTTTGATAGTTTTGCTTGACATCTTGGCTTCGAATAGCCGTGGTGTTACAGATTAGGTATCGAGCGGGCTTTAGGTCCGTGGTTCATTCAAACATATTAAATTGACACATCTTGTGCACACTAGGAGGGGTTGGGTAAACTATTGCTTCCGCATTTCAATTGTGGTGACTCGATTAATGAGTCGTTGAATTGTTTTGTGCTATGATGTGTTAATCCATGATATGATGTGATAACCTCTATCTATGAAATTACTCTATGATTGTCATGAGATGATCCTATATATATATATATATATCATAATTGATTGCACTAGTTTTGCGTTTGATGGCGGACGTTGAGAAGTTGAGTTCGTGGTTGTTGCCCAGGTTTTGCCAAAGCTACACCACCGTTTGTGGTATGAAATTTGAGAAGTTCTTACCTCTGCTCCATAAGCTCTGTGTTGAGCATGAGCTCGTTGATGAACTTGTTGCCTTTCTAGAACCGGTATCCGGTTTCTGTTGTAGTTTACGCGATTCGTGAATTTCTTTTGAATTTGGGGTTAATGAAATAGCAAGCTCCCGTAGGTTTCTGACCGTTCTTTGAACCAATTGGTGTTCTTTCGATTATTGTGAAATTTCTACTCCACGTGGGCATAGTTCCATTGCAAGATTTATCTTTTCACCAAAGACCTGTTTTACCCCTATTGGGGAAATTTAACTCATTCGTTCGTTTTGAATCTCGGTATTGGAAGCCTTCTTTTGCAAGTTCTTTATTAAGTGTGTATTGATCTTGCATATTTCTCTTGGCTGTTTTAGTAAGTCGTTCTCTTCCTTGATTTTCGAATTTGACAAATTCTTGTCCGGTGGTGATTGATGAATTTCTCTTGAGTTCATGATTTCTGGTAGACGAGTTTAAATAGGCCTTTAATGGTACTCCGAAAACATTATTGTTTTCGATCGTTGAATTGCTTTTATTACGAGTGATCTTTGTAAATTGGCAACATTGATATTTTCATGGTTGTTCCTTCTTTCTCATTGGAAAAGAGCGACCCATTTACTCGTTTGATAGTTTGCATAATGAGAATTCTTGTTACAAGTTCGTTAACACGAGAAAGCATTGGCTCAATGTATTCCTTTTGGAACCCTCTGCTTGTTGAAATTTGATGCATCTCTTTTCTGAAGAAAAATGCTAAAACCCATTTGTGGTGCTTTGTTGTGATTAAGTCGGGGGTGGTATTCAAATAAAATTATGGGCAACGGGTTTTTGTTGGTCCCTAGTTGTTGTTTTTTCAAAACAGTTTCTTGTCTTTCTGACTGCTAAGTTCTCTTTGCTACTTGTAAACGTTATGATTGACAAGATCATTCTTTTTGTAAGAGTCCTATCTCTCTTGTTGTTTAAGGGACACAGTTAACTGCTTGGAATTTTGATAACGGAATTATCTTCTACTAAGTTTATTGAAGAAATTTCACTCGGTTCAATTCTTTTGGAGTAGTTGGAGTGTTGGAGTTTATAACCTCCCTTTGAAAAGGAAAAGTGTCGAGACCTCTTTCTAATGTTTTGTGGTGTTGTGTGAGAGGTTTGTCTCAGCTTTGTGGCATTCGTACTAGGTTCCTTTTCGAGAACAAGTTGTTATTACAATTCCATTTGATGCTGAAAATTTCTATAACCCGATTTGTCATGTTTCCTTTAGAAGGTTTATTGATATGATCAGTAATGTGAGAATAAGGTTGATTCTTTTATAGAGAAAGAAGTTTGACCACCTTTCTTGATGTTTCCAAAATGATTCAATTTGAGTTTTGTGTTCATGACCTACTTTGGAGGTCCAAGTTTATTATGATAAACGAAGTTTGCCGCGTAAAACGATTTGTTGCAAAGTTATAATGGTTCTTCAGTGATGCGAGCGTTTTGATCTTGAATGCTCGTTGTTCTTATCTGTAAAGATCCGATATTCTCTTCTTACGAGGCTTATGTTTTCAATTGTGGACTCCACCTATGTTCAATGAGTTCATTGCCTAATTGGTTTTCCCCTTGGTTCTGTGTTCATTGCGAGTGGTAAGTGATTTCCCAGTTGGTGAAAAGCGTTTTAACGTGCCTCTTCTTTTGAGATGTATTCAACCCATTCTTTTCGCGTTGGTCTTTCGAAATGTTTTCTAAATGTGGTTGTGAGCTTGATGTTATTACTTGTAGTAAATTGATCGCCTTTGGTGACATCGTTCAAATGAGAATATTTCAAGTCTAGCTTTCAGGTACCTTGGAGATCGCGAATCAACGGGTAACTGAAATCATTTGAATAACTTAAGGAATTGGATTATCCTATTGCTTCTTAAAGGTTTCGTGTGATTTAGTCCGAAAGGCTCCTTGGTTTGAGTTCGCAAAGTGAGGTTGCAATCAAAGAAAAATTTTCGTCGATCTCTTCGAGACGAAGTTAACCCATGTTGCTTTTCGTGAAATCCTGTAAAGGGAAATGTTTCGAGTTTTGTGGCTGCGATCATTTGGATCCCGTGTTTTCCTAGGTAGACGGTTTGTTCCGAGCGAATTTGACCTGTTGAAGGATTTTATTGATTCTTGATTTGATCTTGTGGTTATTTGAATCATTTCTAACTTGTTGCTCTTCCCGCTCAAGAGATGTCGAGTTTCAATCGCAGTATCTTTCTTTCAGATCGGCGGTTATTTGCTAATCGCTTTTAGAGATGTGTTCCTCAATGTGAACTCAATTTCGCTTTTATTTCCCAAAGTCACCTTTATCGAAATATTCCTTATGGTTTCTTGCTAGCCGTGATGAGCAACGTCATGCGTGTGTTTAAACTTATCTTTGTTCGCTTCTTCCTTTTGAGAAAGGATCACAGTTCTGTGTTGTAAAGTGGTTGCAAAGTGTAAGTTTGACCACTGTTTATTGGTGGATGAGTAATCGTAGTGGTGATATTTTGCTACTAAGTTATCGGAGGAGTAGTAGAATGTGAATGATTTTGATCTGTATCCCTTGGAGGAAAATTGATTCACCGAGATGTTTGACTTGAAGTAAGTCCGAAAAGTGTTACTACCGATTAACACAGTATAGTGAAATTCGAACTTCAATTCGAGATTGAAAGGTTGGTGATTATCGGAGGTATGGAAACCTTGATTGAACTTATAGAGTAACGCAATTGGATAGCATTGCGAGATGGTGGGGGTGAATTCTGATGATGTCAATAAGTGAGTATGTTAGAATTGTGGGAATGTTAGAGATTTAATTCGATGATTTCACTATCGCTTATAAGAGCAATCTGTTGTAGAGGTTTTGGAAGTTAAATCTGGCTTTGCATCTGCTTATGCTAGACCTTTGGTCACCCACCGATTGTGTGTAGAGAGAGTGGAATAAATGAGTTTCCGAGCATGTTTATGGTAGAGCCCTTTTGAAGTAACACATTAGCATGTGTATTGACGATTCTGAGTTGTTCTTGAAAATTTGAGGTAATGTGATTGTGTGGTATCTATCCTGTGCCGCTTTGGGTGCCTTTAATCAAATTAATGTTGAATAGTAGAACGAGATGTCTAGAGTATTCAAGAATTCAATGGAGTCTCTCCACAATGGTGTGGATGATGTGTTTCATTTGAGCATAATTTGAGCATGTTCAATTAAAGGTTTAAGCTCATGTGGGATGCGATGAATTCAATTCCAAGGTTAGTAAGAAGTTTTAATCCTAAAGAGAAACCGAGGAAAATAATGTTTCTCGGTTAGTGAAGCGTTTTCTTAGTTCTCGTTTAAGTTTTTTTGTGTCAACCGGTGTTTTCCGCAATTTTGGGTTGGCACTATTGTGTCGTGTGTGATTTTTTCCGATTCGACGGAGTAAAAGAAGCATTTGGTTTGGGCGTTCGAGTGATTCTTCCTTTGATTGTCGTGGTGTTCATTTGTAAACCGCTTATTTAGAAAATGGATTTGTTTACTAGATGAATTGTCAAATTTGGAATTCAACCTTTTGGGGAGAGTTAACATTGCGTGGTCGCGATGAAGACTCTCTATTTATAGTTGGATTCTCTTGGTTTCAAAATTGCGAAATTAGGAAGTTGGCATATCGCATTGACCATCTCGGGTCCTTATGCGAAATGCGCGATCGTTTGGTGTGTTCGAGTGTTAGCGAGTAACCGAGCAATTCAAGCTTGGGATGTTGTTGTTAAACTCGATGCAGATTTTCTTTCGAGTAGATCGGTGTATAGATTCGAGGTCGAATCACATTAAGAGGGGTAGAATGTAATACTCGATTTATTATAAGGAAGAAAGCACTAAAAGAGAAATTAGACATAAGAAAATGAGGTTTCTGCAGTTTTTTCTGCACTGGCTTGTGCCTTGGCCGGGAGGCCCATGAGGGGCCGCCAGGTATAAAAGGAGGGAAAACCTAAAAAATCAGTAGCTACAGGTCTGCCATCACTTTCACGACGATCTTAGCAAAGGCCCATGTGGCTCTATCAAGATGAGGAGAAGAGGAGAAAAGGAGAGGAAGCCATTGGTGGCATCGCCCAAGAGAAGAAGCAAGGAGAAGAGGAGAAGAGGGTGAGGAGAAGAGAGGCCGTCTTCCCCAAGTACCGTTCAACGTCGTCCTACGGGTCTACAAGGGTAACAAGGACTCCCACTCGCTGTTTGATTTGTTGTAGATGCGAAATTGATCAATAGGTTCGAACCGGTTTGCTGTTCCAGTAGTTCCAGATTTGTCTAGAATGTTGCGCGGCCGGTTTCGACCTGTTAGAGGCCGATTTGGAGGTTCTCCACTTCTAGAGAATTGTAGCCGCGACTCTTAGCTTTCTATAGCCATCGAGATCACGTGATTCCACCTTACGGTTTAGGAGATATGGTTTTTTTAGTGCGCTCTTTTCTGTTTGTCTGACGAGAAGAAACTGTCGGTTTGTTCCTCGGTTTTGATCTATTTAGAGTCAGATTCAGAACTTCCACCCAACTAGGTTTTTGTAGACCTTTAAATTATCTTTCCAGGTTGATAAATATCACCTCATTTGGATCAGTATATTGAAAGTTACACAATTTTCATTGCTGCTGTTCTGAAAACTGGACAGATTCCTGTCGGTGTTTTCAGTGGTTGTTTAGTCCTCTGTTTTGGCCGAATCAGAGAATGCTGTCATCTAGAGTTTTGTAGCTTGGTCTGTTAAGAGTAGTTGGGCACTGGTTTCAGGTCTTTTGGAGTTACAAATAATTAATGGTGATTTTTCTAGTATCTCTGCCAGTTTAGCGGTAATCGGGCTGTTGGGTAAACTTGGTAAAATTGATCTCGTTGTTTGTGTGGGAGAGATAAAGGGGATGGAAGGGCTCTTGTAGTAATGTCATACCTTGTTATTCTTATTTCGATTATACATTTGTGTAGGCGGTGAGGCGGTGAGTGGAGGGGCATCTTCGTGTCCTATTACGTCACATCGTGGAAGGCAAGTACCCTATGCTGTTTGGTGATGTTTCCAATTGTTTGCTTGATGTCGGTATAAATTGTGAATGCCTTTTTCTATCCATCCTGATGTTTATTTCATTTCAAGAAGATGATTCTTGTGATTAAAGAATTAGCATTCATTTCAGTTGTTGCATTCCATTACATGCAACTAACTTGTGTGGCATTATTGATATATTATGTTGTGTGGGAATGCATACTCATACTTGTTTACACATGTTGTTGAATGACATGTGTCTTTTCCACTAATGTGTGTTATTCATTCATACCATGAGAAATCATCATATTCATTCATAAAATTCATTATGACCACGGAGTGGATTCTTTTAGTAAGTCCCATCAATTCCAAGATGGGCATTTGAAAGACCCATCAATTCCAAATGGGCATTTGAAAACCCACCATTCCAATGTGGGTAGTGTTGACCACCATTCCAATGTGGCAACTTGGACACCGTATGAAACGTTCTTCATACGGTGATTGGGTCCCCGTGCTTTCATGGCACGGGCTTAAGTGAACACCGACGGTGTATCACTCGCTATCTGGTATAAGTGTGATTAGTCCATTCCTTCAATGCATTCTTTCATTCCATCTATTCATGTATTCATTCCATTCAATCATATATGTGTTCCAAGATTTGTTCGTAATTCAACCGGATTGTGTTGTCCACTCTATGTTTGATTATTCTTGTATGTACTTGCTTTGAGTCTTCGACTCACCCTTGCTTTGTATGTTTTAATTAGGTATTTGAGGAGAAGACAAGATGATTTGGTGGGGTAGTTCGGCTGCTGCACTTCACTTTTATCCAACGAATAATTATTATTACCTTTCATCAAGCCAACTTGTTAAATAAATTTCAGTTCGTAATAATCCAACTTTGGTATTGCTTGACTGCTCGTGGTATTATAACTGCTTATCCATTCTTTTCCATGAATCGTGATCGTTTATTGTCACTCTTTAGAAATTGTTGTTGATTGAATCAGATAATCCAAATTTAATGCTATTCTTAGTAGTTTGATAGTTTTGCTTGACATCTTGGCTTCCGAATAGCGTGGTGTTACAGATTAGTATCGAGCGGGCTTTAGGTCCGTGGTTCATTCAAACATATTAAATTGACACACTGTGCACACTAGGAGGGGTTGGGTAAACTATTGCTTCCGCATTTCAATTGTGGTGACTCGATTAATGAGTCGTTGAATTGTTTTGTGCTATGATGTGTTAATCCATGATATGATGTGATAACCTCTATCTATGAAATTACTCTATGATTGTCATGAGATGATCCTATATATATATATATATATATTCATAATTGATTGCACTAGTTTTGCGTTTCGGTAGCGGACGTTGAGAAGTTGAGTTCGTGGTTGTTGCCCTGGGTTTTGCCAGGCTACACCACTGTTTGTGGTATGAAATTTGAGAAGTTCTTACCTCTGTTCCATAAGCTCTGTGTTGAGCATGAGCTCGTTGATGAACTTGTTGCCTTTCTAGAACTGGTATCTGGTTTCCTGGTTGTAGTTTCTGGCAGTTCGTGAATTTCTTTTGAATTTGGGGTTAATGAAATAGCAAGCTCCCGTAGGTTTCTGACCGTTCTTTGAACCAATTGGTGTTCTTTCGATTATTGTGAAATTTCTACTCCACGTGGGCATAGTTCCATTGCAAGATTTATCTTTTCACCAAAGACCTGTTTTACCCCTATTGGGGAAATTTAACTCATTCGTTCGTTTTGAATCTCGGTATTGGAAGCCTTCTTTTGCAAGTTCTTTATTAAGTGTGTATTGATCTTGCATATTTCTCTTGGTCGTTTTAGTAAGTCGTTCTCTTCCTTGATTTTCAATTTGAAAAATTCTTGTCCGGTGGTGATTGATGAATTTCTCTTGAGTTCATGATTTCTGGTAGACGAGTTTAAATAGGCCTTTAATGGTACTCCGAAAACATTATTGTTTTCGATCGTTGAATTGCTTTTATTACGAGTGATCTTTGTAAATTGGCAACATTGATATTTTCATGGTTGTTCCTTCTTTCTCATTGGAAAAGAGCGACCCATTTACTCGTTTGATAGTTTGCATAATGAGAATTCTTGTTACAAGTTCGTTAACACGAAAGCATTGGCTCAATGTATTCCTTTTGGAACCCTCTCGCTTGTTGAAATTTGATGCATCTCTTTTACAAGAAAATGCTAAAACCCATTTGTGGTGCTTTGTTGTGATTAAGTCGGGGGTGGTATTCAAATAAAATTATGGGCAACGGGTTTTTGTTGGTCCCTAGTTGTTGTTTTTTTTCAAAACAGTTTCTTGTCTTTCTGACTGCTAAGTTCTCTTTGCTACTTGTAAACGTTATGATTGACAAGATCATTCTTTTTGTAAGAGTCCTATCTCTCTTGTTGTTTAAGGGGACCTGGTTAACCGTTTGGAATTTTGATAACGGGAATTATCTTCTACTAAGTTTATTGAAGAAATTTCGACTCAGTTCAATTCTTTTGGAGTAGTTGGAGTGTTGGAGTTTATAACCTCCCTTTGAAAAGGAAAAGTGTTGAGACCTCTTTCTAATGTTTTGTGGTGTTGTGTGAGAGGTTTGTCTCAGCTTTGTGGCATTCGTACTAGGTTCCTTTTCGAGAACAAGTTGTTATTACAATTCCATTTGATGCTGAAAATTTCTATAACCCGATTTGTCATGTTTCCTTTAGAAGGTTTATTGATATGATCAGTAATGTGAGAATAAGGTTGATTCTTTTATAGAGAAAGAAGTTTGACCACCTTTCTTGATGTTTCCAAAATGATTCAATTTCGAGTTTTGTGTTCATGACCTACTGGAGGTCCAAGTTTATTATGATAAACGAAGTTTGCCGCGTAAAACGATTTGTTGCAAAGTTATAATGGTTCTTCAGTGATGCGAGCGTTTTGATCTTGAATGCTCGTTGTTCTTATCTGTAAAGATCCGATATTCTCTTCTTACGAGGCTTATGTTTTCAATTGTGGACTCCACCTATGTTCAATGAGTTCATTGCCTAATTGGTTTTCCCCTTGGTTCTGTGTTCATTGCGAGTGGTAAGTGATTTCCCAGTTGGTGAAAAGCGTTTTAATGTGCCTCTTCTTTTGAGATGTATTCAACCCATTCTTTTCGCGTTGGTCTTTCGAAATGTTTTCTAAATGTGGTTGTGAGCTTGATGTTATTACTTGTAGTAAATTGATCGCCTTTGGTGACATCGTTCAAATGAGAATATTTCAAGTCTAGCTTTCGGTACCTTGAGATCGCGAATCAACTGTAATCAAATCATTTGAATAACTTAAGGAATTGGATTATCCTATTGCTTCTTAAAGGTTTCGTGTGATTTAGTCCGAAAGGCTCCTTGGTTTGAGTTCGCAAAGTGAGGTTGCAATCAAAGAAAATTTTCGTCGATCTCTTGAGACGGTTAACCCATGTTGCTTTTCGTGAAATCTCGTAAAGGAAATGTTTGAGTTTTGTGGTCGCGATCATTTGGATCCGTGTTTTCCTGTAGACGGTTTGTTCCGAGCGAATTTGACTGTTGAAGGATTTTATTGATTCTTGATTTGATCTTGTGGTTATTTGAATCATTTCTAACTTGTTGCTCTTCCCGCTCAAGAGATGTCGAGTTTCAATCGCAGTATCTTTCTTTCGTATCGGCGGTTATTTGCTAATCGCTTTTAGGGATGTGTTCCCTCAACTGTGAACTCAATTTCCGTTTTTTTTCCCAAAGTCACCTTTATCAGAATATTCCTTACGGTTTCTTGCTAGCCGTGATGAGCAACGTCTGTCTGTGTGTTTAAACTTATCTTTGTTCGCTTCTTCCTTTTGAGAAAGGATCACAGTTCTGTGTTGTAAAGTGGTTGCAAAGTGTAAGTTTGACCACTGTTTATTGGTGGATGAGTAATCGTAGTGGTGATATTTTGCTACTAAGTTATCGGAGGAGTAGTAGAATGTGAATGATTTTGATCTGTATCCCTTGGAGGGAAAATTGATTCACATGAGATGTTTGACTTCGAAGTAAGTCTGAAAAGTGTTACGGCTGATTAACACCTGGTATAGTGAAATTCAGAACTTCAATTCAGGATTGAAAGGTTGGTGATTATCGGAGGTATGGAAACCTTGATTGAACTTATAGAGTAACGCAATTGGATAGCATTGCGAGATGGTGGGGGTGAATTCTGATGATGCCAATAAGTGAGTATGTTAGAATTGTGGGAATGTTAGAGATTTAATTCGATGATTTCACTATCAGTTATAAGAGCAATCTGTTGTAGAGGTTTTGGAAGTTAAATCTGGGCTTTGCATCTGTTTATGCTAGACCTTTGGTCACCCACTGATTGTGTGTAGAGAGAGTGGAATAAATGAGTTTCCCGAGCATGTTTATGGTAGAGCCCTTTTGAAGTAACACATTAGCATGTGTATTGACGATTCTGAGTTGTTCTTGAAAATTTGAGGTAATGTGATTGTGTGGTATCTATCCTGTGCCGCTTTGGGTGCCTTTAATCAAATTAATGTTGAATAGTAGAACGAGATGTCTAGAGTATTCGAAGAATTCAATGGAGTCTCTCCACAATGGTGTGGATGATGTGTTTCAGTTTGAGCATAATTTGAGCATGTTCAATTAAAAGGTTTAAGCTCATGTGGGATGCGATGAATTCGAATTCCAAGGTTAGTAAGAAGTTTTAATCCTAAAAGAGAAACTGAGGAAAATAATGTTTCCTCGGTTAGTGAAGCGTTTTCTTAGTTCTCGTTTAAGTTTTTTTTGTTGTCAACCGGTGTTTTCCGCAATTTTGGGTTGGCACTATTGTGTCGTGTGTGATTTTTTCCAGTTCAGACGGAGTAAAAGAAGCATTTGGTTTGGGCGTTCGAGTGATTCTTCCTTTGATTGTCGTGGTGTTCATTTGTAAACTGCTTATTTAGAAAATGGATTTGTTTACTAGATGAATTGTCAAATTTGGAATTCAACCTTTTGGGGGAGAGTTAACATTGCGTGGTCGCGATGAAGACTCTCTATTTATAGTTGGATTCTCTTGGTTTCCGAAAATTGCAGAAATTAGGAAGTTGGCATATCGCATTGACCATCTCGGGTCCTTATGCGAAGTACGCATCGTTTGGTGTGTTCGAGTGTTAAGCGAGTAACCGAGCAATTCCAAGCTTGGGATGTTGTTGTTAAACTCCAGTCGCAGTTTTCTTTCGAGTAGATCGGTGTATAGATTCGAGGTCGAATCCTGTTAAGAGGGGTAGAATGTAATACTCTGATTTATTATAAGGAAGAAAGCACTAAAAAGAGAAATTAGACATAAGAAAAATGAGGTTTCTGCAGTTTTTTCGGCAGCCTGGGCTTCAGGCCTTGGCCCAGGAGGCCCATGAGGGGCCGGCCAGGTATAAAAGGAGGGGAAAACCCTAAAAAAACTGTAGCTACAGTGCGCCGTCACTGTTCACGATCTTCATGCTTGATGCCCATGTGGCTCTATCAAGATGAGGAGAAGAGGAGAAAAGGAGAGGAAGCCATTGGTGGCATCGCCCAAGAGAAGAAGCAAGGAGAAGAGGAGAAGAGGGTGAGGAGAAGAGAGGCCGTCTTCCCCAAGTACCGTTCAACGTCGTCCTACGGGTCTACAAGGGTAACAAGGACTCCCACTCGCTGTTTGATTTGTTGTAGATGCGAAATTGATCAATAGGTTCGAACCGGTTTGCTGTTCCAGTGGTTCCAGATTTGTCTAGAATGTTGCGCGGACGGTTTCGACCTGTTAGAGGCCGATTTGGAGGTTCTCCACTTCTAGAGAATTGTAGCCGCGACTCTTAGCTTTCTATAGCCATCGAGATCACGTGATTCCACCTTACGGTTTAGGAGATATGGTTTTTTTAGTGCGCTATGTTCTGTTTGTCTGACGAGAAGAAACTGTCGGTTTGTTCCTCGGTTTTGATCTATTTAGAGTCAGATTCAGAACTTCCACCCAACTAGGTTTTTGTAGACCTTTAAATTATATTTCCAGGTTGATAAATATCACCTCATTTGGATCAGTAGATTGAAAGTTACACAATTTTCATTGCTGCTGTTCTGAAAACTGGACAGATTCCTGTCGGTGTTTTCACTGGTTGTTTAGTCCTCTGTTTTGGCCGAATCAGAGAATGCTGTCAACTAGAGTTTTGTAGATTGGTCTGTTAAGAGTAGTTGGGCACTGGTTTCAGGTCTTTTGGAGTTACAAATAATTAATGGTGATTTTTCTAGTATCTCTGCCAGTTTAGCGTAATCGGGTCATTGGGTAAACTTGGTAAAATTGATCTCGTTGTTTGTGTGGGAGAGATAAAGGGGATGGAAGGGCTCTTGTAGCAATGTCATACCTTGTTATTCTTATTTCGATTATACATTTGTGTAGGCGGTGAGTCGGTGAGTGGAGGGGCATCTTCGTGTCCTATTACGTCACATCGTGGAAGGCAAGTACCCTATGCTGTTTGGTGATGTTTCCAATTGTTTGCTTGATGTCGGTATAAATTGTGAATGCCTTTTTCTATCCATCCTGATGTTTATTTCATTTCAAGAAGATGATTCTTGTGATTAAAGAATTAGCATTCATTTCAGTTGTTGCATTCCATTACATGCAACTAACTTGTGTGGCATTATTGATATATTATGTTGTGTGGGAATGCATACTCATACTTGTTTACACATGTTGTTGAATGACATGTGTCTTTTCCACTAATGTGTGTTATTCATTCATACCATGAGAAATCATCATATTCATTCATAAAATTCATTATGACCACGGGAGTGGATTCTTTTGGTAAGTCCCATCAATTCCAGTATGGGCATTTGAAAGACCCATCAATTCCAGCATGGGCATTTGAAAACCCACCATTCCAATGTGGGTAGTGTTGACCACCATTCCAATGTGGCAACTTGGACACCCGTGTGAAACGTTCTTCATACGGTGATTGAGTCCCGTACTTTGCAATGCGGGCTTAAGTGAACACCGACGGTGTATCACTCGCTATACCGTATAAGTCGTGATTAGTCCATTCCTTCAATGCATTCTTTCATTCCATCTATTCATGTATTCATTCCATTCAATCATATATGTGTTCCAAGATTTGTTCGTAATTCAACTGGATTGTGTTGTCCACTCTATGTTTGATTATTATTGTATGTACTTGCTGAGTCTTCGACTCACCCTTGCTTTGTATGTTTTAATTAGGTATTTGAGGAGAAGACAAGATGATTTGGTGGGGTAGTTCGACTGCTGCACTTCACTTTATCCAACGAATAATTATTATTACCTTTCATCAAGCCAACTTGTTAAATAAATTTCAGTTCGTAATAATCCAACTTTGGTATTGCTTGGCTGTTCGTGGTATTATAACTGTTTATCCATTCTTTTCCATGAATCTGGTGATCGTTTATTGTCACTCTTTAGAAATTATTGTTGATTGAATCTGTATAATCCAGCTTTAATGCTATTCTTAGTAGTTTGATAGTTTTGCTTGACATCTTGGCTTTCGAATAGCCAGGGTGTTACAAAAGGAGGCGGCGATCCCAATGGCGCAGCTTTGGCGGCACGAGGGGCTTCCATGGCGAAGAACAGCGGTGAACACTCGGCGCCGGACTTGAAGAAGAAGGCCACAGGCGGCGGCTCTTGGCGGCGCACAGAGGCGTCCCGGTGGAGGTGAAGCTAGGGCATGGCAGCGGTGGCGCGGGGCGAAGCACGTGCACATGAGGCAGTGCTATTTATAGCATCTCGACGTGCGTGTGGGAGGCAGACTCCCAAGCGGAGGCACGACAGTTCCTTGGGCGCGCACGGGAGTAGCAGCGACCGCGCGAGAAGGCAGTGGCTCAGGCTGACAAGTGGGCCATGCGTGGCATTAGGGTTTGGCGGCGGGGCTGAGTTGGTGGCGCAGCGGGATGGGCCGGAGGGAGGAAGGCTGGGCCAGACAGAGGAGAGAGGCGAAGTGGACCGAGCCGAATTCGGCCCACGAAAGAAAAAGGGATTAAATTTAAATTTCACATTTAAGAAATGGATATAAGTTCAAAAGAGGTCAATTAAATAGCAAATAAATTCAGAAAAATCCAAGAAAATACACAAAAATTACTTAAAGCACAAGGAAAATGCATAAAAATTCTTAAAATTAATGTTTGGATTAGTCAAATTAAATATTTTGAATTTAGGAAATTCCAATTAAGCTTTATTAATCATATAAAATTAGTGAAATTTTCCAGGGACGTAAACCACTCAAAAGATTTTTTAAAAGCTAATTTTTTGGGATGTTACAGTTCTGAAATTGACTTGTACGACCTGCAAAAATACCTCCAGAGCTGCTCCGTTGCCTATTATGACGTCTCTGCACTTCCCATTCAGCCTTACAATCAAAGTGAAACAAACGAGTGATATAATTGTAATCCTTATAATCAAGTATATCATGTATCTCACGGTTCAACCCACCTAAAAATCTAGCCATTTTAGCAGCTTCGGTTTCCTCTATACCACAACGCAAAGCAAACCAGTTTGTAATTCTTGATAGTATTCCTCAACAGTTTTACTACCTTGATTCAAATGGGTCAATTTATTTAACAAGTCACGGACATAGTACGAGGGAACAAAACGATGACGCATAGCTCTTTTGAAAGCCTCCCAGATGGCACATACGTTATTAGGATTAGTATCACAATATTCGCTCCACCATACACAAGCAAAGTCTGTAAACTCACTAGCAGCAACTCTAACCCTCCTATTCTCAAGGAAATCATGGCAATTAAATTTTTATTCTACTTCTACATCCCAAGTGAGATAAACATCAGGATCATATTTACCACCGAATATAGGCATAGTAAATTTAATCTTAGAAAAAGCATCATCATGGTCACGTACCTCCCGTGGTGGTGGATCACGTCCACATAACTTGCCTATTAAAACGACGTCGACGGTGATCACGATTGTTGTTGAAGTTGTGGTACATGTCCTCGGTATCAGCAAAATTGTTCTCATCATCTTCTTCTTCATCATCCACAGCCGATGAGGAAACGTTGTTGGCTATGAAAGCTTGGTGGCAATGGCCGAAAGCGTCGGTAGTAGCGGGAGTAGCACGAAGGGTGCCGCAGGCAGGGGTGGAGGGGTTTGGCCTAGCCCCTCCAAACATGCCAAGATGGCGTCAAGCTTCACGTTCAACTCAGCTTGGCCAGCTTCTACTCCATCGAGTCTTGTAGTAGTCTCATCATGAGTGTTCTCCAGTTGCTCACAACGTTCATTGACCATCTTTGCAAAGTGTTGTCGCAGCCCTCTTGTATGTGGGGATCCCCTCTTCTTCGATTCTTTGTACACCTAACATGGCAATAGCAAACAAAAAACGAAGGTGAAAGTAACAAGTCCCTAATACTACTAATATGTGGGGCTTAAAATCACTAAGTCACTCAAACTTCACTAAATCTCTTACCCAATTCTTACCAAGCACCAGGTGGTGATCAGCACACCGGTGTCGGCGTCAAACTAGTCGTCGAAGATTGAGCGGAGCGATTGCAAGTGAAGGTAGCCTGCATGGGTGTAGTAATGCTGTGGAGCTACGCAGGTTTAAGTATGGTAGCAAAGAGTAGCAATAATCAAATTAGATAATGCAAGCTAAAAATCGTTCAACGCCGGTTAGTGCTAGTCCTAGACTAGACCGCACTAGAGACGGAGCCTAGAACACAAACGAAATCACGGCGCAGCAGAGAACTAGAGAACGTCGCACACGAGTTCGGAAGCTCGAAATAGGATATTGTCTTCACGGAGAACCTTAGAATCACTTGTAAAAGGGCTCTATCTATTTTGAACGAATTCTGAGAAACTTGATTTTTTTCGGGCTTGCGGGCCCGTTTTGAGGCCCTAAATGACGTTTTTTGGGGTCGATATTTCCGCGCGTGTGCCCGGGGGCGTACGCGTATGATTAAATCTCTGGATCGCCCAGTCTTGTCTTTTTTCACTGTATCTTCTTGTTTCCTTTCCAACAGATCAAGAAACACCCCAATCGGAGATCGTAGGCAAAAGTTTTCCTTTTTTTACTACGAAATCACTTCAAATTGCCCCTTTTCTAACTGTCTCTAAATTGGGCAGGGTTTCCTTGCTGGATGAGTCTGAAAACGTGTCCTGCCCTGGCTCTGTCCGAGAACAACTAGGGCAATACCTTCCTAGATGGTGTGTTCGATTCCTTGCTGAAGTCGGTGTCCTTCTCCTCCTTTTGTCCCCTTACCGTGGTAGATCTAACCCAACCACAACGGAGAGACCAATCGTAAGCAGAACTCAAAACTCTAAAGGAACTAGACACTAAGACCAGCAAAGAACGCGACGATGCAATCGAAAGTTCAACAATGCAATGCAATGAAAAGAAAAATTGCGAGGCTAAGACTGGTTTGGACAAGATGATCTACTACTTTTTTTTTTGTTTTTTTATGTGCTGTAGGTAAAGAAAAACAATCTAATCTATGCTAAACTAAAAATTCCTCACCGATCAACCCAAAGTTCTGATACCAAATAATGGGACTGTTGTTCTGATCTTTCGGCAAGGATGATACAACTTGATTGGTGGAAGCTAACCCTCACATTTCAGGCTACAATTGTGCGACGACCATTGCACCTGCAATTGCTGAACCAACTTCACGTTCGTTATCAACCTTGCCGACGGCGAGATCGACCTGACCACGAAGGCCTTTACCTGCAAGCAATCAAGAATCAAGCAAGAAAAATAGATGACGCAACGATCTTGCTGAATAGGAATTGAGGAACAAGGATAGATGTATTGAATAATTTGGGGTTCTGATGACAGCATCTGGTTAAACTAGCTGTACAAGCAAACGATGGTGTTTCTAGCTTAAGTTGAAATCAATCTAACAAAACCCAAGGAACTACGGGGGGTGGCAGCCACTATGTATAGGAGAAGGGAGGCGGCCATGAGTACTGTTCACACATGAACAATACCGTGTGAACGGTACCGAAAGCCTAGCCATATGGGCCAAACTGCCAAACCAGCCCATTTATTACAAAGCCCATGGGCCAACAATTGGTGACGTGGCACCATAGCATGTAGACGCAGCCTCAAATATTGCTAAGTGTTGGCCCAAGCCTCAATATATAAATATACATTCCTCGCATGATAATCTCCATGCTTGGTGCTGCCATCATCTCCATTTAGCTTGCCTCCCGATCCTTGATTCCTAAGTAAAATAATATCACTTGCTTTAGGCAGCATCGTGGAGTTCATAGAATATGGATGCACTTCAAAGAACGAAGTCACCTGATAATTTAGTTGGCGAGCAAATGCTCTGGTAATTGGTCATTGCACATTAGAAGCAGTAGGGATGGTTGTATCAGTGAAATGGATGTTTGCATCACCGTCGTTTCCGAGGTATGCCTCCATTCTACTCCCTCTATTCTCTCTACTCTCTCTGCCCCTTCCCTCCCTTGCTCTTTGATCGATTGGTGGATGATAATGCTACTGTGGTCTGTGCTTTCTGTGCATGGTTTGGTTCATAAGGTGGGATTCGGATTGGGCAAAAATAAGAATGAGGGCAAGGATGGTGGGTTACCGCGGTTGGCTTGGGCGGTTTTGGAAAAAGGCAGTGCGGGTTGGTGATGATGGCTGTGGTGATGGTGCTATCCAGTGCTCCCATCGGTCACTTCGGGTCCTCCTTGCCCTTGTCGTTTTGGCGTGGCCCTTGGTGGTCGTTGATGATTCTAGGTCGTCTCTTGTCTTCCCTGGTCCATCAGTCTTCCCCTTCCCCTCCTTTACTACTTCTCTGTATTTGGTTTTGGGAGTGGCAATGGTGGTGTGAGGCTTGGCTTGCTTTGCTTTGCACTGGTTGGCAGTGGGGCTCTCGATTGGCAGTGGGGGATCTTGGTTGTGGCTGCTGTTTTGAGGGACTCAAAGTGTGGCTTAGCTTTGCTCTGGTGGATGCTCTTTAGTTGTGACTGAATGAGAGGGATTGTGAGGCTTTGACTTTGGGAGAAAGGGCTTAAGGCAGAGAGGATTTGGATGCCCTCTTTCTCTTGTCCTGTGCATGTCGACTTTGCCCCTCCCTTATCCCCTTGGCTCTCATGGTTGGCTGTTGGCTCATGGACCTTTGGTCCAATGGATGTCGCTGATACTATGCTTCTGATTTTCTGCGGTTTGAGGTAAGTCGGTATAACGTGGGTGTCGGATTTTATATTACTATCGGGTGATGAAATCCACCGAAGTGAAATGGTGCCGACTGACCATGGTCGGTCTGGGAACCTCGAGGATCTTCATACGATCTGATGGTAATCCTTCTTTACTCTAATTCTAATTTATCGTTTTTGGTTTGCTTTTGATCTTTTGGATTTTGCTAACCAAATGAATGGAAGACTGGTTGGGCTTTGGGTTGACAAGGAAGGCTCTACTTACGGGCGATTCAAGGAAAGGGATGCAAGGGGTTCGATGATAAAGTATGCCAGGATTTAGTTTGTAGTTTAAATAAACATTGTAATTCTTATTTTGTCATGTTGTAATTAATTCAGTTATTGTAATAGTGCTTCACTTACGCTTGCAATGAATTCTCGTATGCTGATCTGATGTATAAAATTATTGTAATTTAATTCCGAGTTTGTATTTAATATTTTACCTTTGATTGTAAAGGGTTCTTGTAATTGACTTACTGTTTGCAACGATGCTGTAATTTTGATTGAGATGTCTTGTTGTACACACTTGATGACGTAAACTGATATTAAATCGTTTTGTGATATGTTCACTATTAGTATGTGATTACTACTTATCACTGCTTGGATGAATTTAATTTGCTACTTATTATCGATTAACGTTGTTTAGATTAGTTCTAGGGTTCTCACACTATAGCCCAAAATAGAAAAATAGAAAAAACAACAACGACCCAACACCAAGCACAAGTCTTGGCCGCACCCTCCAACAACAACATAACTCAGCAAAATATGAAACCTAAAGCTAAAATAGTTATATTTTACTAGTTTTCACGTCCTCAACTGCCTCTAATATTTATAATTTGTTGTTTAATTCATGACATTATGTTTGCCTTATATCGCCTATTTCCTCGTATGAAATCATTAATTTCTATATTTTTTGTATTTTATTATATATATATATATACGCGTATTGTCGTATCAGTGTTTTTAGGGAGGGGGTTGACATCTCACGATATCGATGTATTGATCTCGGCATATCTAAACAATCTAGCTCGGAAGTACGGACATACATCCTAACAATCCTGGGTCCGCACTGTGCATTCAACCCTTTTGCCTATGAAACTTCAATTCAAGGTGCATTATTTTTTTTGCCGGGACTGAGTTAGCAATCATAATTCGCAACACAACTTGACAGTTCCTGAGTAGATATGATCAAAACTAGGACAAATCTAGGGCAGAATCTTGAGGTGTGAACCTAGACGTCAGGCTGTGGCCGTCGGCTCCGGCATTCTTCGCTGGCGGCCGAGCCCACGGTGCCGGCCGGCGTAGTGCAGCACTGGGCTCGATCGCTGGCTGCAGGTGGCACGACGGGGCTTGCAGGCCGGCCGGCATCGTTGAAATCACGAGGATTGAGGAGTCGGGTGGTGCAAAACACGGGGACATGGCACGCATGTGTGATGTGTGGACTTGAAGGGTTTGGTTCTATGATTCTGGCTTTGTTCCTTCCTTCTCGTCTTCCTCCTTTCGTTTTCTTTGCGGCGACCGCAGGGGAATTATTGATGCTGTACCAATGGTGCTCGTAGTGTATGTCGCACTGCCAATCATTGATTCTATCATGCTAGCATCGCATGCAGAAAGCTGTGAGCAATGTGTGCAATTTCGTCGGCAGTGGTTTGGTAAAGGTTGGTGTCCATGGCAATTGCTGCAGCTCTTCGATCCAGTTCCATCTTCTACCAATGCACTCTTGAAATATAACTTCAGGGGACTTTCAGGCACGCCTCACCGGCGCTCGCCGGCCGAATGACCACGTATATACTCCTGTAGTGGGCACGAGCTCGCGCGCACGGGACACCGCGGAATCGATCTCCGGCCAGCAATGCCCAGCATGACAGCGACCACTCCGGGCAGCTTCGGCGTGCTGTGCGCCTGTGGCCAAACCCCTACATGCGAACGCAGGCGCACGCTGCCCTGCACGTACATTCGCCCAAGATCGCTCACATGTACGGTTCGGCAAGACGCTGCGTCGCCGCATGATTGGGAGCTCCTGTTCACTTCCTTGGTCCTTCCATCCTTTGGTTTACAGGGACCGGCCCTTGCCCGTCGTCCGACGTACCTACTTACTTAAGCTGTCAGGAAAATACGGGTTTTTTCTTGAATGAAAACTGTAGGAAAGGGTCAAACTGTACCTATTTATATTATATTTGAAGAGATACGGGTAGGCTACACTAGTTAGTAATTCAAAAATTCTACCATATAAATCAAAAAACTACGCAAGTAAGAGATCAAAGAGTTGGAGCAGCCTGACCCAACGTCGAGCGTGCCGATGTAGTAGTCGTAGTCGATTGATTAACGTCCTCGAAACCAATCTTCTCTTCCAGCAACCTATCACTTTCCTTGCGAAGGCCGCGATCGTCCTCGTTCAGCATAGCAGCAACCGCATCAGCGCAAATACTGTATTCACACGTTCGGGAATGGAACACCGCGGGTGGTGTGCTAACACCAATTCGCACGATACAACCTTTGAGAAAATGATGCCTAGGATTTCAGTGGAGCAACTCACGTCATACATCTCAATAGTCTCATGCATCCCCTTATAAAGATCTCATGACGGATCCTACCCGAACTCGTTTGTTCCAATCCGTTAAGTGTGTGACCCTGTAGGTTCATGCATAATCGGTTGCGACTCAGAAACTCTTTTCCGACCACGAGTCGTTAGCGGTTCCTAGCAAGACATAACAATTCCTAAATACACATAAATTATCGGACAAACCTCAATGCAATATGATCTATGACCAGGTTCTTATCACTTATGATCAGCTCGTATCTCTATACGTCAGTTCATATTTAGTCACGACCAGTTCGTAACTCCTTACGGCCAGTTTTTGACCAGTTAGTGATTATATTCGGCCAGTCTACGACCAGTCCGTATCTGGTCGAACTGGACGACCTACTTGTGTATTTTTCCTTTACCTCACGATATCTAATTGAACTCTAGGTGAGATAATTTATCATCCATTGACTGTTTAATACTTTCTCAATCAAGTGACGCCATGCACTTTATTTATTCGACCACACTAAGGGGCTTAGAGATATCTCTCATGTTAGGTTAGGAGTGACAAATCTCATATCCGACCAATCACATTCCTCCGCATGGTTCATAGCATACCCAAAAGCTAGCTTTATAACTACTCAGTTACGGAGTAGCGTTTGTCAGCTCTTAAGTATACTATTGTACATGTAAAAAACCATGTTGATCTCAGGTCTAAGTATTATACATCATCATTGCTTGAGACCAACAGATGACACATAAAATCATAACAATCTCAATAGTGTCTCAAGGTGGGTCAAACCAACACCATGTTCTCTAACATGTATTCATCTTATTGATTCGATAACCCTATATCTATGACCGGTAAAACATAGTCATCAATCAATACATGTGCGAGTCGATAAGTCACTAGTGTTTCGACCAGTGACATCCGACCAGGGATACATTTAGAATGACATCATATAAATTAAAGTGCTTCACCAACAAGTCACATACTTGTTAATCTTTATAAATAATAATTCATTCAAAGAATATAATAATTATTATTATATAACTCATAAACATAGATGTAATACAATTATCTCTATGATTATCTCTAGGACATATCACCAATAGTCTCTTACTTGCACTGGAGTCAATTATACATGTATCTAATACACATAGCTCTTGTGTACACCACATGCTTAGATTACAGGAGAGGCTTTGTCAATGGACCATCAATATTCAAATCTATGTGCACTTTGCATATCTTCACATCACATCTTTCAACAATCTCACGAATAATGTGATGTCGTCAAAGTTTGTGTTTGGACTTTTGATGCGATCTAGACTTCTTAGCTTGTACAATGGCTCCACTATTATCACAGTAGAGATCCATTGGACTGGAAGCACTAGAAACCACACCCAGTTCATTAATGAACTTCCTAATCCACACGGCTTCTTTTGCAGCTTCGGAAGCCGCAATTGTTCCTTGCTTGTAACGTTTCCAACTCACTGCTTCTCTAGTAAGACAAAACACAAACCAAGACTGCGATCTGAAATTATCCTTGTCGGTTTGTAAGCTAGCATCGGTGTAACCATTTACGATCAGCTCTTTCTCACCACCATAGACAGGGAATGCATCCTTAGTCCTTTTTAAGTACTTTAGGATATTCTTGATTGCTATCCAGTAATCTTCACCTGGATTTGACTGATATTTGCTTGTAACATTTAGAGCATACAACACAACTAGGCGTGTACAAAGCATGACATACATGATAGATCCAATAACCGAAGCATAAGGAATCCTACTCATTTTGTCTCGCTCATCAGGTATCGAAGGGCACTGACTCTTACTAAGACTAATTCCATGTGACATGGGTAAGAAACCTCTTTTGAAATCTTGCATGTTGAACCGCTTCAACACTTTGTCAATGTACATATCTTGCCTTAATCTAATTAGCCTTTTATATCTATCTCTATAGATCCTTATGCCCAAACTATATGCTGCATCTCCTAAATCATTCATAGAGAAACTATTTTTAATGAAGTTTTAACATATTCAAGCATGAGAATATCATTTCCAACTAGTAATATGTCATCCACATATAAGATCAGAAAAACTAGTTTGCTCCTACTAACCTTTTTGTAAACACAAGGTCCTTCTTTATTCTTGACGAAGTCAAACCCTTTAACCACTTCATCAAAACGAATATTCCAACTCTGAGATGATTGCTATCCATAGATGGATTTCTGAAGCTAGCATATATTTCTAGCTTCCTGTGGATCGACAAAACCCTCAAATTGTGTCATGTACACATCCTAACTTAGGTTTTCATTTAGAAAAACTGTTTTAACATCCACTTACCATATCTCATAATCGAAATATGCTGCAATAGCTAGAATAGTCCGAATAGACTTTAGCATGGTGACGGGTGAGAATGTTTCATCATAATCAACTCATTGAATTTGTTTGAAACCCTTTGCCACCAATTATGCCTTATGAATGTGAATATTTTCATCCATATCTATCTTTTTCTTAAAAACTCATTTACACTCAATAACTTTAACACCATCAGGTGGATCAAGTTCCAAACTTGATTGTCATACATGGATTTTATCTCAGATCTGATGGCTTCAAGCCTTGACTTAGAGTCTGGGTTCATCATCGCTTCCTTATAATCCTTATGTTAGTAATATACAGATTCAACCTCTTCAAACCGCATTTGACTATAAGGTTAATAATATGACAAACGCATCGCTGATGTAGCAAGAAGGAATCGACGTATGTACTCAAAAATAGAGTAAGAATATCCATGGTCCTGAAGTTCGAAGCGACATTGTCTAAAGTAATTGAGAATATTTTGTTTGTAATACTAAAGTCTTCCACGACTTTGATAATACAGTCTGCTATACTTTCACTCATGTGTGCTACATTAATTAATTTAAAACCTATAATTATTTTCTCCATTACCCAGTCGTCATTAACATAAAGAGCAACTACATTAGGATAATCCTCACTAACTCGACCACTCCATATGTCCGAGGTCGGGGCCACCGAAAATGTGCACATACTAAATAGTTTATTTTATTACGATATTCATTGTAGTATTTTACTATATCCCTAGTTGTTGTTTGTCAAGAAACGACAGAAAATCTAGAATTATGCGCAGTCCTAATGTAATTTTGAAAAACAGTACACTCCTCAAAGTCTAATGATAAATCCTCATAAGAAATTAAACGACAGACATATTGATAGGCTAACTAAGGATTATAGTCCAAGCTACATATCGTACGGTCAGGGTTGTACTGCAGTTGCATCTGCCTCATCACCAATCTTTACTTACCTTACATCTTGTAGCATGTCTAAGCAAGTGCCTCGTTCCACCTGTAGACCTCACAGATAATTCATTAAATTTTACAAATAGCATATAGTACATGATTTCCATGTGCGTCTGGCTTGACTATCCTTTTGAAATTATCCCACACTCCCAATGTAAACGACCTCGACCTCTTTTGCTCCGATGGTGACCGACGAAGATGCTGTCGTGGAGCCTGATGACAGAACTGTGCCTTGCCTTTCCGGTAACAACTTTGGTTGGTTTGAGACAGCCGCAGTAGTCTTTATGGATGCAACTTCCTCCGGTGAAAGTTCGTAATCACCAAGCGCAAAGCTATCGTAACTGTCCATAACGAAAAATTGCAAAATCGAAACTAACACTATTATTACTTTCATCTTAGTATAACAAACACTAACAACAAAAGTATGCAAAATATATAATTATACCTCTTTTGCTAACTTGCAGGCGAAAATTGATTTTTAAAAAAATTTAGCAAAGTTTTTTTAAAATTTTTGCCAAATTATCTCACAACGAATTTAAATTTGCACACCAGAATTTGAAAGAGAGGCTGAGGAATAGATGAGTGCTGAATGAGGAAGCTACTTTGAATGTGCGGCACAGCGATAGTGCGCCCGAGTGCGGCACACTACAGTGTCAACTGTCGTATGCCCCTTCGCCCAAGGCCGTCGCCCTCCACGCCAGCGCCGCCCCCTCCCGGCCTCCTTCCTCGACGTCGGCGCAGCCCCCCCCCCTCCTCCACCTCATCTCCTCTCCTCTCCTCCTCCCGGCTCCCTCCTTCCCAAGCCGACCTTGCCGCCTTCTCCTCCCTTCATGCCGGTGCCGCCCCCTCCTCCTCCACCTTCTCTCATCCTCCCGGCTCCCTCCTTCCCGAACCGGCCTTGCCGCCTTCTCCTCCTTCCACACCGGTGCCGCCCCCTCCTCCTCCACCACCTCCTCTCATCTCCTCCTCCTCCCGACTCCCTCCTCCTTGAGTCAGCCCCGCCGCCTTCTCCACCCTCCAAGCCGGCGTCGCCTCCCCCTGACTCCATCCCTCCTGTAGCGGCTCTCCGCTCCTCCTCCCTCCCTCGCCGTCGGCTAGCCGCCATTCCTCCCTCCCCCTGACGCTCCATGCGGCCTGCCTGGCTCAGCCTCTCTCCACGCGGGCCAAATGGGTCGTACCGAACTCATGGCATGCCTAACACTATTTGTACCAGGCCGGGCTGACCCACCATGCTAGGGTAGCGGCCTAAACACGACACGGACCTTCGTGTCGGGCTAGCACAGCCCATGAACAGTGTGGACCGTGTTGTGCTTGGGTTGAACCAATAGTGTCGTGCCTCGTGCCGGCACGGCCCATCTGGCAACCTCTACTTGCGCCTTACGGGAAGAACAAATTAGCGAGGGCGCAAAAGGAAGGACCTTGTGAGTTTGGCCTAGGCCCTACCGTGAGCAGATGTGAAAAATGGAGAAGTCGGGAAAGTGCTCTCCGAGGTATCTCGGCCGAGATGGTCTGGCTCGTGCGAGACAGGCGGCATCGGAGCCCATTTAGAGAAGACGAGCAGGCACCACCGCACCAGACCAGCGCCTACAGCTAGGATTGGAAACGAGCTGGCTCGAGCCACCAGGCTCGCTCAAGCTCGTTTCACCAATAGGATCGGCTCGGCTCGTCTTGTTTCGGGCATAAGCCAGGAGGACGGCTCGGCTCGGCTCGAAAGGTGGCTCGAGACGGCTCGCGAGTCAGGAACAGGAGAGGATGCCTTCGAGTCTCAGATGTCCCAGAATCTCAAGAACGCACAAAATGACAGTTCAGTAAAGAAATTTCAACTTGCAAAGTGTTGAACACAGTCAAAGTGTTGAATTTAACTAAGACCAAACTAGACAAGCGTCCGTCAAGCACATTAGAACAGCTCCAATTCAAATGAACACGCATCTGTCAAGCACATCAGGAAAGCATCTGGGTCGACAGTCGTGGAACGGTGGAAGGAGCGACCGTCGGAGCGGGGCCAGTCGGCGTCCTCGGCGAGGTGGCGCCGCAGCTCCTCCCTCCTCTCTTGCCACTTGACACTAGTAGCCCCCACCAAAGAGTATGTCCCTGCCGCCGCCGCCGACATCGCCTATGGTAATGGGAGTCATGTGGAGGAGTGGGGGAGCACGAGGCGGCGACACGAAGGCACGGGGGAAGCACAAGGGGAGCGGCGTGGTGGACGGGGCGTGGGGGAGGCAGCGGCTAGCAGGTGGAGCTGGGCGAACAAGGTGAGGGGGAGGCAGCGGCTGGAGCTGGGCGAGCGGGGTGGGAGGCGGCGGCCGGTGGGTGGAGCTGGGCAAGCGGGGCGAATGGGCGGAGGTGGAGGAGGCGAGGCGAGGCGAGGGCGAGGGAGGCAAGGGGGAGGTGGCGGGTGGAGGTGGGCGAGTGGGGCAGAGGTAGGAGGCGAGGCGAGGCGGGCGGGGCAAGGGGGATGCAGTTGGAAATAGCGAGCGGGGTGGAGGTGGAGGAGGCAAGGCAGGCGGGGCGAGGGGGAGGCGGCGGGAGTTTAGAGGGAGGAGGAAGGAAAATGATAAGGCAGTTTCCAGAGTGAAGGGGATAAGGGATAAGGGAATCAAACAGAGTGAAGAGCCGAAGGGACAAAGCAGTTTCGGAACGAGCGACTTGCGAGTTGGCTCGAGTTCGGCTCGAAAATCTTATAAGACAAAAGCTAAACTTTGGCTTCGTGAAATTTCACGATCCCAGAACTGGCTCGCAAATCTCAAGTTATTTTTACATCACTACTAACAGAATCAATAAATAAGGCGATGCTTTTTGGGGGTGTGCGTGCGGGCGTGCGGCTTGCGATGGAAGGAAGGAAGCAGCAAGGCAGCAACGGCCACTGCGGCGGCAGGGCTCGGCATTCCCGAGACGAGAGGAAGCAGCAAAAGGGCAGGGCGACTGGGCGAGACAGAGAGTGAGAGACATCATACCGCGAGCTCTCGCGCCTCGCCCCGCCCCGCCTAGTCGCCCACCACCACGAGACCAGGGTAGTAGTACACTATCAGCTCGAGGACGGAGGGGGAGATTGATCGATCGATTACTTCACTTAGCGAGAACGAGTGGGGGACGCGCGCGACTCGGCTTAGACAAAATCGGAGGGAAACCGGAAGCCGGAGAGCCCTCGCGCCGCCGCCCGCGCCGTTTGCCCTGCCCCGCCCCGACGCGCCGATTCCCTCGCGCGCGCGGCTGCCCGTTTGGGGGTCCCGAGCGTGATCGGAACCCGCCGCCGCCGCCATGGCGAGGTAATTTTTTCCCACTTGACTTGACCATATTGTTATTTATTTAGGGCTTGCTGGGTCGTTTTGTACATACGCCAAGGCATTCACATCGACTCATTTGCTTAATCACCCGGAATATCTGGTTATGCATGCCAGATTGCCAGGTAAATGGTCAGCTGCTTTTTGTACATTAGTAATTTCCGCTGGAATAAATACAGTAATGTGATGAAAGTATGGAACTGAAATTAATTGGTTAAATCGCAAATTTGTTTTGTTTGTGCTTAGTTCACGTTCTAGTTCGCGTTGGGTGCGAACAGCAGAAACAGGCGCTTTATACCTACTTGTTTGCTGGGATTGCTTTCTGTATTGTCATGTGAAGGTTTCTGCATTTTAAGAACAGGGCATCAAAACTACTGTTTATCTTCTAAATTCTAATGTTGCAACTCAAGTATTTATGACAAGTGTCAAACACCAACACGCTTCTTTTGCTGCAGGTCGTGGCTTATAACTGGTAGGGGAGTTGCCAAGAAGATAAGAAACGCAACTCTTTGCTCTAATCGCCAAGTAAGTGAATTGGGTGCAGAAGCACGGAGGGAATGCCCCAACTGCAAACATCTCATCGATAACAGTGATGTAAGTACATTTATACCTTTTAATGACCACCTTCTACTTCTGTAAGTCCACACTTTGTAAGGAGGACTCTGCTGCTTCAAATTTTGGCGCATCATTACCAGAAACCTGCTTCTGGTACAGGATTAGTTCATAGATTATTCTTTAGTTGATAGCTGGCTAAGATAGTTCTATTGTAAATGGTAACAAATAAGGAAATATGGAGCAGTAGGAACATTTTAACTAGCAGATATAGGCTATTACTTTTCTTGGTTCCAGAGCCTATCATCAATATAAGGCTTTCAACTAGAATAGTCAATACACCCCTCTATTAACTCACAGAAGCTACAGCATAACAGCTGTATGCAAATTGCAATTGATTTCAGCTCACATTCGATAGTAGAAAGTTGTGCATTCTAAGCAACATTTCACTACATTTCATCATTTGCAGGTTGCTATACAGTGGCCTGGTCTGCCTGCTGGTGTCAAGTTTGATCCATCTGATTTGGAATTGCTTGAACATTTAGAAGAAAAAAATGGCCTGGGAGGTTCAAAGCCCCATATGTTCATTGATGAATTTATTCCAACTATAGAGCACGATGAAGGAATCTGCTATTCACACCCTGAAAATCTTCCTGGTAGGAAATTCCTATCTTGAGGTGGTATACGTGTTTATGAATTCATTTGTGTATTCATGTGCTGAACTAAGTTCCTATTCATCCTTATAGGTATGAAGAAAGATGGAAGCAGTGCTCATTTCTTCCATAGAGTTTCAAATGCATATGGTTGTGGCCAGCGCAAACGTCGAAGGATCTGCAAAAGTGATCACACCGTTTCTGATGAGCATGTGAGATGGCACAAGACGGGTAAATCAAAAGCTATATATGACAATGGTGTTAAGAAAGGTTTTAAGAAAATAATGGTTCTGTACAAAAGTTCGCAAAGAGGTGGCAAACCTGATAAAGCTAACTGGGCGATGCATCAGTACCATCTCGGTGAAGAGGAACAGGAAAATGACGGGGAGCTTGTTGTTTCCAAATTATTTTATCAATTGCAGACAAAGCAGATGGATAAGCCTGAAACAGAAACTGCTGACGAAGAATGTGATGCATTTGCTGCATGGATTGGTCCAAAAACTCCAAAGACAAACACGCCACAGCCATGTCGCCCAAAGAACAGTCCATGTGAAACTGAGCAGAATGCTCTCATCTTGCAGGACCAGGTAACTCACATTAACCTTTTGAAATCATTGGCATGTATGAAATTTGCGAAGTAGGTCAAGACCTGTGATTAAACCAGTTTTCAGTAAGAAATGATTGAGGGAAGACCAATAATAATTGAGAAAATTCTTGTATATTTGCAACAAAAAAGGGAAACCGTGCAACAGCGCAAGTCTTTAAGCAATTGACGAGTTTAAAGCTGATCTGCATATAGCCATTTTTCAGAATCCTGGTTGCCACTAAAAACCATTCGGAAACTAGTACCGATGGCCTGGTAGGAAGCATAACCAGGTTTCAAAATCCGCACCCAATCAATAGTAACCATAGTCCATAGATGATTTAGAATTTGTATAATTATTCTTTACAATGGAGTATAGAAGCAATAATCGCAATATCGTGGAAATACCTTACTCTTATTGAGATAGTGAATATCATTTCTGTTGGTGCATTGCTGAAATTTTGTTTGTGTGATTTGTTGACCATTTCAGAGTGATAACTTTGTACTTCTGATATGTTGATTACTGCAGGAAGGAGAATCAAACATACCTATTGTTAACCTGAAGGATGATGCCGAGAACCCTGCATGGTGTGCTGGAGAGCCTCAGGCTATTGAGGCGGCACCTCAGGCTTGGTCTAGCGTCGAATCCCTGCATTGTCACGAGGTCTTGGATTCCTTAGATCATGAAACACTGATTCCCTTTGACTGCCCAATCATGTCCCAGAGCAGGAATGAGACGCTTGACAAGAGCTTGAATGCGCTTTATGGATTACCTGATCTCCAGAACCTTGGAACACCCCCAGATCTTCAGCTTGCTGTAAGCTTATCCCAGCGATCTTCGTGGTGCCCATATGTTTGTTATGACAAATCTGGCTTGTCTTTCTTTCGTGCTGCGACAGGACTTGCAGTTTGGTTCACAGGAAAGCATTGGAAGCTGGCTGGATCGCATCTAGATCGTTAGAATTTGAACCAGTGGCAAGAACCGCACTATCGAAGACCATCTTTTTGCGTCGAGCATGATGATATTGTTGCAACTTTCGCGGGGTCGACTTGGCAGGATAGAAGTTGCAGTGTTGCACGTTCGCATCAGTAATGTGTTGAACCATCGAACGGTCCCTGAAACACCTGAACACCTTTCTCTCCCCCCTGAAAACTGAAAAAAAAAACATGTTGTCCTGTGGCATGTTTGAGCCATGTATGGTGGAAACCTTGAGTAATTTTACCTTTTATGACTGCATGTAGATGTCGGCGTGTCATACTTGGGCCTTGAGTAATTTTGGTTTTTGCCTCCTAAAAGATGGTTATGACTTATGAGAAGCCATGCAAATAAGGTGAGAAAAAAAGACTTATTAGAGCTCGTTGACTCGATTTAAAATTGCTCTAATTATACTTGTTATTTGGTTAACATTCAATTAAGTTAATTTCGAAAGAAATTGTACAGCAGGCTTTTCTCTGCGCCCATCTAGACCGCGAACGTCCGATCATACGGTACTCAGTTTGGATTGCGCATGAGATGCGCGATCAGCTTTGAGGTCCGACCAACCGTTGGATCACGGTCGAGCGGACCTTATCTAGGGCAGGACCCCAGTCGCGGTGGCGCCCGGCAACTACTGGAGACAACCGTACTCGAGCAGTCGAGCTCCGTTCCCAGCCCGCCCTCCGCCACCGCACCGCCATCGCCAAATACCACCCCGACGACTACTGCACCACCTCCCGCGGGCGCCGGCCGCTTCATGCCCCACCGCTTCGGCTGGGTCACCACGGAGCCACGGACGCCGCAGCCGGCGTCGGCACGGCCACGCTCATCGCAAGAACAGCGGCAGCCTCGTCGGTGGTAATGCTCACCCGCGTCATTGCCGCCTTACACGAAGAGGCTGCTCAGATATCTTCACATCGGTTAGAGCAAATCAAGAAACTAAACGAAGAGGCAATTTTGATCAAGGCTTCGTGTTACATATCTTGTGAGTTGTTACTTAACCGTGCGTCATGCTTGAGCCTTATGATTTTAGACTTTATACCATGATAGATGCTTAGTTAATGCCCTAGAATAGAAAAAATGAAGACTCTTAGCAAATGAATCATATGTCCGCAATGGCTGCCTCGCGGTGCATTCAACCCTTTTGCCTATGAAACTTCAATTCAAGGTGCATCATTTTTTTGCCGGGACTGAGTTAGCAATCATAATTCGCAACACAACTTGACAGTTCCTGAGTAGATATGATCAAAACTAGGACAAATCTAGGGCAGAATCTTGAGGTGTGAACCTAGACGTCAGGCTGTGGCCGTCGGCTCCGGCATTCTTCGCTGGCGGCCGAGCCCACGGTGCCGGCGTAGTGCAGCACTGGGCTCGCTGGCTGCAGGTGGCACGACGGGGCTTGCAGGCCGGCCGGCATCGTTGAAATCACGAGGATTGAGGAGTCGGGTGGTGCAAAACACGGGGACATGGCACGCATGTGTGATGTGTGGACTTGAAGGGTTTGGTTCTATGATTCTGGCTTTGTTCCTTCCTTCTCGTCTTCCTCCTTTCGTTTTCTTTGCGGCGACCGCAGGGGAATTATTGATGCTGTACCAATGGTGCTCGTAGTGTATGTCGCACTGCCAATCATTGATTCTATCATGCTAGCATCGCATGCAGAAAACTGTGAGCAATGTGTGCAATTCCGTCGGCAGTGGTTTGGTAAAGGTTGGTGTCCATGGCAATTGCTGCAGCTCTTCGATCCAGTTCCATCTTCTACCAATGCACTCTTGAAATATAACTTCAGGGAGCTTTCAGGCACGCCTCACCGGCGCTCGCCGGCCGAATGACCACGTATATGACCGGCCACTTAAGCTGCTAGGGAAAGACGGTTTTTTTTTTCTTTAATGAAAACTGTAACAAATGTTACAAGAGAGAACTATAGGCGAAAGGAAAATGGTGGGTAATTAACCTGATATATAATACTCCAGAATAGATTTTTTCCCCGGTTAAGCTGATATATCAATTGATTTGTCTTTGTTTGTTTAGATAGCGCGTTAGCTAGATATGGTTATCATTTATTTTCGGTTATGTGTATAGCTTCGCGCACGAGTTGTTCTCGATCATTTTCGTGGAAAGTTCGAGACGGTGGCTCAACATCAGCTAGGTAGATCGGTGGCTCGGCTTGGCACAAGTGCCCATAAAATGGTGTTGGGATGGGTTCCATCCTGACGCTGACATGCGTGCTTGAGAGTCGGTCTGTTTGCACCACACCACACCAATCGTATTCGTACGTGATGCTTTTGCACGCAGCGCCACTCGTGTGTACCGCTATGGTTGATCACTACCATTTATGCTTCGACCAACCAAACAGTAAGCATCAGTCAGCATCAACTTTTTGATCACTCGAAACAGAGTACCGGCGAACGCAGGCAGGCCGGCCCCACATATGATCGAGTCAGGTGTGCCAAACAAACTTAATTTTCTAGCTAACCTTTGTTCCCTTAACCGATGCTAAACCCCATTTGGTAAAGTGATGTACTAGTGCTACTACTACTAAGAGACGGCCGATCGTGCAGGCCAGCTCCGGCGTGTTTGGTATGTACTCACCGCGTACGCCGACGCTTGGCGCGGCGGCAGTGCTGCACGCCGTGCAGGGCGATGCGGCGGAAGAAGCTGATCAATATGGACCTTGCAGCCCACTGGGCCAACTTTCTTAGACCATGGGCAAGAAACTTCGTGCTACTACTGCTACTTATGTTTCGTCTATGTCAGTATAGATTGGACAATTTGGTTGGAGTTTGGACCACTTGAGATTGGAACCCCGTGAGTACATGGAGTTAAATGGCGCCATCAGATTGAGAGGATTCAATGTTGTTCAACTGAGCAACCTCACCTTCCTAGGTAAGAAAATGAAGTTTTTTTTCTCTCTCTCTTCATTCAAAAAAGGTCAAATGACTTTTAGTAATTTAACTTGCATGCGTAAAGTAAAACTGCAGAATAAACATACTTTATATAATTAAATACAAATTTACGAGAGGCGTGCAACCGAGGGATCAATAGAGGTGCATATTATTATCAAATAATTAGAGACTTCAATAACATTGGGAACTCTGAAAAATGTTTGCCTCAAGGTGGAAACGACATGTGCAAGACGCCTGCTCTAAGAAAACAGAGGTTGGGAAAGGCTTGAAAGGGGCAGCTAGGAGATATCCTAAACGATCCGAATCTATCTAATCCCGAATGATTTGACACTAAACAACCACGAAAAAAAAATACAAACGAGTCCTGCCTTGATTTTGGAGAAAAAGTTTTGCAAGTTGTTGCAAGCTCTCTCAGGGGACAATCAAATAAAATGGTCTGAATGATCTGCATGCATGTATTGTCAAATAATTTCAGATTATATATAAAAGGATTGCTTGGAATACAAATTTTGTCAACACTACGTAAGCGGTGATCACGTTGTAGCTTTAATTCCTGCTGCTTTACCCGAACCTTTCTCAGCAAGAAGATCATTGTGACAGTTTACGGCGAATAAATAATGTGATTGTGTGAGGTATGTGTTCACCAAAGTAGATACTATCCAGATTACATTACACTAAACCTGTTAATCTGGCGAAAGTGATCTGTTAATGGGGGTAGCTTTGTACTTTTGATCCATCTGCCAGGGTGACCACAGACTTAGAAAATGAATCTTGTAATCACTAGGCTAATTGTTGTTTAATGAATGTGTTATCATCTACAAACTACTGCCTAGACTCTCAGAGGGTTTCGACTTTGTTGTGTGCACATGTTCCACTGGTTGACCCGTAGACCAACCAGGAATAGCGAAGATGATTGCTAGACCTGTTTGGAACGCATAAATTTCACACGAATTTTGTAGGAAATGGTATAATTCCTGTATGAATCTTACAAAATTTATGTGTTCTAAACTTTTATTTAATATTTCACCATACTCATTTTCAGACATAATTTGAAATCTTTTATTTCATTTTTCACCATACTAATTACTTAAATATGCTCAGTGATGCATGGTAAACTATGATATTTCCCCCCTCTGTACTGGTTAAATCTTTTCATCGATCTTTGACTAAAACGTCTAAAAGGGGTCACATGAGAATTAGTGGTATGGCCAGGTTAGTCATAGAGAATATTGTCATAATCAAAAGAGAATACTAGTATCATAATGATATAAGTTGGACTTTAAATTTCTTTCTAAAAAACGAATTTAAAGTGAAGAAATTGGAGCTACCATTTGAGCCCGGCTTCGAAGCTCGGAACTTTATAGCTCCAGGTTTTCCAGGTTAAAAGCTAAATCTTATGTTACACCAAACAACATCAAAACCTGTTCACCTTTGACCATCAACACATTTTGAAATGCGGGTGTGCACCAACATATCAAGGTTCAAATCCTAGATTTGATATGACGCCTTTTGATTTTAGGAGTACATAATATACTTACACGTCCAGTGAAAAAACATGTGTCCACGCTCTGTGAGACTTTTTGAGTGGGAATGCGCACGTGTGTGTGCGCACCCGTGGATAATGTTTTAAGTGTATGTATCTGTCTTGTATCCTCTTTAAAGAAAAGGGGAAAAAATTCATATTTGCCGACGTTAACAACTCTCTATCCTAATTTTATTTTCCACCAATCGGTGCACGGCCAGGTGTTGGCCCAAAAGTACGGCGCACACATCATGTCAAGCGCCTGTTGTTTCCACGAAGTGTCAAGCCTATTGCATCATGCTCAACTCAGGGCCTGAGGCGTACAGGTTGCCATCAAATATTTTTTCGGCCATCCGATGCGTGGGCCCCGGATGCTGCAAAAGGTATGTTCCCACTTACAACTAGTTGTGTGGACGTAGCTGTCCGTGCTGCCCACAGGGGAGGCCGCCCGGCAGGCCATGGCCCACACCATCTTAATTAGGGCTAAACACTAACTATTTCCATCCAAGTGGCTACCATTTGCAGTACTTCAAACACATTTTAAATATTCTTTGAACCTAATGGTCTCAAATTGCAAGGATCACCCATGCACACAAGATCGGCATTAGGTTTGGAGAACTCTTTGATTGGCCGGCCGGGGATACCGTGCATGCTCATGTGGTGGTTAAGTTAATTGTTGTTGAGTTGCATGCACTAATAAATTTATTTAAAAGCTTAAGCTGATGATAAAAGTGGATGATATACTTTAACACTCTCTCTCGTATCTAGACTCCATCAGACGCAAGACGTGGACTCGAAGTGGGCCGCAAATATATTTTTTGAAATATTGCGTTAGACAGGTCTTGAACTTATGATTTCTTGGCTCTGATATCATATTGAGTTTATATGTACTAATCAGTTCACCAAAAAAACTTAAGTTGTTAACGAAAAATGAGCAATATAAACAGTTGTAACCAGGGAGCCAGGTCCCTGTATCAAAGTATGGCATTATGAACAGCCCAACAGCTCAAGGATCAATCTCCCGGGATTAAGTGAGTTAAGGACCAAAATTGTATGCGAATTCAAGGTGGACAAGTGATCTACTTTACATTGTAGGATCATATTTCAAATGCGGCTGATGTGATCTTACCCGAAAGCAACCTCAAAGCCTCGAAGGTACGTAGTAGTAGTTTAATTAAGTTATCTTCAATTCAATCCAGATAGTCGTATTATTAGTGGGAATGCTTTTGTGCGCTCAGGAAAATACTCTTCGTACTAATCTTTTAAAAAATCTTCGTACCTGGGCTTGTCTGTGCCTTTTTAAGTTAAAAAGGGTAAATCTTCAAAACTACCTTTAGTCTTTTCCCAAGAAAATAATTATAGCATCGATGGAGACTATTATGGTGTAAGAAAACCGGTACTTGCTCTCTGCTCTCGTCATTTCTTCTTCCAAATTAAGCTAGCTTCAGCTTTTGTGTCCAAGTAGCTTAGTCACTGTATCAGCAAATCACAAATCAATTAATCAAGAGCACTATTTCGAACGAACTGCAACGGTGTTTCAATTGAGCATGCACATTCCATATCAAAACCATAGTTTCCACAGCAACTTTCCCGTTAAACTGTATCATAGCTGTTGCAGCAAAATTGCCTCACGGTAGATACTTCTGCAGCTACATGCAACAAAAACTGAAACACTGAACCCTTATCATGACCATATATCTCACCACTACTACTCAGGTATTAGTTAGCATCGCAACATATGGTCCCCGTCACCGCATCAAAATCATCGCCGCATCAGCGCAGCAAACCACGACAAAACTCGAGGCCATCCGGGATCAAATCAAGATGGATCGTGTCGCCGAACACACACGCTACGCAGCGCAAAAGTTCAGCAGAAACGAAAAGGAAAAACAATAAAAGGTGGGAACAGGGATGGCCTATTTATGTACGAATTTTGCAAGCCAAAACAAACAGCAGCAGTAGCGAGAGACAAATGGTGGGAACAGAGATGGAATGTGTTGTGGGGGCGGTTCCATAGGCCCCAACGATTCGACGAAGTTCGCAGGATAAATTCTACAACTCACGAGCACGAAGGGCACAGAAGGCACCAGGCCCATTCGAAGATGCTCCGAGACGGACCCGAAGCCTCCCCCGAAGGGTCTCCAAAGTTCCGAGAGGCCCAAAGCAACATGCCCTTCGAGACCACTTCGGAGAAGGTCTAAAGCAGTCTCAAAGGGTCCCCGGGGCACCGCGAGGCCCAGAGCAGTAGGCCCTCCGGGCCACCTCAGGGAAGGTTCGAAGCTGTCTCGAAGGGTCCCAGGGCACCGCGAGGCCCGAGGCAGCAAGACCTCTGAGACCACCTCAGGGGAGCCGGAGGGGGCCCGTGGACATTGTAGGATCAAGGATAACCGACTAGAGGGGGGTGAATAGCAGGTTTCTAAATTTTCTTAATCAAATTACCCAAATTAGCAAGATACTCTAATCAAAGATATTTATCACAATCTATGAGCTACAAAAATAAGTGCAATAAGTAAAGACAAGAATTAACCATACAAGGACAAGGGAGTTTTTCCCGTGGTGTCGAAGATTTGTCGATCTTCACTAGTCCACGTTGAGGAAGCTTGATCCACTCAAGCCGGCTCCACAAATTAAGCCTACCCTCGATCACTTGGTTGTTCTTCCTCCTCTCCGGAGTTGGTGAACACCGACCAATCACAAACGGCAACGGGTCTCTTCACAAGCTTCTTGAAGAGATCACCGAGCAACCTCCGCCAAGTCGTCTAGGTGCCGACAAGCACCAAGAGAATAGAACTTGATCTTTCACTTGACGGCAATCAAGAGTCAAAGGATCAACTAATCATGCAATGCTCTTGTTCTTGCTCACTACCTCACAAAAGTGTGCAAAGAGAGTAAATGAGGAGTGAGAGGAGTGCTCAAGGCTTAAATGAATTGAATGAATGCTCAACCACACGTCCTTGAGCTGGTGGGGGTGTATTTATACCCCCCACAACCAAATATGACCGTTATCGTAAAATCGAGGCAAAACTCGGAAATCGGAACTTCAGCGATACAAAGTGCGGAACTTCCGCCTTTCACTCGAGTGCCTTTATGCAGTCATTACAAATGAGCATTAAATGCTCGAACTAGCCGTTGGATTTATGTGCGAACTTCCGCCAAATAGATTTCGGTTCTTAGATTAATCGGAAGATCCGCTTTCCAATGGAACTACGCGCTCGCAAAACGGCTAAGTCCCCAAAAAGAGTGCTCTCTGGAAAAAACCGACCGCACATATTTCGGAGCAACCGATTAATCGAAACTTCCGCTCGTATCATTGCGGAACTTCCGCGCTTGAGAAATCGGCTAAGTCCCGAAAATGGATGCTCTGGAAAAATTCGACCGCACATATTTGAACAACCGATTAATCGGAACTTCCGCTCGTATCATTGCGGAACTTCCGCGCTTGAGAAATTGGCTAAGTCCCGATAATGGATGCTCTCTGGAAAAATCAAACCGCAGTCTTTTCGGAGCAACCGCACAGCGGAAGTTCCGCAGTACACATGCCGGAACTTCCGATTGTGTTCAGAGAAAAGATTTTTCTTTTTAAACCAAACCAAAAGAACATGCATGATCCTAAGTTGATCCAAAGGCATAATGAGATGCTTTCAAGCTACTAGACAAGCTCCCCCTTAATAGTACGACATTTATCCTATAATCCGGTCTTCCTCCATACTCCAAAGACCGGTAAAATTCAAAGGGGTCCTAGTCTATTTGTACCTTGTCTTTGAGATCAACTCCATCTTTTCAACATTCTTTGACATGCAGCTCCTTGGTTTCGCTTTGTCATTTGGGACTATGCCTTGTAATCACTTCAACAAACACGTTAGTCCCATATTCACATAATGTCATTAATTACCAAAATACAATTTTTAGGGGCCTAGATGCTTTCAATCTCCCCCTTTTTGGTAATTGATGACAACACAATAAAATTGTGAGAGATAGTTGGTTTGAAACAGAAAGCTCCCCCTTAACATGTGCATATTGAGTAGAAGATAATGTAAAGCACATGTTTGGATTTTCAGGAACTTTCGGCGGAGTTTCTGTAGAGCGTTGTTACTTGGAAGAGAACAAATGACAATAAAGATAGAGCATTCACATCACATGGTCATTCATCATTAATCAAAGATCCAAGTACAACAAAAATATAAGATAACACAATATATCATCATAAGCATCAAGTTGTCAAACAAAGTCATTACAAGCCATAATCATAATGACACAATATATTACAATAGTATAATAGATAAGTTTCCCTTTAAACACCACAAACTCTCTCTTACTAACACACTCCTCTCCCCCTTTGTCATCAAGGGCCAAAAGGGTCACTCCGCAGGAGGATCTTGTGGAGGATCAACCGGAGGAACAACAGGAAGATCAACTGGAGGAGCGACAGGAGGATCAGCAGGAGGACCACCAGGAGGAGAGCGAAGGCGACGCCGTCCAAAACGAACAGGTGGAGGAAACTGCTCTGCGAATCTGGCTGAAAGCGCGTCAAGACTACAGTGTGGGCGTCGAGCCTGGAAGTGGTGGCTGCCTCAAAAGCATCCAATCTGGAAGTGGTCGCCGCCTGAAAGGTCTCCTGAGACGCCTTTATTTCCAACAAGGTAGCATAGATTTGATCCATAGTGGCATAACCTTGTGGAGGAGCAGGAGCAGCAGCAGCAGGTGCAGCAGGTGCAGCTTCAGGTTCTTCTGCTGGAGCACGCTGAAGATTGGCAGGAATTGGAGGACCTTCTCTTGGTTTATAGGCTTTATGCGCTGAAGGTGTAGCTCCATTATAACCAGTCTGACGAATTATCAAAGCCATAATATAAGGTGCAAAGTTTATCCGTTTGACTCGATCATTCTTTGTTCCTGCTATCTCCCTTATGATGACATCCACTACATCAAACTTTCTTCCATGCATGATGCATTCCAATATATTCCAGACATGTCCTCTAATGGCATCATAATTCCCGCTCTTTGGTAACATGGTATGATTAATGATCCTATTTACCAAGCTGGGAATAGGAAGAAGTCCGGTTATCTTACCGGGGATAAATATCTGTGTAGTGTCATAGAATTCAGTCCAAGCTGAAAGAGGGAGAACTGTTCCATCATAGATTTTCTCATATCTGCTCGACTCAATATCCAATGCACGTTCAAAAGCACATTTTGAGCAAGAATATCTCACTGTCCCTGTCATCCAAGTGAGCTGAGAAAAATCAGGGGGAATGCACACTGTGGCATAAAGCGTCGAATGAGTTCATCATCGTAGTTGCATTTTATTGCCACAAAGTTATGAATCCTATTGAAAGAGCACATAGGTACCCTCATATTTATCAAGCCCGTTGAGGTAGGACCAATTAATGTACTTGTGATCAGCAAAAGGTTTGTTTGGTCCATAGAAAAGATCATAGACTTGTCTTTGAAACTTGGTATGAAATCGAGGGTCATCACAATTTCCTGGAAGTGAATATTGATCTTTAATCCGAAGAAGCGTGTAATCGTCTGCTGTGAGTGACTTAAGATCAATTTCTATTTCTTCTGGTTCACCTAACTCCTCATCAGATTCTGACCCTTCTTCTGATGCACTTTCTTCAGTTTCTGAATTTTCAGATGACTCTCTTTGATCCTCACTTTCTTCCTCATTTCTCGAAGAAGATGCGCCGGCATCCGAATAGCTCTTCGGGACAGAGACCTTCATCCTAGGCATCTTCAAGAACAATAGTGGATGAAGTGTCAAAGGTTCAATCAAATGGAAAATAAAAATCTCAGTTTCTGTCAGGACAATCGGAAGCTCCGCAGGTTGAACGCCGGAACTACCGCAAGCGGAAGTTCCGCACTTTTCAACGGCGGAAGTTCCGATTATCCCGAGCCGATTCTAGGGCAATGAAAAATTTTGATTTTTCAGTATTTTGATGGATTGAGTCCGTGGAATCGATGCATAAACATCATACAATACTGAATAAACTAGTTTGCCCAAGAATCTACCACAGATTTCATCTATATTTAATTTTCCCCAAAATCTTAACCTAGGGTTCATGAGAGGTAAAAATCCAAAAAGGAAATTGGAGATACCTTGAGCTAAGGGGTGATTGAACCCTGGGGAAGAGATTGATCGGTCGAGATTGAACAGAAATCGAGGAAGGATCAAAGTTCTTTGGTGGAGATTTGGAGAGAAGAAAAGGGGAGCTCGGGACAACAATACGGCGGCTGGAGAGATAAAAGGAAACGGAGCGACCGCAGGCAATAAATGCTTCTCAGCTACCGGAAAGCGGAAGTTCCGCACTTCAACAGCGGAAGTTCCGGACATCGGAAGTTCCGCGCCTGGAGGGCCGGTCGTTCCGATTATCCTGATGCTTCGGAAGGGAGCTGAAAATCGGAAGTTCCGCAACACAACAGCGGAAGTTCCGGACAACGGAAGTTCCGCGCCTGGAGGGCCGGAAGTTCCGATTATCCTGACACTTCAGGGAAAAAGGAGTTGAATTTGAAGATTTTGCAAATAATCCTTAGTTTTTGCACTCAACCAAGTATCATTCAGGATTATTATGCAATGAAAAGACTAATGTCTATATAATAAAGTAATTTTTACTAATATATCACATTTGGAGCGAAAATTTGAGTAAAAGCATCTTAAAATAGACAAAAATGCAACTAAGGCCCAAAGTGCATGTGACAAGAATTCAAGCGATATTTGAATAGTCAATGACATTTAACTCATTCCTCAATAGGCAAAAGCGGCCTTCATCTAAAGGTTTGGTAAAGATATCTGCTAATTGATTTTCGGTGCAAATGTGGCTAATTTCAATATCTCCCTTGCACACGTGATCTCTAAGAAAATGATGGCGGATATCTATATGCTTGGTTCTTGAATGTTGGACAGGGTTGTTGGCTATTTTCACTGCACTATCATTATCACACAAAAGAGGCATTTTATCAAATGTTATTCCATAGTCCATCAATGTTTGCCTCATCCAAAGTAATTGTGCACAACAACTACCTGCAGAAACATATTCGGCCGGCGGTGGAAAGAACATGAGTTTTGTTTCTTAGAAGACCATGACACTAAGGATCTACCTAAGAATTGACAACTCCCTGAGGTGCTCTTTCTATCCACTTTACAACCCGCATAATCCGAATCCGAATATCCAATCAAATCAAATTTAGCACCTTTTGGATACCAAAGGCCAATGCTTGAGGAATGCTTTAAATATCTTAATATTCTTTTGACCGCCATTAAATGATATTCTTTTGGAGCCGATTGAAAACGTGCACACATGCAAACGCTAAACATAATATCGGGCCTAGATGCGGTAAGATAAAGCAAACTACCAATCATAGACCTATAAAGCTTTAAATCAACAGATTTACCTCCTTCGTTTAGATCAAGATGTCCATTTGTAGCCATGGGAGTCTTGATGGGCTTTGTGTCATCCATGCCAAATCTTTTGAGTAAGTCCTTCACATACTTGGATTGGCTTATGAAGACCCCATCATTGAGTTGTTTGATTTGAAGTCCAAGGAAGAAACTGAGTTCTCCTATCATTGACATCTCAAACTCCCTAGACATCATATCACCAAATTCTTTGCAAAAATCTTGATTAGTGGAACCAAAAATTATATCATCAACATAAATTTGACAAACAAAGAAATCACCATCAATAATTTTAGTAAACAAAGTTGTATCAACCTTTTCGATTTTGAATCCCTTAGAGAGTAGAAAATCTCGAAGGCGCTCATACCATGCTCTAGAAGCTTGCTTTAAACCATATAGTGCCTTTGAGAGTTTATACACATGATCAGGATTTTTGGAATCTTCAAAACCCGGAGGTTGTTCAACAAAAACAAGTTCAGATATTTTGCCATTTAAGAAAGCACTTTTAACATCCATTTGAAATAATTTAATATCAAAGCATGATGCAAAAGCAAGTAAAATACGAATAGACTCAAGTCTTGCTACGGGTGTAAATGTTTCATCATAATCTAAACCCTCAACTTGAGTATATCCTTGAGCAACTAACCTTGCCTTGTTTCTTACCACAACTCCATTTTCATCTTGTTTATTTCGAAAGACCCATTTTGTACCAATGACATTATGCTCCTTGGGTCTTTCCACCATTGTCCAAACATCATTTCGGGCGAAGTTATTTAGCTCCTCATGCATAGCATTCACCCAATCCGGATCTTCTAGTGCTTCATCTATACGCTTTGGTTCCAAAGAGGAAACAAAATAGTAATGTTCACAAAAAGAAACAATACGAGAGCGAGTTTGGACACCTTTGCTTACTTCACCCAATATTTGGTCTATTGGATGGTCTTTAGCTACTGCGTTGTGGATTCTTTGAGGTAGATTAAATGATTGATCACCTTCCTTGACATCTTCTTGATTTTGATTAATTTCATTTGTCACGGAAGAGGTAGGTGGCTCAACTCTCATGGATAATGATGGTTCATTTTGATCTTCTTTAGGCTTAATATCCCCAATTTGCATATTCTTCATTGCTTTCATAAGAGCTCCATTACCTACATCATCAAAATCTTCTTGCTCTAAGCCAATTACCTTTCCTTTGCTATTGTCACCAAAAGTGATCTTTTCATTACCGCTCTGTGGATATCGTGAGGATATGTGCACGATCTCAGGATGATGAGTCAATTGGCAATGGCGTTGTTGGTTTGTAAAATCTCGCGTTTTCGGGTTTGCTTCATGCTGTCAGACCACAGGCGGTCTGACCGCCCGTGGGACGGTCGGACCGGCAGTGGTGGCCGGTCGGACCGGCCTGACCTAAAGTTGGATTTTGGGGCTAATCCAAAAATAGGTTGTGTAGGCAAGTGAGGGGAGTCTCCTGGATGTGGTCCCATCATTTTTGGAGCTCCCAGTCAAAAGTTCTATTCGTTTGAAAATTCCAGAAGGTTTCGGAATTTTGAGTTGAAAATTTGGCTAAATCCTTTGGACCGGTCCGACCGCCGTTGTGGGAGCGGTCCGACCGTATGAATCGGTCGGACTGGCCTGCGTGAAGGCTGACCGCAATGGCTTGAAGGTCGACCAAGTGTTGCATTGAGTTGGTTTTGATTGTGTTATTATATGAACTTCAATGCTTTATTGTTATATATTGCATTGCGAATCGTGGGTCAAGTTGTGAAGAACTTGTTCCTAAAGCGATGTGTTTGTCTATTCTTTGCGGTGGCTTGCGTGTCAACGATGTCAGCGGTGAGTGGATCGGGACTACGCTTGGAGAGCCGAGGTCGAGCGATCATGGATCACGGGTGGTCGTGTGACTCAAGCAGTGCGAGAATGGGCAAGACGGATCGAGCGGGTGGTTCGATCTGTTGGTTGGATCGGCGGTGCGGATATCGGTCGAGTCTCGGGAGGTTCCGATGGGATTGAACAAGAGAGGCTTGGCGACGCGATGAGAACCGCCGATCAACCTACACGTGGTGAAGCGGCGATTGCTTCAAGAGTTATTTGTGTGTGGGTCCCATGTGTAAGTGACCCCAAAAAGGAAACCCTAGCTCTCTAGTATAAATAGAAAGGGGGAGATGGAAAACTAAGCCAAGCATTCATTTTAGCCCCTTCTTCCTTTTCTAGGGTTTGGAGGAGAGGAGAGGAGAACTAGGGTTTGGAGTGTGCTCCTTGTTGAGCTCTTGCCCTCCTTGTTGGAGAGGCTTTGTAAGCATCTTGTGTAATCGAACAATCTTGTGATGCTCAATTGAAAGATCGTTTGCTCCCTTTGTGTTCTTCTCCTTTTGGATGATTTTGGTGCTTCCTTGATTCAAAGGTTCATGCTTGGTCTCTTGGCCTACTTTATCTTGCTTTGATGTGTGGGATTACTCCTAGAGTCATCTAGATCATCAACCCCCCACTAGCAAGTCTTGAATCAAGATTTTCATATTTCTAGGGTTTGTGCACCTCTTTGGTAAAATCTCGAGAGATCGATTCTGCGAAGTGGATCTGACGGATCGTCGCTAGAAATAGGTCTCTAATATCATTAGGGAGGTGTGCTCAAAATTTGGTCAAATTTTATTGGTTGAATCAAAAGTTGGATCAAATTTCGTTTTGGATTTGGGTGGAGTTTTTCAGTACTGGACTCTACCGGTCCGACCGGTCCTTCAACGGCGGTCTGACCGCCCGTGTATTCGACCACTGGTTTGCCGGTCGAACCGTCCCACCGGTCCGACCGCCAGTTAGTTGCCGGTCAGACCGCTGGTTGACCGTCGGTCCGACCGCCCGTGGTAGCCGGTCAGACCGCCAGTACCCAGTAAGGAATAGTGAGTTCTTTTCTCCGTTTGTGTCGTATGGTTGAGGGGTTTATCAAATCCAACACAAGGCTTCCGTTGTGTGCTTACTGATCTTCTTAGCTTTCATAGCTAAAGGAGTAAAGTTCGTGTTGGTTTTTGATTTAGGCGAGAAAGTTTTGAAAGCGCCTATTCACCCCCCCTAGTCGCCTTTCCGGTCCTACAAGAGGTATCAGAGCCGGTTAGCTCTTCTCATAGATCTTAACCGGTCTTTTGAGCCATGGCGACTGACAAGTACTCAACCAAGCCACATATTTTCGAAGGAGTTGACTTTGCATACTAGAAGGCTCGTATGCAAGCGTATATCGAGGCTCAAGGGCACGCTATTTGGCTAAAGGTGAAAAATCCTTATGTTGTGCCAGTCGATGACGATACGATCACTCCAGATATGGAGGCCAACAGCAAGGCTCGGAATTATTTGATCCAAGGCCTTAGTCGATCTGAGTTTGAGCGTGTTGCTCACTTGCGGTCTGCTCACGAGATCTGGCGGACTCTTTGTGACTATCATGAAGGGTCCACTGCGATCAAGAAAGTGAGACAGAACCAGCTCAAGAAAGTATACTCAAAGATCGAACAAAGGCCTGGTGAGTCTTTGGATGAGCTGTGGGGAAGATTCTCTAAGATTCTTCATGATCTCCGTATTTATTGACTGGTATTTCTGAGTGCGAGCATGCACGCCACTTCAGGGTGCTCTTGATGTGAAGGTCAGGGAATGAAGATCACTTCCATCAATGACAACATCACATGAGTGAGCTTACCATGGATAAGCTTTACTCGAGGTTGAAGGCGTATGAGATTGACTTTATCTCGCGTCTCCCAAGACAGAGTCGATGGCATTAGTGGTCGACAAATCCAAGGGTTGTTCTTGAGTCTCTTGATTGTAGCTCATCCGGTTTTTCATTATCGCTTTACATTCTTTAAGTGATGAGCAACTAGAGAAACCGCAGAGGATGACTTAGCCCTCCTTTCCACCAAATTCACAAGAGCGTATAACAAGGTGAGGAATAGGAGGAGAAGTGGACCTATCACATGCTTGAATGTGGTGAGCCAAACCACATTCACTCCAGGTGCCCCAAGCTAAAAGGCAAGGAGGAGAAGGAGACACGAAGACATCCCCAGGAGAGGGATGCTAAACCCAAGAAGACAAACTATCGAAAGTTTGTCAGCCGGATCCTTGCCGCTCTTGAGAATGTAAATATGAGCGATGTGGACTCGGAAGCGGAGGGCGACGAGAGTGACTCGTGGCAAGAAGAAGGCGCATGACTTCACCGCATGTGTTTCATGGCCAAGAACGACCACGGCGACTCCTCAAACAATGAGGATCCTTTTAGTGATCCTGACGAGGTATGCCCTTCTATTGCTGACATGAAAAGGGCGTTGGTGCTTGCTGAACAGAAATTACATAAGCAAGTAAAAATGATTAAGAAGCAGGACATTATGATTGATAATTTGAACCTAGAAGTGGTTAGGCTAAAATCTATTAATCCTGATGATTTTTGTGAATCCTGCACTAGCTTGCTTAATGACTTGACAAGCTTGAAATCTGCTCATTCCTCTGTCACCAATCAACTTAAAGATGCTCTCGATGAACTAGAATCTCTCAAGTCTAGTTCTGCTTGCTTAGATGCCATTTCACTTGATGTGACTGCCATGGAAGCTATCCCTTTAACTTGCTCAAATTGTGCTTTGCTTGAATTAAAACTGGATAGCTCCTTAAAAGAATTGCAAAAATTTGATGCTAGTCATACATGCTCTCATTGTAAGAATAATAAGATTAAGATGCAAGAGATGAAAGAAATGCTAGTTTACTCTAGAGTTGCATCTTGTGAAAATTGTCCCAAGCTTACAATTGAGATTGAAGCCTTAAACAAGACCCTTGAAGAAAAGGCTAAAATTGAAAGATCCATGTCTTTTACTGCTTCTAAGAAAGTTATCGATTCTAACTCTTGTGCTTTAAATGTCAAGTTGAAACCATGATTAATCGATTCAAGAGGCATTTAGAGTCAAATTTAGGAAGCGATTGAATAGGATTAGAGAATCCTATTGTGTGTCTTGTGAGGCCTTCAAGGTGGAAGTGGCCCTTCTTAAGAGCAAGAGCAATGAGGTAATCAAGTCTAGCAAGTGCACTAGATGTGAGGGTTTAATGAAAGAGAATGATTACCTCAAGGTGACTCTTGAGAAGTTTTCAAGTGGGAAAAAGAAACTCAACATGATTCTTGATCAATCCAAAGTGAGTGTGAAAAATAGTGGTCTAGGTTTCAATCCCCTAGAGCATTCAAAGAAAAACCCACCTAGGATTGCTAGAGTTGTGAAGAATGGTTTGTTTGAGCTAGAACCTACTAAGCCATCCGGGTTGTTTTCAAATCCATGGTTTTGCTCAAACTCTTTACGGCAAGAAAGGTGCTTTCACTCATTCATGCGCATGACCTCTCAAAAGGTCGATGCCATTGCACCTTCGCAAGAAAGAAGGCCATCTTGTTGAGTTCTGCTTCCGGAGAGCAAAGCTTGAGAGAAAAGAGAGGATGAGCGTTCTAAGATCCATTAGAGGAGTCCCTTCTCCAGCTGTAGTCTCTAGAGCTAGGCAGCCTGTTTATCGCACCACACATAGGCCTAGATTTGTAGAGAACTTTGTAGACTCTTTTGGTGGGTCTAGGCGTGTTGGATTAGGACATCGTGAGGAGAGACCACGGGTAGCACCTAGGCAGGGGAGTATCGATCTTTTGGTAGATCGTTTGGAGAGGTCTAGGTGGTTCTCATGTGCATCCTTATGATTTTATTCCCGATCATGTTTCGCTATTTCTCTCTTTGCTCTAGACATCGTGCCTCTCGATCTTGGATTCCTCGATCATTTATCACTAACCCCAGTACTGAGGCACGGATGTTTTCTGATTGTGCCTTTTAGGTCCATCGTGCGAGGAAGGAGGACATATGACTTGTTGACTCGGGTGTTCTCGACATATGACCGGAGATTCTAGATGGTTCTCCTCCTCACACGTGCATCCGCAATGAATTGATTACATTTGGGGATGCTTCTACCGGACCGTGATTGCAAAGGGCACTTTGTCGCGCGTCAACGACAAGTTCATGCTAAAAGACGTCGCTTTGGTAAGTAAGCTGAGGTATAATCTTCTATCTGTTTCTCACCGCTTGATGAGGGTCTAGAAGTGAGGTTTAAGAGAGGTGAGTGTAGAGTTCTAGATTCCTCGGGTGAGCTCGTTTTGAGATCTCAGTTTGAGAAGATCTTCATGCAAATTTCAAAGATGTGTCTTGATTTCAGTCCTAGGTGTCTTGTAGTCTCGATTCTCATGACCTTGTTTTGTGGCATCGTAGACTTGGGCATATAGGTTTTGATCATTTGTCTAGAGTCGATTGCAAGGACTTGATTAGAGGTTTGCCTAGGTGAAGGTGTCGAGAGATCTTGTGTGCTCACCTCAGACATGGTAAGATGGTGTCTGCTTCCCACCCACCTCTTACTTTGGTAATGACTGATGGACACAGACAGCTTCTTCACTTAGATCTGATTGGTCCTTCTAGAGTTGATCACCGGTGGGAAATGGTATGTCTTGGTGGTTGTGGATGATTACTCCGGTATTCATGGGTTTATTTTCTTGCTTCTAAGGACGAAGCATTTGGATTCTTTAGAGATTTGGTCCTTAGAATTCTTTGTTGATATACCGGAGCTTTGAGAGCCATTAGGAGTGACAATGGGATGAGTTCAAGAATTCTTCTTTTTCTACCTTCTGACCGATAGGGGAATTGAGCATCGCTTTTCTTCTCCTAGAGTTCCTCGTGAGAATGGTGTTGTAGAAAGGAAGAACAGAACCCTTGTAGAGATGGCTCGGATCATGCTAGATGAGCATTCTACTCCTAGGAGATTTTGAATGAGGCGATCTCTCTTGCTTGTTATATTTCCAACGGGGTTTTCTTGAGATCTGTGGTTGGAAAGACTTCTTATGAGCTTAGATTTGGTCATTCTCCCAAAGTCTCTCATTTCAAGATTTTTGGTTGCAAGTGCTTCATTCTTAAACATGGCAATCTTGATAAATTTGAGTCTAGATGTTTTGATGGCATATTTCTTGGATATCCCGCTCATTCTCGTGGCTATCGTGTTTTTAATGTTGACACTAACAAAATTATTGAGACTTGAAGTCACTTTTGATGAGGCTAGTCCTAGTACTAGACCCGATGCTTCAGGTACACAGGTTCCCGAAATTCAAGGAAGCATTTTCGTCGATGATGACTCTGAGGATGAAGAACCAAACCATCCTCCAGCTACTTCTGAGAGGGGTGGAGAGCACGCTACCACTCGTCGGTTTCAAATGAGCGACCTCCTCCTATCCCCACCGACGATCCGAGTAGCTCTGTTCCTACCTCCACAACTCATGAGGTAGAGGCCACGTCTGCACTCAGAGCACCACTTCGCATCTGGCGATAACATCCACCGAGCGGATGATTGGGGATCTTCAAGAGCGAGTCACTCGCTCCAGGTTTATTTCTCCTGATTCTCATGCACATTCGGCTTTTGTCGCTTCCTTTGAACCCCGAGATATCACCCATGCTTTATCTGATGCCTCTTGGGTCAATGCCATGCATGAAGAGCTTGAAAATTTGAAAGAAACAAAGTCCGTTTTTAGTTGAGCGACCTTCCGATTCTCATGTTATTGGAACAAAATGGGTTTTTAAAAATAAGCAAAGTGAGGATGGATTGGTTGTTCGCAATAAGGCTAGACTTGTAGCTCAAGGTTATTCCTGTGTAGAGGCTTAGACTTTGAGGAGACCTTTGCTCCATGAGCTAGATTGGAGGCCATTCGCATTCTTTTAGCATTTGCAACATCCAAAGGTTTCAAGCTTTTTCAAATGGATGTTAAAAGTGCTTTCTTGAATAGCTTCATAGAAGAAGAGGTCTTTGTCAAGCAACCTCCTGGTTTTGAAAATCAAAAATTCCCAAATCATGTTTTTAAACTCTCTAAAGCCCTGTATGGATTGAAACAAGCTCCTAGAGCTTGGTATGATAAACTTAAGAGTTTCTTGCTTGAAAATGATTTCAAAATAGGAATGGTTGATAAAACCTTGTTCACTCTCGTGCATGGCGTTGATTTCTTCTTTGGTTGATTTATGTGGATGATATTATTTTGGTGGTTCTTCTCATGCTTTGGTGTCTAGATTTTCAGATTCGATGAGCAGTGAGTTTGAGATGAGCATGATGGGAGAGCTGACATTCTTCCTTGGTCTTCAAATCAAGCAACCTGAAAGAAGGCACTTCGTTCCCCAGAGTAAGTATACAAAGGACCTTCTTGGCGCTTCAATATGGGAAGCGATGGGCCAATGTCTACTCCCATTGCTACAACCACCGTCTTTGGACCACGATGAGGATGGAGAGTCGGTGGACGGAAGAGTACCGCAAATATGATTGGTTCCTCCTCTATCTTACAGTGTCGAGGCCGGACATACAATTCGCCGTATGTCCATGCGCTCGCTTCGAGCTTCCCTCGTGCTTCTCATCGTCAAGCGATCGTCGCATATTCGGTATCTTCAAGATACGCTTGACTTTGGACTCGGTATTCTTCTTCTCGGCTCTTTCAATTCGAGCATTTTACGATCTTTGATTTCACGGTGTAGAGTTGATAGGAAGAGTACTTACGGCACTTGTCATTTCTTGGGCACATCTCTTGTTTCTTGGTCTTCTAGAAAAGTCTTACATTGCCTGATCTGAGGCCGAGTATGTAGTGCCGCCGATGGTTGCTCTCGTGTTCTCTGGATTTTATCCACGCGGGACTATGGGTTATCTTTGGGAAGTGTTCCTCTTTTACGTGACAACACTTCGCAATTAATATTGCCAAAACCCAATGCAACATTCCAGACTAAACACATTGACATTCGATTTCATTTTCGAGAGACCATGTTGAGAAAGGTGATGTTGTGCTTCACTTTGTAGAGTCCGAGCAACGACTTGCGGATATTTTCACTAAGGCTCTTGACTCTTGGCGTTTCTTTGCTTATGGGAGAGTTAGGGTTATTAGTCCTATTGGGCTGTTTTGAGGGGAAGTTGCTCTTTTACATTCATTGTATCATAATGCATGTTTCAATTCATTTGTCTTGCATTGTAAAATAAAATTAGTGGAGCTTTGATTATTATCCTTGTATGACTTGATTTCATCTTCTATACCTTGTCATATCAAGTGATAGTCTGCTAGACTTCTTTTATGGCTCTTCGTGTTTGGCTTAGCTTTTGCCTTGCTAGCTTTATATCTGTGAGCAATTTGAATCAAATCATGTCTTGTGGGATCTTGTGACTAGTTTTGCTCTAGTGATCCTCTTATGACTCTCGCCATGTCTTACAGGTTGAATTGAGTCTTGAACTTATTACGAGTTGAAAAATGAGCATTTATCTTATTAAGTCAAGCAAATGAAAAATGAGATTTTCAATGCGAAAAAGCGATCTCACCAATCCTTTCTCATGAGACGGCTTGCCATTGCACTAGACATGAACTCAGGGGGAGTTTTGGATGACCTAGATCATTCTTTTAAGCTTATCGCTTGAGATGGTCGCGGCAAGGCTTGAGATCTAGCACAGCAAAAAAAAAAAAAAGGAATTGCCCAAAAAGGGCTAAGTGCTTGAGCTTTGCTTCAAAAGAATTCTCTTAATGCTCAAAATGCCTCAATTCTTGTTTTGAGTCTCTTTTTACTTATAGACATGGCTTGACTCATTTTTGGTTGCTTTGAGTGAATCTATGATTTTGAGCAACCTTTCATGATTTTAATTCTGTTAATCTCAGATTGTTGCTATCTTGGTTTTAGCTTTGCAGTACATGTTTTGCCATGATTGAATATAGCGTCTACTCTTTATATGGCTTGGTATAATACTTGTACTGTCTCCATGTATAATGGTCATGGCTCCTTTTTACTAAAGTTCAAAAATAAAGTCATTCCTTCATGCTCTTTCTTTTTCATGCATCTTGATGAATTCATTGTCAAAGGAGGAGAAAGATTGTGAAGAAAATGATGTTGGAGCTTTTGGTTTCATACTCAAGGTTTAATATAAAAGAACTTCATAAAATAAAAATTTTGAACCTTTTGAAAATTTGTGATCATAGTGAGTTAAGTCTTGTGGTTCTATTGCCTTTTCCTGATTTCATTTGCAATTGAAAAATACTCACAATGATCAAAGGTCAAATAGAAAAATTGCCTTTCATTTGGACCTAAGTGAGATTTTTGGCTACTTTCTGGAAATTGAATCCTTTGGTGCTTTCATTGCCTTATCTCACTTGCCTATACTATTCTGAAGCCAGCAGGATCAAGGATAACCGACTAGAGGGGGTGAATAGGAGGTTTCTAAATTTTCTTAATCAAATTACCCAAATTAGCAAGATACTCTAATCAAAGATATTTATCACAATCTATGAGCTACAAAAATAAGTGCAATAAGTAAAGACAAGAATTAACCACACAAGGACAAGGGGGTTTTTCCAGTGGTGTCGAAGATTTGTCGATCTTCACTAGTCCACGTTGAGGAAGCTTGATCCACTCAAGCCGGCTCCACAAATTAAGCCTACCCTCGATCACTTGGTTGTTCTTCCTCCTCTCCGGAGTTGGTGAACACCGACCAATCACAAACGGCAACGGGTCTCTTCACAAGCTTCTTGAAGAGATCACCGAGCAACCTCCGCCAAGTCGTCTAGGTGCCGACAAGCACCAAGAGAATAGAACTTGATCTTTCACTTGACGGCAATCAAGAGCCAAAGGATCAACTAATCATGCAATGCTCTTGTTCTTGCTCACTACCTCACAAAAGTGTGCAAAGAGAGTAAATGAGGAGTGAGAGGAGTGCTCAAGGCTTAAATGAATTGAATGAATGCTCAACCACACGTCCTTGAGCTGGTGGGGGTGTATTTATACCCCACAACCAAATATGACCGTTATCACGAAAATCGAGGCAAAACTCGGAAATCGGAACTTCAGCGAGACAAAGTGCGGAACTTCCGCCTTCACTCGAGTGCATTTATAGCGGTCATTACAAATGAGCATTAAATGCTCAACTAGCCGTTGATTTATGTGCGAACTTCCGCCAAATAGATTTCGGTTCTTCCGATTAATCGGAAGATCCGCTTTTCCACAAATGGAACTACCGCACTCGCGAAAACGGCTAAGTCCCCAAAAGGGTGCTCTCGGAAAAACCGACCGCATATATTTGAGCAACCGATTAATCGAAACTTCCGTCAGCTCGTATCATTGCGGAACTTCCGCGCTTGAGAAATCGGCTAAGTCCCAAAATGGATGCTCTCTGAAAAATTCGACCGCACATATTTGAACAACCGATTAATCGGAACTTCCGTCGTATCATTGCGGAACTTCCGCTTGAGAAATTGGCTAAGTCCCGATAATGGATGCTCTCTGGAAAAATCAAACCGCATCTTTTGAACAGCATTACAATGAAGTTCCGATACACATCTTGCCTAACTTCCGATTGTGTTCAGAGAAAAGATTTTCCTTTTTAAACCAAACCAAAAGAACATGCATGATCCTAAGTTGATCCAAAGGCATAATGAGATGCTTTCAAGCTACTAGACAAGCTCCCCCTTAATAGTACGACATTTATCCTATAATCCGGTCTTCCTCCATACTCCAAAGACCAGGTAAAATTCAAAGGGTCCTAGTCTATTTGTACCTTGTCTTTGAGATCAACTCCATCTTTTCAACATTATTTGACATGCAGCTCCTTGGTTTCGCTTTGTCATTTGGGACTATGCCTTGTAATCACTTCAACAAACATGTTAGTCCCATATTCACATAATGTCATTAATTACCAAAATACAATTTTTAGGGGCCTAGATGCTTTCAATCTCCCCCTTTTTGGTAATTGATGACAACACAATAAAATTGTGAGAGATAGTTGGTTTGAAATGAAGCTCCCCCTTAACATGTGCATATTGAGTAGAAGATAATGTAAAGCACATGTTTGGATTTTCAGAACTTTCAGTGGAGTTTACAGAGAGGCGTTGTTACTTGGAAGAGAACAAATGACAATAAAGATAGAGCATTCACATCACATGGTCATTCATCATTAATCAAAGATCCAAGTACAACAAAAATATAAGATAACACAATATATCATCATAAGCATCAAGTTGTCAAACAAAGTCATTACAAGCCATAGTCATAATGACACAATATATTACAATAGTATAATAGATAAGTTTCCCTTTAAACACCACAAACTCTCTCTTACTAACACACTCCTCTCCCCCTTTGTCATCAAGGGCCAAAAGGGTCACTCCGCAGGAGGATCTTGTGGAGGATCAACCGGAGGAACAACAGAAGATCAAGCGGAGGAGCGACAGGAGGATCGCCAGGAGGACCACCAGGAGGAGAGCGAAGGCGACGCCGTCCAAAACGAACAGGTGGAGGAAACTGCTCTGCGAATCTGGCTGAAAGCGCGTCAAGACTACAGTGTGGGCGTCGAGCCTGGAAGTGGTGGCTGCCTCAAAAGCATCCAATCTGGAAGTGGTCGCCGCCTGAAAGGTCTCCTGAGACGCCTTCATTTCCAACAAGGTAGCATAGATTTGATCCATAGTGGCATAACCTTGTGGAGGAGCAGGGAGCAAGCGGAGTGCGGCAGTGCGGCTGTGTTCTTCTCACTGAGCACGCGAAGATTGGCGGAATTGGAGGACCTTCTCTTGGTTTATAGGCTTTATGCGCTGAAGGTGTAGCTCCATTATAACCAGTCTGACGAATTATCAAAGCCATAATATAAGGTGCAAAGTTTATCCGTTTGACTCGATCATTCTTTGTTCCTGCTATCTCCCTTATGATGACATCCACTACATCAAACTTTCTTCCATGCATGATGCATTCCAATATATTCCAGACATGTCCTCTAATGGCATCATAATTCCCGCTCTTTGGTAACATGGTATGATTAATGATCCTCTTTACCAAGCTGGGAATAGGAAGAAGTTCGGTTATCTTACCGGGGATAAATATCTGTGTAGTGTCATAGAATTCAGTCCAAGCTGAAAGAGGGAGAACTGTTCCATCATAGATTTTCTCATATCTGCTCGACTCAATATCCAATGCACGTTCAAAAGCACGTTTTGAGCAAGAATATCTCACTGTCCCTGTCATCCAAGTGAGCTGAGAAAAATCAGGGGGAATGCACACTGTGGCATAAAACTGTCGAATGAGTTCATCACTGTAGTTGCATTTTATTGCCACAAAGTTATGAATCCCAGCTCGCTGAAAGAGCCTGTAGGTACCCTCATATTTATCAAGCCCGTTGAGGTAGGACCAATTAATGTACTTGTGATCAGCAAAAGGTTTGTTTGGTCCATAGAAAAGATCATAGACTTGTCTTTGAAACTTGGTATGAAATCGAGGGTCATCACAATTTCCAGGAAGTGAATATTGATCTTTAATCCGAAGAAGCGTGTAATCGTCTGCTGTGAGTGACTTAAGATCAATTTCTATTTCTTCCGGTTCACCTAACTCCTCATCAGATTCAGACCCTTCTTCTGATGCACTTTCTTGATTTCAATTTTCGATGACTCTCTTTGATCCTCACTTTCTTCCTTATTTCTCGAAGAAGATGCGCCGGCATCCGAATAGCTCTTCGGGACAGAGACCTTCATCCTAGGCATCTTCAAGAACAATAGTGGATGAAGTGTCAAAGGTTGAATCAAATGGAAAATAAAAATCTCAGTTTCTGTCAGGACAATCGGAAGCTCCGCAGGTTGAACGCCGGAACTACCGCAAGCACAAGTTCCGCGCTTTTCAACGGCGGAAGTTCCGATTATCCTGAGCCGATTCTAGGGCAATGAAAAATTTTGATTTTTCAGTATTTTGATGGATTGAGTCCGTGGAATCGATGCATAAACATCATACAATACTGAATAAACTAGTTTGCCCAAGAATCTACCACAGATTTCATCTGCATTTAATTTTTCCCAAAATCTTAACCTAAGGTTCATGAGAGGTAAAAATCCAAAAAGGAAATTGGAGATACCTTGAGCTAAGGGGTGATTGAACCCTGGGGAAGAGATTGATCGGTCGAGATTGAAGAGAAATCGAGGAAGGATCAAAGTTCTTTGGTGGAGATTTGGAGAGAAGAAAAGGGGAGCATGCATGATCAAACTTCCGATTGTGTTCAGAGAAAAGATTTTTCTTTTTAAACCAAACCAAAAGAACATGCATGATCCTAAGTTGATCCAAAGGCATAATGAGATGCTTTCAAGCTACTAGACAAGCTCCCCCTTAATAGTACGATATTTATCCTATAATCCGGTCTTCCTCCATACTCCAAAGACCGGTAAAATTCAAAGGGGTCCTAGTCTATTTGTACCTTGTCTTTGAGATCAACTCCATCTTTTCAACATTCTTTGACATGCAGCTCCTTGGTTTCGCTTTGTCATTTGGGACTATGCCTTGTAATCACTTCAACAAACATGTTAGTCCCATATTCACATAATGTCATTAATTACCAAAATATAATTTTTAGGGGCCTAGATGCTTTCAGACATTTCACCTCGGAAGGCCTAGGCACCTCTTCGACGTGCTCCAGGAGAAGCCCGAAGGTGAAGCACTTCGGGCGCCAGTGGACCAGGTGCACCAGTCAGGTGAACCAGGCCCAGGGAAACCCACCGTGGGCCGGAGCCTACGCGTAGAGGGGGGAAAGTCCCTGCAACCCCTATGCATATAATATCTCTGTAAGGTTAGTATAGTAATGTAAGCACCCTGTTTTAGGAGGCTATAAATAGGGGTTTGCCCCCTCATGTAAGGGCGATGAGATTCAGGTTTTTGTAGCAATCTATACACCCATTTTCCTAACAGTTGGTCCCTTCTCCTGAAGACCTCTGGTCCCTCCGAGTACACCGGGGGTCCCCCTTTCTTACTATTTAGCCCTCTTTTTTTGCTACGACAGTTGGCGCCGTCCGTGGGGACCAGCAGGAAAGCCAAGCACAGCTCAGCTCCAAAGAACTAGAATTGCCCCTCGAAAAGCTGCGCCCAAAGTGTATGCGGCCGAAGCCGCCGCGGCAGCACCCAGCACCCCGAGGGCTAAGCGAAGCAAGACCTCCAAGGCAGCGGCGGCCACCGCCCAAGTTATGGAAGAAAAAACTAACAATTCCACGCACGGGAACATCATTGGGGGCGACGCGCAACACAACGCCCCGGCGGGCCGGCCTTGGGAGAGGGGAGGCGGAGGCGAGGGAAGGCAGCGCTGGGGGGGAAGCAGAGGCGAGGGGGAGGCGACGCCAGGGGAGGGGGAGTGGGGAAGCGGAGACGAGGGGGAGGGGGGAGGCGAGGCAAGGGGAAAAAGAAGGCTTACAGGGTTTTCGGGGGAACGAAGGGTTGGGGTAGTTGGATGGCATTTGCGGGTAAAAACTTTAAATTTTAAAGGGTATTTTCGTTTGTGCAAGTTGGATTCTCGCGAGAAGCTGCGGGAATGCTGCTCCTCGTTGCTAGTTCATTTTTAAGACAGTTCCTCACGAGAATCAGGATCTAGTCGTTTTGAGAAGTTGGGTGTTTGACATGACTCCACAAGAATTGATTGAGAATCTAGGAGTAGAAGCTGTACCAAATATGCCTATAGTAATGTAAGTACCTTATTTTAGGAGACTATACATATGAGTTTGCCCCCCTCATGTAAGATTGATGAGATTTAGTTTTTTTAGAGCAATCAATACACATCTTTTTCTAACAGCTGATTTTTTCTTCTGAGGATTCTTCGGTCACTCTGAGTACACCGAGAGTCCCTTTATTTTACTGTTTAACCTTTTTTCGTACGACGGAACGAAAGGCGACGCTGGAGCTGGTGCGGTGCGCATCACGTCGTGCAGTGCGGATGCAGGTGTGTGCGCCCGGATGCGGCCAAGGCTAGCTTTGGATCCATGCCTTGTTGGAGTCCAAAGGGGGAGGAGCCCATACAGGGACAGGCAACCGGCATGGATTGGATGGAGTTTGGGCGTTGGCGTGCACACGGATCCTCACCCGGGTCCACCTCATCGGTCGCAAAATCAGATCGAGATCCGTTGTTTACCTTCTTCATCCGGTAAACTAAGCTTGTCGGTGAACTAGTTAGGATAGGAAGTTTTACTGAACACGTAGAGCATCGACGATGAACACTGCAATACACTTGTTACCTTTGCCATGCCACGTACTCTGGAATCTCTAACTTGCGTTACCACCATACGTCTTATATAGTATAAACCATGCAAAAAAAAATTAACGTAAAAGGTAAAGAATTCTTTACCTTACGATCATTTTATTAGAATGGCTGCCAATGTATTACAAATACAGCGAAAAAAGCAAAAGGAGAATAAAAATAGAAAGCTATTTACAAAAAAGAGTTGACACTGCTGTCGAAGGGATCCTGTTGTTCAGACTTAGTCCTGTGGGATCAGAGGTTAATGTACTCTCGGATCCATTGTATTGTTTCCACTTTCAATATTTTAGAATATCATTTTGTTTCTCATAGTTCATAATGTATGAGCGCATGTTACAAAGCAAATAGGCCAAACTTCGTGATGCCTCATTGATTGTGCTGATATTTTTTTCCACAAATTCTAGCATATCCTTGGAGGAGTTAGCTTCAGCCAATAATCCTAGTTTTGTCCGTAGATAGTGTGCAGTTTTACATCTCAGAACGATATGATCAGTTGTTTCTAAAGCTAGGCGAATGTCACCCTGAGGATTTATCGTCCATTTCTTAACCATGCAAATTAAAGCAGCTGCGAATCTTAAACTAACTTGTATCATTGGTCATGTTTAGTTGCACGTACACCGGATTGCTTGCCTTTTGGTGCACATGCATACGCCTGTACTTTGCTCCTTTTTTTACAGATAAAACTAAGCTACCCTGCTAAAGGCCAGGAAAACAACCTGTGACCAAGGTTATGCCAAGGATCTTCCTTACAAGGCCAGAATAATTAACCTCCGAAGGGGCATATGAAAGCAGCACAAAAGCTCAATGATGCTACTTAATTATGTATGGTCCCTTGATCGAATTCTAGAAATCTTGGGTTAAACTGAAGCTCAACAAAATATTATAAAAACTTTCAGGAACAATGAGAAAACTGGGACATATTGTTGGCACTTTTGACATGCCATGCTGGAAGGCTGGAACATCTAGCTAGCCTTGTACCACCATGTTGGCCTCACTCTAATATATAGACCACCGTCTTATTGTTGTCGTATAAACCTTGCAAAGTTGGTTGGTCATCTCTAGTTGCACGTACACTAGTACATTATTTTTCTTAATTTCTTTGTACTGTGCTTTTGCTTTTTTTACAGTTAACCAAATAAGAACCACTACAAGTACAAGCCAGGGAAGACAACCTGTGACCAGGGCTTTGTGCTGGGTTTTTGCCAAGGATCTCGCTAACGTCTCCAGAATAATTAATCACAAGGAATCCATAAGAAAATCACCAGAAGGCTCAATGATGCTGCTTAATTATACATGTGGTCCTGAGCCCAATTCTGGAGATTTCTGCCTGCAACCACGCATCATCACAGGGAGATCAAATCAACTAGCTAGCAAGTGTTGATGCTTCCAATGGAAGTGATGACTTTTTGGTTGGTTTATTGGCTGTACAGTTCTGTATCCCTGTCGACCTGCACCTATTTTCCCCGGTGTGTTGAGTGTGTGACAGTGGTGGTGCATGCAGTGTGTTCCCTGTGCAGCCAGGCGAGACAAACTCTGAGGTCATTTGATTATTTCCAGTTGCTTTGCTGGTGACGTGGAGTGATTAATTTGCACATCGGCCTCCACGTTATTTGCCGGTCTGGATTGCTGGTTAATGTCACATCAGCCGGGAGTAACAATAGTTTCGGCAGCCACATGCGTAGTTTCGAGACTTTCTGTTAAGTTCTTCCATAGACCTCTACTAATCTCATCACTGATCAATCGAAATACCAAAGGAATCACTGAATAAGATTTTTACAAATGTCAAGACTTGTTGGGTTTGAGCAACGAGATCTGAAGAATACTGCATAGACAATGACCAACCAAATACAAAATAGGCGGACTCAAGGGAGCTCAGGACCTCGGTGGTCTCCTTGGGAGCGGCGCAGCGTCGATGGCTTCTCCGTCTCTTCTGACATCCTCGTCCAAGCGAGCCCGGTGGGTGGATCAGTAAGGGGCGGGGGCAATTCGGGCTCCGAGCTTTTTCGGGATGACTATCGCGAAGACATCTCCATCCCTCTCCAGGCCAACCGCTCCCAATGGTATGGCAGTGGGTCCGTGGCGGCCGGAGTGGGTGGAGACGCCGGCGAGCATAGTCCGGTTCTCCTCTTCGGAAACGAGAAGGGTAGGGAGGGTGTGCTTCGCCGGGATGCATGGGTTCCAGAGGGGGCCAATGGTGTGGTGTGCCAGGGGTCGAAGGAGGCAGGGATTGGCAAGCGTAATGGGTTGTACAGGGATGTGCCGGCCCAATGGTTCGGCACTTCTCTCAACGACTTATTCTCCCACTCCTGGCATTGAATTCCCCATTCCTCTTGGCGTTAGATTCCAAAGCGTGTGTGCCTGAGCGATTTAGTGTTCCTCTCTAGGAGTAGCGAAGTCCGCTGTCTAGGGTTGTGGGCTAGGGTAGTCCGACGGGTTTGGGATCCTCAGCCTCTAAATCGGTCCTTCGCCGAGGTAGGGAGGGGTGGGGTGATGGACTGGGGAAGAGGAAGATTTCCCTACCGCTTTGGGGTTGGAGCTTGCGATTTGGTTGGGGGGAAATGAAGTGCTCCCGATGAGTGGATGGAGGAAGATGATCTGATGGCGGAAGATGAATTGAGAGAGAAGCTGCATAGAGATCAAGAGCAAAAGAGAAGGCTCCAAGAGAATCAACAAGGGGGTTCCAGAAATCAGGTACGCAACATGGTTTTCAGGAAACTGATAAATCTAGATTTGAGCCTCGTTTTTCTAGGGGGTTAGACGCAGATCCTTCTTCTCGGTACAAGGGGTGGTGACGAGGATTAAAACCCTATTTATTATTTAATAGATAAAAGACCATATGTCTTTGTGGTTCGTAACCCCTAAGTCTAACGACCTCACTGGTCGTGAGGATTCCAGAGGTTACACAATATCTAACCTGATCGGAGAAGGTTCCCAACGTTGTATCCGATCAGTCAAAAGCTCACAAAGTCTTGAACTGATATCTGAATCTAGCGCCAGATATATCCTCTACCGTGTGAAGAATGGAACATGTGCTGTATATTCCATACCACGCGACGATACGTAACTCTAAGACACAGGAATACGGTCAAATGGCTCACTGACATATAACCGTACTGCAGTTGACACCTTGTCAACTTACACATCTCTCCGACCAGACGCGCTGCTTCTCTAACAGGCGTCTCTCCCAGAGACAACTGCCAACGCTTCATCAACTACATAAAGAGGACTACGAACCGAAGTGGAGGAGGCCGGAACAGTGAAGATAGATGGGGAAACACTCTCAGAAGAGCATTGTATTGCCGAGTTAGTCTTCAGTCTAGGTTACATACACCCATTGTAATAGCCAGTTCATAGCAATAAAGAGCAGTCTCATTACTTTCCAGGAGATACGTGCAATTTTCCACTTTTTCTTCATACATTCATAAGATCGGCGATTTGATCGTCGACAGCTGGCGCCGTCCGTGGGGAAGAAGGCACAAATCTTCTGAAGGAATTCTTTGCTCACCAAATCCTTGATCATCCTTCTGTTCATGAGATCATGGCAGGAACTTGGGACGAGGAGAATTGGTTCGATCTGGACGACTACTCCAACCTCGACATGGACGCCTGCATCCAGGCCATGCAGGGTAATTGGACGTCGTCCTCTTCTTCCTCTGCCGGTTCGCAAGTCGCTAACGACGTCGAAGTTGAGCAGATGGATGAGGATGCACCACTGCAACAAGTGGCGCTTCCCGAGGGACATGCCACTCCGACCAGTTCAGAGCGTCCAAGAATCTCTCCAAGCCCGGTCTTTCCGACCGCCAAAAAAGGTGATGAAACTTCAGCCTTACAATCCGAGAGTCAATACACTCTCAATACCATCATGGATGACAGGTATTCGCCCACGGCTTCTGGAAATTCCAAGAGCTAACCGACATCTGGTAACGGTGTCGATGAAACCCTCACCGGCCATGGGCCGAGTGGGGATGATAAAGCTCAGCATACGATCGACAGTTCGTCGTATCAGGCTGAGTCCGCCTCGGAGGCCTCAAGAGGTGCTCATCTCCAACCGGTCTCCGTCGTGGAAATGTCTGGTAGAAGCACTGGGAAGCTCTCCACTGAATACAGTGGAAGCTCTTCGGAGGATCGATGCTGGAAACACGAGGTCAATGCGATCGAAATCTCGATCGCAATGCCTGTCTGATCCGCACCATTGCCTCACCACCACATACTAATAGAGATGGCGCGGGCAATCAAGCACCAGCTACCAGAGGCAACAGAACTGATGGACCTCCATCAGTTAATTCGCCTGGTTCAGCCCCACCAAGGATGATAGGTCAAGTGCGGCCAGGCACGAGGTTAAGAGAAGGTTCGGATCTGCGAACGCCAACAACCTCGATGAATCCTCCGAGACCTTCAGTAACGGTACAAAACCTGCAGCGCATTCATAATATTTTAAATAATACTGACCCCGCTTTAGCAGAAGCTCCAGGTATTGTCCAATTGGTAGGACAGGTGTCGAGATCTCCAGCAAACCGTACAGCGTACGGAAGAATACCGAGAACGGAGGGCACCACAAAGTCAAACCATGACTTCATCCCAGCATTCTTCCCTCAGCAGAGGGCAACATGCGTACGTTGGGAATCAATCAATACCACAGCCTCCTCGACGATTTCGACCAATGAGTCATGAGGGAAGGAGATTATTCCGAATAAATACACCTTCTTCTCGTCGAGAGGGTTATTCGCTTGGTCCTAACGATCGTCGACATTGTTTGAACCGGGCAGGTGATCAAGGGCGTCATAATGCTCGCGATCAGGTCGGAACACCAGAGCCCCAGTTCTCTAATCAAAGGAACCGGTCTCCGACCAATCACAATCCGACACCTTCTCAAATAAGGCGCCATGAATCAGTCACAGGTTGCCGAGCTTTCTCTGCAGGGCTCCAGGCTGTGCGTTGGCCCAACTGATTTCGACCGGTCAACATGGACAAGTTCAACGGGTCTCAGAACCCGTTAGAATTTCTCCAGATTTATACCACCGCCATCAAAGTGGCCGGTGGTGACAAAAACGTGATGACCAACTACCTACCTACGGTGTTAGAAGGATCTGCCCGGTCATGGTTGCTTAACCAGCTGGTTGGATCAATCTACACTTGGAAACTGCTCTGCGATCTCTTAATCGTGAATTTATAGGGTACATACGACCGCCCAGGAAAGGAGGATGATCTACATCGGATCCGGCAGAACCCAAAAGAAACTCTTCTCCAGTACATCAAGAGGTTTAGCCAGATTCGTAATTCCATACCCGAGATTGCAGAGTCTTCTGTAATTCAGGCTTTCAAGGCAGGATTGAGGAACCGGAGGTTTACGGAGGATATAGCTATGAATCCCCACGAACAACCGCCGAACTATTCGATATGGCGGATAAATATGCGGCCGCTAGTGAAGCGATCGAATGGAGCGAAACTATAGATCGAAAAGAAAAAATTCCTCAATATGGTTTAGAAAAGTCAGAAAAGAAGCATAAGAAAGTTCTCAAGAAGAAGAAGCATCCCAAAATGGATGGTAAGGAGGTCTTAGTGGTCCCAGAAAAGCTTACCAAAGGTAAGAGGGACTATACTGGTCGAGGAAAGGCAAAAATTCTGACCGATGGGTATAAAAAGAATAAGAAGTGGTGCCCGCTTCACCAACAGGCAGGGCACGATTTGCGCACCTGCCGTATCTAGCAAAAGAAGTTGGAAGATTATTATGCTGGTAAAGGCCCCCTTCCCTCAATACAAGAGTTAGGGGAAGTAAGCTCCAAAAAGGACAAAGATGGCGATGAGGAGATGGAGTACCAAGAACCTCAGCACACAGTCGACATGATCTTTAGAGGATCTTCATCGTATGACTCGCGACGTCATCTGAAAACCGTGGAGCGGGAGGTCAACCTAGTAGAGTCTCCGATCAACATCAAGCCTTCGAGGTGGTCAGACACCGTAATCTCGGGAGCTCTTTAAATATTTTATTCTCGGAAGCTCTGGAAGAAATGCAGGTTCCTAAATCAGAGGTAATGCCAGTAAAATATGCCTTCCATGGCATAGTCCCTGGCTCTACCGCCAAATCGATAGGACATATGTCTTTACCGGTTACATTCGGAAGTCCTGATAACTTCCGAACAAAAAAGGTTTCGTTTGACGTGGTTGATTTTGAGACCGCTTATAACGGGATCCTTGACCGTCCGGCTCTAGCAAAATTCCTAATAGCCACGCATTACGGTTATCAGAGTTTGAAGATGCCAGGACCAAAGGGTGTCATCATGGTTCAGGGAGATCAAAAGATGGCTTATGTCTGCTATGGGAGATCTTTAGAACTGGTCGACGAGCTTTCGGCTAGAAATACTGACTCTTCTGCAATGCAGGTCAAGCACTCCAGACCAAAATTGACACCCAAACCCTCCGATCAGACAAAAGAGGTGCTACTTGAAAAATGCGCTTCTCCGAGAGACGCCAGGCTGGGAGACACCAACAGGTCCATTCCGAAACTACTGATCGGGGAAGGGCTTAACCCTAAATAGAAAGAGTCGCTCGTCTCTTTCCTCGAAGAAAACCAGGCGTTTTAAATGCAGCGCGTCCGACATGCAGAGTCCCTGTGAAGTGATCGAGCACAGGCTGGCTCTCCAGCCTGACAAAAAACCGATCAAGCAGAAGCTAAGGCATTTTGCACCTGACCGGAAGGAAGCAATCCAGTCGGAGATTGACAAGCTCCTCAAAGCTGGATTTATTCGTGAAGTCCATCACCCTCAGTGGTTTGCCAATCCTGTAATGGTTAAAAAGAATAATAGGAAATGATGAATGTGTATATACTTCACAGATCTTAATAAAGCTTATCCGAATGATAATTTTCCCCTTCCTCGCATTGATCAGCTTGTAGACTCCACCTCCGGATGCGAGTTATTGAGTTTTTTAGATGCATATTCAGGGTACCACCAGATTAACATGAGTAAAGAAGATGAGGAGAAAACTTCCTTCATCACTCCATATGGCACTTACTGTTATGTTAAGATGCCTTTTGGTCTCAAAAATATTGGTGCAACTTTTCAAAGGTTAATGCAGAAAACTTTCAGCCCGCAGGTAGGTCGAAATCTAGAAGCCTATGTAGATGACTTGGTTGTGAAAAGTATCAACGCTGGCGATCGTATTCTTGACTTACAAGAAACTTTCAACAACTTGAGAAGACATAACCTCAAGTTGAATCCAGAGAAATATGTGTTCGGGGTTTCTGTTGGAAAGCTTCTTGGTTTCCTAGTTTCGGCTAGAGGTATTGAAGCAAATCCAGCTAAGATAACGACCATCAATCAGATATGTCCCCCGACAACAAAGAAAGAGGTCCAAAATCTAACTGACTGTATGGCAGCGCTAAGTCGTTTCATAGCCAGGTTAGGTGAGAAGTAATTACCTTTATTTAAACTTCTTCAGAAGTATGGGAGTTTTGAGTGGATGAAAGAAGCCAACGAAGCCTTTGAAAAACTCAAAGAGTACCTTGGAAGCACCCTGGTTTTAGTCTCTCCAAGACCGGAAGAAACACTGTTGATTTACGTGGCTGCAACACCATAGACTGTCAGCGGTGTATTGGTCGTAGAACGTGAAAACGTTCAACGACCATTATATTACATAAGCGAAGTCTTACATGGACCAAAGGAAAGATATCCACAAGTACAAAAGTTGCTCTATGATCTCCTTATGGCTTCAAGGAAACTAAAGAATTACTTTCAGGCCCACAAAGTGGTCGTACCTACAGGATATCCCCTAGGTCAAGTCCTTGGAAACAGAGAATTATCAGGACAAATAGCAAAATGGGCAGTTGAACTAGGGACGTTCGATCTCCATTTTATCTCACGAACAGCTATAAAGTCTCAGGCAATAGCAGAATTTATTGCCGAATGGACAAACCCAGAACCTAAGGAGGAACTCGAGTACGAGCACCACGACGAGTGGACATTGTACTTTGATGGTTCATTAATGCTTATAGGATCGAGGGCTGGAGTCGTCTTGATATCCCCTACTGGGGAACATATTAAGTACGCCATCCAGTTTAACTTTCCCGCTACTTACAATGTAGCGGAATATGAAGGTTTACTGGCAGGACTTCGAGCAGCTCATTCGCTCGGGATTCGCAAATTACTAATGAAAGGTGATTCTCAACTAGTAGCGAATCAAGTAGGGAAAGAGTATCAGTGCTCAAGTACCAAGGTCAAATGGCTCACTGACATATAACCGTACTGCAGTTGACACCTTGTCAACTGACGCCTCTCTCCGACCAGACGCGCTGCTTCTCCAACAGGCGTCTCTCCTAGAGACAACTGTCAATGCTTCATCAACTATATAAAGAGGACTGCGAACCGAAGTGGAGGAGGCCGGAACAGTGAAGATAGATGGGGAAACCCTCTCAGAAGATCATTGTATTCTCGAGTTAGTCTTCAGTCTAGGTTATATACACCCATTGTAATAGCCAGTTCATAGTAATAAAGAGCAGTCTCATTACTTTCCAGGAGATACGTGTAATTTTCCTCTTTTTCTTCATACATTCATAAGATTGGCGATTTGATCGTCGACAGGTGGCAAGATGATCCTCGTAGAGAGAACTCGAGTAGGGAAGGGGGTTTGCGTAGAGAGGATCGTTCGAGAGGGGTTGTTAGAGGTGGCACTGGTGGTAGAGGTGGAAATCCCAGATCTGATAGAAATAGATCTGCGTCCAACTGGGATGAATTTGCGGGTTTAGGTACAGGGGAAGATATGAGAAAAGGTTGGGGTGATATTGGTCTGAATACTGGGGGTGCTCCGATCTTAGGATAGAGGAATCTGCTTTTGTTGTTTACAAGCTGGGCATCATCAAGCCAGATGCAGTAATCATCCAGTTTGTTGCAAATACAAAACAAATTGGCCACATGGCTTCTGGATGTCTTGAAGATAAGAGAAATCAGGGATTGAAGCTTTTTTCTTTTGAGATACCTGATCAAGGTTTTTAAAGTCTCCAAGTTCCTAGTTTGCAACTGTCTGAGCTGCAAGCAGCTATAAGGGTGATTAGCATTAAGGAGGGGGTGTCTTATGTGCAAAGAATTGAAGCTGAGTTAAAACATCTCATGCAAGCTAACTAGGTCTGGAGAGTTAGGAAGATATCTGAGTCTGAATATGCTATTGTTTTCCCATCTAAAGAGACGCTAGATACTTGGTCTAGAGCAAGGGTGTGGAATTGGCTCTTCACTCAATTAAAGGTAAAGTAGATAAATCAACTCTGGATCCTAAAGCCTCTTCTATTCTTGCATCAATTTGGGTTAAGATTTATGGTATTCCCATACCTGCAAAAACATCAAAAATAGTGAAAGAACTAGCTAGCACAGTGGGTGAACCAATTGAAGTGGATGAGATTAGTTCGATGAGGGTTGACCCTATTAGGGTTCAAGTTTATAGTAGAGATCCCTCTAGTATTAACTATTATGTGGAGATTTTTATCAACTCGGTGGGGTATGAAATCAAATTTGAAGCAGAAGGGGGTGTGGCAGTGAAGAAGGAAGTCCCATTTAGTGGCCCAAGACACAAACCCCATGATAATAGAAAGGATGAGGATGATGATGAGGAGGAAGAAGAATCTAATGGAAGTAACCGCAAAACTGGATGGGAAATGCTGACTGAGAAATTTGGTAGGTATACTTATCAGTCTTCTGACCAAAAAAGTGGGGGTGGTTTTAATAAGAATAAAAGCAGACAACAGAAGGGGTTAGAGTCTGAAGAGGATGAAGTTTGTACTGTTTGTACTGAGATTATGATGTTCAATTCTAAGAGTCAAGCTATTCCAGCAATACCCCTAGCTTATAGTTTTCCTTCTAAAATGGAAACAACAAGGTCACGTAGTCAGGAAGGGGATGATAGCACGAGGGACTGGGAGTCTGATCCATCTGGTCAGCTGGAAGGGGTGAATCCAGATTTAGGACAAGAAAAATACTTAGATTGCCTCAGATGCTATAGTGGTGCATACTAAGGAGGGACCTACTCTATTGGCAACCGCTCTTTGGCCCGGTCTTAATCCTCCAGTCAAAAGGAAAGATTCTATGGTGGGCCAACAAGCAGATCATTAGGAAGGTAAAAATGTGTAGGAGCATATTGAAAGTCAAATTCAGATGGAGATGTTCAAGGAGGGCAAATTTTCAGAGAAAAAGGTTGACCTTGGGGGTAAAGAGGAGATAAGAGAGGAGGTTAAGGAAAACACTTCTTGTGCAGACAATGTGAGAAATTCTTTTGTGGATATCGTGAGGATATGTGCACGATCTCAGGATGATGAGTCAATTGGCAATGGCATTGTTGGTTTGCAAAATCTCGCGTTTTCGGGGTTTGCTTCTTCTTTGTCGGACCACAGGCGATCGGCCGGCGTTGCTCTAGAAGGCGGTCGGACCGCTTGGGATTTCACCCGGACCGCCGTGGTGGCGGTCGGACCAGGTATGTCCTAAGTTTGGTTTTGGAGCTTAGCCAAAATAGGTTGTGTAAGGCGGTGAGGAGTCTCACGGATGTGGTCCCATCATTTTGGAGCTCCCACTCAAAAGTTCTATTGAGTTGAAAATTCCATAAGGTTTCGGATTTTCAAGCTAGAATTTTGGCTAAGTCTTTTTGACCGGTCCGACCGCCAGTTGTGGGAGCGGTCCGATCGATCGATATCGGTCGGGCCGCCTTGTGGAAGCGATCGGACCGTGATGACTTGGAGGTAAGCCAAGTTCGCATTGATGCATGTTGATTGTGTTTAATGTTGAGTTATCAATGCTTTATTGTTGCATATTGCATTGCGGAACTGACGTGGGTCAAGTTGTGAAGAACTTGTTCCCAGAAACGGTTGGTTTGTCTATTGCTGTGCAGGTGGCTTGCAGGTCAACGACGTCAACGGTGAGTGGATCGGGACTACGCTTGGAGAGCTGAGGTCCAGAACGATCAGGAATACCGGGTGAGGTTGTGTGACTCAAGCATGGTGCAGAATGGATAAGATGGATCGAACGGGTGGTTCGAAACAGCTGGTTGGATCAGGCGGTGCGGATATCGGTGCGAGTCTCTGGGAGGTTCCGATGGGATTCGGACAAGAGAGGCTTGGCGTCGATGAGAACCGCTGATCAACCTACACGTGGTGAAGCAGGCGATTGCTTCAACAGATTAGTATGTGGGTCCCATGTGTGAGTGGGCCCCAAATGTGAAACTCTAGTCCTCTCTAGTATAAATAGGAAAGGGGGAGAAGGAAAACCTTTGAGGCATTCATTTGGTTTCTTCCCTTGCTTTTCTAGGGTTAGGGTTTGGAGAGGAAGAGAGGGAGAGATTGTATGCTCCTTAGGTGAGCTCTTGTCCTCCTAGTTGGAGTGGCTTTGTAAGCATCTTGTGAGATCAATCAATCTTGTGATGCTTGCTTGAGAGATCATTTGTCTCCTCTTTGTGTTCTTCTCTCATTTGAATGAATTTGGTGCTTCCTTGATTCAAGGGTTTATGCTTGGTCTCTTGACCCATTTTGTCTTGCTTTGATGTGTGGGAATACTCCTAGAATCATCTAGACCATCAATCCCCACAAGCAAGTCTTGAATCAAAGTTTTTCATATTTCTAGGGTTTGTGCACTTCTTGATTAAATCCTTGAGAGATCGATTCTGCGAAGTGGATCTAAAGGATCGTCGCTAGAAATAGGTCTCTAATATCATTAGGGAGGTGTGCTCGAAATTTGGTCAAGTTTCATTGGTTGAATCAAAAGTTGGATCAAATTTCGTTTTGGATTTGGGGTTCTTTTTCAGTTCTGGACTGAACCGGTCTGACCGGTCTTGTAACGGCGGTCCGACCGCCTCAGATATTCGACCATTTGTCTGCCGGGTCGAACCGTATCCCACCGGTCCGACCGCCGCTTAGTTGCTTGGTCGATCATTGGTTGAACGTCGGTCCGATCCGCCGTGGTAGCCGGTCGACCGCTGTGCCTGATCAACCTTTTGAGTTTAAGTCTCCACATTTGTGTTATGTGGTTGTCGGGGGTTGTCGAATTCAGCACAAGGCTTCCGCTGTGTGCTTACTGATCTTCTTAGCTTTCATAGCTAAAGGAGTAAAGTTCGTGTTGAATTCGATTTAGGCGAGAAAGTTTTGAAAGCGCCTATTCACCCCCCCTCAGTCGCCTTTCCGGTCCTACATCTTTTTATTATGCTTGAGGTAGAGGGGTTAGCTGAAGAGTGCGTTCTTTCCAAAAAGGGGGAGGGGGAGGGGCAAAAACATGTTTAAAGAGCCACACGTGGGAACTAGGAAAATCTCTCGAATTCAAGATCAAGGCATCCCCATGCAGGAGAAGACTTCTTTATTGAAATCCATTAAAAACCTGGAAATTCAAGGTAAGATTGAAAACAATTCTTTTACCATTCTTAATGATGCTTATGTTAATTATTTAGAGGAGGTAGCTTCTTCCTGTGATATTATCCTAGGTTCTCAACTAGTGAGTGCTAAGCAAGTGATATTAGCCATGCAGGCTCAAGAATTGGTTATAGCTGCTATTGCTAAAGCAGAGTTAGAAATAAAGAGTAGTTCTGGTCAGAAAAGGGATAAGGTAGATGAGGGGGTTGTCGGGGGTGAGGAAGTTAATTTGAATGTGATTGATAATGCAATTAGGGGTGTTTTGGGGTTTAAATTGAACAAGAGAGGTAAAGGTAGGTTGAAAACTAACAAGAATTTTTCTAAAAAGTATAATACATGAAGTTTCTCTTTTGGAATATTAGAGGGTTGGGTAAACCAGCAAGGAAAAGACAACTCAAAGAGCTGATTTCTAAGGAAAAGTTTGATGTTGTGGGGGTGCAAGAGACCATCAATAAAGACTCTGTTGGGAGAGAACTGAAAGATTTGTTAGGGGGTGCTAATTTTGGTTGGCACTAGATTCCTGCTCAAGGACATTCTGGGGTATCCTTTTAGGGGTGAGAAAAGATGATCTAGAGATTAAAGGGAGTGGCCAAGGGAGTTTTTTTGTGAGTATGATTGTGAGGCATAAAAAGAATAATTTTAGATGGGAGCTGGTCTCTGTTTATGGGCCTGCTCAGCATAAGCTAACTCAGGAGTTTCTGGGGGAATTACATAATAAATGTCATAGCTCAGTGCTTCCTGTGGTGCTTGGGGTGATTTTAACTTGATTAGGAAAGCAGAACATAAAAGTTCTTCCTGCATCAATTAATGTTTAATTGACAAGTTCAATGATTTTATTTCTGCTAATAAGTTGATTGAGATTAAGAGGGGTGGCCCACGATTCACTTATACTAACAAGCAAATTTGTCCCGCCATGGTGGATCTTGATAGAATCCTTGTTTCAATTGATTGGGAAGCCAAATATCCTCTTTGCACTGTTTTCAGTTTGACCAGGGTTGGCTCTGACCACATCCCTATAGTTTTGAACCTAGGGGACAAGGAAGTTATTAAACCATGAAGATTTTATTTTGAGAAGAATTGGTTATGCCAGGAAAACTTTAGAGATGTTATCAAGCAATGGGAGGATATCAGATGCAAGATGCCTAAGCATGGTTATTCTGTTGATAGATGGAACAGGGAGGTGGCTTCTTTGAGACAATTCTTAAGAGGTTATGGTACCAATTTGAATGGGAATAGCAATAAGGTCAAAAAGGCCATCTTAGATCACCTCAAAAGTTTAGATTTGAAGGCTGATAATAAAGGTCTAAGTGCTAAGAAATGGATTGATAGATATAGAACAGAGAGCAATTTGGAGAAGCTATATGATATAGAGGAAAGACATTGGCAGCAAAGGGGAGATCTGAAGTGGATTACTTAAGGAGATTCAAATACCAGATTTTTCCACAATTGTGACAATGGTAGAAGAAGGAAAAACTTTATCTTCAGCCTGGAGAATGAAGGTGTTTGTTTATCAGGAGATGAAAATATTAGAGACCACATCTATAAATTTTACAAAAACCCGTTTGGTTATGAATCCAGCCAGAGTGTGAACCTTTCTAGAGACTTCTGGAGATGGGGGCAAAATATCTGAAATAGATAATGAAAGCCCAGTCCAAGTTTTTACTGAAAAAGAAGTTTGGAAAATCATTAAGGATTTGCTTGCTAAGTCTGCTCCTGGGCTAGATGACTTCCCTTCTTTTTTTCTATAAAGCTTTCTGGGGTGTTCTTAAACATTTTTTCATGGGAATGGTCAAGGATTTCTATGAGGGAAAGTTGGAATTAAAAAGGTTGAATTATGGGGTGATAACCCTGATTCCTAAAATCAAGGAGGCTAATTCTATCAAGCATTTCAGGCCAATTTGTCTGATCAATGTCAGCTTTAAAACAGTTACTAAGCTTTTGGCTTCATATTTGGCAATATTGCAAATAGGATTATCAATGAGTGTCGTACTGCTTTTATAAAAGGGAGAAACATTCTTGATGGGGTGTTGTCTTTGCATGAGATTCTTCATGATTTAAGAGTTTCCAAGAATAGAGGAGTTATTCTCAAATTGGATTTTGAGAAAGCTTAGGATAAAGTTCAGTTGGGGTTTTTTTTGGAAAAATGTTATGATTGGGAAAGGTTTCTCTAGTCAGTGGATTGATTGGGTGATGAGCTCTATTAGGGGGGGTAAGGTTAGTATTAATATCAATGGGGGTAGCTGGTCCCTATTTCACAACTCACGGGGGTTTGAGGCAAGGGGACCCTTTGTCCCCCTGCTCTTTAACCTAGCATCTGATGTTCTAGCAGCAATGATTGAAAAAACTCAAGAAAATGGGCTGATCAAAGGGGTAGTTTCTCATTTAATCCTTGGGGTGTTCCTCTTCTTTAGTATGCAGCTGATATTGTCCTTATGATTGACCGTGAAGAGAATTACATTCTTAACCTTAAATTCCTTTTGTATTATTTTGAGTGGATGTCTGGACTGAAGGTTAACTATCATAAGAGTGTCGTTTTTATTTTAGGGTGAAGAGAGGGGAAGCTATTACAGTTTCTAACATGTTCAACTATAATCTTGGTTAGCTCCCTATGACTTATTTAGGTATTGATATTAGGGATAGACAGATGCACAGGAGAGCACTAGGAAGAATTATCAGCAAGTTGGGCAGCAAGTTAGATAATTAGAAAAACAATATTATCTGCGAGTGGGAGACTGATCTTGGTCAATACTCAGTAGCCATCACATATATACAATGGGGTTTTATAGGTTAAATCTGTAGATTCATAGATAAATGGATTCCATTAGATCCAAAAAAATTTAGAGAGGGGCAAGTGACAAGTTCAGATATCATACGGTGAACTGGAAGGTTGTGTGTAGACCAAAGGACTTTGGGGGTGATCAACACCAGGTTAATGAATGCTTGTCTTTTGTGCAAATGGTTTTGGAGAATGAGTATGGCCAAGGATGAGCTTTGGTTGACGATTTTGAAATTAAAATATTTTCCTAAGGGGGATTTCAGAGACAATATGCCTCTCAAAGGATCTCAATTATGGAAATCTCTTCATAAGGCGAGACATTTGTTTAAGTGGGGGGGGGCAGCTCACCAGATAGGGAATTGGGAGGCTACTTTTTAGAATGATATTTTGTTAGATAAATGCCCTCTGAAAATCAAATTTGCTAGATTGTTTAATATCAGTTTAAGACCTTACATCAGTGTGTCAGAATGCTTGGAGAATGGGAAGTCGCATATTGATTTTGTCAGGAATTTTGGTAGGGAGGACTAGGAGGAAATGTGGAACAGTTTAAAAAATGCTTTACATGGGGGGTGGAGCTTAATGATGATAAGGATAGGGTGGTGTGGTGTGGTGTGGTGTTTAGAGAATTCTGGGCAGTTTCTGTTAAGTCTCTTTATAGACATTGGGCTTTTGGCGGGTCATTCACAGGAGAATGCAGAATCTTTGGAAAAGTAGGATTCCTCTCAAAGTGAAGATTTTTGTTTGACAAACTTATCAGAATAGGATCCAAACTGTAGCTCAACTGAAGTTGAGGAAGTGGAAAGGTGATGAAAACTGCATTATTTGTGGTGTTGTTGAGGATACAAATCATGTCGTCTTCCAATCTGTCATGGCAATGTTTGTGTGGGTGTGTGTCAAGGAAATCCTTTTGTGGGAGAATTGCCCGGAGTCTCTAGATGATTTTCACCAGTGTTGGGTAGATAATAGGGGTGCTAACAATTATCATATTGGCTTATTCAGTTTTGCGGCTTTGGCTTGGACGCTCTGAAAAATCAGAAATAAAATGACGATTGAGAAGACTTTTCCTAAGCAATCAATTAAAGTTATGTTTAAATTTGTGGCATGTTTGCAGCGTTGGCGAGTTATGATCAAAGAAGTTGAGCATATGGAGTTAGAAAGTTTGTTGAGTCTGGAGGAAGACTGGCTGAAGGATTTTTGTGCTTTAGAAGAAGGCTAGGTCTGATTTAGTTTTTGAAGCTTGGCTTTGTAAGATAGGGATTTGTTCTGCCAGTTGTTTTTCATTTTTGTCTTGAATTTTCAGTCTGTTGCTGGTGCTAGTTTGTGGTTCCTTGGTTAGCTGGTCTCCCCAACTTGGCTGTGTAAGATAGGGGTTTGTTCTGCTAGTTGTTTTTCTTTTTGTCTTGAACTTTCAGTCTGTTATTGGTGCTAGATTGTGGTTGCTTGGTTAGCTGGTCTCCCCAACTTGGTACTGTATGATATTAGGTTTGTAAAACTCGATATTAGCTTTCTATAAAAGCTGAATTATTTTCCCTATTAAAAAAAGAAGAAGAAAAATCTCATCACTGACTTTTTCTTTTCTTTCTTTTCCCTTTTTGGATTGTTGATTTCACTATAATCTATCTTAAAATCTCAATCGAGTATCTAACTTTTCGATCAAACAGCTAGGAAACAAATGTGCCAGTGTTAGCAGGGCGGTCATAGAATTACACCCCCAACGATTGAAACATATAGCCAGACAACAAGATGTCATACCAATTGGACCATCCACCAGGTCATATTGTCACCGCATCAGATCCGAGTTGAGTACTACTAGCAATTTGTCACGAACACACAAACGGTTAAAAACTTAACCATGTCATGTTTATGGATCTGCCTTGCTGAGCAGAGATAATTAATCCCAAACTAGGTGTAACACCCCAGCCCAACACTGAGCCTAGAATACCACCACACTACTCTCTAAACTAATAATTATCGACACACTATATAATTACAGCAAGAAAACATCAATAGACATATCCATGGACCACAAAAGAACATGCATAATTATGGATCAAACGATAATAAATAAGCAAAGGAATTATAACCGAAATAATCCAAAATAGCATCAACCAATGAATCCAAATCATTGAAATAAATAATCTAGTCCAAAATGTGACCTAAACTTTATTCAGTCTCTAACATGACCATGAGTAGTCCAACATTGAATGAAAAGGTTCTTATGGCCAATGATCATGTGATTGAAGTATGGATCTAATCCATGTGCTCTACTCGCTCTCAGTCATGGCGTTCTCGAAGATCACCTAAAGACAACAAAAGAGCAAGGGTGAGTCCACGACTCAACAAACACATCAATATACAACGAACAATAATAAATCAACAGTAATCAATAACTTCATTATCATCACATGCACTTCTATTAATATTCTCATGCTATTAACTTCTCTTTGTTTCACACCCATTCATCTCATATATTAATGCAACTCTAATCTACATGTCCACATGCACTTCTTTCACAGATATCAGTATAGCATGAGTGAATGCTCGCGACAACATTCACTCTCAAGCCCGTTCCTCCACAAGGATCGGGGACCTCCTCCACTCCCGTGGAGTTGTGATCATTCATGATCACCTGCTCATATGCAAAGATGCTTATGAATGCAAACATGCATAATTTCATAATACTCACCATTTCCAATTTTTCATCATATCCATTAACCATATAGATCCATACCATTCCATTGCTTGCAATTAAATAAAATAAAAGCACAACAATAATGGTAATGGAAGATAAAGAAAACAGTGATCAATCATTAATCGATGTCTACCATGCACTTGACTTTACTAGTTGCGACGCACGGTTTGGCTAGAAGATGGCAACAAGCACGACGCCTCTCCTACATTATATACACAAATTTCAATACAAGCTACATCATCAAGAATAGCAATCAATAGACATCGCTCCTACCCGTCCCCAAATATACCACGCTTCTCCGGTACCGAATAGTTACCCATTGCTGTCTTGGTACTAAAACGAACATAACTTTTGACTCAAAAGTCCGATCACGACAAACCACCCAGTTCTGGATTCTACACAAAATTCCCCTCATTTTATTAGATTACAAAGTCTTCCAATTAAGTCATCTAACCCTCCGTTTTTAGCCCAGAAAACCGATCTGTCCGCTTCGGAACAGCGGGTCTTACTAAATTTATAACTTTTGTTTTACGCAACCAAAATTCGAGTTCTTAGATTATACAGAACCCTTAGACAATTATCTACATCTTTCATGTAGATCAAAAACTCTAATTAGTCTAATTACTATTTTTAATCTGCAGTCTACCAAAACAGCGCCGAAAGATGACAACCATAAAGACAGCAGTCTTCCAAAACTCATAACTCGAATTCTGCTTGTCCGATTGACATGATTAAATATGCTATAGAAAGATATCGAAATTATCTACAATTAACTAGTAGACGATATTTCCAAAATTAATCATTAAGGTACCCGAATAAATCGTTCAACAGAACAGCAGGCTAAACAGATCTATTAACCGGCACTTCGACTAGAAAATTCTACAATCCTCTATAATCTCTAATTAAAACAGCGAAACAGAGACGAAACGAAATCACATATCGCTACCCACAAGAAATCAGGTCTCTACTTCTTTTCTCCTAGTCTCTCATGTTGTTTAAGCCTTCAACTACAAAGGTATACATGAAACAAATTTCCTTACTAGCCACAGCAACTAATTCCTACGGCATGCATTTATTAGCTGGCTGGGGTTACTTTCTCGGGAGATGCTGAAAGCCTTCACACAAGCATGCAGCAACTCCAACTAGTACATGACCGAATTAACCCCTTGTGCATGCGTGAAAAGAAAACAGCACCATCTAATCAAGCGACAGCATTAAAAAATCAATTGCAGCAAACCTCCCAAAAATTATTCTCCCCACGACGGCCAAACAGCCGACGTCTTCACGCGCCTGTGTGGCGTCACGGCGCGGCCGCTTGAATGTCTTGAGCGACGGTAGGACTTCACGCGCGCACACAAAGCGGCGAACGAAAGAGAAAAAAAAATGGCGAAAGAGCAAGGTGCGTGCATTTTAAAAGAAAAACCAAAACGGCGGCTAGGGTTTCTAGAACTCCACTCCCACGAGTTATATAGCCCTTAAAAAAACTCTGAACTATCCTATTTTCACGTATTCTTTTTATTTAATTACGCACAAGCCCTTAAAGACGTTATTATTATTTATTTATTTATTTTTCAGAATATTACACTAGGCGCGCCATCGGTCGGGCACGATGCTCGCAAATGTAGATGCGAACACCTGCGGTCCTAAACCAAATAGCCTAGCCTTGGTGCCCTTGTCGATCCGGGTGTCTTGTAGTGAGCATCCGTGTGCGATTCATACTGTCTGTGTCGTCGCTGTCCTGTATCACTGTCGAGTGCCCATCTATGGAACTGTCGACCGTGCGATGTGTGACTTTCCTTTAGAAATGGTGCCTTCACACACCCCCCCAAGTGAGGGTCGAACCTAGTACCTAACGCTCGTGCACCTCTGCGCTCCACCACCCGAAATTGGCCATGGCCTTACTGGCGAGATCGATCAAGATGTGAATTAGAGGAGAGAAATTTGTGGGGAAGAAGATGAAGAACAACTCTTTAATTCTCCAAGGTCCGGTTTTGAAACGTGGGAATTTTTCTCAAATCATACGAGAATCGAATTGTTTCCACGGAATTCTTGCGTTCCAACGAGCCATAAAAAAAATTTGGGACACGGGGCAAAAGACCAACATTGGCATCTTGCCATCTTCCTAGAGTTGTCCACTTGTGAAAAGTTTTCTCCGGGACATGACACATCGCTTCAAGCAAACACTGGGGCCTGGGGTGGATGAGCCTGCCCCATGCTAGTGATGAGCAGTAAGCTAAAGATCATAGGTGACTAGAAAAAGGCAGCCCATGCTGACCTGTTTTTGCTCAGTGGTTGCTGACCCAACATTTCGAGCTGAGGTCCTATCATCCCATCATCATGCCGTGCGCAGCGCATATATCCTCCCCCCACATGACCTAACAAAGAGGATCTTTCAGGTAAAAAGAGGAGGAAATATTGGTAACCTGCAGTGTGTTTGATTCCCTCGTGGATTTTCCATGCCTCTCTGATTATTTTTTTTCACTCTTCAAGATGCAATTCTTTGCCAAGTGGACGGCAACCATTGGGTGCTCACAGTAAGAAAGGATGGTAGTGCATGGTGATGCATTTTTGTAGTAATGCGAAGAATTAATTCTTTATTTGTTACTGTAAGTTGGCAAGATTTTTAAAATAACGTAACGAAATTGATTCTCCATTCACTGCCATTAAATATCAACTTTTATCTTTGTTTTTCTACTCCGTCGTGCAGCCATGAGTTGACTGTCAAATTGTGTGAAAAAACATATTTACCCCTTCTTGCTCTTCCATACTCTTCTTCACCCCTCCTCTCTCTCCCTGTCTTTCTCCTCTCTCTCCCCCCACCGACGAGTGGTAGAGGCGACAACGGCGCACCGAGGCCGACAGAAGCGAGGAAGATGCTAGATCTGATCGTACTCTGTTGGATCTGATGTCACAACACGCTCCCTGGTGCACTCGGCGAAGGGGTCGGTGGCATGGCCGGGCAGCAGTGGGAGGTCGGCACACGGAGGGGCAACAGGAGAGGGAGCGGAGGCAGGGAGGCCGGGTTGGCACGCGAAGGGGCCACGGGAGCTAGAGCAGTGTGGGCGGGGAGTCCGGGTCGACACGCGAAGGGGTGGCGGTAGTGGGAGTGGGAGCGGCGAGGGCAAGAGGTCAAGCCGGTAGCGTGGGCAAGAGGAGGCTGAGGCACAAAGAAGAAGAGAGAGAGAGGAGGAGTAAGAAGGGTACGATGAGCATTTTGACAATTTTCGCACATAATTTGATAGTCAACTCACTATTGACCGACGGGAGTGGCAAAAAAAAAAATTGAGATTCGACGATAATGAAAGGAGAAGCAGTGCCGCGATGATATTTCACGGGTCCGACAAACTTCCAGTGTCAATAAAGAATTAATTATACTATGAAATATGGTACACCGGTATCATCAGAGATTTAGAGATATGGCGATAATCGGTGCCACTCGAGTTGAAGCCCATTCATTTATTCATTGATCACCTTGAATATGAGTAGTAACCTGTGCAGTTCCTATTTATTTTAACAATTAAGATTACAACTACAAGAAGGTACACTTAGCCTTAAAATTGTAATTAAAAGGAGGAGGAAGAAAAAGAACTGAAGAAGTAGGAGAGACAAACAACTCACCCTTACAACTTGGGCAAGCAAGACACCTCAGGAAGAAGAGATTAAAAAAAAAACTAATCGCTAGTGGTTGCTAATGCCGCTCAGTGGTGACGCCTCTGGCCAGCGGCCACAGCTTGCTGAGCATCCGCTTCGGCTTCCCGGCCGGGATGGCGCAGAAGGCCCTGAACCGCAGAGACGCGCTGCGCGCGAGCCCGGCCTTGCGCGCGAACTCGTCGTCGTCGGCGCCGTCGTGCTCGTCCTCCTCCAGCTTCATGCGCAGAGTGGCGATCTTGGACGCCGCGCGCCGCAGCCCCTCCACGCTCCAGTCGTCCCCGGGGGACGCGCCGGTGGCCAGGACGCGGAGCCGCTGCTCGTCGACCCGGTCGGCGTCGTCATCCTCCGACCCGGACTTGGACAGCAGCGCCTTGATGTTGATCGGCAGGTCGTCGGCGGCGACGTGGCCGCCCGACAGCGGCGCCGCGCGCGCGTGCTCGAAGAAGAGCACCTGCACCACGATGCGCAGCGGGAGCAGCTCGTTCTGCGCCGCGTGCGTGCACGCCTTCTCTGACATCTTCCGGCAGTTGAGCACCCGGCACAACCGCTTTCTCGCGCTCTTGCTCATCTCCGGATGTGCCTGTTAAAAAACATACAAGAAAAAAGTTGAGATTTCTTCGCTTCCTCTACGACGCAAGGCAGAGCTCTTGCCACTCTTTCAATAATAATAATAACTTGAGATTTCTATGTACAATGAAAGCCAGAACAAGATTGATAGATTTGATCAATGTTTAAGCAAAGGTAAATTTTACGTATCAAGTTAAGATCTTTATAACAGAGACACAAAATTTTGCAATTTGTACGTGTTCCAACTTCCAAGTAGGTTAATATACAACCGTAAACTACGACACATGGAAATGGAGGAGTGAAAAAATACTGACATTGAGGTATGTGTCGACGACTTTGTAGAGGCCGTCGTGCTCCGGGCGGGCGCTGTCCGGCACGGTCTCGGCAATGGCGAGCAGCTTGTCCAGCGGCAGGTTGGCGTCCTTGGCCACCTCGATCAAGAACCCGTCCACAAGCCTGCCCACCCTCACCAGCGCGCCCTGCGACACTGGCGCGGCCGACGACGATCGCCGCGCGCCTTCGAACCCCACGCTCTCGGCCGAGCGCGATCGCCGGTGCCCGCCCGACCGCGCCGGGCTGTCTTCGGGGCTCCCCAATGTCGCCGGCGCCGGCGCAATCGCCGCCGCATGCCGCAGCGCGAACTCGTCGAGGATGGCCGCCATGGCGTCCACGTCGTACAGCGTCTCGCTCACGCAGGACAGCGACGGGATCAACAGGTCGCCGACGCTGGCCTCCTCGAGCTGCCACGCCACCCTCCTGATCAGCTCCGCCTTGGACGCGGCGGACGCACTCAGGATGTTCGCTGCCTTGAGGAGCTTGAGGAGGAACCCGCAGGAGACGGCGTCCCTCTCCGCGGGGAGAAGGCTCACGATCTTCTCGAGCAGGAGGCGATGCCGCGTGGTGATCTGCTTGACACTGGCATTGGCGTCGTCGGCGGCATTGCCGGCGTCATCGAACGGCTGGTCCGCGGAGAGCCCGTCCTTGGCGACGTTCGGCAGCCACCGGCGCGCGTACGCCTTGAGCGCGTCGCCGACGGTCTTCTCGTGGACGGCGCCGGTCGATTTTACGGCAACCATGATGCGCCAGAACAGGTCGACGCCGAGCTCGGCGATGTCATGCGCCCACCACGGCGACGCCGACGTCGAATTGGCGGGCATGGCGGCGCCGGGGCTGGCGATGAGGGCGGCGATGGCGTCCACGCATCGGGAGGTTAGGCCGAGGTCCTCGCAGAGCGGCGCGTAGTGGCGCGTGGAGTGGAGCACGGCGAGTGCGTCCTTCCAGCGGCGGAGGAGGCAGGAGCCCAGGAACGCGTCGAGCTTGGCGGTGAGGTTTCCGCGGTCGGCGGCCTCCGACATGCCGAGGTGGGCGGCCGCGCACCGGAGCGGGACGAGGTTGCGCGCGCTCACCGTGACGGTGATGCCGTAGCAGAACTTGGCGCAGGCGTCGAACGCCTCCGCGCCGCCCGGGAAGCCCGGGAGCTCGATGACGTCGCCATTGCCGCCGCAGGCGGACTCGGCGCAGAGCGCTTGCAGAAGCAGGCATTTCGAGAGTAGTGGAAACTGCCACATCCACGGACATACAAATGCCAAGAAAACGAGAATCTTGTCATTCTTCGATAACAAATGGTTGCAACAAACATCAAAATCCAAGAAATTGATGCATGATAACGCGAGATTACTGAAACAGAGTTACAGCAACAGCTCATTTCAATAAACTTTCCCAAGAACAACAACTTGTGATCATAATAAGATTCATTCCTTGAAGCATATGGAAACAAATCTATAATCTTTGCTTCTTCAATTACCTTGTGAAGATTATACAAGCAGTTGTCCACCAAGATTTGCAGGTCAGTGGCCACCTCTGTATAAACAGACCTGGAACAAACCACACAATTAGCCAACACAAAACACCTTGACAGGCACAGAATTAGGAGCACTAAGACTAACAAGATTGCGATCAGAATCAGCACCTCACGGACTCAGAGGTGAAGAAGGTGTCAGGCCGGGTGCCAAGTTTCATAAACTTCATCTTGGCCGAGTCCCTAGTCACTTACTAAAAAGGGAGTCTGAAACTTTCACTGGGAGGTTGGTTATAACCACTAGGCCTAACTTTGTGTGAGCCATTGGAAATGGTTCCTGGTGGCTCTACTTATATCATGCCGAAGTGGTTGGGGGAAGAGAGAGGAGGAGAGAGAAACACCAAGGGCCAAAGATGGCTGCATGCTGGATGGAAGAATTTCACTAATTAAATACTATCCTAGTAATTTGAGGTGTCCTCAGATTTGATCAGGGGTGAGGGGAATATACAGTGCAACCATGCACATATATGCCACTCATTGATGAACTTTGAGTGCTTGCAAGACTCTTAATTGGGATTGGGAATGGAAGGGGACATGTGATACATGGACCAGATCAGTGGCATGCAAAGGTCAAGATGGATGGGCTCAGAAATGAGTAGGATCTTGCAGGTTTTTGCTGGGGATCAGATGAGCAGGATGGGCTCCTAGCTACAGGGTTGGGTTGGTTTCACTAATCAATGGATGTTCTTGTCATAAAATGGCTAATAACTGAATTTACCCCTCTTGTCTATATTTGTTCAGGGGTAGGTGAACATTGTCGTCATGGATCAAATGTTGTATGGAAAAGAAAAGTGGGGTTTACAGTTTGCTCACAAGGAATTTCTGCTCAAGATTAGGTTAGTCGATTGGATTCTTTATCGAGATAGATAGCCTATTAGTCTAATTGATCGCACTTGCGTTCTGGTCGTCTTTTCATTAGCGGCTAAGGTTAGGCGGCCTATGTAGGAGAGGAGTACTACTAGTCTTGTTAAATGAAATGGAGAGTTGGAGCACCTCTGATCCAATTCTTGTCACCGCCTAATTAAAGACGCGGCAATTAGGAATCAAACGGTGGCCCAGAGAAGAAAGAAAAAAGGTTGCACCGTCAGTCAGGTGTGTTCATCGTCTGCGGCCAAAAAGGTTCAAGTTTAAGCCAAATGTATCTCTTCTTTTTTATATAAGTTTTCATGAACCTAAAACAAGTGAACATATGTACTATGGTATGGTGTTGTTTGGTTGGCCGGACGAGTCCAATATCGCTCTTCCCTTAGTAAGGATGAACATATGTGCTGTAATCTCTGAGCGTGTATGTAATCATGATCCCAGTATTACTAGTATCTCCTCATGGATCAGGCAGCCTGTTTCTTTTCAGTTTTCACGACCTATGTATTGGATCAAGCGCCGGCCACTTGGTATTTTCCTCTTTTCAACAGAGAGGGCAGGAAGATTCTTCCATTTCAGGAAATTCAGAGCTCGCATTCCCATAACTAATGACATGTCCATGTCTGATATGAGGAAATGGCTTGAACTCCACTAGTCCGAGGATTTGACCTAGCTGTTCAATGGCTCAGAACTTGCAGTTAATTTCCTAGTCATTCAGTGGACCATTTCATCGGTTAATGAGATGGCCACCTTAGTTCATCATACTTTGCCCCAGCTTTTCTGCAAATCTGGCGAGCAAGCACGGAGATTATGGAAGACTGTAAGTATGGAACATTTTAGTACTCATAAATAGTTACTAGCTAGCAGCAGTATATATATATATATATAGACACACACACACACACTATCTGAAGTTTGTCATTGCTATTAAACAATACCCCCATAATATTTTGTGACTGGAGGGGCATACTGGGCCATTGCTTGCTACTGAGCTCAAGATCTCTCTAACTACTTTAGTTTATGCAAGGGTGGCATTTAGCATAGCACCTGAAATCATGCTTTGGTGTCCAAGAGCTCACCAAAGCTCATTATTGCAATCTGCAAGGGCAGAGGCTCCCCTTTCTTTTTGGTTCGAGCTTTGTGCACCCCCATTCCCTTCTCTCATGATCTTCTAAATTTAGGTCCCCGCCTAAGTCTTTTGTGATCATAAGATAGCATAAGCTAACCTAGTTCTACCCCAACCTGTTCAATTTTATAGTACGCGGGCGTGATGATTTATAGGTGCTCACTCATCATGCATAATCATAGGAAACCATTTCCCCACCAAAACATTGAAGTAGCAGCTCTATCTTCTGCTCTGAAGATGGACTACTCCTTCGAGCTCTGCATCACCACCACTCAAGCAACGGTGTGACACGGGAGAAGTTTGACGAAACGGAAGGCCCCGTATGTCTTGGACAAACCGCTGCTGAGGCAGTGTGCTTTCGGCCCAACATACGTGAAGCGGCGACGCCCAACGCCGCGCGCGCGTGCACAAAAGCTTTCTTGGGCTGACCTGCCGTACTACAAAACCAAGCGGGCCGGGACCAACTTTTGGGGTCCATTTAGCCTCTATTTTAAGCGAAATATAACTTCTACAAAACGAAATGACGCGCTACGGCCTGAAAGAGGTAGCTATCACCAGACGCAGCGTATCACCTGCTGCTAACCCAGTTCACGGCAGTAAGGGCTACTAAACCGTAACGAAAACGAAATTTTTCGTTGGCTCTAGAGATAAAAAATATTAAGTAGTTATAGAATCTCATGCGATTTTTTTGTAAGGAGGTGTCCCGTTCAAATTTTTTAGTGAATTTGGGCGAATGTACAGTAATATGTACGCAAGCTTCTTCTCCGGACTACCGTTCGCCGGTGGTGAGGTTAAGCAAACCACATCCAACTAGCACTACAGCTGCTCCTGCCTCTTGGACTCACTGGTAGTAGCAGTAGTACTCATTAGCATCTCATGACGTTACGAGTGTTGTTCTCTTTACTTACCATGAACTGCATGATGCAACACTCATTTTTGTTATCCACGGAAAGAAAAGCAGTTACACCACGCAATACACATCTGTGCGACTGCGTCTGTCCATAAAGCTCCTTGTCTCTCTCCGCGACATGTCAACTGGTATACGGCGACAAATGTGCCGGAGAAGACAGCAGATTTACACCCCAGATGCACAAATGGAGTGCATGCGCAGCTACGTACTACACACATCTGCAGGAACCGCAGGAACCGCATGCCCAATCCTACCAGGGGTCGCTCAGGCAGGAGTTAGACCGTAGGCAGACGAGGGACAGCCAGGTCCATGTGACGAGAGCCCTTGGTTTCCAAACCCTAAACCCCTCCGCTGCAGCGAATTCAATGCCTTGTGTTTGCCCATAAACTCCAACCCAGCCACACCCAATCACCCATGCCTCTCTCTCTCTCTCTCTCTCTGTGCAAGAGCCAAAAGCCAAGAGCCAAGAGCCATCGTCCTTTCTCTCTCCTGTGGCAGTGGAGAGATCTTGGCGAACGAGGTGGGACTGCAGCGACGCATGGACGACATTGAAGGCACACCGGCCTATTTGAGAGCAGAGGGGGACATCTTCTGGTTGCAGCCAGTGCTGTAATCATTCTGCATCCTCTGCCCAAAGAGCTAGACCAGCTTCTATTCTGTGAGGTCGATTAGTATATTTGTCCTACGCTGTTCTGCGGCAGGTGAGCGAACAAAGTATGTTCTAGCTCTAAGCAGATTGTAATTTTTTTTAAGCAACACAACACTGTAACTAAAATTAAGAGCCGTAGGCTCACAGCAAGAGCCATTTTCATAATCCAGTAGTATTTATCTCGTGCGAACAGGAGCACTGGGGCATGGAAGAATAACACACCGGCCTATGAGTGCTCAAACTAGACAGAGAAAGGGAGATAATTTATGTTTTCTTTGCACGGTCAGTAGCAAACAATTCTGCCATGATTTGAGAGATCAGATTCCGCGGCCGCGTTGCAGGGCTTCTTTTAATGGCGCAGCATTTGGTTACCTGACATTTTCAGAACAAAACGCATGGTTTTCTGTCCCGGTGGGTACTAGCTGCGTGTACGTTCTACTACAACGATCTGTAAGACTGCAGATCGGTAGGCAAGCCGTACTACTCTAGCTCTTCGTTGGGCCAAACTGTGTGCATGTAGACTACTGCAGGAATAACGATTGTTGTAGAAATCGGTATCGATTAGTGTTTCTTTTTTGGCGACAAGGTATCGATTAGTTACACAAGTATTTGTGCAAAGTTCTATCGTACCGAGGCATTTGCATATCCACACAAATGTTTTCTTTCAAATATCCACACGAAATAGACTTAGTAGTATAGTAGTACCTCCTCGATTTCACGATATTTATCCAGCTTACTGGAAAATGCCATCACACAATATTTGTATGTAGCTGACGAAATCAAGAGTGTGATTGTTGCATCTTTTCTATCCTTTATTTCTGTTATCAATGGTGCGAAAAAATGTCCAGTAGTTGAAATAGTATTTAATAAGATAAGAATGATCTAATTTATTAAATAATAAAATTCGATGATGAAGACGATTAGAGATAACGCACTTGGCGATTCCATTAGAATCCGTAGGCATAAAGGGGCATTCGGTAGGAAACCGAATTATATATATGCCTAAAATAACTCCCTGAAAACCTTCAAGCTGGAATAGAACGTCTTGAAGACGGCCGTAGGAAGACTCTCGGTGAAAACATCAGCATATTGCGAAGTCGTTGGTACATGAAGTACGCGAACCTCGCCGAGGGCGACGCGCTCCCGAACAAAATGTAGGTCAATCTCGACGTGCTTCGTCCGCTGATGTTGGACGGGGTTGTTCGAGAGATAGACCGCACTGATGTTGTTACAAAAGACAACAGTGACACGCTGAAGAGGGCGATGCAGTTCGACGAGGAGTTGACGAAGCCAACAGGACTCAGCGACAGCGTTAGCAACAGCACGGTACTCAGCCTCAGCGCTGGTACGAGAGATGTTTTGTTGGCGTTTGGAGGGCCATTGATGAGGCTTAAAACATCTACTTATTATTTAATAGATAAAAGACCATACATCTTCGTGGCCGTAACCCCTAAAGCTAACGACCTCACTGGTCGTGAGGGTTCCAGAGGTTACAAAATATCTAACCTGGTCGGAGAAGGTTCCCAACCTTGTCTCCGATCAGTCAAAAGCTCACAAAGCTTGAGCTGATATCTGGATCTAGCGCTAGATATATCCTCTACCGTGTGAAGAATGGAACATGTGCCGTATATTCCATACCACACGACGATACGTAACTCTAAGAGATAGGAATGCGGTTAAGTGGCTCACTGACATATAACCGTACAGCGGTTGACACATTGTCAACTGACGCCTCTCCCCGACCAGACGCGTTGTTTCTCCAACAGGCGTCTCTCCCAGAGACAACTACCAACGCTTCATCAACTACATAAGGAGGACTGCGAACCGAAGTGGAGGGGGCCCGGAACAGTGAAGATAGATTGGGAAACACTCTCAGAAGAGCATTGTATTCTCGAGTTAGTCTTCAGTCTAGGTTACATACACCCATTGTAATAACCAGTTCATAGCAATAAAGAGCCGTCTCGTTACTTTCTAGGAGATACGTGCTATTTTCCTCTTTTTCTTCATACATTCATAAGATCGGCGATTTGATCGTCGACAGCTGGCGCCGTCCGTGGGGAAGAAGGCGTAAATCTTCTGAAGGAATTCTTTGCTCACCAAATCCTCGCTCATCCTTCTGTTCATGAGATCATGGCAGGAACTTGGGACGAGGAGAATTGGTTCGTTCTGGACGACTACTCCAACCTCGATATGGACGCCTGTATCTAGGCCATGCAGGGTGATTGGACGTCGTCCTCTTCTTCCTCTGCCGGTTCGCAAGTCGCTAACGATACTGAAGTCGAGCAAATGGATGAGAATGCACCACTGCAACAAGTGGTGCTTCGAAGACGAGACACTCAGAGCCGATTCGGGCGCCAAGAATCTCTCAAGCCGGTCTTCCGACCGGCAAAAAGGTGATGAAACTTGACCCTACAATCCGAAGTCAATACACTCGAGACCATCATGGTGACGATGATTCGCCACGACTTCTGGAAATTCCAGGAGCCAACCGACATCTGGTAACGGTGTCAATGAAACCCTCACCGGCCATGGGTCGAGTGGGGATGATAAAACTCAGCATATGATCGGCAGTTCGCCGTATCAGGCTGAGTCCGCCTCGGAGGTCTCAAGAGGTGCTCATCTCCGACCGGTCTCCGTTGTGGAAATGTCTGGTAGAAGCACTGGGAAGCTCTCCACTGAGTACAGTGCAAACTCTTCGGAAGATCGATGCTGGAAACACGAGGTTAATGCGATCGAAAATACTGATCACAATGCCCTGTACGGTCCTGCACCCGCTGCCTCACCACCACATACTAATGGAGACAGCGCGGGCAATCAAGCACCAGCTACTAGAGGCAATGAAGCGATGGACGTCCATCGCTTAATTACCGTTCAACCCACCAAGTATGACTCAAGTGTGGCGGGCACAAGGTTAAGAAGGTTCGGATCTACGAACGCCAACAACCTCGATGAATCCTCTGAGACCTTCAGTAACGGTACAAAACCTGTAGCGCATTCGTAGTATTTTAAATAATACTGACCCTGCTTTAGCATTCAGAGATTCTCCAGCAAACCGTACAACGTACGGAAGAATACCGAGAACGGAGGGCACCACAAAGTCAAACCATGACTTCGTCCCAGCGTTCTTCCTCGTGAGAGGGCAACATCGTATCTTTGGGAATCAATCGATACCACAGCCTCCTCGACGATTCCGACCAATGAGTCATGAGAGAAGGAGATTGTTCCGAACAAATACACCTTCTTCTCGTCGAGAGGGTTATTCGCTTGGTCCTAACGATCTTCGACATCGTTTGAACCAGGCAGGTGATCAAGGGCGTCATAATGCTCGCGATCAGGTCGGAGCGCTGGAGCCCCAGTTCTCTAATCAAAGGAACCGGTCTCCGACCGATCACAATCCGGCACCTTCTCAAAGAAGGCACCATGAATTAGTCACAGTACGCCGAGCTTTCTGCGGGGCTCGGTGCGTTAGCTGGCCTAACCGGTTTCGACCGGCCAACATGGAGAAGTTCAATGGGTCTCAGAACCCGTTAGAATTTTTCCATATTTATACCACCGCCATCAGAGCGGCCGGTGGTGATGAAAACGTGATGGCCAATTACCTACCTACGGTGTTAGAAGGATCTGCCCGGTTATGGTTGCTTAACCAGCCGGTCGGATCAATCTACACTTGGGAACAGCTCTACGATCTCTTAATCGTGAATTTCCAGGGTACGTACAACCGCCCAAGGAAGGAAGATGATCTACATCGGATCCGGCAAAACCCAAAAGAAACTCTTCGCCAGTACATCAAGAGGTTTAGCCAGGTTCGTAATTTCATACCCGAGATTGCAGAGTCTTCTGTAATTCAGGCATTCAAGGTAGGATTGAGGAACTGGAGGTTTACGGAGGATATAGCTATGAATCCCCCACGAACAACCGCCGAACTATTCGATATGGCAGATAAATATGCAGCCGCTAGTGAAGCGGTCGAATGGAGCGAAGCTATAGATCGAAAAGACAAAACTCCTTAATCTGGCTTAGAAAAGCCAGAAAAGAAGCATAAGAAAGTTCTCAAGAAGAAGAAGCATCGCAAGATGGATGGTAAGGAGGTCTTAGCGGTCCTAGAAAAGCTTACCAAAGTTAAGAGGGACTATACCGGTCAAGGAAAGGTAAAAATTCCGACCGACGGGTATAAAAAGAATAAGAAGTGGTGCCCGCTTCACCAATAGGCAGGGCACGATTTGCGCACCTGCCGTGTTTGGCAAAAGAAGTTGGAAGATTATTATGTAGGTAAAGGCCCCCTTCCCTCAATACAAGAGTTATAGGAAGCAAGCTCCAAAAAGGATAAAGATGGCGACGAGGAGATGGAGTACCAAGAATCTCAGCACACAGTCGACATGATCTTTGGAGGATCTTCATCATACGACTCACGACGTCATCTGAAAACCGTGGAGCGGGAGGTCAACCTAGCAGAGTCTCTGATCAACATCAAGCCTTCGAGGTGGTCGGACACCGTAATCTCCTTTGGTAAAGAAGACTGCTCCGTCTCGTCGACTCGACCGGGTAGGTTCCCTATTATAGTTGAGCCTACCATTAATAACTGTAAAGTTAATAGAGTCTTGATAGATGGAGGTAGCTCTTTAAATATTCTATTATCGGGAGCTCTGGAAGAAATGCAGGTTCCTAAATCAAAGGTAAAGCCAGTAAAATATGCCTTCTATGGCATAGTTCCTGGCTCTACCGCCAAACCGATAGGACAGGTGTCCTTACCAGTTACGTTCGGAAGTCCTGATAACTTCCGAACAGAAAAGTTTTGTTTGACGTGGTTGATTTTGAGACCGCTTATAACGGGATCCTTGGCCGTCCGGCTCTAGGAAAATTCCTGATAGCCACGCATTATGGTTATCAGAGTTTGAAGATGCCAGGACCAAAGGGTGTTATCATGGTTCGGGGAGATCAAAGGATGGCTTATGTCTACGATCGGAGATCTTTAGAACTGGTCGACGAGCTTCCGACCAGAAATACTAACTCTTCTGCAATGTAGGTCAAGCACTCCGGACCAAAATTGACACCCAAACCCTCCGATCAGACAAAATGGGTGCTACTCGACAAAGGCGCTTCTCCGAGAGACGCCTGGTTGGGAGACACCGACAGATCCATTCCGAAGTTACTGATCGGAGAAGAGCTCAACCCTAAATAGGAAGAGTCGCTCGTCTCTTTCCTCCGAGAAAACCAGGACGTTTTCGCCTAGCAGGCGTCCGACATGCCCGGAGTCCTCAGGGAAGTGATCGAGCACAGGCTGGCTCTCCAACCTGATAAAAAACTGGTCAAGCGGAAGCTAAGGTGTTTTGCACCTGACCAGAAGGAAGCAATCCAGTCGGAGATTGACAAGCTCCTCAAAGCTAGATTTATTCGTGAAGTCCATCACCCTCAGTGGTTTACCAATCCTGTAATGGTTAAAAAGAATAATGGGAAATGGCGAATGTGTATAGACTTCACAGATCTTAATAAAGCTTGTCCGAAGGATGATTTTCCCCTTCCTCGCATTGATCAGCTTGTAGACTCCACCTCCGGGTGCGAGTTACTGAGTTTTTTAGATGCATATTCAGGGTACCACCAGATAAACATGAGTAAAGAAGATGAGGAGAAAACTTCCTTCATCACTCCATATGGCACTTACTGTTATGTTAAGATACCTTTTGGTCTCAAAAATGTTGACGCAACTTTTCAAAGGTTAATGCAGAAAGCTTTCAGCCCGCAGGTAGGTCGAAATCTAGAAGCCTATGTAGATGACTTGGTTGTGAAAAGCATCAACGCTGGCGATCATATTCTTCACCTACAAGAAACTTTCAACAACTTGAGAAGACATAACCTCAAGTTGAATCCGGAGAAATATGTGTTCGGGGTTTCCGCTGGAAAGCTTCTTGGTTTCCTAGTTTCGAATAGAGGTATCGAAGCAAATCCGGTTAATAAAACGGCCATCAATCAGATGCGCCCCCTGACAGCAAAGAAAGAGGTCCAAACGCTAACTGGCTGTATGGCAGCACTAAGTCGTTTCATAGCCAGATTAGGTGAGAAGGGGTTACTTTTCTTTAAACTTCTTCGGAAGCATGGGAGTTTTGAGTGGACGAAAGAAGCCAACGAAGCCTTTGAAAAACTCAAAGAGTACCTTAGAGCGCCCGGTCTTAGTCTCTCAAGACCTAAGAAACATCATTGATTTACGTGGCTGCAACGCCACAGGCTGTCAGTGGTGTATTGGTCGTAGAACGTGAAAACGTTCAACGACCAGTATATTACGTAAGCGAAGTATTACATGGAAGAAAGGAAAGATATCCACAGGTACAAAACTTGCTCTATGGTCTCCTTATGGCTTCAAAGAAACTAAGGCATTACTTTCAGGCCCACAAAGTGGTCGTACCTACAGGATATCCCCTAGGTCAAGTCCTTGGAAACAGGGAATCATCAGGACGAATAGCAAAATGGGCAGTTGAACTAGGGACGTTCGATCTCCATTTTATCTCACGAATAGCTGTAAAGTCTCAGGCAATAGCAGAATTCATTGCCGAATGGACAAACCCAGAACCTAAGCAGGAACTCGAGTACGAGTACCACGACGAGTGGACAATGTACTTTGATATTTCATTAATGCTTAAAGGATCGGGGGCTGGAGTCATTTTGATATCCCCTACTAGCGAACATATTAAGTACGTCATTCAGTTTAACTTTCCCGCTACTAATAATGTCGTTGCCGTGCCGGTAGATGAACAATGAAGGATACGCCTTGGACACCGAGAACCCCAAGGACACGAGGTAGGTCGCAAAGCGACTGAACCAGGCCCGTGGAGCTTGCTTGAGGCCGTACAAGGACCGGTTGAGCCGACAGACGTGCGAGCTGTGTGCCGGGTCGACAAAACCGGAGGGTTGTTGATAGTAGACCGTTTCGGTGATCCATTAAGGAAGGCATTGTTGACGTCGAGCTGGTGAACTTACCAATCGTTGGCCAAGGCGATGGTGAGGACGGTGCGCACAGTGCCTAGTTTCACAACCGGACTGAAAGTCTCGTCGAAGTCAACACTGGGTCACTGGGAGAAGCTGCGAAGGACCCAGCGAGACTTGTATCGATCCAAGGAGCCATCGAGCTTCAATTAGTGTCAAAAATCCACTTTCCCGTCACAACATTAACATCAGCGGGGCGTGGAACAAGCTACCACGTATTGTTAGCACAAAAAGCATCAAATTCGTGTTGCATGGCGAGGCGCCAATTCTCATCATTGAGTGCGGCGCAGTAGGTCCGTGGGAGCGGTGAAGGAGCGGCCACATGAAGGTTTATCCGATCCACAGGCACGTGAAAACCTCGCTTACCACGGGTCGTCATGGTGTGATTATTGACGACCGGGGCAATGGGTTGAGCCGTAGGTGGTGGAGGAGCAGCAGCGACGTCAGGCACGAGTGCTGGCTGCTGTGGTGGATCGGGTGCGATAAGCGGGTGCGACGTAGTTGCGGCTGTCTGGTGCGGCGCGGGTGAAGCGGGTAGAGGGAGCTGCAGAGGCACGACACGTGTGTGAGGCGCAGCATGGCACGCAATGGGAGTTGGAGCAACCGGTGATGCATGAGCCGCGATCGACAGAAAATCAAAGTCGGCGGGCACTAGCAGATGTGGCTTCTCGAAAAACGAAAAATAAAACTCGTCAAAAGTGACATGGCGAGAGATGATGATGCAGGTTGTGGAGAGATCAAGGCAACGATACCCCTTGTGATTTCCTGGATAGCCTAAAAAGACACAAGCCGCGGAGCGCGGTGCGAGCTTGTAGGATGTAGTGGCGGACAAATTTGGATAACACCGGCAGCCGAAAACACGAAGATGAGAGTAATCGGGGGGGGGGTGATCCAAAGAGAGCGTGATTGGGATACCGGAGTTGAGGGCCTTTGTGGGGTGAAGGTTAAGAAGATATGTGGTTGTATGGAGAGTCTCGACCCAGTAGGGAGGAGGCATGCTAGCTTGGAAAAGAAGCGAGCGAAGAATGTCATTAGTGGATCGGATCATGCGTTCTACTTTACCATTATGTTGGGACGTGTGTGGACATGACATGTAGAGTGCAATGCCATGGGAAAGAAGGTGGACACGCATGGTAGTATTGTCGAATTCACCACCATTATCGCATTGAACACCACGAATGGTTGAGGAGAATTGAGTACGGACATAGGCAAAAAAAATTGCGAAGGATGTCAAAGACTTCATAGTTCAAGCGAAGGGGGAACGTCCATAAATAATGAGTGAAATCATCAAGAATGGCGAGATAATACTTGTATCCAAAAATACTGGGGACCGGTGAGGTCCAAAGATCACAATGTATTAACTCAAAGGCGGTAGTGGTGCGAGTGGATGAAGGGTAAAACAGAAGACGCACATGTCAGCCTAATTGGCATGCATGGCACAAGGAGTCTTCCGCAACTTTATTGCAAGAAATATGGGATGCACTAGCAAGGTGTGATAAAGCTTGAGCGCCTTTGTTGTGTTGGCCCCTTCGTTCTTGTTCGACCGACACCGAGCGTCCACGGTGCCCCCTAGCCTCCCAAAATGGTCAAGCACGATGCCAAACACACGCACACAGGGCTACAGAGGTGGATTTCAACCTGACTTGAAAAACAATCCAACAACCCGGATCGAAAAAATCACCACACAAATCACCTCCATGATGGTCAAAATTGTGTGCGCGACCACCTGAACCATTACCAACTTGGCTCAAGGCTCCCGTGGATATAGAAACACACCAATGGACGCTGGCCCATAAAAGCCATCAACGAGGCTCGACCTTGGTGGCATTGTTGTGTTGGCACTTTTGTGTCAGTTCAACTGAGAGACCATGTGAGAGGTCCTCCACTCTGAGTGATGAGTATTTGACATCGTGTTGAATAGGTTGAGAGTTGAGTGTTTAGGTTTGGACTGTTTACATCTTTGAATCGGAAATCGGAACTACATTGTGTATAGAGCGGAAGTTCCGATGTCTAACTACCGGCGTTGGAAATAGGAACTTCCGATTTACGGGGTTTTGAGTTCGGCTGAAGGAAATCGGAACTTCCGCACAAGGGGTAGCGGAGTGTCCGATAATACTGACATTGAGTGTTCCTCTGAGATGGTAATCGGATTTGAAAATCTGGAAAGGCGGATGTTCCGAAGATCAGAAGTTCCGCAGATGTTGGCGCGAACTTCCGATAATCTCGACAAGTGCGGACGTTAGAAATCGGAACTTCCGCAAGGTAAAGTCGCGGAACTTTCGATTATGTCGAGTAATCGCGAGAAGGATATTTTATGATTTTGATTACGTATGAGTTTGAGTCTTATACAAATGTTGATGCTATGATATTGTGCAATGCTATGTGATGTGTTTTGCTTGTGATGACCGCAGGTATCGAGATGGAGTCGTGGCGAGACACGTGGACGGACTAGGCGCGGAGGCGTTGAGGTCGAACGGTCGGGATGTGTCGAAGACGGCGTGAATCTTGAAGCGGTTGCGAGTCGTGCACAAGAAGGAAGACGGAGGCTTCCAGAAGGTGCGCAAGGGAAGAACGGGATTTCGCAAAGCGGCACAAGTGGAGGCGGTTCCGTTCGGGTGTAGCGGGCTTAATGGGTTGGAGGCCCATTAAGCAAAGGCTATAAATAGAGCTCAACCCCGTTGTTAGGGTTAGACCTTGAGAGAGGAAATTAGGTTAGCTCCACCAAAAGGGTTTGTTTTGCTTTTGAGAGAATGAATCGAAAATACTTGTAATCATTCCTCTGTGTTTCTTCCGTGATTTCTTGACTTCTATCAATGAAACTCTGAGTCTTTGATTACATGTTTATGCCTCTCTTTATTCCCTCTCTGTTCATGTTGAATATCTAGGGTTTTGGCATATCTTTTGATTCGTCTTATGAAATAGCATGAAACTTGATATCTAGAGTCGTTTTGATATTGCTATTACATACTCAAAGTTTCATGAGCTAAGATTCTGAGAATCGAGTCTATTTCAGTTTTGGTCTTTCTTGCCCTTCTTCAAGAAATCCAATTTTGGCTTGATTGTTGAATCTTTGTCTGCGATTCTTCTCCATGAGGTCAAGATGTTGCTTAGGATGATGTCTGTGAAACTTGACGGAGAAGATCAACAAATTAAAAGTAGTTTGGATTTTTGGACAAAAACCCGAGCGTTCTGTTCTTTGGTCAGGATAATCGGAGCTTCCGATTTTACAAAGTGGAAGTACCACAAGCGGAACTACCGCACCATACACAGCGGAACTACCGCAAGCGGAACTTCCGCACCTTACTGGCCGGAGCTTCCGATTTCTGAAGAATGGCCGAGGCTTGTTTTGTTATTTGATCTTGCTTCATTTACCTTCTTTAGATCTCCAGAGATCTTTGTAGGCTTGTTTTAAATACAGTAAAGTAGAGTTATTAATTTTAAGGCACCATTCACCCCCCCTCTGTTGCCATTTCGGTCCTTCAATTGGTATCAGAGCCGGTTAGCTCTTCTTGATATATCTTAACCGGTCGGTTGAGCCATGGCAACGGACAAGTATTCCACCAAGCCTCCAGTCCTTGATGGCATGGATTACCCCTTCTGGAAGAGCCGAATGGAAACATACATCCAGGCTCAGGGGTATGCCATCTGGAGAAAGGTGAAGGTGAGATTTGCAGTTCCTGCCGATGAAAACATCAATGAGGGAAACATGCCTGATGTTGAGGCCAATGCTAAGGCTAGGAACATCATCATTCAGGGTTTGAGTAGAAGTTAGTTTGATCGTATTTCTCATTTGACTTACGCTTTACATCCGGGTGACCTCGATGCATACCATGAGGCACCACCAGATTAAGACGGTTCGACAAGACCATTCGAAGCGTGAATACTGATGAATTTGAGATGCTTGCTTTGGTGAATCTCTTGACGAGTGCTTTTCGCGTTTTCACAAGATTTTGAGCAACCTCCGAGCGGTCGGTCTTACATACCCCGACTTGGATAACGCTCGACAGATGCTTTCTGCACTTGATCTTCGTGTTTGGGAGATGAAAGTGACTACCATCAAAGATAGCACGGACCTCTCGACCCTGACTCTTGATGCGCTTTACTCGCGTCTCAAGACTCACGAGATTGACATTGTCTCTCGAAGATCAAAGTCACAGTCGATGGCTTTAGTCACTGATCCCACCTCTGGATCTTCTTCTGAGTCGATACGCGGGTTTTCCCTAGCTGCTCTCTATGACATAACTGATGATCAGTTAGAGCAGCTTGAGGATGAACAGCTAGCCCTCCTAGCTCGGAAGTTTTCCCATGCTTACAAGAGGAGGAGGGATGGAAAAGAGGAGGTCTGTGATTTGTTTGAGTGTGGTGGCCCCAACCACATCCGAGCAAACCGTCCCAAGCTTGGGAAGGGCAAAGGTGACTATGGCGGTCCGAGCAAGAACGACTACATTGACAAGAACCGCAACACGAAGCCCTCAAAGACTGACCAAGGCAAGAAGAAGTTCCGCAACTTTGGGAAGGCAAAGAAGTCATTCCATCGTGTCCTCACCGCCTCGACGAACTGGACACCAATGAGGTGGAGGGTGGAGTGACGATGATGGGAAGGACGATCATGATCCCAAGGACGACGGCAACTTCTCCCATGTGCTTCATGGCCTCTGGGCGAATCGAGCGACAATGAAATGTACTCGACTCAGATGAGGTTAGTCCCACTTATGACCGACAATGATGCTTTTCTTAAGCTAGGTAGATTTCATGCTAAGTCTAGGACTAAGTGTGCTGAGTTGGAAGAAGGAAGTAGCAAGACTATCACGGGAGCTTTCTTTACTTACATCGCTCCCCCCCGTGATGATTGTGACACATGCTGTGCTTTGCTTGATGACATGGAAAAACTAAGGACCTTGCATGATAGTGTGTCCTCTGAACTTGACATGATTAAAGTAGAGAACATTAGCCTTCTTGCTGAATTAGAGATGAGTAGAGTAGCACCTCCTTCATCTACTACTGTTGAGGCTACTGCTTGCACCTCATGTGAGGTTAAGGACAATTCATTTAGAGGTCTTTATACCATGTTGCTCGATCTGCCTGAGACTTGTGAAAATTGTAATAAACTCAAGATGAACCTAAAACGGGCAGATCACAAACTTGCTGAATTTCAAGCTGCGCTACTAGAGCCTATTGTTTCTTGCTTAAACTGTCCTAAGTTAACTGCTGAACTAGAATCTGTATCTAAGCAGTTCCAAGAAATGATTGATCACAATAACAAACTGGCTCAGTATGCTTCTAAGGACCTTGTTAGCTCACCATGCAATCAATGTAATAAACTAAAATGTGATTTGGTTGCCTTGGATGAAAAATGTATGAAGCTAACTAAGGACTTTCTAGAAACACAATCTTCTGCTTGTATTGTGTGTGCTGGGAAGAAGTCTAAGGGTTTGGTAGAGACGCCTAGCAACGTGAACCAATCTGCTAGCAATAGGACTGTCCCCAAAAGTCAGCTGTGTATGCACAAGCCAATCTTTCCTATCTTTGTTGGTTCTTCTTCCTCTACTCCTTATCTTCTGTATTCCTTCTTCCCCTGCTCTTCTTGCACCTCTCTTTTTCAGGAGTGTCAGTATCTTATGAACACTCTTGAGAAATTTGTAGGAGGCAAGAAGAAGCTAAATCTCATTCTAGACAAATCCAAGATTTGTAAATTTAATCAAGGTCTAGGATATGATTTTCATGAGGATATAAGGAAGCATCCACCGTCGTGCTCGTAACCATAGCACTGTGTGTGATCAAAACTAAACCCAGGACTGAGAAAGTCAATTTCAAATCAACGGGTTTTGTTCAAAGGATCTCTGACAGCGAGGTGATTCCACCTGCAGTTTCGGCCTCTCTGAAGGCGAAGTATCATTGCACCTTCTGTCAGAAGGATGGACATTTGGTTGATCATTGCTTCAGGCGCGCCAAGATCGCGCGTAGAGACCATGTTGATTCTTTTAGGCGCATTCATGGTCAGCCCCAGACCATGAGTGCACCTAAGACCAACATGAGGTCTAGGTTTGATACAGCTGGTGATTTAGGGCAGCATCGAGGACTTGGTTTTTCTGAGTTTTCTGATTTTCGTCCTCATGCTCCCTTTGATCGTGACTTCCGTCGCTTTGAGGGTAGATCTCGGTTTCCCTTTCGAGATGGCTACCCGCGGCGTGATAAGCATGTTGCCAGAATTTTGACTCGCTCTTCCATAGCAGTCGGATTCAGCAACAGCTTCAGGTCTGCACGCAGACCTTCTGACTTGTTGAGTGACAGAGAGCGTAGGGTAGATAGAGGTCAGTCTTGCTTGACTACTTCATCTGTTCGACGTGTTACTCAGTATTGGGTGCCCAAATCACTGTTGATTCACCCCAGTACTGAGACTTTACTCTCTGTTTGACTCAGGGTCGCCGGGCTGGGAAGACAAAGGTTTGGATTGTAGACTCCGGGTGTTCTCGTCATATGACCGGAGATTCTCGTTGGTTTTCTTCCCTTGCCCGTGCTCGAGGTGATGAGACGATCACCTTCGGAGATGCTTCTTTTGGGCGCGTCATCGCTAAAGGTACAAAGTGAGCATTAATGATTCGTTTATTTTAAAAGATGTTGCCTTAGTAAGTAAGCTGCGAGATAATCGCTTTCGCCTCTCGACTTCTGGATGACGGTTTCGAGGTGAGCTTTAAGAAAAACAATTGCAAAATTCTTGATTCTTGGGTAGTCTAGTTTGCGGATTTCTCGATCCGGGAGGATCTTTCGTCTGATTTTTCCGAGTCTTCGGTGATCCTCTCCGGTGTTTAATTGCTTCGAATCCGTGATTTGACTATCGGCATAGGAGACTAGATCATATAGGCTTTGATCATTTGACACGAGTCACGCCACGATCTCATTCGTGGTTTGCCAAAACTCAAGATGGTCAAGGATCTAGTTTGCTCTCCATGCCGGCACGGCAAGATGGTTGCTTGCTTCTCACTCTCGATCCACGGTGACAATGATGATGCACGGTGACAATCGCTCCATATGGATACCGCTTGGTCCAAATCGAGTCTGATCGGCGGGAGGAAGTGGTATATTCTTGTTGTGGTCGATGACTTCTCGAGGTACTCTTGGGTGTTTTTCTTAGCCTCGAAGGATGAGGCGTTTACTTTTTCGTGGTCTTTTAGTAGGCTTTCTGTTGAGCTCCTGTGCATTACGAGCAATTCGCACTGATAATGGCACTGAGTTCAAGAACTCCTACTTTGAGAGTTTTTGTGGTGAGACAGGTGTAGAGCACCAGTTCTCGTCTCCATACGTCCCCCAACAAAATGGCGTTGTGGAGAGGAAGAACTGTACCTTGGTCGAGATGGCTAGGACGATGCTTGATGAGTACTCTACACCTAGGAAGTTTTGGGCTGAGGCAATTGCTACTGCTTGTCATGTTTCTAACAGAGTCTTTCTTCGGGCACTCTTGCATCGCACTTCTTATGAGTTGAGATATGGGCGAAAACCCAGCGTCTCGCATTTTCGTGTGTTTGGTTGCAAGTGTTTTATTCTGAAGTCTGGGAACCTAGATAAGTTTGAGTCACGATCTTGTGATGGGATCTTTCTGGGTTACTCGACTTCTTCTCGTGCCTATAGAGTCTGGAACTGCGAGTCTATCAAAATGATAGAAACCTGTGAGGTGACCTTCGATGAGGCCACCAGGGGCTAGGCACGATATCTCGAGTTCTCTAGAGCGATGCAGAGTCCATCTTTGTGGACGATGAGGAAGATGGAGATGAGGGTTGTCTACCCGATCCAGATCTTCCTCCTCCTCTTGAGTGCCTTCTTCCACCGCACCTCGAGGAGATCGTGCCTTACCTTCGCTTCTTACCGGCTAGTGGCTCTGTTCCTATCTCATCTGCTAATGAGGTAGAGGCCACTTCTTCATCTCACCCTGGACCTCCAAGACACATCCAAAAGGACCATCCTTCAGAGCAGATCATTGGAGACCTCTTTGAGCGTGTCACACGTTCCAAAGCTGGTTTGTCTCTCTTCTGTCTCCATTCTGCGTTCGTCGCCTCATTTGAGCCCAAAGATATTTGTCATGCTCTATCTGACGAGTCTTGGACAAACGTCATGCATGAGGAGTTGGAAAACTTTGAAAGAAACAAGGTCTGGTCCCTTGTTGAGCCCCCTCAAGGTCATAATATCATTGGGACCAAATGGGTGTTCAAGAACAAGCAAAGTGAAGATGGGTTAGTTATTCGAAATAAGGCCAGGCTGGTAGCTCAGGGATACTCTCAAGTTGAGGGTCTAGATTTCGAAGAAACCTTTGCCCCTGTAGCTAGACTTGAAGCCATTAGAATCCTGCTTGCCTTTGCAGCTTCTAAGGGTTTCAAGCTTTACCAGATGGATGTCAAGAGTGCCTTCCTCAATGGCCTTATTGAGGAAGAAGTCTATGTGAGACTGACCCCTAGGTTTGAGAATCCCAAATACCCTAACCATGTCTGAGCTTTCCAAAGCCTTGTATGGACTCAAGCGAGCTCCCTGAGCTTGGTATGAGAGGCTTAAGTCCTATCTCACGAGCCATGGTTTTGAAATGGGTAAAATAGACAAGACCTTGTTCATCCGCCGTCTTGGCACCGATCTTCCGCTCGTCGGATCTATGTGGACGACATCATCTTTGGCGGCTCCTCACACACTCTCGTGTCTCAGTTTTCTGATGTTATGAGCTCGGAATTTGAGATGAGCATGATGGGCGAGTTGAGCTTCTTCCTTGGCTTCCAAATCAAACAGACTCGGGAGGGTACCTTTCTTCATCAAGGCAAATACACTCGAGACCTCTGGCGCTTCGACATGAATGATGGAAAGCCAATATCAACTGCGATGGCATCTACAAATGCTCGGATCCGATGAAGACGGCGAACCTGTTGACCAAAAGGAGTTCAGGAGCATGATTGGCTCTCTCTTGTACCTCACAGCCTCGAGACCAGACATACATTTCTCTGTGTGTCTTTGTGCTCGGTTTCAGGCTTCTCCTCGCGTATCTCACCGTCAAAGCGGTGAAGCGCATCTTCGGTACCTTCGAGCTACCATTGACTATGGTATCGGTACTCGTCCTCTTCTTGTCTATCTCTTAGAGCCTTCTCCGTGCGATTTTCTTGGTCAGTAGGATAGATAGGAAGAGCACTTACGCACTTGCCAATTCATTGGCGCTCTTGTCTCTGGTCGTCAAGGAAGCAATCCGGTGTTGCGCGATCCCTGCGCAGAGGCCGAGCGTTCTTTGCGCACCGATTCTGTGTAGCCAAGTGCTTTGGATGGTCTCGACCCTGCAGGATTTTGGGTTATATCTATCGATTGCGTTCCACTCTTTTGTGATAACACGTCTGCGATTTGCATTGCCAAGAACCCAAAGCAACATTCTCGGACTAAGCATATTGATATCGATATCACTTTCTTGAGACCATGTAGAGAAGGGTGACATTGTGCTCCAGTTGTGAGAGTGAGCACCAGCTGGTGATATCTTCACTAAGCCTTTGGATAGCTCTAGGTTTTCAGCTCTGCGGGGAGAGCTTGGGGTGGTTTGTCCTTACGGACTGTTGTGAGGGGGAGCTATGTGCTACTCTTGTATTATATTATATTTATACTATTACTCCTTTCTGTTGCATTTCTTTTTATATTTTGGGTCAAGTCCTTCCAAAGATAGGTTAGAGTGGTTCTCTTGCCAAATTGCTTTGACTGCTATTTCTTATCTTGTGCTTCTAGGATGCTGCTTATTAGCTGTCTCTTCTTTCTCTAAGTAGAGCTTACTCACTTCTTATAGGTTCTAGCAGGGGTCGGGCCACCCTTGGGTAGACAGGGACAGTGTTTGCTCCTTAGTGTATGAGTTGATCAGCTGATAGTCCTAGAATCATATGGGGTAGATAAGAACCTGTCTGAGCGATAGTTTTCTCTATATCTTTTCTATGCTCTAAAGGACTGCCTTTTCTGTTTCTCTTATCCGATTCTCGTTTTTATTCCTTTGGTTCAGGGGGAGTTCATCTTGGTAATCCTAGTTCTTAAATTTGTCATAACTCAACCTGAATTAAAAGATGCATCTCATTCTGAAGGGAATCTGGTTTTTCCTGCATTTCATCCTGCATTGCATTATAATCAAATGGAGCCTTGTTTATTATCCCTTATGATCTGTGGTCACTGTCTTACATCTTGCCATGATTTATGCTAAACTGCTAGATCTATCATGACTTTTTTATGTGTAGTTTAGTCTTTGCCATGCTAAGGTTATTAAAAAATGCTAAACTTAAATTGAAATCTTGTCATGATAGCTCTCGAGGCTAGTCTGATTGAAGCTATCCTTTTATGATATTCGCCATGTCAAGTAGGCTGAGTTGAGTCCTGAATCTCTTTTGAACTTTTGAGTAAGCTATGTCAGTTTGTTAAGAAATTTGACTTATCTTTAAATCGCTGGTCTAAAAACTTCAAAAGAAAAATGATCCCTTTTGTGCGAAAAAACTGATCTCACCAAATCTTTCTCATGAGACTGCTTGCCATTGCACTAGGCATGAACTCAGGGGGAGCCTTGGATGACCTAAGATCACCTCCTTAAGTCTGTTGCTTGGAGTGGTCGCATAAGGCTTGGGATCTAGCACATGGTTACAATTTGAAAAATGGTTGAAGCTCAGGAGGCAGTTGTGGATGGCACCTAGTCCAGAGCTTGCTTTACTGAGATAAAACCATAAAAAGCCTTCAGAAAAAGAAAAATGTGCTAAAATTGCTTATCATTAAAAAGATCAAGTTCTGGATAAAATGAGTCCTTCTTCAACTGGTAGCTCTCTAAACTGTTCGATATGAGTCTTCTTGGTTCAACTTAGATTATTTTGACATGGCTTGTATCATCCTCGGATATCTTTAGCTAGACTTCAATCTTGGTTTATTTGACTTGCTAAAGAATTGAATCATTAATCAGTTTATGGACTTTCTGTCTTAGCTATTCTATACATCAATTGTCATGATCTTGATAGCATTCTTCTGTGTTATGGCTTGGTGTAATTCTCTAATAATCATTTTGGATAATCTACATGGCTCCTAATGCTTAAAATGAACATCATATAGCCTTTTCCTCCCTTTTCTACATCTTGATGATTTTATTGCCAAAGGGGGAGAATTTTGGAGAGAAAAAGCCTTATGGAGAAAAGCCTTGAGTTTTGTGCGAAAATTGCTCTTTCATCTCATCTCAAGTCTTTCTCTTTTGTCAACATGGTCTTGAGCTTAACTTCTCTTGTTTAGACCTTGGTTGACTTTAAAACTCAAACTCATCTTATGCTTTTTCGGTGATTGTCAATATACTCATCAAGGGGGAGATTGAGAGACCATGTGAGAGGTCCTCCACTCTGAGTGATGAGTATTTGACATCGTGTTGAATAGGTTGAGAGTTGAGTGTTTAGGTTTGAACTGTTTCTGTGCTGAATCAGGGAAATCGGAACTACCGCTGTGTATAGAGCGAAAGTTCCGATAATCGGAACTACCGGCGTTGGAAATAGGAACTTCCGATTTACCAGGGTTTTGAGTTCGGCTGAAGGAAATCGGAACTTCCGCACAAGGGGTAGCGGAGTGTCCGATAATACTGACATTGAGTGTTCCTCCGAGATGGTAATCGGATTTGAAAATCTGAAAGGCGGATGTTAGAAGATCGGAAGTTCCGCAGTTGTTGAGCGCGAACTTCCGATAATCTCGACAGCGCGGACGTTCGAAATCGGAACTTCCGCAAGGTAAAGTGCGGAACTTCCGATTGTGTCCAGAACTGTGCAGAGAAGGATATTTTATGATTTTGATTCTGTATGAGTTTGAGTCTTATACAAATGTTGATGCTATGATATTGTGCAATGATATGTGATGTGTTTTTGCTTGTGATGACTGCAGGGTATCGAGATGGAGTCGTGGCGAGACACGTGGACCGGACTAGGTGCAGGAGGCGTTGAGGTCAGAACGGTCGGGATGTGTCGAAGACGGCGTGAATCTTGAAGCGGTTGCGAGTCGTGCACAAGAAGGAAGACGGAGGCTTCGGAAGGTGCGCAAGGGGCGAACGGGATTTCGCAGCGGCACAAGTGGAGGCGGTTCCGTTCGGTGTAGCGGGCTTAATGGGTTGGAGGCCCATTAAGCAAAGGCTATAAATAGAGCTCAACCTCGTTGTTAGGGTTAGACCTTGAGAGAGGAAATTAGGTTAGCTCCACCAAAAGGGTTTGTTTTGCTTTTGAGAGAATGAATGAAAATACTTGTAATCATTCCTCTGTGTTTCTTCTGTGATTTCTTGACTTCTATCAATGAAACTCTGAGTCTTTGATTACATGTTTATGCCTCTCTTTATTCCCTCTCTGTTCATGTTGAATATCTAGGGTTTTGGCATATCTTTTGATTCGTCTTATGAAATAGCATGAAACTTGATATCTAGAGTCGTTTTGATATTGCTATTACATACTCAAAGTTTCATGAGCTAAGATTCTGAGAATCGAGTCTATTTCAGTTTTTGGTCTTTCTTGCCCCTTCTTCAAGAAATCCAATTTTGGCTTGATTGTTGAATCTTTGTCTGCGATTCTTCTCCATGAGGTCAAGATGTTGCTTAGGATGATGTCCTGTGAAACTTGACCAGAGAAGATCAACAAATTAAAAGTAGTTTGGATTTTTGGACAAAAACCCGAGCGTTCTGTTCTTCGGTCAGGATAATCGGAGCTTCCGATTTTACAAAGCGGAAGTACCGCAAGCGGAACTACCGCACCATACACAGCGGAACTACCGCAAGCGGAACTTCCGCACCTTACTGGCCGGAGCTTCCGATTTCCTGAAGAACAGCCCGAGGCTTGTTTTGTTATTTGATCTTGCTTCATTTACCTTCTTTAGATCTCCAGAGATCTTTGTAGGCTTGTTTTAAATACAGTAAAGTGGAGTTATTAATTTTAAGGCACCATTCACCCCCCCCTCTGTTGCCATTTCGGTCCTTCATCAACCAACACCGAACATCCGTGGTGCCCTCTAAGCGCCCAAAAAGACCGTCCACAATGCGAAACACACGTGTGCATGGCTAAAGAGGTGGATTTCACCCCTGTCTTAAAAAATAATCCAGCGACCCAGATCAGATGAATCATCACATGAATCACCTTCCTGAAGGCCAAAATCGCACGCTCGGTCCCACGGACCGACGCCAGCTTGGCCTCCCCTCCCATGTAACAATGAGATCCTATTTATAGGATGGAATGGGGAGGATGTGAAGTTACATAAATAAGCCTAATTCTAGGGCAACCCTGGGGGTAGTATTATCCTTCTCGAATAGGTGGGTCGTCTGCACTGGACCCACCGGTTGAAATTACGTTTGCCAACTGCGTAGAGGGGCTTGATTAAGAAACTGAGGTTACATTTTGTGTCATTGTGTCACGTAGCTGCTCTACTTCACAGCTAGTCATTCGTTGACATTAGTTGGATGGACGGGCACGTCGAGCTGGGGGAGCGCGGAGACCCTCCCCCAACAGTAGCCCCTCACCGTTTCGGCTGGTCGTCACATGCTCTCTTGGGTCGGTGCACCGAAATAGGGGGAGGGTCTCAGGCTTGGCACCCTTCGTCCCGCCACCTTCAGGGTCGCCGACTGGAGGGGTTAGCACATCGCTCCGTCCTCGGCTGTCGTCGCCAAAAGGAGAGGCATGTGCCTGGTCGCTCACAGACCCCTCACTACTACATAAAATATCATCACATACGGTTCTAAACCATCATCACAGACTATTTTTTGAACCATCTAGATTTATGTGCCTGTGATAACAGACCGTCATCACAGACAGTTTTCAAACCGTCTGTGAAAAAAGGTATCACAGACGGTTCTTGTTCAGAACCGTCTGTGATAGTTTTTTCTATTGTAAAAAAAAATCAAAGTTTGAATGTTTCATAGTTGGTACCATCACAGTTTATGCGAGCTTTTCATCTTCAGAGACACTTGAAAATGCATGAAAAAGGCATCACTCTCATACAAAAACCTTCCTAACCTCCCCCTTGCGGCCTGTGAGTACCCCGATGCTACCCATCTTGACCATGGCGTGGGTGAAGAGGGTGTTGAGGAGGCCCGAGTAGGAGTCAACGACTTCGACGGTGGAGGTGTCATTGTAGAGCACGGAGTCGGAGGCGATGGCGGCAAAGCCATCGTGGATGTGAGCCGCTGCACCCATTTACCATTCATGTATGTGCACCCAAAGGTTAGATACCATGATCGATCGAGTCATCGAGGAATAGGAAGTTTGTTTGCTTACAGCTAAGGAGGACGAGGTCCATGTCGTGGAGGCCTGCAGTGGCGAACTTAGACCAAGCACGTCGACGGAGACGAAGTCCAGCAGCACGTCCGCATCCCGCAGGTTCGACACCCTCCCCAGCACATCCCGCCTCGACTCGGCTATTATTTATAAGGACAGCGCCAAAATATTTTGCCTCCCGCGTGCGCGTTCAAAATTTTTCGAACTCCCGTGCTGCGAATCACAGACGATTTCGTACAAAAATCGTCTGTGATGACATATCACAGATGGTTCATATCATGAACCGTCTGTGATGAGATACGTACCATGATAACTATATCATCACAGACGGTTTGTATTAAGAACCGTCTGTGAAGTATCATTATCACAGATGGTTCTATTTACAAACCGTCTGTGATAATTACGTATCACGAGCGGTTCTTACGAATCGCTCGCGATAATTACAACACGAGCGGTTCCGAACCGCTCGTAATGAGGTGTCTAGTATAGCTTATTTTGTAGTAGTGCCTCATACGCCACGGTCGCCGAGGGTGTTCCGGATTAGCGCTCTCCGTCCCGCCACCTTCACAGCGAGAGGCCTGCGCCCGGTCACCCGCCAGCCCCGCAGATGAGTCACGGCGGCCCGATCTTCCGATAGGTTCGATTTGGTTCGTCGTGAGGACGTTGACGCTTTGAGGCTTCCGACCAACGGATCGTCACCTCGCACCGCTACACCCGCGCGCTGCCGTTATCGACCACGCTTGCGCGATCGACCTTACCACGAAGGTTATGGTTCCCGCAAGCAATCGAAGCAACTCACAAGAACAAGGTAGATGCAATCTGAATTGTATTGCGGATATGGATGAAGTTTACAAGTGGGGTTCCTCAAACCGATAATCGGCGAAACTGCAATTGGCAGAATAATCTAAGAAAAACCCGCCTCTAAACTACGGCGGCTACTGTATATATATAGGGGACGTGAGGAGGTCGACCTAGGGTTGTGCGGCCGTGGGATGAGGCGTACACAACCGGACTCGATCTCGCCACGCTTACAAAGTCTTATTAGTTTCCAAACGGTGATGCAAAGACCTTGTGTCGCGTATTTCTGGTCGAAGATCTAGTCGTAGGACTGGTCCTAGGGTGGTCTTGAGGAGTCCATGCTATCTTTGGTCATAGATTGTGTCCAACGAGTACTGTGCTCGCCTCTCTGGTCGTAGAGTGCTCCCAACGAGTCATCTGGTCGTAGGCCTTCTTGAAGTGGTCGTAGGCCTTGCGGGCTCGGTCGTGGACCTTCTTGAACCGGTCGTAGGCCTTCTTGAAGTGGTCGAGACCTTCTTGAACCGTCGTAGGCCTTCTTGAAGTGGTCGTAATCCTAGATTTCTGAGTACAAGTAAATCATCTCCATTAGGCAGCATCATAGAGTTCTCAAATAATACACTCAGCCCTAGAAACGATTTTACCTGATAGATTAAGTCACGTGCTCTAGCTCTTGTCATAGGACCTTGTAGTCCAACACCCAAATCTGGAAGGTCTTGTGTAGTACGTGTATCCGAAGGAGGGATGTCCTCATCACCCGCCTTACATCGCCATCTCTGAGGGGGATTCCTGGGCTTGATGCTCTCCATCCTGCCGCCGTCGTCGAAGGGGATTACCAGGCTTGGCGCTCTTCGTCCCTTCGCATTCACGGCAGCCGACAGGAGAGGTCCGCGCCTAGCCGCCCGCGAGCTTCGCCTTTCACCGCCGTCACCGAGTGGGGGCTGTAAACAAGACAAGGATTCAGAGTATTGAGGACTGCGCAAACCAATAGGCTGCAGTGTTCATGTTTATATATTGTGTCGTACTATGAACAATAGTTGGCAAGGAAACTTGCAATGTGTCGTACAAGAATACAAGACAGGAGATTGAATTGTATACAATAAAGATTGTTTCCTAAACTATTAGATATTCGAAATATATCTCTTAACAGCCTCCCTTAATCTTAACCTGGAGAATCAAGGTTGAGATTGGAACACAATTTCATGAACCGATGGACTAGCAATGGTTTGGTGAAAACATGTGCTACTTGATCTCCCGACGATATGAATCGTATACCCAACATCTTGAGAGCTACTTTCTCACGCGCAAAGTGAAAATCCACTTCTATATGTTTATTTCTTGCATGAAAAACTGGATTCGCAGAGAGGTATGTCGCTCCTAAATTATCACACCAAAGACTCGGTGGTCTGAGCTGAACAATTCCAAGTTTAGATATCAAAGACTAAATCCAAGTTACCTCAGTTGTAACATTAGGTAATGCTTTGTATTCAGACTCGATGCTGGAGTGAGATACGATAACTTGCTTTCCTGAGCTCCATGAAATTAGGTTTGCTCCAAAGAAAACTTCAAAACTGCCCGTCGAACGTTGATTGTCAGAACATCCTACCCAGTCCGCATTTGAAAAACCACTGATCAAAACAGAGGATGACTTCTTGTTTACAAGACCAAGTTCAAACGTATTAGTCAGGTACCATAGAATATGCTTGGCTGCTCCCATATGTTCATCTGTTGGTGCATGCAAGTATTGACAAACCTTATTAACAGAAAAAGAAATATCTGGTCGTGTCATCGTGACATATTGTACAGCTCCAACAAGACTCCTGTATTTTGAAGCAGCTTCATACAACAACCCCTGTCTAGCATCTCTAGCCAATTTCTTAGAAGTGGTCATAGGTGCAACTGGTTTACACAGCTCCATATTGAACCTTTTGAGAAGATCACAAATATACTTCTTCTGAGACATAACAATGCCTCCCTGCGTTGGAATTATCTCAAAGCCAAGAAAAAAATGTAATGGTCCAAGATCCTTGACACCAAACTCATCCTGTAATTGCCAAATGAGACAATCTGCCTTCTTGGATGAGGAGCTAGTAATGATTATGTCATCAACATAGACTAGAACATAAGTAGTCACTTTTGGCCGCTGAAACAAAAACAAGGAAACATATGATTTTGATGGCACAAAACTGAGCTCCTGAAGCTTTATACTTAACCGAGAATACCAAGCACGATGAGCCTGCTTTAAACCATGGATAGCCTTATCCAACGTGCAAATAAAGTGAGGAAATTTTGAATCAACAAACTCGAGCGGTCACAAGCATAGACTTCCTCTTGCAATCGACCATGGAGAAACGCATTGACTCATCCGCTTGTCGAAGATCCCATCCTTTAGATATTGCCATGGATAGAACCAATCTAATAGTGACCGTTTAATAAATTGGTGAAAATTATCATCATAATCAATACCTTTCTCTGCTTGAAGCTTTTCACCACTAGGTAAGCTTTGTATCTCTCCAAAGAGCCATCAGCCTTAGTCTTGAGCTTGAAAACCCACAAAATGTCAACTTCATTCCGACTAGTATGTGCAGGAACTAATGTCCAAATCTTGTTTCAAATCAAGGCATCATATTCTTCTTCCATTGCTCATGTCCAATGTGGATGAGCAAGTGCTACATCAAGAGATGTTGGCTCCATCACATCTTGCACACGGGCTGCAACAAGCATGCGACAATTTGCTGAATATGGAATAGTACCGTGAGTGATATTTTTTGGCTGCCTAACATTATTTTGTAGACGCGTTTGTGGACAACATTCTTAAGAGGAAATCGCCCCTGGGGAAAAAGAATGTCCACTTGATCCAGTGCTAGAAGCAACACTAGGATCATGTTCTAGTTCAGCCGCTCCATCCACCACACCATGTTCTGCACCATCACCGATATTGTGCTCCGCATGATCACCAAAAACAGCAGGAGCAGAGGATGCATGTGACAGATCAGGATTACTGTCATTGTTATGTTGGTCACTCATGGAAGCACTAGTATTTGGAAGAAGCTGAGGAGGAAGGACCAAAGAAGAACTGATAGGAAGATGTGATGTGGTAGGAGGCGATTTAGAGAATGGAAAGATTGTTTCATGGAAGACAACATCATGTGAGATATATACACGTCCACTAGGAGCATGTAGACATTTATAACCGTTATGAAGACTACTATAACCAATGAAAATGCATTGCATTGACCAAAATTGCAACTTGCGCTAGTTACACGGTCTCAAGTTTGGCCAACAAGCACAACCAAAAATTTTAAGCAAGGATTAATCTGGTTTGATCCCAAACAAACGATCTAAAGGTGTGGAGTTATTGATAACCTTACTTGGCAGTTGATTTATAAGATAGCATGTCGAAGAGAATGCATCAGCCTAAAAATGAACTGGTATAGGCGAATGAGCTAGGAATACTAAACCAACTTCAACAATATGCATGTGTTTTCTCCCAACTGTGCCATTTTGCTGATGACTATGAGGACACGATACCCTATGGCCAATACATATACGGTAAAGAAAAGTGTGAAGTCTTTGGTATTCTCCTTCCCAACCACTTTGAACAGACATAATTTTTCTATCGAGTAGTCGTTCAACATGATTTTTGAATTGGATGAAGACTTTCTCAACTTACGATTTTTGTTTTATGGGATAAAGCCATGTGAACCTACTGAAATCATCGACAAAGCTCACATAATACTTAAAACCCCGAACAAATTTTGTAGTTGGACCCAGACATCCGAATGCACAAGTTCTAAAGAAAATGATGTTTTATTAATAGAATCTGAAAAAGGTAATTGATGACTTTTAGCCACCTGACAAGCATCACACACTGTAGTGGAACTATTGCTAGATGAATAAGCTATACTATTATTCTTGATGACATGTCGGGCGGATGTGATTTAAGGATGACCGAGGCGAGCATGCCACTGATCTTGCGACGGCTTGATACTAAGAAAGACATACTTGGGCTTGGACTAAGGTTCAGTTGGAGCAATAGGATACAAACCACCTCTACAATGACCTCTGAATAGGGTGGTCTTCGTTAGATGATCCTTCACAAGGAAAAAATTAGGATGAAACTCAAAGAAGACATTATTGTCAAAGGTGAAGCGGTGAACGTACAAAAAGATTTCTGGTGGTAGATGAAACATTAAGCACATTGCTAAGTTTAATATTTCTAGTTGGAGTATGAAAGGAAGAGTGACCAACATGACATATTGACAAACCTGACCCATTGGCAGCATGAACCTGATCCTTGCCAGTATATCTCTCCTTGACTGAGAGTCTGTCCAAGTCGCTTGTGATATGATCGGTGGCTCCAGTGTCACTATACCAATTGGCATCAATATGATAGGATGGAGAGGCAGAGGTAGCATAGGCAACAACGTGGGTCTCATCTACTTGATACGAGTGATCGAAACAATGGTTGCATTTAAGCGTTGCATGTCCTGCCTTTCCACATACTTGACAAACTAGGCGATTAGTTTTGTATGGCATAGAATTATTACTATTACTCTGTTAGATGATTGGTTCGAGAAGAAATTTTGTTGATTCCTTCCTCGACCACAACCACATCCTCGTGATCCCCGACCTTGGCGTCCTCCTCCATGGTTGTTGTTATTATTGCGCGCCGAGAAGTTGGCGCTATGTTCTTCAAGCATCTCATTACGCTGATCAATCCTCGATTCATGGCTAATAAGGTGGGCATAGACATCATTAAGTGAGATTGGATTTGACCGCGTGGTTATGGAAGATACCACCAAGTTGTACTCCGTGTCACCCCATCAGTATGAAGGAGATGATCTCCTCGTCATGAAGAGGATTGAATATGGCCGCCAAGGTGTCAGCCAGATTCTTCATCTTGTTAGAAAAACTCAGGAATAGATTAGTCCTTCTTCATAGTTGCTATATATACTCTGATCTGCATGGTGCGAGCTCTGGACTGAGATGAGTAGGTGCACTCGAGATCCAACCAAACTTCAGCCGAGGTTGCCATAAACAAGACTTGACCGAGTACACCTTTTGAGAGAGATGAGAGAAGAGTACTCAAAATCAACTGATCTTGTTGAACCCAGGCTGCGTACGCAGGATTTGCAACCTACACTTCACGGCCTTCCTTGATCTCTAAGATCACTGGAGCTGGGTAGAGTATCGTGCCATTGACATATCCTAGAAGTTGTTGCCCCCGAAGATATGGTAGCATCTTAGCTTTCCTCAACAGGTAGTTGTCGCGTCCCAACTTGATGTTGACAAGATTGCCGAACGACGGAGTCGGCAGCGGAAGGAGACCGGGGAAAGTCGAAGCAAAAGAGGAGTTCATAACGGCGGTAGACACGGAAGCTTGAGAATATGTTATACTCATATTTGTTGTGAAAGAGACTCTGATACCATGTAAACAAGGCTAGGATTCAGAATACCAAGGATTACGCAAACCACCAGGCTGCAGCGGTTCATGTTTATATAGTGTGCCGGACTATGTACAGTACTAGGCAAGGAAACTTACAAAGGGGATTGAATTGTATATAATACATATTGTTTCCAAAACTGTCAGAGATACGAAATATATCTCTTAACGGGTGCTCCCGGGCTTGCCACTCCTCCTTTGCTCGCCGCTGTTGTCGCTGAGAGGAGAGGCACGCGCCCGGCCGAACAGGGAAGAAACAGAGGCTACCTACGCCCGAAGCGGCTGGTGGCAGCACTTGCTAGCCCTGTTCGACTGGGGAAATGCCGTCTCAGTCCATCCGTATCGTCTCCTCAGCTGCACGGCCCGCCCCCTCCCTCCTCTTGTCGTCCTCCTACCGCACATTTGTGCATGCCCGCCCCGCCCCGCCCCGCCCGGCACGAGCGGGGCAAGCGTGCGCCCAAGTCGCACTCCTGCCATCCTCCCGCCCTGTGCTATCGCTCTGTTTTCCTTCGGCCACCGGACTGGGCGCAGCAGACGTGTGCGTAGTAGAGCCCGACAAGGAGGTCTTTTTCACGTCAAAACACTGTACCGCCACATGCTGCTTCCTGTGCAGCCGAGAGAGACAGGAAAGGACACGCTTACTGCCTGTGCACGGTTCATTTCACCAGAACCCAGCAGCCTATACATATGCACACATCACTCTGGAAGAAAAATTAGTCAACGCACACAAAACTCCAATCCACAGAAGATCGTCGCAGAAACCTACTCCATGCAGAATTGCAGACCCTTGACGTTCTGAACTCTCTCTCTCTCTCTCTCTCTCTCTCTCTCGTCCCCCCCGAGCTAAAAAGGCTTTTGCTTTCACTCCCACACGGCTACACAGCTACACAGAACAGAACTGGCCTTACCTTCACATCACTGCGTCGCCGCCGGGACCATATTCCTACACGATGAGAGAGAGAGAGAGAGAGAGAGACTATCGTTTACCTTTACAGTTTACACTGTCAGCCATGCGTGCTTCTTTCTTGCGACAAACAAATTAATTCTTTAATTTGGCCAGTGCCGTCGGGAGATTTGGCTGCTGGGCTTTTAGCGAAGCACCAACTCTAGAATCTGTGCCGGCGGCAGCCCGCAGGGAGCAAGAAATTTATCACCGCAGTCTGCAACTCTGCGCCCTTGCGTCGAATCGAGTGTTTGGCATGGCTCCGGATCCTAATTTTTCAGTAACAGATCTAGCTTATCACTTGGATCTATTCTACTAATAATCTGGAACTGTTAGAGGAAATGTTCCCTAGTACATGAGTTTCATGGAAAAATTTGTTGGAATTTTTACAAGAAATATTTTTTTAGAAACGCGTGAGGTGGCATTGGTACGAGTGGACGCATGAATACAAGCCGTGGGTCGGCACGAAAGTTGCCCGCGACGCCCTGGATCGGCTTCCACAACGGTACATATTGGAAATGGTGAAAAGGGTTAGTTTCCGGCACAACACGTGGCTAGAAGGGGGGGAGGCACCGAAGAATCTAGCGCCTAGCCTCTTTAGAATGAACATGAGAAAGAACCAGATCCGTCCAAAACAGAATTAGAAAATGGGGATTGGGTTTGAGCGATTAGGGGAAGGAGATGGACCTCCACCACCCCGGAGGGATACGGCTCATCATGTGAACAGTGCTTTGCGAGAGAGTGAACCGATAGTTGAAGTGGTGCCGTAGCAGTCGTGGAAATTATTATAGCGAAATATTGTACCAAAATACCGTGACGCTTGATCTCAACTTACGATTTTTTTTTATCGGACGGTAAAGATCGTATTTAGTATCTATACACTGAAGAGCCTCCCTTAAGATCCGCTTGCATGTTGTTCAACTACAATCCGATGTACAAGACACCGTCACATGGCGTTAAACGACAGACGGACACTACTCGGCCGAGTCGATCTACCTGGCCCAATTCAGAGATTGCTATATACGCCCGTGAGCACCACAACACTAGCCTAATCTAGAAACCTACACAGAAAACAAGCGCAAATTATTTGCCTGAACCTTGGTGTAAGGCAAAATCCTTACGCCCGACAATCTGGCACTTGGAGGGTGCCCCACCAGCAAACCAGGTCCCTAGTCCCTATGCACGCAACACCCACAAAGAAACGGGAGCTCACATCTCCCTCCACCGCTCACCGCCCCTTCGCTTTCGAATTATGGTTCGCGACGCCACGGTCCTTACTTCAATCGGTTGTGATATTCTGCAGCGGATCAGGCCACAAGACTTTGCTGTACCATCCTGGATTGGTCACGTGGAGCACTTGGAAGAAAACAAACAGAAGGATCTCTCAAAACCAAACGACTACGGCTGAACTGGTGGCCGACAGAGCCAAGGAGGACATAGAACAACGCAAGAAAACCTTACAGTGTTTTTTTTTTTGTTTTTTCCAGTGTTTTTCTGCTACTGGTGCTCACGCTCGCTGTCTTATCTTTAATGTTCAACTATTTAACTCTTTTCCTCTTAAATTGAAAGGTACAGCTCCAGTCTTTTCCTAACCAAAAAAAAAAAAGACCTCAAGGGCATCAAGAAGTTTGAGCTATCTAAGGGCATCCATGATAATTGGGTCTTGCAAAGGTGCTAAAGAAGGGACATGTAGGCGGTGATAATGTGATATGTCTTCGAGGAAATCACTCCAGTGTATAGCATGTCCAATCTGGCAGCGACAATAGTAGAGTCGAGAGACGGTGTCGGCAATAACGGCTGCCGAAGACCGGTTGCACGGTCTCATCAGGCCTCGACCCGACTTCAACAGGAGCGATAGGAGCAAAGTTGAGCGGCCGCGGCGACGTTGGCTAGCCAATGCGGAGGTGACCGCGGTACTTTAGGCCATGCACAGGTGACCGCCGTACCCTTAGGCCATGCACAGCGTACGATGCTAGCTAGTTTTCTGGATTTTTTTTAGCTCCTGTGCTACCCCTTGAGCAAGCCAAGTAAACGGATACGAGTCGGCCAGTTGTAAGTTACACGAGAATGGAGAGAGAATGTGTTGCGGAAAAAAAAATGTGATATTTTATTTAGTTGTGAATCCTGTTTTGAAGAGAGAAGGATGTACACGCTACAGCTAATAAGCAAATCCAACACATGTGTGATGTGGCGGTGAGGTGGAGCCAGTGGTGGAAGTATGATATAGGCATAAGGGGGGGCCGAGTAGACAACTAAGAACTAAAAATATGTTTGGCTATACAAAAGAAAATGATATTTCTATTAACTAAAATTTAGCTCCACGAGTACTAAGAAAAATAGCAAATTATATTTCACAGGAACTCAAACTTTGCTGTAATTTCCCTCTCAATGCAAGTATATGGAGTCTTGTTTGATCACCCATTTGGTCACAAACTAAACTTTGTCGATTTTATCAGAACATGGCAGCATGACAAGACATTTTTTTTTCTTTCGGTCATATACTAGCCCAGTTCAAGATTGACGACGAATGCTAGTAGACGGAACCTTTTCAAGTCCCAACTCTTTTTTTTTTCGGGAGTCGCCTGAACTTTGCGCTCCTCTTTAATTGGTCATTCTACCTCAAGATTGACATAAAATTTGAACTTTTAGATGAAAATCTGAAAAGATTACGTTGTTATAAGTACATGGCTTGGACGTTTTTAAGTCATGATCGTTAGAAATTCCATTGAGGAGAGCGTAATGCATGTGCAGGATGCTAAATAGATTGGTTAACTCCATAAAGTAATTAGTGTGTGCTAGGTCACATGTTCCATTGTATAAGATTTTTACAATAAAACGACAGAAACAAGTATAATTTGACAACTTGTTGGTTGATCGGAAATATAGTCAAAAGTCACGTACGGTATTATGCTCGATCGGCCGTGATAATAATTCCATCATAACTGGAGGAGCATAACGTGACCGAAACTGACCTGCCCGAGCTCATCAATCATCATGAGGATATGCGCATGTAAATTAAAGGCCATCAACTTAATTATTTCTCCCCGCCATAAGTTCTGAGCGTAAAAGCGTTTTCGATGAGGAGAAATCGGCTGCTTTTTTAGCAATAACGCGTGTCCATCGCGTGGTCTAGATCGACACCCGATTTTCGATCCGAGAACCGCCACTGCTTCAGTCGTTCGTGCGAGTCGATGGCATAGTCTTCCTTGTCCTTCAACGAGAGGGGATCTGAACCATCTGTTCTATACTCCTCCGCGTACACGATCAACCGGCACATTCATTTTTCCTTCTCATTGTAACGCATAAGTTGCAAGTGCGAATCTCACAAACCCCAAACCATCAGACGAACTAGATTAAAGGTCGGATCTGGCTGCATGAATGCATCGTCTATTCGTTTGGCAGGAGATTTAATCACACATCACAGCAAATACTACTAGCACAACAAAGGGAGCTTCCCAAAAATCAAGCACATATCGATATAGGACGAATCAGAGAGATCAATAATCCTTGAAGCATCAACTAGTACTATATATAGGGCATAGGCGGATAAAAACATAAAATTAGACAAACCATGATCAGAGGTGATAAATCCAGATCAAGTTTCAGTTCCATGCAATTGGTAGCTACCAGCCCAAATATTAATCCGCCCAAGTTAAGCTTGAACAGAGAACACCACCACAACACCATGATTAGAGCCAAGCAATTGCGAAGCAAAAAGCACCAGATTCTCCAACCCTTGGCATGCATGCACGAGAGAGCGCGCGCTCGTCGCATGCACGCACGCGGTGAGCGACCGACGACAGGAGGCATCACCCCCTGCGTCTGCGGCCCATGGCGGACGGCGTCGCCACGACCTCCTGGAACGCCGGGCACCGGATCACATCCTCGAGGAGCCCCTGCGGCATCATTGGGAAGTCGCCGTGGTCCCCGTCGCCGTCCTCGCCAGCGCGAGAATAGGCCACGCCGAACGCGTCGTGCCTCTCCTGCTTCAGCACCACGGCCGGCGCCGTCTGGTCGTTGCGGCCGTCGTCGCGCGGTCGCCTGCTCGGGTAGAATCCGTGCAGCACGTCCTGTAGCAGCCCGGCTTCAGGCGGCTCCCGCCGCAAGAGGCCGCACCACTCGTCTTCATCAGCGCATGGAGCAGACGATGCCAAGGCCGTCGTGGTGGCCGGCGTGGTCATGGCAATGGCGGCCGATGCAGCGGTAGGAGGTGGTGATGGGGTGGGGTGGGAGTGGGGTGCGCGTGGGCGTGGGCGTGGGCGTGGGCGTGGCCAGCGTGGTGGAGCAGGATGCAGCCGTGGGGGGAGGAGCTCATGAGGAGGTTGTGCAGGAGGATGGTGTTGAGCGGCTGCGGCTGCGGCTGCTGCTGATGCGCTTCGGCCTGCGGCGGCTGGGCCCACGGCCAGTACCCTCCCGGCGAGGCGGGGACGGGGAAGTTGGTGCGCGCCTTAGTGCCGCGCATGGCGCGCGCGGCGACGTCGTAGGCGCAGGCTGCCTGCTCGGCGGTGTCGAATGTGCCGAGCCAACGCCGCTCCTTGGACATGGGGTCCCGGATCTCCGCCGCGAAACGGCCCCACGGCCGGCGCCGCACGCCGCGGTAGCTCGTGCCCGACGGGGAGGCGTCGCCAGCGGCCGACGGAGGGCGCTTGCTCCGGTGGTGGTGCGCGTGCGCGTGGCCGTAGAGCTGCGCGTTGGCGGCCGCCTCGTCCATGCTGCGCGATCGATCGATGGCTCTTTCTGTGTGTGTTTTGATGGTTGCGCGTCTGGACTCTGGAGTAGTGGAGTGTGTGGGGATGACGAGGCGCGCGCGTTGCTTATATAATGGGGATTGGGGAAGGGATAGGAAGGGAAGTATGCACGACTCAATCACTGACCATGTCATGTTGATGGGTGTGGGGTCGGCCATTGTTTCTGCCCTTTCATCCCCCGAAAACGTATTTTGGTTGTGAAGGAGGAGTGAATGGCAATGAAACATGCTCTGTATCATAACTACCGGGAGTTTGGACAATTTACTCCATGACACCGTAAATATCACACTAGTTGAAAAATAATATCAATATGTAACTGAAGTTGAGCCTCAATCCCCACACGTCACCGAACAAATTTCATCTAGTTGGTTCGTTCATCTAGGACTCGTTTGGTATCTAGGTATTGGTTGTAGTGATTTTAAAGGATTTTCTAGCGAAATTCCATGAAAAATGATGTACACCAAGATTAGTTCCCGTTTTGTACCAGAGCACACGTACATGTTACTCCATGCGCTCTCAAATAGACATAATTCTAAAATGTGGACAATCAATACTTTAAAACTTTGATCATTAATACCTGGAAAAATATTTAGATTTATCATGAGAAAATGATATGAGTAGATTTGTCGTCCAAAGTACTTCAACATCATTACATTTTTTTAATAATTTTTGACAACATATAATTGGGGGAAAAAGTAATTATCAAAGGTGTGTATTAGAGACCATCACAGTGTCCAAAACAACTAAAAAAGAACAGTGGCAGTGGTATACTTGCTCAAGTACAGCGTAGGAGTTTTTTTTGTTATACGGAGTAAGTAGAAAAAATGATTAGCTAAAATTTCATAAATTGATGATCGTTTATTTATGAAATGTTCGTGTGTTTCACATCATAAGAAGTTGATCTATTAAATTGTGTATATATGGACGACCACTGCAGTTCGTAAAAATAAGGCGCGTTGAACATGATACAGTCCTTAAAATATAGCTTTGGCCACTAATTACTATTATAATATATTTATACTACTACAGAAAAGGTAATCGCAAACGGTTCTAGATCGTCATCACAGACGGTTTCTGAACCGTCTGAATTTATATGTATATGATAACAGGTGGTTATCACATACGATTTTTGAACCGTATGTGAAAAAGCTGTCATAGACGTGATAGTTTTTTTTCTATTACAATTTTTTTTTGGATTTTGAGTCAAACCAATCAATTACTGAACAGTAGTTATGCAACCTCTAGCAAGACAACTAAAATTCAATTAAAATTCTGATCGCAAACACATTATAGGAAAGGGAAACCAAAATATTTCACAACGTCCCCTCCGAATGGGAAAAAAGAATAAAGTTACAAAATTAAACTAACCAGAAACCATCTATGACTCCAAGCTGCTGAAGAACTTATCGGCTTCTTGGATTGGTCTTGTGAGTTCCTCTTTGTACCTTACCAGCATATCACAAGCTATTCTTGCATATCGTCCGAGTTCAACTCAAACTCGTCGGAAAGGAAGGAGAGATTACCAAAAACCTCTAGTAGCGCTCCGATCTTAGGTAACACAAAATTAAGATCATTTTTTTAACAACAAATAATCAACAAATTGTGTATATTTTGGAGATGTGCATGTACCTTCCGGCAGTCTACCTCCTGCGGCGGACAAGGAGCTCCTCCGCATCCCTCCTCCTCATCGTCATCGCCTATGTCTCCTCGCCGAACCACGACGGGGAATCGAGGGTAGTCGCCGGAGCTCAGCGTGGGGAGGGGAGAGGGAGAGACTGGTGAAAGACAAGGCTTTCAATTTTTTTCGTTCTCCTACGCTGCAAATCACATACGGTTTTATACAAAAACCGTATGTGGTTTTAATATGGTTTGAAATTTTCCTTACTTTCTGGTTTTACATGGTTTGGAATATTTCTTACTCTGTGATGGAATACTTATCACAGACGGTTTGTATCACGAACCGCCTGTGATGTATTACAGACGGTTTGTGATACGAATATGACGACATATCACAGACGGATCTTAATACGAACCGTGTGCGATATTAGCTCATCACAGACGGTTCTTAGCTCATCCAGTAATAGAGACGGTCGCGCTGGTAAAACCGTATGTGATTACTATTAACACAGACGGTTTTGAAAAACTGTCTGTAATGAGGCGTTCAGTATTAACCTTTTTGTAGCGGTGCTATAAAATTCATGAAATTATAATTTTATGAAAATATTTTTTTGTGACGAAATGACACATGTGATTATCATATATCTAATCTAAATATTTTTTAAAAAATATTAATAGCTAAAATTTTAACTATACGCATTCTAAAGGAGGGTAAGCTGCTGCAACGCTACTTGTACTACAATAAAGAGCGGGTAGTTATTTGGAGCCATGGCTATTAACACATCTCGCGCGATCGATCGAGCTGCAGTCGTAGCCGCCCAGCCGCTGGTGGGTGGCCAATGGACGCATGGCAGGTTGTTTTACGGTATTAATCACCTCATCATTAGCTGGATCGTGCTCTCCTGCATGCATACCGCCATTAACTTTCCCCACCATCCCCCGCTCCCGATCCCTAGTCAGCTAGCCCCGGGCCACACGCACGGCTCCGGGAGAAACCTTGGCAACCAAATAAGGGGCGAGTTTTCTTTTGTTTCTCTGGAAAAGTCCGGTTTTGATCTCTCAACTCTTTTCGAAATCTAATATTCGAACTCAATTCTAAAATCATTAAACTACATCACCGAAGGCGCTAACTACGAGTAGCAGTGCAGTAACCCCTGCGCTCAATCCACCCCGATTTTGATTTACGGGGGAACCGATTGGGATCCGATGTCGTATGGCATTGTCACTTGTATCGTTGAGTCAGCAAGATAATAATGAAAAACTTAATTTCCTGCCCAAATCTAGCCTCTTTCGCTTCTCCTCTCCAATCCTCACCGCAGTCAGAGGTTGCTTCGGCAATAGAGGGCGATAGGAGGAAGAGATGACGCTTTGCGTTGCCGGTCGAACCCAGCCAGGGCGGCAACCGACGACCGGAGCATCCAGCGGTACCTCCTCAAGCTGCACGCCTTCACGGAGAAGCACGACCTGAGCATCCAACGGTATCTCCTCGACTAACAGCATGTGGCGTGGTGACCGCACAGCCAGTGCCTTGTTGGCGTTGTTACCGCGTTTAACATCCTAAAATTTGGTTTGTTTTGAAGCATTTAATACTAAAAATAACAATTTGAATTTTATTATTTAAGCCGAAGCTTAATGTGATTTTTCAGAAACTTAAATAATTTAATGTGATTAAAATAAACTTTAATTAAATTTAAAGTTATTTTTGTTTGGGTTCCTTGAGTTCCAGAGAATTTTCTGGAATTTTTGGAATTTATTTGCTTTTCTTTGAGCTCGGTTTTATTTAATTCAATTTTTGAAATTCAGAAAGTCATTTAAATTCCGGATTTTCCATTGGTTTGAAATCCTTTTCTTTCGGGCTGTTTTCCTTTCTTTCGGCCCAATCCAGTTTTCTTTTCCGCTCACCTGTTCCTCTCTTTTCCGATCCGACTACCTTGGCCTGTGTTCCTCTTTTCTCCCGCCACACCCCACCTTTTCCTCCCATTCTTTCTCTGCCGGTGGACCCACCTTGCCTGGTCTCCTTCTTCCTCCCGCCTACATTCCGTGTCCATGTCGCACACAACAGCGCCGCCGACTTTCAATCAAATTCTCCTATCCCGGCCTTTATAAGTGCGCCCATCCGCGTCATATTCTTCGTGTCGTCTCCCTCGTCCGAAGCACAAACCTCCACCTTCAATCCACGCGCCTCTTGCTCTCGCCTTGTCGATTGGAGTTCAGAAAGCCACCACCGCCGAAGGTCTTCACCACCGGAATTCGTCGACATTGGTCCTCCTCCGCTAAAGCCGTCTTCGTCTTTGAGTTCGCCTCGTCGTGTTCTAGCCGGTGCTCGTCTCCCTTTGCCCGAACGCCCCGAGTCATCGCCGCACCTTTCCTCCCCAAAACCGGTTGCGCCGCTTCTTCTCCCGATCTCTTCGCCGCTTGCGTTTCTTCGCCCTTCCTCATGCGCCATCCGTGTTCTGAACCTTTCTCCTCCAATCCTCCACCTCTCTTTCGGTCTCTTTGCCACCGTAGCATGCCGTCGTCGTCTTCTCCTCTGTCACCGATCATCTCCACCTCGCCGCCACTCTAGCCCATCTCCGATCGCTCTGTGGTGTCCTTCACAATCCACTCGCCATCGCCGAGCCGGTGCTCCCTTCAATTCCCTTCAAGCGCCGCTATGTCATCGTTGCTGTCGTGAGTGGAAGCTCTCTCGCCGCCGATGTCACCGTCGCCGCTCTTGCCGCGCCGTCGCCGCCCAAGTCTTCGCCTCACTCACGGGGTTTCGTTTTTGTCCTTCGCCAGAGTTTCCTCGCCGCCACCCGCTGCTAACGACATGCGCCCGAGCCGTCGGCCATGGACTCTATTTTTCTTCTCTGTGGCTTCCTCTATCTTCATCTCTCTCTGACCGTGGGACCTCTTTGTCAATCCCTTCGTATCTCTCTTTTGTCTCTTTCTCTCTCACATACACCGCGGTCCCACATGTCATCCACTACGTTTGTCTCTCTCTCACTTACAGGTGGACCCCACTTGTAAGTTTCAAATTCTTTTTTTTTTACTTTCAGCCCGAAGGAATTGTCTATTCTTTCTATCTTCTTTTTCATTTCTAGCAAATCTTCTGAGAGTTCGTTCTTCTTCGTTCGAACTCCGATTCAATCCATTCAAATTCCTAAATTCATCTAAAATCAAGCTCTTTCTTTAAGATTTAGTTTTACTATTTTTGGATTGTATTTGATTTTTTTAAAAAAATTTATTTCTACTTCGCATGTTGTTTTCTCTTTCGTTAGACGGTTTGTTTCATGGACCAGGAGCAGAAGCAAACTTTGAAGATCCAAGTGTGGTAACTGAGTAAAACCAAAGCCAAGGCAAGTCGTAGTATTTTGATCACATTGAACATATGATTTCAAAAGTATCTTATTTTATATCAATTGCATGTTATTTTTATATCAACTACTTTTGGGAGTAGTTAATCACCTATTTGTCATTATGCCTATATTGAACTTTTCAATACCTTGAATCACTTGTTGTTACCATAGAATGGTTAATACTATTTGGACATATTTGTATTACCAATATGGGTATCATACAGATGTTTAGTCATGCTTAGTTTTGATGGGTTCATGATCATATGTTCTAAAATGTTAAATTTAACTTAATGAGATATGAAATTGTGGCAGGTAACCACTGTTGTTAAAATTTGTGTACCATAATAGGGTATGACATTAGTCTTGGTAAAACAAAATGATTTCTGCTCGGGTGAGTGATCGTGAAGTGGGGGTGCGGTGATGAGGACATCGACCCTAAGGATACAACCACTGCTTCAACCTGCTGCACTGCATCCTCTACTTCCTTTGCTTCACCAACATCTTCTCCAATTGGACTTTCGGCTAATGCAATGCCATATTACCCAATTGGATCGAGCTACGTCTACATGCCATGGTGCTACGTCTACATGCCATGGTACTATGTGTACATTCCATGGTGCTACTACATGTGCCAAGCGTTTCAAGCCGGATACAATTTGGTCGATCGCCGAATCACCGACAAAGACCAACTTAAAACAGGCATAACTTTTGCAAACGGAATCCGATTCGGGTGATCTTGGGCTTGTGGAAAGCTTATTCCGAGACCTTTCCAACGATTCCAGTCTAACCTCCAAATTACTTTTGGACTGATTGCAATCATCAAAAGAAGACGTTATATCACTTATTTGGGCCAACCTGGGCTTTGTAATCATACTGAACTTGGCCCATCTGCCGGCGGCCCACCCGGGGGTGTGGTTACTGTTCATGTGAACAGTACACACAGCCTTTAGTACCACCCCGCTGGTTCATGTAGTTTTGTGGCTCCTTGTTCTCTATTTAAGGAGTTCGCACCCCCTCTAATTTTCTTGGATTTTGTTTAGTTAAAAGTTAGCCTTGTTACAACTTCGTGTATTGGCTTGTGTTGACTAGACCAACTATAATACCGCTTTCGAAATCTCAATTTCAATATTTCAATCTTTATTTGCAATTTTAGATTATTTTATCTTGTTCTTGCGTGCTTCTTTGGTGTATGCAGGAATCGACCTTCGTGGTCAGGTCAACCGGGTATTCGTGCACGGTTGATAACGACTTGTCAATCAGTTCAGCGATTGCGTGGTTTCGAGCCTTACGTGTTCGTAGTCGAGATCGTCAGAGTTGAGCGACGCCTACCGGACTTATCGTTCTCATCGAAAGATCGGGCCAACAAATTAAACCTTAGGATTCATCAGGTGGTATCTGAGCTACAGTTTTTCGGTGAAAGTTTCCTATTTTCTAGCAGTAGATTCATTTTTCATACCTAGAGTCCAGAAAATTACACAAAAAATACATCTATCATCCATACCGAGCCCCTCGAGCCTTTGCAATTTTTTTTCTTTTCAGTTTGCTTGTTGAATCTTTTGTTGCATTGTCATGTCTAGTTGCTGATCTTTAGCTCTAGTTATTGTCTAGTTGGTCGTTGTCTAGATTGCTTCTCGTATTTTTCCTTCGCGTCGCTTGATCATTGTTTTAGCGTTCATAGTTTTTACATCTAAACATAAACTTCGTGGGTTAGAACTCCTCTAACCTGCCCCAAAAAAGAGAGAACACTTTGTTGTTTTTTTTGCGACTCGCGGAAAACCCTAGGGCCGGAAAAATAATAGAAGAAGAAAGAGGCCGCCACACAAAATAAAAGTTGTAGTAGAAAAAAAACAATATTACACCAAAAACCAGTGAAAATTGGTGGAGGCCTTCTACATATAGCCACAAGCTTGCATAAAAAATTTCAGCAAGATTAGCCTACGGAATCAAAAGATATAGCAATTTAAAGATTGAAACCGAGTCGGTTTCCAGTCCGAGTACGATTCCGTTTCCGAGAGACCTTCAGTAAAACGGGCATAACGTTTGCATATGGTGTCAGATTTTGACGTTCTTGGACTCGTTGGAAAGCTAACAACGAGGTGCATACTTTCCATTTGATGCACTAGTCTCCCTCCAGGGAAGCCAAAATCGGTCATTTTTGGCTCCAAATTCGCGTCACAAAATTTCGGTTTTGATTTTTGCCGTTTCTTTCAGTCTTCCCTTCAGAATTTGGGGTTCGCCTCAACCGCAAAGTTGTAGATATCATCGAAAACTTTCAAACGAGTATATATAAGCCGTATGAAATTTTGCTTTTTTATCTCTCGAGACTAACTATTGTTTTCTGCTTAAACTAAAGGGTTGTTTACGCTACACGTTTTTCCGTTTTTGTGCTCTACATCGTGTGAACCATCTTGTGCCCTACAAAGAAGTTTGAGTAGTTGGTTAGCGTCTCTCCTATCACTTATTGTGTGGTTTTCTATTGCTTACATCAAGTCACATTTATCTTTGCGTGTGCGTACATACACATCTCTTAGTGGAGCTTTGATTAGCTAAATTTTGATTAGATTAGGATCATCACTTGTGACTAGTACTTTGAACGGCTTTTCAACTTTGCATGCTGAATTGAATAATTGCTATTCCTTTGCTACATACTAGCCTTCCGAGCTCCACTTCCTACTAACTCAGCAGGTGCCATTCCTCGCAATCGTTGGGCTGATCACAAGTGAGAGTATCACGAACCAGCCACCGGTTGTACCACTTCCTTGCTGCATTGGTAATAACCGGTAAGAACTGGGTATAAGCTTGAGTGTGAGCGACTTGTGAAACTCCAGAACCTAGTAGTTCATATGGACATATACACTGTGATTGGTTCTTTATTTTCTACTAACAATGACAGGGTCACATGGATCTACACATGGTGTAGACAATAACGACCACTCTTTGGGGGCATACTGGTGAGAGATCTTTCACACCTCGCACGAGAGAGCTCGTGCGGCACATTGAGCACTCTCTCGGTGAGAGTGTTTGCGATGCCTTGGATAAGATCAATGACAATCTCGTGGCGCTCCACACACGCGTTGCGCTCCTTGAGCGTCAGCCACTTGCTGACAACAGGACCCATGATCATGAGCCAAGAGTGGAGGACTCTCCTGCTCGCCGCGCATCACCTCCTGCTCGCCGCGCATCACCTCCTGCTCGCCGCACACCACCTCCTGCTTGCCGCACACCACCTGCGGTCCGCTCTTGGGCAGATGAGGTGGAAGAAGAAGATGTGAACAATTACACTGCTGATACGGAAACAGCTGGAGCCAATATGCACAATGATCGTAACCATCGTCGGCTTCGTCATAATCGTCAAGGTATGGGACAAAATCAACATGAGGTACGTGACCATAATAATGCATTTGATAAAATTAAATTCACTATGCCTTCTTTTGCTGGAAAATATGATCCTGATACTTATCTCACATGGGAGCTTACCGTAGAATAAAAATTTGCTTGTCATGAATTCCCTAAAGATAAGAAAGTTAGAGCTGCTACTAGTGAGTTTTCTGATTTTGCATCTATTTGGTGGAGGGAATATGGTCGTTCTCATCTGGACATACATAGAACATGGAATGCTTTGAAAAGAGCAATGAGACATAGATTTGTACCTTCATATTATTCTCGTGATTTGCTGAATAAATTACAATGTTTAAGACAAGGTAGTAGTTCTGTAGAGGATTATTATCAAGAATTGCAAACTGGTTTATTGCGTTGTGGTTTAGATGAAACTGAAGTTGCTAAGATGGCTAGATTTTTAGGAGGTTTAAACCGAGAAATTCAGGACATACTTGATTGTAAAGAATACAATTCTATCACTCGTTTGTTCCATCTTGTTTGGAAAGCTGAAAGAGAAGTGCAGGGTCGACAGTCTCGCCCTAGGGGCAATTTTGGTGGATCTTTTGCAGGTCGGCCAAGTCAGCAACAACACGTGGCACCCTCCTCAAGCCGTGTGCCCCTTCTGCCCCTTCCACTCCTGTGCATGTCCCTAATGCAAGCAAATCAATAGAGGTACTAGTCCCTACAAAAAGTGCTTCGTCCGTTGCTTCGACAGGGCAATATAGAGATGTACAATGTCACCGTTGCAAAGGATTGGGCACTTGATGCGTGATTGTCCAAGTCAGCGAGCTTTACTTATTAAGGACAATGGTGAGTACACTTCAGCTAGCTATATTGAGGAAGAACAAGTTTTGGTTGCAACTAACAATGCAGGTGATAAAACTGAGGAAGAACATATAAGCCACGAGGCCTCTGACATGTACCAAAGCTTAGTTGTCCAGCGTGTGGTAAGTGCCCAAATGGAGCTTGCTGAACAAAATCAATGTCATATTTTGTTTCAATCCAAGTTCGTCATCAAGAAACGTTCATGTAGAGTCATCATTGATGGCGGAAGTTGCAACAACCTTGCTAGCATAGACATGACCGAGAAGCTTGGCTTGACCACAACACAACACCCTCATCCTTACTGCATTCAATGGCTGAATTCTTGTGGTAAGTTGAAGGCGACTAAACTTGTGCGCGTACATTTTTTCTATTGGATCATATCATGACTATGTTGATTGCGATGTCGTACCTATGCAAGCATACTCATTATTATTAGGTAGACCTTGGCAATATGATAGATATACTGAACATCATGGTAGATCTAATCATTATACTTTCACATATAAAGAAAGAAAATTTACTTTACTTCTAATGTCTCCTGCTGCCATATTACAGGATGAATTAGAAAGATATGAGACAACAAGTACGGAGAACACAAAAGATGATCATAAGATTATAGCTCCAAGTGAAATTAAATTGAAAGCTCCTGTTATGTTAGCAACAAAATCTAATTGCATTGATATGGAAAAACATGAATCGGAATGTCATACTATGATTTGCAAAGAATCTCAGTGTTCATTAGAAGAAGTGCATGTTTCTTTGCCTCCTGTTGCTACTAATCTTTTGTACGAGAGTGATGACTTGGGCAAAACGAATGTGTCGAGGACGACTCAAATTCAAGAAAGGAAAGATGATGAGGACATCGACCCTAAGGATACAACCACTGCTTCAACCTGCTGCACTGCATCCTCTACTTCCTTTACTTCACCAACATCTTCTCCAATTGAACTTTCGGCTAATGCAATACCATATTACCCAATTGGATCGAGCTACGTCTACATGCCATGGTACTATGTGTACATACCATGGTGCTACTACACGTGCCAAGCAGGAGTTCAAGCTGGATATATTTTGGTCAGATCAGTTCGGAATCAGCCTGACAGCACCAACTTAAAATAGGCGTAACTTTTGTAAACGGAATCAGATTCGGGTGATCTTGGGCTTGTTGGAAAGCTTATTCCGAGACCTTTTCAACGGATCCATCCTCACTTCCAAATTCCTTCTTGACTAATCGCAATCATCAAAAGAAGATATTATATCACTTGTTTGGGCCAACCTGGGCTTTGTAATCATACTAAACCTGGCCCATCTGCCGGCGGCCCACCAGGGGGCATGGTTACTGTTCACCCACAGCCTTTAGTACCACCGCACTGGTTCATTTAGTTTTGTGGCTCCTTGTTCCCTATTTAAGGAGTTCGCACGCTCTTTAGTTTTCTTATATTTTGTTTAGTTAAAAGTTAGCCTTGTTGCAACTTCGTGTATTGGCTTGTGTCGACTAGACCAACCATAATACCGCTTTCGAAATCCCAATTTTAATATTTTAATCTTTATTCATGTATGTGCACCCAAAGGTTAGATACCATGATCGATCGAGTCATCGAGGAATAGGAAGTTTGTTTGCTTACAGCTAAGGAGGACGAGGTCCATGTCGTGGAGGCCTGCAGTGGCGAACTTAGACCAAGCACGTCGACGGAGACGAAGTCCAGCAGCACGTCCGCATCCCGCAGGTTCGACACCCTCCCCAGCACATCCCGCCTCGACTCGGCTATTATTTATAAGGACAGCGCCAAAATATTTTGCCTCCCGCGTGCGCGTTCAAAATTTTTCGAACTCCCGTGCTGCGAATCACAGACGATTTCGTACAAAAATCGTCTGTGATGACATATCACAGATGGTTCATATCATGAACCGTCTGTGATGAGATACGTACCATGATAACTATATCATCACAGACGGTTTGTATTAAGAACCGTCTGTGAAGTATCATTATCACAGATGGTTCTATTTACAAACCGTCGTGATATTTCGTATCACGACGGTTCTTACGGGCTCGCTGCGTATTCTTAATACGTACGGTTCCGTAACCGCCTCGTAATGAGGTGTCTAGTATAGCTTATTTTGTAGTAGTGCCTCCTTCTGCCACGGTCGCCGAGGGTGTTCCCGGGATTAGCGCTCTCCGTCCCGCCACCTTCACAGCGAGAGGCCTGCGCCCGGTCACCCGCCAGCCCCGCAGATGAGTCACGGCGGCCCGATCTTCCGATAGGTTCGATTTGGTTCGCCGTGAGGACGTTGACGCTTTGAGGCTTCCGACCAACGATCGTCACCTCGCACTCGCTACACCCGCGACGCTGTCGTTATCGACCACGCTTGCACGCGATCGACCTTACCACGAAGGTTATGGTTCCTGCAAGCAATCGAAGCAACTCACAAGAACAAGGTAGATGCAATCTGAATTGTATTGCGGATATGGATGAAGTTTACAAGTGGGGTTCCTCAAACCGATAATCGCGAACGCAATTGGCGTAATAATCTAAGAAAAACCCGCCTCTAAACTACTACGCCATCAGATATATATAGGGGACGTGAGGAGGTCGACCTAGGGTTGTGCGGCCGTGGGATGAGGCGTACACAACCGGACTCCGATCTCGCCACGCTTACAAAGTCTTATTAGTTTCCAAAACGGTGATGCAAAGACCTTGTGTCGCGTATTTACAGTCGAAGATCTAGTCGTAGGATGGTCCTAGGGTGGTCTTGAGGAGTCCATGCTATCTTTGGTCATAGATTGTGTCCAACGAGTATCGTGCTCGCCTCTCGGGTCGTAGAGTGCTCCCAACGAGTCATCCGTCGTAGGCCTTCTTGAAGTGGTCGTAGGCCTTGCGGGCCCGGGTCGTGGACCTTCTTGAACCGGTCGTAGGCCTTCTTGAAGTGGTCGAGACCTTCTTGAACCGGTCGTAGGCCTTCTTGAAGTGGTCGTAATCCTAGATTTCTGAGTACAAGTAAATCATCTCCATTAGGCAGCATCATAGAGTTCTCAAATAATACACTCAGCCCTAGAAACGATTTTACCTGATAGATTAAGTCACGTGCTCTAGCTCTTGTCATAGGACCTTGTAGTCCAACACCCAAATCTGGAAGGTCTTGTGTAGTACGTGTATCCGAAGGAGGGATGTCCTCATCACCCGCCTTACATCGCCATCTCTGAGGGGGATTCCTGGGCTTGATGCTCTCCATCCTGCCGCCGTCGTCGAAGGGGATTACCAGGCTTGGCGCTCTTCGTCCCTTCGCATTCACGGCAGTCGACAGGAGAGGTCCGCGCCTAGCCGCTGATGAAGCCGCCTTTCACCGCCGTCACCGAGTGGGGCCTGTAAACAAGACAAGGATTCAGAGTATTGAGGACTGCGCAAACCAATAGGCTGCAGTGTTCATGTTTATATATTGTGTCGTACTATGAACAATAGTTGGCAAGGAAACTTGCAATGTGTCGTACAAGAATACAAGACAGGAGATTGAATTGTATACAATAAAGATTGTTTCCTAAACTATTAGATATTCGAAATATATCTCTTAACAGCCTCCCTTAATCTTAACCTGGAGAATCAAGGTTGAGATTGGAACACAATTTCATGAACCGATGGACTAGCAATGGTTTGGTGAAAACATGTGCTACTTGATCTCCCGACGATATGAATCGTATACCCAACATCTTGAGAGCTACTTTCTCACGCGCAAAGTGAAAATCCACTTCTATATGTTTATTTCTTGCATGAAAACTGGATTCGCAGAGAGGTATGTCGCTCCTAAATTATCACACCAAAGACTCGGTGGTCTGAGCTGAACAATTCCAAGTTTAGATATCAAAGACTAAATCCAAGTTACCTCAGTTGTAACATTAGGTAATGCTTTGTATTCAGACTCGATGCTGGAGTGAGATACGATAACTTGCTTTCCTGAGCTCCATGAAATTAGGTTTGCTCCAAAGAAAACTTCAAAACTGCCCGTCGAACGTTGATTGTCAGAACATCCTACCCAGTCCGCATTTGAAAAACCACTGATCAAAACAGAGGATGACTTCTTGTTTACAAGACCAAGTTCAAACGTATTAGTCAGGTACCATAGAATATGCTTGGCTGCTCCCATATGTTCATCTGTTGGTGCATGCAAGTATTGACAAACCTTATTAACAGAAAAAGGAAATATTTGGTCTTGTCATCGTGACATACTGTAAAGCTCCAACAAGACTTATGTATTTCGAAGCATCTTCAGAAGACAACACCAGTCCAATGTTTCTAGCCAATTTTTTAGAAGTGGTCATAGGTGTGACAACCAGTTTACATAGCTCCATATTGAATTTTTTTTCAGAAGATCACAGACATACTTTTTATGAGACATAACAATGCCTCCCTCAGTTGGAACTATCTCAACACTAAGAAAATAATGCAGTGGCCCAAAATCCTTCATAGCAAACTCATCCTGTAATTGTCGAATGAGACAATCTGCCGCTCTGGATGAGGAGCTAATGATAATTACGTCATCAACATAAACAAGAACATAAGTAGTCACTTTTGGCCACTGAAACACAAACAAGGAAACATCAGATTTTGATGACACAAAACCGAGCTCCTGAAGCTTTAAACTTAATCGAGAATACTAGGCAAGAAGAGCTTGTTTTAAACAATAGATAGTCTTATCCAATTTGCAAATAAAATGAGGAAATCTTGAATCAACAAACCTGAGCGGCTGCTGCGCATAGACTTCCTCTTGCAACTGACCATGGAGAAACGCATTGGACTCATCTGCTTGTCGAAGATCCCATCCTTTAGATATTGCCATGGATAGAACCAATCTAATAGTGACCGGTTTAACAGCCGGTGAAAAATTATCATCATAATCAATACCTTTTCTCTGTTTGAAGCTTTTCACCACCAGGTAAGCTTTGTATCTCTCCAAAGAGCCATCAGCCTTAGTCTTGAGCTTGAAAACCCACAAAATGTCAACTTCATTCCGACTAGTATGTGCAGGAACTAATGTCCAAATCTTGTTTCAAATCAAGGCATCATATTCTTCTTCCATTGCTCATGTCCAATGTGGATGAGCAAGTGCTACATCAAGAGATGTTGGCTCCATCACATCTTGCACACGGGCTGCAACAAGCATGCGACAATTTGCTGAATATGGAATAGTACCGTGAGTGATATTTTTTGGCTGCCTAACATTATTTTGTAGACGCGTTTGTGGACAACATTCTTAAGAGGAAATCGCCCCTGGGGAAAAAGAATGTCCACTTGATCCAGTGCTAGAAGCAACACTAGGATCATGTTCTAGTTCAGCCGCTCCATCCACCACACCATGTTCTGCACCATCACCGATATTGTGCTCCGCATGATCACCAAAAATAGCAAGAACAGAAGATGCATGTGATAGATCATGGTTATTGTCATCGATATGTTGGTCACTCATGGAAACATTAGTATTTGGAAGAAGTTGAGGAGGAAGGACCAAAGAAGAACTGATAGGAAGATGTGATGTGGTAGGAGGCGATTTAGAGAATGGAAAGATTGTTTCATGGAAGACAACATCATGTGAGATATATACACGTCCACTAGGAGCATGTAGACATTTATAACCCTTATGGAGACTACTATAACCAATGAAAATGCATTTCATTGACCGCAATTGCAACTTGTGTTGGTTATATGGTCTCAAGTTTGGCCAACAAGCACAACAACAAAATTTAAGCAAGGAATAATCAGGTTTGATCCCAAACAAGCATTATAAAGGCGTAGAATTATTAATAACCCTACTTGGCAGTCGGTTTATAAGATAGCATGTCGAAGAGAATGCATCAGCCTAAAAATGAACTGGTATAGGCGAATGAGCTAGGAATACTAAACCAACTTCAACAATATGCATGTGTTTTCTCCCAACTGTGCCATTTTGCTGATGACTATGAGGACACGATACCCTATGGCCAATACATATACGGTAAAGAAAAGTGTGAAGTCTTTGGTATTCTCCTTCCCAATCACTTTGAAAAGACATAATTTTCCTGTCGAGTAGTCTTTTAACATAATTTTTGAATTGAATGAAGACTTGCTTTACTTCAGATTTGTGTTTTATGAGATAAAGCCACGTGAACCTACTGAAATCATCGACAAAAGTCATATAATACTTAAAACCCCCAATGGATTTTGTAGTTGGACCTAGACATCCGAATGCACAAGTTCTAAAGAAAACAAAGTTCCATTAATAGAATCTGAAAAAATTAATTGATGACTTTTAGTCATCCGACAAGCATCACACGTTGTAGGAAAACTATTACTAGATGAATAACCTAGACTATTATTCTCGATGACATGTTGAACGGTGACCGACGAAGGGTGTCCGAGGCGAGCACGCCACTGATCTTGCGACGGCTTGGTACTAAGGAAAGCAGACTTGGGCTTGGACTGAGGTTCAGTTGGAGCAATGGGATACATACCACGTCTACATCGACCTCAGGACGGTCTTCGTTAGATGATCCTTCACAAGGAAAAAATTCCAGATGAAACTCAAAGAAAATATTATTGTCAGAGGTGAAACGATGAATCGACAAGAGATTTTTGGTGGTAGATGGAACATGAAGCACATTGCTAAGTTTAAGATTTCTAGTTGGAGTATGAAAGAAAGAGTGACTAACATGACATACTGACAAACCTGACCCATTGGCGATGAACTGATCCTTGCCAAGATATCTCTCCTTGATCGAGAGTCCGCCCAAGTCGCTTGTGATATGATCGGTGGCTCCAGTGTCACTATACCAATTGGCATCAATATGATAGGATGGAGAGGCAGAGGTAGCATAGGCAACAACGTGGGTCTCATCTACTTGATACGAGTGATCGAAACAATGGTTGCATTTAAGCGTTGCATGTCCTGCCTTTCCACATACTTGACAAACTAGGCGATTAGTTTTGTATGGCATAGAATTATTACTATTACTCTGTTAGATGATTGGTTCGAGAAGAAATTTTGTTGATTCCTTCCTCGACCACGACCATGTCTTCGTGATCCCTGACCTTGGCGTCCTCCTCCATGGTTGTTGTTATTATTGTGTGCCGCGAAGTTGGCGCTATGTTCTTCAAGCATCTCATTGCACTGATCAATCCTCGATTCATGGCTAATAAGGTGGGCATAGACATCATTAAGTGAGATTGGATTTGACCGCGTGGTTATGGAAGATACCACCAAGTTGTACTCCGTGTCACCCCATCAGTATGAAGGAGATGATCTCCTCGTCATGAAGAGGATTGAATATGGCCGCCAAGGTGTCAGCCAGATTCTTCATCTTGTTAGAAAAACTCAGGAATAGATTAGTCCTTCTTCATAGTTGCTATATATACTCTGATCTGCATGGTGCGAGCTCTGGACTGAGATGAGTAGGTGCACTCGAGATCCAACCAAACTTCAGCCGAGGTTGCCATAAACAAGACTTGACCGAGTACACCTTTTGAGAGAGATGAGAGAAGAGTACTCAAAATCAACTGATCTTGTTGAACCCAGGCTGCGTACGCAGGATTTGCAACCTACACTTCACGGCCTTCCTTGATCTCTAAGATCACTGGAGCTGGGTAGAGTATCGTGCCATTGACATATCCTAGAAGTTGTTGCCCCCGAAGATATGGTAGCATCTTAGCTTTCCTCAACAGGTAGTTGTCGCGTCCCAACTTGATGTTGACAAGATTGCCGAACGACGGAGTCGGCAGCGAAGGAGACCGGGAAAGTCAAGCAAAGAGGAGTTCATAACGGCGGTAGACACGGAAGCTTGAGAATATGTTATACTCATATTTGTTGTGAAAGAGACTCTGATACCATGTAAACAAGGCTAGGATTCAGAATACCAAGGATTACGCAAACCACCAGGCTGCAGCGGTTCATGTTTATATAGTGTGCCGGACTATGTACAGTACTAGGCAAGGAAACTTACAAAGGGGATTGAATTGTATATAATACATATTGTTTCCAAAACTGTCAGAGATACGAAATATATCTCTTAACGGGTGCTCCCGGGCTTGCCACTCCTCCTTTGCTCGCCGCTGTTGTCGCTGAGAGGAGAGGCACGCGCCCGGCCGAACAGGGAAGAAACAGAGGCTACCTACGCCCGAAGCGGCTGGTGGCAGCACTTGCTAGCCCTGTTCGACTGGGGAAATGCCGTCTCAGTCCATCCGTATCGTCTCCTCAGCTGCACGGCCCGCCCCCTCCCTCCTCTTGTCGTCCTCCTACCGCACATTTGTGCATGCCCGCCCCGCCCCCGCCCCCGCCCGGCACGAGCGGGGGCAAGCGTGCGCCCAAGTCGCACTCCTGCCATCCTCCCCGCCCTGTGCTATCGCTCTGTTTTCCTTCGGCCACCGGACTGGGCGCAGCAGACGTGTGCGTAGTAGAGCCCGACAAGGAGGTCTTTTTCACGTCAAAACACTGTACCGCCACATGCTGCTTCCTGTGCAGCCGAGAGAGACAGGAAAGGACACGCTTACTGCCTGTGCACGGTTCATTTCACCAGAACCCAGCAGCCTATACATATGCACACATCACTCTGGAAGAAAAATTAGTCAACGCACACAAAACTCCAATCCACAGAAGATCGTCGCAGAAACCTACTCCATGCAGAATTGCAGACCCTTGACGTTCTGAACTCTCTCTCTCTCTCTCTCTCTCTCTCTCTCTCGTCCCCCCCGAGCTAAAAAGGCTTTTGCTTTCACTCCCACACGGCTACACAGCTACACAGAACAGAACTGGCCTTACCTTCACATCACTGCGTCGCCGCCGGGACCATATTCCTACACGATGAGAGAGAGAGAGAGAGAGAGAGAGACTATCGTTTACCTTTACAGTTTACACTGTCAGCCATGCGTGCTTCTTTCTTGCGACAAACAAATTAATTCTTTAATTTGGCCAGTGCCGTCGGGAGATTTGGCTGCTGGGCTTTTAGCGAAGCACCAACTCTAGAATCTGTGCCGGCGGCAGCTGCAGGAGCAAGAAATTTATCACCGCAGTCTGCAACTCTGCGCCCTTGCGTCGAATCGAGTGTTTGGCATGGCTCCGGATCCTAATTTTTCAGTAACAGATCTAGCTTATCACTTGGATCTATTCTACTAATAATCTGGAACTGTTAGAGGAAATGTTCCCTAGTACATGAGTTTCATGGAAAAATTTGTTGGAATTTTTACAAGAAATATTTTTTTAGAAACGCGTGAGGTGGCATTGGTACGAGTGGACGCATGAATACAAGCCGTGGGTCGGCACGAAAGTTGCCCGCGACGCCCTGGATCGGCTTCCACAACGGTACATATTGGAAATGGTGAAAAGGGTTAGTTTCCGGCACAACACGTGGCTAGAAGGGGGGGAGGCACCGAAGAATCTAGCGCCTAGCCTCTTTAGAATGAACATGAGAAAGAACCAGATCCGTCCAAAACAGAATTAGAAAATGGGGATTGGGTTTGAGCGATTAGGGGAAGGAGATGGACCTCCACCACCCCGGAGGGATACGGCTCATCATGTGAACAGTGCTTTGCGAGAGAGTGAACCGATAGTTGAAGTGGTGCCGTAGCAGTCGTGGAAATTATTATAGCGAAATATTGTACCAAAATACCGTGACGCTTGATCTCAACTTACGATTTTTTTTTATCGGACGGTAAAGATCGTATTTAGTATCTATACACTGAAGAGCCTCCCTTAAGATCCGCTTGCATGTTGTTCAACTACAATCCGATGTACAAGACACCGTCACATGGCGTTAAACGACAGACGGACACTACTCGGCCGAGTCGATCTACCTGGCCCAATTCAGAGATTGCTATATACGCCCGTGAGCACCACAACACTAGCCTAATCTAGAAACCTACACAGAAAACAAGCGCAAATTATTTGCCTGAACCTTGGTGTAAGGCAAAATCCTTACGCCCGACAATCTGGCACTTGGAGGGTGCCCCACCAGCAAACCAGGTCCCTAGTCCCTATGCACGCAACACCCACAAAGAAACGGGAGCTCACATCTCCCTCCACCGCTCACCGCCCCTTCGCTTTCGAATTATGGTTCGCGACGCCACGGTCCTTACTTCAATCGGTTGTGATATTCTGCAGCGGATCAGGCCACAAGACTTTGCTGTACCATCCTGGATTGGTCACGTGGAGCACTTGGAAGAAAACAAACAGAAGGATCTCTCAAAACCAAACGACTACGGCTGAACTGGTGGCCGACAGAGCCAAGGAGGACATAGAACAACGCAAGAAAACCTTACAGTGTTTTTTTTTTTGTTTTTTCCAGTGTTTTTCTGCTACTGGTGCTCACGCTCGCTGTCTTATCTTTAATGTTCAACTATTTAACTCTTTTCCTCTTAAATTGAAAGGTACAGCTCCAGTCTTTTCCTAACCAAAAAAAAAAAAGACCTCAAGGGCATCAAGAAGTTTGAGCTATCTAAGGGCATCCATGATAATTGGGTCTTGCAAAGGTGCTAAAGAAGGGACATGTAGGCGGTGATAATGTGATATGTCTTCGAGGAAATCACTCCAGTGTATAGCATGTCCAATCTGGCAGCGACAATAGTAGAGTCGAGAGACGGTGTCGGCAATAACGGCTGCCGAAGACCGGTTGCACGGTCTCATCAGGCCTCGACCCGACTTCAACAGGAGCGATAGGAGCAAAGTTGAGCGGCCGCGGCGACGTTGGCTAGCCAATGCGGAGGTGACCGCGGTACTTTAGGCCATGCACAGGTGACCGCCGTACCCTTAGGCCATGCACAGCGTACGATGCTAGCTAGTTTTCTGGATTTTTTTTAGCTCCTGTGCTACCCCTTGAGCAAGCCAAGTAAACGGATACGAGTCGGCCAGTTGTAAGTTACACGAGAATGGAGAGAGAATGTGTTGCGGAAGAAAAATATGTGATATTTTATTTAGTTATGAATCCTGTTTTCAAGAGAGAAGGATGTACACGCTACATCTAATAAGCAAATCCAACACATGTGTGATGTGGCGGTGAGGTGGAGCCAGTGGTGGAAGTATGATATAGGCATAAGGGGGGGCCGAGTAGACAACTAAGAACTAAAAATATGTTTGGCTATACAAAAGAAAATGATATTTCTATTAACTAAAATTTAGCTCCACGAGTACTAAGAAAAATAGCAAATTATATTTCACAGGAACTCAAACTTTGCTGTAATTTCCCTCTCAATGCAAGTATATGGAGTCTTGTTTGATCACCCATTTGGTCACAAACTAAACTTTGTCGATTTTATCAGAACATGGCAGCATGACAAGACATTTTTTTTTTCTTTCGGTCATATACTAGCCCAGTTCAAGATTGACGACGAATGCTAGTAGACGGAACCTTTTCAAGTCCCAACTCTTTTTTTTTTCGGGAGTCGCCTGAACTTTGCGCTCCTCTTTAATTGGTCATTCTACCTCAAGATTGACATAAAATTTGAACTTTTAGATGAAAATCTGAAAAGATTACGTTGTTATAAGTACATGGCTTGGACGTTTTTAAGTCATGATCGTTAGAAATTCCATTGAGGAGAGCGTAATGCATGTGCAGGATGCTAAATAGATTGGTTAACTCCATAAAGTAATTAGTGTGTAGTAGGTCACATGTTCCATTGTATAAGATTTTTACAATAAAACGACAGAAACAAGTATAATTTGACAACTTGTTGGTTGATCGGAAATATAGTCAAAAGTCACGTACGGTATTATGCTCGATCGGCCGTGATAATAATTCCATCATAACTGGAGGAGCATAACGTGACCGAAACTGACCTGCCCGAGCTCATCAATCATCATGAGGATATGCGCATGTAAATTAAAGGCCATCAACTTAATTTTTTCTCCCCGCCATAAGTTCTGAGCGTAAAAGCGTTTTCGATGAGGAGAAATCGGCTGCTTTTTTAGCAATAACGCGTGTCCATCGCGTGGTCTAGATCGACACCCGATTTTCGATCCGAGAACCGCCACTGCTTCAGTCGTTCGTGCGAGTCGATGGCATAGTCTTCCTTGTCCTTCAACGAGAGGGGATCTGAACCATCTGTTCTATACTCCTCCGCGTACACGATCAACCGGCACATTCATTTTTCCTTCTCATTGTAACGCATAAGTTGCAAGTGCGAATCTCACAAACCCCAAACCATGAGACGGAACTAGATTAAAGGTCGGATCTGGCTGCATGAATGCATCGTCTATTCGTTTGGCAGGAGATTTAATCACACATCACAGCAAATACTACTAGCACAACAAAGGGAGCTTCCCAAAAATCAAGCACATATCGATATAGGACGAATCAGAGAGATCAATAATCCTTGAAGCATCAACTAGTACTATATATAGGGCATAGGCGGATAAAAACATAAAATTACACAAACCATGATCAGAGGTGATAAATCCAGATCAAATTTCAATAAGCTTAGTTCCATGCAATTGCTAGCTACCAGCCCAAATATTAATCCGCCCAAGTTAAGCTTGAACAGAGAACACCACCACACACCATGATTAGAGCCAAGCAATTGCGAAGCAAAAAGCACCAGATTCTCCAACCCTTGGCATGCATGCACGAGAGAGCGCGCGCTCGTCGCATGCACGCACGCGGTGAGCGACCGACGACAGGAGGCATCACCCCCAGCGTCTGCGGCCCATGGCGGACGGCGTCGCCACGACCTCCTGGAACGCCGGGCACCGGATCACATCCTCGAGGAGCCCCTGCGGCATCATTGGGAAGTCGCCGTGGTCCCCGTCGCCGTCCTCGCCGGCGCAAGAATAGGCCACGCCGAACGCGTCGTGCCTCTCCTGCTTCAGCACCACGGCCGGCGCCGTCTGGTCGTTGCGGCCGTCGTCGCGCGGTCGCCTGCTCGGGTAGAATCCGTGCAGCACGTCCTGTAGCAGCCCGGCTTCAGGCGGCTCCCGCCGCAAGAGGCCGCACCACTCGTCTTCATCAGCGCATGGAGCAGACGATGCCAAGGCCGTCGTGGTGGCCGGCGTGGTCATGGCAATGGCGGCCGATGCAGCGGTAGGAGGTGGTGATGGGGTGGGGGTGGGAGTGGGGTGCGCGTGGGCGTGGGCGTGGGCGTGGGCGTGGCCAGCGTGGTGGAGCAGGATGCAGCCGTGGGGGGAGGAGCTCATGAGGAGGTTGTGCAGGAGGATGGTGTTGAGCGGCTGCGGCTGCGGCTGCTGCTGATGCGCTTCGGCCTGCGGCGGCTGGGCCCACGGCCAGTACCCTCCCGGCGAGGCGGGGACGGGGAAGTTGGTGCGCGCCTTAGTGCCGCGCATGGCGCGCGCGGCGACGTCGTAGGCGCAGGCTGCCTGCTCGGCGGTGTCGAATGTGCCGAGCCAACGCCGCTCCTTGGACATGGGGTCCCGGATCTCCGCCGCGAAACGGCCCCACGGCCGGCGCCGCACGCCGCGGTAGCTCGTGCCCGACGGGGAGGCGTCGCCAGCGGCCGACGGAGGGCGCTTGCTCCGGTGGTGGTGCGCGTGCGCGTGGCCGTAGAGCTGCGCGTTGGCGGCCGCCTCGTCCATGCTGCGCGATCGATCGATGGCTCTTTCTGTGTGTGTTTTGATGGTTGCGCGTCTGGACTCTGGAGTAGTGGAGTGTGTGGGGATGACGAGGCGCGCGCGTTGCTTATATAATGGGGATTGGGGAAGGGATAGGAAGGGAAGTATGCACGACTCAATCACTGACCATGTCATGTTGATGGGTGTGGGGTCGGACATTGTTTCTGCCCTTTCAACCCCCGAAAACGTATTTTGGTTGTGAAGGAGGAGTGAATGGCAATGAAACATGCTCTGTATCATAACTACCGGGAGTTTGGACAATTTACTCCATAACACCGTAAATATCACACTAGTTGAAAAATAATATCAATATGTAACTGAAGTTGAGCCTCAATCCCCACACGTCACCGAACAAATTTCATCTAGTTGGTTCGTTCATCTAGGACTCGTTTGGTATCTAGGTATTGGTTGTAGTGATTTTAAAGGATTTTCTAGCGAAATTCCATGAAAAATGATGTACACCAAGATTAGTTCCCGTTTTGTACCAGAGCACACGTACATGTTACTCCATGCGCTCTCAAATAGACATAATTCTAAAATGTGGACAATCAATACTTTAAAACTTTGATCATTAATACCTGGAAAAATATTTAGATTTATCATGAGAAAATGATATGAGTAGATTTGTCGTTCAAAGTACTTCAACATCATTACATTATTTTTATAATTTTTGACAACATATAATTGGGGGGAAAAGTAATGATCAAAGGTATGTATTAGAGACCATCACAGTGTCCAAAACAACTAAAAAAGAACAGTGGCAGTGGTATACTTGCTCAAGTACAGCGTAGGAGTTTTTTTTTTGGTTATACGGAGTAAGTAGAAAAAATGATTAGCTAAAATTTCATAAATTGATGATCGTTTATTTATGAAACGTTCGTGTGTTTCACATCATAAGTTGATCTATTAAATTGTGTATATATGGACGACCACTGCAGTTCGTAAAAATAAGGCGCGTTGAACATGATACAGTCTTTAAAATATAGCTTTGGCCACTAATTACTATTATAATATATTTATACTACTACAGAAAAGGTAATCATAGACGGTTCTAAACCGTCTGAATTTATATGTCTATGATAACAGGTGGTTATCACATACGCTTTTTGAACCGTCTGTGAAAAACCTATCACAGACGGTTCGGTTCTTGTTCAGAACCGTCTGTGATAGTTTTTTTCTATTGCAAAAAAAATCAAATTTTGAGTCAAACCAATCAATTACTGAATAGTAGTTATGCAACCTCTAGCAAGACAACTAAAATTCAATAAAATTCTGATCGCAAACACATTATAGGAAAGGGAAACCAAATGATTTCACAACGTCCTCTCCGAACGGGAAAAAAGAATAAAGTTACAAAGTTAAACTAACCAGAAACCATCTATGACTCCAAGCTCCTGAAGAACTCATCGCCTTTTTGGATTGGTCTTGTGAGCTCCTCTTTGTACCTCACCAGCATATCACAAGCTATTCTTGCATATCGTCCGAGTTCGACTCAAACTCGTCGGAAAGGAAGGAGAGATTACCGAAAACATCTAGTAGCGCTCCGATCTTAGGTAACACAAAATTAAGATCATTTTTTTTACAACAAACAATCAACAAATTGTGTATATTTTGGGGATGTACATATACCTTCCGGCAGTCTACCTCCTGCGGTGGACAAGGAGCTCCTCTGCATCCCTCCTCCTCATCGTCATCGGCTATGTCTCCTCGCCGAACCACGACGGGGAATCGAGGGTAGTCGTCGGAGCTCAGCGTGGGGAGGGGAGGGGGAGAGACTGGTGGAAGACAAGGCTGGGGTGGCTATAATATATAAGGACAACGTCAAATTTTTTGACCTCCCGCGCACGCGTTCAAATTTTTTCGTTCTCCCACGCTGCAAATCACAGACGGTTTTATAAAACCGTCTGTGATTTTACCATGGCTTGAAATATTTCTTATTCTGTGATGAGATACTTATCACAGACGGTTTATATCACGAACCGCCTGTGATGTATTACAGACGGTTTGTGATACGAATATGACGACATATCACAGACGGATCTTAATACGAACCGTCTGTGATATTAGTTTATTACAGACGGTTCTTAACGCATCCAGTAATACAGACGGTCGCGCTGGTAAAACCGTATGTGATTACTATTAACACAGACGGTTTTGAAAAACTGTCTATAATGAGGCGTTCAATATTAACCTTTTTGTAGCGGTGTTATAAAATTCATGAAATTATAATTTTATGAAAATATTTTTTTTGTGACGAAATGACACATGTGATTATCATATATCTAATCTAAATATTTTTTTAAAAAATATTAATAGCTAAAATTTTAACTATACGCATTCCAAAGGTTAAAAAATATTAATAGCTAAAATTTTAACTATACGCATTCCAAAGGAGGGTAAGCTGCTGCAACGCTATTTGTACTACAATAAAGAGCGGGTAGTTATTTGGAGCCATGGCTATTAACACATCGCGCGCGATCGAGCGAGCTGCAGTCGTAAGCCGCCCAGCCGCTGGTGGGTGGCCAATGGACGCATGGCGGGTTGTTTTACGGTATTAATCACCTCATCATTAGCTGGATCGTGCTCTCCTGCATGCATACCGCCATTAACTTTCCCCACCATCCCCCGCTCCCGATCCCTAGTCAGCTAGCCCCAGGCCACACGCACGACGCGCCGTGCCTGCGTGCGCCAAGTGCGCGCGCGCGCGCGTTTCACCGTTGAGGATTTGATACAAGGACCGAGTGGCAAAACAAATTGCTGTGGCTCGCTAGGGTCGTAAAAAAGTTCAACCAACACTGGCACTACAAGCGATCCGAACCATCCGATCCTGCGAGGACGGCTCCGGGAGAAACCTTGGCAACCAAATAAGGGGCGAGTTTTCTTTTGTTTCTCTGGAAAAGTATCTAGCCTCTTTCGCTTCTCCTCTCCAATCCTCACCGCACTCGGAGGTTGTTTCGGCAATAGAGGGCGATAGGAGGAAGAGATGACGCTTTGCGTTGCCGGTCGAACCCAGCCAGGGCGGCAACCGACGACCGGAGCATCCAGCGGTACCTCCTCAAGCTGCACGCCTTCACGGAGAAGCACGACCTGAGCATCCAACGGTATCCCCTCGACTAACAGCATGTGGCGTGGTGACCGCACAGCCAGTGCCTTGTTGACGTTGTTACTGTTAAGAAACCGGGTCCAGGACTCTGGAGAGTCCTGGCCCAGTACGGACCCAGGACCCCGGAGAGTCCTGGCCCAGTTGAACTCCTCATCCCGTAGTCTATAAATAGAGGATCACCCCCCTCTCATTGTAACCCTGATTGATCCGAAGCAATAAAGCAGACCCTGAAGTCCCGCATATCTCTGTGTTCATTCTACTGTTGTGTTCTTGTGTTCTTCATCGTTCTTACGATTCTGATCATTGTATACGAGGTACCGTTGATTTGGACTCGCCAGCGACGGTTACTCAACACGTTATCAGCACGATCGACTCTCCTCGCATCGAAAGGTAACCGTCGAAGAACGACACTCGTAGATTGAATCGTATTTTCTAGATTGCTTTTCAATTCTGCAAATTTGGCTTTCTAGATTGGTTTTTCTGCGGTGCAAATCCGTTCTAATCTACCGCGAGCAGACTTGAAGTCGCCGGCACAATGCCGATCGGTGGATTGCATGAAAGATCGGATGTTGATTGCATCGCAGATTATTATATGAACAGTAATTATGTTTGAACAGTAATTATATGTAAATACTAATTTACAAGAACAAGAACAAAAAGAGGGGGCGCACGGCAACCCGGCCAAGAAACTCGGCCGGCCGAGCCAACCTCACCGCCGCACCCCCCAATCCCGCCGACCAAGAGTGGCATCCCACCTTCGCTAGCGACCACAAGCACATCACAGAAAGAAAGAAAAAAAAGGTGAAGGGGGGTGGCCTGGATCGCGTCGCCGGGCTTGAAGCCGCCAGCCCAACCACCCCCACCGCCACAATGACCCTCCATCTCCGACGCAACATCACAGGAAGGAGGGAAGAAGGGGAGAAGGGGAATTGCCGCCGCCGATCGTAGAACCGGCCGACCACCTCGTCGCCTCGCCTCGCCCGCATGAAGCGCCGCGAGCGCCCGGCGGCACCGCATGACGCCGCCGAGCCGAGCCGCCCGGCGCCGCCGCATGAAGCCGCCGAGCCGCCCGGCGGCGGCACCCGCATGACGCCGCCGAGCCGCGCCCGCCAAGACGCCGCTGTGTGGCCCGCAAGAAGCCGCCGCCGGGCCGGCCTCCACGCCGCGGCGCCACCGAAGTCGCATCGCAAGCTCGCCGGAGCGGGTAGCACGCCGCGGAGCAGGCCGCGACGGCCGCCGCCGGCCGCCGGTCGCGCCACTCATGAGCGCCACGACGGCTCGGTGCGCCGCCACCGTCGCGCCACTCATGAGCGCCACCACGGCCTCGGTGCGCCACGGCCGCCGCCACTGCCGACTTCTGCGTCGCCGCGGAGACCGTTGCCCAAAGGAAGCTCCGGCGCTTAGTCATCGCCGCCGCCGCGCGGCTCCCATGGAGGGAGCCGCCACTCGGGGCGGGGTAGAAACCCTACCCCGGCCGCCAAGACGAGCGCGGCTCCTCGGTAGGGAGCCGCCGAGAAGGACTCGGGTAGGGAAACCCTACCCCGAGTCTCCCCGCCGGCTTTATCTTTGGCCGGAGGCCGACCAAAAGGCCTACCAGATAACCAAAAGGAAAAAGAGAGGAAGAAAACGAAAAGGGCCGTTTGCAAAAGGCCATCGGATTTTCCAGAATTGCGCGAAAATTTTCTAATTGAAATTTTCACGCTTTAGCCCCTAGAAATTGCGTAATTATTAAAATTCATATTCAAACAGAAAAGGGCTTCGGGAATTCAAATTTTGAATCGGTTTTTGCATTTGAAGCATATTTTACCTTGTTATTATTATTTTTATGCAATTTATTTACTGTATTTACTGTTTTTTTGATTATTTGTGATTATTAATATTGCTTTTAATCACTGAAAATAACAGTAAATCATGAAAATGCATGAAAAAAAATACAGAAACACGAACTGGGAGTTCGAAGAGCATTATGAGAATTTTGCAACCATTTTTACGGAAATTACCAGCAGTAACCCTATGAACTTTTTGCATGAATATGAAAAATGACTGGCATCATGAACCAGAAGTTCGAAAGAGTTGGCCCAGCATGGCCAGAATTTGTACAGTCTTCAACTCTGTGATAAGGTAATCACGGATGAGCAGAAGATTGACAAGACCCTCTCTACCTTCACCCGAATGCGGTGCAATCCGCACGCAATTATTGTCAAAATGGCTACAAGAAGTATACCACATTAATTGACACCGTGAAAATTGCGAAAGCACAAGATGATGTTCTAAGGAAGAACTACATTTCACAGCCACCTAGTAGCAATGTTGGCCATGAAGCCAATACTAGTAGCTACAAGGTAATGAAGCCTCTCACGAAGGAGAGGGACAAGAAGGGTAAAGTTGTGAGTCGCACGTAATTGGTGTTTTTATAGTCTAAGAAAAGGGGCAAAGGATAGCATGAGGCACACCTCACCATTGCAAGCACGGAAGATCCACACCCATTAGTTGTGGACAGCCTAGTAGCAGCCCCCATCATGCCTCCTTTGGACATAGCAGCGGCCACAGCCGTAATTGCCCAAGAGGAGAAGATCGCCATGTAGCAGATTAAGGCAGAAGTTTCTGAATACTTCGCTGATTCGATCTAGTGCACGCATTGCACTTAGATCCTTTTACAGTCACTTACATTTTGTGATTATGATGAAACTTTGAATAATGGTTGTAGGCTCTAGAAGAGCAAAGCATTAAATTCTTATGATGAGTCCTGCAAGACTTATATTTCCCGTATTTATGATAGCAAGTTATGTTCTAATATCTGAAGTATTTTTATTTTATGTGTTGCTGAATTTCTGCTACATATTAATAAAGTACATTATATTGATCGCATGTAGCGCCCTATGGAGGAAGTGTGCTTAGCAGGTAGCGGCACAATTGAGAGATGGATTTTTTCAGTCGATCAGTAAGAATGCTCGTAGCCTTACGACAATCGCAGCGATGATACATGTATAATAGGCTCGTGAAGGGCCACAATTATACTCCGACGGACACAACTTTGGTCATTAAAGAAGCCTTGTTGTGCCCATAATCGACTAGAACTCTCAAGGATATTCGCGCTAACGGTTTCCACGTAGAGACTGAAGAAGAGCATGGTAAGGAATACCTGCTCATTATAAAGCGTGACGAAAAAAAATGGTATTAGAATGACTTCCTTCATTTGAAAATGGGCTATACTACACTAATATTAAGGCATCTGCGACTTATACGCCTCGAAACTATATTTAGAAGCTCTAAACCTCTTCTATCTCTGGCATGATAGATTATGTCACTTAGGTCTTAGGATGATGAGAAATATAATTAACACTTCACAGGGACATAGTGTTAATTTAAAGAACTTCCTGAATCTGGAAGATTTTGTGTGCCCTGCATGTACCATCGGAAACTGACTACTAGACCTCTACTCAAAAGTAAAGGACGAAATCCTGCATTCTGGACCGTATCCAGGAGACATTTGCGGTCCTAAACAGCCCTGTAAGGGTCATTTAGGTATTTTATGGTGCTTATCGATGCTTCCTCAAACGGTCGACGTTTGTTTAATGTCTCGAGAAACCCCGCTTCTGCAAAGCTAATCTCGTAGATAATTAACATTAAGAATAATTTCCCTTATCATCATGTGAAGTCCACCAGAATGGACAACGCCGAAGAATTTACTTCAAGGGCATATGATGATTATTGTGTGAAAATGAGAATTAAAATTGAGCATCCCGTACCGCATGTCCACACCCAGAATGGACTAGCAGAATTGTTATTTACCAACTACATGTTGGGGACACGCAGTCCTGCACGCAGCAACTCTCATCAATTTTAGACCATCGACATATAACATCCATTCACCTATGCAACTAGCGCAAGGGTCAACACTGAAAATTTCTCATCTTTGAAGGTTTGGTTGCAAGGTTTATGTACCTATACCACCACAACAGCAAACTGAAATGGGCACTCTCTAAAAGTCTGGGATATACGTTGGTTATGAGACAGCATCCATAATCAGGTATTTGGACCCCACGACTAGAGATTTGCATGCAGCCCACTTCGCTGATAGCATATTAGATGAGAATTATTTCTCGTCATTAGGGGGAGGAAATCAACCCTTGATGTAAAATGTCGAGAAATAGAGAAGTCCAGAAGACAATTGAAGTCTAGAAGATATTTGAAATCCATGCATATGACCCGCGCACTAGTGAAGCAAATAGAGAAGTTTAGAAGACAATTGAAGTCTAGAAGACAATTGCAGTCCGGAAGATAATTGATTTGCAAGCATTAGCGAATCAACTGCCTAACCACTTTAGTGATTTGAAGAGCGTGACCAAGTCGCATATGACTGCACGCAATGCACCGGAGAGGGTTGAAATACCGATGAAGGTATCCCTAATCCCGTCCTAAGGCCTCTGAAAGGATGAGAACTCCGGCCCCTCGAATCCGAAGTAACCGGGGACGCCTGGTGAAAAAGGATAAGAAGGACTTGACACAGCCGATCACCAAAGTACCCCATAATCAGAAGGGGAGCCAGTTGAGACCTGGCACCGGTATGGAACCTTCAGAAAAGGCATACTAGAATTGAACATCCACATGAAGGAGACATCGATGGATGTGTGCGCACACATCGGAGCTGAAAAACTAAAGGACTTGCCCTCAATTGAAAGTAGCGGTAAGCAAATAGAAGCATTAGAAATATCGCCCTTGAAGACATAGCTATAAACTTTATGATCTTGGGAGAATCTATGAATAAGCCAACAGCCAATGTTGCAAAGAAAATTGTCACAATCATCAATCTTGATCCAGAGCCTGCATCGCTCGTTGAATATAAGAAAAGGTCAGATTGAGAAGATTGGACGAAGGCAATAGAAACTGAATCGTTCTCTCTGAATAAAAAAGAGGTGTTTGGGCCTGTAAGTTGCACACCTCCCCATGTGCACCCTGTAGGGCATAAGTGGGTATTTGTTCGAAAGAGAAATGAAAGAAGCAAGGCTCGTTGCACAAGGTTTCACTCAACGTCCGAGAGATTGTTATGAAGAAACCTATTCCCCGGTCATGGGCGGAATTACCTTTAGATATTTATCTCAATGGCAGCAAACTTGGAAGTTAGAAGTGAAATTGATGGATGTGGTAACTGCATAGCTTTATGGAAATTTGAATTCGGATATTTATATGAAGATACCTGAATGTATCCCTGTCCCGAACCAAGATAGAGCAAATAGAAATCTATACAGTGTGCAACTCAAAAAGTCACTGTATGGACTGAAGCGATCAGGCAGAATGTGGTATAATCGCTCGAAGTGACTTTCTATGCAAGAAAGGCTACACGAACAATGAGAATTATCCCTGTGTATTTATACGACGATCCCAGGATGGATTTTGTATAAATCTCAGTGTATGAAGATGATTTGAATATCATTGGAACCTTAGAAGGTATTAAGAAATCAAGCTCTTACCTGGAGTCAGAGTTCGAAATAAAAGATTTGGATCAAACCAAATACTGCCTAGTCTTGCAGCTTGAGCATACCCCGGAAGAGATTCTAGTACATCAGCCAACCTACACTCAGAAAGTGTTGGAAAGGTTCGGCTTTGAAAAGGCATATCCTTCGAAAGTGCCGATGGTCGGGAGATCCTTGCAGCAAGACAAGGACCCGTACAGACCTAAAGAAGAGGGGGAGGAAGTCCTGGGACCAGAATTCCCGTACCTGAGTGCAGTAGGGGCACTCATGTATTTAGCAAACTGTACTAGATCAGGCATTGCATTTGCCGTAAACCTATTAGCAAGGTATAATACAGAACCTACCAAAGGCATTGGCAGGAAATAATGGACATCTTCCGTTACCTCCAAGAAAGCAAAGAACTTGGTCTATTCTACAGAAAGAACCAAGACTTGTGTATGAATGACTATGCAGATGTCGGGTTCCTGTCGAACCCGCATACAGCCAAGTCGCAAACATACTATGTATTCCTATGTGGTGGAACTGCAATTCCATGAAAATCGTCTAAGCAAAGTCTTGTATCGACTTTGACGAACCACTCGCAAATCATAGCACTGTACGAGGCCTCACAGGAATGTGCTTGGCTTCGGCGGAAGATTCACCACATCCAGCAGTCATTTGGATTGAATACCGCGCAAACCCCCACAATTATCTATGAAGATAATGCAGCTTGTATTGCGCAAGTGCAAATGGGTTATGTGAAGAGTCCCCTCATAAAGTATATCAACCCCAAGTTATTCTATGCTCATGAATTGCAAAAGATGGACGAAATTAAAGTACTGCATACTAAGTCATGTGAGAATCTTGCAGATTTATTCACTAAAATCACTTCCAGCATCTAGCTTTGAAAGGTGCACACGTAGAATTGGAATGATAAGACTTAAAGAAGTGCGAATCTGGGGAATCTTCACGAACTCATTATTGAATCTTGATCACGAAGATCGAGTACCCAAAGAATAAATCCCGGAGATAAAATAAAATTGGGTGGATTGTACTCTTTTTCCCTTACGAGTTTTCCCGAAGTTTCTCGGCTAAGGTTTTTGATGAGGCAATTCGTGCAACAAATAGACGCATGACATGTACTCTTTCTCCAAATTTTTCCCACTTTGGGTTTTTATGGAGTTTTGACGAGACATGAACATGTTGGATGAGTGTTCAAGGGGAGTGTTAAGAAAGCCGGGCCGGACTGCGAGAGTCTGGCCCGATCTGAGCCAGGACCCCGGAGAGTCCTGGCCCAGTTGAACTCCTTATCCCGTAGTCTATAAATAGAGGGTCACCCCCCTCTCATTGTAACCCTGATTGATCCGAAGCAATAAAGCAGACCCTGAAGTCTCGCATATCTCTGTGTTCATTCTACTGTTGTGTTCTTGTGTTCTTCATCGTTCTTACGATTCTGATCATTGTATACGAGGTACCCGTTCGGACTGGACTCGTCAGCGACGGTTACTCAACAGTTACCGCGTTTAACATCCTAAAATTTGGTTTGTTTTTGAGGTATTTAAAACTAAAAGTAATAATTTGAATTTTCTTATTTAAGTCGAAGCTTAATGTGAATTTTCAGAAACTTAAATAATTTAGTGTGATTAAAATAAACTTCAATTAAATTAAAAGTTATTTTTGTTTGGGTTCCTTGAGTTCCAGAGAATTTTTTGGAATTTTTGGAATTTATTTGCTTTTCTTTGAGCTCGGTTTTATTTAATTCAATTTTTGAAATTCAGAAAGTCATTTAAATTCGGATTTTCCATTGGTTTGAAATCCTTTTCTTTCGGCCGCTTTCCTTTCTTTCGCCCAATCCAGCTTTTCTTTCCGCTCACTGTTCCTCTCTTTTCCGATCCGACTACCTTGGCTTTGTGTTCCTCTTTTCTCCCGCCACCCCCTTTTTTCCCTCCCCATTCTTTCTCTGCCGGTCGACCCACCTTGCCTGGTCTCCTTCTTCCTCCCGCCTACATTCCGTGTCCATGTCGCACACAACAGCGCTGCCGGCTTTCAATCAAATTCTCCTATCCCGGCCTTTATAAGTGTGCCCATCCGCGTCATATTCTTCGTGTCGTCTCCCTCGTCCGAAGCACAAACCTCCACCTTCAATCCGCTGCCAGTCTTGCTCTCGTCTTGTCGATTGGAGTTCAGAAAGCCACCACCGACGAAGGTCTTCACCACCGGAATTCGTCGACATTGGTCCTCCTCCGCTAAAGCCGTCTTCGTCTTTGAGTTCGCCTCGCCGTGTTCTAGCCGGTGCTCGTCTCCCCTTTGCCCGAATGTCCCCGAGTCATCGCCGCACCTTTCCTCCCCAAAACCGGTTGCGCCGCCCTTCTCCTGATCTCTTCGCCGTTGCGTTTCTTCGCCCTCCCTCATGCGTCATCCCGTGTTCTGAACCTTTCTCCTCTAATCCCCTACCTCTCTTTCGGTCTCTTTGCCACCGTAGCATGCCGTCGCCGTCTTCTCCTCTGTTACCGATCATCTCCACCTCGCCGCCACTCTAGCCCATCTCCGATCACTCTGTGGTGTCCTTCACAATCCACTCGCCGTCGCCGAGCCGGTGCTCCCTTCAATTCCCTTCAAGCGCCGCTATGTCATCGTTGCCGTCGTGAGCGGAAGCTCTCTCGCCGCCGATGTCACCGTCGCCGCTCTTGTCACACCGTCGCCGCCCAAGTCTTTGCCTCACTCACGGGGTTTCGTTTTTGTCCTTCGCCAGAGTTTCCTCGCCGCCACCCGCTGCTAACGACATGCGCCCGAGCCGTCGTCCATGGACTCTATTTTTCTTCTCTGTGGCTTCCTCTATCTTCATCTCTCTCTGACCGTGGGACCTATTTGTCAATCCCTTTGTCTCTCTCTTTTCTCTTTTTCTCTCACATACACCGCGGTCCCACATGTCATCCACTACGTTTGTCTCTCTCTCACTTGCAGGTGGACCCCACTTGTAAGTTCCAAAATCTTTTTTTTTACTTTCAGCCCGGAGGAATCGTTTATTCTTTCTATCTTCTTTTTCATTTCTAGTAAATCTTCTAAGAGTCCGTTCTCCTTCGTTCGAACTCCGATTCAGTCCATTCAAATTCCTAAATTCATCTAAAATCAAGCTCTTTCTTTAAGAGTTAGTTTTACTATTTTTGGATTGTATTTGAATTTTTTTAAAATTTATTTCTACTTCGCATATTGTTTTCTCTTTCGTTAGACGGTTTGTTTCATGGACCAGGAGCAGAAGCAAACTTTGAAGATCCAAGTGTGGTAACTGAGGAAAACCAAAGCCAAGGCAAGTCGTAGTATTTTGATCACATTGAACATATGATTTCAAAAGTATCTTATTTTATATCAATTGCATGTTATTTTTATATCAACTACTTTTGGGAGTAGTTAATCACCTATTTGTCATTATGCCTATATTGAACTTTTCAATACCTTCAATCACTTGTTGTTACCATAGAATGGTTAATACTATTTGGACATATTTGTATTACCAATATGGGTATCATACATATGTTTAGTCATGCTTAGTTGTGATGGGTTCATGATCACAAGTTCTAAAATGTTAAATTTAACTTAATGAGATATGGAATTGTGGCAGGTAACCACTGCTGTTAAAATTTGTGTACCATAATAGGGTATGACATTAGTCTTGGTTAAACAAAATGATTTTTGCTCGGGTGAGTGATCGTGAAGTGGGGGTGTAGGTGATGAGGACATCGACCCTAAGGATACAACCACTGCTTCAACCTGCTGCACTGCATCCTCTACTTCCTTTACTTCACTAACATCTTCTCCAATTGGACTTTCGGCTAATGCAATGCCATATTACCCAATTGGATCGAGCTAAGTCTACATGCTATGGTGCTACGTCTACATGCCATGGTACTATGTGTATATGCCATGGTGCTACTACATGTGCCAAGCAGGAGTTCAAGCTGGATACAATTTGGTCAGATCAGTTCGGAATCAGCTTGACAGCACCAACCTAAAACAGACGTAACTTTTGCAAATGGAATCCGATTCAGGTGATCTTGGGCTTATTGGAAAGCTTATTCCGAGACCTTTCCAACGGATCCAGCTTCACCTCCAAATTCCTTCTAGACTGATCGCAATCATCAAAAGAAGACGTTATATCACCTGTTGTGGGCCAATCTGGGCTTTGTAATCATACTAAACTTGGCCCATCTGCCGGCGGCCCACCCGGGGGCTTGGTACTGTTCATATGAACAGTACCCACAGCCTTTAGTACCACCTCGCTGGTTCATTTAGTTTTATGGCTCCTTGTTCTCTATTTAAGGAGTTCGCACCCCCTCTAATTTTTTTGGATTTTGTTTAGTTAAAAGTTAGCCTTGTTGCAACTTCGTGTATTGGCTTATGTCGACTAGACCAACCATGATACCGCTATCGAAATCCCAATTTCAATATTTCAATCTTTATTTACAATTTTAGATTGCTTTATCTTGTTCTTGCGTGCTTCTTCGGTGTATACAGGAATCGACCTTCGTGGTCAGGTCAACCGGGTATTCGTGCACTCTTGATAACGACTTGTCAATCAGTTCAGCGATTGCGTGGTTTCGAGCCTTGCGTGTTCGTAGCCGAGATCGTCAGAGTTGAGAGATGTCTACCGGACTTATCGTTCTCATCGAAAGATCGGGCCAACAAATCAAATCTTAGAGTTCATCAGGTGGTATCTGAGCTACAGTTTTTCGGTGAAAGTTTCCTGTTTTCTAGTAGTAGATTCATTTTTCATATCTAGAGTCCAGAAAATTGCCAAAAAAATACATCTATCATACATACCGAGCCCCTCGAGCCTTTGCAATTTTTTTTTCAGTTTGCTTGTTGAATCTTTGGTTGCATTGTCATGTCTAGTTGCTGATCTTTAGCTCTAGTTATTGTCTAGTTGGTCGTTGTCTAGATTGCTTCTCGTGTTTTTCCTTTGCGTCGCTTGATCGTTGCTTTAGGGTTCATAGTTTTTACATCTAAACATAAAATTCGTGGGTTAGAACTCCTCTAATTTGCCCCAAAAAAGAGAAAACACTTTGCTGTTTTTTTGTGACTCGCGAAAAACCCTAGGGCCGGAAAAATAGTAGAAGGAGAAAGAGGCCGCCACACAAAACAAAAGCTGTGGTAGATAAAAAACAATATTACACCAAAAACCAGTGAAAATTTGTGGAGCCCTTCTACATATAGCCACAAGCTTGCATAAATTTTTTTAGCAAGATTAGTCCACGGAATCAAAAGATATAGCAATTTAAAGATTGAAACCGAGTCGGTTTCCAGTCCGAGTACGATTCTGTTTCCGAGAGATCTTCAGTAAAATGGGCATAACTTTTGCATATGTTGTCCGATTTGGATGTTCTTGGACTCGTTGGAAAGCTAACAACGAGGCGCATACTTTCCACTTAATGCCCTAGTCTCCCTCCAGGGAACCCAAAATCGGTCATTTTCGGCTCCGAATTCGTGTCACAATTTTTCGGTTTCGGTTTTTGCCGTTTCTTTCTGTCTTCCCTTCACAATTTGGGGTTCGCCTCAACTGCAAAGTTGTTGATATCATAAAAACCTTTCAAACGAGTATATTTAAGCTGTATTAAACTTTGCTTTTTCATCTCTCGAGATTAACTATTGTTTTCTGCTTAAACTAAAGAGTTGTTTACGCTGCACGTTATTCCATTTTTGTGCTCTACATCGTGTGAACCATCTTGTGCCCTATAAAGAAGTTTGAGTAGTTGATTAGCGTCTCTCCTAGCACTTGTTGTGAGATTTTCCATTGCTTACATCAAGTCACATTTATCTTTGCGTGTGTGTACATACACATCTCTTAGTGGGGCTTTGATTAGCTAAACTTTGATTAGACTAGGATCAGCACTTGTGACTAGTACTTTGAACTGCTTTTCAACTTTGCATGCTGAATTGAATAATTGCTATTCCTTTACTACATACTAGCCTTCCGAGCTCCACTTCCTACTAACTCAGCAGGTGCCGTTCCTCACAATCATTGGGCTGATCACAATTGAGAGTATCACGAACAACCACCAGTTGTACCACTTCCTTGCTGCATTGGTAAGAACTGGTAAGAACTGGATATAAGCTTGAGTGTGAGCGACTTGTGAAACTCCAGAACCTAGTAGTTCATAGGGACATATACACTGTGATTGGTTCTTTGTTTTCTACTAACAATGACAGGATCACATGGATCTACACATGGTGTAGACAATAACGACCACTCTTTGGGGCATACTGGTGAGGGATCTTTCACACCTCGCACGAGAGAGCTCGTGCGGCACATTGAGCACTCTCTCGGTGAGAGTGTTCGCGATGCGTTGGATAAGATCAATGACAATCTCGTGGCGCTCCACACACGCGTTGCGTTCCTTGAGCGTCAGCCACTTGCTGACAATAGGACCCATGATCATGAGCCAAGAGTGGAGGACCCTCCTGCTCGCCGCGCACCACCTCCTGCTCGCCGCACACCACCTCCTACGTGCCGCACACCACCTGCGACCCGCTCTTGGGCAGATGAGGTGGAAGAAGAAGATGTGAACAATTACATCTAGCGTCTGAGCAAATTTGGAGCCAATATGCACAATGATCGTAACCATTGCTCGGCCGTCATAATCGTCAAGGTATGGGACAAAATTAACGTGAGGTGCGTGACCATAATAATGCATTTGGTAAAATTAAATTCACTATGCCTTCTTTTCTTTGGAAAATATGATCCCGACGCTTATCTCACATGGGAGCTTCTTTGTAGAACAAAAATTTGCTTGTCATGAATTCCTCAAGATAAGAAAGTTAGAGCTGCTACTAGTGAGTTTTCTGATTTTGCATCTATTTGGTGGAGTGAATATGGTCGTACTCATCTGGACATACCTAGAACATGGAATGCTTTGAAAAGAGCAATGAGACATAGATTTGTACCTTCATATTATTCTCGTGATTTGCTGAATAAATTGTAACATTTAAGACAAGGTAGTAGTTCTGTAGAGGATTATTATCAAGAATTACAAACTGGTTTATTGCGTTGTGGTTTAGATGAAACTGAAGATGCTAAGATGGCTATATTTTTAGGAGGTTTAAACTGAGAAATTCAGGACATACTTGATTATAAAGAATACAATTCTATCACTCGTTTGTTCCATCTTGCTTGCAAAGCTGAAAGAGAAGTGCAGGGTCGACAGTCTCGCCCTAGTGGCAATTTTGGTGGATCTTTTGCAGGTCGGCCAAGTCAGCAACAACACGTGGCACCCTCCTCAAGCCGTGTGCCCCCTTCTGCCCCTTCCACTCCTGTGCATGTCCCTAATGCAAGCAAATCAACAGAGGTACAAGTCCATACAAAAAGTGCTTCGTCCGTTGCTTCGACAGGGCGATCTAGAGATGTACACTGTCACCGTTGCAAAGGATTTGGGCACTTGATACGTGATTGCCCAAGTTAGCGAGCTTTACTTATTAAGGACAATGGTGAGTACACTTCAGCTAGCTATATTGAGGAAGAACAAGTTTTGGTTGCAACTAACAATGCAGGTGATGAAACTGAGGAAGAACATATAAGCCATGAGGCCTCTGACATGTACCAAAGCTTAGTTGTCCAAATGTGCTAAGTGCCCAAATGGAGCTTCTTTGAACAAAATCAACGTCATATTTTGTTTCAATCCAAGTTCGTCATCAAGGAACGTTCATGTAGAGTCATCATTGATGGCGGAAGTTGCAACAACCTTGCTAGCATAGACATGGTCGAGAAGCTTGGCTTGACCACAATATAACACCCTCATCCTTACTACATTCAATGGCTGAATTCTTGTGGTAAGTTGAAGGTGATTAAACTTGTGCGCGTACATTTTTCTATTGGATCATATCATGACTATGTTGATTGCGATGTCGTACCTATGCAAGCATGCTCATTATTATTAGGTAGACTTTGGCAATATGATAGATATACTGAACATCATGGTAGATCTAATCATTATACTTTCACATATAAAGAAAGAAAAATCACTTTACTTCCAATGTCTCCTGCTGCCATATTACAGGATGAATTAGAAAGATATGCGAGAACAAGTACGGAGAACACAAAAGATGATCATAAGATTATAGCTCCAAGTGAAATTAAATTGAAAGCTCCTGTTATGTTAGCAACAAAATCTAATTGCATTGATATGGAAAAACATGAATCTGAATGCCATACTATGATTTGCAAAGAATCTCAGTGTCCATTAGAAGAAGTGCATGTTTCTTTGCCTCCTGTTGCTACTAATCTTTTGCAGGAGAGTGATGACTTGGGGAAAACGAATGAGTCGAGGACGACTCAAATTCAAGAAAGGGAGGATGATGAGGACATCGACCCTAAGGATACAACCACTGCTTCAACCTGCTGCACTGTATCCTCTACTTCCTTTACTTCACCAACATCTTCTCCAATTGGACTTTCGGCTAATGCATTGCCATATTACCCAATTGGATCGAGATACGTCTATATGTCATGATGCTACGTCTACATGCCATGGTACTATGTGTACATACCATGATGCTACTACATGTGCCACGCAGGAGTTCAAGCTGGATACATTTTGGTCAGATCAGTTCAGAATCAGGCTGACAACACCAACTTAAAATAGGCGTAACTTTTGCAAACGGAATCCGATTCGGGTGATCTTGGGCTTGTTGGAAAGATTATTCCGAGACCTTTTCAACAGATCCAGCCTCACCTCCAAATTCCTTCTAGACCTATCGCAATCATCAAAAGAATATATTATATCACTTGTTTGGGCCAACCTGGGCTTTGTAATCATACTGAACTTGGCCCATCTGCCGGCGGCCCACCCGGGGGCTTGGTTACTATTCACATGAACAGTAACCCACAGCCTTTAGTACCACCCCGCTGGTTCATTTAGTTTTGTGGCTCCTTGTTCCCTATTTAAGGAGTTCGCAGCCCCTCTAGTTTTCTTGAATTTTGTTTAGTTAAAAGTTAGCCTTGTTGCAACTTCGTGTATTGCCTTGTGTCGACTAGACCAACCATAATACCGCTGTCAAAATCTCAATTTCAATATTTCAATCTTTATTTGCAATTCTAGATTGCTTTATTTTGTTCTTGCGTGCTTCTTCGATGTATGCAGGAATCGACCTTCGTGGTCAGGTCAACCGGGTATTCGTGCACGGTTGATAACGACTTGTCAATCAGTTCAGCGATTGCGTGGTTTCGAGCCTTGCGTGTTCGTAGCCGAGATCGTCAGAGTTGAGCGACGCCTACCGTACTTATTGTTCTCATCAAAAGATCGGGCCAACAAATCAAACCTTAGGGTTCATCAGCAGGTTAGCATGTTATGGGTTTGTGTGGATATCATGGGGATATGATCCAGATCTTAGGATGATGTGACAATTGGCCATGGTGTTTACAGTTTATCGTTTCACGTGTTTTCGACAAAGTTCGATCTTTGTCGGGCGAGAATCGATCCGACCGCCGAGTGGCTGATCGACCGATCCATGGCGGCCTAACTGACCTTGGTGGCGATCGGACCGGCGATTCTGAAAGTGAGAATTAAGCTGGGCCAAAAATAGAGTGTATAGGCAAGAGAGGGGATTCTATTGCAGTTGGTCTCATAATTTTTGGAGTCTCCAGTCAAAAGTTCTATTGGTTTGAAAATTCCAGTAGGTTTCGGTTTTTCAGAGAGGCCTGACCGGCCCACAGGTGGCGGTCAGATCGGCCAGGGTGGGCGGTCAGACCGGCCCTAGGGGGCGGTCTGACCGGTTTTCACTTTGATCATCGCCCGTCGTGGCGGCGTTGTTCGGTTGTTAGTTCAAAGTCATGAGTTTCAGGGCATATATGTTGCATGATGCATGTTTTGACTAACATGGGTCAAGTTGTGAAGAACTTGTTCCCAAATTCGGTTTACTTGTCTATTGTCGTGCAGGTTGCTTGGTGGTCAATGACGGTCAACGGCCAGAATGATCGGGACTAGGCTTGTAGAGCTGAGGTCCAGAACGATCAACGATGCCGCGTGAGGTCAATGTACTCAAGCGTGGTGCAAGATGGACAAGGGTCACCTATTAGCTAATCCGAGGCGCAAGATGGCGCTAGGTGTAGCTAGTTTGGTCAAGAGGAGATAAAGACGACACTATAAAAAGCGTGCGTATGTATCCCATTTGTTTTGGGCTTTAACCGGAGCCCAATTGAGTCAAACTTCTAGAAGGTCTAAGCGTCCACTATAAATAGGAGAGGGTGGTGGCTGCACCACCTCTTCGCCTCTTTTGCAATCCTTGTAAACCCTAATTTTCTTAGGGAGAGCTTTTGTGGAGGCTAAGGTTCTTGATGTTTGATGTGATTTTCGTGCTCTTGGATTGAGCATTGTCCTCCATTGATGGAGTGGCTGTAAGCCCTGATCATATCAATCAATCAACGGAAAGTTTGATCAATGTTTTATTTCATTGCGTTCTTTCTCTCTATTTGATAATTTTAGGTCTTTCTTTGATCTGTGAGTTTTTGCTTGGTTTCTTTACGGCATCTAGCTTGTTGTGACATGTGGGAATCTATCTAGGATCATCTTGATCATCAATCACCCACGAGCAAGAGATTTGACCTAGTTTTTGTTTTGACCCAGTTTTGAACCCTTCTTTGATCAAACGGAAAAGGGTCTTGATTCCTCCAAGAATTATCATAATCTTCTATTGGAATAGGTCCCTGATATCATAGAGAAGGTGTGTTCCAAGTTTCATCAAGTTTGGATTAGTAGATCAAAAGTTTCATCTATTTTCATCTTCGTCATCGTGGTTTGTTCTTACATTACAGACACGTGGTCAGACCGCCCATAGCCACCGGTCAGACCGGTCGGGAATCGGTCCTGAGAGACCATGTGAGAGGTCCTCCACTCTGAGTGATGAGTATTTGACAAGTGTGTTGATTAGATTGAGAGTTGAGGTTTTCGGTTTGGGTGTTTACGGTGAAGTCAGTCGAAATCGGAACTACCGCTGTGTATGGAGCGGAAGTTCCGATTAATCGGAACTACCGGTGTTGAAATAGGAACTTCCGATTTATCTGGGTTTTGCACTCGGCTGAAGGAAATCGGAACTTCCGCACAAGGGGTAGCGGAGTGTCCGATAATACTGACATTAAGTGTTCTCTGAGAATTTAAATCGGAATTAAATATCTGGAAAGTCGGTTGTTCCGGATATCGGAAGTACCGCGATGTTGAGCGCGAACTTCCGATATTCTGACAAATCTTGGATGTTCGGAAATCGGAACTTCCGCTGTGGTAATTGCGGAACTTCCGATTGTGTCCAGAACTGTGCAGAGAAGATTATTTTGTGATTTTGATCTTGTATGAGTTTGAGTCTTATACAAATGTTGATGCTATGTTATTGTGCAATGCTATGTGATGTGTTTTTATGCATGTTGACTGCAGGCATCAAGATGGAGTCGTGGCGAGACACGTGGACCGGACTAGGCGCAGGAGGCGTTGAGGTCAGAACGGTCGGGATGTGTCGAAGAAGGCGCGAATCTTGAAGCGGTTGTGAGTCGTGCACAACAAGGTGTACGGGAGGCTTCCAGAAGGTGCGCAAGGGGTGAAAGGGTCTTTTCGCAAAGCGGCAAAAGTGGAGGCGGTTCCGTTCGGGTGTAGCGGGCTTAATGGGTTGGAGGCCCATTAGCAAAGGCTATAAATAGGGGAGAACCCTGGAGTTAGGGTTAGACTTTTTGAGAGTAAAAATTAGGGTTAGCTATAGCAAAAGGGTTTGTTTTGCTTTTTGAGAGTTTGTTGAGTTGAGAGAGAATGAACTGAAAATCTTGTAATCATTCCTCTGTATTTCCTTTGTAATCTTTTGATTTCTATTAATGAATCTCTGAGGTTTTGATTACTTGCTTATGCCTCTCTCTATTCTCTTTCTCGTTCATATTGAATGTTTAGGGTTTTGATGTATCTTTTGATTCGTCTTATGAAACAGCATGAAACTTGATATCTAGAGTCGTTTTGCTATTACTAATGCATCCTCAAAGTTTCATGAGCTAAGAATCTGAGAATCTCTCTTATTGTGAGTTTTGGTCTTTCTTGCCCCTTCTTCAAGAAATCCGTTTTTGGCTTGATCTTTAAATCTTTGTTTGCGATTCTTCTCCATGAGGTCAAGATGTTGTTTAGGATGATGTCCTGTGAAACTTGACCTGAGAAGAGCATTCAATATTTAGGATTTCGGATTTTTGGGAAAAACCCGAGCGCACTGTTCTTCGTCGAGGACAAGCGGAACTTCCGATTGTCCACGGCGAACTCTACATGCAGCGGAACTTCGCATTGAACCCCGAACTTCGGTGCGGAACTACTGCGGGTAGAATCGAACTTCCGATTTCTCTGAGCGATCTGAAACTTCGCTTTTCGTTCTCGATTTTGCTTCACTCTTCTTGAGATATCCAGAGGACTTTGTAGGTCTTATTTAATTACAGCAAAGGGAGTTATTAATTTTAAAGCACCATTCACCCCCTCTGTTGCCATTTCGGTCCTTCAATTGGTATCGAGCCGGTTAGCTCTTCTTGATAGATCTTAACGGTCGGTTGAGCCATGGCAGCGGACAAGTATTCCACCAAGCCTCCGATTTTTGATGGTGCAGATTACCCTTCGGAAGAGCCGAATGGAAACATACATCCGTGCTCGTGGGTATGCCATCCGGAGAAAGGTGAAGGTGAGATTTGCGTTCTGCCGATGAAAACATCAATCTTTGAAACATGCTTGATGTTGAGGCCAATGCTAAGGCTAGGAACATCATCATTCGTGGTTTGAGCGAATGAGTTTGATCGCATTTCTCATTTGATTTACGCTTCGACATCCGGGTGACCCTCGATGCATACCATGAGGGCACTACCTGATTAAGACGGTTCGACAAGACCGGTTCAAGCGTGAATCTGATAAATTTGAGATGCTTGTTGGTGAATCTCTTGACGAGTGCTTTTGGCGTTTTCACAAGATTTTGAGCAACCTCCGAGCGGTCGGTCTTACACACCCCGACTCGGATAGCGCTCGACAGATGCTTTCGCACTTGATCTTCGTGTTTGGGAGATGAAAGTGACTACCATCAAAGATAGCACGGACCTCTCGACCACGACTCTTGATGCGCTCTACTCGCGTCTCAAGACTCACGAGATTGACATTGTCTCTCGAAGGTCGAAGTCACGATCGATGGCTTTAGTCACCGATCCCACTTCGGATCTTCTTACGAGTCGACGTGGGTTCTCCTAGCTGCTCTCTGTGACATAGCGATGATCGCTTAGAGCAACTTGAGGATGAGCAGCTAGCCCTCCTAGCTCGGAAGTTTTCCCATGCTTACAAGAGGAGGAGGGATGGTAAAAGAGGAGGTCTGTGATTTGTTTCGAGTGTGGTGGCCCCAACCACATCCGAGCAAACTGTCCCAAGCTTGGGAAGGGCAAAGGTGATTATGGCGGTCCGAGCAAGAACGACTACATCGACAAGAACCGCAACACGAAGCCTTGACAAAGACTGACAAGGCAAGAAGAAGTTCCGCAACTTTGGGAAGGCTAAGAAGGCATTCCATCGCGTCCTCACCGCTCGATTTGGACACCAGCGAGGTGGAGGGGTGGAGTGGCGATGATGGGAAGGGCGATCATGATCCCAAGGGCGACGACAACTTCTCGGCATGTGCTTCATGGCCCTCGAGGCGAATCGAGCGACAACGAGTGTACTCCGACTCGATGAGGTTAGTCCCACTTATGACCAGCTTAATGATGCTTTTCTTAAGCTAGGTAGATTCCATGCTAAGTCTAGGGCTAAGTGTCTTTGGGTTGGAGAAGGAAGTAGCTAGATTATCATGGGAGCTTTCTTTACTTACATCCGCTCCCTCCGTGATGAATGTGACACATCTTTGTGCTTTGATTGATGATATGGATAAACTAAGGACCTTACATGATAGTGTGTCCTCTGAACTTGACATGATTAAGGTAGAGAACATTAGCCTTCTTGCTTTGAATTAGAGATGAGTAGGGTAGCACCTCCTTCATCCACTCTTGTTGAGGCTAATGCTTGCACCTCATGTGAGGTTAAGGACAATTCGTTTAGAGGTCTTTATACCATGTTGCTTGATCTGCACTCAAACTTGTGAAAATTGTAATAATCTCAAGATGAACCTAAAGCAGGCGGATCACAAAATTCTTGAATTTCAAGTCTGCGCTACTAGAGCCTATTGTTTCTTGTTTAAAGCTGTCCTAAGTTAATCAATGAACTAGAATCAGTATCTAGCGGTTTCAAGAAATGATTGATCACGATAACAAATTGGCTCAAGATGCTTCTAAGGACCTTGTTAGCTCACCATGCAATCATTGTTATAAACTAAAATGTGATTTGGTTGCCTTGGATGAAAAATGTGTGAAGCTAACTAAGGACCTTCTAGAGACACAATCATCCGCTTGTATTGTGTGTCTTTGGGAAGAAGTCTAAGGGTTTGGTAGAGGCGCCTAGCAGCGTGAACCAATCATTAGATGAGGATCGTTTCCCCAAAGTCAGGTGTGCTTGCACAAGCCAATCTTTCCTCTGTTGTTGGTTCTTCTTACGCCCTTACCTTCTGCTTCTGTCCTTCTTCTTCACCTCTCTTCTTGCACCTCTCTTCTGGGAGTGTCGGTATCTTATGAACACTCTCGAGAGGTTTGTAGGAGGCAAGAAGAAGCTCAATCTCATTCTAGACAAATCTAAAATTTGCAGATTTAATCGGGGTCTAGGATATGATATCCGGGAGGATATGAGGAAGCATCCACTGTCGTGCTCAAAACCATAGCACGGTGTGATCAAAACTAAGCCCAGGGTGAGAAAGTCAATTTTAAGTCGTGGGTTTTGTTCAAAGGATTTCACGACAAGGTGATTCCACTGCGACTTGACCCCTCGGAAGGCGAAGTATCATTGCACCTTCATCGGAAAGATGGACATTTAGTTGATCATTGCTTGAGCGCCAAGATCGCGCGTAGAGGCCGTGTTGAGTTTCTTAGGCACATTCGAGGTCGACCCGGATCTTGAGTGCACCTAAGACCAACACGAGGTCTAGGTTTGTTCCATCGATGATTTTGGGCACATCGAGGACTTGGTTTTTCCGAGTTTTACGAGTTTCGTCCTCATGCTCCCTTTGGTCGTAACCCGCCGTCACGAGGTAGATCTCGTTTTCCTTTCGAGATAGCTACCATGGCGAGATCGACATATTCTCGCACTTCGACTCGCTCTTCCATAGCGATCGGATCGAAAGAACAGTGAGATCTTTGACTTGTTGAGTGACAGAGGCGTAGGGTAGATAGAGGTCGGTCTTGCTTGACTACTTCATCATTCGCCGTGTTACTCGGTATTGGGTGCCAAAATCTCTGTTGATTCACCCGATCTTGAGACCTTACTCTGTTTGACTCGTGGTCGCCGGCCGGGAAGGAAAGGTGCGGATTGTAGACTCGGTTGTTCACGCCATATGACCGAGATTCTCGTTGGTTTTCTTCCCTAGCCGTGCTCGGTGATGAGGCGATCACCTTCGGAGATGCTTCATTTGGGCGCGTCATCGCTAAAGGTCTTGTGAGCATTAATGATTCTTTTATTTTAAAAGATGTTGCCTTAGTAAGTAAGCTGCGAGATAATCGCTTTCGTCTCTCGACTTACGATGATGGTTTCGAGGTGAGCTTTAAGAAAAACAATTGCAAAATTCTTGATTCTTCGGGTAGTCTAGTTTGCGGGATTTCTCGATATGGGAGGATCTTTCGTGCTGATTTTTCTGGATCTTCTGGTGATCCTCTCCGATGTTTAATTGCTTCAATCCGTGATTTGACCTTCTGGCATAGGAGACTTGGTCATATAGGATTTGATCATCTGACCCGAGTTAGCGGCCACGATCTCATTCGTGGTTTGCCGAAACTCAAAATGGTCAAGGATCTTGTTTGTGCTCCTTGCCGGCACGGCAAAATGGTTCTTCTTCACATCCTCGATTCTGATGACTATAGCGGATGCACTGGTCAATCGCTCCATATGGACCTGATGGGACCGGCTAGAGTGCGATCGAGGGAGGAAGTGGTGCGTGCTTGTCGTGGTCGATGACTTCTCGAGGTATTCTTGGGTGTTCTTCTTAGCCTCGAAGGATGAGGCGTTTACTCTTTTAGTGGTCTTTTAGTAGGCTTTCTGTTGAGCTCCCGGTGCATTACGAGCAATTCGACCGATAATGGCACCGAGTTCAAGAATTCCTACTTTGAGAGTTTTGTGGTGAGGCAGTGTAGAGCACCGTTCTCGTCTCCATCGTCCCCCAACAAAATGGCGTTGTGGAGAGGAAGAACCGTACCTTAGTCGAGATGGCGGGACGATGCTTGATGAGTACTCTACACCTAGGAAGTTTTGGGCGAGGCAATTACTCTTGCTTGTCATGTTTCTATGAGTTTTCTTGGGCACTCTTGCATCGCACTTCTTATGAGTTGAGATATGGCGAAAACCAGTGTCTCGCATTTTCGTGTGTTTGGTTGCAAGTGTTTTATTCTGAAGTCTGGGAACCTAGATAAGTTCGAGTCACGATCTTGTGATGGGATCTTTATGGGTTACTCGACTTCTTCTCGTGCCTATAGAGTGCAGGCTGCGAGTCTAGTAAATTGTTAGAGACTGTGAGGTGACCTTGATGAGGCCACCAGGGGACTAGGCACGATATCTCGAGTTCTTTAGAGCGATCGAGTCCATCTTTGTGGACGAAGAGGAAGACGGAGATGAAGGTTGTCTACCTGATCCAGTTCTTCCTCCTCCTCTTGAGGTGCCTTCTTCCACCGCACCTCGAGGAGATCAGCCCTTACCTTCTGCTTCTTCTGAAGCTAGTGGCTCTGTTCCTATCTCATCTGCTAATGAGGTAGAGGCCACTTCTTCATCTCACCCTGGACCTCCAAGACACATTCAAAAGGACCATCCTTCAGAGCAGATAATTGGAGATCTCTTTGAGCGAGTCACTCGTTCAAAAACTGGCATGTCTCTATTCTGTCTCCATTCTGCCTTTGTTGCCTCGTTTGAGCCCAAAGACGTTTGTCATGCTCTTTCTGATGAGTCATGGACTAACGCCATGCACGAGGAATTGGAAAACTTTGAAAGGAACAAGGTCTGGTCCCTTGTTGAGCCCCCTCAAGGTCACAATATCATTGGGACCAAATGGGTGTTCAAGAACAAGCAAAGTGAAGATGGGTTAGTTATTCGAAACAAGGCTAGGTTTGGTAGCTCGGGGTACTCTCAAGTTGAGGTCTAGATTTTGAAGAGACCTTTGCCCTGTAGCTAGACTTGAAGCCATTAGAATCCTCGCTTGCCTTTGCGACTTCTAAGGGTTTCAAGCTTTACGGATGGATGTCAAGAGTGCCTTCCTCAATGGCCTTATTGAGGAAGAAGTCTATGTCGACTGACCTCCTGGTTTCGAGAACCCCAAATACCTAACCATGTCTACAAGCTTTCCAAAGCTTTGTATGGACTCAAGCAGGCTCCTGAGCTTGGTATGAAAGGCTTAAGTCCTATCTCACGAGCCATGGTTTTGAGATGGGTAAAATTGACAAAACCTTGTTCATCCGCCGTCTTGGCACCGATCTTACGCTCGTCGGATCTACGTGGATGACATTATCTTTGGCGGCTCCTCGCATGCTCGTTTCCCGCTTTTCCGATGTCATGAGCTCGGAGTTTGAAATGAGCATGATGGGCGAGTTGAGCTTCTTCCTTGGCTTCCAAATCAAGCAGACTCGGGAGGTACCTTTCTTCATCAAGGCAAATACACTCGAGACCTCCAAGAGCGCTTCGACATGAATGATGGAAAGCGATATCAACTCCAATGGCATCTACAAATGCTCGGATCCGGATGAAGGCGGTGAACTTTGTTGACCAAAAGGATTTTAGGAGCATGATTGGCTCTCTCTTGTACCTCACGACCTCGAGACCGGACATACACTTTTACGTGTGTCTTTGTGCTCGGTTTGAGCTTCTCCTCGCGTATCTCACCGTCGGCGGTGAAGCGCATCTTCGGTACCTTGAGCTACCATTGACTATGGTATCCGTACTCTCCTCTTCTTGTCTATCTCTTAGAGCCTTCTCCGTGCGATTTCACGGGTCAGAGGATAGATAGGAAGAGCACTTCGCACTTGTCAATTCATTGGCACTTCTCTTGTCTCTGGTCGTCGAGAAGCAATCCGGTGTTGCGCAGCCCACTGCAGAGGCCGAGCATGCGTTCGCAGCCGATTGTTGTAGCCAAGTGCTTTGGATGGTCTCGACCTGCAGATTTCGGGCTATCTATCATTGCGTTCCACTCTTACGTGATAACACGTCTGCGATTTGCATTGCCAAGAACCCAAAGCAACATTCTCGGACCAAGCATATTGATATCGATATCACTTTCTTGAGACCATGTAGAGAAGGGTGACATTGTGCTCCAGTTTGTGGAGTGAGCACCGCTTGGTGATATCTTCACTAAGCCTCTGGATAGCTCTCGGTTTTACTCTGCGGAGAGCTTGGTGGTTTGTCCTTACGGATTCTTTGTGAGGGGGAGCGTTGTGCTACTCTTGTATTATATTATATTATATTATATTATACGCTTACTCCTTTACAGTTTATTTCTTTTAATATTTGGTCAAGTCCTTCCAAATAGGTTAGAGTGTTTCTCTTGCCACATTGCTTTGACTGCTACTTCTTGTCTTGTGCTTCTAGGATACTGCTTATTAGCTGTCTCTTCCCTCTCTAAGTAGAGCTTACTCACTTCTTATAGGTTCTAGCAGGGGTCGGGCCACCCTTGGGTGACAGCAGGGGCAGTGTTTGCTCCTTAGTGTTTGTGTAGATCAGCTAATAGTCCTAGAATCATATGGGGTAGATAAGAATCTGTCGGAGTGATAGTTTTCTCTCTATCTTTTCTATGCTCTAAAGGACTACCTTTTCTGGTTTACTTATCAGATTCTCGTTTTTGTTCCTTTGGTTCAGGGGGAGTTATTCTTGGTTATTCCATACTCTTAATTTTGTCATAACTCAACCTGAATTAAAAGATGCATCTCATTCAAGGGAATCGATTTTTGTGTATTTCATCAAGCATTGCATGATAATCAAATGGAGCCTTGTTTATTATCCCTCATGATCTGTTTTCACTATTTTACATCTTGCCATGATTTATGCTAAACTGCTAGATCTATCATGACTTTTTATGTGTAGTTTAGTCTTTGCCATGCTAAGGTGTTTAAAAATGCTAAACTTGAATTAAAATCTTGTCATGATAGCTCTTGAGACTAGTGCAGTTGAAACTATCCTTTTATGATTTTCGCCATGTCAAGTAAGGTTTGAGTTGAGTCTGAATCTCTTTTGAACTTTTGAGTAAGCTCGGTTTGTTAAGAAACATGACTTATCTCTAATCACCGGTCTAAAAACTTCAAAAGCAAAATGATCTCTTTGTGCGAAAAACCGATCTCACCAAATCTTTCTCATGAGACGGCTTGCCATTGCACTAGGCATGAACTTAGGGGGAGCCTTGGATGACCTAAGATCACCTCCTTAAGTCTGTTGCTTGGAGTGGTCGCATAAGGCTTGAGATCTAGCACATTTTTTTTTTAAAAAAAATGGTTGAAGCTTAGGAGGCAGTTGTGGATGGCACCTAGTCGAGCTTGCTTTAATGAGATAAAACCATAAAAGTCTTGAAAAAAAACATGTGCTAAAATTGCTTATCTCTAAAGAGACCAAGTCTGGATAAAATGAGTCCTTTTTCAACTGGTAGCACTCTAAACTGTTCAATATGAGTCTTCTTGGTTCAACTTAGATTATTTGACATGGCTTGCATCATCCTTGGATATCTTTAGCTAGACTTCAATCTTGACTTATTTGACCTGCTAAAGAATTGGATCATTAATCGATTATGGACCTTCTCTTAGCTCTTCTATACATCGATTGTCATGATCTTGATAGCATTCTTTTGTTTTATGGCTTGGTGTAATACTCTAATAGTCATTTTGGATAATCTACATGGCTCCTAATGCTTAAAATGAACATCATATAGTCTTTTCCTCCCTTTTCTACATATTGATGATTTTATTGCCAAAGGGGGAGAATGATTGTGAGAAAAAGCCTTCTGAAGAAAAGCCTTGAGTTTTGTGCGAAAATTGCTCTTTCATCTCATCTCAAGTCTTTCTCTTTTTGTCAACTTGGTCTTGAGCTTAATTGCACTTGTTTAGACCTTGGTTGACTGGAATCTCAAACTCATCTTATACTTTTTTTAATTGTCAATATACTCATCAAGGGGGAGATTGAGAGACCATGTGAGAGGTCCTCCACTCTGAGTGATGAGTATTTGACAAGTGTGTTGATTAGATTGAGAGTTGAGGTTTTCGGTTTGGGTATTTTGGTGAAGTCGGAAATCGGAACTACCGCGTGTATGGAGCGGAAGTTCGATTAATCAGAACTACCGGTGTTGAAATAGGAACTTCCGATTTATCCGGTTTTGCACTTCGGTGAAGGAAATCGGAACTTCCGCACAAGGGGTAGCGGAGTGTCCGATATCTTGACATTAAGTGTTCTCTCGAGAATTTAAATCGAATTAAATATCGGAAAGTCGGTTGTTAGGATATCGGAAGTACCGCAGTTGTTGAGCGGAACTTCCGATATTCTGACAAATCGGATGTTCGAAATCGGAACTTCATTTGTGGTAATGCGAACTTCCGATTGTGTCCGTAATGCGCGTAGAAGATTATTTTGTGATTTTGATCTTGTATGAGTTTGAGTCTTATACAAATGTTGATGCTATGTTATTGTGCAATGCTATGTGATGTGTTTTTATCTGTGTTGACCGCAGGCATCAAGATGGAGTCGTGGCGAGACACGTGGACCGGACTAGGCGCAGGAGGCGTTGAGGTCGAACAGTCGGGATGTGTCGAAGACGGCGTGAATCTTGAAGCGGTTGCAGTCGTGCACAACAAGGTGTCTGGGAGGCTTCGGAAGGTGCGCAAGGCGAAAGGGTCTTTTCGCAAGCGGCAAAAGTGGAGGCGGTTCCGTTCGGTGTAGCGGGCTTAATGGGTTGGAGGCCCATTAGCAAAGGCTATAAATAGGGAGAACCACGAGTTAGGGTTAGACTTTTGAGAGAAAATTAGGGTTAGCTATAGCAAAAGGGTTTGTTTTGCTTTTTGAGAGTTTGTTGAGTTGAGAGAGAATGAATGAAAATCTTGTAATCATTCCTCTGTATTTCCTTTGTAATCTTTTGATTTCTATTAATGAATCTCGAGGTTTTGATTACTTGCTTATGCCTCTCTCTATTCTCTTTCTCGTTCATATTGAATGTTTAGGGTTTTGATGTATCTTTTGATTCGTCTTATGAAACAGCATGAAACTTGGTATCTAGAGTCGTTTTTCCTATTACTAAGCATCCTCAAAGGTTCAATAGCTAAGAATCCGAGAATCTCTCTTATTGTGAGTTTTGGTCTTTCTTGCCCCTTCTTCAAGAAATCCGTTTTTGGCTTGATCTTTAAATCTTTGTTTGCGATTCTTCTCCATGAGGTCAAGATGTTGTTTAGGATGATGTCCTGTGAAACTTGACCTGAGAAGAGCATTCAAGATTTAGGATTTCGGATTTTTGGGAAAAACCGAGCGCAGACGTTCTTCGTCGGGACAATCGGAACTTCCGATTGTCCACGGTAGGAACTACATGAGCGGAACTTCCGCATTGAACCCTGGAACTTCCGGAGTGCGGAACTACCGCCGGGTAGAATCGGAACTTCCGATTTCTACAGAACAGTCTGAAACTTCTGTTTTCGTTCTCTGATTTTGCTTCACTCTTCTTGAGATATCCAGAGGACTTTGTAGGTCTTATTTAATTACAGCAAAGGGAGTTATTAATTTTAAAGCACCATTCACCCCCCCTCTGTTGCCATTTCGGTCCTTCAATTGGTATCGAGCGGTTAGCTCTTCTTGATAGATCTTAACAGGTCGGTTGAGCCATGGCAGCGGACAAGTATTCCACCAAGCCTCCGCTTTTGATGGTGCGATTACCCTTCCGAAGAGCCGAATGGAAACATACATCCGGGCTCGGGGTATGCCATCCGGAGAAAGGTGAAGGTGAGATTTGCGATTCTGCCGATGAAAACATCAATCTTTGGAAACATGCTTGATGTTGAGGCCAATGCTAAGGCTAGGAACATCATCATTCGTGGTTTGAGCGTATGAGTTTGATCGCATTTCTCATTTGATTTACGCTACGACATCCGGGTGACCCTCGATGCATACCATGAGGCACTACCCAGATTAAGGCGGTTCGACAAGACCGCTTCAAGCGTGAATCTGATAAATTTGAGATGCTTCTTTGGTGAATCTCTTGACGAGTGCTTTTCGCGTTTTCACAAGATTTTGAGCAACCTCCGAGCGGTCGGTCTTACATACCCCGACTCGGATAACGCTCGACGGATGCTTTCGCACTTGATCTTCGTGTTTGGGAGATGAAAGTGACTACCATCAAAGATAGCACGGACCTCTCGACCACGACTCTTGATGCGCTTTACTCGCCTCAAGACTCACGAGATTGACATTGTCTCTCGAAGGTCGAAGTCACGGTCGATGGCTTTAGTCACCGATCCCACTACGGATCTTCTTACGAGTCGTCGTGGGTTCTCCTAGGCTGCTCTCGTGACATAGCCGATGATCGCTTAGAGCAACTTGAGGATGAGCACTAGCCCTCCTAGCTCGGAAGTTTTCCCATGCTTACAAGAGGAGGAGGGATGGTAAAGAGGAGGTCTGTGATTTGTTTGAGTGTGGTGGCCCCAACCACATCCGAGCAAACCGTCCCAAGCTTGGGAAGGGCAAAGGTGATTATGGCGGCCCGAGCAAGAACGACTACATCGACAAGAACCGCAACACGAAGCCTTCAAAGACTGACCAAGGCAAGAAGAAGTTCCGCAACTTTGGGAAGGCTAAGAAGTCGCTCCATCGCGTCCTCACCGCCTCGACGAACCTGGACACCAGCGAGGTGGAGGGGTGGAGTGACGATGATGGGAAGGACGATCATGATCCCAAGGACGACGACAACTTCTCCCAAGCATGTGCTTCATGGCCCTCGGGCGAATCGAGCGACAATACGTACTCAGACTCCGATGAGGTTAGTCCCACTTATGACCACAATGATGCTTTTCTTAAGCTAGGTAGATTCCATGCTAAGTCTAGGGCTAAGTGTCTTTGGGTTGGAGAAGGAAGTAGCTAGACTATCATGGGAGCTTTCTTTACTTACATCTGCTCCTCCCGTGATGAATGTGACACATCTTTGTGCTTTGATTGATGATATGGATAAACTAAGGACCTTACATGATAGTGTGTCCTCTGAACTTGACATGATTAAGGTAGAGAACATTAGCCTTCTTGTTGAATTAGAGATGAGTAGGGTAGCACCTCCTTCATCCACTCTTTGTTGAGGCTAATGCTTGCACCTCATGTGAGGTTAAGGACAATTCGTTTAGAGGTCTTTATACCATGTTGCTTGATCTGCCTCAAACTTGTGAAAATTGTAATAATCTCAAGATGAACCTAAAGCAGGCGGATCACAAAATTGTTGAATTTCAAGTCGCGCTACTAGAGCCTATTGTTTCTTGTTTAAAGCTGTCCTAAGTTAATCAATAACTAGAATCAGATCTAAGCGGTTTCAAGAAATGATTGATCACAAGAACAAATTGGCTCAAGATGCTTCTAAGGACCTTGTTAGCTCACCATGCAATCATTGTAATAAACTAAAATGTGATTTGGTTGCCTTGGATGAAAAATGTGTGAAGCTAACTAAGGACCTTCTAGAACACAATCATCCGCTTGTATTGTGTGTGCCGGGAAGAAGTCTAAGGGTTTGGTAGAGGCGCCTAGCAACGTGAACCAATCACAGCATTGGATTGTTCCCAAAGTCGGTGTGCTTGCACAAGCCAATCTTTCCTCTGTTGTTGGTTCTTCTTACGCTCCCTTACCTTCTGCCGTCCCTTCTTCTACCTCTTCTTGCACCTCTCTCTTCGGGAGTGTCGGTATCTTATGAACACTCTCGAGAGGTTTGTAGGAGGCAAGAAGAAGCTCAATCTCATTCTAGACAAATCTAAAATTTGCAGATTTAATCGGGGTCTAGGATATGATATCCGAGAGGATATGAGGAAGCATCCACCGTCGTGCTCAAAACCATAGCACCGGTGTGATCAAACTAAGCCGGGGATCGAGAAAGTCAATTTTAAGTCGTGGGTTTTGTTCAAAGGATTTCGACGACAAGGTGATTCCACTGCAGCTTGACCCCTCGTAAGGCGAAGTATCATTGCACCTTCCGCCGGAAAGATGGACATTTAGTTGATCATTGCTTGGTAGCGCCAAGATCGCAGTAGAGACCGTGTTGAGTTTCTTAGGCACATTCGTGGTCACCCCTGATCTTGAGTGCACCTAAGACCAACACGAGGTCTAGGTTTGTTCCATCGATGATTTTGGGCAAGCATCGAGGACTTGGTTTTTCCGAAGTTTTACGAGTTTCGTCCTCATGCTCCCTTTGGTCGTAATCTCCGCCCCCGAGGGTAGATCTCGTTTTCCTTTCGAGATAGCTACCATGGCGAGATCGACATATTATCGCACTTCACTCGCTCTTCCATAGCAATCGGATCCAAAGAATGCAGTGAGATCTTTTGACTTGTTGAGTGACAGAGAGCGTAGGGTAGATAGAGGTCGGTCTTGCTTGACTACTTCATCATTCGCCGTGTTACTCAAGATTGGGTGCCAAAATCTCTGCTGATTCACCCAATCTTCGAGACCTTACTCTGTTTGACTCGTGGTCGCCGGCCGGAAGGAAAGGTCCGGATTGTAGACTCGGTTGTTCACGCCATATGACCGAGATTCTCGTTGGTTTTCTTCCTAGCCCGTGCTCCGGTGATGAGGCGATCACCTTCGAGATGCTTCATTTGGGCGTCATCGCTAAAGGTACTGTGAGCATTAATGATTCTTTTATTTTAAAAGATGTTGCCTTAGTAAGTAAGCTGCGGTATAATCGCTTTGGTCTCTCGACTTCACTGATGATGGTTTCGAGTGAGCTTTAAGAAAAACAATTGCAAAATTCTTGATTCTTCTGTAGTCTAGTTTGCGGGATTTCGATATGGGAGGATCTTTCGTGCTGATTTTTCCGGATCTTCCGTGATCCTCTCCGATGTTTAATTGCTTCAATCCGTGATTTGACTTTCGGCATAGGAGACTTGGTCATATAGGATTTGATCATCCGACCAGAGTTAGCGGCCACGATCTCATTCGTGGTTTGCCAAACTCAAAATGGTCAAGGATCTTGTTTGTGCTCCTTGCCGCACGGCAAAATGGTTGCCGCTTCACATCCTCCATTCTGAAGGACTATGACAGATGCACTGTGTCAATCGCTCCATATGGACACGATGGGACCAACTAGAGTGCGATCGAGGGAGGAAGTGGTACGTGCTTGTCGTGGTCGATGACTTCTCGAGGTATTCTTGGGTGTTCTTCTTAGCCTCGAAGGATGAGACGTTTACTCTTTTCGTGGTCTTTTAGTAGGCTTTCTGTTGAGCTCCTGTGCATTACGAGCAATTACACCGATAATGGCACCGAGTTCAAGAATTCCTACTTTGAGAGTTTTTGTGGTGAGACAGTGTAGAGCACCGCCTCGTCTCCATACGCCCCCAACAAAATGGCGTTGTGGAGAGGAAGAACCGTACCTTGGTCGAGATGGCGGGACGATGCTTGATGAGTACTCTACACCTAGGAAGTTTTGGGCGAGGCAATTGCTCTTGCTTGTCATGTTTCTATGTAGTTTTCTTGGGCACTCTTGCATCGCACTTCTTATGAGTTGAGATATGGGCGAAAACCCAAAGGTCTCGTATTTTCGTGTGTTTGGTTGCAAGTGTTTTATTCTCAAGTCCGGGAACCTAGATAAGTTCGAGTCACGATCTTGTGATGGGATCTTTCCGGTTACTCGACTTCTTCTCGTGCCTATAGAGTCCAGGCTGAGTCTAGTAAATTGTTAGAGACTCAGTGAGGTGACCTTCGATGAGGCCACCAGGGGACTAGGCCTCGATATCTCGAGTTCTTTAGAGCGACCGAGTCCATCTTTGTGGACGAAGAGGAAGACGGAGATGAAGGTTGTCTACGATCCAGTTCTTCCTCCTCCTCTTGAGGTGCCTTCTTCCACCGCACTCGAGGAGATCACCTACATACCGCTTCTTCGAAGCTAGTGGCTCTGCTCTATCTCATCTCGCTAATGAGGTAGAGGCCACTTCTTCATCTCACCTGGACCTCCAAGACACATTCAAAAGGACCATCCTTCAGAGCAGATAATTGGAGATCTCTTTGAGCGAGTCACTCGTTCAAAAACTGGCATGTCTCTATTCTGTCTCCATTCTGCCTTTGTTGCCTCGTTTGAGCCCAAAGACGTTTGTCATGCTCTTTACGATGAGTCATGGACTAACGCCATGCACGAGGAATTGGAAAACTTTGAAAGGAACAAGGTCTGTCCTTGTTGAGCCCCTCAAGGTCACAATATCATTGGGACCAAATGGGTGTTCAAGAACAAGCAAAGTGAAGATGGGTTAGTTATTCGAAACAAGGCTAGGCTGGTAGCTCAGGGGTACTCTCAAGTTGAGGGTCTAGATTTTGAAGAGACCTTTGCCCTCAGAGCTAGACTTGAAGCCATTAGAATCTCGCTTGCCTTTGCAGCTTCTAAGGGTTTCAAGCTTTACCAGATGGATGTCAAGAGTGCCTTCCTCAATGGCCTTATTGAGGAAGAAGTCTATGTCGAACACCTCCTCGGTTTCGAGAACCCCAAATACCCTAACCATGTCTGAAAGCTTTCCAAAGCTTTGTATGGACTCAAGCGAGCTCCCGTGAGCTTGGTATGAAAGGCTTAAGTCCTATCTCACGAGCCATGGTTTTGAGATGGGTAAAATTGACAAAACCTTGTTCATCCGCCGTCTTGGCACCGATCTTACGCTTTCGTCGGATCTACGTGGATGACATTATCTTTGGCGGCTCCTCGCATGCTCGCTTTCCCGCTTTTCCGATGTCATGAGCTCGGAGTTTGAAATGAGCATGATGGGCGAGTTGAGCTTCTTCCTTGGCTTCCAAATCAAACAGACTCGGGAGGTACCTTTCTTCATCAAGGCAAATACACTCGAGACCTCCAGGCGCTTCGACATGAATGATGGAAAGCCAAGATCAACTCCAATGGCATCTACAACCGCTCGGATCCGATGAAGACGGTGAACTGTTGACCAAAAGGATTTTAGGAGCATGATTGGCTCTCTCTTGTACCTCACGTACCTCGAGACCGGACATACACTTTTCTCGTGTGTCTTTGTGCTCGGTTTCGAGGCTTCTCCTCACGTATCTCACCGTCAAAGCGGTGAAGCGCATCTTCGGTACCTTCGAGCTACCATTGACTATGGTATCCGTACTCCTCCTCTTCTTGTCTATCTCTTAGAGCCTTCTCCGTCACGATTTCACCGGTCAGAGGATAGATAGGAAGAGCACTTCGCACTTGTCAATTCATTGGCACTTCTCTTGTTCCGGTCGCCGAGGAAGCAATCCGGTGTTCTGCGCATCCACTGCGCAGGCCGAGCGTTCTGTGCGACCGCTTGTTGTAGCCAAGTGCTTTGGATGGTCTCGACCTGCGAGGATTTCGGGCTATCTATCATTGCGTTCCACTCTTCTCGTGATAACACGTCTGCGATTTGCATTGCCAAGAACCCAAAGCAACATTCTCGGACCAAGCATATTGATATCGATATCACTTTCTTCGAGACCATGTAGAGAAGGGTGACATTGTGCTCCAGTTTGTGGAGAGTGAGCACCAGTTGGCTGATATCTTCACTAAGCCTCTGGATAGCTCTCGGTTTTCAGCTCTGCGGGGAGAGCTTGGGGTGGTTTGTCCTTACGGACTGCTGTGAGGGGGAGCGTTGTGCTACTACTGTATTATATTATATTATCTTATATTATACGCTTACTCCTTTCGTTTATTTCTTTAATATTTGGGTCAAGTCCTTCCAAAGATAGGTTAGAGTGTTTCTCTTGCCACATTGCTTTGATTGCTACTTCTTGTCTTGTGCTTCTAGGATCTCGCTTATTAGTGTCTCTTCCTCTCTAAGTAGAGCTTACTCACTTCTTATAGGTTCTAGCAGGGTCGGGCCACCCTTGGGTAGACAGGGGCGTTGTTTGCTCCTTAGTGTTTGTGTAGATCAGCTAATAGTCCTAGAATCATATGGGGTAGATAAGAATCTGTCGGAGTGATAGTTTTCTCTCTATCTTTTCTATGCTCTAAAGGACTACCTTTTCTGGTTTACTTATCAGATTCTCGTTTTTGTTCCTTTGGTTCAGGGGGAGTTATTCTTGGTTATTCCATACTCTTAATTTTGTCATAACTCAACCTGAATTAAAAGATGCATCTCATTCTGAAGGGAATCTGGATTTTTGTGTATTTCATCAAGCATTGCATGATAATCAAATGGAGCCTTGTTTATTATCCCTCATGATCTGTTTTCACTATTTTACATCTTGCCATGATTTATGCTAAACTGCTAGATCTATCATGACTTTTTATGTGTAGTTTAGTCTTTGCCATGCTAAGGTGTTTAAAAATGCTAAACTTGAATTAAAATCTTGTCATGATAGCTCTTGAGACTAGTCTGGTTGAAACTATCCTTTTATGATTTTCGCCATGTCAAGTAGGCTGAGTTGAGTCCTGAATGTCTTTTGAACTTTTGAGTAAGCTCGGTTTGGTAAGAAACATGACTTATCTCTAATCACTGGTCTAAAAACTTCAAAAGCAAAAATGATCTCTTTTGTGCGAAAAAACTGATCTCACCAAATCTTTCTCATGAGACGGCTTGCCATTGCACTAGGCATGAACTCAGGGGGAGCCTTGGATGACCTAAGATCACCTCCTTAAGTCTGTTGCTTGGAGTGGTCGCATAAGGCTTGAGATCTAGCACATTTTTTTTTAAAAAAAAATGGTTGAAGCTTAGGAGGCAGTTGTGGATGGCACCTAGTCCAGAGCTTGCTTTACTGAGATAAAACCATAAAAAGTCTTCAGAAAAAAAACATGTGCTAAAATTGCTTATCTCTAAAGAGACCAAGTCCTGGATAAAATGAGTCCTTTTTCAACTGGTAGCACTCTAAACTGTTCAGTATGAGTCTTCTTGGTTCAACTTAGATTTCTTTGACATGGCTTGCATCATCCTTGGATATCTTTAGCTAGACTTCAATCTTGACTTATTTGACCTGCTAAAGAATTGGATCATTAATCAGATTATGGACCTTCTGTCTTAGCTCTTCTATACATCGATTGTCATGATCTTGATAGCATTCTTTTGTTTTATGGCTTGGTGTAATACTCAAATAGTCATTTTGGATAATCTACATGGCTCCTAATGCTTAAAATGAACATCATATAGTCTTTTCCTCCCTTTTCTACATATTGATGATTTTATTGCCAAAGGGGGAGAATGATTGTGAGAAAAAGCCTTACAAGAAAAGCCTTGAGTTTTGTGCGAAAATTGCTCTTTCATCTCATCTCAAGTCTTTCTCTTTTTGTCAACTTGGTCTTGAGCTTAATTGCACTTGTTTAGACCTTGGTTGACTGGAATCTCAAACTCATCTTATACTTTTTCGGTAATTGTCAATATACTCATCAAGGGGGAGATTGAGAGACCATGTGAGAGGTCCTCCACTCTGAGTGATGAGTATTTGACAAGTGTGTTGATTAGATTGAGAGTTGAGGTTTTCGGTTTGGGTGCTTACGAAAGTCAGGAAATCGGAACTACATTTGTATGGAGCGGAAGTTCCGATTAATCAGAACTACCGTGTTGAAATAGGAACTTCCGATTTATCCGGTTTTGCACTCATTTGAAGGAAATCGGAACTTCCGCACAAGGTAGCGGAGTGTCCGATAATACGACATTAAGTGTTCTCTGAGAATTTAAATCGGAATTAAATATCTGGAAAGTCGGTTGTTCGGATATCGAAGTACCGCAGTTGTTGAGCGCGAACTTCCGATATTCCCGACAATGCGGATGTTCGAAATCGGAACTTCATTTGTAGTAATCTGAACTTCCGATTGTGTCGAATCGTGCGTAGAAGATTATTTTGTGATTTTGATCTTGTATGAGTTTGAGTCTTATACAAATGTTGATGCTATGTTATTGTGCAATGCTATGTGATGTGTTTTTGTCTGTGTTGACTGCAGGGCATCAAGATGGAGTCGTGGCGAGACACGTGGACCGACTAAGCGCGGAGGCGTTGAGGTCGAACGGTCGGGATGTGTCGAAGGCGGCGCGAATCTTGAAGCGGTTGCAGTCGTGCACAACAAGGTGTCTGAGGAGGCTTCGGAAAGGTGCGCAAGGCGAAAGGGTCTTTTCAAAGCGGCAAAAGTGGAGGCGGTTCCGTTCGGGTGTAGCGGGCTTAATGGGTTGGAGGCCCATTAGCAAAGGCTATAAATAGGGGAGAACCCTGGAGTTAGGGTTAGACTTTTTGAGAGTAAAAATTAGGGTTAGCTATAGCAAAAGGGTTTGTTTTGCTTTTTGAGAGTTTGTTGAGTTGAGAGAGAATGAACTGAAAATCTTGTAATCATTCCTCTGTATTTCCTTTGTAATCTTTTGATTTCTATTAATGAATCTCGAGGTTTTGATTACTTGCTTATGCCTCTCTCTATTCTCTTTCTCGTTCATATTGAATGTTTAGGGTTTTGATGTATCTTTTGATTCGTCTTATGAAACAAAGATGAAACTTGATATCTAGAGTCGCTTTGCTATTACTAATGCATCCTCAAAGTTTCATGAGCTAAGAATCGAGAATCTCTCTATTGTGAGTTTTGGTCTTTCTTGCCCCTTCTTCAAGAAATCCGTTTTTGGCTTGATCTTTAAATCTTTGTTTGCGATTCTTCTCCATGAGGTCAAGATGTTGTTTAGGATGATGTCCTGTGAAACTTGACCTGAGAAGAGCATTCAATATTTAGGATTTCGGATTTTAGGAAAAACCCGCGCGATCGTTCTTCGTCGGGACAAGCGGAACTTCCGATTGTCCACGGCGAAACTATCGCAGCGGAACTTCGCGACCAAACCGGAACTTCCGGTGCGGAACTATCACGGTAGAATCGAACTTCCGATTTCTACAGCGATCTGAAACTTCGCTTCGTTCTCGATTTTGCTTCACTCTTCTTGAGATATCCAGAGGACTTTGTAGGTCTTATTTAATTACAGCAAAGGGGAGTTATTAATTTTAAAGCACCATTCACCCCCCCTCTGTTGCCATTTCGGTCCTTCAGGTCCGATCGCCAGTTAGGCAGCGGTCCGACCGCCAGTAGATTGTTTCACTTCAGTCTTTGTTGATTTTGTCCTATTGCTTTGGGGTTTTTATTGGATTCAATATTAGTCTTCATTTGTCTTCGATATCTCGATCTTCATAGCATCTACAGCTACTGGAGTAAAGTTTTATTGATCCATTATTTGTGAAAAAGTGAGCGTGCTCCTATTCACCCCCCTCTAGTCGCCTTTCGGTCCAACAGTTTGTTGTAAACTTGTCTGAGTAACTTGTCAATGACTTAATCTTGTGCGCCTTTAAACTGAGCCGTATGGTACAACCACATGCCTAATGGGACAGGTCTAACTTAGTAAGTTGTGGAGTTTTAACGTTGACTACTCATACAGTATATGGATGAAGGTGTGGACTACTTTGAAAGTCATATCGATGGATGATTCATTGCTTACGGTCCAACGAAGTCGTTGGACCAACGGTGAGGTTGGGGTCGGCTTTATGCACATCGGGAGGGTCAATTGTTGAGATAAAACTTTCAAGAGGTTTTGCTGTGATCAGCTCCATAATAGTTGATTACATCTTGTGGGTAAAGTGTACAACCTCTGCAGAGTGTTAATTAACCAATTCGAATAGTCGTGTCCGCGATCATGGATATATCTAGGGATTTCACACAAGCTGTAGAGTTTCTTTATAAAATGTGTTGGACCCCCGGGCATAGAATACCCGAAGACCCTATGTCTGTACCGTACTAGTCCCAAGATCAGTGGCTAGTATATATATATTCACAACATTTGACATTCACATCCATACATTCACATATACAAAGTAAAGGAAAAGGGTATTTAACTTAAGCATGGCGGACTGGCCAAATTAAAACAGGTATCAACAGGGTAAAAGTAGAAGAGGAAGAAGTAATGGAAATAGATAAATTCCAGCGACATGTCTATCCAACCCTCAGGCAACCGACAAGAAATAAGGCCTAGATAGACCTGTCACCGAACTCTCCGGTGCCGGGTGCGAAGAATGTATTATCGAGCGTCGGCTCATCTTCAAACTCTGAACAACAACGTAAGCAAGATTGAGTACAATGTGTACTCAGCAAGACTTGTAGTGTATCACAAAGTTTAAACAAATGCACATCAATCAAAGGATGAGGCTCTACTCAACAAGTTGTTTTTGCAATAAGCCGATTTTATTTTGCAATATCAATACGCATTATTTTGCAACGAAAAGTTTGTAAAAGGGTAGTAAAATAAGTACAGAACAATAAGTAAGTAATGAAGTGAATAATAACTACAACTCGCAACCCTTCTCGGTTGCGAGCAACGAAACAACAAATCACAACCCTCCTCGGTTGCGAGCAACATTTCATTTTCACCCATAACATGGTAGTTAACTCATAAATAAACCCACAAACAAATTCCTTGTTTTTCTAATAAAACAATTTTTTATAAATATAAAGACTATACCCGATGTGACTGTACTAGGCACGCTCTTGACCGCAAGCATATCTATTTAAATATATTTACACTCTGTAGAGGTGTACAAATTTATCCACAGCACATGAATTCTCTATTTTATTTAGCATCTATCGATACCATCACTCACTCACTACCTTTGGTAAGCAGTCTAGAACACGCGTCGAGCCCGTTACATCATCTAGTCCTAACCTTACACTTAGCCCATCGAATGTTCACCCTCACTTCACCCGGGTACACCCCCGTCTCAGTGAGGCACTCACCGTTATGTTGGCAATCAAACATGCTCGCACATCTACTGCCTACCCCTCATGCAAGGTTAGTTTTTGATAACATAATTAGCTAAGGTCATCCCATACCGGCACATGTGGTTGTACGTTTATGCTTAGATTGATGGCACAGACGTTCAATTCTTAATTGACTAGGGCAAGGATCTCACCCTATCTACTAGTGGGGTACACCTCTTACTCTTCCCAGAATATAATATAACTCGCCCGCGTCAAAAACTAGGTTTTCCAATTTTTTTTGTTTTTAAACAAAATAACATAGGTACACCCCTCTTAATATTTTTCATAAATCTCCCAATTTCCTATTTGTCATATTGTCCTTTTATAGTTTTTATGAAAAATATATCGTTCTATTAAGTAGTTGTGTGACAATCGCACTCGAAAACTTCCAACTTCACATTATATAGTGTACAACCTATATCCTAATGGCTACAATAGTAAGGGGATCAATATTTCAAAGATATCTATGCATCAAATAGGATTTACATCTACCGTATTCCCAACATAGCAATTTTTCAACAAACATACACGTATGCATAATAGATTTTCCAGAAACAAAGTACAATAGTTTAAATAGTGGGATCAACATGATCAAAGGATGTGCTTGCCTTGTCTGGTGGTTCTGTGTAGGAGGATGGTTGGTCGTCGAATGTATCGCTCGAACAATCGACATCTATTTCAAAAAGAGCCGCAAATGAATTAAATAATGCAAATAAATTCAACGGTAACCAACTCCAAATATTTTTGCATATTCTGGTAGAGCACGATTTTGGATGAATTTATGAATGCTCTGTGATGATAATAGTCTTGTACTAAAATTATTTTGATCTTTATCATTTACGCCCAAAGGTAACTGTTGATTGATCTTTAGCATTTAGTCTGTTACTTTCACTTGGTTAATTGGTTGAACTTCCCGGCTAAAAGTATTATCTGTTATTTTTTTTTGTTTAAAGATCATGTCGTTAGATAAGTAAAGTACTATTTAGAGCTCAAAGTTTGAATTATTATTGTCAAATTCAATTAATGAAGAGTATTGAAGGACCGAAATGGCAACAGAGGGGGGGTGAATGGTGCCTTAAAATTAAGAACTCCCCTTTAATGTATTTAAACAAGATCTACAAAACCCTCTCAAGAAGAGTAAAACAAAATCAGAGAACTAAAACAGGTTTCAGTCTGTTCTGTCAAAAATCGGAAGTTCCGATTCTACCCGGCGGTAGTTCCACACTCCGGTAGTTCCGGGGTTAGTGCGGAAGTTCCGCCTGCGGTAGTTCCGCCTTGGACAATCGGAAGTTCCGATTGTCCCGACCAAAAAACGATCGCTCGGTTTTTCCCAAAAATCCAAAATGCTAAATCTTGAATGCTCTTCTCAGGTCAAGTTTCACAGGACATCATCCTAAACACCATCTTTACCTTATGGAGAAGAATCACACACAAAGATTCAATAATCAAGCCAAAAACGGATTTCTTGAAGAAGGGGCAAGAAAGACCAAAACCCATAATAAACGAGATTCTCAGATTCTTAGCTCATGAAACTTTGAGGATGCAATAGCAATATCAAAACGACCCTAGATATCAAGTTTCAAGCTATTTCATAGGACGAATCAAAAGATACATCAAAACCCTAGATATTCAACAAGAACAGGAAGGGAATAAGAGAGGCACAAACAAGTAATCAAAAACCTCGGAGTTTCATTGATAGAGATCAAAAGATTACAGAGGAAACACAGAGTAATGATTACAAGGATTTTCAGTTCATTCTCTCCAAACCAACAACCTCTCAAAAAGCAAAACAAAACCTTTAGCTAGAGCTAACCCTAATTTTCTCTCTCAAAGTCTAACCCTAACAACAAGGGTTCAGCTCTATTTATAGCCTTTGCTTAATGGGCCTCCAACCCATTAAGCCCGCTACACCCGAACGGAACCGCCTCCACTTGTGCCGCTTTGCGAAAATACCGTTTCGCCCCTTGCACACCTTACCGAAGCCTCCCAGCGCCTTGCTGTCCTTGACACGCAACCACCTCAAGATTCACGCCGTCTTCGACACATCCCGACCGTTCTGCCCTCAACGCCGCCTGTGCCTAGTCCGATCACCTCGTGTCTCGCCACGACTTCGTCTCGATGTCCTGCAGTCAACATAGACAAAAACACATCACATAGCATTGCACAATATCATAGCATCAACATTTGTATAAGACTCAAACTCATACAAAATCAAAATCACAAATTATCTTTCTCTGCACAGTTCTGGACACAATCGGAAGTTCCGCACTTACCACAAATGGAAGTTCCGATTTCGAACGTCCGCTGTCGTCGATTATCGGAAGTTCCGCTCTTACCATTGCGGAACTTCCGATCTTCGGAACATCCGCATTCCCAGATTTTCAAATCCGATTTTCGTCTGAGAGGAACACTCAACGTTAGTATTATCGGACACTCCGCTAGCCTAGGTGCGGAAGTTCCGATTACTTCAACCGAACTCAAATCCTGTGTTAATCGGAAGTTCCTATTTCCAACGCCAGTAGTTCCTATTATCGAACTTCCGCTCCATACACATGAGAGTTCCGATTATCTGTTTGACAGACGTAAATGACCCAAACCAAACACTCAACTCTCAAACAATCAACAAGTTGTCAAATACTCATCACTCACAATGGAGGACCTCTCACATGGTCTCTCAATCTCCCCCTTGATGAGTATATTGACAATCACCGAAAAAGCATAAGATGAGTTTGAGTTTAAAGTCAACCAAGGTCTAAACAAGAGTAGTTAAGCTCAAGACCATGTTGACAAAAGAGAAAGACTTGAGATGAGATTAAAGAGCAATTTTCGCACAAAACTCAAGGCTTTTCTCCGTAAGGCTTTTCTCTCAAAATTCTCCCCCTTTGGCAATAAAATCATCAAGATGTAGAAAATGGAGGAAAAGGCTATATGATGTTCATTTTAAGCATTAAGAGCCATGTAGATTATCCAAAATGACTATTAGAGAATTACACCAAGCCATAAAAAAGAAGAATGCTATCAAGATCATGACAATTGATGTATAGAATAGCTAAGACAGAAAATCAATAACCTGATTAATGATCCAATTCTTCAGTCTAGCTAAAGGTATCCAAGGATGATACAAGCCATGTCAAATAATCTAAGTTGAACCAAGAAGACTCATATCGAACAGTTTAGAGAGCTACTAGTTGAAGAAAGACTCATTTTATCCAGAACTTGGTCTTTTTAATGATAAGCAATTTTAGCACATTTTTCTTTTTCTGAAGGCTTTTTATGGTTTTATCTCAGTAAAGCAAGCTCTGGACTAGGTGCCATCCACAACTGCCTCCTGAGCTTCAACCATTTTTCAAATTGTAACCATGTGCTAGATCCCAAGCCTTATGCGACCACTCCAAGCAACAGACTTAAGGAGGTGATCTTAGGTCATCCAAGGCTCCCCGAGTTCATGCCTAGTGCAATGGCGAAGATCTCATGAGAAAGATTTGGTGAGATCGGTTTTTTCGCACAAAAGAGATCATTTTTGCTTTTGAAGTTTTTAGACCAGCGATTTTAAAGATAAGTCAAGTTTTCTTAACAAACTGACATAGCTTACTCAAAAGTTCAAAGGAGATACAAGACTCAACTCAGCCTACTTGACATGGCGAAAATCATAAAAGGATAGCTTCAACCAGACTAGTCTCAAGAGCTATCATGACAAGATTTTAATTCAAGTTTAGCATTTTTAATCACCTTAGCATGGCAAACACTAAACTACACATAAAAAGTCATGATAGATCTAGCGGTTTAGCATAAATCATGGCAAGATGTAAAGCAAAGACCACAGATCATAAGGGATAATAAATAGGGCTCCATTTGAATATAATGCAATGCAGGATGAAATGCACGAAAAACCAGATTCCCTTCAGAATGAGATGCATCTTTTAATTCAGGTTGAGTTATGACATATTTAAGAAATGGAATAACCAAGAAGAACTCCCCCTGAACCAAAGGAACAAAAGCGAGAATCGATAAGAAAAGTAAAAGGCGGTCCTTTAGAGCATAGAAAAGATATAGAAAACTATCGCTCAGACGTGTTCTTATCTACCCCATATGATTCTAGAACTATCAGCTGAACAACTCATATACTAAGGAGCAAACACTGTCCCTGTCTACACAAGGGTGGCCCGACCCCTGCTAGAACCTACAAGAAGTGAGTAAGCTCTACTTAGAGAAGGAAGAGACAGCTAATAAGAAGCATCCTAGAAGCACAAGATAAGAAATAGCAGTCAAAGCAATTTGGCAAGAGAACCACTCTAACCTATGCTGGAAGAACTTCGACCCAAAATATTAAAAGAAATGCAACCAGAAAGGAGTAATAGTATAAATATAATATAATACCGTAGTAGCACATAGCTCCCCCACAACAAATTGTAAGGATAAACCACCCCAAGCTCTCCCGCAGAGTGGCAACCGAAGTCATCCGGAGGCTTAGTGAAGATATCGACCAACTGGTGCTCACTCTCCTAAAGCTGGAGCACAATGTCACCCTTCTCTACATGGTCTCGAAGAAAGTGATATCTGATATCAATATGCTTGGTCCGAGAATGTTGCACTGGGTTCTTGGCAATGCAATATCACAAAAGAGTGGAACACTGTCGATAGCTAACCCAAAGTCCTGCAGGGTCGAGACCATCAAAGCACTTGGCTCAAAGAATCGGCGCGACAGCGTGCTCGGCCTCTGCGGTGGATGCGCAACACCGGATTGCTTCCTTGACGACCAGGAGACAAGAGAAGTGCCAATGAATTGGCAAGTGCCAGAAGTGCTCTTCCTATCTATCCTACAACCAGCGAAATCTGCATCGGAGAAGGCTCTAAGAGATAGACAAGAAGAGGAAGAGTACCAGATACCATAGTCAATGGTAGCTCGAAGGTACCGAAGATGCGCTTCACCGCCGACGGTGAGATCGCGAGAGAAGCACAAAGCGAGCACAAAGACACAGAGAAATGTATGTCTGGTCTCGAGGCTGTGAGGTACAAGAGAGAGCCAATCATGCTCCTGAACTCCTTTTGGTCAACAGGTTCGCCGTCTTCATCTGGATCAAAGGCTGCTGTAGATGCCATCGGAGTTGATACTGGCTTTCCATCATTCATGTCAAAGCGCTTCAGGAGGTCTCGAGTGGACTTGCCTTGATGAAGAAAAGTACCTTCCCGAGTCTGTTTGATTTAGAAGCCAAGGAAGAAGCTCAACTCGCCCATCATGCTCATTTCAAATTCCGAGCTCATAACTTCAGAAAACTGAGACACGAGAGTATGTGAGGAGCCGCCAAAGATGATGTCGTCCACATAGATCTGGACGAGCAGAAGATCAGTGCCAAGACGGCGGATGAACAAGGTCTTGTCTATTTTACCCATTTCAAAACTATGACTCAGCAGATAGGACTTAAGCCTCTCATACCAAGCTCTGGGAGCCTGCTTGAGTCCATACAAGGCTTTGGAAAGCCTGCAGACATGGTTAGGGTATTTGGGATTCTCGAAACACGGTTGTCGACATAGACTTCTTCCTCAATAAGGCCATTGAGGAAGGCACTCTTGACATCCATCTGTAAAGCTTGAAACCCTTAGAAGTCGCAAAGGCAAGGAGATTCTAATGGCTTCAAGTCTAGCTGAGGGCAAAGGTCTCTTGAAATCTAGACCCTCAACTTGAGAGTACCCACGAGCTACCGGCCTAGCCTTGTTTGAATGACTAACCCATCTTCACTTTGCTTGTTCTTGAACACCCATTTGGTCCCAATGATATTGTGACCTTGAGGGGCTCAACAAGGGACCAGACCTTGTTTCTTTCAAAGTTTTCCAACTCCTCACATGGTGTTTGTCCAAGACTCGTCGGATAGAGCATGACAAATGTCTTTGGGCTCAAATGAGGCGACAGCGAGAATGGAGACAGAAGAGAGACAAACCGGCTTTGGAGCGTGTGACACGCTCAAAGAGGTCTCCAATGATCCGCTCAAGGATGGTCCTTTTGGATGTGTCTTGGAGGTCGAGGTGAGATGAAGAAGTGGCCTCTACCTCATTAGCGGATGAGATAGGAGCAGAGCCACTAGCTTGAGAAGAAGCGAAGGTAAGGGTGATCTCCTCGAGGTGCGGTGGAAGAAGGCACCTCAAGAGGAGGAGGAAGAAGCTGGATCAGTAGACAACCCTCATCTCCGTCTTCCTCATCGTCCACAAAGATGGACTCGGTCGCTCTAGAGAACACGAGATATCGGGCCTAGTCCCGGTGGCCTCATCGAAGGTCACTTCACTGAGTTTCTACCATTTTGCTAGACTCATGATTCTGGACTCTATAGGCACGAGAAGAAGTCGAGTAACCTGGAAAGATCCCATCACAAGATCGTGACTCGAACTTATCTAGGTTCCCGGACTTGAGAATAAAACACTTGCAACCAAACACACGAAAATGCGAGGCGCTGGGTTTTCGCCCATATCTCAACTCATAAGAAGTGCGATGCAAGAGTGCAGAAGAAAAACTCATTAGAAACATGACAAGCGATAGCAATTGCCTCACCCAAAACTTCCTAGGTGTAGAGTACTCATCAAGCATCGTCCGGCCATCTCGACTAAGGTGCGGTTCTTCCTCTCCACAACGCATTCATTGGGGGCGTATGGAGACGAGAACTGGTGCTCTACACCTGTCTCACCACAAAAACTCTCAAAGTAGGAATTCTTGAACTCGGTGCCATTATCAGTGCGAATTGCTCGTAATGCACCTGGGAGCTCAACAGAAAGCCTACTAAAAAGACCACGAAAAAGAGTAAACGTCTCATCCTTCGAGGCTAAGAAAAACACCCAAGAGTATCTCGAGAAGTCATCGACCACAACAAGAATATACCACTTCCCTCCTGCTGACTGCACTCGAGCTGGACCAACTGTATCCATGTGGAGCAGTTGTCCTGGTGCGTCAGTCATTGTCACTGTGACTGGAGAGTGAGAAGCGGCAACCATCTTGCCGTGCCGGCAGGGAGTGCAAACTAGATCCTTGACCATCTTGAGTTTTGGCAAACCACGAATGAGATCGTGGCCGCTGACTCGTGTCAAATGATCAAAGCCTATATGACCTAGTCTCCTATGCCAGAAGGTCAAATCACGGGATTCAGAAGCAATTAAACACCGGAGAGGATCACCAGAAGACTCAGAAAAATCAGCACGAAAGATCCTCCCATATCGAGAAATCCCGCAAACTAGACTACCCGAAGAATCAAGAATTTTGCAATTGTTTTTCTTAAAGCTCACCTCGTATCAGTCATCGATAAGTGAGAGACGAAAGCGATTATATTGCAGCTTACTTACTAAGGCAACATCTTTTAAAATAAAAGAATCATTAATGCTCACGATACCTTTAGCGATGGCGCGCCAAATGAAGCATCTCGAAAGTGATCGTCTCATCACGGAGCACGGGCTAGGGAAGAAAACCAACGAGAATCTCGGTCATATGGCGAGAACAACCGAGTCTACAATCCATACCTTTCCTTCCCAAATGGCCGTGACCACAGTCAAGCAGAGTAAAGTCTCGATCTGCGGTGAATCAACAAAGATTTTGGCACCCAATCTTGAGTAACACGTCGAGCATGATGAAGTAGTCAAGCAAGGCCGACCTCTATCTACCCTCGCTCTCGTCACTCAACAAGTCGGAAGGTGCGTATGCGGACCTAAAGTCGCATTCTTTGAATCCGATTGCTATGGAAGAGCGAGTGGAATTCGCAACATGTCTTTGATCACGCCATGAGTAGCCATCTCGAAAGGAAACCGAGATGTACCCTCAAAGCGACGGAAGTCACGACCAAAGGGAGCGAGGACGAAAATCGAAAACTCGGAAAAACCAAGTCCTCGATGTCGCCTAAATCATCGATTGTACCAAACCTAGACCTCGTGTTGGTCTTAGGTGCACTCATAGTCCGGGCCGACCATGAATGTACCTAACGGACTCAACACGATCTCTACGCGATCTTGGCGCGCTGAAGCAATGATCAACTAAGTGTCCATCCTTCCGATGAAGGTGCAATGATACTTCGCCTTACGAGGGCGAAGGCTGCGGTGGAATCACCTTCTTTGTCGAAATCCTTTGAACAAAACCGGCTGACTTAAAATTGACTTTTTGAGTCCAGGCTTAGTTTTGATCACACACAGTGCTATGGTTTTGAGCACGACGGTGGATGCTTCCTCATACCCTCATGGATATCATATCCTAGACCACGATTAAATCTGCAAATCTTAGATTTGTCTAGAATGAGATTGAACTTCTTCTTGCCTCCTACAAACCTCTCGAGAGTGTTCATAAGATCCGACACTCCGAAAGAGAGAGTGCAAGAAGAGCGGGGAAGAAGGAACAGCGAAGGTAAGGGAGCGTAAGAAGAACCAACAAAGAGAGGAAAGATTGGCTTGTGCACGCACAAACGACTTTGGGGGACAGTCCTCATCGCTAATGATTGGTTCACGCTTGCTAGGCGTCTCTACCAAACCCTTAAACTTCTTCCCAAAGACACACAATACAAGCGGATGATTGTGTCTCTAGAAGGTCCTTAGTTAGCTTCACACATTTTTCGTTCAAAGCAACCAAATCACATTTTAGTTTATTACATTGATTGCATGGTGAGCTAACAAGGTCCTTAGAAGCATACTGAGCCAATTTGTTATTGTGATCAATCATTTCCTGAAACTGCTTGGATACAGATTCTAGTTCAGCAGTTAACTTAGGACAGTTTAAACAAGAAACAATAGGCTCTAGTAGCGCAGCTTGGAATTCAGCAATTTTGTGATCTGCCCGTTTTAGGTTCATCTTGAGATTATTACAATTTTCACAAGTCTCAGGCAGATCGAGCAACATGGTATAAAGACCTCTAAACGAATTGTCCTTAACCTCACAAGAGGTGCAAGCAGTAGCCTCAACAGTAGTAGATGAAGGAGGTGCTACCCTACTCATCTCTAATTCAGCAAGAAGGCTAATGTTCTCTACTTTAATCATGTCAAGTTCAGAGGACACACTATCATGCAAGGTCCTTAGTTTTTCATGTCATCAAGCAAAGCACAGCATGTGTCACAATCATCACGGGAGGGAGCGGATGTAAGTAAAGAAAGCTCCGTGATAGTCTAGCTACTTCCTTCTCCAACTCAAAGACACTTAGCCCTAGACTTAGCATGAAATCTACCTAGCTTAAGAAAAGCATCATTAAGTGGTCATAAGTGGGACTAACCTCATCGAGTCGGAGTACAGCTCATTTGTCGCTCGATTCGCCCGAGTGCCATGAAGCACATGCCGAAAAGTTGCCGCCGTCCTTGGGATCATGATCGTCCTTCCCATCATCGTCCTCCACCCTCCACCTCGCCGGTGTCCGGTTAAATCGAGGCGGTGAGGACGCGATGGAATGCCTTCTTTGCCTTCCCAAAGTTGCGGAATTTCTTCTTGCCTTGGTCAGGTGCTGAGGGCTTCGTGTTGCGGTTCTTGTCGATGTAGTCGTTCTTGCTCGGACCGCCATAGTCACCTTTGCCCTTCCCAAGCTTGGGACAGTTTGCTCGAATGTGGTTGGGGCCACCACACTCGAAACAAATCACAGGACCTCCTCTTTTTCCATCCCTCCACTTCTTGTAAGCATGGGAAAACTTCCGAGCTAGGAGGGCTAGCTGTTCATCCTCAAGCTGCTCTAACTGATCATCAGTTATGTCACAGAGAGCAGCTAGGGAGAACCCGCGTATCGACTCAGAAGAAGATCCAGAGGTGGGATCAGTGACTAAAGCCATCGACTGTGACTTCGACCTTCGAGAGACAATGTCAATCTCGTGAGTCTTGAGACGCGAGTAAAGCGCATCAAGAGTCGTGGTCTAGAGGTCCGTGCTATCTTTGATGGTAGTCACTTTCATCTCCCAAACACGAAGATCAAGTGCGAAAGCATCATCGGCGTTATCCGAGTCGGGTATGTAAGACCGACCGCTCGGAGGTTGCTCAAAATCTTGTGAAAGCGAGAAAAGCACTCGTCAAGAAATTCACCGACAAGCATTTCAAATTTCTCAGATTCTCGCTTGAACCGGTCTTGTCGAACCGTTTTAATCGGGTGGTGCCCTCATGGTATGCATCGAGGTCACCCGGATGTGTCGTGCGTAAATCAAATGAGAAATGCGATCAAACTCACTACTGCTCAAACCACGAATGATAATGTTCCTTGCCTTAGCGTTTGCCTCAACATCGGGCATGTTTCCCACATTGATGTTTTCATCGGCGAGAATAAAGAAATCTAACCTTCACCTTTCTCGGATGGCATACCCCGAGCACGGATGTAAGTTTCCATTCGGCTCTTCCGAAGGGATAATCCATACCATCAAAGACCGGAGGCTTGGTGGAATACTTGTCCGTTGCCATGGCTCAACCGACCGTTAAGATCTATAAAGAAGAGCTAACCGCTTTGATACCAATTGAAGGACCGAAATGGCAACAGAGGGGGTGAATGGTGCCTTAAAATTAAGAACTCCCTTTAATGTATTTAAACAAGATCTACAAAACCCTCTCAAGAAGAGTAAAACAAAATCGAGAGAACTAAAACAGTTTCATGCATTACGTCAAAAATCGGAAGTTCCGATTCTACCCGGCGGTAGTTCCGCACTCCGGTAGTTCCGGGGTTAGTGCGGAAGTTCCGCCTGCGGTAGTTCCGCCTTGGACAATCGGAAGTTCCGATTGTCCTGACCGAAGAACAGTGCGCTCGGGTTTTTCCCAAAAATCCAAAATGCTAAATCTTGAATGCTCTTCTCAGGTCAAGTTTCACAGGACATCATCCTAAACACCATCTTGACCTTATGGAGAAGAATCGCACACAAAGATTCAATAATCAAGCCAAAAACGGATTTCTTGAAGAAGGGGCAAGAAAGACCAAAACCCACAATAAACGAGATTCTCAGATTCTTAGCTCATGAAACTTTGATGATGCAATAGCAATATCAAAACGACCCTAGATATCAAGTTTCAAGCTATTTCATAGGACGAATCAAAAGATACATCAAAACCCTAGATATTCAACAAGAACAGGAAGGGAATAAGAGAGGCACAAACAAGTAATCAAAAACCTCAGAGTTTCATTGATAGAGATCAAAAGATTACAGAGGAAACACAGAGGAATGATTACAAGGATTTTCAGTTCATTCTCTCCAAACCAACAACCTCTCAAAAAGCAAAACAAAACATTTAGCTAGAGCTAACCCTAATTTTCTCTCTCAAAGTCTAACCCTAACAACAGGGGTTCAGCTCTATTTATAGCCTTTGCTTAATGGGCCTCCAACCCATTAAGCCCGCTACACCGAACGGAACGCCTCGCTTGTGCGCTTTGCGAAAATACCGCCGCACATTGCACACCTTCGGAAGCCTCCCGTCGCCTTTGCTGTCCTTGACACGCAACCACCTCAAGATTCACGCCGTCTTGACACATCCCGACCGCTCGACCTCAAGGCGCTGCGCTTAGTCCGATCACCGTGTCTCGCCACGACTTCGTCTCGATGTCCTGCAGTCAACACGACAAAAACACATCACATAGCATTGCACAATATCATAGCATCAACATTTGTATAAGACTCAAACTCATACAAAATCAAAATCACAAATTATCTTTCTCTGCACAGTTCTGGACACAATCGGAAGTTCCGCACTTACCACAGCGGAAGTTCCGATTTCCGGAACGTCCGCACTTGTCAGGATTATCGGAAGTTCCGCTCTTACCATTGCGGAACTTCCGATCTTCTGAACATCCGCATTCCCAGATTTTCAAATCCGATTTTCGTCTCAGAGGAACACTCAACGTTAGTATTATCGGACACTCCGCTACCCTAGGTGCGGAAGTTCCGATTACTTCAACCGAACTCAAATCCCAGGTTAATCGGAAGTTCCTATTTCCAACGCCGGTAGTTCCTATTATCGGAACTTCCGCTCCATACACAGCGGTAGTTCCGATTATCCTGTTTCAGCACAGAAACAGTCCAAACCGAAACACTCAACTCTCAAACAATCAACAAGGTGTCAAATACTCATCACTCACAATGGAGGACCTCTCACATGGTCTCTCAAGTATATATTAAAGTAGGGAGAAGGCCAAGATTAAATCTTGTGCAACTCCACATCTGAGGGCAATATCAAAATGTTAAATCTTAGCTTTGTGCTGATTTTATTTGTTGACATGATGTTTGTGTTAAACATATTATTCCTTTTAAATGATTTAGAGGATTTACATGTTTATATGTCAATTATGTCATTGTATTGGTCCTAATTTCTTCTCTACATATCCCAATTATATATTAATTGGTGTGTATACCCATACATATAGAGATCGAATCTTATGATAATATGTTCATGCGTGTCAGAACTTCTATTTCTTATGAAGATGTCTTCTGCTCATTCTTCATCATCGTCGCCTCATGTGTCTGATGCGTCGTCCTCTTGAATATCCAAGCGCGTTACAAGAAGAAGAATATCGAAAAGGCCCGAGGGCTAATTTACCATCACGAAGGTCGATGCGTTTGGGATCCCTGTTAATCCTCGCGGAGCAGCATCCGCATTCTGGAGAATGGTCGGAAGAGTTGCCTGGGAACGGGTCAAGACCACCAATGATTAGTGTAAGGAGTTGACGAAATCTCAGAAAGGTGAGCCGCTAACGGATATTTTTCGATCGTTCGAGATCCCAGAACAACACCAGGACTCCGTGCGATGACACACGTTGTGTTGGGACCCAAAAATATAATTATGGACCATTTGTGTATTTTGCACTAGTCGAGGATCACGCTAGTGCACACAATGTCAACATAGATGAATATCGACCCATACAAGATGAATAATATCATAAATGATTAACTTGAATAACAAATAAGGGTTTTTGACCTTGTGGCCCTGTTTACATTTATTAAGCCTAGCAGGACTAACAATAATTAAATAAGCAGCGGAACAAATAAACTTCAGCGGAATCCTATCAATTCACCACAGGCAACTGAGTGGGATCAAGACCTAACGATCAGCACCTTCGTAGAACTCTTCCTCAAAGACAGGCGAAGACTTCTCCACTTTTGTTGATTGATTATAGCAAGCATTAGTACACAACCGTACTCGCAAGTCATACCACGAAATGCAATTTATAGATGATTGGTTATTCCAAATGAATGGCTTCTGTGGTTATTTAGCATAAAACAACATTTGCAATTGAAGACAAATAATAGATTGAAAAACATGTTTAAAAGAAATAAACAGTTGTTTTCACAAAGACATAAAGCCTAATCGAATTATTTCACATCGTCATATGACTTAGATCACACAGCTCCCTTCCTAAATGTTTTATAAAAATCTAACCTTCGTGTGAAATCCCCGAGATTATTGTAACATCCTGGCTATTCGGAAGCCAAGATGCTACCTAAAGATACAACATACCATCAAATTGCGGAATAAGGCTCAACATGCCTCTAATCAGACAACAATACTATGGTAACGAGGTGAAAATAACCAACTCATCAATGGTGAATAATCAAGGAACTAATCATGGAACAACATGACATGAAGTCTAAACATTACTTATTACAGTTCATCTCTCATCAGAGATTAACATAGTTGAATCCATTAATGAAAATATAATGTAATGAACTGAGTGGAACGCGCTGGTCTACTCCCACCCATTAACATTATCATCAACAAGGTTCACCTAAATAAACACAGAAAAATAAGGGTGAGTCGAAACTCAACAAGTACAATAAACAATTGAACATACTAGGTTATGAACAAGTCAGTCACATTACCAATTAAGAATTAATACCTGAAAACTTATGTATATGAATGGAATGAATGGATGCATTGAAAGGAATGGACTAACACATGCTCATACCGGTATAGCGAGTGAGACACCCGTCGATGTTCACTTAAGCCCGTACTTAACAAAGTCCGGGGACCAAATTACCGTATGAAGAAGGTTTCATACGGGTGTCCGAAACTGTCCACATTGGAATGGTGGGTCTTACATGCCCATACTGGAGTTGATAGGTCTTTACAAATCCAGTCCCGTGGAATGCATATGAACAACACGTGAATTGAATGAACATATGCAATTAATTTTATCACTTTCTTCCTCATGGATTATCAAATAGGAACATAATGTACATCATGGAATATGAACATGGATCATCAACTCATCGGCACAACAACCAACAGCGAGCGTTCCACAAAAATCAATATATCTTAACACATTGGAATTGCATGTAATGGAATATGAATATTGATTAACATCTTTGATTGAAAACATGGATCATAAAAATATTAGCATGAACACAAACACACATCATTTATCAATGTAAAGAATTTCAATGTACTTGCCTCTAGCGTCGCGACGCGTTAGCAAGCAACGAAGGTGTTCCCACACGTGATGCCTCGCCGCCTACACAAGTACATATTTGGAATAAGGATAACGTGGCACGACTTAGCAACAGGAGACCTACACTAACCCTCTGACTAACCAACACAATTAACGGAGTTAAACTGACATTACACTATTCAGCCACCCGCCCATCCTACTGGACAGCAGTACAAGAAAAATCATAATTAATTATCTGGCACTCAAAACGACATGAAACCAGGGCCCAATGAAACTTAACAGATAAACCTTCAAAACATTACCAGACAAGATTTTCTAATTATGCCTGTACATAAGGCTAATCTGCAATTGAAAGTGCCTGACAGACATCAAACCAGACTACAGAACAGCAGCAAGGAAAAATGCCCTAACTTTCATTCTATAGATCCAATGGAGGTGATCTTTATCAATCTGGAATCATGGTGAAATTATCTTCAAAAACCGTTTTGGGTGGCCGTCCTGGATCTGAATCTAACTAGACCAAAACCGAGGAACAAACCGACAGTCCCCAATTCTCAGACAGACAGAACAGCGTGCGGTTAAAATTCTATAACTTTTGATTGCCAACTCTAAAAATTTTGTTCTTTATCAACTTGGAAATACTGCTGAATTATCTACAACATGTATTTTGGGTAGCCTTTCCGAGTAGGCTTCTAAATAATTCATAATGGCCAGACAAGCAAACTGACAAATCCCGTCAGCTCTCTTGAACAATCACACAAAAATGGTCATATCTTCCAAACCGTAACTCCAAATCAGATGATCTCGGTGCCTAAAGAAAGCTAATACCAAGGGCTACAACTTTCTAAGAGGTGGACAGATCACAAAACGTACGTAGCTTACCCAAATCTGACGAACAAATCTGGCACCAGGGGTAGGAGAAAGTGGTGCACGACAGGGAGGAGGGTGGCGGCTCCAAGTGGGGGAAAGGGGGAAGGGGGAAGGGGGTTTAGGTTTTTTTGGGGGAAGGTTATCCCCCCTTTGTCCAGCCCCCTCTTGGGCTACATGGGCCGTGGCCCAATGCTAGGTTGTCCGGAATTCGCGGAAACCCCCTTGAGATTGTTAAAAATTGTAATCCATGTTGAACTCTTTCTCCCGAATACTCTCCTATTCGCCTGAATAAATTTTGGGGTATTACAATTATACACTTTACCCATAAGATATAAGCAGTGTAGCTAGCACTAATCATAACAAAACCTTTCAGAAACATCATCTCAAGCATTGACGCTCCTGATATGCTTTACCGTCGTCCAACCCATACATGGTAGTCCACACCTCCACCCATCATTGAGCTCCTAACCTACAACCTGAGTAGTCAATGTCGAGAATCCACAACTTTATAAGTTAGGCCCATCCCATCAGGCATGTGGTTATACGAAAGACCCAGTTCAATGGCGCACAAAGTTAAGTCCCTAATTGACTAAGGTAAAACTTTCAATTGCCAACTATGCCACAAAGATTATCATTCTCATTCACAAAATTCCACTATATCACTTAGCATCCACCACTGGCCTCGGTCTAAATCTTTTCCGACCCTGTTGGTTAAGTGCAACACATGGTATCACAAAGTAATAAAACATAGCATACAGTTTTACACAAAGTTCCATAGTCATTTAGTCAAATTTATAATTGCAACTCCAATGATACGTGTGACTTGTAGTATGGCTAAGCAATACTATTCGTCTAACCAACCCACATTGGTGTTATGATAATAATAACTAAATAATGAACCAACCTAGGGTGACAAAATATCATGATGTTACACTGGCAAGGTGGATATAAACGATCAGGATTAATAACTACACCCAAAAGTATTGAAATAAATACTTAAAGCAGAATGTAGTACTTTGAATTAATGTAGTTTTCAAAATTGGGTTCAATATGATCAAATGTATAACTTGCCTTTAAAAAAATTATTATATTGGTCTTGGTCTTGGTCTTGGTGAACTCCTTCTTCTTCAAAATTCCCCGAAGTATCAATGTCTACTCGCAAACGAAAATAACTAAACAAAATAAATACAAACAAAGAGGAAAGCTAACTACAAAAATTAAATAAAATATCATAAAATAGATCTTGAATTTAGATAACTTTAGGAATTTGAATGGGCTCAAATGGAGTTCGGATGAAGAAGATATGGCTTCTGGAAGTTCTAAATCTAAAGAAAAATACTCAAAACGGAATTCGAGTATTGTTTATCGAAAGATTGCATACAGTAATCGACATTGAGTATTGTTCATTACTTTCAACTACGCGTACTCGGAGGGAGTTTCGACCACATGGTCGGAAGGTTTCGACTGCATGGTCGTAGGAGGCTACGACTACCTAGTCATGTAAGGTTACAACTACCTATTAGAAGGTTACGACTACCTGGTTATTAAAGGTCATACAGTTCATGGGTTCACGGAACAGTGATCTAGCAAGTGGACTCCACATGGCATAGACACGGTATATGGTGGACTGGGTTTACACTAGATCGGATCTGGGATAGAGTTGTGAGGTGCTGACGCAGTCGTGATTGGCGGACACGAGGGCGGTATGAGTATACATGGCAGGTGAGGTGGTAGATAAGTGTGCCCACGAGTTGATGTGGCACGACATAAGTGCTCACGAGTAGATGTGGTCGATCAGGTGGCACAACACGTTGACAAGACGACGGCGAGGCTCGGGTTAGTCTGGAAATGACGAACAACAGCGCTTCGCCGACGGCGGTTGCTTCCACTGGGTAGAATAGGTTATTGCGCACATACCGGTACTGGTATTTGTAGCACCCTAGCTATTCAGAAGCCAAAATATTACCTAAAAAATCTGCATACAACCACAATGCGGAAGAATTTAATTGAACTTCTATAATCAATCGAAGAGTTCAATGGTAATACTAGCATAACAGGAATAAAGAATGAATCCATCAGCATATAAACAGTGAGAACTTCAGAGAAGCCACTAACAGCAATTACCAGAACTAAATAACAGGTAGTCTTAACCTTATTTATTACAGTTCCTCATTTGACAACTGAAAGACATAATCGAACTTAACAAGGAAGATGAATAATGGTGAACTGAGTGAAATGTGCTTGACTAATCCCTTCCCACAAGGCCATCATCAACGTTCACCTAAATGAATACAAAAAGCAAGAATGAGTCGAAACTCAGCAAGTACCATACAAGATAAATCAAGCATAGAGTGGACAAGCCAACTCAATTGAAGTATGAACAATTCTTGGAACACATACATGAATGAATGGAATGAATACATGAATGAATGGAATGAAAGGATGCATTGAAGGAATGGATCGCTCAGCGGCTTATCTGGATAGCGAGTGACACACCGTCGGTGCTCACTTAAGCCCGTACTTAACAAAGTCCGGGGATCCAATCACTGTATGAAGAACGTTTCATACGGGTGTCCGAAATTGCCCACATTGGAGTGGTGGGTCTTACGTGCCCATACTGGAATTGATGGGACTTACAATTTTCCACTTTCGTGGTCAACATGAAACAAATGCGTGAACGGAATGAACTTCATGCAATGAACTCTTATTACATCATAATGAAGAAATATACACGGTATACGAATATGAATAGCAAGACTAACAATTCATCCACACACAATCATCACCATTCATTATGATAAGACAAGGTACTTGCCTTCCGTGCTGTGATGTGTTAGGAGGCAACGAAGGTGCCCCTCCACTCACCGCTTCACCGCCTACACAAATATTTATTCGAAATAAGGATAACAAGGTAAGACAAACTACAAGTGTCCTACCATAACTCTCTAACTAACCAACACAATCAACGGGTTCAAACTGACAATCTAACTAATCAGCCAGATTACAGCCCTACTGGGCAGCGGTACAATAAAAACTATAATTAAATATCTGTAACTCAGAATAACTTTAAACCAGTGCTCAATGAATCATATTGAACTAGGCTATGAAACTCTAGTTGACGTGGTTCTCTGATTCAGCCAAAAATGTTGGCTAAACAGCCGTTGAAAACAACTGACAGACATCTGTCCAGATTACAGAACAGCAATAGATAAAATGGCATAACTTTCATTCTATTGATCCAATGGAGGTGATATTGATCAACCTGGAATCATTGTGAAATTATCTTCAAAAGCCGTTTTGGGTCGCCGTCCTGGATGTGATTCTAACTAGATCAAAACCGAGGAACAAACTGACAGTCCCCAATTCTCAGACAGACAGAACAGCGCGTGGTTAAAATTCCATAACTTTTGATTGCTAACCCTAAAAATTATGTTATTTATCAACTTAGAAATCTTACTGAATTCTCTACAAATTAATTTTGTGTATCCGTTCTGATTCGGCCTCTAAATAATTCATAGTGGCCAGACCTGCAAACTGCCAAATCCCGTTAGCTCTCCTGAACAGTCGCACGAAAACGGCCATATCTCCTAAGCCGTAACTCCAAATCAGATGATCTTAGTGCCTAAAGAAATATAAGACCAAGGGCTACAACTTTCTAAGAGGTGGACAGATCAGAAAACGTACAGAACTTACCCAAATCTGACGGACAAGTCTGGCGCAGGGGGAAGGAGAAAGTGGTGCACGACAGGGAGGAGGGTGGCGGCTCCAAGTGGGGGAAAGGGGGAAGGGGGAAGGGGGTTTAGGGTTTTTGGGGGAAGGTCACCCCCCTTTGGCCAGCCCCCTCTTGGGCCACATGGGCCGTGGCTCAATGCCCAGGTTGTCGGGAATTCGCGGAAACCCCCTTGATATCTCTGAAAATTGTAATTCCTGTTTAACTCTTTCTCCTGAATACTCTCCTATTCGCTCGAATAAATTTCGGGGTATTACAGTATTGGCATGGAAGGTCGTCAGAGTTGGCCAGAATTGCTAACGAAGCAGCGGAGCAGGTTCGGCTGTTGTCGACGACGAACACCAGTGACGTCTTGTGGTCGTGAAGGTTGCTGGAGATAGCTTTGGTGGTGGCGAAGACGACGGGGTGGTCGATGACGACGAGGTGACGAAGACGATCACGCAATCTAAAGAAAACGAGCGGCGGCGGCAGAAACCCTAAAACTTCCAGTGTGGTGGCGCTAAGGCTTGAGGGGTGTGGTGGCTTGGTGTTTCGAGATCAGGGCGAGAAGGTGAACCCATGGGCCCTATTTGTAGGCCTCGGGCGTACCGGAATTGGAAATTCCCAAATAGAGTTCATTTCGGTCACAAGATTGATTCTGAGTTTGAAGGGGATACGGGATACGATTCTGTTGGATTCGGGTACGGAAAGGTACAAGGATTAAAATGATAAGGTCGACGTAAGATTTCCTTGTTGGAGATTCGATCTTGTCGTGACGAGCTCAAATCTCCGACAATGGAGAACGCAGACGAGACGTGGCGCGAGGAAGGCGCCATGACCATCAAGCGGGCGAGGCCCACCTGGCAGAGGAACAAAGGCACGGCGCGCGACACGGGCTGTCATGGGAAGATGAGCTGGGTAGGAATAGGAAATGGGTTTTGGTCCGACACTATTATGAGATTTTAAATAGATTTTCCTTTTTAGAAAACACAGAAAAGGCAAATAGCAAAAATCAAATTAACTCAAAAAATTCCTAGAAAAATCTAGAAAATATATCCAAGCATATAGAACCTAAATAAAATAGTTTTGACCATTGTTGATATTGTCATTAATCATATTAAATTGTTTGGATACTAAAAGTCCGTGTTAAGATTTATTAAAATTCAAATAAAATCCAAAGGATAAAATTTCCAACTACTAACTATTTAAAAGAATATTAAAGATAAAAAAATTGGGATGTTACAAACCTCCCCCCTCAAAGGAATCTCAACCCTGAGATTCATGCTAGTTAGAGAAAAGTCTAAGAAACTCGGTTTTCAGGTCCTCTTCACGCTCCCACGTTGCCTCCCCTTCTGAGTGGTTGCTCCACCGAACTTTGCAAAAAAACAACAAGTCTTGCTTCTGGTCTGACGCTCTGCGATATCCAAAATATTGACTGGTTGCCCTTTATAAGTGACATATTCTTTCAGCTCAATTGAATCCAAGCGAGTTTGTTCTAATAGGGCACGAAAACAACTCTTCAATTGAGAGACATGAAACACAATATGTACTCCGGCTAACAACTACGGCAGTTTAGGCTGATAGGCAACATCTGTACGACTATCCAAAATTCTAAACGGACCCACAAACCTAGGGGCAAGCTTCCCTTCGGCATGAAACCTTATGACACCTCTAAGCGGGGTAACTCGAAGATAAACAAACTCTTTTGGTTCGAAGCTGAGGTCACGACGACGATTATTAGCACAGCTCTTCTTCTGCATGGACTGAGCTATATTTAATCTTTCTCAGATCATAGACACTTGGTCTTCTGCCTCTTGAATAATATCTGGTCCAAATACTAGACGTTTAGTAGTTTCTGACCAATTCAAAGGGGTTCTGCATGCAGGACCAAACATGGCTTCAAATGGTGACATTTGCATACTAGCTTGGTAACTATTATTGTATGAAAATTCTGCATATGGCAAACTGTTATTCCAACTATTGGCATTAGCTAGAGCATGAGCTCTCAACATATCTTCTAATATTTGATTTACTATTTCAATCTGCCCATCTATTCGGGTGTGATACGTAGTACTAAAATTCAGGAGAGTTCCCAATGCTTCACGCGAACTTTGCTAAAAATGAAAGGTGAATTGAGATCCTCAATCTGACATTATCTTCTTAGGCGCACCATGCAAATTGACAATTCTTGTCATGTACAACTCTGCAAGGTGGTCTCCTGAGTAGATGGTTTTGACTGGCAAGAAATAGACAATTTTCATCAAACGATCAACTATTACCCAAACGGAATCATAACCTAATTGAGTCCTAGGAAAACTGGTAATGAAATCCATTCCGATTTCCTCCCAATTTCACCCTGGAATCTTCAAATGTTGCAACAGACCTGCTGGTCGTTGATGTTCTTCCTTTACTTTCTAACACACGTCACACAAAGCAACAAACTCTGCAACTTCTCGCTTTAATTTTGGCCACCAAAATTTATTCTTAACATCCTGATACATCTTAATACTTCCAGGTTGAATAGAATACTTTGAGTCATTAGCTTCCTTCAAGATTAGCAGTCTCAAACCATCGATGTCTGGCACACAGATACGTCAATTAATCCAAAGTGTATCCTGATCATCCTTGGTGAAATCTTTAAATTTGCCTTCTTCCATCTTAAGCTTGATATCCACTATCACAGGATCCTTTGGTTGGGCAGTGTGAATTTGCTTCTCTAGTGTTGACTGGACTTCTAAACTGGCCACAAATCCTTTGGCTACAACTTATAACTTCAGCTTCTGAAACTCTTCGTGAACTTCCGGACAGTTCCCTTTTACTTCCAAAGTATTGTAGTAGCTCTTACAATTTAATCCATCTACAACGACATTAGCTTTCCCAGAATGGTAATGGATTCCGATATTATAATCCTTTTTTTAACTCTAACCATCTTCTTTGTCTCATGTTCAGATCAAACTGAGTGAAAATATACTTTAGTATTTTATGATCTTTGTATACCTCACAACAATTATCGATGAGGTAATGATGCCAAATCTATAAAGCATGCTGTGGATATCATGAGGATATACTCCAGATCTTAGGATGATGTGACAATTGGCAATGGCATTTATGGTTTGTCGTTTCACAGGGTTTTCGACAAAGTTCAGGCATTCTGGACAGGGGCGGTCCGACTGGTCCCAAATCGGTCGGACCGGTCATGTGCGACGGTCGGACCGGCGGTGACCAAAAAATGGTCAGAACAGGCTGGGCCAAAAATAGGTGTTGTAGGCAAGTGAGGGGATCCCAATGCACTTGGTCTCATAATTTTTGGAGTTCCCAAGCAAAAGTTCTATTCATTTTAAATTTCCAGAAGGTTTCGGAATTTCAGGGCTTGAAATTCGGCTAAGTCCCTGGTGGCGGTCCGACCGGCTCACAGGGAGCGGTCCGACCGGCCAGAGGGCAGTCCGACCAGCTCTCAGTGAGCGGTCGGACCGTTTTCCACTTTGTTCATCGGCCAACTTCGTGGTGATGTTGTTTTGTTAGGTCAAGTTCATTGGTATCATGGCATAGGTATTGCATGATGCAAGTTTTGATTAACATGGGTCAAGTTGTGAAGAACTTGTTTCCGAATTCGTGTTTGCTTGTCTATGGTTGTGCAGGTTGCTTGGTGGTCAACGACGGTCAACGGCGAGGAGGATCGGGACTAGACTTGGAGAGTTGAGGTCCAGAACGATCGACAATGCCGGGTGAGGTCAATGGACTCAAGCGTGACACAAGATGGACAAGGCTGATGTAACAGCCCAAAATTTCAATTTCAGTTAAAAATGAGACTTTATTAATTTTTGTGGATTTTCTGGAATTTTTAAAAGCTTTTTCAATAAAGTATATTAAGGCTAAAAGAATTTATGTGCAAAATCTATTACCAACTAAAAGTTGGAATTATTTTATTTAAGTCCAGAATGCTTAATAGAATTTATGTGAATTTTCTCAAAATTTTTGGACTTCATTTACTATTTTCTAAAGCCTATTTGAATTTTTGGAATTAAATCAATTGAAAAAGAATTTTTAAATCTGTGCTTTCTCTGATCTTGGGCGAAGCCCGGCCTCAGGCGCTTCTCGACCACGCTCTCCCAGCGAATAATGCGGACCGTCCGATCAAAATCGGACGGTCAACGCTTAATCCGCCCGCTCTCTCCGCTCATCTCATTGTCGGTGGAGCCAGCGCACAGCGTCGTCTTCCCCGTTCCCTTCTTCTCCGCGCGAACGTCACTCCTGCCGCCATTAAAGCCTCGCTGGAGCTCTTCAAGCCCGTGTTTCCTTCCCCCATTTCTCTCGCCATCACGCGCAATGAAAGCGGCCGTTCCTACGCGTTCATTCCCGCTTTACTCACCTTAAAACTCATTTGTAACACCGCCGCCTCACCTCCATAAGCGGCCGTTGCCACCTCGCCCACGATCTCCACCTCCCGGCCTCGCCCTCGCCCTATAAAGGGAGCACCAGTGCGCCTCTACTCCTCAAGCTTTTGCCCCAACTCTCCACACCTCCTCGCTCCCGCTTGCCGCATTGGCTCTTCTCTCGCCGGCCGGCTGTGCTCACGCCTCTAGCGCCGCCACCGGTGAACCTCCGGCCGCCTCGCACTGCACCGCCGCCTCGGCCACGCGAACTCAGTGCGCACCTCCGCGCCCTCGAAGCATCACCGGAGCTCCTTCGCCAACGACCGAACCACACCGCCGCCTCTCGCCGTGCCGACCAACTTCCGGCCACGCTCTCGTGTCGCCAGTAGCGCCTCGACTCGATGTATTCCACAACGTTTTGCGCACCTCACCGAGCTCGCCAAGCGCCGTTCGCTGCGCCATCGGTTCCGGCGCCTCCCTCTCCGGCGCCGACGTGGTTAGCCACATCAGCGCCACATCGCGCCACCTCACCCCTACCGCGTGCGTGGCGTACACGTGGATGCCAAGCCTTGCCAAGCGCCAAGACAAACCTCCTTCACATTTGTCTTGTGCCGAGTCCACCGTGGACTTGAAAACACCGTGGACTCGATCCATGACTGTTTGGGCCCACATGTCGATCTCTGTGAATGATATTCTTGGCGTCGGTGGCGCAATAAATAGATTTTCCTTTAGAAATTTAATTGGAAATTCTGAAATTTGATTTTGAATTAAAATTAGATTTAAACTTCCAGAGCTCGTATTTCTTCATACAAACTCCGATTTAGGTGATTCAAATTTCTAAATTTGTATAAAATCAAGATCTAGCTAACTAAACCAAAATTATTTAATTTGGAGTTAATTTGAATTTTCATTTGAATTTATTTGTGTTCATTTGAATTCGCTTTGAATTTGGAATATTTTCACATAGATTTTGACGACTCGGAGAGCTTGACCCTATTGAAGAAGTAGAATACAGGAATTTGAGCAAGGCAAGTTACACCATTGACCATTTTGCCCCCAATATTTAAAATTATTAAATTCCTGTTTTAAATTATTATTGCATGCATAATTGTATTTAATTATTTTAAATTCCTGTTTTAAATATTTAATTATTCCAATTCCTTTGTATAGCCAAATTTGATTGTTGTATTATCAATTCCTTGTAACCTTAGTCAAATGAATTTAAAAATAAATTTATGCTTAGCAAATGCTTAGACCATGAAATATTTAACTTTGGGAGGATTTAGCCAAAATTTCATAAATTGATAATAAGCCTATGACATTGCCTTGTCATGGTGGACTTTTCAAATGTCTTTGAAAATCTAAAATAAAAGAAAATAGTTTGTACTTGGGCAAACATGGACCGTTGGTGGGTGCAAGTTTATGCACCGGCACTGTCAGTTGGGGTGAGACCTGGGGTTTTTATTGAAAGTTGCCCAAGTAGATTAAGGACCGGCCTTTGAGCGCATCTTGCAAAAGCTCCACCGTACTACCACATGTTCTCATGGGCGAAACCGGGCTTAATAATTTGTATTACCTCAAGATTATTTATGCCATTTTTGTTGTGTGGGTGTCGGTTAGACTTTATTCCCACTTGGCGCAAGAGGGGTTTCAGCAGTGGTTAGCCTAATGGAAATGAAACCTTAGCGGGCATATTGGTATTGAGGTAAAGCATTGAAACGCCTTGTGATAATTGCCTAGTCACACACCTAAGGAAGTGTGTATTGGCCGACATAATGAGCAAATTATCTCTTGTGGGTAAAGTTGTACAACCTCTGCAGTGTAAATCTATTGAATAGCCGTGTCCACGGTTATGGACATCTTGAGCAAAGCCACTCTAAGTTAGATTTGTTTTGGTTTTAAAATAACTTTGGACATGATTTGAGGATGGTTAATCCTTGTGGTAAATTTGGCGGGTAGCCTTGTGATAGGAGGGTATCCATCACCATGTTTCATGTGGAGGTTATCCCCTATAAAATGATCAATTTTAAATCTGATTTTAGTTATGTAATGAAAATGTGCCTTGAAACTTAGTATAACTATTTAAACCAAAAGGTGATTTATGCAAATAAACCCTACAACCTTCCTTTGAATAACTTATGCATGCATTCTAAATTCTGTATTGGGTGTAATTTGCGAGCACAGTTGTAGTGCTCACTCTTGCTGAATATTATTATTCAGGAGAGGACTGCTATCCAGAAGGTGAGGAGCAGGACGATTAGGCCGCGATCTCCAGACGATTGCCTGTGGCGCATCGTGTGGCTTACCATTATTATTTTGCTTCCGCTTAATATTTTATTTGGCCTCGGGCCCGGTTGTAATAAACTCTATGATTATTAATATACATTTGGATATGTTTGTGATAACATTTTTGTATTGTGTACCTGGAAATCTGGACTAGTGTATGAACACAGAGAATTCGGGATCCTTCGTTCCCGGGTTCGACAAAAGTGGTATCAGAGCCATATCGACTGTAGGTCGTGACCTAGAAGGAAATCAAACCCTTAAGGACTTATTTTGAAAATTAAAAATACCTTGGTCTTCTGGAGTCATTCCTCAACTTTTCTCTTAAAATTATTTACTAACTCATCTCTGTTCAAAAATTGTAGATGGTGAAGTTCAATTGCCATTTCCCATGGAGTCTTCTTTGGTCATTGGGCGCCATTCTCGGAAGATGATGCAGACTTAGACTTTGAAGAAAGACCGGCGTATCAAGGATACAAGTATAAAGTGGGAAATCGAGAGCGATGGAGAGTAGAGGTGATCCTTTACTCCAATCTATCGCCGAACACGGACTTCCACGTCTTCGATGCCCCAATGCGACGAGACACCTTCGCGAAGGCATCGAGGATCTGACCGAGGAAGCAACCCGCAGACTTCGCTACATCTACGATCATCGCCTCAACGGCCTTTGGGTTCCACTATTACCCAATGCACATTCCAACCCGGCATGACAGTGCTTTCCGCTCAACTAGAGATGAAGACTGTCCCGATCTCACTCATCAGGTGGATCTGGCCAGAGCTATGGATTATGCCTACGGGAATACATTAGATGAGCTGTCTCTTCTGCAAGTGAAGTTACAAGATCTGAGAAGAAAAGTTGAAGAGTGCGAAAAAAGCGGTCTCTTACAAGGAAGGCGAGGCTAGTTCTAGTGAGCCAGATTATACCCCAATAACACCATAGATTTGACCTTAAATTTTTCCTTTAGTTGCGAATTATGAGCTACCAAACCTTTGTAGTAGCCATAATGAATTAATAAAATAAAAATAAATTATTTTGCTGAAATGTTCTTGTCTTGTGTTTGTTGAATTTGGGCTATTTTAGATCTATACTCTTATAATTCCTATCTCTCTTATCTAATCTGTGAAAAGTTCATCGATGGTGACCACCCTTACCTAAGTGTTGGTGCTAGAGGGCAAGAAATGAGAATGCGAATATCAAGAAAATCCAGTTCAACGACCACCACCTCCTCCAATCTGAAGCCCACGATGGCGCTAAATGATGGCCAATCGACTCATCGATTGAGTTGCTAGCCGATCCCTTCACGTCAATCGGAATACCCAGCGTCGGCAACCTATCATGCTCCTCCACCTCCCGCAAGAGTAACTTTGTCGAGTTCATGAGGATCGTCGCCAACATTTTCTAGTAGCACCGAACCCATGGGCGCGGATGATTGGCTCGGGGCCATTGGAAAGAAACTGGATATTGCTCGATTACGGATCGTGAGAGAGTTTTGTTTGCCTCTCATCAATTGATTGGTCCCGCATCAGAATGGTGGGATAATTTCAGCATGTCCCATGCTAATAACCAAGAAATCACTTGGGATGAGTTCATGCGAGCTTTCCGCGATCTCACATTCCATCGGCATGATTACCTTGAAAAGAAGGAGTTTCGCTCGCTCGCCAAGGAAACCGTTCGGTTGGCGAGTATCGCATAAGTTTAACCAACTTGGCTCGCTATGCCCCGAGGATGTAGCGAGAGACGAAGGCGAGCAAGAGCGGTTTGGAAGGGTTGAGCAGCGAACTCTGTTCGTTTGATTTCTCGAGATTTTACCGACTTTCGCGGTTGGTAAATAAGGCCATCGCCAGAAGGCAAACATCGAAATGGAGAATCGCAAGCGGAGGATGGCAGCTCAGAAGTTTAACTCGGGAGGACTGCCCAAGCCTCGTTTCTCTCAGTCTCAGCCACCTCAGCGTGGGAGATTCCAGACTACTACACCAAGAGTTCCAGCCCCAGTTCCGCGCCCAAATACTTCCGGATTCCGTAGTAGTTCATCTGGAGGACAGTTTCAGCAGAAGCCAGTTATTTCCACAGCAGGAATCACATGCTTTCACTGCAACGAGTTGGGTCATTATGCCAATAAGTGTCCCAAGAAGCGTGATCGTCACCCCGTCAAGCCAACTCCGGAGTTTGGTCTCGGCGGTCCCTCAAGACCGGTGGTCATTCATGAAGGGCGTGTGAATCACGTCACCGCAGAGGAAGCCCATGCGGCACGGATGTTGTTCTTGGTACGTTCCTTGTCAACTCGATACAAAGATCGCTTTATTTGATTCCGGAGCTTCGCATTCTTTTGTGTCAAATAAGTTTGTGGAAAAATATGGGTTATATACCTCCCCCTTAGTTAAGCCCATGATAATCCATTCCCCGGGCTCAGAAATGAGGGCTAGTTTATTCTGTCCAAATCTTACCTTTGTAATCTCTGGAGTAACTTTCGGCCAATTTAATAGTCTGCGTTACGCAAGGATTGGATGTAATTCTTGGAATGGGTGGCTTGCCAAAAATCGAGGCGAGAATAGATTGTGCTAGTAGATCTATCAACCTCACCAATGAACAAGGGATTTCAGTAGAGTTCCAACCCAAGACTTCTACGGAAAGAAGTCCTATCTTGACCAGTTTAAAGGAAGTGAAACTGGAAGATATACCCGTGGTACAAGAATATCGGATGTTTTTCCGAGGACTTACAGTATGCCACCGGACCGGGACATAATGTTCTTAATTGACTTAGTCGAGGGATGCTCCAATTTGAAGCGACCCTACGAATCGGCAAATGATCTAGCGAGTTGAAGAAGCGGATCGAAGAACTACTGAGTAAATGTTACATTCAACCAAGTTCATCGCCTTGGGGAGCTCGGTACTATTTGTCAAAAGAAAGACAATAGTATGAGAATGTGTGTGGACTATAGATCACTCAACGAGGTAACAATCAAAAACAAGTACCCGTTACCTAGGATAGATGATCTGCTTGATCAACAAAGGAGCAGTGTTTTCTCCAAGATTGATTTGAGGTCGAGGCTACCATCGATTAAAAATCGACCTAAGATATTCCGAAGACGACCTTTACCACGGATATGGGTATGCGAGTTCACAGTGATGTCATTTGGACTAACAAATGCCCCTGCTTATTTCATGAATATGATGAACAAAGTGTTCATGGAATTTTTGGATAAGTTTGTGGTGGTATTCATAGATGATATTCTCATCTATTCAAGAGATATGGAAGAGCATGAAAAACATCTCAGAATTATTTTGGGCAAACTTCGAGAACACCAACTTTATGCCAAACTCAGCAAAAGTGAATTTTGGCTCGATCAAGTGGCATTTCTTGGACACATTGTGTCAGCGGGAGGAGTTGCGATAGACCCTCAAAGGTTGAAGTCAGTAATGGATTGGAAGCAACCCAAGTCGATCCACGAAGTGAGAAGTTTTCTCGGATTAGCTTGGGTACTACCGCAGATTCATTGAAAGTTTCTCCAAGATCGCCAAACCCATGACTCAACTTTTGAAGAAGGAAAAGAAATTTGAATGGACAAGTGCTTGTGAACATAGTTTTCAAGAACTGAAGAAAAGACTAGTCTCTGCACGAGTGCTAGTTTTACGGATATCGTAAGGATTTTGAAGTTTTACGTGGCGCATCCGCCAGAGAACTAGGATGTCTTGATGCGAGAAGGAAAAGTTGTGGCTTATGCATCTCGTCGATTAAGACCACATGAAGGAAATTATCAACTCATGATTTGGAGTTAGCGACAATTGTGCATGCTTTGAAAATCTGGCGGCATTACCTCATTGGTAACATTGTGAAATTTTCACGGATCATAAGAGTTTGAAATATATCTTCACCCAATCGGATCTTAATCTCGGGCAAAGAAGATGGTTGGGCCGATAAAGATTATGACCTTGGAATTCATTATCACGGGTAAAGCCAGCGTGGTAGCGGATGCTCACGAGTAGGAAAGCATACTGCAACACGGTGTTAGTTCAAGAAAATCAACCAGAGTTGTATGAAGAACTAAAGCATCTGAATCTGGAAATCGTCAGTCAAGGCTGTATAAACACAGTGGAAGTCCAACCAACCATACAAAGTCAGATCAGAGAAAAACAGCTAGAAGACGAAGACATCAAAGAAATCATGAAGAACATGAGAAGAGGCAAAGCCCGAGATTTTACGAAGGCGAGCGAGGCACGCGTGTGGTTTGGCAACCGCATCTGTGTACCTAAACATCATGAAACCAGACAACTGATTCTGAAAGAAGCTCATGAATCACCTTACTCTATTCATCCCGGGAGTACCAAGATGTACCAGGATCTGAAGGAAAAATATTGGTGGGTTAGTATGAAGCGAGAGATCGCTGAATTTGTTGCCCGTTGTGATGTATGTCAGCGTGTTAAGGCAGAACATCAGAGACCTGCCGGATTGTTACAACCATTACCAATTCCCCGAGTGGAAATGGGAGGAGATTGGTATGGATTTTATCACGGACTACCTAGGACCCAATCGAGTTGTGATTCCATTTGGGTGATAATTGACCGATTAACAAAAGTGGCTCATTTTATTCCATCAAGACCACTTACGAAGCAATAAGTTAGCGAATTGTACATGGCGAGGATCGTCTGTCTACATGGTATACCCAAGAAAATTGTGTCCGAGAGGTTCGCGATTCACTTCAAAATTTTGGCGAGTCTACATGAAGCTTTGGGAACCGGACTCAACTTCAAAGATGACTTATCATCCCCAAGCAGATGGCGGTGAGCGTGTAAATCAGGTCCTAGAAGACATGCTTGAGCTTGTGCTATAGATTATGGAAGAAGTTGGGATAAGAATTTGCCCTATCAGAATTTTCCTACAACAATAGCTTTCAAGCTAGCCTACGAGATGTCGCCATTTGAAGCATTGTATGGTAGAAAGTGTAGAACTCCTCTCCTTTGGGATCAAGTAGGAGAACACCAATTCTTGGACGAAATTGATAAAAGAAGTGAAAGTAAGGTAAAAGCAATAAGAGAACGTCGAAAGTAGCTCAAACCCGACAAAGAGTTATGCCGATAATCGTCGGAGAGAACTATCCTTGAGATGGGAGATTTTGTCTATCTCAGGGTAACTCCACTCAGGAGTGAAGATATTTCAGACTAAAGGAAAACTCGCACCTGATTTGTCGGACCTTATAAGATTTTGTCAAAGAGAGGTGAAGTTGCTTATCGATTGGAACTACCAAAGCATCTCTGTCATTTATTCACAATGTCTTCCATGTATCGATTAAAGAAATGTCTCAGTACCAACAAGAAACACCGCTGAGAGCATCGATCTTGAGAAGATCTCACCTATGTGGAACAACCTATCAAGATTCTCGATGTGGCGAGCAGCGTCACGAAGCAAAGTCATTCGTTCTTGTAAGGTTCGATGGAGCAATCATTCGAAGAAGAAGCTACAGGGAGCGAGAAGAAGTTTTGAGAGCCGAGTACCCCTACCTTTTTGTCGACCAGTCTGAATCTAGGGTCGAGATTCCCTTTAAGAAGTAGGTTTATAATGACCCAAAATTTCAATTTCATTAAAAATGAGACTTTATTAATTTTTGTGGATTTTCGAATTTTTAAAAGCTTTTCAATAAAGTATATTAAGGCTAAAAGAATTTATGTGCAAAATCTATTACCAACTAAAAGTTGGAATTATTTTATTTAAGTCCGAATGCTTAATAGAATTTATGTGAATTTTCTCAAAATTTTTGGACTTCATTTACTATTTTCTAAAGCCTATTTGAATTTACGAATTAAATCAATTGAAAAGAATTTTTAAATCTGCTTTGCTTTCTGATCTTGGGCGAAGCCCGGCCTTTGTGCGCTTCTCGACCACGCTCTCCCAGCGCGAATAATGCGGACCGTCCGATCAAAATCGGACGGTCCAGCGCTATCGCCGCGCTCTCTCTCCGCTCTCATCTCATTGTCGGTGGAGCCATTGCCTGGCGTCGTCTTCCCCGTTCCCTTCTTCTCCGCGCGAACGTCACTCCTGCCGCCATTAAAGCCTCGCTGGAGCTCTTCAAGCCCGTGTTTCCCTCCCCCATTTCTCTCGCCATCACGCGCGCAATAAGCGGCCGTTCCTACGCGTTCATTCCCGCTTTACTCACCTTAAAACTCATTTGTAACACCGCCTCACCTCCGCAGCGGCCGTTGCCACCTCGCCCACGATCTCCACCTCCCGGCCTCGCCCTCGCCCTATAAAAGGGAGCACCAGGTGCGCCTCTACTCCCTCAAGCTTTTGCCCCAACTCTCCACACCTCCCTCGCTCCCAGTTGCCCGCAATTGGCTCTTCTCTCTCGCCGGCCGAGCTGTGCTCCGCTGCCTCTAAGCGCCATCACCGGGTGAACCTCCGGCCGCCTCGACTGCACCACCGGCTTCGCCTCAGCACCGCGAACCTGGTGCGCACCTCCGCACCCTCGAAGCATCACCGGAGCTCCTTCGCCGCCAACGACCGAACCACACCGCCGCCTCTCGCCGTCGCCGACCAACTTCCGGCCACGCTCTCGCGTCGCCAGGTAGCGCACTCGACTCAGTGTATTCCCCTGAACGTTTTGCGCACCTCACCGGAGCTCGCCGCGCCGCCGTTCGCCTGCGCCATCGGTTCCGGCGCCTCCCTCTCCGGCGCCGGCGTGGTTAGCCACATCGGCGCCACATCAGCGCCACCTCACCCCTACGGCGTGCGTGGCGTACGTGGATGCGGTAGCGGCCTTGCCAACCACAATAGCTCCTTCACCTTTGTCTTTGTGGCCGAGTCCACCGTGGACTTGGAAAACACCGTGGACTCGATCCATATTGTTTGAGCCCACATGTCGATCTCTGTGAGCAGTATTGCTGGCGTCACCAAGCAATAAATAGATTTTCCTTTAGAAATTTAATTGGGAAATTCGAAATTCGATTTTTGAATTAAAATTAGATTTAAACTTCCAGAGCTCGTATTTCTTCATACAAACTCCGATTTAGGTGATTCAAATTTCTAAATTTGTATAAAATCAAGATCTAGCTAACTAAACCAAAATTATTTAATTTGGAGTTAATTTGAATTTTCATTTGAATTTATTTGTGTTCATTTGAATTCTGTTTGAATTTGGAATATTTTCAGCGTATAGATTTTGGCGACTCGGAGAGCTTGACCCTATTGAAGAAGTAGAATACCAGGAATTTGAGCAAGGCAAGTTACACCATTGACCATTTTGCCCCAATATTTAAAATTATTAAATTCTGTTTTAAATTATTATTGCATGCATAATTGTATTTAATTATTTTAAATTCTGTTTTAAATATTTAATTATTCCAATTCCTTTGTATAGCCAAATTTGATTGTTGTATTATCAATTCCTTGTAACCTTAGTCAAATGAATTTAAAATAAATTTATGCTTAGCAAATGCTTAGACCATGAAATATTTAACTTTGGGAGGATTTAGCCAAAATTTCATAAATTGATAATAAGCCTATGACATTGCCTTGTCATGGTGGACTTTTCAAATGTCTTTGAAAATCTAAAATAAAAGAAAATGGTTTGTACTTGGGCAAACATGGACCGTTAGTGGGTGCAAGTTTATGCACCGGCCTGTCTGCAGTTGGGACGAGACCTGGGTTTTTATTGAAAGTTGCCCAAGTAGATTAAGGACCGGCCTTTGAGCCGCATCTTGCAAAAGCTCCACCGTACTACCACATGTTCAGATGCGAGAACCGGGCTTAATAATTTGTATTACCTCGGTATTATTTATGCCATTTTTGTTGTGTGGGTGTCGGTTAGACTTTATTCCCACTTAGGCGCAGAGGGGTTTCAGTGCAGTGGTTAGCCTAATGGAAATGAAACCTTAGCGGGCATCTTGGTATTGAGGTAAAGCATTGGAAGCGCCTTGTGATAATTGCCTAGTCACACACCTAAGGAAGTGTGTATTGGCCGACATAACTGCAAATTATCTCTTGTGGGTAAGTTGTACAACCTCTGCAGTGTAAATCTATTCGAATAGCCGTGTCCACGGTTATGGACATCTTGAGCAAAGCCACTCTAAGTTAGATTTGTTTTTGGTTTTAAAATAACTTTGGACATGATTTGAGGATGGTTAATCCTTGTGGTAAATTTAGCGGGTAGCCTTGTGATAGGAGGGTATCCATCACCATGTTTCATATGGAGGTTATCCACTATAAAATGATCAATTTTAAATCTGATTTTAGTTATGTAATGAAAATGTGCCTTGAAACTTAGTATAACTATTTAAACCAAAAGGTTGATTTATGCAAATAAACCCTACAACCTTCCTTTGAATAACTTATGCATGCATTCTAAATTACAGTATTGGGTGTAATTTGCGAGCACGGTTGTAGTGCTCACTCTTCTTGAATATTATTATTCGGAGAGGCGCTATCCGAAGGTGAGGAGCGGGGCGATTAGGCGCGATCTCAGACGATTGCACGTGGCGCATCGTGTAGCTTACCATTATTATTTTGCTTCCGCTTAATATTTTATTTGGCCTCGGGCCCGGTTGTAATAAACTCTATGATTATTAATATACCTTTGGATATGTTTGTGATAACATTTTTGTGACTGTGTACACTGGAAATCCTGGACTAGTGTATGAACACAGAGAATTCGGGATCCTTCGTTCCCGGGTTCGACAGCTGACCTATTGGCGAATCCATGGCGCATGGTGAAGCGGTTTAGGTCAAAAGGTTAAAGACGACGCTTTGCGAAGCGTGCTTGTGTGACCCGTTTGTTAGTGGGCCTTAACGGGAGCCCAATAGAGTCAAACCCTAGGAGTTCTATGCCTCCACTATAAATAAGAGGAGGTGGTGGCTGCACCACGTCTCTCTCGCCTCTTTTATGTTTCAAAACCCTAATTGACTTAGGGGGAGTTGAGGTGGAGGCTAGGGCCCTTGATGGTTTGAGGTGATTTTCGGGATCTTAGATTGACCACTGTTCTCTGATGGAGTGGGTGTAATCCAGCCTCAATCACGATACTAATCTACGCAAGGTTTGCTTGAGATAAGTCTCTTTTCGTTCTTGCTTTCAATTTCGTGATTTTAGGGCTTTCTTTGATCCACGAGTTTTTTTTATTAATTCTTTCATGTGAATTAGCTTGCTGTGATACGTGTGAACCTATCTAGGATCATCTTGATCATCAATCACTCACGAACAAGCATTAGGATCAAGTTTTCGTTCTTGCCCGGTTTTAGACCCTCTGTTACTCAATTGACAACTGTTCAGGATCTATCCAAGAATTATCATTATAATCGATTGGAATAGGTCCTTAATAGCATATAGAAGGTGTGTGCAAAGTTTCGTGAAGTTTGGAGTTGAGAATCAAAAGTTAGACCTAATTGCAACTTCGTCATCGGGCTGTTTTTACTGTTTCAGATCGGTTCTGGAGCCTACCAGTCAGACCGCCCATCATCACCGGTCCGACCGATTTGGCGGTGATCCGACCGCCCGATATAACAATGTCCGACCGCTGAAAATCGGTCCGACCGTTCGGGCCGAGGTCGGACCGCGATACATTGTATTGCTTTGATCTTTGATGTTTTTGTCATATTGCTTAGGGGATTAAATTGAATTCAATACTAGCCTTCTGCTGTACTGGTATATTGATCTTCATAGCTTCCTCATAGCTATTGGAGTGAAATTGTGTTGAATTCATAATTTGTGAAAAAGTGGCGTGCTCCTATTCACCCCCTCTAGTCGCCTTTTCGGTCCAACAAGTGGTATCGAGCCGGTTAGTTCCTCTTGATCTTAACAGGTCCACGGAACTTTAGGCGATGGATAAGTTTTCTACTAAACCGCATATCTTGATGTACGACTATGCCTATTGGAAGAATCATATGCGAGTCTTTCTTGAGAGCGAGGACAAGCTATTTGGGATGTTGTTCGAGCCCCGCTTGTTATTCCTGAAATTGCTACGCCAGCTTCAGCGGTTCTTGTGGCAAACAACAATAAGGCCAAGAATCTTTTGTATGGTGCGCTTGGTAGACAAGAATATGATCGCATTTGCAATCTTGCAACTGCGCACGAGATTTGGAACACCCTCGAAACATATCATGAGGTTCGTCCCAAATCAAGAAAGTCCAAGCAGTTTACAAGCGTGAATACAATAAATTCGAGATCGTCTGGAGAGAGCATCGATGACATTTTCAGTCGCTTTAATAAAGTGATTAATCAGATGAAAGCTGTTGATATTGAATACTCTCAATCTGAAAATGCCACACATCTCTTGGCTGCAATCAACACCAAGGAGTGGGAGATGAAGGCTACTGGTATAGAGTGAAATGTTGACCTTTCGAGTCTTACTTTAGAATTGCTTTATAGTAAACTCAAGACTCATGAAATTAAAAGAGTTGATCATCCTAAGAAAGACAACATGGCATTGATAGCTGATCCTCTCAAAAGGTCCTCTGATGGTACTCTTGAATCGTTTTCTGGTTTTTCATTTACTTATTTATCTGCGATTCATGAGGAGGAGCTTGAAAGTATTCCTGAGACAGAGTTAGCTCTCCTAGCTAAAAAGTTCACACGGGCCTACAATAATGTGAGAAACAAAAAAAAGGTGGTCCGGTGACATGCTACGAATGTGGTGAGCTCAATCATATCCGGGCAAATTGCTCCAAGCTGAAAGGTAAGAGCAATCATAAGGAGGGAAACCAGCTTGGAAGAAGCCTCCATTCAACAAATCAAAGTATGAGGCTAATAAGCTTGTGAAGGCCGCTCACCGGGTTCTTGCCGCTTTTGAGGATCAATCCTTGAGCGATGTGGACTCCGGGAGCGAGGAGGACAAGGAGGAGGAGATCCTTCAAGACAAAAAGAAAGGGAAGGCCAAGGACTTCACTGACATGTGCTTCATGGCTGACACTGACGACATTGATGATGATGAGGTATCTCTTTCTTATGATGAGCTTTCTGCTAAATATGATTCTATAGTTGAGCAATTACTTAGTCAAGATGAAGCGCTATAATTTGTAATGATAAAAAATAAGAAATTAGAGTCAAAGATTGGCAAACTGAAAGTAGAACTTAAAAATGCTAAGACTCTTGAACCTGATGAATGTTTATCTTGTCATGCTATGCATTAAGAAATTGCCAAATTGCAATCTGCTCATAATATTTCTGTGCAACAACTTGAGAATACTAGATCTGAGCTAAATGAAATTAAAACTGCTCCTTGTGAAAAATATTTAGAATATAGCAAATTGATTACTTCTGATGTGATTGATTCTAGCCCTTGCACTTCATGCTTAGAAAAAGAACGTGAAATCAAAAATATCTTAGAATCTGCTAGAGTCAAATATGCTAAGCTTAAGGACAATATTGAAACTACTATTTGTGCTTCTTGTTCCGCTCTTAAGCATGAAATTGCTTTATATAAGGAGAAATCTATGGATAAAACTTGTGATGCTTGTGTTAATTTGAGAAAAGAAAATGCTTACCTTCATGATACATTAGAAAAATTTTCTAAAGGTAAGAAACAGTTAAACATGATCCTTGACAAGTCTAAAACTCCTTATAAGAAGCAAGGTTTAGGATTCAATTCTTTTCAAGATAACTCAAAGCCAAAAGTCATTCAAGTCTTGTAAAAAGGTTTAATTGAATTCAAAACCCAACCTGCAAAAACATCTTTTAAATCTGCAGGTTTTACCCTACCTTGTGTTAATTAAAAGGGTGTTTCTTCTAGTGGTACCAAGTACCATTGTACTTATTGCAAGAAAAGTGGGTATTTGATAGAATTCTGTTGGCGTAGGTTGAAAAACGATAGGAAATTTTTTGATAGAATTTCATTCATTCAACCTAGAGCTTTTATGAGACATGGTAACACTGAAAAGAATAAACCTGGGTTAGGATTTTCCTCACATGCTAATCATTATGTTTCTAAATATCATAATTCTCATGTTCTTGATTCATGGTCGATCATTGGTGATCACGATCCGACCGATTGTGTCACCGGTCTGACCACCAGAACAACACCGGTCTGACCGCCCCCAGACAGGTTAATTCCCATGTTAATTTAAACATTGCTCATAACAGAATTTTAGATAAAATCAAGGATAGTACTTCTGGTTTGCATATTCCTCACAGACGTGTGTCTCAGTACTGGATCCCTAAATCTTGTTTATCTAACCCCAGTATTGAGACACATCGTTCTTCTGTTCCTTGATTTTGAGGATTACCGCGGAAGGGAAGAACACGTGGTTAAATCGACTCGGTTGTTCATGCCACATATTTGGAAACTCAAGATGGTTCACCTCTTTCACGCGGGCAACAGGTGATGACTTCATCACCTTTGGAGATGATACACAAGGGCGAATTGAAGGAACATGATCAATTAGGGTGAACAACAAATTTATCCTAAAGGATGTCGCTCTTGTGGACAAGCTTAGGTATAATCTCCTTTCTGTCTCCCAGCTTCTTGATGATGGCTATGAGACTATATTTAAGAAAAATGCTTGTCGTGTGCTTGATTCTACTGGTGAGCTTGTGTTTGGAATATCTAGAGTTGGTAGAATTTTTGGAGCTGATTTTTCAGAATCTCTTGCTAGATCTCTTAAATATTTGCTTACATCTTCTTCTGATTTCTGGCTTTGGCACCGACGTTTGGGGCACATTGGTTTTGATCATCTGACACGAGTTAGCAACCTTGATCTCATGAGAGGTTTGCCCAAACTCAAAGTATCAAGGATGTTGTATGTGCGCCACATAGGCATAGCAAACAAGTTGCCGTCTCACACCCTTCTGTGACTATGGTTATGACTGACGGACCAGGACAGTTGCTTCATATGGATACTGTTGGTCCTGCTAGAGTCCGGTCAGTCGGTGGAAAATGGTATATTCTTGTCATATTCGATGATCTTTCAAGATGTTCTTGGGTGTACTTTCTTGCTTCAAAAGATGAAGCTTTTGGTTATTTTCATGACCTTGTTCTTCGTTTGGCTTCTGAGCTTCCTGGTGCCCTGAGAGCGGTCCGCAGTGACAATGGCACGGAGTTCAAAAATGCTTCTTTTGCCTCTTTTTGTGCTGGGCGCGGTATTGAGCATCAGTTTTCTTCTCAACACGTCCCTCAACAAAATGGTGTGGTGGAAAGGAAGAATAGGACCTTAGTCGAAATGGCTAGGACGATGCTAGATGAGTATAGCACACCGAGGAGGTTTTGGGCCGAAGCTATTGCTACAGCTTACCATATTACAAATCGTGTCTTTTTAAGACCATCTTTAGGCAAGAGTCCTTATGAGCTTCGTTTTGGTAGAAAACCCTCTGTTTCGCACTTTCGAGTCTTTGGATCAAAGTGTTTTATTCTTAAGACATAAAACCTAGATAAATTTGAGTCAAGGACATTTGATGGGATATTTCTGGGTTATCCTGCACATTCAAGGGGTTTTCGGGTATTTAATGCTGAAACTAACCTTATTCAGGAGACTTGTAATGTCACTTTTGATGAGACTAGCCCTGAAGCTAGATCCGATGTTACAGGTGATTCACAGGTGACAGAGAGCATTTTTGTGGAGGAATATGAGGACGAAACTAATATCTGTCCTTCATCTGCTGCTGCTGAGGCACCTATTCTGGTACAAGAACACCTTTCGTCTACTTCACCTTACATTGAGGCTCTGCTGCATCATCATCATCAGCGATGTCTGCGGAGTCGAAGAAATGATATCTCACCCGGCGCTCCACTTCGCATTCGAGAGCGGCATCCTCGGATCGGATAATAGGTAATCTACATGAGCGAGTCACTCGCTCCAGGTATACTGATCAAAATCTCTACTCTCATTCTGCTTTTGTTGCTTCTTTTGAACCCCGCGATATATCACATGCTTTATCTGATCTAGCTGGGTAAATACCATGTATGAGGAGTTAGAGAATTTCAAAAGAAACAAGGTTTGGAATCTAGTAGAACCTCCTAGTGGTCATAATGTTATAGGAACCCGTTGGGTGTTCAAGAATAAACAAGGTGAGGATGGTTCTGTGGTTAGAAACAAGGCTAGATTGGTACCTCAGGGTTTCAGCCAAGTTAAGGGGTTAGATTTTGATGAGACCTTTGCTCCTGTTGCTAGACTAGAAGCCATTCGCATTTTGCTCGTATTTGCTGCATCCAAGGGTTTTAAATTATATCAGATGGATGTTAAAAGTGCCTTTTTAAATGGTTTCGTAGAGGAGAAAGTGTATGTTAAGCAACCCCTGGGTTTTGAGGACCCCAAGTATCCAAATCGTGTTTTCAAGTTATCCAAAGCCTTGTATGGTCTTAAGCAAGCCCCTAGAGCCTGGTATGATAGACTTAAGACTTTCTTGCTTAAGAATGATTTTGAGATGGGTAAAGTGGATAAAACTCTATTCATTCTTAGGCGTGGCAATGACTTTCTGCTTTCTCAAATTTACGTAGATGATATTATTTTTGGTGGTTCTTCTAATGCTCATGTTGGTATTTACACTCTACCCTCTTATATGGCATTTGGTATTCCTGCTCTTTAGCTTTGTCCATTAGGAGTTTTTCAGATTCTGATTTTGCGAGCTGTCGGTTAGATAGGAAGAGTACCTCAGGCACCTGTCACTTCCTAGGCACTTCACTTGTATCTTGGTCTTCTAGGAAGCAGTCTTCTGTTGCACAATCCACGGCTGAAGCGGAGTATGTAGCTGCTGCTAGTTGTTGTAGCCAGATTTTGTGGATGATGTCCACTTTGAAAGATTATGGGTTAAATTTTGCTAGTGTTCCTCTTTTCTGTGATAACACTTCTGCTATTAATATTGCTAAAAACCCAGTGCAACATTCTAGGATAAGCACATAGACATTCGCTTTCACTTCCTTAAAGATCATGTCGAAAAAGGGGATATTGTGATGCACTAAGTGGAGTCCGATGCTCAATTGGCGGATATCCTCACCAAGCCTTTAGATCAAACAAGGTTTGCCACCTTGAGAAGCGAGTTAGGGGTAATTTATCCCTATGGGTTGGTTTGAGGGGGAGTTTGATCTTTTCTGATCTTTCCATGTTCTTTTGATCTTTTATTGTTCTTTTTCTGAACTTAGTGATCTTTTGAACTTTTTAGGTTTTTAGGCTTTTTATTGCATCTCATTGTATCATATTGCATTCATATGAAATATCCAACAAGTGGTATAAAAAATCCAAAAAGATGCATTGTACTATAAGATTTTCTGCTTATCTTTTAAAATTGATGAAGCTTTGCCTATTACCCTTTGGAGACTTAGTATTTCAATTCTTGCTCAATGCCATGTCTAGTTCTTTGACTTGCTAGAATTATCATGCTTTTACATGTGTAGCTAAGTCTTTGCTATATGAGATAGAACTTTAAAACAACTCGAACTAAAAATTGCAATTTGTGGATGTTTTAGCGAGTTGCGCAATTAGTGCTCTTTTTGTGACATTAGCCCTGTCAGAATTGCTTTGTTAGCTCTTGAATCTAAAATTGACCATTACTTGAGCTTTTGTGTTCTTGAGATTCTAAAACTGCTCATGTGAAAAATGAAAAATCAAGATTGTCTTATGCTTAAATTGTGCCAAACTATTCTTACGAGGCTTGTCAATGACATGAACTTGGAGATAGTTTGATGAACGACGATCTCATGGGGACCGCTTGTCGAAATGACATGAACCTCAAGATTTGTCGCCCTGGTAGAAGCTTAGAAAGAATTTGTGGATGGCTCCTAGTCCAGGATCTTCTTTACTAAGATATACCTTTAATCAACTTCTGGTCGAAGCTTAGGATAAGTTTGTGGATGGCTCCTAGTCCAGGATCTTGTCACTAAGTTAGATCATTAGTCAACTTCAATATTCAATACATATGAGAAAACTGTTGACAAATGGGCTTTTAAGAAATACTGAGCAAAATGATTCAATATAGGACCCGATTGACTCTTAATATGGTCTTTGTTAGATTTTTGATCTCACTTTGACATTTTGACATGGCCAGTTTCACTTTAGGATCCCTATTGATGAACTTGCTGAATTTGAAGCTTTGCTTAAATTGATCAAATCTATTGCTTTACTTTTGAGCCTTTGTGCTTAGCTTTGATATATATGTCTTACCATAATCTTGCTAGCGCTGTCAGGCTTGATATGTTGTTTGTGCAATATTAGAAATGCTGGCTAGCTATTTTGGGTAATCTCCAAAACTTCTTGTAATCAAAAATTGAAAAATACAAAAAAATGAAGCCACTTCATTGCACTTCATGCATACTTCTTCTTTTTGCTTCTCTCTTCATTCTGCATTTGTTATCTCTGGATGAGAGGAAGGCGTGATTCCTTGATGACTCCATTGTCAAAGGGGGAGAAGATATTTCAATGTTGGGGAGAAAATTATACAAAGGGGAGAAAGTAAGTTGGAGAATTTGAAATTTTCTGAAATCCGAGGATCATAGTGAGGGGGAGTTCTTGAGTTGCATTCTTATTGTCTTATTGAATATTCTGAACTTGAATTGCATTCATTTATCCTCACAATGATCATAGGTCAATTGAACAATTGTTCTTTTATATGGACCGCATGTGAGAATTTTGACCCTTTTCTGCAAATCAAAGTTTTTATGCTTTCTTTTGCCTTATCTCACATGCCTATACTATTCTGTTGTCAGCTTGGTCATTTACATTGCTTTTTCTTGCTTATGGACCAAGTTGTGCCTTTGTGCGAAAACGAAAGTATTTTACTTTTCAAACCTCCAAATTACATTTTCTGTATTATTGCCAATGTGTTCATCAAGGGGGAGATTTTCTGTATTATTGCCACTATAAATAGGAGGAGGTGGTGGCTGCACCACGTCTCTCTCGCCTCTTTTATGTTTCAAAACCCTAATTGGCTTAGAGGGAGTTGAGGTGGAGGCTAGGGCTCTTGATGGTTTGAGGTGATTTTCATGATCTTAGATTGACCACTGTTCCTTGATGGAGTGGGTGTAATCCAGCATCAATCACGATACTAATCTACGCAAGGTTTGCTTGAGATAAGTCTCTTTTCGTTCTTGCTTTCAATTTCGTGATTTTAGGGTTTTCTTTGATCCACGAGTTTTTGATTGATTCTTTCACGTGAATTAGCTTGCTGTGATACGTCTAAACCTATCTAGGATCATCTTGATCATCAATCACTCATGAACAAGCATTAGGATCAAGTTTTCGTTCGTGCCCGGTTTTACACCCTCTGTTACTCAATTGACAATTGTTCCGGATCTATCCAAGAATTATCATTATATTCGATTGGAATAGTTCCTCAATAGCATATAGAAGGTGTGTGCAAAGTTTCGTGAAGTTTGGAGTTCAGAATCAAAAGTTAGACCTAATTGCAACTTCGTCATCGGGCTGTTTTACTTGTTTGGATCGGTTCGAGCTCGCGGTCAGACCGCCCATCATCACCGGTCCGACCGATTTGGCAGCGGTCCGACCGCCGGTATAACAGCGGTCCGACCGCCAGGAAATCGGTCCGACCGTTCCAGGCCAGAGGTCAGACCGCCAGTACATTGTATTGCTTTGATCTTTGATGTTTTTGTCATATTGCTTAGGGGATTAAATTGAATTCAATACTAGTCTTCCGTTGTACTGGTATATTGATCTTCGTAGCTTCCTCATAGCTATTGGAGTGAAATTGTGTTGAATTCATAATTTGTGAAAAAGTGACCGTGCTCCTATTCACCCCCCTCTAGTCGCCTTTTCGGTCCAACACATGCACTACGACAGCAAATTCCAGATCATGGGTAGGGTAATTTTCCTCATGAGACCTCAATTGTCTTGACTCGTAAGCAATAGCTCTTCTTTCATCAGGACGCATCCTAATCCTTGGCGCCAAGCATCACGATAGATATCGAAATCCTTTTGAATGTCTAGCAGAATTAGCACTAGGACTGATGTCAAACGTTTTCTCAACTCTTGAAAACTTTCTTCACAAGCTGGGGTTTAGGTAAAAAAATTCTCCTTCTTCAACAATTGCATAAGAGGCTTAGCAACCCTCGAGAATCCTTCGATGAAGCGGTGATAATATCCTGCCATTCCCAAGAAACTGCGAATCTGAGTAACGGCCTTGGGCTGCTCCCGATGTAATACTGCTTTAACTTTACAGGGGTCAACTGCTACTCCTTCGGCTGTCATCATATGACGAAGGAAATAGAGTTCTTTTTTTTCCAAAAATTATACTTGCTGAACTTAGCATACAACTGATACTATCTAAGTTTCTCTAGACTTAACCTTAGGTGCTCGGCATGTTCTTCTTCTGTCTTTCAACAAATCAAAATATCGTCAATGAACACGGCCACATACTTGTCCAAATATTCTATGAATACTTTATTCATCATGTTTATGAAGTATACATGACATTAGTCAGACCAAAAGACATGACTAAGAACTCATAATATCCGTACCGCGTTGAGAAGGTGGCCTTCGGTATATCCTTTGGACAATTTTTCAACTGATGGTAACCTGATCGTAGATCGATCTTGGAGAACACTCCGGCTCCTTTCATCTGATCAAACAAATCATCAATTCTGGGCAGTGGATACTTGTTCTTCATAGTAACTTCATTGAGAGAACGATAATAGATGCATATTCTCATGCTTCTATTCTTCTTCCTGACGAACAAAACCGACGCTCCCCATGGCGATGAACTAGGTATTACGAAATCTTTCTCAAGAAGTTCTTCAATATGCTTCTACATTTCTACTAACTCATCGACGGACGTCCGATAGGGTCTCATAGAAATCGGTGCTGTTCCTGTCACTAGATCAATGACAAACTCAATATTACGGTCTGGTGGCATTCCCGGGAAATCTTCTGGAAAAACATCACGGTATCCTCTGACAATATGTACATCTTCCAAAGCAACGGTCTTCAAGTTATTGGCTAATAGATGTCCATCACGGGTGGTAGTGGCTAGAAACTCCACCTTCTTTCTATTGGTATCTTCTATCGTTACGGCTCTTCGGCCACAATCTAACACAGGTTTGTGCTTTGATAACCAATCCATGCCAAGGATGATATGTAAGGTTTGGGTGTCTAGGACAATGAGGTTGGCCAAAAACTCAACTCCGGCTATGAGCAACTTAGCTCCTAGACATCCCAATTTAGAGCTCAACTCTACTCCCGGCGATTGGACTAACAGAGTAAGCTTAAGATGCATAGCCTTCAATTTGTTCTTGGTTGAAAAAAAACTCCAGAAACAAAATAATACGAAGCTCCATAATCAAACAAAACTGATGTAGAGACCGAGTTAACCAGAAATTTACCCAATACGACATCGGGTGCTTCCTGGGCTCCTTCCGAGGTGACGTGGTTGACACAGCCTCTGACCATGAGTTGCGGCGCTCCTCTGGATTATCCGGCAACTGGAAAGGCTCCTTAGTTGTTGCTTGCCACTGGCGTCTTGGCTAGTGTAGCTCCAAGGTTAAAATGAACTGGATTCACTGTTCCCTTTTGAGGACATTGGTTGGCAAAGTGTCCTGGCTGACGGTAAGCATAGCAAACTCTTGGTCCACTCTGCTGGTTGCTTCCTGGATTGGTGCTGACTGGAGCAGGGTTGCAAAAGTTCTGAGTGACTAGACAAGGTGTTCGGGTTGGTGCAGGGGTCCTGAAAGAGTTTTGTGGTGAAAAACGAGCGAACTATTGAGGAATTGTTCTTGCTCTCTGCTCGGACTGGTGGCTTCCTTGCTGAGGCATTCTGCGCTTTCAGTTGTCCTCTAATTTTTTGCGCTTATCCTCAAGGATTAAAGCTTTATAGACTAGCTCCTGGAAATATGGAAAGGTATGAGCAGTTAAACCGACTTGCAGTCTGGTATCCAGTGCTTACAAGAAATGACTATGACGAGCCCTGTCGGTTGTGACATCTTTTGCAGCATAACGGGTAAGCCGAGAAAATTTGTTGATAACGGGTAAGCCGAGAAAATTTGTTGAGATGGTCAGTCACTGACATGCCTCCTTGTTTGAGGGTAGGAAATTCATCTTTCTTCAGATCCATAATTCCTTCTGGCACATGATACTGACGGAAAGCGGTTGAGAACTCTTCCCAGGTAATATTCTGTGGTGTCTCATGTGCGACATAGAAGTTCTCCCACCATTCGTCGGCAATGCCCTCCATCTGATGAGTGACATATATAACATTCTCAATATCGTTGCATTGGGTGATCAGCATGTTCCTTTCGATGACGCGAAGCCGATCATCAACTTCAACTGGTGAGACATTCCCAAAGAACGTTGGTTGGCGTGTCCCCGTGAACTCCGCCAACTTGGATGGTTTATAGTGATTGTGAGTGTTTGGTGCCCCATTGTTGCTGTTGTTCTGATTGTTGCTCATATTCTGCATCTAGTTCGTCATCGTGTATACTATCTGTGTTTGAGCTACCATGAAAGCTCCAAAATTCCACAGATCAACCGGGGGTGCTTGTGGCAGAATTGCTCCTGCAGGTATCTGTTCATTCCCTTCGGACCCATTGGTTCCAGAACAACATGCGGCTGCATTGCGAGTCTGAACCATCTGGTGAAACTCCATGGATTAGATAAGGTAGGAAGTATAAGATAAGTTAGGAACTAATCGAGGGGTAGATTAAACCCAACAAACACAACTTCAAGAAATCAACTAAAATACTTATATTAATAAGGGTCGTAACATGGCTGCAACAAATGTCTATGTGCCCTTGCAGCTCATACTGCACACCAGAAAACAAACGCAAACCTAACACACAAACTAACGCAACTCATACCACAGAATGCAATTTATAGATGGTGGCTTATTCCAAAGGAATGGCTTATGTGGTTATTTCGCATAAAGCAGTGTTTTCAATTTAATACAAATAAAATAGATTGAAAACATGTTTAAAACAAACAAATAGTAGTAGTTTAACAGTTGTTTTCACAAAGACACAAAGCCTAATAAAATTATTTCACATAGCCATATTGTAACATCCCAATTTTCAGAGCTTTAAAAAAATCCTTTGATTAGTAAGTAGAAAGAAAATTCACCATTTGGATTTATTTGAATTAAATTTAAAAGCTTAAATATGGACCTTGTGTAACAAAACAATTTAAAATGAATAATTCCAACATGAACAATAGTCAAGACTATTTTATTTGGATTCTATGAGCTTGGTTATATTTCCTAGAATTTTCTGGAATTTTTCCAAGTTAATTTGCTATTTTCCATTGCTTATTTGATTTTCTGGTTTTTCTTAAAAAGAAAAACTATTTTTAAACCTCCAAATAGTGTTTGGGCCGAATTCCCTCGGCCCAGTCCTGTTCACCTCAGCCCGATCTTTCGTGGCCGTCCGATCAGATTTGGACGCTTGGATCTCCGCGCGCGCGTCTCTCTCCCTCCACGCGCTCCGCTAATCCTCGGTCGTTGGATCGCGAGCGAACGACCAGATCTTGGCCGCGCGAGCGCCTCGCCCTTTCTCCCTGACGCGTGGGCCCGCTACAGCGTCGTCGTCTTCGCCGCTTTCTTCTCCGCGCGTTCGTCGCGCACGACCGCCATTGAAGCCGCGGGCGAGCTTGCCAACGGACCACTCCAACCACCCACGACTCGCGCGGGCGTGCGCGCGAGACTCACGCCCTCCTCCGCACGACTCCACGTCTTCTCCCCTCTCCTCGCGCACGCGGGCGCCCAAGCCGCAACCGCCGCCACGATCCCGCCCACGACCTCCACGTCGCCACGCCGCCTCGGAGCTCCCCAACCTCTATAAAAGCCACCCCCGGGATCGCGTCGCCCTCCTAGCATCGTATCCACCACTCACTCCTTCTCTCGTGCTCCCTGTTCGCCGGAATTCGGGTTTTTCGCCGTCGGCCGCCGAAGGCTTGGAGCTTCGATTGCGCCGCCTCCGTCGTCCTCGCGTCGTCGTCGCCGCCACCGTTGGATTCCCCGTGACGCCGCGAAGCTGGTGCTCGCCTCGTCTTCGCCGGAGGACCCTCGGAGCGCCATTTCGCCGTCAAACGCAACTCGCCGCCGCCTTTTCCTCGCCGCCGACCACCACTGTCGTCTTCTCTCACCGGTGAGCACACCCCTAGGTTCGCACTGGCGCCCTCTACCCGCTGGTACCACCCACCCTCACCGGAGAGCTCGTTCACGGGGACCCTTGGTTCCGTCGCGCGCCCTCGCCGCCGTCCACGTCACCCTCCACCTCACTGGTTTCGCCTCCGTGGCGCATGCGTGGCAGCCACGTGAAAGCCGTGTCAGCGCCACGCGCGCATGAGTGCGCCACCGCAGCCCATCCCTGGTCCAGTGGCTCGGTGGACTTAGTCCACCGTGGAGTGGGGTCAGCGACATGTGGGTCCCACATGTCAGTTATTTCTTTAATTATTTAAATTCCGGGAAAATCCTTCGCTGACGTCGTGCTTGCGCAATAATCCGATTTTTCTATTGAAAAATAATTCGGAATTCCAGTAAATCCTATTTTTAGGGTTTTTCTTTGATTCAAACTTTGAAACCTTATAACTTTTGCATCCTAACTCCAAATCCATCCATTCAAATTTCTAAATTTGTATAAAATCAAGATCTATCTATTGGAGATTTTTAATTATTTTTATCAGAGTTATTTACTGCTGTTATTTATTTTTCTTGTTGTTGCTTCGTTGCGAGTAGACTTCGACGATACTTCTGGAAGGTTTGAGGAAGAAGGAGCTTTTCAAGACCAAGACCAGCACTTGAACCTATTCCAAGGCAAGCTATACCCTTGACCATCTTGAATCCCAGTTTGCTAAAAGTATTTTAATTCAAATTACTGCATCTTAATTCAAGTATTTATTTAAATGTTTTGGGTGTAGTAGTTAATTCCATATTGTTATGCCTTCCTTGTAAAATTGTTATGCCTTGATCCTTTGTCACCCTAGTTGATATTTAGTTGGTAAATATTGTAGCACCAACGTGGGTTGGTTAGTTGCGTATTAGATTGCTTAGCCATGCCACGAATCACTTGTCATGTATCTGCTGTTATAAATTGACTAAGTGAATATGAAGCTATGTGAACAAACTGTGTGTACTATGTGTCTTTGTGGCATATGTTGCACTTAAATCAACCAGGTGGTAAAAGGATTTGGGTGAGGCAAGGGTGAATCTTGTGTGAAAGGGTGGACCGTGGGTGTGTGAATAATATTAATCTGTGTGTCTATGTGGTTTGGTTAGTGGAAGTCTTGCCTTGGTCAATTAAGGACCTCACCATGTGCGTCATTGAACTGAGCTTCTGTCGACCACATGCTGTTTTAAGACGGGCCTAGCATAGTAAGATAAGGTATCTGAATTGCTTTGTTATGCTTAGTGTTAGCTACACTAAGTGTATCTTGTGGGTAAAGTGTACAAACCTCTGCAGAGTGTAACGTAATCTATTCGAATAGCCGCGTCATGGTCATGGACAATGCTCGGGGATTTCACACTAGGGGTAGATGTTTTCATAAAACTGTGTGGGAAGGGAGCTATGTGATTAAATCATCTAGCTATGTGAATAACCTGTCAGGCTGCGTGTGTCCTTGTGAAATAACTTGTTAAGATTATTATTGTCTATTGGTTTTACCTGTTTTCAATCTATTAATTGTATTAAATTGCAAAGATTGCATTTATGCAAAAGAGCCACAAAATGCCTTCCCTTGTAAAAAGCCAGCATATATACATTTTGCATCTCTGTGATGTGGCTTGCGAGTACGGTGTGTACTCACGCTTGTTTTGACGAATCAAGCAGAGGAGGAGTCTTCCCCAGCATTCGAGGACGAGTACATCGAAGGTGTTTAATCGTGAGGTCTTGATCGATCGGTTGCTGTGGTGAATCGATGGGGTGCCACTACCTTTTTCGTTTCCGCTGTCGTTTATTTTCTCTGTTAGCCCTGCGTGGCTCAGTAATTGTAACTCGACCTTAAGGTCAAAACCATTATTTATTCATCAAAGTTATTCGTTTATGTTACTATCCGCTTGTATGGATCGATTTCCACCTTTGTTAACACTGTGTGCACTAGCGTGATCCTGGGCTAGTGCATTAAACACAGAGGGTCCTGAATCGAAATTTTGGGTCCCGACACATATGACTTGGATCGCACAACTCACTTTCCAAATATTTTATGAAAATCTAACCCTCGTTTGAAATCCCCGGGCATGTCCTTGACCGCAGACACGACTATTCGAATAGATTGTTTAATACTCTGCAAATATTGTACACTTTACCTACAAGATATAACCAGTGTAGCCAGCACTAGTCATAACAAAACCTTTCAAAAACTTCATCTCAAGCATTGACACACCCGGTATGCTTTACCGTCGTCTAACCCATACACAGTGCTTTGGTACGACACACACCGTTGGACCTGAAGACGGAGAACAGCTCATAAATGTGTACTACATGGTAGTCCACACCTCCACCCATCACTGAGCTCTTAACTTACAACCTGAGTAGTTAATGTCGAGAATCTATAACTTACTAACTTAGACACGTCCCATTAGACATGTGGTTGTACGAAATGCTCAGTTCAATGGCGCACAAAAGTTAAGTTCTTAATTGACCAAGGCAAGACTTCCAATTTCTAACTATACCACAAAGATTATAATTCTCATTCACAAAGTTCCACCATATCACTTAGTATCCACCACTTACATCGGTCCAAATCCTTTCCCACCCTGTTGTTTAAGTGCAACACATGGTATCACAAAGTAATAACACATAGCACACAGTTTTACACAAAGTTTCATAGTCACTTAGTCAAATTTATAATTGCAACTCAAATGATGTGTGTGACTCGTAGCATGCCTAAGTAATACTATTCGTCTAACCAACTCACGTTGGTGCTATGATAACACCAACTAAATAATGAACAAACCTAAGGTCACAAAAGATGATAATGTTACAATAAGCAAGGTGGATATAAATGATTTGGATGAATAGCTACACCCAAAAATATTAAAATAAATACTGAAAGTAGAATGCAGTACTTTGAATCAAAGTAGTTTTGAAAACTGCGTTTAATATGATCAAAGGTATAACTTGCATTGAAATAAATTCGGATATTGGTGTTGGTCTTGGTCTTGGTGAACTCCTTCTTCTTTAAAATTCTCCGAAGTATCAACGTCTACTCACAAACAAAAATAAATACAAACAAATAAGAAAACTAATTCTAAAAATTTAATAAAAATCTCAGAAAGATAGATCTCGAATTTAAATAAATTTAGGAATTTGAATGGACCCATGCGAAGTTCGGCTGAAGAAGATATGGCTTCTGGAGTTTTAAATCTAAAGAAAAATACCCAAAAAGGAATTCAAGGACTATTTATCGAGCACTGTACACCGAGTACTATACATTGAGTATTGTTTAGCAGTTTTGACCACGCGTACTCGGAGGGAGTTTCCACCACATGGTCAGAAGGTTTCAACTACATGGCCGTAGGAGGCTACGACTACCTAGTCGTGCAAGGTTACGACTACCTGGTCGTCGAAGGTCCTACGGTTGACGGGTTCACAGAACAGTGAACTGGCTGGTGGACTCCACCTAGTATAGACATGGTGTATGGTGGACTTTGTTTACACTAGATCAGATCTGGGTTAGAGTTGTGATGAGTCACGGCGGCCCGATCTTCCGATAGGTTCGATTTGGTTCGTCGTGAGGACGTTGACGCTTTGAGGCTTCCGACCAACAGATCGTCACCTCACAATTCGCTACACCCGCACGCCTGTCGTTATCGACCACGCTTGCACGCGATCAACCTTACCACCAAGGTTATTGTTCCTGCAAGCAATCGAAGCAACTCACAAGAACAAGGTAGATGCAATCTGTATTGTATTGCGGATATGGATGAAGTTTACAAGTGGGGTTCCTCAAACCGATAATCGGCGAAACTGCAATTGGCAGAATAATCTAAGAAAAACCCGCCTCTAAACTACGGCGGCTACTGTATATATATAGGGGGACGTGAGGAGGTCGACCTAGGGTTGTGCGGCCATGGGATGAGGCGTACACAACCTGGACTCCGATCTCGTCACGTTTACAAAGTCTTATTAGTTTCCAAAGCGGTGTGCAAAGACACCTTGTGTCGCGTATTTACGGTCGAAGATCTAGTCGTAGGATCTGGTCCTAGGGTGGTCTTAAGGAGTCCATGCTATCTTTGGTCATAGATTGTGTCCAACGAGTCTTGTGCTCGCCTCTCGGTCGTAGAGTGCTCCCAGCGAGTCATCTGGTCATAGGCCTTCTTGAAGTGGTCGTAGGCCTTGTGGAACTGGTCGTGGACCTTCTTGAACTGGTCGTAGGCCTTCTTGAAGTGGTTGTAGACCTTCTTGAACTGGTCGTAGGCCTTCTTGAAGTGGTCGTAATCCTAGATTTCTGAGTACAACTAAATCATCTCCATTAGGCGAAGATCATAGAGTTCTCAAATAATACACTCAGCCCTAGAAACGATTTTACCTGATAGATTAAGTCACGTGCTCTAGCTCTTGTCATAGGACCTTGTAGTCCAACACCCAAATCTGAAAGGTCTAGTGTAGTACGTGTATCCGAAGGAGGGATGTCCTCATCATACTCCCCTTCTTCAATTGGAGTCGTCCTCGACTCAAGCTTATCTTCTTCTCCCACGTATGGTTTCAAATCTGAAATGTTAAATGTGGGGCTAACCCCAAAATCTGCAGGTAATTCTAACTGATATGCATTATCATTTATCTTCTTAATTATCTTAAACGGTCCTGCAGCTCTAGGCATCAACTTTGATTTTCTTAATTCCGGAAATCTATCCTTTCTCAAATGAACCCAAGCTAAATCACCTGGTTCTATTTTGACAACTTTCCTACCTTTATTTCCAGCAACCCTATACTTTTCAAATATCGCTCTATATTCTCTTTAGTGGTCTCATGCAACTTGAGAATAAATGCAGCACGCTTCTTAGCATCTAGATTTATTTTTTCAGAGGTTGGTAAAGGTAGTAAATCAATAGGAGCACGGGGGTTAAAACCATACACTACCTGAAACGGACTTACCTTGATGGTGGAGTGTACTGACCTATTGTAAGCAAACTCAATATGCGGTAAACACTCTTCCCACATCTTCAAGTTCTTCTTTAAAACAGCCCGCAACATGGTGGATAATGTGCGGTTGACAACCTCCGTTTGTCCATCAGTTTGGGGATGACACGTAGTAGAAAATAGCAGCTTTGTCCCCAATTTATTCCAAAGCGATCTCCAAAAGTGGCTCAAAAACTTCGCATCGCGATCCGAGACAATAGTTTGGGCACTCCATGTAAGCGAACGATTTCCCTGAAAAACAAATTAGCTATGTTTGTAGCATCATCGCTCTTGTGACAAGATATAAAATGTGCCATTTTAGAAAATCGATCCACTACGACAAATATACTATCTCTCCCCCTCTTTGTCCTAGGCAATCCTAAAACAAAATCCATAGAAATATCCTCCCAAGGGGCACTAGGAATAGGAAGAGGCATATAAAGTCCATGTGGATTGAGACGGGACTTAGCTTTGTTGCATGTAGTGCAGCGAGCCACGTAGCGCTCGACATCACGCCTCATCTTTGGCCAAAAGAAGTGGGTGGTCAGCACATCTTCTGTTTTTTTTTGCTCCAAAATGCGCCATCAAACCTCCTCCATGTGCCTCCTGTAACAACAAAAGACGAACAGAGCTAGCTGGAATGCATAGCATGTTAGCACGATAGATCAAACCATCATTCAGCACATAGTTATTCCATATCTTCCCTTCTCTACAATGTTCAAGCACTTCCTTAAAGTCTAAATCAGTGACATATAAACTCTTAATGGCCTCCAAACCAAAAATCTTATGGTCAAGTTGAGATAACATGGTATAACGTCTAGAGAGCGCATCAGCAATCACATTGTCCTTACCTTTCTTATGCTTTATGACATATGGAAATGACTCAATAAATTCTACCCAATTAGCATGTCGTTTATTCAGTTTAGCTTGACTTCTAATATGTTTTAGCGATTCATGATCAGAATGTATAACAAATTCTTTAGGCCATAAATAATGTTGCCAAGTTTGAAGCACACGAACTAAAGCATACAATTCTTTGTCATAGGTGGAATAATTCAAACTAGGCCCATTTAGTTTCTCGCTAAAATATGCGACCGGTTTACCTTCTTGAATCAATACACCACCTATTCCAATCCGCTAGCGTCACATTCAATCTCAAAAGTCTTACCAAAATCAGGGAGTTGGAGTAGGGGTGCTTGGGTGAGCTTCTCTTTCAACAAGTTGAATGCCTTCTCTTGCGCAGGTCCCCATTGGAAAGACACTCCTTTCTTTGTCAATTCATTCAATGGTGCGGCAATGGTGCTGAAATCCCGCACAAAACGCCGATAGAATCCAGCAATGCCGTGGAAGCTCCGCACCTGTGACACAGTGGTCGGTGTCGGCCAGCTTTGGATGGCTACAATCTTTGTCTCATCCACCTCAATTCCTGTGGTGTCACAACATATCCAAGAAACGCCTTTCGATTGGTGCAAAAGGTGCACTTTTCGAGGTTACCAAACAAACGTGCGTCTCTCAAAGCATTAAAAACAGCACGTATATGATTCAAATGTAGCTCATGTGACTTGCTATAAATCAAGATATCATCAAAGTAAACCACCACAAATTTTCCAATGAAAGGACGTAAAACCTCGTTCATCAAACGCATAAAAGTACTAGGTGCATTAGTTAGACCGAAAGGCATCACTAACCACTCATATAATCCGAACTTAGTTTTAAAAGCAGTTTTCCATTCATCTCCTAATTTCATTCTAATCTGGTGGTAACCACTCCATAAGTCAATCTTTGTGAAAATAATAGAACCACTCAATTCATCTAGCATGTCGTCTAGCCTTGGGATAGGATGACGATACCTTATAGTAATGTTATTAATGGCTCGCAATCAACACACATCGCCAACTACCGTCTTTCTTAGGAACCAAAAGCTGAACAGCACAAGGACTAAGGCTTTCTCTTACGTACCCACGGTCCGAAAGATCTTGGACTTGTCATTGAATTTCCTTAGTCTCCTCCGGATTGGTCCTATATGCGTACGGTTTGGCAAAGTCGCTCCTGGGATCAAATCAATTTGATGCTCTATCCCTCGAATAGGTGGTAATCCCGGGGGTACCTCAGCTGGGAATACATCCACATACTCCTGCAAAAGGTTAGCAACAGCAGGAGGCAAAGAGCTAGCTATATCCTCAAGCGAGTATAAGGTATTTTTGCATATCAAAGCATAGCATGGCAACTCATTATCACAAATTTCAGCAAGTTCAGATTTAGTGGCAATCATAACATATCCCTTCAATTTAATCCCCTCAGACTTAGGACTAGACGCCACTTTCTCCATTTTAGGTGGGAAAACACGTTTTGCTACTTGCTGATTTTCAAAATCATGCTTATCGATTTTTCTTTCATTTTTAGCGCGCTCTTCTTCATCTTTCAAAATCTCAGCTGGTGTCAAAGGCAATAACTTAATCTTCTTGCCCTTGTGTAAGGACGAGTAGGTATTAGCTCTACCATGGTGCAAAACATCATTGTCATATATCCAAGGCCTACCGAGCAATAAAGAGCATGCTTGCATTGGTACAATATCAAAATCAGAACTATCTTTGTAATTACCAGCTGAAAATTGCACGTTCACAACTTTGTTTACCTTTAACTTACCACACGAATTGAACCATTGGATGTAGTAGGGACGTGGGTGTGGTTGTGTGGTCAAGCCAAGCTTCGACCATCTCGGGTGGCAAGGTTGTTGCTGACTCCCTCCATCAATGATGACTCTGCAGGCTCTGTCCTTCACAAGAAATCTGGTTTGAAACAAGTTATGCCGTTGATTTTGCTCCGCTCTCTCCACTTGTGCGCTCAGTACTCGTTGCGCAACAAGGCTCATATGATACTCGGTGTCAACAGCAGCTACTTGTTCCTCTACACCATCAGCATCACTGTCTGTCTCGTCTCCTCCACCTGCAATGTTAGCTACAAGTACATATTCATCCTCAATATCACTAGTACTTACATATCCACCGTCTGTAGTGGCAAGGTATGCTCGCTGACTTGGGCAGTCCTTCATGACGTGTCCCATTCCCTTGCAACGGTGGCAAATAATCCCGGTGGTACGACCAGTGGAAGCAACCGAGGAAGAACTCTTGGCTGGAGCCTGTACACTAGTAGATTTGCTTACCTCGGGTGCATGTGATGTGGTCGGAGGTGCTGCTGAACGCACCCTACTCGCGGAGGGGGCAGCAGACCGTGTAGCTGAAAGTGGGGGTGTTTTGCCTTGCCCGAAGACTTTGGTCGTGGTGTAGACATGCTCCCAAAATTGTTTCTTGGCCTCTGTTGTCGTCCCTGCAATTCTTTTTCTGCCAAACATGCAAGTTGGAACAATCTAGGGACACTATCGTATTCTTTGTAATCCACTATGTCCTGAATCTCACGTCTTAATCCTCCATAAAAACGTGCTATTGCAGCTTCTTCATCCTCAATAATATCACAACGCAACATGCTAATTTGTAGCTCCTGATAATATTCTTCTACGGATCTATTACCTTGATTTAAGCGCTGTAATTTATTACGCAAATCACGTTTAAAAGAAGGTGGGACAAATCTGTTACGCATAGCAACCTTTAAACCATCCCACGTAGTAGGCGCTAATCCTTCGGTGCAAAACCTATTCCACCAAATGATGGCAAAGTTTTTAAATTCACTTGTGGCTTGCCTAACTCTATGCACTTCAGGAACTAAGTGAGCATTCAATTTTTGTTCTACCGTCATCTCCCAATCTAGATATATTTCTGCATCATAAGCACCCGCAAAAGATGGTATAGTGAACTTGACTTTAGCATATGGATCATCATGGGCATTATGTTGCTTGAAAATTTTTACCCTCCTACCTTGACGGTTGAAGTTCAGCCGGTTCCGTTGTCGTGCATCAAAGGCGTCGTGGTCGTGCATCTCATTATCATTATCAAACTCATGGTCATGGGTCGCACCATGAGGTTCCACACGACCAACGTTTGGTGGTCGATTCACCATTCTTTCGAGGCGTAGTTAGCGCGCAATACTATCGTTGATTGAGCGTTGTAATGTGATCGTGGTAGCTTGAAGCTTCCGTCGATGTCCTCATTAATGTAGTGCGTTGTTCATCCAATAGCGTCATGAGCTCTTCCTCAAAATACACTCTTGCGCATCCAATCCTTCACGACATGGTTAGTAGGAGACAAAAGACAACACAAAGGTATTATCCCTATCACTATTAGGTGGTCTGAGGGTGGAATCACACACTCTCAAGCGTCTTACCAAGCTCTTATGAGTTTCTTACCAAATTGCGGCAGTGGTACGATCGGCGAAGGTGGGATGTACGATCACGGCGGAGGCGAATGCGAGGATCAATCGAGGGCGAAAGTATGTGGAGCTCGGATAGGCAATGTTTAGTAGCAAGGAATAGCAATAATGAAATCAGATTAGCAAAGCTGAATAAAAGTCCACAAGATTACTAAATCACGATTCTTTGGCCCAAATGCGTTCCTAGAACTAGCTCAAGCAAACGGAAGGATATGGTAGATACAAACACAATCGGATCCAAAATCACAAAGCAACTCCTTCTTTTCTTCTTCTTCTTCTTCTTTTTTGCACTCTTTGCTTTCTTTCTTTTTTTCTTTTTTTTGGTGACAAAAACCCAACCTAGGGTTTTCCTTTTTTTTGCGAATGTGACCTTGACTCAAAACTCTTCAAAACCTTTTTCTGGGTCTATGGATATATATGGGTCACAAACTTTTTCCGGAGAGCAGGGGTACAAAGGTAATTAAAAGATACTCTCTCTCTCTCTCTCTATCTGAACTTTAGCTATAGGAAAAATTCGACCAGTCGATTGTTTTCGACCAGGTGGTGGGGTGTCCGAGAGCAACAAGATAATAAATAGGGTTGTCGGACACGAGTGGTTGGTCGAATCCGACCAGGCGTTCGTTTCCGACCAGGTGGAGAAGCCGAATCCGAGTAAGTGGTCGTATGGGGGTGGTGTTGTGGTCGTATGGGGGTGGTGTTGTGGTCGTATTGGGGGGTGTCTAGATGATCGACACAACAAAGACTCGACGCTAGAAACTAGATTACGACGACTAGACCAGCAACAAAGACACCGACGATGGACTCGAATTCAACAACGCGAAACTGAAAAACACAATTGCGAAGGCACAAAGTGGTTTGGACAGCGGAATAATTACGATCTAAATTTTTTTGTAGGGCAATTTTCTGGACTCTAGGTGATGGAAAAAAAAACTCACAAAAAGGGGATAAACGAAATTACCTAACGGGCAACCTTAGCTCTGATACCACTTGATGAGTCACGGCGGCCCGATCTTCCGATAGGTTCGATTTGGTTCGTCGTGAGGACGTTGACCAACAGATCGTCACCTCGTAATTCGCTACACCCGCATGCCTGTCGTTATCGACCACGCTTGCACGCGATCGACCTTACCACGAAGGTTATTGTTCCTGCAAGCAATCGAAGCAACTCACAAGAACAAGGTAGATGCAATCTGTATTGTATTACGGATATGGATGAAGTTTACAAGTGGGGTTCCTCAAACCGATAATCGGCGAAACTGCAATTGGCAGAATAATCTAAGAAAAACCGCCTCTAAACTACGGCGACTCAGTATATATATAGGGGGACGTGAGGAGGTCGACCTAGGGTTGTGCGGCCGTGGGATGAGGCGTACACAACCTGGACTCCGATCTCGTCACGTTTACAAAGTCTTATTAGTTTCCAAAACGGTGACGCGGCACCTTGTGTCGCGTATTTCTGGTCGAAGATCTAGTCGTAGGACTGGTCCTAGGGTGGTCTTGAGGAGTCCATGCTATCTTTGGTCATAGATTGTGTCCAACGAGTACTGTGCTCGCCTCTCTGGTCGTAGAGTGCTCCCAACGAGTCATCTGGCCGTAGGCCTTCTTGAAGTGGTTGTAGACCTTCTTGAACTGGTCGTAGGCCTTCTTGAAGTGGTCGTAATCCTAGATTTCTGAGTACAAGTAAATCATCTCCATTAGGCAGCATCATAGAGTTCTCAAATAATACACTCAGCCCTAGAAACGATTTTACCTGATAGATTAAGTCACGTGCTCTAGCTCTTGTCATAGGACCTTGTAGTCCAACACCCAAATCTGGAAGGTCTTGTGTAGTACGTGTATCCGAAGGAGGGATGTCCTCATCAAGTTGCGTGGTGTTGACGCGGTCATGATCAGCAGACACGCAGACGGTACAAGTATACATGACAGGTGAGGTGGAAGACAAGTGTGCCCACGAGTTGATATGGCATGTCATATGTGCTTACAAGTAGATGTGAACAATGAGCTGGCACGACACGTCGACAAGATGATGGCGATTCTCGGGTTAGTCCGACAATGACGAACGGTGGGGCTTCACCGACGGCGGTTGCACACACTGGGTAGAACAGGTTATTGCGCACATACTAGTACTAGTATTGGCATGGAAGGTCGTCGGAGTTGGCCAAAATTGCGACGCCAGGCTGCGGGCGAGTTCAATGTTGCCGACGACGAACACCAGTGACGTCTCATGGTCGTGAAGGGTTGCTGGAAATATCTCTGGTGACGGTCAAGACAACAGCGTGGTCGACGACGACCAAGCGACAAAGACGATGACACAATCTGAAGAAAACGAGCGGCGGCGGCGGAAACATTAAAACTTACAGTGCGGCGGCGCTAAGGCTTGAGGGGTGCAGTCGCTTGGGGTTTCGAGATTAGGGCGAGAAGGCGAACCCAGGGGTCCTATTTGTAGGCCTCGGACATATCGGATTTGAAAATCCCCAAATCGAGTTCGTTTCGGTCACGAGATTGATTCCGAGTTTGAAGGGGATACAGGATACGATTCGGTTGGATTCGGGTGCGGAAAGGTACGAGGATTAAAAGGATAAGGTTGACGCAAGATTTCCTTATTGGAGATTTAATCTTGTCTTTATGAGCTCAAAGCTCTGACAATGAAGAACGCTGACGAGCCGCAGTGCGAGGAAGGCGACGGGAAGGGCAACCACAACCACCTGGCTGGCAGGGCCCACCTGGTAGAGGAACAAAGGCACGGCGCATGGCGCGGGCTGGCGCGGGAAGATGGGCTAGGAAGGAATAGGAAATGGGTTTAAGCCCGACACTTTTCTGACATTTTAAATATATTTTCCTTTTTAGAAAATACAGTAAAGGCAAATAGCAAATAGCAAATAGCAAATGAACTTGAAAAATTTCTAGAAAAGTCTAGAAAATATATCCAAGCACATAGAACACAAATAAAATAGTTTTGACCATTGTTTATGTTGTCATTAATAACATTAAATTATTTTGATAATGAAAGTTCATGTTAAGCTTTATTAAAATTCAAATAAAATCCAAAGGGTGAATTTTCCAACTACTAACTATTTAAAAGATTTTCAAAGCTCAGAAATTTAGGATGTTGCACGTTGCTACCGGTGTGCAAAGCATGAAAGAAATTCAAGAGCACGTTTGTCAGGAAATCGTGGAGAAGGATTTAACACCCTTCTAGAAGTATCTGTTCGTAGAAGAGTACTGGCAAGACTTTATGGCAAAGAAGACAACAGATGATTTTAGGTGTGAAAGTGTGGCACACAGGGCCCTCCAGGCAAAAAACTCGTACCCCACAGACTCGGCACCGCTCGGTATGTGGGTGAATTATGACAATGGAGGGATAAGGACCAGCAGGCAAACCATTCGGATGCCTCCCTACCATTTGTCTAATCCCTAATGAGCGCGTCTGAAACTAGCTAAGAGTGAGGTCATCTATCGTGTCTTCGGGGGCCATCTCATTTCCAAACTCCGCAGACTAGGAAGTGTCCCAGCTCTTGGTAAGATATCAAATTACCTAGTTTGTAATTACTCCATAACTTCATAGAAGTGAAATGACATGTCGGGCTATTGCAGGAAGCGTTGAGTGCATAATCCTCCCAATGCTAATTCTAGGCAGTCAGGGAGAGATATAAACTCTTCGCGGCCCTGGGAAACAATGAGCACCTGGGTTGCACGAGAGGCATTGGTATTTATGCTCCATGGAAACCTGGATTCCCAAAGGACTCCAAAACTTTCCGAAGTAGGAAGAGAGCCAAAGCCGAGTGCGATGCACATCTACGAGAGGATATTTGTGAATCCCTCAAAGATGAGATCAATGATCGCGTCAGAGATGAGACGCGATGACAGATGGATAGCCTTGAGGAAAGACTTAGGAAAAATCAGTCGCAAGCCCTTGCCCCTACTATGCTAGCCAGCTCCCCAACCTTCGGAGTAGCTGCGCGTCCAACCCTACCCCAAAAAGTTATGACAGATTTTCTGTCGATGATATCCTGGTAATAGTTATTATCTCTGGAATGTTCAATCCATTGATAGGACTGTTGGAGTAGCTAATTTTGTACCGTTATGTAGGTGGCTATGAAGTGCAAGTTCCAAGTGAGATATACCTCTGTTGCACTAGATGCTGCTTAGGGCCAGGCATATCCATTCTTTCTTGGGGCTTTGGTGCATGGTGTAAATCTAGCGCTGGGTTTTGTAAAAGTAAATGTGGACAGTGTTCATGTCAATTTCACGATCGTCCAGCTGCAGATTCCCTCAAACGACAAAATCGTGACTCTAGCACAAGCCATTGGAACATTGTTCCAGTGGACCAAGAGGGGCATATGCCTAGAGCTACCTACTCCAGTGTCAACTTCACGGGAATATCCTGCAACGGTGTCAAGTCCACGGCAGCTACCTGCACCAGATTTACCTGCACCGGAGCTACCTACATCAAAGTTACCTACACCGATGCGGCAAGAGCCTGGTGCATCAGATGCATCAACGTACACTTCGTGGTCGGTCGACTCTCATGAAGTCGACCTCTAAAAAGCGAGGCAGTAAGGGCAAATCAAAGACGGTCGACTCCTATTCTGATATCCTCTTCTTGCCGTTGGCCTGGGAATTCATGCTAGGTGAGCCGTTGGTCGAGACGGTAGAGCGCCACCCTACCCGAGGAATGGCTTGCATGAGATTGCATCTATGGTACATGGAACATGCCAACAAGACGGATGGACAACGAAGCTTGGGTGTCAATATCAGGTTCAAGAAGGATCATCTTAACAACGTGGTTTAAGACTGTGTCTGCACAGTGACAGTCGAGGACTTGTTCTTTCTCTTCAACCTCGACGCCTCACTTATGCGATCTTGGACACTGTAAGTATGTACAATCACGGTCAACGTTCGTGTAATATCGATAAATATTATATATAACTCCTTGCTTTTGTGTGTGTATATATATATACATGATTTCTGAAGCCGAATTAAGGAATTCACCAGTAGATTTTCTCGACCAACACTTGGTCTCCTTGCAAACCATCAAGGAAAATGCAAACTTCGTCGAGGATTACATGACGGAGTCATTGCTGGCTCACCGCGACAAGAAATTCATACTTTTTCCTATAATCAGGAGTAAGTGCTGCACTAGTGACTATACTTGTTGATTTGTACTTTATAAGCAACACTGACTTAGGTTTAATGACCATGGCGATATACATGCGTAGGTTCCACTAGATTCTAATTGTAATTATACCAAAATAGGACATGGTAATATACCTAAATTCCCTAAAGAGGACTGCACACGACTTCATAATTATCTGATAATTAATCGATGGGTAAACATATTTTCTCCATAGATAACTCTATTGTAGTCTTTCCTTCATTTGCAATGGCTAAGGCTAACTTCTTGTAATCACTTAGGTCGTTCGCCATGTACTTTGCTAAAGGAGGGAAATGCAAGGGAAGGATCGTGCGACACGATCTAAATTTCTCGATATTCGCTAGTACACATTAATCATATATAACACTTCGTAGTAATGCCTCTCGCTCTAACCAATTCTATTTTTTAGTGCCACCAGCAGCCATTAGCCTGCAACAGCTGTGGATACTATGTTTGCCACAACATGGAACTACTCGTCGGTTCCACGATGATCAATGATCCTTAGGTTTGTCAATTTTGTAATAATTATTTCATACTTATCAATTTATATGTGCACAAATTTAATCTTCCTAGCGACATCTTGCGAGCATCAATACAACTATGTTGGAACAGGGTCAGCTCATAAACATTCAATGATAGTTTGCGGCATTCTTGAACCGTGAGGTCATAAATCCAGATGGAAAGTTCGGCAATGTAGATTGAACTTGATTGGGATAAGATTGAACTTAATGGTACGTGTATGTAAATGTACATGAATGGTTAATTTTAGTTAATTGATTTGTGAAATGGATGTGCTTGTTTCTGAAATGAATGTGAATTGGATGTATACATGTACTTGTTGTGTTTCAGCTTGTTTTAAAGGGCATGCTAGCATTTTCTGAGGCTAACCAATAAACGTAAATAGATTTAGCAATACAAAAGAATATCACAAACGGTTCCTTATGACATATCGCCTGTGATACATTAGCTCTCACAGTTTCATCTACAAACCGTCTGTGATACATCAGCTATCACAGATGGTTTAATCTACAAACAGTCTGTGCTAGTCAACTATCACAAACGGTTCTGAGTTAATAACTGTCTGTGATAGTCTGCATCACAGACGGTTCGAAAACCGTCTACGATGACCTTATGTCATTACTGATCCATAAGCTCAGACGGTTCACGAAACCATCTATTATAACATTTTTGAACCGTCTATGAAGACCTTTTTTATAGTAGTGAAAGATGGTGCCAAGAAGATGACGCGGTGGGTGGCAACTGAAGGGAAAGCAGCGCCCGTGCACGCGGTGCTTGCTCAATCCAATCGAAGAGGTGGAGAGGTTCGTGGGGAAGGTGGGGAGGGAAAATAGTTTATGGGAAAATAGGGGAGATGGCATAACACGTGTCACCCGTCAGAATAGATAGAATTTTTAGTCCAGTGTTACATAATGACTCCCTTCTTACTATCCGAAAAGCTCTAGCAGTGGACACTTTGACATGGAATGCATTCTTTTTCTTTACTAAAAAAGACCACCAACACTACACAGTGTCGAGAGCACTCATTCTGCCAAAAAAAATATCCTTCAATGGCGAACCGTCTGTCGGGAAAGGCTTTTGCTGGCACACGTTCTACCGAAAGCGTCTCCCAGGGACCCAACCATCCTCAATTGTCTGTACCAACAAACATCAGATTTTCCATTAGACAGACAGTCATTGTTCATCGTATTTTCCCCAACATAGATTTTATTACCAACAAACATCTTATTCCCGACATACCACTCTTTTCCGACAAACAATATTTTTTTTCGACAGCTTATTTGACCCCTAATCAAAGTTATGCCGACAGACGGTTTGCCATTTTATGTATTTATGAGGTTTAAGAAAATGATCTAGTTTTTGTACTAAAGCAGTACTTATTTGGTATCAATCAATAGTGCAAAACATAACTATTTTCATTTAATCAACATTGCAAGTGCAAATTACATAACTTCAAGTCTTATAACAATTTTCTATTGTAAATCATAACAACCACAATGGTACCATCTTCACAAATAATTGTGCTTGTAAAATTAACTAAGCATTTATTCAATTGTCAATGGTTGCATCCGGTCCATTTCACACCACTCCAACTTGTATTACATTGTATTTATTCTAGCTATATAATCTGCGGAGGGAACTAAAAATTAGTGCAAGACAACTATAGGAGACATGCATCATTATGACATAGGGAAGGAACAATAGCATCCACAATAGCAATTAAAGAGAAATGAAAAAAATAACAAGAATTAGGATGTGCTAGTTGGAATTTTACTACCAACAAACAACAGTATTTGCAACTAAATTTCCTAAATCATGGTGATCTAGATTTGCAATGAAAAGCATTCAGTAACTTCACAATAGTTGTGCCAAAAAATTGAGATATTAGCAATCAAGAAAAACTTGGGTAACAATGGCAGTGAGAACCGAGTCGCGGCTTGGGTTTAGGGTGAAAGGTGACTATCGACGCGTAACCCTCTTTTTTATCGACCGGCAATGACTGGAAATGGACGACACGTCGCGGGGCGATCGACATATCAACTTCAAATTCCAAAGGTAAATAATATATGAGTTCAAAATTGTAATTTTTAAATAGAAGTAGTACCAAGTGATGCAATAAACGGAGCTAATATTCCTGTTTAAATATATATATAATAATAATAATAATAATATTTATTATACAGTTTAAAATTATATCTGCTAATATATAACACTGTCTTTTATAGCTTTATTGTAACGCACTGACACGCTCCCTGTTTACGCAGAAAAGATATGAAAAGGTCTTGGATCTTGATCGATGTGATGCGCTGACAGCTAGGCAGAATAAAAAAGGAATAAAAAAAGGTGGAGCGTTTTGCAAATGGTCATAACGCCTTTCAGCCTTTTGGATCGTGCATGGGGACAAAGTCCCGATCTTCTTGTCTCCCCGTCGCACTTCCCTATGCACAGCGGCGACGCAGAGAGAGGGAGAGGGGCAGGGCATCCTCTCCAAGCCTCCGGTCTGCGTATGTATCGCAAAGCTGCCCGCATCTGCGTGCATGCATGTCGCAACAAGGAGAAGGCTCCAAAGCGTCCATTTATGAGCGGGGACAACAGCCCACAGGCACAACATCGAGGAGGCTTCCTTCCCATCCCATGCATGCGCGCGCGCTGCGTGGCGCATGCTCCGCATACGTGGGCTAATACTACTACTGCTACGTACGACTAGTAGAGGTCTAGAGGATAGCCATATATATATATAGCCTCTACGATTCTGCGTGTAATAATCCCTACGTACTGCATGCTTTGCGTTACGGTGTACTCGCGTTGGCCTGGTGTGCACGCACGACTGCATGCAGGTCGACGCAGCAATGCATCTATTTGATAGGTGTACATGCATGTAGGGTTGACCCGATCGACCACCTAGATACGACCTAATTAAATCATATCCTGTGTGCGTGGATACGCTCCAACTACATACGCACGCGTGTACATGGGGGGGAGGGCGGAGGAGCCGGTCACGTATACCTGTGTGAGTAGAGTGAAGTACTTGGAGGTATCTTCTTGTCCTACTTTCTACCCGGGTATAGTACATGCAAGTGTGCTCGCTTCGCTGCATTTTAACTTCACAAGTAAAGTTCATAAAAAGGGTTCAATTTACGAGACGTGCCTGCCCCTGATTGTGATTTTTTCCTTCTAAATAAATTAATTTTTAGTTATTTGACAAAAATAACCTACAATTTTTTTAAAAAATAACCCTCGATCGTTGGCCCAACAGACGACTAAGCTCAATCGCACGGTGGACCAACGATTTAAGGCATATCGACACTCCGTCACGCGACGGGTGGACGACGTTGAGCCACGTCGCTTAGTCGTGCCACACTCGCGCAACGTGACCGGTAGCCGCGTGACCTTAGTCGCTCCATGCTATCGCGACTGAGGGTCGATATAGTCGGCTGATTCCCATCTGAATCCACTCGCACGACGAAAAGAGGAGAAGGGGGGAAGAGCGCCAACAACAAAGAAGAAGAGAAGGGAGGAGGAGGAGACTCTGCCCTCGTCTCAGCGCGGATCCGTGTACTCGTCCTTTTGCGGTGAGTTCGTCATGCTCATATAATTTGTTGGTTACTTTGATAAAAACATGTTAGGTTAGTAGCAATAGACATAGCTTAGTGATAGATTTAGTTTTCGTTAGGCTCAACGTAGCATGCTTAATTAGCATCCGTTCTAAATATCTTGGGTCGTGTGGTAGATGTGTCAGGTCAACGGTTTTTCAGAGTATTTTACGGGTAGAGAGAAGTTCATGAGGGGCCATATGGGGTTGATTTGAGCAGTTTTTCGGCTTTTTGCTGGGCCCAGCATAGTATGGTGTCACTGTGAGATGCTTGTGGAGTCGTTCACCGAAGTGGTCTGTTGGGAGTTGAGGCCGATGGAGTGAACAAGGTCATGGCAGACCTGGTTCGAAGCGTGCAGGTGTTGTTGGTGCAAGTGTGTCTGAGTACACTTAGCAGTGCACGTAAGTGGTGGAAAGTAATGCTGGTGTGCAGGTGGAAGTTGAGGATGGCGAGACATAGGATGGTGGTGGCAGACACGCAAGTAGATCCCGGTGGACAGCGGGACAAAGAGGAGGACATTTAATTTATAGTGGATGACTTGGAGCAGAAGACCAGAGGGCTAGTGCCGAAGAACAAGTATTGGAAAAAGACGAGGAGGAGGACGACTGTTTGGATGATGATGATGATGATGATGATGATGTCTCTCATGCGCCAGTGTCTGATGCTTGGAATAGATATGACCCAGGGGCCATCGTTGTTAGTGATGGACACGATTCCCAGTGGGTGTATGGGCAGAATGTGGTGTGTATTAATGCTATGTTTGCAGATAAATCAGCTCTTCAGGATGCTGTCAAATTGTGGGCGATGTCAATGCAGAGACAATTTAATGTTGTCAAATCAAGTAAAGATTAGTACACTTCGTAGTGTGATAAAGATGGTTGTCATTAACATGTTCACGCCTACAAGTCGAAGTATGAAATGCACTAGATCATGTCGAAGGTGGGGGACTACTCTTTGTGTTACGAGCAACGTGTATCGAACAGTTGGCCTCATTGTCAAAGATTGACCCACACAAATTGAGTAGGAGAACAGTGATTAATGATAAATCTATTTATGAGACCAACACTTCTATTGATATACCTATCGTGTAGTCTTATTTGGCTAAAAATGTAAATATCATGGAGGTATGCATTTGACATCATATTATTATATTTTGTTGCATTCCTTGGATCCAAAATATAGATTAAACTTCACCAAAAGTGTAACTTGAATATGTGTATATGTTCTTATTACACATTCGTGTATGCACATATTTAGGGGGAGTTCACTTTTTTTAGTTTCGTGAGTATTGATCCATATTTCTTTATCCATATATATTTGGGATCTCTACTTTGAAACATACTTTTGAGTATATACAATTTGTGTAGTTCATATATGTATTGCTTAATATTCAATTATTTATAATTATGATGGTTGTCATCAATTACCTAAGAGGGAAAGATTGAAGTAACTTAACCCACCATTATGACTTAATGGTACATTGTGGTAATTAATGATAATCACATTGTAGAACTAACATTTTTCATGAGTTGGTGAAATAGGTTGAGTTCCATGATGATGATAACTTGGGATGACATCATAAGTTGATCGACATCAAGTCAAAATTAAAGAAGAGGATGCATCATGTGTTGATGTATATCAAGATCACGAAGAGGAGATGATCATGAGTTGATCATCAAGTCAAGTGAATAAGATCATCGTATGTTGATGATATTCAAATCAAGATTCGGAAGAAGATAACCATCATGTGTTAATAGAAGTCAAGTGAAGGATGCATCATGGGTTGATGCATATCAAGTCAAGGACCCAGACTTGAAGTGAAGATGTGCGTCATCAAGCTTCAAGAGAATGCTCAAGGCAAAGGTATGACTAGTTAGAGCTAAGGATGTGTTCCTAGTCTTTTACCAGTCTTGGTGTTTGGTTGGAGACTGGATTGCTAGTATAGATTGTCGTACTATTAAGAGGGGTCTTGTCTAGCAACTTGAGTCTCATCATGTGTTAATAGCTCAATTTTACTTGCTCTAGCTCACCGTGGTATGATGATATTATTTGCGAATGTGTTTTGCAAATAGTGGAGGCTCATACGTCTAACCTTATAGCATGTGACTATACTTTACAAATATGTTTTGCAAATAGTTGAAGTTCATTTAGCTACTCCTTGCTGCATGATCTAAGTTTGCAAATATGTTTTGCAAATTGTTAGGATTCATACATTGCATTTGTCTTGCTCTCGAAAAATATTCAGAAAATCCGGTATGACCGCAAGTATTGCGTGGTATTACCACAGGTCAGTAATACCGAAGTTTACATGGCAGCATGAAGTTTCCAGAGAGAAAGTTTTTGGAAGTTTTCATGAAATTTCAAAATTGGTATGACTGCATTTGATGAGCGCTATTACCGTCAGTCGGTAGTACCGAAATCTAGTTGTGGTATGTTTTTAACAAAGAGGATATCTTTGGGAGTTTTCTTGAAACTTGACAATCGGTACGACCGTATTTGAATGACGGTACTACCTTAAGTCGGTAGCACCAAAATATAGATGGCGGTACGTAAATTACAGAGAACGTGTTTTTGGGAGTTTTGATCTCCCTTGAAAAACGGTATGACAGCAACTCTTAAACAATATTACCGCAAGTTGGTAATACCGAGTTTTACTTGGCGATACGACTTTTTCAGAGTGGGTGTTTTTCTTGTGTTTGTTTGATCCTTTGGAAATCGGTAATACCGATATAGCTGAGCGGTATTACCGTAGTATGGTAATACCGATTTGTAGTTGGTGGTAGTACTGCAATTTTTTTAATAGCTATATCAGATGCTTTAAATGCATAACAGTCGACCGTTGATTCTCAACTGTGGTAGTACTGGTCCTGAACGGTGGTATTACCGGAAATCCTGATTTTTTTTCAGGATGTTTGTTCTAACGGCTAGTTTTTATGGTGGGGGCTATAAATACCCCCTTGGCCGGTTGTTAAAAAAACCTTTGGCACTCCATTTTATTTTATTGAGCAAGTGCAACCTTGTGAGAAATGAAAGCGTTTCTAGTTGCATGTGCTGCATATAGAGTTGGATTTCGTATCCATTTGAGCTTGTACATTCGTTTCACGTGGTGAGAGTCAAGCAAAGGGTTTGGCTTATTACTCTTGGTGTTTGTCGACACCTAGACGACTTAGAGGTGTTGCACGGGTGAGCTTCTTAAAGAAGGTTGTGAGAAGACTCAGGCGGTTGTCAATGGTTTGGTGCTCGATCGCCATCTCTAAAATGGAGGAAGAGCTACCCCAAGTGGATCGATGTGTTGGTTCGTGTTAGAGCCGATCCAAGTGGTTGGACTTACCTCGGAGGAGTTGGCTCAATTTGTGGAGCCGGTCCAACGTGGTTGGGCTTAGCTCAACATGGATTAGGGGAGACCGGCAAGTCTTCGGGCACCACGGTAAAACATCATCTTATCATTGTGGTTTACCTTCTAGTGATTTACTTTGTGCAATTTATATTCCTAGAATTAAATTGCTTACATATCTTTCTATGTTTACTATCATTGACATTGTCTTATATTGTTGGTGCACTTCATGAGTGTAATACCCCGTTCAATATTTAGAACTATAATTGAATTTCAAACCTTTTTACTAGTATTTAAAAGGGGATTTCAGAATTTCTCTTGAAGGGGGATTAAATCTTGGGCCAAAAGCCTAGCCTTGGCCCATTAGGGGCAGCCAAAACCCTAGATGCTACTGTAGCATGCCTATGCTACAGTGTTGTCGCCATCTAGAGTAACCACCTCCTCCCTTGGTGCTGTCCTAGAAGAAGGAGGGAGGGAGAAGAACCCTTCGGGTGCCGCCGGCCAAGGAGAAAAGAAGAGGAAGAGGGAGAAGAAATGGGAGAGGAGATTCTCGTGGGGTTTTTAGCGGGATGCAGCGTGTCTTCGAGGGTGATTTTTGATTTCCCAATAGTTAGTTTAGTTCTTTTTCTATGCGATTTGTTGTCAAATTTCAAATATGTTTCTCTGCTGTTATTGAATCGGTAATCTGCAGTCCTGTTGATCTATAGTTTTCTATTAGTTCAGTGCAAAATTAGGGGTTTGCATCTCCTAGAGATAGGTAGATAATTTTATTAGCTTTTTGGAAAGTCTTGGTTTGTATTATTTGGATGAGTATATAATTAGTTATGATTTTTTACAATACGAGTGTCTTTTCAGTTCCTAGGTTTCAGGCAACAAACATGGTTTTTTAGGTTTTGTAAATAAAAAATAGAAAATTGATGAATTTGGGCTTTTGGTCTAGATGAATTTGATATATAACTTCATAATGATTCCATAGAGACCAAGATCACATTTTTTTGGACAAGTATAATAAGAGTTATGAGATATTGAACTATGCGATTCAATTCTGTCTTTTTGTTGGAGACAATCGGGAAAAATATCGAGTTAGCAAAGTTTGTTGCAGAGTAAAAAATTAGATTAAATTTATTATGGTATATATTTCTCTGAAGATTCTAGAATGTCTTAGATCTCTATTTTTGAATGTACCAATTAAAAATTATAGAATTTCTAAGTTGATAATACCGAAGATGACAGATCTGTCCTCGGAGTTAAAAACAAGTGTTTAAATGAAATAATCTAAACTTTCAATCCTGCGAGAAATTGTGCGTATAAGTGTGTAGGTTCTAGAAAGTTTGAGTTCATGATTTTTGAAGCTATAAATCAAGAGTTATAATTTTGCTAGGGTGACTGTCCTGTTTTGGACAGAATGATATTTAGGAAGAATGGTATCGTTTCGGGTTACGATTAGAAGTGGAATTGTTTGTTTAGTTTATTGCTATGTTGTGTACTTTTAGATGATATTCTTAGTATGTTCTATGAATGCTAGGTGGTGGTGAGAAACCGGGGTTAGAGTCCTCTACCCGTCGTCACCCTTCGCACGGTTGAGGCAAGTGCAACTAGTGGTAGCATATGAGGAAATAGAATTCAAGTTATTGCCATTGTATTACTTGTATGAATTTTATTCATGATCTTACTTCTAGAAGGTATATACTTATGTTCGATTAAGGTTATTATGCCCATTTGCATCAAAGCATTTATTCTTAAGTCTTGGGCTACGTCGTAGCCAAGAAATAATTCATTTGAGGTCCCCGTCATGTATTGGACGGGCATAACGTCCCCACACTCGTGGAGTGTGGGCTTGAGGTCCCTGTGATAGAAGGCACTGGCTTGAGTATGCATCGACGGATACACTACTCCGCATTACTAGTAATTGCAAAGAAGGAAGAGAGTTGCATTCTTGACATCTGCATTGCATGAAAGTAGAATAGACTAATTTATGAATTTATTGTTGATGGCTATATGTGAACATGGTAATGTTCAATGGTTGATTATGATGTTCAGTATTGATGGCTATAGGTGAACATTGAAATGTTCAATTTTTGTGAATGTTGATAATTCTTGATGGTTATGTGTGAACATTATAGTATTCGATATTTATTGATGTTGTTCAGTTTGTTACATTGATTATACTTTACTGAGTCGAAGACTCATGCTTGTTGTTGGTGTTTTCTTTAGGTACTCTTCGAGAAGCAACATGCATGGGAAGGGGTAGACATTGGTGTTCTACACTTGAGAATCATCATGTCAAATAAAATGTCACGTTTTGATTAATTGGAGAAAACATGGTATTTGTTTCTGTTTATTTTACAGTCGTGATCATCCTTCGTGATGAAATAGTTAGTATGTAATTGAGTTATCTGATTCCTCCAGGTGGACTATTATAGTTGTGTTTCTAAATTGCATTACTTATCTATCATGCTCTTACTTATTATTGATAGAATATTTATAATGTCTAGATGATTGGTTAGACACCTTTTATTTTTCAATCTATGGTGTTTATAAGATGGCTATGTATAGCTTGTGATGGTTATATTGATTACTGGTAGCTTAATTGACGATGAGAAGCTTTCTAAAATTTTATAGTAAGTAGATGTAAAGTAGATTCTTAAGGTAGTTTAGTAGTATTCCAAGTTCAATGTTAGGATAGGGTGTTACAGTGAGACTAGTTATTTTAGATCTTAATTGTTCAAAACCGATTTAACTTACTTTTCCGCATTATAAATTGGTTTTAGCCTAAAAGTTTTTTAAACCGCCTATTCACCCCCTCTAGTCGGACTCCTCGATCTTAAAATAGATTATATAGCCGAGAAGAGCAAGAAGGTCCGAATGCACCCAATCTTCATTATGGGCACCACAAAGCTTTAGTTCGAGGTATTGCTATGGAACTGAAATGGGTTGAGAACGACGTATGGTGTTGTCACGCACGAGGTGAGCCTTCAATAGAAGGGCAACAACACATATTAGTGCACATGTAACAAGCGAATGCTACTATATAAGACACGAATGTGTTGGCTGTAGGTGGCATGATCAAGATGGAATCTGTGCGGTACATGTTGGGATTCTTCATGAAGGAAAATGTGGTTTAAACTTAGAGTAGGGAGATCCATGGATTACATATTGTTAGTGACTTCATAGAGGAAGATAGTGGAAAATAGGACATGGGTCCTTGATTTGAACTTGTTGAAGGGTCCTTGTCGTATCCGAAACAACATAGACAAGTCTGATGCCAGAAACCATGTGAAGAGGTGTATCCTTTGCAGAGATTATGGGCATAAGAAGAACAATTGCACAAAGAATAATGGGTCGAGTGAAGTTCACGACGCATGGCTAGTGGCAATCATGGGAGAGGCTATCGAGGAGGTCGTGGAGGGTGACATGTTGCATATCAAGAAGCTGGAGTTGCTACCTGATACAGAGTGTGCCCATGTTAGGAGCGCTTTGTTCCTATCGTTACGGTCAATTTGTGTAATCCATTTCTTGGCATCTTGGTCATGATGGTCTAGATTTTTTATTGGAATAGGTTCCTAGTCTTCTTATTGATTTGTATCTGAAATTCAAGTGATTTGGATATATAGATCAAAAGTTATGTCATTTTGTGGATCCAAAATCGTGGTGATTTTTTTTGCCTATTGAAGGAGAGGTCAAACCGCCTCTGAGGGAGGTCAAACAACCCGAGTGGTCAGACCACCCCCTACATGGTGATCAGAGTGGCCAAGGGCGATTGACAGTTGAGCTTTCTGTTTTTAGTTCATTTTCTTCCGTTGTGATTTTAAAACCTTGATTTTCATAGCTTCACATAGCTGTTGGAGAGAAACATCAGTAGAATTACAGAAGGAGAAAAGTAGGCGCTTATTCACCCCCTTTAGTCGCTAACACGGTCCAACAATTTCGTGGATGTGTCACGTTTGTTGCGAACTACCTTTGCTTTAAAATGTTTCTACTTGATTCTATATGTTGTAAACTCGACTATTTAATTTCGTAAAATTAAAATAAAGTTTATTTAATTTATTTTTTTAAAAAATATATTCAATTACCGACTTAATCTGTGATTTAGTTGCGTTCTGACCCGATAACTAAGATACGTGGCAGATCAATGCCTCAGTAGTAGTTCGGTCGTGCCGCTAGCCTCCTTGTTACCTAATTGCTGTCCGACCGTGTGCGATTGGTCCTAGTCGTACGCTGAGCCAGTGGCCGCGGCCCGCGAGGAGGAAAAAGCAGCGTCCTCGTGGCGTGCACAACCCAACCCAAGTACCCAACCGGTATGCGCGCAACGGATCCAGCGACGCGACCGCGCGCCGCGGGTGAAGGAATCAAGGAAGGATCCTAGAGGCCTGAGTCCACGCGCGCTGTAGCTCCACAGTGGCAGCACCACGGCCGGGATTCTCTGCACGGCACGCCTGGCCTGTCCGTCCGTCCGTCCGGCTACGGTTGGTTGGAATTAGATGTCAGTCGATGGGATCTGAAATCCACCGGACACGAGGAGGCCCCTGCCGAAAAGGCGCCTGGCCTTTGTCTCCCCTCGCGCCATCGGCATCCTGCCCGCGTCACACCTGCTGTCTCGTCCGATTAGTGTATTGTTTTTCTGGGAATGTTCTGCGGGTTCTGCTCATGTCGGTGGCTATTCGATTGCGTACTCCTACCCGGATCCCATTCTCTCAGAAGTAACAAAGGAGTCCACTACGAATGAAATGATAAGATAACATCTATATCATAATATTTGTATCATGCAAAATAGTCACAGTAGACGATGTGCTGCGAACTGGTACCACATAAGCTAAGCTGCTGTGAATCACCACGGTAGATTGGCTTTCGTAATCTCATTTTTGTTATTTTGTTCGGGAGAAGACGGACGAGTTTTTTTTATTTCATTTCAGAAAGGTGATGTTTCAGCCAAAGGCCCAAAGGCTCGTAGCTCGAAAGCTGGGAAAGGCAGGCCAACTTTGTTCTGGACTCGGATGCTAGCGCTAATCAGGTTATACATGGAAAATTAGAAACACTTGGGGCCATTTCAAACGCATGAATTTACAAGAAACAATTCAATTACAGTGGGAATCTAGAAAAATTGCCGTGTTCCAAACTATGGACCTCAACCAATTGTGTTGGAAGCATTGGAGGATTTTTAGTTGCTGCTCCCACGGGCCATTAAAATGTTCTTGCGGCAAGGCGACGATGGAGAAGGCGAATTCGGAGGAAAAAGGAAAAGCGGACGGGATTGAGAATCTCGGCAATTAATCGCACGATTTTGCAAGCGTAGGCTGCAATGCCAAGACTTGACGGCTTCATGTCCACCCTGCCCTGCCCTGCCCCGTCCCTCGCCAAACTCCTACAAGTCGTCGCACTTGTTTAGCTCTTGACTTGCAGTAGCACTAGTAGTACCTTTTCTCGTCCTTGATCAAATCACGCGAGTACCACATGGTATTACTGCGTCAGTGGCGAATAAAAGTGTTGTCTCCCTGTGCTAGCTGCAAAATTACTCTAATTATATTTATTTTTTTAAAAAAAATTAAAACAAACCGATTTCGAGTTAAACACGACTATGCTTAGGCTTAACTCATTAGCTCGATAACAAAAAAATACTTCTCAACAACGAGTTGGCTCGATAAATCAAAATAAGTCAATCAGAACTTATAAGCTCGATAAAACATTGACTTGGCTCGATAGCCGGCCTAACCGGTGTGACATTCGGACTGTTTTGTAAAGGCTGATGATATTTATCATGGTGTTGCCTAATGTTATCATTTCCACGGTCTACCTTGCTAAGCCTTAAAGATGGATAGGCGGCTATACGTTGGTGCTGTCGACTAATACTTAGACATGTGTACGTTGGTGCTGCCGATAGGTTACTCATAGACATGTGTGCTATACAGATTTCTACATAAATCCTAACTATGATTAGGATTCCTACTCTTTTTGGAGGAGAACTATGAGTATTATATAAAGTCACAAGAGGTGGTCATCGAGAACCCAAGTCACATACCAACTTATCCAAAACGCACAAGAAGATTAAAGTCTAGGTTATTTTTTAGCACAGATTCTTGTATAAGTCAAGGATCCAAATATCCTAAAATGTTCGAAAGGGTTGTGAGACAGCGACAACCCCTTGTACTCTTTTGAGGTCACATTATTTGTGGTCGGTTTTGACAAATTTTTCCCTCTCAACGTGATTGTTTTGATATTGTTATTTCAGTTTTCTCTGTGGGATTCATCTACTTTGTTCTTGATACTGTGCACGTTCGTGCCGTATCTCGTAACTCTGATCCGATCTGGGGGCTGTTGCGCATAAGAAGAGGTATCATAGTATAACAAATGGTATCAGAGTCAAGACTAGATTAATTTGATCTGTGAGAATGTCGACAAAGTGTTAGGTGGGACAGGATCAAGATCGATGTCGACGATATAGAATCAAGTGGAGAAATTTGACGGTGGAGAAATTTGGCGGTGGAGGAAATTTCAGCGTGTGCTGTTGTTTGGTGAAGGATGTCCTTATTTAGCAAGGGTTAATCGACGCTCTTGAATAGGACAAACAAGAAAAGATGTCCGATGAAGACTAGAAGGTGATGGAGTGGAAAACTGTTAGTACAATCCATTTATATCTCTGCGATGAGGTAAAATACTCGATGATCAAGGAGAACTCGCCAAAGATAATATGGAATGACTTAGAAGAATTGTATATAACAAAATCGTCGACAAACTGTTGGGTGCTGAAGCGGCAATTGTACAAGTTCCGCATGGAGGAGGGCACACAGTTTGTCGATCATCTCAATGTTTTCAATAAGCTTATCATACAGCTAACTAGTGTGTATGAGAAAATTGAGAAGAACGACAAGGTCGTCATATTGGTGTCATCTATACCGCCATCATGGGAGCAATTGGTGATGAATATTCTCATCGGAAAAAACACTCTCAACTTCAATGAGATAGTGACATATCTATTGGAGACCGAGTCCTTGAAGAAGCCATTGGATTCTTCATCATCAGGTGATGAAGCATTGGCTGTTATAGGTATCGCAGGCAAAAACAAAAGTCATATGAAGAAGAAGGGCAAACGTGTATGCTATCTATGTGATGAGAAAGGTCATATGACAAATAACTATCCAAAATTAAAGCAAATGAGGGGTGCATTCTTAGTGGCGGTAGCAAAAGATGATTCAGACGTACTTGTCGTCAGTCAATCAAGTGCCGTTAGTCAATTAGGTACTTCTCATGGATGGATATTATATTCAGGTAGTTGCTTCCATATATGTTCGACAAGGAAGATGTTTGATGAATGATCTCTACACCCAGCGGATGAAACAGTTTATTTTGCGGATTGCAAAGAGTATGCAGTCGGTGAGGTGGGAACGATTATTTTGGAGATGTATAATGGAGCACATCGCATATTGACGGGAGTTCGGTATGTTTTCGGTTTAAAGAAGAATTTAATATGTGTGAGAACATTTAAACTCGAAGGTTGTGAGGTATTACTTCAAGTTCGAGTCATGCGAATTACTTTCAAAGGACATGTGATCTTGAAAAGTATTTGGTTCAATGGAGGATACCGATTGATGAGTAATTATAAGAGAAGGGCAACCAATGGACAATCTTGTAAAAAATTTGGTCAGGAGAAGGAAACAATGTTGTCAACAGTAGGCACTCAGATCTCATCTGTAGTTATGTGCGGAACTACAAAGATGATTGAAAACTCTAGTAATCGCAGAGGCGAAGGTGTAAGCCGTAGGAAGAAGGAAGACGTGGTGAGACCAACCACACGATACTAACGAGTAGGTGGAGTTCAGAAGCGGTACATACCTATGGCATGGAGAGCTGTAGGAAGAAGAGGTGTGGTTAACAAAACTACACAACTCAATAGCTCTCAGGTAGAGGATCCAGGCAGGCTAGCCTAGACATCTACACACATGTTGCGGCACTCCCAAAGGTGAAAGGGAAAGAAAAAAAAAAGACAAGATCGTCTTGGAGCGAATTCTTAGAGGAGCACGACGACTTCATAGGATAAGAGTCAAAGTGAAGATTGTTGAGAGGTGATTCAAATCCTAACCTACTAGAACTTAAAGAGGTGTGCTACAAGAATTCTTACTCTCTTTGGAGAACCAATGGCACTATATAAAGATATAAGGGGTGGTTATGGAGAACCCAAACCACATACGAACTCATCAAAAGCAAGACACGTACAAGGATTAGAAGCTATGTTATTCTTAAACACTAGATTTTTGTATAGGGTGAGAATCCAAAGATCCTCAAAGATTCGAGGGTAACAATCTATTGTACTCTTTTGGGATCATACTTAAGGAATTTGCGATCGATTTCATCAAATCTTTCAATCTCACTGTAATTGTTTCGACATCATTATTTTATGTTTCTCTACAGGATTTATCTACACTCACAGCCTTAATTTTAGCTCTAATATAGTGGTGCAAGAAAAACAAAGCCACGGAGAATGAACACAGCCTGCAGTACCCTTTCCAACAGAAACTGATTAATGTCAATTATTACTATACGATGGGCGGGCAATTTAGACATGGAATATCTTGATGGTACCACGGTTCACCGACAATATACGATAGAACTATTTTCATCATTACTAGCAGGAGTCAAAAGGTTACTCGATTTATCCTGCCGATATGTTAAACATGTCAGATGCAGGGGGACGGCCCGATTAGCAGAAACAACAGTTCTACGGGAACTTCTGCCATTCTTTGGGTATGGACTATGGGTGCTGAGCGCATTTGGTGATGACGTTCTTTCGATATTTGCATCCCCTTGGGAGTTTCCTTGCTCTGTGCTAATAGCACTGGCTGAAGCAGAAAAAGAAGCCCCTTGGCTTGTCATCCATCTTGCCTTTTGGTGTGTCACCGAGATCACCTCGAGAAGCCATTAGTGAGCTTGTTCCAGGGGATTCAGGAGGTAGAATTGAATTCTCCGAACTGAATGCACGAGGAGGCGCCAAAGGTTCTGATGGCGAAAGGGTGGAGAGGTAATGGAGAAGCATTTGCACAATCTGTGTGAAGTTTGGTCTGTCGTTTGGTTCTTCCTTCCAGCAGGATGTTAGGATTTCTGACAGCTCCTCTGGCAAATTATCCGCACTTGGTCTGATGTTCTGCAGAAATGATTCTTTCACCAGGTCAAATCAAGTGTAAGATTGGACTCTAAAAATCTAAAGAAACCTAGCATAATGAACTCCAATATACTGCTGCTACACCATTCTTCCACGTACTAGACTGAAGTATCAGTGGTTACCTTAAAAGCAGCAGCATATGCAGCTTGCAGATTAGACATACCCTCAAAGGGCAGTTTATTGTGAAGGAGTTCCCATAGCACAATTGCAAAGCTGTAAACATCTACTTTATGGTTGTAATGCTTCTTTTCTCCATGCCTTAATGTGACTGTGCTGTACAACTGTTGAGATTTTTCGGGATTAGTCAGATAATAGCACAAAAACGAAATAATTCAATTATTGACAAATATGAAGCTGCAGTAGCCGAACCTCTGGAGCCATCCAACGGTATGTTCCTGTTTCAGCAGTCATCATCTCTGTTAATGTCTCTTCTCTTGCTAAACCAAGGTCAACAAGTTTGACTGTTCTCTGGTCTGCGGTCAACAGCAAGTTCTCTGTATGAAGAAAATGATAGATGAACTAACAGCAAAACAAGATTAACCCTTGCTGAAATAACAGAGCTAATATGCATTGATTCATTAACCATATCTGGTCTGAGGAGATTCGGTAGTATTTGTCCATTGCTGAACATGACTATACTTACACTCAAGTACGCATCTTGTAGTATATGTCAGTGACTCCGTTCAACTCATTTATATTTCCTGCTGCTTTATTGATAGAGGAAATTACAGCAGTCTTTTCCTTGTGGTTGATCAAGTTTTGTGCTAGCTGCACCATGTGCTGAAAGATTTGCTACTTGATACATTATACACTAAACTCGGCAACATATAATGGTTTGTAAGCTGTAGCTAACTGAGACATACTAACAAAATGCAAAACAATTTTGCAGTCGCCTCACCCTCTACTGAACGTTCATATTGATTCCTCTTCCTCTATCTTATGCACCTCCATTATCTTGCTCAAGAGAATGGCCTCCATCTTTAAAGTACCAACAAATTCATCTGTGAAAAACGATGAATGCGAGACTACCTGTTTAACTATATCCATGGCCAGGCATCAATTATCTGCTTGATATGTAAGCTTTTCTCTATGTTTGTTGCACGCATAGTGCTTCTATTATATCTTGAACTGAAAACAATCATCTTCTATTTGGGAGAATTACCTCTCCAAAAGGATCCGCCCTCAAAAGATGGCTATGAGAATTGAAGCTACCTTTCCAAACCTTTATGATATTCTCACTGAAGAATCAAACGACGAGTCATACTTGGGTTCTTCTACAGTACTAATTCATCCAAAAACATACAAGTAAATGCAGGGGTGTAGCCACCAGATGGGCTTGAGTGGGCTCGAGCCCATCCTCCGGCGCCGGTAACCCCCACCCATCAGCTAGTCCCTGTAGTTCTAATTTCAATCTCATAGACAGGGTCATATTTTGTTTGAGAGAATGAGAGAGTTATATGTCAATTTGAGATAATGACATTGTGAAATTTTGTATGTCAATTTTCACTATGAAATGACATCTCTACATACTAAATTTGATTATTTGAGGATGAATGTCTGAATGGGGGACTATGAGACTAAGAAACTCACAGTGAGTCGAATTGAGAGAATGAATTTGCTTCATTTTTTCTATCTAATTTCAGGATTAATTTTAGTCTAAAACTATTGCGATTGTGAACTTCGCATACATGACGACGAATTAGCCATATTTATGCTTGTCCCGAAAATTTTATCCTGCGTTCACCACTACCGGCAGGTGCGGACCGTGAGCTTGTGCGTGAGACCAACAGTGCCAGCGCAGGTCGTGACGGTGTCAACCATGTGTGTCGATCTATGGTGTCGGCACAGGCAGCTAGGGAAACTTTGGCTTACGAGCCCCTTCTCCATTTTCATCCTGACTTCGCCACTGAGTAAATGGACTCGAACTTGCTTTCGGGCATGTCAGGCCTACCAAGAAAACCCTCAAAGCTGCTACTGGATATTATCTTGATGCCTAACCTTGATTCTTTAAAGCATTTTTGTTTGATAATTAATAACCTTCCCAATATCAGCACCGTGAACATCTTGACGAATTCTCCATTGTATAAATAAAGCATGCTATAAAAGAATAACAAGCAAGGCTGCAAGACACAATTCATAGCAGTTCAGTTCTTCGTGCCTGTGAAATGTGCTGATTGAGGTTATACTGCTGCCATACTCTTGCAGCCCGAGCTTTTGAAATGTTCAATCAGTGCATGGAACACATATTCGCAATGAAGCAAGTAATTCTAGCTTCTAAACCAACATGAGACATTTATCTCCATTTCTAGTTTGTTATAATGTACCATGAAGTTTAGTATCTAATAACATACCTGGCTAACTGCCACTTAGCGCAACACATCTAGACTAGTAATATAAGCACTAGAGGTTAAAAATACATTGATGAGGTAACAGGCTATTTGATAGGGAGTATGTGGTAACTAGTGTTGATTGGGGGGCAGATCCATGCAGAGGTGATGACTGTTGGATGTGTCAGCTAGATTCATGGATCGTCTGATCTTTGTGTATCCAACAGACAAGAAGAAAGCACATACATAAAGTTGACCGATGAAGCAAAATTCAGCATCCACACTTATTATAGTAGCATAGTATCATGAATATTGTGTGTATATTGAAGAGTCCCAATGGGCAATATATATAAGGTACAAAGGGATATACCCTATACAGATAAGGAAATACAAAAAACAGATCTTATCTCTAATATATCTCTAACACCCCCCCCCCCTCTCAAATACAAGGCATATGCAATAGCATTGCATTTGAAAAGGGTTGACACTAAAATATGAAAAATCCAAAATCCGGGTCTTAATAATGTCGTCGTAGTATGCAGCTCTTGGAAAATATGTCGATAAAAGATCTTCTCTCATCCGGGGTTGTGCGGCAGCCCATAAAGCACAAGGTGCGGGAGCAAAATCGACCACGACAACATGATGAAGAAGATGATGAAACCGACAAATTGAGAAATCTGTGAAATCAAGACGAATAGGAATAGATAGAAGCATGGCGGCGCAGATCGTAGCCCAAGACGACAGCGGCACAATGCACAAGAAGCGCAACGAATGCACAGTGCAAAAGAAGTGCAACGCAATGCACAAGAAGCGCAACAGAGGCGCAGTGCAGAAGAAGCGCGGCGCAATGCACAAGAAGTACAACGAAGACACAGTGTGGAAGAAGCGTGGCGGCCTTAAAAGCTTAGGGCGGCGGATCTGCAGTGGCTTAAAGAAAAGAGCAGCGGCTGCTGCCATGCCAAAGAAATTTCTATACTTCTATGACTAACAATAAATTTATAGACTGCATGGCTTAGACAAACTAAAAGATAAAGTGGTACGGACTTGGATAGACGCAACGGAAGAAAAAAAACACAAAATACTACCAGCAGATTAATTAGTAGCAGCATGTAACCGTGTAATTGGAACTAACAGCAGCACAATATGTAACCAGATGCCACAACGGCAAACGATCCTGGCAGATGGACGCATTGAGCACCTTTTGACTACTGCTAGACTTCTCATCAAGCATACGATTCCAGTCCAATAGATGCTCACCAATTGAAGATTCAGCATACAACCATCCACATGCCCTGATTTGACTTATCATCAAGCATAAGAACCTCCGTTGTGGTTCGCCTCCTGCTCCGTCGCCACCATGATCTTCGGGGACAGCGCCTTGATCGCCAGCAGGAAGCCTCCCAGCTTCGGCTTCGAATGCGCCAGTAGAGGGGGCTGAGGCAAGAAGAGGGACGTGAGCACCGCGTCGGGGCTCGGGCTTGCGACCAGCGTGTTCGGCTCCTCTCCGCCACTCGCCGAAGGCGCCGTGGGCCGGGAGTGTGCGATGATCCGAGCGGGCGAGAGCGGCGGTTTGCTCGATCTTGCCGCCGCCACCGCGAGGAGGCGGTGAAGCCGCAAAGACGATGTCGACGGCAAGCGCCTCGCCGGACCTGACACGGAGGGCATCAAAGTCCACCTCGTCGAGCTTCGCCTCCACGGCGTTGAACTAGAACGATATGTCGAACGCCTCGGCCTCCTTGGCGAGCACGGCGAACATGCCGACGCCTGTGATCGGCGACGAGAGGCCGCCCCCGGGAGCGAAGATCGGTCCTCCCGGGGGCAGCGCGCAGCGGAGGATGAGCGGAGGATAGAAGCCGCCGGCGGCAGCTACAGTAACCCTAACCCTAACCTTGGCTCTGATACCATGTTATGAATATTGTGTGTATATTGAAGAGGCCCAATGGACAATATATATAGGGTACAAAGGGATATACCCTATACAGATAAGGAAATACAAAAGACAGATCTTATCTCTAATATATCTCCAACACATAGAACTTTTCCCTCCAAAAGCCTAACACATAGACTCAATTTCGTCCAATACTGCAAAGTCCAATGCCCAAACACAAAAAAAAAAAACACTTATGAGATGGAATAGTTTCTCCAAAAATAAGAGCCAAGGAGTCCTTTAATCCAAGACTGCTTATCTTACATCAAGTTCAATTTAATACACTATCTGGTTAAAAAAACTCAAAGGTGTTAAAAGTTACAACAAACTATTCAAAGGTCCATGGATCTAGCAAATTTCACAGACATGCACACATAGCAAGATCTAAGGAAGCCAAACCTTTCATCCAAGATCCAACAACTCTAGAAACTAGTATGCTCGTACCATGCTCTGATCTTGCTATGTCATACTCCCTCCATTCTCAAATAGATGTCGTTTTAGAATGCATGCAATCAATATTTTAAAACTTTGACCATTATTATATAGAAAAGTATATAGATTTGCCACATGAAAATGACATGCGTCATCAAAAGTACTTCCACATCATTATATTTTTGATAAATTTTCGAAACATATAATTAGAGAAAGTAATGGTCAAAGGAGTGTAGTGGAGGCTAATGTCCAAAAAGACAAGTAAAAAAAGAACAGAGGGAGTACTAAAGATAAGATACACATATCAGTCCATACTGATTTTTTCTTATTAAGAAAAATAAAATTTTAAAATTACCAAAGAAGGTGACAGTTACTGTTAATCACGAAAATAAGCATAACACCATTGCCTGAAATAGAAACAAACTTGACAGCCTAAACAAGGTACATGCAACGGGAGGAAACAGATGGGAGGTATGCATCAGGTTCCAGGGTGGACACTCAGTCTCAGTGTAGATCTGTACATAGAGATCCGCAGCTTCCTCCTTATATTTGTAAGTGACTGTGTTCTTTACTATGTTTGTAATTTTGTATTTTCTGATTAATAAAGATATTCAATCAGCAAATACATGTGTATATAAATGATATTAATAAGAGGTAGAATCAGATCATGTCGAGCACTATACAATAAATTGCATAGATCTAAAAGTTGACTATGATGCACTATTCCATCCAACTCCATAGCCCAAATATTTATGGCCTCTTTTCGAAGTTTCCTTGAGAGATTTCAAGATTATAAAACTTGCTTTAGTTAGAGTGGCTTCAGATGTTTCTACACCTTTACAACATGTGTATACAATGATCACTGGTCCACTAAATTCCCACTATTTGTAGAATGAAAATGAGCTACTTCAGTAATCATTTATTTCGATGTATCATCCAGCACCTTGGTACTTGTTTCCACTGTACATGTAATAATTGAGGAACCTACAAAATGCTTCAACATCTTAAATAATGTGCAATTATGCTTAATTTGGTGACAATTAATAAAGTTCCATTGCGCCAACAATTGGTGCTGTTTGTGTGAAGTATTCAGGTGTGTAGTTCCCAAAATTGGACTCGCCCATGATAGCAGCAATTGCCAATGCAATAGAACACAGGCAGAGGGGTACAAGTAAGTCATGCACCACTGCTCGCTTTTTGAATTAAATTCCTAGCAACTCCATGACATAGTTCTGCCGATAATATTCCACACAAACTTGGATGAAACACAAAACATTGCTCTAACAATAATGATAAATGTAAAAATAAAAGAACAACACTTCAATTATACCCATGAAAATACACATCACTTATGCAATATGAAACTTGATGTGCAATATCACGAACATTTAAGCGAAGGTACATTATAGGTCAGACCGTCAGACATTAAAGCCTGTGGTATGGAAGGCAGAGTGCAACAGAGTATACTAACTTCTCATCCCCATGTTACTTACAAGAACGGTTTCTGTTACGGACTCTTTTGTAGGTATTCACTTCCAGCGCAAGAATAAAAGGCATGTTGATTTGGGAAGTTAAACTATAGAGAGAGTTCCAATTCGAGTTGTATTCAAAGAGGACTGTTATAGTTTGGTTATGGAAAGTTTGGCTATTAGCTGTCCCTTCAGGACATTGGATAGAAAGTTATTGTATTAGGAAAGGAGAAGACTCCGTATCCCTTTAGGATACTCCAGCCATCTCTATATAAGATGATGCACTGTAATCGTTTGAGTAGTTATGAAAAAATACAAAGTAGCTTCTTCCAAGTTCCTCTTTCTTTCTATCTAGTCTGGCTTCTCATCCATATCATCTTCGTTCTTCATCGAGAGGAGCTTCGGTACCTAACAATTTGGTATCAGAGACACCGATCCCGCCCACCATGCCACCCAAAAGTGATTCGGCGTCGGATGCAAGGCTCGACGGATTGGAACACGCCCAATCAGAGCTACTCCGGCCATCACCGATCTACAGTAACGAACGAGCGGCGCTTTCGGAGCAACAACTAGCTTCCGATCGATTGGGCGGCTTGGCCAAAGAGATGCGTACCATGTTTGAAGCCTCTCTGCGCGTCTGCCGCTCTCGCGGCGCGCGACCACCCGGCGAGATCCCGGCCAAGCCACACGGAAAGGTGCGGCGTCTTTGCCACTTCCGACCGCGCCGACGACGCGTCCGAACCACATCGAGCCGGCTTCCGCCAAAGCGGAGGTTCATCGAGCACCGGGAGGATTTGCGCCCACCGTGGAATCGGCGACGAGTTCGACGAGCACCAGGGGCACCGACATCAACCCGAAGGCTATCGAGCCCAAGGCGGATTTGCGGCCCGGCGAGGAAACGGCGACGATATTGAGGAACGCCAGGGCTACCGACACCAACCCGAAGGCGCTCGAACACATCTCGATCGGCCCGCCTATCGCGCTGGACCTACTGGGTTTATGACGGGTCGGTCGATCCAATGACTTGGCTCACAAAGTGTGATCGATATTTTCGTGCATACCACGCTTCGAGAAGAAGACAAAGTATGGATGGCGCTGCTCCACCTATCCGAGATTGCCCACTCATGGTTCTATCGCTTAGAACGTGATGAGGACAAATTCCATGGAGCGTGTTCAAGCATTATTGTACAATGCGCTTTGGGCCAGCCATCAGGACTAATACTTTGGGCGCAATCAAAAATCTGCAACAAACGGGAACCTTGGCCAAATATCAGCAGGAATTCACGGATCTTCTTTGCCATACCAACGGGTTATCTCGTATACATCAGATTGAATTGTTTACAGCCGGCCTGTCTGAACCAATTCGCACTCATGTGGAACTAGCCGGGCCGACATCACTGCAACAAACACTCAACCTGGCGCGCGCTTATGAACGGCTCCATCCTCCGATTGCCCATCCAACAACGGCAGGCCGACAGGGCACCACCACGCGGCCGATGGCTCGAGCTTGGCCATCACCATCCTCCCGCATCTCACCTGCCTTCCCAACGCCAGCAACCGGTTCAATACCACCCGCAGCACCAACAACAACCGAGACACGCACGGGCGTTTTCCGATCGCCTCCACCGAGATGGCCGACGCCGCCAAATGGATTGTGTTTTAACCGTGACGACCAATTCGTTAAAGGTCACCAATGCAAACGATCGCTTTGGCCGGAACCGAGTTTGACCAAGTACTGTGGACGCCTCGGATGATCTATTGCCGAGACGATCGAACGAAATTTCTTTACTCGCAATACCAGATTTGCACCTCGGATAATGCGGATGAAGGTCCGACGTCGGCGCGCTCGAGGGCATAGCTTTGTTTGACACCGCTCAACTCACAATTTCTCAACAAAGCTTGTGTCGCCGCCGCTGACTCGCCCATCCAACCTCACAATGCGGCTTGGTCAAGGTAGCCAACGGTGACGTTGGATCGCATGGGTCGTGCACTAATACACGATGACAATCGCACCATCAACATTTGCCGTCGATTTCTACATCATACCACCGTCCGGATTTGATGTTATATCGGGATGCAATGGTTGAGCACATTAGGGTTTCAGATCGTGGAACTTCGCCCGATGCGCTTTTCTTATTGGGCGCATGACACTCGGATTACTTGGACAGATTGCAAAGATCCGCCAAGATCCGCAACGCCGCATGCATCGGGAAGGCACCGATCCACTGGACATTCTTTTGGCCAAATTGAACACCGATTCTCGAGCCTCACGGATCGCCTCCTACACGGTCATGCGATCACCGCGATCCGCTTATCGCCAACGCCTCGACATATCGGTGCGCCTCTACCGTTATGCACACATTCGTAAAGATGAAATCGAAGCGCCGGTGTGCCACGATGTTGGCACAAGGTATCATCCACCAAGTTCATCACGCTCGCCACTGTTCTCATCGTGCGCAAGAAAGATGCCTCGTGGCGATTCTGTGTGGACTACCGTGCACTCAATGAACATACAATCAAGGATAAATTCCCAATACCGCATGTGGATGAGCTTCTAGATGAATTGGAGGGTTCCTGTTACTTCACCAAATTGGACCTCCGATCAGGTTATCATCAAATTCGCATGTGCCCGGAGGATGTGCTGAAAACGGCATTCCGCACTCACCACGGTCATTTTGAATTCTTGGTTCTTCCTTTCGGCCTATGCAATGCCCCGTCCACCTTTCAGGCAATGATGAATTCAATCCTTCAGTCCTTCCTCCGCCGATTTGTCCTCGTGTTCTTCGACGATATCCTTATTTATAGCAAAACTTGGGCCGAACACCTTCACCATGTTCGCCAAGTATTGCAGACACTTTCGGAGCATCAGCTATTCCTTCACAAGAAGAAGTGCACATTCGGACAACAACAGATATCGTATTTGGGTCATGTCATTTCCCATGAGGGGGTAGCTATGGATCAAGCAAAGGTTTCGGCAGTGCTCGATTGTACGCCCAAGAACGCATTTATGCTTGCGTGGATTCTTGGTCCGGTGGTTATTATCGCAAATTCATACAAGATTTCGGCCATATTGCAAAGACCACTTACTCAACTCCTTTGCAAAGAAAGCTTTGGTGGTCTACTAATCTTCGACGGCATTTGACACGTTGAAGAAGACCATTGCTTCCGCACCCGCCCTTCAACCGCCGGATTTCACAAAGATTTCGTGATTGACCGTGATGCGTCTGGTTCCGGTTTTGGCGCCGTGTTGCATCAAGGAGGTCGTCCCATTGCATTTTTCAGTAAGGCCGTAGCGCCTCATCAAGCAAAACTTCCGGCTTATGAACGCGAGCTGATTGGCCTCGTGTTCGCCGTGCGGCACTGGCGGCCCTACGTTTGGGGGCGTAAGTTTCAGGTTCGGACAGATCATTATAGCCTCAAACATTTATTGGATCAACGCTTAACAACAAGGTCGCAACATCATTGGATCCCCAAGCTACTCGGGTATGATTTTACTGATTCACTACAAACCGCAAAGATAACGCTCGTGGCGTATGCACTATCCCTAACATGAAGAGGCCTCCTTGCATGCGTTATCAACTACCGAATTTGCATATTATGATGATCTTCGTTGTCAACTCAAATCTCATGCATCTTGGACCGACAAACACAAGGAATGGAGTCGCCGTGCTTTACCGACCGATTGGGAGTTTCGCGAGGACTTTTGCTCTTCGACAACGTATATTTGTCCCGATTGATTTCGAGAATCCAACAGATATTTTCTGCTGCCCATTCCGCTTGGTCATGAAGGTATCACCAAAACTTTGCATCGCATTCAAGCAAGTTTTTTATTCTCGGGCACGACGATTGCTTCAAGAGTTTATTCGATCATGTGTCACTTGCCGAAGCACAAATCGCAACATTTGCATCCCACGGACATTTCAACCATTACCGGTACTACACATCGTGTTTGGGCCGATATAAGCATGGATTTTATCGACGGGTTACCCAAAGTTGCTACCAAAACACTCATTATGACAGTGGTTGACCGATTTTCCAAGTATGCTCATTTTCTTACTTTGAGTCATCCATATACCGCTCATCATCGTCGCAAGCATTTTTGATGGCATTGTGAGATTACATGGGTTTCAGAATCTATTGTTAGTGATCGTGACAAGATTTTCACCAGCCACTTTTGGACAGCTCTCTTTCGGCTCGCCGGTGTCAAATTACACATGAGCACGGCATATCATCCGCAGTCGGATGGACAAACAGAGGTCGTTAATCGGACAATCGAAATGTATCTTCGTTGTTTATGTGGAGATCGTGGTACGGTCATGGCCACAATGGTTGCCTTGGGCTGAATTTTGCTACAATACATCCTTTCATTCCGCTCTTAAATCCAATTCGTTCAAGTCGTCTATGGCGGCATCCTCCTTGATCCACCAAACGCGCAGATACAACTGACGCCTCCAAGTTCAAAAGATGATGGCAGATCGTGATGAATTTCTTCAAGAAATTGCTTACTGCCACTTCAATCTCAACAACATATGAAGAGCTTGGCGGATCGTAAGCGCAGAGAACTAAATTTTCAAGAAGGTGATTGGGTCCGTTACGATTACATCAACGACAACCGCTCGCTATTTCACCCGGTCTAAATCGAAATTGCGACCTCGCTTTTTCGCCCATACAAAATTCTTTCTACCGTCGGTCAAGTTGCATATAAGTTGGAACTTCCTCGCAGACAACCATTCATAATGTGTTTCATGTCTCAAATCTCAAGCCGCTCCATGGTAATCATCCTGATATTGTGCTGCATTACCTCCTCTTCATCATGGGAAAGTTCAACTTCACCAAGACGTATTGTTCGCGCAAGATTGAATCGGGGTGTGTGGAATTAAGGGTTCAAGGCAAACCGATCCTACGCAAGAGCCCGAGGAATCATGGATCAAACGCGATGATTTCAAATGAGAATTTCTCGATTATCATTTCGACGAAATGTTTCAAAATAAGGGGAAATGTTACGGACTCTTTTGTAGGTATTCACTTCAGTATAAGAATAAAAGGCATGTTGATTTGGGAAGTTAAACTATAGAGAGAGTTCCAATTCGAGTTGTATTCAAAGAGGATCATATAGTTTGGTTATGGAAAGTTTGGCTATTAGTCATCCCTTCAGACATTGGATAGAAAGTTATTGTATTAGGAAAGGAGAAGACTCAGTATCCCTTTAGGATACTCCAGCCATCTCTATATAAGATGATGCACTGTAATCGTTTGAGTAGGTTATGAAAAAATACAAAGTAGCTTCTTCCAAGTTCCTCTTTCTTTCTATCTAGTCTGGCTTCTCATCCATATCATCTTCGTTCTTCATCGAGAGGAGCTTCGGTTCCTAACAGTTTCATCCTGATGTCAATCTTCAAGAGAATTTGGCAGGTTGGTAAACCCGCAATAATGCTGATTATAACATCGATTTCTAAATGCCTAGGTTAAGTAATCAATATTAAACTGAAATATAAATAACTATTACAAGTTAATTATACAGAAAAGAAGGCAATAAAAAAGATACACAAGACAATGTACGTGTAGACTGTAAAAATTGACTTAGCAAGAGAGTGGACCCCCCAAAACCCAAACGCGCACAAAAAAAAAATCCTAAAACTATCCCACCTAAGACCAAGGAAAATTATAATCCCCAGCTTGCAGAAATTCACCTAGTAATCAGACAATAAAATAGATAGCATGAAGTAACCAGGTTGTAGAATGGCAAATCTTACCAGGCTTAAGATCACGATGAATGATCCCATGTGCATGCAAACATTCCATGGCTCGGGCAATGTCCAATGCAAATCCCACTGCCACGCTGAGGATCCAGCTCCTAGGCCGAGAGCGACCAAGTACTTGCGCAAAGAGCCCCCACTAGTAGCTCACCACCACGACCATGACAGGCTCTAGGCAAGCCCCAATAAACTGAACAGCAAGCATGTGTAGTTTTCAATATAAAAAAGCATCCAAAACTTCCAGCCCAAGGAAAGAAAAGATAAGAGTCAGCCAAAAGAAGCATACCTTGACAAGGTTCTTGTGCTGCACCCTTGACAGCATGGTCACCTCTCTCAAGAACCTCCCCTGCCTCTTGACCATCTCTTCAGGGGGTGTCTCCTTGTGCACAATCTTGATGGCAATGTTTTGGTTCTTGTACCTACAAATCCCAGCATCAATCAAGAGCTAAATTAGAAGCAAATCATTCATACAAATCAGCAAATTGTAGATGATAGTGCAAAAAGCTGAGCCTTACTTCCCCTCATAGACCTTTGCATGCGCTCCCTCACCGATGCGCGGCCCAACAAAGAGAAGCTTCGGGTCGATGAGCCATTTGGGGTCGATGTGGAGACCTTCACCCGCATAGAACGCACTCCCAGATTCCATCCCCGTTAGAGTGGATCCACTTTGGGTCCTGTGGGGTCACACGACCCCACTAAACGCTTAAATAAAAGATCAACTTTTAGAAAATACTCAAAAGTTGGTAGAAAAGTATATCATGAACACGCGTACAGCACCTCACCAGACATAGGCGTGTATTCGACAAATTCTACTTTTATAAAGTATTCACAAGCTGGTACAAAAGTATATCATAAACACGCGTAGAGCGCCTCACTTCACTGGACATAGCTATTCGACAAATTCTATTTTTAGAAAGTATTCAAAAGTTGGTATAAAAGCATATCATGAACACGCGTTGAGGAACTCACTGATCATAGATAGAAAGTAGAAGGATCAAGGATCTCGTGTATTCGACAAATTCCACTTTTAGAAAGTATCCAAAAGTTGGTAGAAAAGCACATCATGAATACTTGTAGAGCACCGCATTGTACATAGGTAGAAACTAGAAGGATCCCGTGTATTTGATAAGTTCTACTTTTTGAAAGCATTTGAAAGTTGGTAGGAAAGCATATCATGAACATGCGTAGAGCGCCCCACTAGGCATATGTATAATCTGGAAGGATCCCTCATATCCGACAAATATACTTCTCAAAAGTATTTGAAAGTTGGTAGGTAAGTATACTATGAACATGCGTACAGCTCCTCACCGGAAAATGGGTATAAACTAGAAGGACCCACTGCATTCGACAATTTCTACGCAAGGTTCACATGCCACCATGATTTCCTCTAAAATATTACAGCGAAAAAGAACCTACTAGAACGTTGTTCGCACCAACAAAAAAAATTTATGGCTATATGCAGTACTAAAAGTCTAATAGAAGGGTATTTTCCATTATTCCATATGATTTGAAGAAGCATGAGTACTAACAGTGGATCATTGAGTTGCTTGAATGCAGTCCGACAAAAAATCACGGCAATTTAATACTAAGACATGGTTTGCCATCTCTACCAACTCTTACTAAAAGAAATAGCCACTGCATTGCATCATGACGAGATCACCATCTTGTACTACTCGTGACCTGCTTGGCGCGGCTTGAGCTGAGCCAGCCCCGCACGATCCTGCCAAAAAAAAGAGCCACTTTTAAGGGCGGCTTCTACCATAAGCACAAGCACAGAGACGCCACGCATACAGTAACAACATCCTTAAGCCCATTTCCCCCACGCTTAACTTAAAGCCCGTGTCGCGAGGCTCTTATCCATCAAAAGCTGCGGCCCAGGGAGCGATAGAAACCAAGAAACCGCAAGGGACGTCGCCACGCCGCCAGGACAGTGCATCCATGGACTCTAGTGTACAGTAAGAACTAGCGACAATACCAAGCTTGCGGCGAGCGCTAATCTAGCGCGAGCACGCATGCAAGGACCGGAATCGGGCGGGATCAGGCGGATTGGACGGGAATTAGGACAGGGCGGGAGCGGAGCTTACCAAGAAACCCCGGATCTCCTATAGGCGCGCGGGACGGAGCTAGGCCAGGCGTCGGGGGAGCTCGCCTCCGGCTCTGGAGCAGCAGCAGCAGCTCGGCGCCGGCCTCCGCATCAAGGGGAGGAGGAGCCGGTGAAAGCGGTGGCAGAGGCAGAGCAACGCGGAGTGAGATGGAGATGTGGAGAGAGAGGGATGTGGGGGTGTGGCGGTCGGTCGGAGCGAGGCAGCGTGCAGCCCGTGAGGGGGAGGGGGGGGGGAGTAAAACTGTGGGTGAGATCGAGAGATTTTTGCGTACTCCTCTCTCTAGACTCCCTCCCTCCTCTCCTCTCTCTAGACTCCCTCCCTCCTCTCCTCTCTCTGTCCTGTCAGCAGTAATGGCTACTGACCAGATTTGGCTTGCTGGTTTTACTGGAGTACTTCCAAGTAGGAGGACTGAGATTTGAGGGGAGGAGAGTCAGTTTTTTTTTTTTTTTTGATCCTCTGTTCAGTCAGCTGCACGGAGTAGTTAAGAAAGTCTCAAGTCTTCCTTGCCACTTTCCTAGAATTTTCTTCTCGTTAGTTGGGGCAGTGCAGTAAAAGCTTTTTAACCAACCCAACTAACCCGCTAGGCAATGAAATGAGAAGAAAACCCGCACTCCCAGATTTATTTTCACATGCTTCTCAATTTATTTTTAACATTTAACACGTAGGATTGACTATTTAGACGTGTGTTACCGAAAAGGTAGTGATTGATGTGTTTTAAGGAGGAATGATATCGTAAGTGGCAGCGCCTGACGGCTGCCCATAAACACTTGGAAGTCTAAATGATACTAAGCAATACTGACGGTGCTTAAGATGTTGCCTTTTGGGAATATGTGGTGATATATTAAACGTACTATGAAACTGTAAGTAGCATTTTTTATGAATGGTAAAAATACTATAAATCATAGTAATTATGTATCCTGATCCTACGAGTAGAAATCGAAAATAACAAGACGCCTATTTACTGGTTCCGCTATTGAATGATTCCTCACGGGAAAGTCAAGAAATATACTATAGGATATATAAAAAATGTGGTAGGTGGAAATGGTAATTTGGTGTCATAAGATCTTCACAAAATCAAAGGATGGAAAACAAAAGATATCCAAAAAGTCCAAACACGGCATGGAACGAGTCAGATTGGCTTCCATGAATGGTTCTTTAGTAGGAATTGTTCCAAAGCAGTACTAGCTAATTCGGTAATTCTCGGAGCAGGGTTTCGGCTGAATAAATCAGGATACGTAAATAAATATTTATTTGTGCGATTGTTGTATGAGCAACTCGACTTGTTTTTTGAAACTAATTTTACAATTTCTTTACCTCTCCGTTCTTCCGCCGTCGAAATTATTTTCCAATGCGCTATTTATTACTCCAGACTGTCTTGTTTTCTTCATTCGAAATTCCAAATGCACTTACAATTCAGCTACTCTATGACACAACAGCACAGAAACACAAGTTACACGACTGATCTACATGCAGTTAGGCAATGTCTACAAAACACAACTTAGCCGCCTCCCTAAACCTCCTTGACACGGAAGCGAAACACTAGACAAGTGAAAATACCAAGCAATGCTCCGATGTTTAGGCTTGAACACTAACCCCATTTCGCTCAATTCATGATTGGGATCCGGCCAATGGGGACGCGTGTCCATCGCGCGACAGCGATGGATGGATGGATGGGCGCATGAGTGAGAAGGTCGCACGAAGCAGCGTGAGAGCTATATGTGTGTGTGTGTAAATTGTGTTTTAGTTTAGTTAATCACTTTGTTTGTTTATTACGTATACTAAGCAGTGGAGTATCCTTCCTTCCGGCTAAATAGATGCTAGTTTCGGCTCCTGAGGGGAGACCGGCCACCGTCGACGCTTTTTTCCTGGCCGTCAGATCTTCGCTCCGCACCCGTCAGATCGGGTTCGGCCTCCGCTCGGCGTGCGCTGGCTCTACCTCGCGCGTGTGCAGCGTTCGCCTCACCACGTGTGGTTGCAGGCGCAGCGAGAGGCTTCAGCTTCCTGACGGCCCGCTTCCACCGTCGGCGGGCAGCGATGACCTCGGCGCGTCGCCCACTCTTCCCCGCCGCTGCCGCCCCAATCCTGTTGCTGTCGTGTTGCCGCCTCCCCTCCTTCTCCACCGTCGTACCCCCACCTCCTTCTTCCGCTACCCTTCTTCTTCATCGCCGCCTCACCGACGCCTCCTCCTCCTTCATTCTTCCACGAGTTCCGCAGACCCCCTCCCTCTTCCCCACCCCTGCCACTTCGCCTCCAGCGGAAGCCAAGGCCCCCATATCTCACCCCAAAGGCGGCCCGCCGTGCTGCCACACCACCTGCTCCGCCTCCTCTCCCCATACCTCTACCTCCCCTGCCGCCCCTCTCCAAGACGCCACCGCTTCCTCCCTACCCAGCCGCCGGTCCTTGGCCACGCCCCTCTCACCCCCAAGTTTTTCTCCATGGATCTACGCATATTTGTTTTTCTCCATGGATCAACGCAGATTTGATCTCCCCTGGGTCTCTGTCCTCACATTTCTCTTGCTTCTCGCTGACGTCCTATTCTTCGGTCCTTCCCTTCTCTTCCTTTTGGTTGGGTACGTAAATTCTTAGCTGAAAGGATTGGATTTATGAGCATTGCCTGGTAGCGTGGAACATAAACGATCCTGCTCAATTTCTTTGCTAATCCCATTCTTTCCAATTTTCCCCTTCAAATTTTAATCTGCTAAGTTTTAGGGCCTTGCGAATAGCTTGAATTTTAGTGGCTTTGTAGTTCGTGTTGTTTCGATGCTCTAGAACAAGAAAGAACAATACAATTTATGCTGTCTCCGTTTCAGTTTTTTCCCCTGTTGAAAGAAAGAAGCATTGCGTTGTTTCTTGATCTGAATTCTTGCTTGTGTGTGTGTGTTCTGTTCTTGTGGTTTGTGGACAGACTTGAACTTTGAGAAGCTGATGACGGAGGCGGCACCGCGCTGGTTCCGGCCGAATGAGATCTACGCAGTGCTGGCGAACCACGCAAGGTTCAAGGTCCAGGCACAGCCCATCGACAAACCCTCGGGTATGTGTTTTGGATGAACCCTAAACCTTGATCATGATATCAATACTTTGTGCTTATTTAGTTGTCGTAATTGACCGCACGACATGATGTGAACAAAAGGGAACAACGCAGAGGTGCGTGTGGAAGTATTGAGTATAAGACGACGGTTGCACTTTGTGCTTCTGGTCCAACTGCGTTGTATGTGAAACAAAAATAGCAAGTAGCTCTGGGCTGACCTCTGGTTCATTGTTTGGAGAAATAGTGTGGTGGTTAATTTAGTGCTGGTACTTAGGGTGTTGAATCTCATATCCTGGGTCTTAGGTCTTCATAGCATAATAGATGAATGAATGCATGTTGATGAGTGTTGGAGTACAACTAAAATGAGTGCGCTTGACTTTATACTGCGCTTGTTCCAAAGAGTTTGTGCACAGGAACCGTGTTGTGATTATTCTCACATGGTATGCCCTAGCAAGTTAATATTTATTGAAATGGAGGTGTGTGCATATGGGATTCCTCATGTGCACAGGAATCCTGATCTTATTCTTGCAATATTGACTAGGATCATAACAGAATATGCGACTGAGTAAAATGAGCATGTCTTTGTGTCTTGAAATGAGACAAGCTTCTGTGCATTCACATTCACACTGATATTTCATTTGCTCACCTGTCTATGTGTTTACTGCCTACTTGTCACTATATCCTTCTTCTCCACTAAGATGCCACTGTATCATATATGATCTTTTATAAGAATATTAGTTGCACAAGGGAATAAATTCTGCATTTATGCTACTTGTATAACTTTTAGGTTGTTATTGTTTTTGCATTCTTCTATTCACACGAGTATCTGGTTCTAATTGCATTACCTTGCCAGGATGTCTACGGCCCTATTTGTTTAGGCTTTTTCTTTGGCTTATAAACAGAAAAGCCTAAGTCTAAACAAAGGGGTGGCTTTTTTATGCAGCTTATAAAAAGCTTAAGCCTATTTAAGCCTAAAAACCATAAGCCATGGGAAAGGTGCTTTTTTTGGCTTTTGCGGAATAGAATAACAGTCTACCACTGAAGTTCATTGAAATTACCCACGAAATGCCATTGTATATAAATCCCAATCATTCTGTTTTTTCGTTGTTCTGTCCGCCCCCACGCCCGCCACTACCCTTCTGCCCCTCCTCCCCGCCATCGCCGATCTACTCCCATCCCCCGACGGCATCGCCTCCTCCTCCCCCTGCCGCCGCGCCGCCCTCCCCAACGCCCACCGCCCCGCTCCCAACGCCGCCGCCGCGCCCTCCCCCCCGCGCCACCTCCTCCTCCTCGATGACGCCGCCGCCCCTGCCTTCCCCTCCCGACACCGCAGCCTCCTCCTCCTCCCCCGCCGCCGCCCCCCAACGCCACCGCCGATCTCCTCCTCCCCGACGGCGCCGCCTCCTCCCTCCCCGACTCCGCGCTCCCCCCCGCGCCGCCTCGCCGCCGCCGCCGCCTCCTCTCCCAACGCCTCCGCGCCTCCTCCCCCCCAACGCCGCCATCGCTGCTCCCTCCCTCGGCGTCACCTCCTCCTCTCTCAACGCTGCCGCTCCCTTCGTTCCCCCTCCTTGACGCTGCAGCCTCCTCCTCCCCCCGCCGCCGCCTCCCCCAACGCCACCGCCGATCTCCTCCCGCTCCCCCGACCAAAGCATTTTTGTGAAGGATGATTTTTCCTGCTGCAGGCCTCAATCCAATGGCATATTTTGATGTTGATCAGCAAGATATTACTGGAAGTTTGCGATCAGTCATCTCAGGAGACCGGTTTCTGTGTAAATGGGCAAACAAGCATGCAAATTATACTTGTTTGCCTTGATCATCCGAGCTGTTTAGACTTAGAGAATAGTACATCTATGTATACTTGATTTTGTTGCTGTTTAGACAGGTCTTACCGTCTTAGTGTAGTTATAGCTCGTCCTGATTGATCTTGCCAGTATATTGATGTCGTTATGAAGTCGCCGTGTCATAATTAGAGAGTAATATACACGTGTGCTTGATACCAATATTAGGTAAACACATATGAGTGTATCCTATACTAGCTTTAGCATGAGACATGTATGTACATAGCAATAAACAGTACATCATCCATATAGCATTCGTTTTCCCAATGCTATATTATATTTTCTTCAGATCTTTACGACACTCCTAGCACCAGAGATTCGTGCTGCAACACCCATAGGCCATATTGTTGTTTAACAGATGCATTGTCCATATAGTAATCCATTTCCTGCACTTACTTACTGCCTTTTTACTGTCACCTCACTGTGTATGCCTGTAGGTGGTGCCATGATATCGGTCGGGAGCAAGCTACCAATAAACCACTTCTAAAGACAGTATTTCAGGTACCGAGGTGTAACCTTTCTGTTCTTTCAGGTATACCCTTACACACAGATGGGATATATGCCCTGATGTATTTGTAACATTTGGACAACTGGTTATGTAGGTCATGATGCGTTTGTTCAGTCCTCGGAAGACAACACTATTATTTGTTATACGTGATAAAACCAGGGTTTGCCTCTCTTTGTTTTCTTCCTTTCTTGAATATATTTACTATTATGTTTTTAAGCAAGCTATTGGAAATATAATCTTTGCTCCATTTACTTGGGCAAATCTCAGACACATTATTGTTTTCATGTAGACTCCACTTGAACATCTAGAACCAGTTCTAAGGGAGGATATTCGAAAGGTGCTGGCATTAACAATTTAGTTGAAGCAACAACTCAAACTTGTTGGTTGATGATTTATTTTCATTTGTTTCATCATGCAAGGTAATGGTTGCTACAGTCCAGTGTGATGAAATTGCAAATGAGAAGTTTGGTTGCCTAATGTCGGATGCAGTAAGAACTTACCACTTAAAGATCCTTTAACCTTTGTAGAGTTTTGGAGTGCACTAATATGGTTGCAATCTTCTTTAGGAATGGGTGGATTTGGATAATGCTATCCAGTCAGGTCCATTACCCGCCTTTGGGGAAAAAAAAACTTGGTTATATTGTGAACGTTCACATGCAAGAGTAAGCCCTTGAGTGGTTTGAGACATTGACACATTGACACGGAGTTGCGCTCTTGAAGGTATGTGCCGGATACCGTAGATGTGGTGGGTGGCAACCAGGCTCAAAGATCATCAGGATGCTGTTAGAACATGATGTGCCTGTCCTGAGCTGTCAATTTGTGGATGTTGTGCAGTCTATGGGTAGCTTCATATCTTGTTAATACAGACAGCGAAATAAGAGAAGTGTAAACTAAATTCCTCCATTATTGTTTTGTATGAAACAAACCTGAATTTGTTCTCTCTGAATTGAATATTATTTTGTTACCGTGTTATTTTGTTCAGTTGGCTAATATATGCTCTTTTATATTAATTTCGTTCATTATGCAACGTTCAAAATTAATGCATGCACGAACGAGTATTTTTTTTGTTTCGTATGTACACTTGCAAAAGAATCCAAAAACTAAATCTTGAATGCTCTTCTCTGGTCAAATTTCACAGGACATCATCCTAAACACCATCTTGACCTCATAGAGAAGAATTGCAAACAAAGATTCAATGATCAAGCCAAGAACGGATTTCTTGAAGAAGGGGCAAGAAAGACCAAAACCAATGATAAGCGAGATTCTCAGATTCTTAGCTCATGAAACTTTGAGGATGTAATAGCAATATCAAAACAACTCTAAATATCAAGTTTCATGCTATTTCTTAAGACGAATCAAAAGATATGTCAAAACCCTAGATATTCAACATGAAACAGAGAGAGGAAGAGTTGCAAAGTCAAATAATCAAAACCCCAGATTTCATTGGATTGAAACACGGATTACAGAGGTAAAGCAAAGAGGAATGATTACAAAAGATTTCAGTTCATACTCTCCTCTCAACAAGCTCTCAAAAGCAAAACAAATCTTTTCTAGAGCTAACCCTAATTTTCTCTCAAAAGTCTAACCCTAACTCTGTGGTTCTCCCTATTTATAGCCTTTGCTAATGGGCCTCTAACCCATTAAGCCCGCTACACCAACGTAACCGCCTCCACTTTTGCCGCTTGCGAAAAGACCCTTTCGCCTTTGCGCACCTTCCGAAGCCTCCAGACACCTTGTCGCCCTTGACACGCAACCACCTCAAGATTCACGCCGCCTTCGACACATCCCGACCGCTCGACCTCAACGCCTCCTGCGCTAGTCCGGTCCACGTGTCTCGCCACGACTCCATCTTGATGCCCTGCAATCAACACGCATAAAAACACATCACATAGCATTGCACAATATCATAGCATCAATAATTGTATAAGACTCAAACTCATACAAAATCAAAATCACAAATTAATCTTCTCTCGCACGCTTCGACACAATCGAAGTTCAAGACTTACCACAAATGAAGTTCCGATTTCTAACATCCGCATTTGTCAGATTATCGGAAGTTCCGCGCTTAACACAATGGTACTTCGATCTTCTAACATCCGACTTTCCAAAAATTCAATTGATTTTCATCTCGTAGAACCTTAATATCAAGATATCTGACACTCGCTACCCTTGAGCGGAAGTTTCGATTTCGCCACCAACTCAAAACCCAGAAAATCGGAAGATCCTATTTCCAACGCCAGAGTTCGATTTATCTAACTTCCGCTCCATACACAGCCGTAGTTCCGATTTCCGACTCACCAAATGCACCAAACCGAAAAACTCAACTCTCAATCTAATCAACATACTCATCACTCGTGAGGAGGACCTCTCACATGGTCTCTCAATCTCCCCTTGATGAGTATATTGACAATCACCAAAAAGCATAAGATGAGTTTGAGTTTAAAGTCAACCAAGGTCTAAACAAGAGTAGTTAAGCTCAAGACCATGTTGACAAAAGAAAAAGACTTGAGATGAGATGAAAGAGCAATTTTCGCACAAAACTCAAGGCTTTTCTCCAGACGGCTTTTTCTCTTCAAAATTCTCCCCCTTTGGCAATAAAATCATCAAGATGTAGAAAAGGGAGGAGAAGACAATGTGATGTTCAATTTAAGCATTAGGAGCCATGTAGATTATCCAAAATGACTATTAGAGTATTGCACCAAGCCATAACACAGAAGAATGCTATCAAGATCATGACAATTGATGTATAGAAAAGCTAAGACAGAAAGTCCATAACCTGATTAATGATCCAATTCTTTAGCAGGTCAAATAAGTCAGGATTGAAATCTAGCTAAAGATATCCAAAGATGATACAAGCCATGTCAAATAATCTAAGTTGAACCAAGAAGACTCATACTGAACAGTTTAGAGTGCTACCAGTTGAAGAAGGACTCATTTTATCCTGAACTTGGTCTCTTTAGTGATAAGCAATTTTAGCACATTTTTCTTTTTCTGAAGACTTTTATGGTTTTATCTCAAGAAAGCAAGCTCGACTAGGTGCCATCCACAACCGCCTCCTAAGCTTCAACCATTTTTTATAGCCATGTGCTAGATCCCAAGCCTTATACGATCACCCAAGCAATGCACTTAAGGAGGTGATCTTAGGTCATCCAAGGCTCCCCGAGTTCATGCCTAGTGCAATGGCAAGCCGCCTCATGAGAAAGATTTGGTGAGATCGGTTTTTCGCACAAAGAGATCATTTTTGCTTTTGAAGTTTTTAGACCGGTGATTAGAGATAAGTCATGTTTCTTAACAAACCGACATAGCTTACTCAAAAGTTCAAAAGAGATTCAGACTCAACTCACCTACTTGACATGGCGAAAATCATAAAAGGATAGTTTCAACTGACTAGTCTCAAGAGCTATCATGACAAGATTTTAATTCAAGTTTAGCATTTTTAAACACCTTAGCATGGCAAAGACTAAACTACACATAAAAAGTCATGATAGATCTAGCGCTTTAGCATAAATCATGGCAAGATGTAAAACAAAGAAAATATATCATAAGGGATAATAAACAAGGCTCTATTTGATTATAATGCAATGCGGAATGAAATGCACAAAAATCCGATTCCTTCGAATGAGATGCTTCTTTTAATTCAAAGTTGAGTTATGACAAAATTAAGAGAATGGAATAACCAAGAATAACTCCCCAACCAAAGGAACAAAAACGAATCGATAAGTAAAAGAAAAGGCATCCTTTAGAGCATAGAAAAGATATAGAGAAAACTATCGCCGCATGTGTTCTTATCTACCCCATATGATTCTAGGACTATCAGCTGATCAACTCATACACTAAGGAGCAAACACTATCCCTGTCTACCCAAGGGTGGCCCGACCCCTGCTAGAACCTATAAGAAGTGAGTAAGCTCTACTTAGAGAGGGAAGAGACAGCTAATAAGCAGCATCCTAGAAGCACAAGACAAGAAGTAGCAGTCAAAGCAATGTGGCAAGAGAACCACTCTAACCTATGCTGGAAGGACTTCGACCCGAAATATTAAAAGAAATGTAACCAGAAAGGAGTAAGAGTATAATATAATATAATATAATATAATACAGTAGTAGCACAAAGCTCCCCCTCACAGCAGTCCGTAAGGACAAACCACCCCAAGCTCTCCCCGCAAAGCTGAAAACCGAGAGCTGTCCAGAGGCTTAGTGAAGATATCAGCCAACTGGTGCTCACTCTCCACAAACTGGAGCACAATGTCACCCTTCTCTACATGGTCTCTAAGAAAGTGATATCTGATATCAATATGCTTGGTCCGAGAATGTTGCACTGGGTTCTTGGCAATGCAAATCGCAGACGTGTTATCACAAAAGAGTGGAACGCAGTCGATAGATAACCCAAAATCCTGCAGGGTCGAGACCATCCAAAGCACTTGACTACAAAGAATCGGTCGCAAAGAACGTACTCGCCCTCGCAGCGGATCGCGAACACCGGATTGCTTCCTTGACGACCAGAGACAAGAGAAGTGCCAATGAATTGACAAGTGCCGTAGTGCTCTTCCTATCTATCCTACACCAAAGAAATCAGACGGAGAAGGCTCTAAGAGATAGACAAGAAGAGGAAGAGTACCGATGCCATAGTCAATGGTAGCTCAAGGTACCGAAGATGCGTTTCACCGCCGACGATGAGATACGCGAGGAGAAGCTCGAAACCGAGCACAAAGACACACGTAAAATGTATGTCCGGTCTCGAGGTCGTGAGGTACAAGAGAGAGCCAATCATGCTCCCAACTCCTTTTGGTCAACAGTTCGCCGCCTTCATCCGGATCCAGAGCACCAGAGATGCCATCGAGTTGATATCGGCTTTCCATCATTCATGTCGAACGCTTCAGAGGTCTCGAGTGTATTTGCCTTGATGCGAAAGGTACCTCCCGAGTCTGCTTGATTTGGAAGCCAAGGAAGAAGCTCAACTCGCCCATCATGCTCATTTCAAACTCCGAGCTCATGACATCGGAAAACTGGAAACGAGAGCATGCGAGGAGCCGCCAAAGATAATGTCATCCACGAGATCCGACGAGCGTAAGATCGCTGCCAAGACGGCGAATGAACAAGGTCTTGTCAATTTTACCCATCTCAAAACCATGGCTCACAGATAGGACTTAAGCCTTTCATACCAAGCTCGGGAGCTCGCTTGAGTCCATACAAAGCTTTGGAAAGCTCAGAGACATGGTTAGGGTATTTGGGGTTCTCGAAACCAGAGGTCAGTTCGACATAGACTTCTTCCTCAATAAGGCCATTGAGGAAGGCACTCTTGACATCCATCTGGTAAAGCTTGAAACCCTTAGAAGCCGCAAAGGCAAGCGTGATTCTAATGGCTTCAAGTCTAGCTACAGGGCAAAGGTCTCTTCAAATCTAGACCTCAACTTGAGAGTACCCCGAGCTACCACCTAGCCTTGTTTCAATGACTAACCCATCTTCACTTTGCTTGTTCTTGAACACCCATTTGGTCCCAATGATATTGTGACCTTGAGGGGCTCAACAAGGACCGCACCTTGTTTCTTTCAAAGTTTTCCAACTCCTCATGCATAGCGTTTGTCCAAGACTCGTCGATAGAGCATGACAAACATCTTTAGGCTCAAATGAGGCGACGAAGGCGTAATGGAGATGTAAAAGAGACAAGCCGACTTTGGAACGTGTGACACGATCAAGAGGTCTCCAATTATCTCGCTCAAGGATGGTCCTTTGAATGTGTCTTGGAGGTCCAGGTGAGATGAAGAAGTGGCCTCTACCTCATGATCGCTTGAGATAGGAACAGAGCCACTAACTTCGTAAGAAGGTATGGTAAGTGATCTCCTCGAGGTGCGGTGGAAGAAGGCACCTCAAGAGGAGCAGAAGAATCTGGATCGTAGACAACCTTCATCTCCGTCTTCCTCTTCGCCCACAAAGATGGACTCGCATCGCTCTAAAGAACTCGAGATATCGTGCCTAGACCCCTGACCGCCTCATCGAAGGTCACCTCACGTGTCTCTAACAATTTACTAGACTCGCAGCCTGCACTCTATAGGCACGAGAAGAAGTCGAGTAACCCGTAAAGATCCCATCACAAGATCGTGACTCGAACTTATCTAGGTTCCTGCACTTCGTAATAAAACACTTGCAACCAAACACACGAAAATGCGAGACGCTGGTTTTCGCCATATCTCAACTCATAAGAAGTGCGATGCAAGAGTGCCCAAGAAAAACTCATTAGAAACATGACAAGCAAGAGCAATTGCCTCACCCAAAACTTCCTAGGTGTAGAGTACTCATCAAGCATCGTCCCGCCATCTCGACTAAGGTACAGCTCTTCCTCTCCACAACGCCATTTTGTTGGGGACGATGGAGACGAGAACGGTGCTCTACACTGCCTCACCACAAAACTCTCAAAGTAGGAATTTTGAACTCGGTGCCATTATCGCGAATTGCTCGTAATGCACCCGGGAGCTCAACAGAAAGCCTACTAAAAGACCACTAAAAGAGTAAACGCCTCATCCTTCGAGGCTAAGAAAAACACCCAAGAATACCTCGAGAAGTCATCGACCACGACAAGTACGCACCACTTCCTCCCATCGATCGCACTCTAGCCGGGTCCCATCGTGTCCATATGGAGCGCTTGACCGGTGCATCCGCTATAGTCATCAGAATCGAGGATGTGAAGCGGCAACCATTTTGCCGCGTTTAAGGAGCACGCATAAGATCCTTGACCATTTTGAGTTTCGCAAACCACGAATGAGATCGTGGCCGCTAACTCTGGTCGATGATCAAATCCTATATGACCAAGTCTCCTATGCCGTAAAGTCGATCACGGATTCGAAGTTACTAAACACCCGAGAGGATCACCGTAAGACTCGTAAAAATCAGCACGAAAGATCCTCCCATACCGAGAAATCCCGCAAACTAGACTACCCAAGAATCAAGAATTTTGCAATTGTTTTTCTTAAAGCTCACCTCATACCGCCATCGAAGTCGAGAGACCAAAGCGATTATATCGCAGCCTACTTACTAAGGCAACATCTTTCAAAATAAAGGAATTATTAATGCTCACTTTACCTTTAGCGATGACGCGCCTAAATGAAGCATCTCCAAAGGTGATCGCCTCATCACCCGAGCGCGCTAGGGAAGAAAACCAACGGACTCACCAAATATATGACGTGAACAACCGAGTCTACAATCCGCACCTTTCCTTCCCACCGGCGACCACGAGTCAAACAGAGTAAAGTCTCGAGATCGGGTGAATCAACAAAGTGATTTTGGCACCCAATACCGAGTAACACGGCGAAGATGAAGTAGTCAAGCAAGATCGACTCTATCTACCCTACGCCTCTGTCACTCAACAAGTCAAAGATCTCACTGTTCTTTGCGGATCCGATCGCTATGGGAGAGCGAGTCGGCGCCGCGAACATGTCGATCTCGCCATGTAGCTATCTCGAAAGGAAAACGAGATCTACCTCGTGACGACGGAAGTTACGACCAACGGAGCATGAGGATGAAAATCGAAAACTCGTAAAAACCAAGTCCTCGATGTCGCCTAAAATCATCGATGGAACAAACCTAGACCTCATGTTGGTCTTAGGTGCACTCAAGATCCGGGTCGACCTCGAATGTGTCTAAGAAACTCAACACGGTCCTCTACGCGATCTTGGCGCCACCAAGCAATGATCAACTAAATGTCCATCTTTCCGACAGAGGTGCAATGATACTTCGCCTCGAGGGGTCAAGCCGCAGTGGAATCACCTTGTCGTTAGAAATCCTTTGAACAAAACCCACGACTTAAAATTGACTTTCTCACCCGGCTTAGTTTTGATCACACCGTGCTATGGTTTTGAGCACGACAGTGGATGCTTCCTCATATCCTCCCGGATATCATATCCTAGACCCGATTAAATCTGCAAATTTTAGATTTGTCTAGAATGAGATTGAGCTTCTTCTTGCCTCCTACAAACCTCTCGAGAGTGTTCATAAGATACCGACACTCCCGAAAGAGAGAGTGCAAGAAGAGCGGGGAAGAAGGGACAGCAGAAGGTAAGGGAGCGTAAGAAGAACCAACAACAGAGGAAAGATTGGCTTGTGCACGCACACCGACTTTGGGGAATAGTCCTCATCGCTAATGATTGGTTCACGTTGCTAGGCGCCTCTACCAAACCCTTAGACTTCTTCCCAAAGATACACAATATAAGCAGATGATTGTGTCTCTAGAAGGTCCTTAGTTAGCTTCACACATTTTTCATCCAAAGCAATCAAATCACATTTTAGTTTATTACATTGCTTGCATGGTGAGCTAACAAGATCCTTAGAAGCATACCGAGCCAATTTGTTATCGTGATCAATCATTTCTTGAAACCGCTTGATACTGATTCTAGTTCAAAGAGCTAACTTAGGACGCTTTAAACAAGAAACAATAGGCTCTAGTAGCGCAGCCTTGAATTCAAAGAATTTTATGATATGCCCGCTTTAGGTTCATCTTGAGATTATTACAATTTTCACAAGTTTCAGTGCATCAAGCAACATGGTATAAAGACCTCTAAACGAATTGTCCTTAACCTCACATGAGGTGCAAGCAAGAGTCCTCAACAAAGAGTGGATGAAAGAGGTGCTACCCTACTCATCTCTAATTCAAGAAGAATGCTAATGTTCTCTACCTTAATCATGTCAAGTTCAGAGGACACACTATCATGTAAGGTCCTTAGTTTTTCCATATCATCAATCAAAGCACAAGATGTGTCACATTCATCATGGAGGGAGCAGATGTAAGTAAAGTAAGCTCCCGTGAGAGTCTAGCTACTTCCTTCTCCAACCCAAAGACACTTAGCCCTAGACTTAGCATGGAATCTACCTAGCTTAAGAAAAGCATCATTAAGCGGGTCATAAGTGGACTAACCTCATCGGAGTCGAGTACACCTCATTGTCGCTCGCCCGCCTCGAGGGCCATGAAGCACATGCCGAGAAGTTGCCGTCGCCCTGGGATCATGATCGCCCTTCCCATCATCGTTACTCCACCCCTCCACCTCGCCGGTGTCCAGTTGTCGAGGGCGGTGAGGACGCGATGGAATGCCTTCTTTGCCTTCCCAAAGTTGCGAACTTCTTCTTGCCTTGGTCAGTCTCGAGGGCTTCGTGTTGCGGTTCTTGTCGATGTAGTCGTTCTTGCTCGGACCGCCATAGTCACCTTTGCCCTTCCCAAGCTTGGGACAGCTTGCTCGGATGTGGTTGGGGCCACCACACTCAAACAAATCACAGACCTCCTCTTTACCATCCCTCCTCCTCTTGTAAGCATGGGAAAACTTCCGAGCTAGGAGGGCTAGTCGCTCATCCTCAAGTCTCCTAATCGATCATCGCTATGTCACAGAGAGCAACTAGGAGAACCCACGATCGACTCGTAAGAAGATCCGTATGGGATCGGTGACTAAAGCCATCGATCGTGACTTCGACCTTCGAGAGACAATGTCAATCTCGTGAGTCTTGAGACGCGAGTAAAGCGCATCAAGAGTCGTGGTCGAGAGGTCCGTGCTATCTTTGATGGTAGTCACTTTCATCTCCCAAACACGAAGATCAAGTGCGTAAAGCATCCGTCGAGCGTTATCCGAGCCTGGGTATGTAAGACCGACCGCCGGAGGTTGCTCAAAATCTTGTGAAAACGCGAAAAGCACTCGCCAAGAGATTCACCAAAGAAGCATCTCAAATTTATCAGATTCACGCTTGAACCGGTCTTGTCGAACCGCCTTAACTGGTAGTGCCTCATAGTATGCATCGAGGGTCACCCGGATGTCGTAGCGTAAATCAAATGAGAAATGCGATCAAACTCACTTCGCCAAACCTCAATGATTATGTTCCTTGTCTTAGCATTTGCCTCAACATCGCCATGTTTCCCGCATTGATGTTTTCATCGGCAGAATAAAGAATCGACCTTCACCTTTCTCCGATGGCATACCCCGAGCCCGGATGTAAGTTTCCATTCGCTCTTCCGTAAGGGTAATCCGCACCATCAAAACCGGAGGCTTGGTGGAATACTTGTCCGCTGCCATGGCTCAACCGACCGCTAAGATCTATAAAGAAGAGCTAACCGCTCGATACCAATTGAAGGACCGAAATGGCAACAGAGGGGGTGAATGGTGCCTTAAAATTAAGAACTCTCCTCATCAGATTTAAATAAGATCTACAAACCTCTCAAGAAGAGTAAAACAAAATCGAGAACTAATCATAAGTTCCAATTGCTCACAAATATCGGACGTTCGATTTTACCCTGCAGACTTCCGCACCGTAGAGTTCCGAATCGGTGCGAAGTTCCGCCATGAGAGTCTTTATGGACAATCTAAGTTCCGATTGTCCCGACCAAAGAACAAAGGCGCTGGTTTCTTTTCAAAATCCAAAACTAAATCTTGAATGCTCTTCTCGGTCAAATTTCACAGACATCATCCTAAACACCATCTTGACCTCATGGAGAAGAATTGCAAACAAAGATTCAATGATCAAGCCAAGAACGGATTTCTTGAAGAAGGGGCAAGAAAGACCAAAACCAATGATAAGCTTAGATTCTCGATTCTTAGCTCATGAAACTTTGAGGATGTAATAGCAATATCAAAACAACTCTAGATATCAAGTTTCATGCTATTTCTTAAGACGAATCAAAAGATATGTCAAAACCCTAGATATTCAACATGAAAGAGAGAGGAAGAGTTGCAAAGTCAAATAATCAAAACCTCGATTTTATTGGATTGAAACACTGACACAGAGGTAAAGCAAAGAGGAATGATTACAAAAGATTTCAGCCATACTCTCTCTCTCAACAAGCTCTCAAAAGCAAAACAAATCCTTTTCTAGAGCTAACCCTAATTTTCTCTCAAAAGTCTAACCCTAACCTGTGGTTCTCCCTATTTATAGCCTTTGCTAATGGGCCTCCAACCCATTAAGCCCGCTACACCAATGTAACCGCCTCCACTTTTGCCGCTTTGCGAAAAGACCTTTCGCCTCTTACGCACCTTCTCCGAAGCCTCCAGACACCTTGCCGCCCTGACACGCAACCACCTCAAGATTCACGCCGCCTTCGACACATCCCGACCGTTCGACCTCAACGCCTCCTGCGCTTAGTCCGGTCCACGTGTCTCGCCACGACTCCATCTTGATGCCCCGCAACAACACGCATAAAAACACATCACATAGCATTGCACAATATCATAGCATCAATAATTGTATAAGACTCAAACTCATACAAAATCAAAATCACAAATTAATCTTCTCGCACGCTTCGACACAATCGAAGTTCCGCATTTTACCACAAATGAAGTTCCGATTTCCTAACATCCGCACTTGTCAGATTATCTAAGTTCGCGCTTAACACGGCGTACTTCCGATCTTCTAACATCCGACTTTCCAGAAATTCAATTCCGATTTTCATCTCAGAGAACCTTAATATCAGTATTATCGGACACTCCGCTACCCCTTGAGCGGAAGTTCCGATTTCCGCCACCAACTCAAAACCTGTGAAAATCGGAAGATCCTATTTCCAACGCCAGAGTTCTGATTTATCGGAACTTCCGCTCCATACACATGCTGTAGTTCCGATTTCGACTCACCTTTAAAATGCACTCAAACCGAAAAACTCAACTCTCAATCTAATCAACATACTCATCACTCAGAGTGGAGGACCTCTCACATGGTCTCTCACATATTACTAAATATCAAAACTTGGCTTAAAAGTAGAAGGGTTTATAAGCTGATTAAGTCAAAAAGTTGGCTTTAAGCTATAAACCAAAAAACTTAAACCTTTATAAGCTGATTAAGTTAAAAAGTTGGCTTTAAGCTATAAACCAAAAAACTTAAGCCTAAATAAACAAGGCGTACATCTTGAAATTTTGTTGAAAAATGTTGTATTATTTTGTGACTTTGTCTTATATTAGTTTTCTAGATTCTAATTCCATTCTGTCTATCAGAAAATGCCAAAAATGGTTTGTGCATTCTAACCAACCATCACATGTAATTTTCTTTTAAATCAGGTGTTACTGTTGTTCTATATGATCGTAAAGTTGTCAGGAACTTCCGTAAGGATGGCCATAATTGGAAGAAAAAGAGGATGGCAAGCCTGCCCAAGAAGCTCATGAAAAATTAAATGTGAAGCTATGCAAAAACAAACAAACAAAAACAAAAACAAATTGCCTGGCTGGTGTTAGTATCCCCACCATTATTGTTGATTCGTATCATTTTGTAGATTGGTAATGAAGAAAGTGTTCATGTCTATTATGCTCGAGGTGAGGATGATCCAAATTTCTTTTGAAGATGCTATGGGCTACTTGACAAGTAAAAGTTCAACTCTACAATTCCTTTTCTTTGCAATAATCATTTACATCATTTATTGTAACCTATGGTCTTATATACACGTAGGCCATGCTCTTTTTAGCGGATTGTCAGAGTAGTTTACTTTTCTGAGGCTAATACGAGCTTCTTGAAACATTTGTTGTCAATATGGCTAAATTCGCCACAGCTAAAATTAAGAAAATCAAATACTTGGATCATGTTGCACCACTAAACCCATTATGTTATTTGTTGTCTGCGATATGTCTGAAATTTTATTTTATTTTCTGTTCTCTAAGCTGAGAAACAACTTTATACTAGAGGCAGGATAGTGTCATCATCGCATTTATAAAATAGAATTTGAAGTATAAAGTCAATGATCATGTCGGGATAAAAAGACATGCTCGATCATTTTTTCAGCTCGATCATGGTTTCAGTTCCCCGCACTGTGTAGGTTTCAGCAAGAATATCCCCTCCTTCGCCATCGCTTCCCCCTTCCCCTCTCCAGCTTCCACTACCAGCGACAGACGATGGACTCGCTGCCTCGCGTAGATAGAAGGGGAGCCTGTTGTCGCCGCCACTGCTTCTTCCTCCCCCTCCCCCTCCCCGGCCCTTGCTTCTGCCACCAATAGGGTCTTGTATGGTTGGAAAAACTAGTAACGCAACCCAAGGTGAGGAGGGCGACCATGGCGCGGAAGAAAGTCTAGGAGTACGACTCCAAGTACCTCCTTAGGGAGAACCTCAGGCGCCTCACCAGCATCAACCTCCAGATCCTCTCCGCGCAGGTCCTCCTCCCTATGATGAGGACATCACTTCTACTAATATGAACCCTCCTCTTCCTACTACTTTGAATGATGTGCAAGGTCCAATTATTCGGGCACGTGCTCGTCAACTTATTTATCAGTTAAATTCGTTTCTAGGACTGAGTATATTATTTGAGAACTCTATGATGCTGCCTAACGGAGATGATTTACTTGTACTTAGGAATCTAGGCCTACGACCAGTTCAAGAAGGCCTACGACCAGTGTCACAGTACTCGGCGAGCCCAGTACTCGTTGGACACAATCTACGACCAAAGATAGCATGGACTCCTCAAGACCACCCCAGGACCAGTCCTACGACCAGGTCATTGACCAGAGATACGCGATCTGAATAGTGAATAAGGTGTCGCGTCACCGTTTTGGCCTAATAGGGCCTTGTAAGTGTGTCGAGGTCGGAGCCCAGGTTGTGTACACCTCTTCCCACGGCCGTACAACCCTAGGTCGACCTCCTCACGTCCCCCTATATATATACAGTAGCCGTCATAGTTTAACGTGATTTTTCTTTGAGATTATTCTACTTAGCAGTCTCGCCGCACTTTTGGTTGAGGAACCCCATATTAGGAACCCCATATTGTGAGTTTCATCTTTATTCGCAATACAATATCAGATTGCATCTTCTACTCTCTTGCTTGTGTTCTCGATTCGCATGCAGGAGATAGCCTTCTTGGCAAGGTCAACCGCGTTCGGCATGGTTGATAACCAACAGAGCAGTGGTGTAGTGATTGCGAGGGGTTTGATCTGTTTTGGTCAGAGCCTTCGGATCATCAACGTCGAGTTCTCCACAATCGACTTATCAGTACCTTTCAGAAGATCGGGGCCACCGTCTCATCAGTTGGTATTAGAGCAAAGGTTGCCCGTTAGGTAATCATAATTTTTTCCCTATTAGATTAGTTGTTTTCCATCATCCTAAAACTCCAGAAAATTGCCCCACAAAATATTTTGTTCGTCGTGTTCTTCCGCTGTCCCATCACCCATTGTGCCTTCGCAATTTATGTTCTTTGTTTCGCGTTGTTGAATTAGTGTCCTATGTCTAAGTCGTGTTGCTGGTTTAGAGTCATATTCTTGGTTTCTAGTCAACACCATCGCCCGCCGTGCCACCATCCATCCTAGCCTCGCCACCACCTATTCGAACAACCCCCCTTTTTTCGACCACCTCCTCGTGTTCGACCACCTAGTCGTGTTCGATCACCTAGTCGGATTCGACCACCTACTCGGGTTCGACCATCTACTCGTTTCCGCCCCGACAACCCTATTTATTTCTTGTTGCTCTCGGACACCCCACGTACTCATCATATCGTGCCTGCCACACAAAGTCTGAGAATAATTTCCATAGCCAAAGTTCAGAGAGAGAGAATCTTTTAATTACCTGTATACCCATGCCTTCTACAAAAAGTTTGTGATCCATATATATCCATAGACCTAGAAGAGGGTTTTTGAATAGTTTGAGTTAAGGTCACATTCGCAAAAAAAGAGGAACCCTAGGTTGGGTTTCGGCAGCCAAAAAAAGGAACCCTAGGTTGGGTTTCGGCAGTCAAAAAAAAGATAGAAGAAGAAGAAGCAAATCGACCACCCCCAGTGAAGAAGAATAAAATCGACCACCCCCAGTTGGTCTACGACCACTCCCAGCCTTGCATCCTTTGAATCCTTTGTATCTAATCCTTGTTATCGATTAGTGTTGTGCTAGGGTTAGGGACACTTTTTAGACCAACAACCGTGACAGGTACTTTGGACCCTTATTCAACTTTGCTAATCAGGTTACGGTTTTTGCTACTCCTTGCTACATATTGTGCCTTCCGAGCTCCACCTACTCTTGATCAGAACATGTCCCCTCTTGCAATCATACCCACTCTCGACACGGTATCACGAACCACCACCAGGTCGTACTCACCCATCATGCTGGTAAGAACACTTATAAGAGTGTGGTAAGACGCTTGAGAGTGTGTGTTTCCACCTTCCATCACTTAGTAGTTGATAGGGATAATACCTTTGTGTTATCTTTTATTTTCTGCTAACCATGACAGGTGAGACGTCTGATGAGAAAGAGTGTGTTGAAAAGGGAGAGCTCATGACGCTCTTGGATGAACAACACACTACCATTCATGAGGACATCGACAGGGAGCTTCAAGCTACCACGATTACATTGCAGCGCTCAATCAACGATAGTATTGCAGCGCTCACTACACGCCTTGAAAGAATGGTGAACCGGCCACCAAACATTGGACGTGAGTATGATCACGATGCAGCCCAAGATCTTAAGGAGGGAGATGATAATGAGAGGAGAAACTGTGATACCAGTATTGTGTTTGCTGACCAAGATGCATGTCAACAACACCGTCTACATCACAACCGTCTCATCACACTATGCGCCTCCTCCCCCTCCGCTCGTCGGTTCGTGATCTCGGGAATTCCGTGTGGATCCCTGCGCCTTGGCACGTGGGATTCAACTTGGGAGCTTGTGGAGGCACGAATTCCCCTAGAATTTTGGGGGCAAGGTGTGGTTTTGTTGTTAATTTGGATTGGTGTTTTGGGATAAGCACTGAATTTAAGGGCCCGTCGGTGGGGAGATGTAACATCCCAACTTTTTGGCTTTAAAAACCTTTTATTTAGTTGCTAGTTGAAAATATCACCATTTGCAATTTGATTGAATTTATATTAAAAGCTTAATATGGACTTTAAGGATAAAATAGTTTAATGTGCTTAATTCCAACATCAACAATTGTCAAAACTATTTTATTTGGATTCTATAGGCTTGGATATATTTTCCAGATTTTTCTGGAATTTTTCCAAGGACATTTGCTATTTTCTAAATTGTAATTGTATTTTCTGGGTTTATTTAAAAGAAAAATTAAAAGAAAATCCCTCAAAACAGTGATGGGCCAAAGCCCACCACTATTCCGTCGCCTCAGCCCACTCCCGCGCGTCACCGCCTCCTCCGTGCGATGGCCGCCGTGTCCCGACGGACGCCGCGACGCCGCCTCGCCCGCCGCTGTTGGATCGGCATCACGCGTCCCGCCTCGCCCGCAAGCGCCTCCTTCCTCTCTCTCGCCGTGTGGGCCGTCGCCGACGCCACGTCCGCATCGTCTTCTCCGCGGACTCCTCCGCGAGTTGGTTCCGCCCTACGCGCGCCGCCGCTTCTCCGGTTCTCCTCCACCGAGGCTATAAAAGGGGCACCCGACCCCTCCAATCTCTCCACCTCGACCCCCTCCACCAAAGCCCCAACTACTCGCCCGCTCCCTCATTTTCCCGGCGCCGCCATTGCCGAAGTTCCGCCGTCGGCCGGCCCGCCCGCTCGGGCCGGCCGCCCGCCGCCGATTCCGCCACCTCCAGACCCTCGACGTCCATGCCACCGCCGCCATTGTGAGCGCAATAGCCCCAGCTCTCTCCCACCACCGCCGCCGCCGCGAGAGCCTCCGGCCACCGCTGCCGCCGTCCGACAAAGGTTGGCCGTCAACGCCGCCGCTTCCTTCGCCGTCGCGGTGAGTCATCGCCGCCGAGCCCACCACCACCCCCAACAGCTTCGCCGTGCCTCCAGGGTCCCATTTTGCTACCTTGCCGCCGTCGACTCGCCGCCGTCCCGCCGCCAAAGAAGTTCATCGGCCGCCGCTCCTCTCGCTCAGGTCCGGTGCGGCGTGGCAGCCAGGGCTTGAGTCGGCTCGGCGCCACATCCTCGCTTTCTTTGGCGTGGCGCCTGTGTCAACAATGGGTGGCACGCCCACTATTTCTCCCGAGCCATCTCTTGGTGAACAGAGTTCACGGTCAGATCGAGCCATCGACAAATGGGTCCCACTGTCGACCGGTATTTTGTTTTCTTTTCTTTTATTTTCCGGCGGAAATTCATCGCAACGTCAGCCGACGCCATTAATCCGATTTTCCTTTATAAAAATAATTCGGGAAATCAAATTAAAATCTAAATTAGGGTTTTAATTATTTTCCAATCTTCCAAAGCCCATATCTTTGGCATCCGACCTCCGATTGAGCCCATTCAAATTTGTAAATTCATATAAAATCAAGATCTATTTAATGGTGAATTTTATTTGATTTTTGGAGTTTGTTTTGCCTCTGTTATTTACTTATTTTTATTTCTTTTGTCTCGTTTACGAGTAGACGTCGATACTTGGGGAAATTTTGGAGAAGAAGGAGCACCTCAAGATCAAGACCAGTACCTAGACCTATTCCAAGGTAAGTTATACCTTTCATCATGTTGCACCCAGTTTTCAAAATTACTTTGTTTTAATGTATTGCATTCTATTTCAAGTATTTATTTAAATGCTTTTGGGGTAGTTATTAATCCAATTTGTTATATCCACCTTGTCTATTGTATGCCATGATCTTTTGTCACCCTATGTTGGTTCATTATTAGTTGGTATTATCGTAGCACCAATGTGTGTTGGTTAGATACGAGTAGATTGCTTAGCCATACCACGAGTCATCATTTCATGTGAGTTGCAATTATAAACTTGACTAAGTGATTATGGAACTGTATGATGAAACTGTATGTGTTGTGTGCTATTACTCGTTGATGGCATGTGTTGCATTTAATCAACAGGGTGGGAAAAGATTTAGACTGAGGCAAGTTGTGGATCTGGGTGAATGGTGGAGCTGTGTGCTTTAAACTTTGTGATTTGAGTAAAACTGGAAGTTTTGCATTGGTCAATTAAGGACTTAACTTTGTGCGCCATTGAACTGAGCTTTACTGTACGACTACATGTCTAGTATGGACTGGGCCTGACTTAGTAAGTTATGGAGTCTTGACTTTGACAACTCAGGTTGTATTTTAAGCTGTGTGATGGGCTGGAGGTGTGATATGTCACATCGCGGGACGGTTCGCTGCATCCCTGTCCAACGATGTGTGTCGTAACCAAACGCTGTGTGTATCGGTTGGCCGGCAGGAAAGCACATCGGGAGTGTCAATGCTTGAGATGAAGTTTCTGAAAGGTTTTGTTGTGATCAACTCTGATCCGGTTGATTACATCGTGTGGGTAAAGTGTACAACCTCTCCAGAGTGTTAAACCAATCTATTCGAATAGCCGCGTCCTCGGTTATAGACATGCTTGGGAATTTCACACGAGGGGGTAGATTTTCATAAAGACATTTGGGAAGGGTCAGCTGTGTGAGGTAATTTATGTAGCTGTGTGAATAACTTGATTAGATTGTGTGTTCTTTGTGAAATCAAATGTTAAATTAGTATTCTCTATTTGTTTTCAATTACGTTTCAATCTATTATCTGTATTCAATTGCAAATGTTGTATTTCTGCAAATTAACCACAGAAGCCATTCCTTTGGAATAAGCCATTATGTATAATTGCATTATGTGGTATGACTTGCGAGTATGGTGTATACTCACTCTTGCTAAACAAATCAACAGAAGTGGATGAGTCGTCACCAGCTTTTGAAGAGGAATTCTACGAAGGTTGATCGTTAGGGTTTTGATCCCAGTCAATTGCATGTGGTAAATTGATGGGAGCCCGCTGGAGTTTACTTTGTTTCCGCTGCAGTTTATTTCATTATTGTTAGCCTTGCATGGCTTAATAATTGTAAAACTCGACCTTAAGGTCACAACAGCTATTTGTTATTCAAATTACTCGTTTATTTAATATTTCGTTGTATGGAGTTGATATTTCATCAATGTTGGCACTGTGTGTACTAGCGTGATTCTGGACTAGTGCAGAATACACAGAGTATCCAGATTTGTATATTTAAGTCCCGACAGGAGAGCATGGCTGAGGCTGTGGTGCGATCACCGCCGCCGCCGGTGGACGCTGTGATGCGGGAGCTGCCTCCTCCCGCGCCCTACCTCTTCCCTTACCCGGGAAGGCAAAAAAGAGAGAAGGAAACCCTGTTTTGGTGTTCTTGCTGAGTTCTGTGTGATAAAACATTGCTCCTTTGTTGTTGGTTTGTGTGAATTTCTCATGCGTAGGTGTGCAATTCTTAAAAATTTGTGCTTGGTTGTTTCATGCTCCTCCTTGGTGATAAAAAATACTTTTACTCGCTATCGAGTTGCATCTTTTTGCTGGGGTTTTCTTGATTAGTTTAGCACTGGTTGCGAGCAAAAATGGGTGATTTTTCTGAGAATTCTTAACTAATGTATCAGTTATTAGATAGTTACAATAGACATCAGCCAGAAGCAATGATCATGTTCTATATCATCGAGAAGGATCGAGCATGCTCAAACGCACGATCTTTTCTGCGTTTGACCATGCTCGATCCTGGTTTTGCATTAATGTCGGTGGTAAATATTTTTGTTTGCCTATGAAGTTTATCTGTATTTTTAATTTCTTTTTTACCTTATTAACATTTATACCTAGAACATGAGCATTGTTTTTTTTACGTTTCCGCGCACCAAGGCGCAATCAGACCACTAGTACATATAGTCTAGTATGCTGCTTCCCTCTGTCGACAGGCGCACTTGTCAGATCTAGCGCAATGCTCCATTAGCCAGGCTGCATAATCACTGTGCATAATTAATTAAGTAATCCTTTGAAGAAAAAAAAAGGAATTGATTTAAGTAATCGGATCTTGGGATTAGGCTGTCGCCCGTGGGGGCATTTATTTATTACGTATTTTTGTATTTTTTTCTTCTGTACTGGAGAAGGGGCTACTCACTCCAAACGCAATAAACAAATCAGAGTCAAAACCTGAGTGTCGTTTTCAGAACGATTGCAATATCGATCAAATTGTCTCTAGCCTACGCATAGGATAATCTTTTCATCTGCGCAACCAGATTCTAAACTTTTTTTTGATAAAAGAGCACTGTTCTAAAATAAAATAGTACAAATGACATCCTCGAACGAATTGATAAAAAATTTACTAGTGCCGCATTCGCGGTAGGTGACCAGTGCACATCACCTACCGTGTCCTCAGTTTGTCTACCGAGTGCAGTGCTACCGCCATGTGATCTACCACGCACGCAGGACACGGTAGCCGATAGGTCACCTCCTATGAGTTTCGAGCGCAACACACATTTTTATCAATTCGTTTACGGTGGCTTTTTTTTTGCTATTTTGTTGTAAAATAGTAACATTTTAGCAACAAAAAAAAACTCTTAGATGCTTACAGTGCAGTGCCAAGAGCATTAGACGCGTCAGAGCTCTCACCTTTGCATGGATTGCCCATTTGAGACCAACCAAAGTACAGTGCATCTCAAAACAACCATCTTTTGCTTATGATTCAAGCATGTCATAGATTGATGGAATCAATTTTTTGCCCCACAACTCCATTAGCTAGATGGTACGACTGATGTAACACGCTCAGTCACATGTGAAGAAGTAAAGGCGAATTTGACCCAGGAAAAAGGAACAAAATTCTACCAGAAACTGGCAGGCAGGCAAACAAATCAGTCGCAATCGTAATCCAAAAGTGGCAGCGACGGTCACTGCTAATACGGATCCTAAACCCAGTCTTGCAAGTCAAAAATGCAGGAAAAGTCTGGTACAATAGCTAGTAAGCTACAGAGATAACCGTACTGTAGACCAGGGATTTTTTTTTTTATCACCGGCTAAAAATTGTTTGCCGGTAAAAAAATCCATGCTGTAGACTAGGAGAAATTACCAGATATAATAACTAGCGCGAAAATGGCACAAATATATATAACGGTAAATCTTATCCGCTAGTTTGTGTAAACATTTTGTTTTTAACATCCTGCAGAAAGGAGCCAATCACCGATTAGAAAGTACGAGAGCACTCTTCTCTTTTCAAATTAAGTATACTCTTGTGTCAAAACAAAACAAACTGTATATCAGAAACTATAAATGTATTATACATTAAAAGGATCCAAACAAAATGGAAACCCATCGTTAATCATAGACTTGAAAACATGGAAAAATGATACATCAATGAAAACATTTCAGAACCACAATTGCATAACAGCTCCACAAAGAGAGAGAGAATAGGCATAAAAAACAGATTAGTTTCTGAAGCATATGCTCAGGATGCAGTGTTAAAAGCTATGACCTCCCATATCTCTAAGTCCTCATGCATTATTAGTCAATGCACAAAAGCAACATAGAGGCTCCAAATATTAGTGACACCCAGCCATTTTCATATTGTGGAACGTAGCATACAGTGATAAGACAATGGATTTTTGTGCCTGCCACATGATTTTTACCTTACCAAATATGAGAACTTGTGTATCCGGATCAGAGATGCCGGTTACCGGCCGGGGGCCGGGATCCAAAATCCCGGCCGGTTTTTCCCGGTTTCGCAAATTTAAATTTTGAATTTTGAATTTCGGTTGGTTTTTAAGCAAATTCAAACGAATTTCATCCGGGTTTTTTTTCCGGGAAATCCGGTTACCGACCGGGTTTTTTCCCCAGTCGACGACCGGGATTTCCCCCAGGAACGGTTTTTGGATCCCTGATCCGGATATCAAGAAAATCAGAGTTTAGTACCAGAGCGTGGCAATTCAATCTTCAAGGACATAAGTCTATTGTCGGAACCCGGATTTCCGAATTCAGAACCCTATGTGTATATATGTACTAGTTCTTAGACCAGTAGCTAGTGCACACAGTTACATCATTTAATATCAACACATATCTTGTAAACGTCAAACTATTGTATAATATTAAACTAAAGAGTAATGACCTTATAGTCGAATCTTACAATCACCGCCCTTTCAGGCTAAACAATTTGAATAAATTGCAACAAAAGAAGATAACTCTAAGATGGCCCATCCATATACTCGCAGGCAATCGACAGGGGGCTCACGACCTAGTATTCCGGTGTCCTTCGTTGAAGCCACAGAAGTTGTAAACCTCCTCGGCAACTTGGAAGGCTTCTGAGATATTTTGAATGTAGCATGTGAGTACATAAAGTACCCCGCAAGTCTTGGAAAAATACAATATGAAAGGCTTAATAATGGGGCATAAGGGTTCTTTTGCACAAAGCAATATTTTAAGTTTTAACAGTTTTCATACAACGCCATTGACAAAAAGTAATTTCAATAATTAAGTTAATTATTTCACTAGTTGAGGTTCTAGCTATCAACCACTAGTATCAAGGCTGTAACCGTCAAAGTTCAAATGATATGGCTCTAGCTTCCCAACTAACTAGCTGGGACTCCCGGGTTCCCAAAATTTACTCTTTTGAAATCAAAACCAAAATATATCATGTGAAAACGCACATTGCCCACCCTTTACCGTAGGCACGGCTATTCAAATAGTTTTACACTCTACAGAGGTTATACAACTTAACTTACACGAGATAATCAACTTATAATATCGGCCATGACACACTTCCTTGGGCATACGACTAAGCAATTATTACAAGTCATTTACCATACCACGCTCTAACACCAACCCGTCTGATGAGCTTAACCCAAAGTCATGGACGTCATTTACCATCGACCTGGAGCTCACCATTGTAGGGGATAACCTGTCCGGACATGGATGTCTGTTACCATCGCCCGGAGCAAGCCCCGACAGACATAGACATCAACTACCATCGTCTGCACAATCCAAAAAAGGAACACCTAATAACTACAGCATGCGGACATAATACTAGAACATGATAGATTAGTTGGTCGTGTCCTCCCTATTTTGGATATGTGGTTGTACGGTAGTGCTCAGTTTTGATAGTCACAAACGCTGGTCTTTAATATGATTTGGGCGAAACTTAACACAATACAAGTTCTCGTGCTCTAGTTGCACCCGCCCGAACTTACCATTCGCCCAAGTCTAAACAGATTTTCATTATTTTATTTTATTTTGAAAACCAACGTCAATACCAATTGTCATACATTTCTCAAACTGATTTGCATAAATTGTATTAATAATTCGCACCCATAGGATAAACATGACCGATATAGCTTGTTTAAGTCGTTCTACCATTTTATACTAATCCATCAATAATGTATTTTTATAATCCAACAATAATGTATCTCTATAACCCAATAATAATATATTCATGTAATCCAACAATGATGTAATCCGATAATGATGTATTCCAATCAGAGATCGAAATCGATCGCTTCACTTGATGAATCGGATTCTGGGGTGGGAAGCGGGATTAAATACCTGTTGAAACTTCAAATTCGAATTCAAATTCAAAATTCCAGCGGAAACATCTCAAATTCAAATTTATTTGGACGAATTTTGACCGAGGTTTTATCGGGATTTTGATTCTACGGCCGTGAATCATATCTGCCGCCTTCCGTGATTCCCTCCGGAAAGGGTATTTTGATCCCTGATTCCAATAATTCAACAATGATACATTTCTATAATCCTATGATTCAACAATGATGTATTTCTATAATCCATTAATGATGTATTCTTATAATCCAACAATGATGTATTTCTATAAATTCAATTCATTCCACAAAATTTACGTATTCAACGTGATTCAACCAATTCACCAAAAATTATCATCATGAATTGTTATGAAAATCCATTCTTTTCTTCTTTTAATCGCCACCTCGATTCGATCAATTTCACAATACTAATTCTCCAACAATCACTTACTATAATCAATTTAATTCAACTAAAATTTGATTTAAATCCAATCTCTCCTTTCAAACCCAGATAATCAAATCAGCGCTTCATGTTTAGACACTTCCATGGTATAATTGGTTCCACTAAGTTAAACTTTACATTCGTTCTCACCAATCTATATAATCCACGAAGATCTTCACTGTATTCATCTAATTCTGCAATATTGTATTCCCATTATCTGATAATAATGTAATCATTACTGAGGATTTTATGTACTAGGGTGACAATGATTCAAGGATAACGACATCAAATGGAGGTATATCAAATTAGGATTAATAAACACTCCTAAGATTTGACCTTATCATTTTATATAAGTAGCAATGCATAATAGTTTTGAAATTTAAAACAAGATTTCAAAAACATAGGTATAACATGATCAAAGGAGACTTGCCTTTGTCGAAGGTTGGGGTTACTGTGTCCGGTTGATCCAAACTTGCTTCGACAACGTTGGATTCTATACGAGCAAAACGAGGCAAAAATAAATAACGGAAAATCAAATAAGATCCAAAAATTATAAAATTAGTACTGGTGGATAGATATTGGATTTAGATGAATTTAGGAAGAATAATCGATTGATTCGGTACAGAAGAGAACGAACTCTCGGAAGATTGCCGGAAAGGAAAATCTTGAAAATTGAGGGAGAGGAATATTCCCTTCAATTTTAAATTAATAAAAGAACCACATACTGACATGTGGGGCCTCTAGTCATTGAGAGGGAGATAGAAAGGGAGTGAATGACATGTGGGGCCCTTCTGTCAGTGAGAGAAGGAAGAAAGAAGCAGAGGAAGGAAAATAGAGCAGGGCGATGGCGGCTCTGGCACATAGTGCTGGTGGCAAGTGGCCGGTGGGGGCCAAAATGGAACTCCGATGGGGGGTTCCCGACCATCGGGTGGCGGCGGCGGTAGCGACGGCGGTGTCTTGGGTGAAACAACGACGGCGGCGCTGCGGGGGAGGTGGCGCGCTCATGAGCGCCACGCGGGCATGGGGAGTGCGCCGAGTGGGTCGAGGAGGCTGGGGGTGGCTGTGGCAGCGGCGCGACGGTGACCAATGACGGGAATGAGGTGGCTGTGGCAGCGACGCTTCTCGGTGAAGGTGTGGCCGAATGGAGGTGGGGGATGGGTTGAGGGAGACCGGGAACACAACATGACGCGATCCAAATGGTGAGGAGCTCACTGGAGAAGGAGATCGAGCGACGAAGGAGTTTCGGCCGGAATGGGGGAAACGACGAAATGCAACGATAAACTGCAACCAAATGTGAAATTGATTGAGGGGAATTGTTCATGGAGCTCGGTAACACGACGTGACGCGGTTGGTTGGGCAAAAATTTCACCGGAGCGACAGGAATGCGGAATAGGGGTGGGGGCCCGCGACCGGGAAGAGGCACTCACGTCATCAACGGTGCTCTGGAGACGGTGAAACTAGGAGGGGTCTGAAGGGGGAGATGAGGGTCGGGTGCTCCTATTTGTAGGCAAGGTCGGAACGGCGACGCGGCGGACATCACGACGAGTTCTTGGCTCGATTTTGGCTAATCAAAACAACAGTGAATTGAAGACACGACAACGACAGGATTTGATGGCGCGTTGATGTTTGCGAGGTGATGGCGCGGGCGGCGTGGGGGCACGACGCGCACGGCTTAGGCGCGCGGGCGTGGGACGGTGCAGCGCCAAACTCGAGCACGAACGTGGCCTAGTGAGCACGGTGCGACATAGAGCTAAGCAAAGGTAGAGGCAGAGACAGGGAGGGAGATGGCCAGGGAAGAAAAGAAGATGGCCTTGGGGCCAAGAAATTTTGAGAGAGATTCAAATTTAAATGAATTTGAATTTTAGGTTTGAATTTGTTTGCAATTCGGATTGAGAGATTTGAAGTTTGAAACAAAGATTCAGATTTGAATTGGTTTGAAGATGGAATTCAGACTTGATTCGATTTGGAATTCAAATTGCGATTGAAGGAGTTTGGTTTGAAGTTGAATTGAGAATTAGATTTTGGATTTGATTTAGCATTTAATTACGCAAGAACTCCGATTAAAATCTAAATCTTTGAATTAAATAATTAAAATTAAATTTTTTACAAGAGGTGGAAATTGGGATGTTACATCTATGGACTAATATTTCATTCCAGTCACTTCAGCATGACAAGATTGATACTGCGATGTGATGCCATGTGTGCAAGGAAAATCAAATGACATAACGGGAATCTGATAGCACTGGTATGGTGCATGCAAACTGCAAAGGTCAAGTAAGATATGGTACAAAATGTTGTAGATAAAAAAGTAACAAATAGTACACCAGGATATAATAAACGGCGGGCAGAATGGATCACAATTTCCCACATATGTTACGATTCTTATATAAATAGGTACAACAATTTCATCTTTATTTATCAAGTTAATTTTCAGCACAAAATCAATAAATTGAAGAAATTCATGGGTAGTATTAAAGTCGCTATTTCATTGGCTCACAAATAGAGCACATGATTTTTTTTTTACATATATGATTCTGGAGTTTAGACTAATTTGGGTAAGTAATGAGCCATCGGTAGCGAGCACTATATAATGCCACAATCCTTCTATGCATTCACTATATATAATTACCTCATCATAATTAAATCCAGTTGAGAACCCGGCAGAGGAAAACGTTAAGAATGCAAACCTTTGAAACAAGGGAAAAGCCAAGCTGGCCGATGGCTTCAGAAAACTTATCGGGATCAGCACCCCCAGTGTTTGGGTCTAACCTACTTCTCACTTCAGCTATAACAAGCCAACCACTGCATAAACAAATGTATCAATACTAAAAAAAAAGAGCCACATACCATTTGTAGTCGCAGCTAATGATTAAACAAACAAACCTTGGCTTGAGAATTCTATTTGCTTCCTGTAAGTAACTTGGATAGTTGGTTCCCATCAAAGAAAGACAAAATATTGCCACATCTACTGAACATGGCTCCAATGGGGTCTGCAGAAATGACAGGACATTTAGTTGAAGTAACAACTCAGTTACCAAAACAGAGGTTTTGGTGTTTATTTTATAGATTTGGTTAAACACTTTTAGGTCTATTTTTGTTCTCCAAGGGAACACTGCATATGATTGGAAATCAAAATAAACTAAAAAAAAATGAATGTTTCAGGAACACATTTTCTTTCTTAACTTCTAAGCAAAGCTCACCTCTCCTATAACTAGGGGTGTTACATATAAGGAAGGAGATCAAACTAAATGCGATCTAAAGGATCGCCTTTCCAAATAACTGAAAATATATGAATGAAGTCTCCTGCACTTATAGGTGGGAGGTGGCGGGTTCGGGTGTAGCCATGGAGGGTGGGATGGTGGTGGTGGGTAGTGTCGTTGGAGGTGGCGATTGTTAGATATGTATATAGGATGTGCTATTCTTCCCTAAATTAGGGTTTTTCCTGCATATTGTGCTCCTACTATGTACTTGTATATATTGGGCCCATTGGCCCCTTTGCAATACAATAAGTCCATTCCTAATATGATATCAGGCAGGTTAGGGTTAGGGTTTCCCTTCCCGTTTTCCCTTCTCGACTCCTAGATCCACAGCCGCCAGGCCTCTGCGCCACCACCCTTTCCCGTGGTTTCCCTTCCCGACTCCTAGATCCACCGCCTCCAGCTCTCTGCATTGTTGCAAGCCGGATTCAGTTGGATCCACCGCTGATTGGTCATCTCCCGGCCGAATCCACTGCCGATTGGCTGTCTTCCGCCTGGATCTGTTGTCGCGGGCTCCTCCCGGCGCGTTGCAGCTCTGCTCCGCCCCTACAGCTGCGTCGTGGCCCAACTCCAGGCGTCGCAGCTCTGCTCAACTGCTCCCGACGTCGTAGCTCGCTCGCCTAGCTGTTGGTGCTCGCTGACTCCGTCGCCTGCTCTTCTTCGACTCCCGTTGTCGGTTCTTCGCCTGGCTCTGCTTCGTTGCCTCTTTGCTTCGGTGTCGCAGGCTCCTCCCGGCATCACCCCTCTGCTATTGAGCGCTCTGCTTCGCCTTGGGATGCTGCTCTACTTCGTCCCTCTGCGGCTCTACTCTGCGGGAGGCTGCTGCACTGCTTCGTCCCCCATGGGAGGACGCTGTTGATAACCCCGGTTTAGGGATTGGCAGTGGCCATCCCACACGATAGCACCCTCTGGAACCTCGAGCACGGGTACCGTCTCGGTTCCAAAGCCGCCGGTCACCTTTAACGGCGTCAACTACAGCGAGTTTGTCCAGCAGCACATAAGGATTCACCTGCGGGGACAGCGCCTGTGAGTCTACCTCACCAACGAACGGCCTTGCCCACCCCCCCACCGTCCCACCAACCGAGCTCATTTTCCCTGCTGATGGTACTGAGGATGTTCAACGGGCTACAGTTGCCTTTGAGAACGCGCTCGAGGAGTACCAGACGCAGCTCCACACCTACGGGGTGTGGAACAATGGGGATGCTAAGGCCTCTGCCATTGTGGTGTCCAGCATTGAGCCTGAGCACACGTCCGATGTGCTTGGGTTGTCTACAGCCAAGGAGATGTGGGATCGTCTTCGTGCCCACTACGAGCCGAAGAGCGAGGCCTTGTACCTTTCCGTTCTTCGGGGGTACAGTCTCTCGAGCAGCAGGACGCCACCGTGGGCACCTTCTACCAGCAGTTGGCTGCGGTTTGGCGTCAGCTCGACTCTCTAGGGCCAGATGTCTGCCGGTCCTACACCTGTTATGTTCATCAGTAGGCTCACTTGGAGACTCGTCACCTCCGCGAGTTCCTCACCGCCTTCGTCCGGAGTATGAGGTGGCTCGCTCTCAGTTGATGATGAGATAACCCCTTCACTCCATATTGGAGGTTCTCGCTGCTATTCGGGCCGAGGAGGCTCATCTTCGCACGACAGGTCTACAGCAGCCCTCTTCAGTCTTTGCTGTTCACACCCCAGCACCGGTGCCTATGCCTTCCGCCGCCGCTGCTTCCACCGGCCTTCACTGCGACTACTATGACCGCTCTGGGCACGCTGTCCAGTACTGTCGCCATAAGCAGAAGGCTCGCTGGAGTGGCCGCACTTCGAGGGGGAGCTGGATCCTCCCAGTTGGGTTCACGCCAGAGTTCCTTGGAGCAGACGCACCAGGAGATGCTCACACTACTTCGATGTCGTGCTACTTCGGCCCCAGCGCCAGGTTCTGTTGCTAGGTCTTCTGGTCCTGTGCCACCACCTCCTCCAGGTACATCTCCTTAGATTCTGGATTCTGGTGCCTCATTCCACATGACACCAGACCTCACTCATCTTACTTCTGTGAGACCACCTGATCTTCCTCTCACAGTTCAGACTGCGGATAGCACATCTCTTCCTGTTGCAGGAAGAGGCACTCTTTCCACCTCGACTTTTTGTGTTCCAACTGTACCTCATGTTCCTAGTCTTACTATGCAGCTTATGTCAGCTGGTCACATCATTGATCATGGTTGTTGTATCATTCTTGATTCTAACTCTTGTTGTGTTCAGGATCATCATACGGGGATTCTGGCTGGGACTCGTCCTAAGTGCCATGATTCTCAGTGTCTTAGGGAGCTCGACTGGCTGCATCTTCCTTCTGCTGCCTCCACCAGCTAGTCAGCCAGTACCACCGCCTCGGCTTCAGCTGTTTCTTCCACAACCACTTTTGTCCAATGGCACCATTTGTTAGGTCATATTGGTGGTTCTCGTCTTTCATCTCTAGTAGGGAGTGGTGTTCTAGGTTTTATTTCTGGTGACACTGCTTTACATTGTACAGGTTACAAGCATGGCAAGCAACTGCAACTCCCCTATCCCTCTAGCGATTCTGAGTCAGCATCCATTTGATTTGTTTCACTTTGATGTATTGGGACCAGCTCCCTTCACTTCGAAGGGGGTCATACCTATTATGTGATCTTTATTAATGATTATTCAAGATACACTTGGCTCTATCTTATGTCTTCTCGCAGTCAGGTTCTTTCCATTTACCGGCAATTTACCACTATAGTTCTTTTCGGTTTGAGTCGACCATTACGTATTTTCGTGCGGTTCTGGCGGTGAATATCTTTCCACTTCACTTCGTCGTTTTCTTGCTGAGCAGGGCACTCTCCCTCAGTTTTCTTATCCTGGTGTTCATGCTCGTAATGGTGTCACTGAGCGTAAGAATCATCATCTTTTTGAAACAGCTCGTGCTCTCATGCTTACTTCTCATGTCCCACCTCATTTTTGGGCTAAAGCTGTCTCTACCACTGCCTTTCTTATCAATCGGTAGCCCCCTTCTGCTCTCAAGGGATGCACCCCTTTTGAGCGTCTCACTGGTTCGCCACCCTAGTACAGTCACCTTCATTGCTTCGGTTGTGTCTGCTGCATGCTTCTTCCACCTCATAAGCGCACCAAGTCGGTACGCTCGATTAGTCGAGTGTGTTTTTCTTAGCTACAGCTCTGAGCATAAGGGTTATGTTGCTATGATCCTGTTGCTCGACGAATGAGGATCTCTCGAGACGTCACTTTTGATGAGTCTCGTCCTTACTATCCTTGTTCCTCTCCCAACAGCTCTGCTTCCGCTAAGTCGCTTACCTTTTTAACTTTTCCTGACTCTTCGCCTCCTCCAATTTGTGTCTTACCACCCTCGTCTCAGTCCCCACCGTCTCCTCCACCAAAGTCTCATTCACCACAACCTCTCCCATTTCCTCACCTCCTCCGGAGGTTCCTACCAACTCTCCTGTTGAGATCTCCCCTTTTCCGCTGCACTACTCTCGTCATCCAAGGTCTACTCCTCCAGTTGAGCCTTCTACTCCTTTCACTAACTCGTCCTTGCTCGGTCCAGCTCCAGCCTCTCCTCCTAGATATGATCTTCGTGATCGTCGGACTGTCAGGCCTCCTGAGCGTTATGGCTTTGCGGCCGCTGCTCTTATTGAGCCTCCGACTTATCGTGAGGCTGCTGCTCATTCGGAGTGGCAACAGGGCAGGCGATGGCTGAGGAGATTGCTGCTCTGGAGCGCACCAGGACTTGGGATCTTGTTCCCCTACCTGCTCATGTTACTCCGATCACGTGCAAGTGGGTATACAAGATTAAAACTCACTCCGATGGCTCTCTTGAGCGCTACAAGGCTTGTCTCGTGGCCTGTGGTTTTTAGCAGGAGCATGGTCGTGACTACGACGAGACTTTTGCGCCTGTTGCTCACATGACCACCGTTCGGACCCTTCTGGTCATTGCTTCTATTCACCAGTGGCCCATTTCTCAGCTGAACGTCAAGAATACCTTCCTCAATGGTGAGCTGCGTGAGGAGGTCTACATGTAGCCGCCCCCTGGGTATTCTGTCCCTGATGGCATGGTGTGTCGTCTTCGTCACTCTCTCTACGGGCTTAAGCAAGCTCCTCGAGCCTGGTTTGAGCGCTTCTCCTCAGTTGTCACTGAGGCTGTTTCACCGCCAGTGACCATGACCCTGCTCTTTTTGTTCACACTTCTCCTCGTGGCCGAACTCTTCTTCTATATGTTGATGATATGACCGGTGATGATCCTCAATACATCGATTTTGTGAAGAAGCGTCTCAGTGACAAGTTCTTGATGCCTGACATGGGTTTACTTCGTTACTTTCTTAGGATTAAGGTCACTTCTACGCCTGAGGGCTACTACCTCTCTCCGGAGAAGTACATTCAAGACCTTACTCGCGCTCTCTCACTGATCAGCGCACAGTGGATACTCCCATAGAGCTTGGAGTTCACCTTCGACTCACTGATTGAGAGCCCCTTGAGGATCCCACTCGCTATCGTCACCTTATTGGCAGTCTTGTCTATCTTGGGATCACTCGACCTGACATCTCTCACCGTGTTCATATTCTGAGTCAATTCGTTTCGGCTCCTACTCAGCTTCACTACAATCACCTTCTACGTGTCCTTCGATATCTTCGCGGCACCGTTTCTCGACGCCTTTTCTTTCCTCGTTCCAACTCCTTGCAGCTCAAGGTGTACTCTGATGCGACTTGGGCTAGTGATCACTCCGATCGCCAATCTCTTTCTGCCTACTGCATTTTCCTTGGATCCTCTCTGATTGCCTGGAAGACCAAAAAGCAAACAACAGTTTCCCGCTCGAGTGCTTTGGCCGAGTTGATGGCTATAGCGTCGTTGACAGCTGAGGTTACTTGGTTACGATGGCTCCTTCAGAATTTTGGTGCCTCTGTTACCGCACCGACCCCTCTTTTATATGACAGCACTAGTGCGATCAATATTTTGCGAGATCCAGTAAAACATGAACTCACCAAGCATATTGGAGTTTATACTTCCTATATGAGATAGCAGGTGCAGGACCAGGTCGTGGCTCTTCAGTACGTGCCTTCGGAGTTTCAGCTAGTCGACTTATTCACGAAGACACAGACACGAGCTCAACACATCATTTTTCTCTCCAAATTCGGTGTTATTGATCCACCATGAGTTTAGGGGGGTGTTATATAGTCCATTCCAAACATGGTATCAGGCAGGTTAGGGTTTCCCCTCCTGACTCCTAGATCCACAGTTGCCAAGCCTCTGCGCCGCCACCACTTCCCATGGTTTCCCTTCCAGTTTTTTCCCTTCCCGACTCCTAGATCCACCGCCGCCAGGTCTCTACATCGCTGCAGGTCGGATTCAGTTGGATCCACCGCCGATTGGTTGTCTCCCGACCGGATCCACAGCCCCTACTGCTACGTCGTGGCTATGCTACTGGCGTCGCAGCTCTGCTCAGCTGCTCTGCAACTCTACTCTGCTCCGCTGCTCTCGGTATCGTAGCTCTGCTCTGCCCCTGCTGTTGGTGCTCTACTTCAACTCCCATCGTCCGGCTCTTCTTCGACTCCAATTGCCGGTTTTTCGCCTGGCTCTGCTTCGTTACCTCTCCTCTTCGGTGTCGCGGGCTCCTCCCGGTGTCGCCCCTGTGCTGTTGAGCGCTCTACTTTGCCTTGGACTTCACGGCCGACTTGGGCTACTGCTCTGCTTTGTCCCGAGAGACATGCTCTGCTTCGTCCCTATACGGCTCTGCTCTGCGGTAGGCTACTGCTCTGCTTCATCCCCGCGGAGGCTGCATTCTTGACCAGTTCGAGGATTAGCGGCCCATCCCACACTATGGCACCCTCTGGAACCCTGAGCACGGGTATCGTCTCTATTCCAAAGCTGCCGGTCACCTTCAATGGCGTCAACTACCGCGAGTTTGTCCAGCACATGAGAATTCACCTGCGGGCACAACGCCTATGGGTCTACCTCACCGACGAGTGGCCTTGCCCACCCACCCTGTCCCACCAACCGAGCCCATTTTCCCTACTGATGCTACTGAGGATGTTCAACGAGCTGCGGTTGTCGCCTGAGGACGCGCTCGCGGAGTAGCAAATGCAGCTCCACACCTATGAGGTGTGGGACGATGGGGATGCTAAGGCCTCTGCCATCGTGGTGGCCAGCATTGAGCACGAGCACACGTTCGATGTGCCTGGGTTGTCTACGGCCAAGGAGATGTGGGGTCATCTTCATGCCCACTACAAGCCGAAGAGCGAGGCCTTGTACCTTTGTGATGTAACTTTGTATGTTTTTCGGAGTTGTACCTTTGCGACACCTAAGGGGTGAGTTAGTGTACGCCGGGGCTCGGGGCCCCGTATGGCGTCCTTGCGAGTTACCGCGTCTATTACCAGGGCCGTGGGCCATGCGCGGTGTCAGTTTATACACTTCACACCCAAGGGGTGAGTTAGTGTACGCCGGGGCTCGGGGCCCCGTATGGCGTCCTTGCGAGTTACCGCGTCTATTACCGGGGCCGTGGGCCATGCGCGGTGTCAGTTTATGCACTTCACACCCAAGGGGTGAGTTAGTGTGCGCTGGGGCTCGGGGCCTCGTATGGCGTCTTTGCGAGTTACCGCGTCTATTACCAGGGCCATGGGCCATGCGCAGTGTCAGTTTATACACTTCACACCCAAGGGGTGAGTTAGTGTCTTGCGGGGCTCGGGGTCCGTATGGCATCTTTGCGAGTTATCGCGTCTATTACCGGGGCCGTGGGCCATGCGCGTGTCGGTTTATACAATTCACCCAAGGGGTGAATTAGTGTGCGCCGGGGCTCGGGGCCCCGTATGGCGTCTTTGCAAGTTATCGTGTCTATTACCGGGGCCGTGGGCCATGCGCGGTGTTAGTTTATACACTTCATACCCAAGGGGTGAGTTAGTGTGCGCCGGGGCTCGGAGCCTCGTATGGCGTCTTTGCGAGTTATCGCGTCTATTACCGGGGCCGTGAGCCATGCGCGGTGTCAGTTTATACACTTCACACCCAAGGGGTGAGTTAGTGTGCTCCGGGGCTCGGGGCCCCGTATGGCGTCTTTGATACTGCTCATGGTTGTATATTGCTTTGTCAAAATGTGCTTTACATGGGGAGAGGGTTGTGCTGCGTACACTCAGGGAGGGGCGTTATCCGGGCGTAGTCGGTATTTTCCAGGGGTAATACTTTCGGAGGCTCTTGGCGTTCCATGTGTGATCCAGCTGTTGTCCTTCTGGCGTTGCTATGTAGTAGGACCCTGCCCTCGTGCTTCGTGTGATGATGTAGGGTCCTTCCCATTTTGATTCGAACTTCCCCAGTGCTGCTGCGTTTGGTACCATTTTGAGTACTATGTGCTTTGGTGCCGGTGTGCGGATCGACCCTCCTGGTTGTATCGTAGCGACCCCAAAGATACTTGGCCATTGTGGATATTGCTTCGAGCCGGTGCTCTTCTAGGAGATCTATTGGGACCCCGCGATCCTCTGCGCTTCTTCCTGCGGTTGCCCGGAGAGATCTTCCTGCGATCTCGGCTGGTGTCACTGCCTTGTCCCCGAAGAGAAGCTTAAAGGGGAGAAGCATGTGGCTCTTGTCGGGGATGTGCAGATCGCCCATAAGGCCTTATGGAGTTCTTCTGGCCACAACCCCTTCGGGAGCCCTACGAGGCGCTTGGAGAGCCCAGCCAGTAAATTGTCATTGGCACACTCTACGACCCCATTTGACTCGGGGTGACCGACAGATGCGAAGCATATATTGGTGCCGATGCTCTGGCAGAAAACTCTGAAGGCCGCGGAATCAAACTGTGCGTCGTTGTCGGTGACTATGTCCCGGGGCACCCCATATCGACACACAATGTTCCTCCAAACGAACCGTTCGAGGCCGTGATTTTGGCCACTGGTTCGGCCTCGACCCATTTGGAGAAGTACTCGATGGTGACGAATGCGAAGCGCAGGCTGCCCTTGGCGGTGGGATAGGGGCCGATGATGTCGAGGCCCCATCGTGCGAAGGGCCATATTGGAGCAAGTGGCTGTAACCATGCAGGTGGGGCCTTGGACTGATGGCTAGCCCATTGGCACCCTTGGCAGTGCTGCACCAAGTTCTGTGTATCCCTGAGAGCCGTAGGCAAGTAAAAACCTTGGCAAAAAGTTTTTCCCACGAGGCTCCGGGGTGCTTGGTGCGCTCCGCAGAGTCCCTCGTGTACTTCTCTTAGGAAGGATTGCCCCTCGGCCTAGGAGATGCACCGCAACAATGGGGCGCAGACACCTCCCTTGTATAGCTGGTCGTCGATGATCCAGTAGTTGCGGGTTCAGTGCTTTAGGCGGGTTGCCTCAGCTGCTTCGTCGAGCTCTTCTCCTTCAAGGTAGCTTCAGATAGGGTCCCGCCAGTCCGTTGCACCGACCTACAGAACTGGCCGCGACTCTCGGGCCGGTGACGTCCCCGGTGCCACATCCACTGCTTCGGGTTCAGCACCTTGTGCTTCCGGGGCGGTTGATGGTTCCTGCAGCCTAGAGTATAATACATCCGGTGGGGAGTTTTCGTTGGCACTCGCTATCTTGGCCAGTCTGTCGGCCGCGTCATTGGAGTTGCGCGGATGCGTCCTTGTTCCTTCACATCAAGGCCAACGGGTAGGATGTGGGAATTACGATGGCGTGGGCTAGAAAATAATGCTGGAGCTTGCGGGAGGCCATGAGGAGGGCGTAGGCTAGCTTTTCCAGCTATGTATACCGGGTTCTGGCACCCTGCAAGGCCTCGGATACATAGTACACTGGGCGCTGGGTTCCTTCGTCTTGAACGAGGACTGCGCTGACGACAGCAGACGAGGCCGCGAGGTAAAGCAAAAGGGTTGCCCCTTTGGCTGGGCTCGCTAGGCTAGGGAGCTTGGCGAGGTATTCTTTGAGCTGTTGGAATGCTTCTTGGCAATCTTGGGTCCAGCTGAAGGGCTCCGCTCCACGGAGTGTTTTGAAGAACGGCAATGCCCGCTCCGCCGAGCGGGACAGGAATCTGCTAAGTGCCGCGAGGTGGCCCGTGAGTTTCTGTACCTTGCAGGCCGTGCGGGGGGTGTCATCTCCTGGATAGCTTTGATCTTCTCCGGGTTTGCCTCAATGCCCCTTTGGGAGACCAGGAAGCCAAGCAGTTTTCCGGCTCGGACACCGAAGGTGCACTTTTTCGGGTTGAGCATTATGCCCTTCATTCTGAGGTTAGCGAATGTTTCTTGGAGGTCGGACACGTGGGAATCATGAAGCTTGCTCTAGACTACCACATCGTCAACATAGGCTTCAACATTACGGCCGAGCTGGTCGGCCAGAACTTTGTTGACGAGTCGGCTAAACGTGGCTCCCGCGTTCTTCAGGTCGAAGGGCATGCGAGTGTAGCAGTATGTGCCGATGGGTGTGATGAAGGCTGTCTTGAGTTCATCCTCCTTGGCCATGAATACTTGGTGGTAACCGGAGTAGGCGCCGAGGAAGCTCATTAATTCGCAGCCTGAGGTGGCGTCCACTAGTTGATCAATGCGGGGTAGGGGGAAATCATCTTTGGGTGTGGCGTTGTTGAGATCGGTGAAGTCGACGCACATATGCCAGTCCCCTTCCCCCTTCCGCACGAGGACCGGGTTGGCTAGCCATTCTGAGTGTTTGATCTCCCTGATTACCCCGGCCTTCAAGAGCCTAGCGACCTCCTTTTTTGCGGCCTCCAGGCGCTCCACTGACATGCGGCGCAACTTCTGCTTCTTGGGCACGGCGTCGCTTCGTAACGTCAATCGGTGCTCAACAACCTCTCGTGGGACCCCGGAATGTCCTCGGGGCCCCAAGAGAAGATATCCTTGTTGCGGCGGAGCACCGTAAGTATGTCTTCGCATGCCTTGGTTGATAGCTCAGCGCCGAGGGCCATCGTCTTGTCTGGTTCATCTTCAACGATGGGAACCCGTAGGAGCTAGCCCTTGGGCTTGGCCTTCGGCGCCCATCTTGGCGGGGTGCCACTTGGCTGCGCGTTGCCTGTTCCCACTGTGTGGACATGGCAGGCGGGGGATAGTGCTTTGTGCTCCGTCTGCATTGCTATATCTTGATCTCCCCTCACCGTGACTACCCCTTCCTAAGCGGGGATCTTCATGCAAAGGAAGTTGTGGTGTGCTATGGCACCGAATGCATTTAGCGTAGCCCGTCCCAGAAGCGTTGTACTGATACGGCATCTGGACCACATCAAACGTGATGACTTCCGTGCGGGTGGCGTAGCTATCACCGAAGGTGATGGCTAAGTCGATTTGCCCCAATGTTGTTACTGGCCTCCCGCCGAAGCCTACGAGGGAATGCCTGGTGGCGACAGCCGGTCCCTCGGGATCATCATCTTGTCGAAGGCTTCCGCGAACAACAGGTCCGCGGAGCTTCCTCCATCCACTAGGACGCGGCGCTCCTCGAAGTCCGCGATGTTTACCGAGATGACCAGGGGGTCTTGGTGAGGGAAGTACATGCCCTTGGCGTCTTCAGGGCCAAAGGTGATAGGTACTTCGGCGTAGCGTGGCGGGCTAGAAGTTGCGCACGTCGCCACATGGTGTATTTGGCGTGCGTAAGCCCGCCGTTGCCTTTTTTGACGAGAGGCCTGATGCTGAGCCGCCCGCAATCTTGTTGGTGATCCTTTGTCGCTGCCCTTGTGTGTGTCCCTTCAATGCGAGGCCTGGGGGGCGGGGCGGGTAATTGGGTCCGTGCCCCCCCGTCATTTGGCCCCGCAGAGCGACCGCGGCCCATGTATTCTTGCATGGCAGGGATTGTGCGGCAACGCTGGGTAGTGTGGGATCCTTCGCCGTGCAGGTCACAAAACAAGAGTGGCCTCTCCTGGTCGTCCCGGGGGTTTGGCATTGCAGCGTTGAGTGAGACCCTTCGCCGTGGATGTCACAGAATAGCCGTGCTTTGGTGTATCTTCCATCTTGTCTACCGCGACCATGCCCCCGGTCGCGGCCCGCACGGGGTCCTGGCTGCTGCTGTCCTTCAACATTGTACACGTTCCGCCCCCTTGGCGGCGGCCGTTACTCGCCGGCGGGGCGATTCTTCTTGAGGGCTCCTTTCGGTGGGGCCTGACCTGGCCATCGCGGCTTCCGGCGCAAGGCGGCCCGAGGCACCTCCCCGCCGTGTGCTGTCTTCCTCCACACTGGCATACTCTTCCATTTTGTCGAAGAGCTCTGCCACTGAGAGGATGGGTTTGCGAGCGAGGCGCTCCGCCAGGGGCCCCTTCTGGAGCCCGCAAGTTGCAGCATTGATCACGGTCGTCTCGTTGACCCCCCTCACTTGGCATTTGACCTCCGCAAACCTTCTGAAGAAGCTACGGAGGGGCTCGCCCGGGGTCTGTTTTATGGCGAATAAGTCTCCTGCGTCCTTAGGTTCGGCGTAGTTTCCTTGGAAGCTATTGCGCACCATGTATCGCAGTTGTTCCCACGCATACACGGAGCGTGGGGGGATGGTAAAGAACCATGTTAGCGCTATCCCCCTCAAAGCCAGGGTCAAGCTTTTTGCTTTCGTGGTGTCATCCCCCCGGCGGCCTCTATGGTGGTTTCGTAAACGCGGAGGAACTCTGACGGATCCGTCGATCCTTAGAAGGGTCGGACCTCCGGCATCTTGAAGCACGAGGACTAGCGGGCTGCCTCCAGCCCCGCGCTCAAGGGAGAGCTAGGATCTCCCCGAAGTATCGGCTCAGGAGCGGCGGCGGAGGACCCTAGTCGGCGGCGCTCGGCTCGGGCGGCCGGCGCCCGTGGGCGACGGGGGGCCGCCCTCCGCTATCGGGATCGAGTAGTTCTGGCGAGATCCGCCCGGCTCTTGGTGTAGGTCGCGAGCTTCTTTGTCTTGCCCCGTGGGATCGGAGCGAGTGGTTGGCCGACCGCCCGAGTCTGGGGGCGCCTCGCCAGCCACGGTGTCCTACGTGGAGTGCTCGATCTCCTCTTCGGGGCGAGCCACGGGCTCCGCGGCCTGGGAGGTTCTACTCCGCTTGGCCCTCGGGGCGCTGGGTGGCTCGGGTGCCGCCGCTGCCCCGGACGCGTGCGTGCGAGGAGCGGCTTTCCGAGGTGCCATTCTTGTATTTGGGTACGCGCTCGGCTTGTCGGTTCCCCACGGACGGCGCCAATTGCAGTAGCAAAAACGAGCTATACAGTAAAAGAGGGGGACCCCGGACAAGCCCAAGAGGGCTCTGGGGATCCTCAAGAGAGGGGACTAGCCAGTGACAAGAACGAGATTGTTATTGCTATGGAATTCGTGCTTGCTTTTCTTTTTTTTTCTCTCCCCCCACAAAGAGGGGGTGATCCCCTATTTATAGCCCCATGTGAGGGTTTTGTACATTACCCTTCTGACCTTACCATGGTACTGTATCCATAGGGGTTGTAGGGACATTTACCGCCCCTACGCCTAGGCCTTGGTCCATGGTACGCGCTCCTGGACTCGGTTCACCCTAATAGAGCCTCCGGTCCAGGAGCGGTAGCAGAGGCCTCGGGTTCGCCCTGAGGGCCTCTCAGCTCTGGGCCTCGCGGGGCTTCGGGGGTCCTCCGGGGTGCTTCGGCCCCGCCCCGGGGGTGGCCCGAAGGTCTTGCTGCTTCGGGCCTCGCGGGGCTTCGGGGTTCTCGGGTGCCGGCTCCGCCGGGTGGCCCGAGGTCTTCTTGCTCGGGCCTCGCCGGGGCCTCGGGTCCCTCCGGTGCTTGCCCCGCCGGGTGGCTCAAGGTGTTCTTTGCTCGGGCCTCGCGGGCCGGGGTCCTCCGGGTGCCGCTTTGGCGTTGTGGCCGGTGGGGACATCCCTACGACAGACCAAATCCCACCCCCCTCACCCACCACACGTCGATATGACTGCCATGACTTTGTTCCCTTCAGCTGCACAAACTCCAAATATGTGGGCTATGTTGCTCGAGGGGCAAGTCAACTCAATCTCAGATCATACACATCATGGTCCACTTGGAATGTGTGAAACAGCCACCTCATCACAACGCCCCATGTACGCTCCTCTGCTCTTGTCAAGGGCACAGTCGCCGATTGGAAATAACGTGTGTTAATCCCCCCGGGACCCTCCAGAATAGTCCCTGGACCGTAGTAAATTTTGGAATTTGTGACGTCCGACATAATTGCTGCACTGCACCATGAAGAACATTTCCACGATTAACCACGTATCAAAAACAAGACTACCCAGTGAAAAGAATTATATACAACATACTGCACTACGCAACCGTACATCCAAAACTATGTAATCCATTCGGTTCGAAAAATTACCTCATAGGTGGAGAACCGGACAGGCAGCGCTTCGCTAGCTTTTCTCCTCCCCTCTACTCCTCTCCGTTCCCTCCTATTTTTTCTGAACACAAATGAATCATGTGCCGAATTTTATGGTTCATCGAGCTTTTATAGGGGTGGAGTTCCTCTCGCTAGTTCAGCTTGTGACGGAAAGTGGGACTGGCGACAGAAGGGGGCAGGGTACCTGTCACCAGTTCAACCGACAACATAACCTATTTTGCTATTTTTTGGGTCAACTATTTATTTTTGTAATTTTACTTAAAAATAATATTATTAAAAAATCTACAAAGATGATGGCAGGATTAAGGGACTGTTCCTTAGGTGTTACCTTTAATGTGATTGTGTGGTAAAATCAAGATATTTAGCTGGTAGCCACGGCTGAGATTAGGTGTGACAAATTTTATATGACAGCTGTTTGGATTGCTATCATAAAATTTGGAAAAAAAACACATGGTAGTTGTTTGGTTTGTAGCAAAAGATGGTTATGATCACTCAAACCATAGAGTGGTGAGATTATCTCTCTTGGGTCTGGAGATGAATCCTTTATCAACAAAAGTAACCAGGATAATGAAGCCCAATGGCATCATAAAAGTTTATCATCATTTCTGCCAAGTAAATAATAACTCATGTAGCAATGGACAACAAACCCTAATCGCATTACACACACCTAGATGTTAAATTAATATCAAAGTTACATATCTCATTCATTGAATCAGAGTACCATGATTGTAAATAGTAGCATTTTTGAACATGATATACATATCTCATTCATTGAATCAGAGTACCATGATTGTAAATAGTAGCATTTTTGAACATGATACACCTCTAAATAACATAATATTACTAACTACTAATCGTGTAGATCAACTTGTGCACCACATCATTTGACACACTTGTATATTTTGTCAATTGTAGGACCGTCATCACTATCTTCAGCAACATAGTGGTCAGCTTCAAGTGAACCATCATCTTGGGAGTGGTCAGAGATCAACTCTCACAATAGATGAAAGAATTTGATAGGCCTAGTAAGATAATTGCTAACTTTTTTCTGGAATACAAAGGATGACAAGCAAAAGGGTCAAAAACATCTACCGTTAAGCACGAAGCCATTAACTGACCGGTCATAAATACACTACTAAAGACTTACACTAAGATATTGTTTCATTGATTTAGAAAGAATGAATTGGCATGTGGTAGCGTCAAATTCATTGCCACTGTTAGTGATAGCCTGATGCACCCAGCTCCACTTCTCCTTGTATAAATTACAGTGTTGATTCACTTGGTTTTGAGTGGCACCAAGACCAAATTTGGCATTTATAACATTCGCACACCGAAGATGATGCTTTCTTGAAGTTGAAAGTTGTAGGTTTATCACTAAGGAGTTTGATGTAGCACTCAAGCATGAATCTTATCTCCTCTTCACCCCAAGCTATGTCCATATGGGTATAATAACAAGGGTATAAAGTTAAACACATATTGTGTTTACATTATGCAAACAATGAGTTCCTTTTGTAAGAAAAATCGACACGGATCAACCTCCCGTTGATGGGCAAGGGTTCCTGATCTTTCACGGTACAGTAAAAGTGCATTAACATTCTGGCGATAGTGTATTAACAAAGCTTCAAGTGGTGACATTTGCATACTAGCTTGATAACTATTGTTGTACAAGAATTCTGCATATGACAAACTCTTATCCCAACTGGTAGCATTAGCTAGAACACAAGCTCTCAACATATCCTCTAATATTTGATTGACTCTTTTAGTTTGTCCATCTATCTGGGGATGATAAGCAGTACTGAAAATTTGGTGAGTTCACAAAGCTTCATGCAGACTCTGCCAAAAACGTGAGGTGAACTGAGATCCTCGATCTGACACTATCTTCTGAGGCACACCATGCAAACTAACAATTATTGACATATAAAACTCTGCAAGGCGATCTCCTGACACTACTACAAAACAGGTCATAGAAGACGCCTCATCACAGATGGTTCTTTGAAACCGTCTGTGATAAAAAAAATCATAGACGATTCCAAGACGAACCGTCTGTGAAATATCACAGACAGTTCTAACCACAAACCGTCTGTAATACCGAGAATATCACATACGGTTTGTGGTTAGAACCGTCTGTGATACTTCACAGATGGTTCTAATCACGAATTGTCTGTGATTTTAGATTTACCATAACTTGGATTTTTACCATGGTTTAGGGTTTGGGCCGGGCAACCAATACTCTGCCGTGGTAGGGTTTGGGTAGCCAATGCTCTGCTGTGGTAGGGTTTGGGCAGCTAATCCTCTGCCGTGGTAGGGCTTGGGCAGCCAATCCTCTGTCGTGGTAGGGTTTGGGCAGCCAATGCTCTGCCGTGGTAGGGTTTGGACAGCTCTGGTCTTGATCTTGAGGTACTGGAATAGGAATAGGAATAGGCCCAACACTGTTCCGAAGAATTAAATTTGATTTTTTTTTTAGAAACTCCAGAAAATGTAAATAGCGAATAGAAAATAGCAAATGATCTTGGAAAAATTCCAGAAAATTCTAGAAAATATATCCAAGCATATAGAATCCAAATAAAATAAGTTTGACCATTGTTGATGTTGGTATTAAGCACATTAAATTATTTTATCATGAAAGTCTATATTAAGCTTTTAAATTAAATTCCAATAAAATACAAATGATAAGATTTCCAACTAGCAACTAATTAAAAGATTTTCAAAGGCCAAAAAGTTGGGATGTTACAGATACATCCATTAATCTACAGTATATTTTGATCATCTTTAGTGAAGGCTTTGAATTTTTCTTATGCTATTTTGAGCTTGATGTCCAAAACGCGGGATATTTGGGTTGAGCTTCACTAATCTGCTTCTCCAAAGTAGACTGTATCTCTAGAATGACCACGAATCCTTTGGGTACCACTTCTAACTTCAGCTTCTGAAATTCCTCAAGAAGTTCTAAACAAATCTCTCTCACCTCCAAAGCATTGCAGTAGCTCTTACAGCTTAAAGCATCTGCAACGACATTGACTTTTTCGGGATGGTAGTGGATTCCAACATTATAATCTTTTATCTACTGTAACCATCTTCTCTGTCTCATGTTCAGGTCAGACTGAGTAAAAAATACTTCAGCTCTTATGATCTTTGTATACTTCATAGTGATTAGTAATGAGGTAATGACGCCAAATCTTTAAAGCATGCACTACAACAGCTAATTCCAGATTATGGGTAGGATAATTCTCCTTATGAGGTTTTAATTGGTTAGACGCATACGCGACAGATTTTCCTTCTTGCATCAGGATGCGTCCTAATCTTTGACGCGAAGCATCACAGTAGATATCAAAATCTTTCTGAATATCTGACAAAATTAGCACTAGGCCCGAAGTCAAACGCTTCTTCAATTCTTGAAAACTTTCTTCACAAGCTGGGGTCCAAGTGAACTTTTTCTCCTTCTTCAACAATTGTGTAAGAGGCTTAGCAATCGTTGAGAAGCTTCGATGAAACTGCGATAATATCCCGCCATTCCCAAGAAACTACGAATCTGAGTTATGGTCTTGGGTTGCTCCCAATGTAACACTGCTTTAACTTTACCAGGATCAACTGTTATTCCTTCAGTTGTCATCACGTGACCAAGGAAATCAACTTCCTTCTTCTAAAAATCACACTTGCTGAACTTAGCATAAAACTGATGCTCTCTAAGTTTCTCCAGAATTAACCTCAGGTGTTCAGCGTGTTCTTCTTCTGACTTGGAGTAAACCAATATATCATCAATGAATACTACTACAAACTTATCCAAATATTTCATGAATACCGTGTTCATCATGTTCATGAAATAGGCAGGAGCATTAGTTAGACCAGAAGGACATGACTAAGAACTCATAATGTTCGTACCACGTTAAGAAGGCGGTCTTCAGGATATCCTCCGGGCAAATCTTCAACTGATGGTAACCTGATCGCAGATCGATCATGGAGAACACTCCGGCTTCTTTCATCTGATCAAACAAATCATCAATTCTGGGTAGTGGATACTTGTTCTTGATAGTAACTTCATTCAGAGAACGATAATCAATACACATTCTCATGCTTCCATTATTTTTTCTGACAAACAAGACTGGCGCTCCCAATGGCGATGAACTAGGTCTTACGAAACCTGTCTCAAGAAGTTCGTCTATCTGCTTCTTCATTTCTACCAACTCATCGGTTGACATCCGATAGTGTATCTTTGAAATTGGTGTTGTTCCCGGTACTAAATCGATGACAAACTCGATGTCACAGTCCAGTGGCATTCCTGGTAATTCTTTCAGAAACACATATGGATATTCTCTGACAATCGGTACATCCTCTAAAGAGACGGTCTTCAGATTATTGACTAACACATGTCCATCACGGATGGAGGTGGTTAGAAACTCCACTTTCTTTCCATTGATATCTTCAACCGTTACGGCTCTTCGGTCACAATCTAGCACAACTTTTGCTTGGATAACCAATCTATGCCAAGAATGACATGTAAGGTTTGGGTGTCTAGAACAATTACATTGGCCAGAAACTCAACTCCAGCTATGAGTAACTTAGCACCTAAACATCCCACTTTAGAGCTTAGCTCTGCTCTAAGGGACTGGACTAATAGAGTATGCTTACGATCTTTAACTTTCCAATTATTCTTGGTTGCAAAAACTCCAGAAACAAATGAATGCGAAGTCCTAGAATCAAACAAAACTAATGCAGATACTGAGTTTACCATAAACTTACCTAGTATGACATCGGGTGCTTTTCATGATCGCTGCATTGGATGATCAGCAACTTCCTCTCAATAACATGAATCCAATAATCGGCTTCAACTGGTGAAACATTCCCAGAGAACATTGGTGGACGAGTTCTCATGAACTCGGCTAGTTTAGTTGGTCCATGGTGACCATAAGTGACTAGGGCTCCGTTGTGGTGATTATTGTTGTTGTTATGATTGTTAAAATTCTGAATCCGATTCATCATGGTGTACATCATTTGAGTCTAAGCTGCCATGAAAGCTCCAAAATTCTGTAGGTCGATTGAGGGTGCTTGCGGTGGAACTGCTCCTGCGGGGGTTTGCTCATTGCCTTCCGACACAGGGGTGCCAGAACCACTTGCAGCAGCATGACGAGTCCGAACCATCCGTGAAGTTCCGTGGGTTAGAGAAGGTAGCAAGCACAAGATGAGTTAGGAACTAGGCAGGGGTAGGTTAAACCCAACAATCACAACTTCAAGAAAACTCAACTGAATTACTTTGATATTAATTAAGGTATTAGCATGGCTGCAACAAATACCTAAGAATCTTTGCAGCTCATACTCACACACAATAAATAAGAACGAACCTAAACACACAATCTACTGCCTAAACGGCGACTCTCCTAACCTTAAACTGGCTAAACCTAAAAACTCAAGCGGACTACTCGATGGGATAGCTGTTGGTGATATGCCCTAGAGACAATCATAGAGATGATTGTATCACGTCTATATTTATAAGTTATTGAATAAATGTTATTATGTTCTTTGAATGAATCATCAGTTATATAGATCAACGAGTATGTGACTTGTTGGTGAAGCTCTTTAAACTTACATGATGTCGTTCTAAATATATCCTCAGTCGGATGTCCTTTGGTCGAATAAAGAGTGGCTCTATGACCAAAGACATGTGTGGATTGATGATCATGTTTCACGGTCATGGATATAGAGATATCGAATCGATAATGTGAACACATGTTAGAGAACATTGTGTTGTTATGATTATATGTGTCATTAGTTGATTTCAAGCAATGATGATGTATAATCCTTAGACCTGAGATCAGCATGGTTTCCTACATGCGTAATATCACTTTTAAGGGTTGCCAAACGCTACTTGTAACTTGGTAGTTATAAATGTAACTTTTGGGTATGCTATGAAACATGCGGAGTGATGCGACTGGTCGAATATGATATTTCCACCTCCTAACATAACATGAGAGATATCTCTAGGCCCCTCGAAGTGATCGGATAAAGAAAGTGCTTGGCCATGCCACTGGTGGTCGAAGACTTCAACCACATAAGGTTATCCGACACTCGATCGGAAAAGTATTGAACAGTCCATAGATGATATAATATCACACCTGGAGTTCAACTAGATGTCGTGAGGAAAAGGTAGAAAGTATGATTAGGTCGCTTAGTTCGATCAGTTACGGACTAGTCGTATGGAGATATGAGCTGGTCGTACACTGATCGAACGTAATCACAGAGTGGTCGAAACCTGGTCGTAAGGAGTTAGGAATTGGTTGTGACCAAATACAAACTGGTCGTATAGAGATAGGACCTGGTCGCAGATCATATTGTATTAAGGTTTGTTCGATATAATTTGTGTGTTTGGAAATCATTATGTCCTGCTAGGAACCGCTAACGACTCATGGTCGGAAAGGGTTTCCAAGTCACAATCGACTACGCATAAACCTAATGGGTCACACACTTAACGGGTTGGAACAAAATGTGTTCGGATAGGGTCCATCATGGGTACTTTATAAGGAGACGCTTGAGGCTATTGGGAAATAGATTATATACGAGTTGACATGAGTTGCTCCACCGAAACCCTAGCTGCCAACTTCTTGAGAGCCTCGTTGTGCGACTTGGTGCTGGCAGACTGTCGTTCGGTTGTTCCTTCCCTAGACATGTGGATACCGTAGAGGCACTATTCGGTTGTTGTTGCGCTTGAGGACGATCCGCGTTCTTCACGAGGAACTGTAGAGGTTGCTGGTGTGGACGATCGACTACGACCACTTCACCGACGCGCTCTTCATTAGATCGATCTACTCTAACTCTTCTTCTGATGCACTGTGCATCTGGTGGTAACGATCTATGATCATCTACTTCTTTGGCTTCCTGGTTCAGGTGATAGAAGTTTTGAATTGTTTCTATCGTAGCCTACCCGTGTCCCTACAATAGCCTCCATAGCCCCGACGGTGCTGCCATCTGCTGTAGACCTGGAACTGCGCTGACATTCTTGCAAACGGATCTTGGTGCCACGGGACTGGTGCAACAGGAACAGGCACCCCTGGTGCACGAACCGCTGGCTCCTCCGACTCTGCGGCTTCTATTGGCTCTTCAGCTTCTTTTGGGTCTTCCTCCAGATCTTCTTCTGGATCTTCTTCTTCGTGATACTCCTCATGCTCGTGCTTACCGTAGAGGGCTCCTCTAAGGTGGCGATCCTTTCTTCTGCCATTTGCAAGGTCTTGTGGACGCACTCCAGCTCTGAGGCGGCCAACTCCAGTAACTCTTCCTGAGCAGCAACGAACTGGACAAGATTCACCATAGTGGTGTTGCTCTCTCCATCTATAGATAAGTAACGTGTTGGAAGATCCACTATAGAGGCACGAGGGTGGTAGCGAAAGACAGTATCTTTAAGCTCGCAAGCGTAGATGTTGCAGATCCGTAGGATAGCGAGGCGCGAAGACTCTTGAATCACTTCGGTCTAGACAATCCTTCGAACTGAAATGTTCAGGGGTTGGCTTGCTTTGGTGTCCCTCCTGGCATAGATAGTCAAATAGCAAATCACTCTACGGTCTCGGTCGTTCACTACCCAGTTGTTGCCACAGTACATCGGATGGTCAAAGCCTCCAAGCACTTGCAACAGCTTCCAGAGCTCAGCGGCAAGTCCTTCCTTGCGCTCACCATAGTTCTGAAGACGAGGCATCTGTCAAGACAGACAAGATGGTAAGAACAACTTAAAAACAGCGGGGAGAGGAAGAATTTCAGCAATAGTTGAGTCAAGAAAGACATGAGAGGAGTTAAGCAGTTCAATTAATCTTGCAAGTTATTTTTTTATTTTAGAAAATAGTTTAGACACTCTAAGACGTCCGATCTAACTAAGGTCAAAACCTACAATCAGTATGGATCTGATGACAAGTAGTGTATCAAGAAGGGGGTCGGTGGTAGAATCACAGGAGAAGGCAGTTGCTGTTGTAGAATATGGAGAAGTCTCCGTATCTGCATGAATGAAAGGGAGATGAGGAGAAGTAAATGATGGTGGATATGGAGAGGAAAGGGATGTAAAGATAATAATATCATAAACGAGTAATTTGAATAATAAATAATGGTTTTGACCTTATAGTCGAGTTTACATTTATTAAGCCTCATAGGCTAGCAACAAATAAAATAGCGGCAGCGGAACAAAATTGAACTCCAGCGGAATCCCATCAATTCACCATAGGCAACTGACTGGGATCATGATCCTAACAATCAGTACCTTCGTAGTACTCCTCCTCAAAAGCAGGCGAAGACTCCTCAACTTCTGTTGAATGTTTGCAGCAAACATGACTACACAACCGAACTCGCAAGTTATATCACATAATGCAACTTATAGATGATGGCTTATTCCAAAGGAATGACTTTTATGGTTCGTTTGCAGAAATACAACATTTGCAATTGAATATGAATAATAGATTGAAAGCATGTTTAAAACAAATAAACAGTAGTAGTTTAACATTTATTTTTACAAAGGTCACAAAGCCTAAATAAGTTATTCACACAGCCATATGACTTAGATCACACAGCTCTCTTCCTAAAAGTTTTATAAAAATCTAACAATCTTGTGAAATTCCTGAGCATATCCATGACCGCGGACGCGACTATTCGAATAGATTGATTAACACTCTGTAGAGGCTGTACACTTTACCCATATAATATAATCAGAGTAGCTAGCACTAATCATAACAAAACCTTTCAGAAAACTTCATCTCAAGCATTGACACTCCCAATGTGCTTTACCATCGTCCAACCTATGCACACAGCGCTTGGTAAGACACACACCGTTGGACAGAGAAGCGGCGAACCGTCCCGCGATATGAGCCGTCACTGAGACAAAAATACACCACCACCCTAGCATATAGCCTAACCTATCTGCATGAGTAATCAATGTCAAGATGTCATAACCTACTAAGATAGGCTCGTCCCATACTAGGGATGTGGTCGTACAGTAAGGCTCAGTTCAATGCACACAAAGTTAAATTCTTAATTGACCAAAGTTAGACTTCTAATTTCTAACTATGTCACACAGACCATTATTCCCATACACACAGCTCCACCATATCACATAGTATCCACCACTTACCTTAGTCTAAATCTTTTCTCACCATATTGGTTAAGTGCAACACATGCCATCAATGAGTAATACACACAACACACATAGTTTTACACAAATTTCTATAATCACTTAGTCCAGTTTATATTTGCAACTCACATGAAATGATGACTCGTTGCATGCCTAAGAAATCTACTCGTATCTAACCAACCCACGTTGGTGCTATGATAATACCAACTAATACTAAACCAATCTAGGGTGATAAAAGATTATGACATAACAATAGACAAGGTGGATATAACAAATTGGATTAAGAACTAAACCAAAAAAACATTTAAATAAATACTTAAAGTAGAATGCAATCATTTTAATAAAAGTATTTTGAAAACTGGGTTCAATATGATCACATGTATAACTTTCCTTAGAATAGATCTTGGTACTGGTCTAGATCTTGATGCACTCATTCTTCTTCAAAAGTCCTCGAAGAATCAACGTCTACTTGCAAACGAAGTAAATAAATAAATAATAGAGATAAAACAAAATTAAAAAATTAAATAAAAATATTAGATAATTAGAGATCAAATTTAGATGAATTTAGAAATTTAAATGAGCTCAAACGGAGTTCTGATGAAGAAGATATGGCCTTTGGAAGATCAAAACTAAAGAAAAAACCTAAAAATAATTTATTAGAATATTCCAAATTATTGTTCTATTGAAAAATCCAGATTATGAAGCATGCTGATGTCAACACTGAATTTTTGAATTAAAAGAAATCCAGGGAAAAAACTCTAAGGCTGACATGTGGCCCTCGGTCTATAGACTGGGTCCACAAACTCGGCTCATGGGTCTACGGGTGCATGGGTCTACTGTAACATCCCAAATATGGATTTGTGTTTCAAATGTATAAAAATGAGAAGAAATTAAAACTTTTCTTGCATCTTGAAGTCTTTGGGAGTTTCTGTAATTCTTGTAAAGGAATTATGGAAATCAAAAATCAAAATCCTCAATTGACTCCAATCAAAAACCTCCTTGGCAAAAATCTTATGCCAAACCTCTGTGAATATTTTTCCTGAGTTCTAGAGAGGCTTGGTAACACCTCTGAATTATTTCATGATTTTTAGATATTATTTGATAATTTTGGAGGCAAGTCAAACCAAGTCAAACCTTGTACAAACCCTAACTCAAACATTCTGGAATTTCTGGAGAAAAATGCAGTGCATAAAAGTCTCTGGGAATTTTATGTGAGCTTTATCATGCAGTAAGCAGCATCCTGTTATAATTTCATAATTTTTGGAGCTTGTTTGCTACCTTAAGCAAATTCCCCAAAAATCAGCTGTTTAATTCAAACCCTATCTGGTTTTCACTATTCCTTTGGCGCGAGTCAGACTCGGGCTCGAGCCAAGTGACTTGGTTCAGTCAACTAACTGCACCCGGCGCAGCCGCTCGGGCGCGAGTATTTAGGATCATTGGATCTGAGATCAACGACTCATATGTGTGTGAACGTTCGGACCATCCGAACATTTCGATCAACGAGAGTCGTTGGATCTTAGATCAACGGCCTGGATTAAAGTGAACGTTCGGACCGGCTGATCGTCCCGTTAATTTGAACCGTCCGATTTGGAGATAACGGCCTGGATTGGAGTGAACGTTCAAACCGTTCCAATCGTCCCATCTCATTTGAACCATTCGATTTAGATCCAACGGTGGTTGCGTCGTCTCCTTCCTCGAGTCTGAGCTAGCGTGCGGTTGAGTCAAAGCCATGGCGTGCGCAGAACTGGAGAAGCGTTGGGTCACCTCGATGACCACCTTTAAACGGCTCTCTCTGCTCGCATTAATTGCTCGTCGTGCGCCGCCCTCAAAAGTCCATTGCTCAACTGCTCCCGTCGCTCTCAAGTGCTCTCATGGCAGGTTTGACCCGAGAGGGTTTATTGCCGTTGCTCTCTGTCATTTCCTTTATTTAAGCTTCATTGCTTCCTTTTTGGCTTCCTTTAGCATCTCCACAATTATAGCTAGCACTTCAGAGGTTGTTTGAGCTGCATTCATCCGAAAGCACTTCTGCCGCCATTGCCGAGCTTCAAGCTCACAGGGAAGGCGGTACCTCAGTGGCTCTCACTCTCCATTTCTTGCTCTCTCTTTATTCACTCAAGCTTAACCCTCACTTAATTTCACCTATCTTTATCAGGGTTTGGCTGAATTTGAATTTTCTCTGTTATGGCCGAAGTTCATCCCCTTTCTTCTTCCTCAGCACCGGAGTAGCTCCAACCTCCTCTGTGCCTCTCCCATGCTCAGGTAGCTCCACATTAGTCCCTAGAAGCTTGGCACACGCTTACTTGGACCACAGCGGAGCTTCTTTGCATTTTTTCATTTTTCGGCCATTTTGTCACCTCTGTAAACTCCGGCTTGCCGGCGTTCTAGACCGCCGCAGCCGCAATTTTTGGTCCCATTGTGTGCGAAAAGCTATTACGGACCTATTTTGGGCCTTTGCTCGCGCCGCCGTGACCAGAGTCGCCGGCGGTGAGCCTCCTTTCGCCGTCGAGTTTTGTCGGTTGAAATGGGCACGAGCATTTTGAATGTGGTTCGCTGTGGACCGTCGATCCTTAGATCAATGGCCCACGATCGCGTGAACGTTCGGACCATCCGAACGTGGCGATCCATGTGTGCCGTAGGATTTTAGATCAACGGCTCAGATTCGAGTGAACGTTCGGATCTCGATCCACATGGACCGTTGGATCTAAATCCAACGGTGAACGTATGAGCCGAGCGCGCGCGCTGTGCTCTGCGCGCGTGGGCCATTGGATTTCGGATCTACGGCTCAGGTTCGCGTGAATGTTCGGATCGGTCGAAGGTTCCTTCGTTGTAAGCCGTCCATCTCAAGATCAACGACTCATGTGCATGTGAACGTTCGGACCATCCGAACGTCTCCATCCACGTGGACCGTTGGATCTAAATCCAACGGCGGGGTTGTGAGCCGCTGGAGCACGCGCTGTCCCGTGGACTTGGACCGTTGGATCCAAGATCAACAGTCCAAGTTCATCCACATCGATTTAATCTCAGATTTTTCCCGAGTGGATTATTTGTCAACTGAAAAATAAAATTAACTTGTAAAATGCATAACTATTTCATTTTAATTCCTTTTCGGTTGATTCAAATTTTGTTAGTTATGTTTTTAACTGAAATTTAATCTAAAAATATTTCTAACCTCATTATAGCTCCAGAAATTTTTGCTAAGATTTTAGTTGCAATGAATAGTAGCATTTGTGATTTATAAGGCTGAGCAGATTTGTTTTGCTCATATCTTTTGCATTAATAATTCAAATCAATTGGTTCTTGTTGCTAAATTCCTTATAAATCTTGCTCTTGCGGCTGTAAAATTTTCAAAGCATTCGGAGAAAGTTTGATGTTGAGTCTTTGTGTTTTCTTCGTTCTTATCGGTTCTTTTTTTGCTTTCTCGTTAGGTTCCGAAGAGCACATTGATAACCTTAGTGATCCTCAGCAACATATTGAACCACAACAACTAGGCAAGCAATTTGATCATGTTAATCCTAATATTTTTCAAGTCTAATATGTTGATTTCAACTTGTATGTATGCATTGCTATTTTGTTGTTAAATTATGCTTAGTATGCTATAGTTGCATAATCTGTAGGAATTGATTATCCTCTACTACCATGAGCCTAGGTTATTTGCTGTGATTTGAGTTCGATGGATGAGCTCTTGTTACTTAGTAGATTGCGATTTGAAATTGCTTAGAAATGCTTAGTTTCGGTAGTAATGGGCGATCATCGATTTAGTCGATGATCTTGATCACACATCTATTTATTATTCCATTATGTCCAGCACTTGTGCTTTGTTTCTTTGTAAAGTCAAAAACTGAAAATAAAATTATTTTATACTTGGGCACAATGGTAGATTGGTGTGATCTGTTGGTGTGAATGAAATGGTGCCTATGTCATCAATGACCGAGTTACTTGTGTCACTAAGCCAAGCGCTTTTGCGTGCTAACCACACGAGAGGGATATAGGACCTCTCTTGACTGAGTACTTTGGCATGTGTTATCTCCGAGTCGCGGGAGGGGGGTTGTGTGTGTTGTGTGAAAAAGTATCTGTGTTCTTGTGTTGGGTGTGCGGTGGTGGAGATTATGGGTAGGCTCTCCACCTCGAGGGGCATCGTAGTTGTCCAAGGCTTTACCCGCGATGGGTAGTTGACCGAGGCTTTACAATGACTCCGACACAACGTTTGGGTTTCTATCCACACGGGCGACTCGCAATTAATACATAATATTAGAAATGTCTCGAAGGATTTAGCTGTGCCGGCATACCAAAAGAAGTATGCTAATCATGTGGCAAAAAGGCGGTATGACGTGTGGGTACATTGGTACACCCCTGCAGGGATAAAACTATTCGAATAGCCTCGTCCTAAGTTATGGACATGCTTTGTAAGGTCGTGCAAGAACTAGACTACAACCATTTTATTAAAATTTAACATGGTTGGTATGGATGGGTAATTCATGCTATTTTTGTGGTGACTATGGATTTATTCACTTCCAGGATTGTTGTTGTCCTCTATCTATTGTTATTATTGTTGCCCTTTACTGTTATTTGAACATTAAAAACAGATTTGTCAACTTGCTTTTAAATGTACTACATTATTGCAAATAAAGATTGCTTTGTGCCGAAAATGAAACATACATCCTCCACTTAAATAAGCTTGCATGTAGCATATTTATAGGTCTGTTATTCTACACGTAAGTCTTACGGAGTACAATTTTTATACTCATTTGCTTTGCTTAACTATTTGTTGCAGAGGGGGAAGGTGAGCCCCAAGGGCCTCATTTTTGTGAAATGTGCTGCGGGTTCGACGACTAGCTTGGCGGCCCGGTCGGTTGCCTTGTGGGTTAAAGGAACACTGATTGGCTCTTTTGTTTACGACCATCTTATGGCACTTTTGCTTCCGCTGTTTATTTTTGTATTTATATGTATTTGACTGGTCGGCCTCTCTTTTGTAATAACTATCCGTTATTTAGATTAACTTCTGGTTTGTTGCTGTGCTTTTGTTCTATGTGAATGAATGCAATTGATGCACGAATTTTGTAAAGGGGTGTGTATACTATATTTCTGGGAAGTATACATGTCTCGAGTCTCGGTTTATTTTGTTTGTGATGCTAGGACCAAGTGGATGGTTAAGCATTACAAGCCCGATAAACCGGGGTCTCACATCTACGGAATAGTGGATCTGACAAGTGGGGCCTATTGCCAGTGGCTCAACTTTTGGTGGATTGAGTCTACTTGAAATTGGATATGGGAATTGGTGAACTGTGCCACACACGCGCGCACGTGGCCACTGACGCAGCGCCACGTAGGACGACACGCATGCGCGAATGGCGAGGCGGCTGCCAACGTGGACTGTCATGCCAGCTCGACGGCGAGGCGACTCTTGGCCCGATGGTCGTCGACGAACGGCGGCGGCTCGCTGGCGGTGAGTGGTACTAGGAGGTAGCTGGGGTTATTGCGATCTCAGCGATGCACTCACGGGTGCCTGAGGTTGACTAGGCTGGCCGACGGAGGTCTTCGGGTTTTATCGGACGAAGGCTCTGGTGACACTCCGGCAGCGGGGATGGGTGCGCGAGGGAGCTCTGGTGACGATGGACTCAGTGGTGCAGTCGACGTCGACGAGGTGGCGACGACAGCGGCACAATTCGAAGAAGACGAAGTCTCGGCCGAAACCCTAAAACTTGGATTGCGGTGGCACTCAAGCTCTCAGGGTACGATGGCTTAGGGTTTCGAGATGCGGAGGGCAGGGCGATCCTGGGGGGCTATTTATAGGGGCTCGGGTGAGGCTAGGATGGCGTGTTGGCGGCAGAGTCCAAAACGAGTCCGAGATGAACACGAGCAAATCTCGGAGATAGAAATCGATACGAGATATGATTCGACCAGATTTGGATGCGTAGAGATAAGGGATACGATTTGACGCGGAAACCCGGGTTGATTTAGCTGGAGATTCTTCGTTGTCGTACAAAGCTCGAGCTCCAGCCATAGCGGACGAGGGCAGCAGCTGCGCGAGGAAGGAGAAGCTGCGGGGACGAAGGCGGTGGGGCTCACACGTCAACGGACGCGAGCAGACGCACGCGGGCGGGCGAGAGAAAATGGGTCGCACAATGATGGGCTGGCGGGAATAGGGTTTGGTTTTGACCCATTTACTATTATGATATTTTAAATAGTTTTTTATTTTTTAAAAAAATACAAAAAAATAGCAAATAGTAAATAGAAAATAGCAAATGAATTTGAAAAAATTCTAGAAAATATATCCAAGCACATAGAACCCAAATAAAATATTTTTGACGATTGTTGACGTCGACATTAATCATATTAAATTATTTTGATATTGAAAGTCCATATTAAGCTTTAATTAAAATTCAAATAAAAATCAAAGGCGAATTTTTCAACTACTAACTAATCAAAATATTTTTAAAGCTCAAAAAATTAGAATGTTACAGTGGTGGTGGTGAGTAAAGTGTAGGAAGAAAGGAGATAGAGGGGTGACCTTAACTAAAAAAAATTAGAAAATCTTTGGCGTTGTGGTGTGCCAAAGAACTATAACGTTTTTTTTGCGCTAAACTTATGAAAAAAAAAACTCTACGACGAAAACTTATAAATTCACATAAGAAATTACGACAATCTAAGCCGAGTAAGGAACTAAACGCTCATCCAAGGAGATGCCCTGAAATAGTTCTGAACATGCCCTGACATAGTTAACCGCAGTAGTGTATTCGAGTCCCTTATCCATGTCTCCTCACTGATATTTCGGTCCCACAGGTGGAACCCGCAGGGATAGGGGAGGCGCAAACTGCACTCCACGCCTCCACACTTAGAAATGCAACTCTGCCCAACGAATTTTACGTTCAGCACCCTCTTCCCGGGAAGCGATCGAAACTTCACTAACTGACGTGAGGGTCCCGAGACTTAATTGCCCCAACCGTGCCGAGCCTTCGCATCGAAGGAAACGGGCCGTGGTAAGCTGGTCTCCGAACCTTGGCCGCATCGCCACTCTCCCACACCACCGCCGCCGCCTCCAATACTGCGGCTCACGGCTACGCAGCTTTCCCCTCCTCTTCTTCCACCTCCGACGCCTCCCTCTAAGGTATCGGATAGCTAACTTCGTTAGGGTTTTGAGGTTGCTCCGCACGATCGCGGCCGCGATGTCCGTCCGGAGCTCGCCGCCGTTCGACGGGGTCGCGCCGCGGCACGACGAGTGGTACGTCGTCGTCAAGGTGAGGCACCTGAGACCCTTTGTGGTTTGGAATTGTGTTTGTTTGTTTGTTTCGCGATTAAGGAAGGGTGGGATGTGGGGAAACCGCTTTTAGTGGTGTTTGGGCGGCGTGGGGGAAGGGTTGTTTTGGGTTCGTGTGCTCATCGAGATGGTTATGTGTGCGCGGATGGGGTTTGATCGCGGCAAGGAGGAATTTTGCGTTGTTTTGTGCGTTTAGGGTTTGTAATTGGTTGGTATCGGTGTAGTTTTTTCTTTTCTGGGAGAAATTTGGGTGGTGAAGGAGATTTTTTCATTTGACCCCCTTGAACTCTTGCCAAAGTCTGGAAATTGTTATGTTCATATATGGTTTTGGAGAAGGGGAAATGGAGAATAGTTTGTGTGCACGGTGTGGCTTAGCAGTTAAGATGTTATTTGTTAGACTGGAGGTTGATGACGGTGGTAGTCTAGTTTTGGCGAGGATGGTCAGATGGTTTTGGTGTTTCGTTCGATTGTCGATAAAATATGCACCTGCCCGAGTGTTAACTTCAGTATCTGTTTGTTAGAACACGTTGTTCGATTGAACAGACGGGTGTTGTTGGTATTATTTGAACTTGGAGGTGACAAATTTTGCATCCTGTTTAGGATTGAAGATACGGTAAATCTTTCGGAGAAGTTATAGTTCCATGTCTTGGTTATAGTTTGATTATTCGGTTCTAATAAGATGTCTTGGTTCTAGGGTTTATTATACAAGAGTTCAATTTACAATTTGTAGTGCCATCGGGCTCTATAGTCTATATTTCTACAATGGTTTTTTTATGACGAGGTGTTAGGTTTTGTGCAGAAGAGAGGATAATAACGAAGTTGTTACATAAGTTGTGTTGTTGGCTTAGTGTAACTTTTTTTTTTTGTTAACCTTGGTACAACAGGGCATAGTTACTTCCTGTCTCGGTTTAGTCTTAGTCATGTATGTATGTGTTTGACGGTGTGAGAACTATATTTTTTTTCCTCAACAAATGGTACTACGGAGCATAATTACTGGCTGTCTAGCTTTAATTTCAGTTAGTCCATGTATATACGCGTGTGAGAACTAGATAAAAAGTTGGGCATCTGTAAGGGAGGGTTGATCAATGGAGTGTTGTTTGATTTGTTTCCAACTAATGATATACAATACTCTTAAATGAAGAATAACAATACACAACTCCCCATGTCCTTTTTATTGGCATCTCCCCATACGGAGAACCATATGCTTCCAACTTCTCTATGATTGATGTTGATTCTCAAAATAGGCTAAGTCCGCGTAACTTTTGAGTGTACATTGACAATTTGATCAAATAGTTTATGTTCTTCTTTTACCTCTTGCTTAATTGATAAAGTGAAGCATGATATAGGCAATAATTTCGTCTGAAATTAAGATCATAATAATATTATTCTCATCCTCACCAAACATAAGGAATTTTCTGCTCCTTAATTCATCTATACTTTTGCACTCCAAACTTCTGAAATACTAGTATAATTTTGAGTTTTACTGTTGCTAACATAATTGGAACTCCTCTGGGAGATTTGGCCTCGTAGTTCTCTGTATTATCTAATGATCAAGGTGCATCTGGGGCTTACATGTTATCACCTTACATAAATCTCTACCGCACATACTTTTAATTCTGATAATCTTTTGAGCCATCTAGTGCTGCCAAGTGCAGCACAAAATCATTAATATTCTTCAAACATTCTTTCGTCCTGATCTCCTGTCAGTAAGCAATTTCGTATGATATGATGCATTAGGGCCATATAAATATATAACGTGGTTCGAATTTGTACTATTTAAACAAAGGTTTGGTAGTTTGTAGTTACAGGTTTATTTCATTTCTCGACGGCGAGACTTGTCTTTCTATGTCGGCCTGTCATCTGACTCAAAACTTTTTTTGTTGTTGTTATACTGTTCTCAATTTTCCCCATTTTTTCCCCCATGTTTCAGGTCAAATTTGACGACACGCTTAAAAGGTTCAATGGCTATGTGAATGGACCACACTTCAATCTTAATTTATCTGCTCTTCGGTCCAAGATCGCGAGTGCTTTTAAGTTTGGTCCTGATATCGACTTCATTCTGACTTACACTGATGAGGATGGTGATGTTGTCATGCTTGACGACGACGACGACTTGCATGATGCAGCTATTCATCAGAAACTGAACCCTCTCAGGATTAATGTTCAGCTAAAGAGCAGCCAAGCTGGAGTATCTCAGAACAAACAACAGGAGACAAATTCTACACCTCTGAGGTCCACCACTCAGGAAGATCCACTAGCTCAGATAATATCAGTTATTGATGAAGCTTTGAAGCCCATATCTAAACCTTTGAGGTCCACTGCTCGCAAAGATCCACTGGCTCAGATAAAATCAGCTATTGATGAAGCTATGAAGTCTATCCCGGAGCCTGTTCCTGATGCCCTTGCGAAGCTTTCTCATGAAGTACTTGACGCACCACCACCACAATTAACTGAGCTGATAAAGCCCTTTGTTAAGTTGATCACACCAAGCAGCAGCAACAACAAACCATCCGACGAGCATGCTGATGGTTCATCCAGCTCCTCCAGTGGTGTGCCACAAACACAGGTGGATCTCAAAGCTAACGATGAGACCAAAGATAAGGAAGGTTTGGGTTCACAACCCTTGGATGCGCAGAACTCTGAATCTTCTGAGGCAAGAGGTCTCAAGAGCGTGTTAGTTGAGGCTCCTGTTGCTCCTAGTGCTAAAGCTTCTCAAGGCCAACAAGCATCATTATACCCTTCCATTGAGGAGTTGCTATTCTCCTATAATTCAGGTGCTAACAAATCTGTCAGCAAGGGAATGAGTGATCCTCAAAGTAAGGGGAGATCTATTATGCCCTCTGCTTCACCACCTGCCTCTTCCGCTGTTCCTATTTTCTGTCCAACTCCGACTCCATCCACCAATGAATGGTCTCAGCCACGAAGATGCGAACCAAAGGTTTACCCCTCCATTTGGCAATCTGAAGCTAATGCAAAAGCTGCTAGTGATTCCAGATGGCATATTCCAATGTATAGGGCACCCCACGCACCCCCACCGCCACCAGTGGCCCATGCACCCCCAGGCTATGGACCTTCTCCACGTTTTCCTTACCCAGGCCGCCTTTTGTCTTCTGGGCATCTATATGGAGATCCTGGTAATAATAGTGAGAGCTCACCACCACTCACTTTCCATAAATGGTTTCGGTGTGATGGTTGTGGAGTGAATCCTATTGTTGGGCCACGCTACAAGTCTAATGTGTAAGATCTTAATTAAGTCATAGCTAATTTTGTGTTTCTTATAGTCATATCTGACATCTTTCCTCTTTACCAACAGGAAAGAAGATTATGATTTGTGTGATGCCTGCTTTCGTCTCATGGGCAATGAGGTTGAGTACACAAGAATAGACAAGCCAATTTCACCACACAGATTATTGAGAGACCCTAATTTGGTGAGTATTTAAATTCATGTAAGTTGCTAGGTAGGAGAAGTAATATAGTAATGATTAATAAATTCTATTTTTTGTTTCAGTGCCGAAAGATCCATTCACAGTCTGTGATGAAGTCAAAGCGGGAGAAACTTGAAAGTCGCTTCATTTTGGATGTAACTGTCCTGGATGGAACACTGATGGTACCTTCAGCTTCATTTATTAAGATTTGGCGCATGCATAACAATGGGTCTATCATGTGGCCATTGGGCACACAACTTATCTGGGTTGGTGGAGATCAGTTTGCGCTGCAGACCGCTGTTCCATTAGAGGTAGCCGCTATGCATATTGTGACTTTTCAACTTACGGGTTTAATTGTAAGTTAGGATACATGCTATTTAAACATAAGAAATTCTCAATTCAAGTTGCTATACTGTGCAGATTCCAGTGAATGGGTTCCCTGTGGATGAGGAGATTGATGTTGCTGTTGATTTTGTGGCACCTGCAAGGCCTGGGAGGTATATATCTTACTGGAGATTGGCATCACCTACTGGTCAAAAATTTGGTCAGCGAGTTTGGGTTCATATCCAGGTTGTTACCCTACCATAGCTTTTGTCCATATAGATGTGTAATCTTGATATTTTTGTCTTATAATCTGAATTCTAAATGCATCCGCAGGTGGAAGATCCTTCTTTTGTCAACGACAACAAGACTACAGCTATAAACTTAAATCTGCCCCCGGACAGCAATAGTACAAACACAAGTAATTTGATTGATGTCAATATCGAGCCTATGGATCAAGTTTTTGGTGAACATGTCAAAAGCACCAAAGTGGAATTGCTTGAGCCTTTAATATACCGTGAAGTCACTGAGCCCAAGAAATCTGAGCCTGCTCCATGCTTTGTGCCCTCTGTCTCTGCGGCAATTCCTCCACACCCCATCATTGATGTTCCCTCGTCCAGTGCAGGTGCTGCTGCATTTGTTCCTATTGATGTCCCTGCACCTGAACTTGTTACGACGCCTGTTCCTCCGCCTGTTTATGTTCCCACCAGTCTGCTTACAACTATACCCGTCAATGCCCCTGCCCCTGCACCCGCACCCGCACCCGCACCCGCACCCGCACCCGCACCGACCGATGCGCCATCATCTGAACCTCTAGACATTGATGATCTTACAGAGGAGAAACTGCTGAAGGAGCTGGAGGAAATGGGCTTTAGGCAGGTTGATCTGAACAAGGAGATACTCAAACAGAATAAATACAACCTGGAGCAGTCTGTTGATGATCTGTGCGGCGTCAATGAATGGGATCCGCTCCTTGCAGAGTTGCATGTAATGGTAAGATACGTCTTATTCTGTACATTGCTCATACACAGGATTATGATCCCAATCTTTTGAACTTAAGGTGTCTTCCTTTTAGGGCTTTGATGATACCGAGATGAACAAGGAGGTGCTCGCGAAGAATGGAGGAAGCATCAAGCGAGCTGTGCTGGACCTCATCGCCAGGGAGAAGAAGCAGAGTTGAAGATCGTGTGCACTTGAGCACATAGTTATCTAGATCTTCTAAATAATGAGACGTGCGGTGCCGCTGTGGCGCTGCTCCAGTAGGTCTCAGAGCTTGCTTATGAACCGTGGTGCCGTGCGACCCTGGTATATTTGTCGCTAGTAGTATGTGCGCGTTCGTGCCCCTGGAAAGCAGTTGCCTTGGCAGGTGAATTGCGTGTAATTACTATGTGCTTAGCTGCCCTAGCTACTGTTGTGACTGGATCATGCGAACTTAATAGTTAATATGACCTATGTTTACCGAGTATGTTCTGTGTCCGTGCGCCGTTCCTGTATTGGCTTGCTGTGCTGGTTTTTCTTGCGGTTGGATGGTTAGCACGTATCTTCTTGTGGTTATGCTGGTGTGACTCGGGTGGATAGCGAGTTGGTTAAGGAAACGAGCCCGGCTCGTGAAGTTAATGAGTCGAATAATAGGCTCGGCTCGTTACTAACAATTAAAGTTAAAGTTGTTACTAATAAACTCGTTAACTCGGCTGGTTAAGGTTCTCAAACTCAGTACTATGCACAATGGGTTGGGTTTGACTTTCTTAACGAGCAGTGGCGAATTCATGATGAAAAATGAGGGTAAGCTCAAAGTTTTGAATGACTAAACCAATTTATAACATAGTCTTGTATTTTTGTGCAATCAAATTCATACATGAATAAAGACATAGCAAAAAAGAGAGAAATACAATGAATGTACCTCGCTAATGGGAAGTACATCCCTAAAACATGTAAATATGGTTCCAGTAGGTAACAAACTATACATTAAAATTAGAAAAATTAGTGATACAATAGTAAATTATTCTTAAATGATCATGAACATTCAAAATAAAAGAATCATACCACTAAGACGCTAGCTTGAATCACGACTTTCACGACACAAATTCATTATGCGAGATTTCATACCTGGGAAGGATCTTATGATTTTGTCACCATCAATGGATCTAAATATGTCTCACTCAGTGTAGCACACCATCAAATCATTCACCACTCATCCGATACCTTGTTGCATAAATCTTCTTTGATAATATTCATTACCGAAAATATTCTCTCAACAGATGTCGTTGCCACTGGAAGAATCAATATCAGCTCGATGAGGCGATATACTAATGGAAAAGTTCTTTTTTTTTTATTTCAACCATCAATTGAGTAAGTTTTGAAATATCACGACATCCATGAAATTCCTCACTTCTCTTAATGTTGAGAATGAAGATTTGAAGTTGACTTCTTAACAAGAATCGATCAGCCACCGTGAAATCATTAACATAAATCTTAGCAAGTTGAATAAGCTTATCAATATTAAATTTAGAAAATGAGTCGCTTGGATCAAGACAAGACATGCATACCAATAACTCTGAGGAAACTTCATTGAAGAGATGATTCATCGTATTCATAGTTGCATCAAGAGCAGTATTGAAAATGTCAACTTTGTAATAGTGATATTGAGTCACTGTATGCTTCTGACGTACAGATTTACCCATAACTCCAATAATATCATTCATATTTAGCACAAAAATCCCATATGCCTCATAAAAACTTTTGACTTGGTCGAACAATGGTTCCCACCCATTATCCCCCATATCTTGCAAGCGTTCTTTCACATCATGTATCAAACCCATAGCTTCAACGATGTCTTGATGCTTCCTTTGTAAAGTAAGTGATAGCTCATTTGTTATGCTTAACAATGTTATCAAAAATGCATGATGAATACAAATTGAAAGAATTCTATATTTTTCATCAAACCTACTGCTCCACCATGACTTGTGTTTTGACAAGCGTCATCAATTATAAGTTCTAGCACATCCACAACTGCCTCCCACATTTGGTATATATGAAGCAAGGTTTTGAGATGTGTGCCCCACCGAGTATCTCCAGGTCTAACTAGACTAGATTCCTGATGCAACCTCTCCCAGCAGATATCAACCCATTCTCCAACTTCTCCAACAGGATATCATGATGCTTTTCAAACAACACATCTTTTCTCTTGCAAGATGCACTAACAGTCGTAACTATCAGGGGAACATAGTTGAAGAAATCAGCAATATCTCTACTACAACTTACAGCAGCGACAACCACCAATTGTAACTAGTGGGCGAAACAATGGACATAGAAAGCATTTGGATTCTCATCCCGAATAAGTTTTTACAAGCTATTAAATTCTCCTATCATATTTGAAGCTCCATAATAACCCTACCCACGATGCATAGAAATAGCTAAACACCATAATGATCAAGTAAACCAACTAAAGCATCCTTCAATGTTGCAGATGTACAACTTGTGATATGCTTATAGCAAGAAATCTTTCCATGACCTTCTCTTGATTGTTCACAAATCTACATACCATAAATTTTGAAAAGTTAGGATAATAGTACAATACAACAATGTAAAAATTATATTACTATTGCTCCAAGATGTACAACAAACCTCACAATCACCGTCATTTGCTCCTTTATCGATACATCTCGAGACTCATTAATAAGTACTACAAAAATTCCTATCTCCAATCTCACCCTTAATCACTTTCATGACCTCATGTGCGCAGACTTTGGAAAGCTCTTTTTGAATATATGAACAAGTTATAACTGCATGCTTGGGAGTTATATCAAATGCATACTTCACTTCCTCCTTATCCTTGTACCAATCCAACAACTCTTTGAAATTACCTTTGTTTATGGAAGTGGAGGATTCGTCATATCCACGAAAAGCTTCACCTTGCGCTATGAGATATCTTGCACAATCTAAAGATACAGTTAAACGAATTTTGTATACAATTTCGGCCTCCTTATAGTAAGTGCTCATTTTACTAGATACACTTGACCTTTGATTCTTGAAGTCATCACACTCACCCCTTGCGATGTTGTAAAAACTATTTGGACCACCAACATATTTATTGAAAGCATCTATAATCGTCTTCCAACGAGAGAACCAAACTTTTGTAAATACATCATTACCAAATGTGTTGGGTTGTGACGGTTTCTTGAAAAGAAAATGATAGAAATAAAAAATGGTATCTTTTTTCAAACTATATTCTAACCAACCAAACTTATTATACCATGATTATTGAAAGGATCTCCACACTTTGCCATCCACTGTCTTTGGAAAGGCATGTCCAATTGCTCGAGTTGGACCATTCAACAAATATGTCCTCCCCACTTCATCTCTAATTTCATTGGCGAAATCTTCTATTGGTATGCGATGAGCCGAATCGATAATAATTTCATCTAGATTAAATTCTAATAGAGGCTTTTTTGGTTGAGTTGCGCTCTCATCGGTTGGGGGAGTACTACTTGAATTGGTTATGGAATAATTACGCAAAGTTCGCTTCTCCATTATTATAAACCTACGAATTAATATCTAATTGAGTATATACCATACTATATCAAATTTACTAAGAAATTGGTAATTGAGCAAGGAGTATATACCGGATTGCCAGCCAAATTTCCAAATCGTCGTTGTCCGCCCGTCCTCACTATATCACCACTGCTGTCTGCTGTCGTCCGCCTTCTCTTCCCCAATCCCCACCCGATCCGCTTAAAATCCCCCTCCCAGCCTCCCAAGGATGAATCCACCGGTCCCTCCTCGCGGTCACGGCCTCCCCGCTCCGGTGCTCCCCCTCCCGGCCTCGGGCCTCCCCACCTGGCTGCTGGCCCAGATCCGCCTCCACCCTCTGGCTCCCCTCCCCCACCCAGTCGTCGGCTCCTTGCCTCGGCTCGGCCTAGGGCGGAAAAACTACTCGTAGCTCGTGAACCGGCTCGGCCCGTAACAAGCTCGGGCCGGCTCAGCTCGGGCTCGTGAATTTTCAAGCCCAAGCCAAGCCCACCATTCAACTCGCATGAACAACGAGCCGAGCTCGAGCCGACTTGCGAGCGGCTTGCGAGCCTCAATTGGCTCGGCCCACAAAAGCCCATCTGACCCATCCCTAACCTACCCATTTCCCCATTCTCGCGTCCGCTCAGAGCCAATTCCCCATTTCCCCATTCTTCCCGATCCCTAGTTTCCCGTCCGCTGCGCATGCGTGGCCGCGCAAGCCGCACTACTCGCCCCGTCTGCCGCGCCGCCACACCCCTTCCAAGTTCTAACCCTGGCCAGCCCCATGCGCCGTGCTCCCCTGACCCCCATGCTCCTGCCTCCGCACTGGCCCCGCCCCGTCCTTCCCCCAATCCACCGAACCGCTTTCAGTTGGAGGAGTCCCGACCCTTCCACCGATCCGCTGGCCGCTGCGCCCCATCTTCCGCCTGCCAGCCCCTTTCGCCCTATCCTCTAGGCTCCAGCCCCCCACCACCGGTCCTCCATCCGCCACCCTCCATCCGCCGTGGCCTCCTCCGACCGACACCCATGGACCGCCAACGGAGCATGGAATCTCGTGCTCGAGGGAAGAAGTCGGCACTAGCAGGCAAGCGTGCAACCAGTGGACACCTCCTCAGCTCCCAAACGCTTCTTGACCTCGCCGAACCAGCAGCCTCGGTGAGTGTATCTCTCATCCCATTCCCGATTCCCAGTTCCCCTTCTTCTCTAGCTAGCTTAGCTACTAGTCGGTTGCGGAATTGGCAGATGCAAGCACTATCAGTAGACAATATGTAAGTTCTTGAAACTCACAAGAGAGAGTTGTGAGGCATTCTGTGATATCAATCATGTAGTAGACTAGTAGTGCAGATGTTGAAGCTAGAAGTGTTTTGAAGCTTTGAGCAAGTTCACAGTTGGTACTTCACTAGGTTTATCATGTGAATTGTAGATGTAGTGGTGCAGATGTTGCATATATTCTTGAGATGGTTTTTGTTTGCTTTATGGATTAGTTTGTTCAGGTAGGGAAGGTGGTGGAGGCTACTGTCATGACAATTGATATGGATTGTTGGTTTGCTTAATTAGTTTCTGTTTCTGTTGACTGGTATGACTGTCATGTATGGATGCTACTTTAATGACAATTGTCATGTTTACTTAACTAGTTATTGTTTCAATTATTTCTTTGTATAATTTCCATTTGTACTGAAATGTCCATGTCTAATTATCTCCAATGTTTTATTACAGTCGTTGAGCGAGGATACGGATTGGGAGGATTTGGCTGATGATGATCACGATGGTGTACCATCTGATGAGGAGCGGGAACATGTTTCGGTGGACTCTTTAAGTTCAAATGGTGATGAACAAGCCACTGTTGCATTGACAACAGAAGAGGGTACCGTGTCTCAAGGAATATCAAAGAGGGGCAAAAAGGTGGAAGGGATCTCCGAAGGCAACTGGTAGACAGAAACAAAAATCAGATTGTTGGAAGATTTTTAAGGTGGTGAATGTTCCATCGAAGACAAAGAAAGGGGAGAACGATACAAGGGAAAAGTGTAGATTCTGCTACAAACTCATGTCTTACAAACAAGGGGGTGCAACTTCACATCTTATGAGGCATATACCGAAGTGCACGCCTTATTTGAACAAGGTGGCTAAGATGAAAGCTCAAATGAACCTCAACTTTGGTCCCGCCATGGGAGGTGAGACTTGTTTACCTATTGTTTCTACTCCTAAGGAATATAATCAAGATGAAACTCGTCGAATTATTGCGAAGATGATAATTGTCCATGAGTATCCCTTTAGGATGGTCGAGCACACATGGTTTAATGTTTTGATGAGGCACTTAAATCCATTATATCAGTTCATTGATAGAAAGGCGATAAGAAGTGAATGCATAAAGATTTATGAATCAGAGAGGGAAGTCCTTAGGAAGAGTCTCAGAAGTGTCTCACATATTAGTTTAACTTGTGATTTGTGGACCTCTAACCAAAACCTTTGCTACATGTGTTTGGTAGCACATTATATAGATAAAAATTGGGTTATGCAATGTCGTGTGCTGAACTTTATTGAGTTGGATTCTCCACACAGCGGGGTTGTCATAGCTCTGGCTGTCTTTGATTGCATTGCTAAATAGAAGATAGAGGATAAGATTATCACACTTACTCTTAATAATGCTCCCTCAAATACTACTGTTGTACGTAGTTTAATGGCCAAGTTTGCTGCTAGAGGATCAGCTCGGTTCATTGCCAAGTATTTTTATGTTCGATGTTGTGCTCACACTACTACAAAACAGGCAATAGAAGACACCTCATCACAGATGATTCTTCGTTAACCGTCTGTGATATGTTCATATCATAGACGGTTTATTAATACGACTGTCTGTGATACTTCACAGACGGTTGTCAGTAAGAACCGTCTGTGATAATGGTAGTCATCACAGACGGTTCTTATTGACAACCGTCTGTGAAGTATCACAGATATCGTATTAATAAACCGTCTGTGATATGTCCATATCATAGACGGTTAACGAAGAACCACAGACGGTTGGAGACAAGAACCGTCTGTGATTCTATGTGTCATCACAGACGGCTCTTTATACGAACCGTCTGTGAAGTATCACAGACGGTTTGTATAAAGAACCGTCTGTGATAGTCATTTATCACAGACGGTTCTTTACAAGAACCGTCTGTGATATCACAGATGGTTCTTGTAAATAACCGTCTGTGATATACAAGCACTATAAATAGATTCTCCCAACAGGCCCCCCTGCCCATTCCATTTGAGGTGCCGCCACCCTGCTGCTGCTGCTGCCTCCTCCCCATTGGCCACCCTGCTGCTGCCTCCTCCCCCGTTGCGCCACCCTGTTGCTGCTGCCTCCTTCCATGCACATTGCTGCCCATTCCCTTTTGAGCTGTCACCCCTGCTACCTCCTCCCCCATTGCGGCGCCTCTGCTGCCTCCTCCCACATTGCGCCACCTTGGAGAGAAGGGTAACGATCTGTAACCCTTATTTTTGCTCTAGACTAACCACTAATGTGTAACGATCTGTAACCCTTTATATTTGCTCTAGATTAATCACTAATGTGTTTGGTCATTATGAAGGGTACTTGCGGTTTATTAATATAATTTAACACTAATTAATTTGTTACGTACGTATACGTGTAGATGGACCAAAACTGGATGTACATTGAGAACCGTGTGAGTGAAGAGTGTATTAATGGCGTGTTTGCTTTTAGAAGAGCCGCTGGGCAAGATATGTTGAGGAAGGGGATAAAATTTATGTACTGTCCATGCCATTGATTGCGGTAATATGAAAATGTTTAACAACCCGGCGCAGATCGAAGCTCACTTAATACGAAGGGGTTTCAAAAAAGGATATACATGTTGGACCAGTCACGGTGAAGAGCAGATTATACCAGAAGTCAGTAATGACGACATCGCCGAGGAAGTCAATGATATGCAGGGTGTGGAATGTGCTTTTGATAAGGATAGATCGCATGATGACAATCTGAATCAGATGCTACGTGATGTAGAAGGGAACTACGGTGAGAGAGAGTTTTGTAAATTCGAAGGCTTAATGGAGGACTCGGGGAAGCCTTTGTTCCCTGGCTACAAGCCGGAATACACAAGGTTGTCAACCGTGCTTGAACTGCTGAAATTGAAGGCAAGCAATGGTTGGTCCGACAAGAGTTTTATGGCCTTATTAGGTCTCTTAGCTGACATCCTTCCAGAGGGAAACGTGTTGCCCAGCATGACCTACCAAGCTAAGAAGGTTCTTTGTCCATTGGTAATGGAAGTAGAAAGAATACATGCATGTCCGAACGATTGTATCATCTACCGTAAAGAGTATACAGATATGCATGTATGTCCCGTGTGCAAAGCATCCCGATACAAGCGTAAGAATACTGCTAAGGCGAAGCAAGGACCTCCTGCTAAGATGTTGTGGTATCTGCATGTGATCCCACGTTTGAAGCGTTTATTTGCGAACCGAAAGGAGGCAAGATTGATGCGTTGGCACTCGGAGGAGCGTAAGAAAGATGGAAAGCTCAGACACCCTGCTGATTCTGCCTAGTGGAGAAACTTCGATCGGAGCTTCGAAGAGTTCAATGCGAAACTGAGGAACATAAGGTTAGGGTTGAGTACGGACGGAATGAATCCTTTCGGTAACATGAGCAGCCGACATAGCACCTGGTCCGTGAATCTATGTATGTACAACCTTCCTCCTTGGCTGTGTATGAAGCAAAAATACATTTTGATGTCACTACTTATCCAAGGGCCGAAGCAACCTGGGAACGATATTGATGTGTACCTAGCACCATTGCTGGAAGATCTTGTGACACTTTGGAACGAAGGGGTACAAGTATGGGATACATACAAACGAGAGAACTTCACTTTACGCATCATGTTATTCTGCACCATCAATGATTTTCCTGCCCTTGGTAACCTGTCGGGGTTCAGTACAAAAGGAGCCAAAGCCTGTCCGCACTGCTTAGATGGTACCGAGAGTGTATGGCTGAACAACTAGCGCAAAACTGTGTATATGCGTCACCGTAGGTTCCTTCCCAGGATTCACCCATACCGCAAGATGAAGAAACAATTCGATGGAAATAAGGAGAACGGTTCAGCTCCAAGGGATTTTAGAGGGAAAGAGGTCTATGATATGGTTAAGAATATCGATGTTGTGCTTGGAAAGAGACGTAAATTAAGGACCCCTCAGAAAAACATCTGGAAGAAGCAGTCAATTTTTTGGGACTTGCCTTATTGGGAGCACTTAGAAGTTCGCCACTGCATCGACGTCATGCACGTGGAGAAGAATGTATGTGATAGCTTGATTGGTCTCTTACTGAAGATTAGTGGTAAAATATAAGACGGTGTTAACGCACGGCGTGACTTGATTGATATGAACATAAGAACCGAGTTAGCACCGAAAGAGATCGATAAAGGACGAACGTACCTTCCCCCATCTTGCTACACTTTGTCCAAGGCAGAGAGAAATGAACTATGTCAAAGCTTGCATGGTGTGAAAGTTCTGTCCGGTTACTCCGCCAATATTAAGAAACTTGTTTCCATGAAATATTTGAAATTAATCGGTATGAAGTCTCATGATTGTCATGTGTTGATGACACAAATGCTTCCTGTTGCAATTAGGAGTATCTTGTCGAACAAGATCCGAGTGGCAATCTTTAGGCTGTGTTATTTTTTTTAACTCAATTGCTCAGAAGGTCATCGATCCCGAAGGACTCGACGCTCTACAGGCCGAGGTGGTGACGACTCTATGTCATCTTGAGATGTATTTCCCCATCATTTTTCGATATCATGGTCCATCTCATTGTTTACCTTGTGAATGAGATAAAGATATGCGGCCCTGTGTTCCTACGTCATATGTATCCTTTCGAGAGATACATGGGAATTCTGAAGTCCTACGTACGGAATCGATCTCGGCCAGAGGGCAGTATCATCGAAGGTTATGCAACTAAAGAGGTCATTGAGTTCTGCGTCGACTACATGGCTCAGGTGGAACCGATAGGTATGACTCTATCTCGTCATGAGGGGAGACTGGAGGGTATCGGGACCATCGGAAGGAAAGCAATCACTCCCGATCTAGATACGTACGCGCAGGCCCATTTCACGGTCTTGCAACACATGACCCAAGTGTCCCCGTACATCGACGATCACAAAGACATGGTACGCCAACAGAATCCAGATCGGTCAGAGGTTTGGATAACGAGAGAGCACAACCGTTGGTTCAACGAATGGTTAAAGGTGTGATTCACTGGGAGGTCATCAAGTGATGAAACACTGCTATGGTTGGCAAAAGGGCCAAAATTTACAATTGTGACATGACAAGGATACGACATAAATGGGTACACGTTTTATACGGCAGCTCAGGATAGGTAGAGCACAGTCCAGAACAGCGGTGTCCGCATATATGCATTTCATGAGGGGTTCAATACCGCGGGGGCACGCGGGTTGAACTCGTACTATGGGTTCGTAGAGGAGATTTGGGAGCTCGACTATGTACTTTTCAAGATCCCCCTATTTCGATGTCATTGGGTTAAACTTTCGCAGGGCATGAAGGTCGACAAGTATGGCGTCACTACTGTGGACCTCAAACGTGTCGGATACAAGGACAAACCATTCGTACTCGCTAAGCAAGTTGTTCAAGTTTTTTTATGTAACGGACCAAGCAAATAAGAACCGCCACGTAGTTCTTCATGGGAAAAGAAGAATTGTCGGAGTTGAGAATGTCGTGGATGAGGAAGAGTACAATCAATTTGTCGAGTTGCCTCATTTCGGAGACGGCATCAGACTAGAGGAAGAACCCAGTGAGGAAGCTAGCTATATGCGCGTCGATCATCATGAAGGACTATATTTTAATTAAGCATGTATTCCATTGTAATTTGATGTTAACATGGAAACGCGTCTCGTGTTATGGACTTGTTCTTCCATTGTAATGTGATGTCAACGTGGAATTGTCATGTGTTATGGACTTGTCATCTCTAATGTTGGTGTTAATACGGACTTGTTAGAGTTATCAACTTGTTGAGAATATCATCTTTGAAACCTTGTTAGAAATGCACACAAATGGGCAAATGTGTTTTATCATTTGAGCAAAGTTAAAAGTGCATTGCTTCTGTGGCCTGGCGGTCTGACCGCCAGGGGTCACCGGTCTGACCGGTGCCAAATTGGTCAGACTGCCATGTGTTGGGCGGTCCAACCGATTTTCCTTTGAAATGATTCTCTGTGCGGTAGTTCCGCCGTTGATAAACGGAACTACCGGTGTGCGGAAGTTCCGAAGTTATCGCGGAACGTTTATTCTAGAGAAACACATTTTTGGTGTGGGTCAATTTGCCTCGGGCTGTCGGACCGGCCACCCTTGGCGGTCTGACGATTTGGTGGTGGTCAGATCGGCCATTTGTTGGCGGTCAATTGCGTCTGTGCACATCACAGACGGTTAAATTATAGAACCGTCTGTGATGTGAGATATCACAGACGGTTCTTTAATCGAACCGTCTGTGATAACTCTAATATCACATACGGTTCAATTATATAACCGTCTGTTCAATTATAGAACCGTCTGTGATGTGAGATATCACAGATGGTTCTTTAATCGAACCATCTGTGATAACTCTAATATCACAGACGGTTCAATTATATAACCGTCTGTGATTTTTCAGTTATCACAGATGGTTCGTTACTGGAACCGTCTATGATAACTACATCACAGACGATTCTATTGAAGAACCGTCTGTGATGTTAGAGTTATCAGAACCGTCTGTGATGTTATCTATATAAGTGGCCCGCTGCACTTGCCCTAGTTCTTCCCCAGAATCGCCGCCTCCCTCGCTGCACTTGCCCTAGTTCTTCCCCAGAATCGCCGCCTCCCCCGCTGTACTTGCCCTAGTTCTTCCCCAGAATCGCCGCCTCCCTCGATTAGAGCAAACCTCCTTCGTGAGTAAACCCCGGCGGCGGCGAGGAAGCCGGTGCTCGCGCCGCACGCCTCCTTCGTGAGTAAACCCCCAAAATCTCGCTCCTTTCGGCGCACTTAGCTTGGTTGCTCGTGTGATTTGTGCGAAAGATAGTAGCTTTATGTGTTGTTTGGCTTGATTCGTGCTTAATCTTTGTTGTTTTGCGCTATTCCTTTGCTGCGATGTGTGAATTGTATCAAATTACTGGAGTATTGGGTATGCAGACAGAGCGTTTCAGAAGGTTTGCGTTAACTAGATTACCGTCTTGGTGCTTGATGCTACCGTAGTAGTTCCGTAGCATCACTACTGTTGCAGGGGGAGGTAGTGAATGTGATGCTATAACATTTCTCTTGAATTGAGCATTTTTTCATGGAAAGATTGGTGTTTAAAGATGTCATGTGTAGAAAAGGCTGGGCCTGGATGACATTGCAAAAGTGGGGATCAGACTAGTAGTCTAGTACTTATGTGTCATGAAAGTCTCTTAACCTCAAATGAGAGAATCCATCTCAAAGTTCAAATATATGAACAGTAAGGAAAATGGAGGATAATTAAATTTGATAGTAAATCTAATGACATTACTAATACAATTGGTTAGAGATTATGATGTTTTGGTTAGTCCTTAGAGTTTAACAAATATGAAGATAGATATTAAAGAATGGGTATTCAAAGTAAGTAGTTAACCATCAAGTGGCTAATTAAGTAAGAGAATATTTTAATTAGGTAAATGCCTAATGAGGAGGATAAACAATAATAAAAGTTTAGAATAGGATAGTAAGATAATGTTATGGCAATTGCCAAAACAAATTGATTAGAAGGTTTCATGAACTATTAGCCTTTAACACTTAATCTAAAGGAGTAAAATTAATTAGGGAACAAGATTTTGGAACATGGTTGCCTAAACAATAGTAGGCTTTACGCCATGGTTATGATGATGTCAACAATAGCAAGAGGTCCATAGGATGTTTAGTTAAAATATGTAAAAGGGTTAGATGGTAATAATCATCATAATGCACTTAGATAATTTACATTTGTATACATTGATTTGGTTATTTAAATGCTGGTGGTGATGGCTTGGTTGTGCTTGTGGGTTCTGGTGGTGATGGCTTGGTTGTGCTTGGCAACAGTGCATTATGTGAGCTTAATTTTGCTCTATGATTTAGATGGTCTAATACTGAAACTGGTAGGATTACTAGTTTAGTTTTGAGCTCTAATAGTTTGCTTGCTGCTATCAAAGTAATCATTTAAGGTTTGTTGGCTTTTTATTTGAAGTAATGAATTCAGTGATTCTTGTCATATTCTAATAGTTTGCTTGCTACTATCAAATATTCTTGTCATATTTTGTTTCAGTGAATTGCATGTGATTGTTCTGTCAGTCTAGCTAAGCATTGATTAGAGCTCAAAATTATAGTTTTCTTATCCAATTTGTGAAGAGTATAGACTAAAGGGCTGAGATGGCAAACATTGATTCTTTTGCAACTCAAAATCATGCAATATTTCACTATATGTTAAAAGCTGCACTGTTTGCAATATTTCCTTCTCCTTTGCAGTTTTTTTGTGCAATTTCATATATTTTATTTACTACATATCATATATTTAGGTTCAATGGTTAACTTCTATTTGTTTATGTAATCATTGCGTACGTAACTTATATAGATAGCAAGTAAGCGAGATGGCAAAGGCACCATGTTCGCCGCCATCAGCGACGTCGCCAAATGCGTCTAGATCTCCGATCAAGGTGGTACGCAGGCGAGATGGCAGAGGAATCTCCAAATTGCCCTCGGGCCGCATGACGATCACGAAGGTCAGTGACATCGGGATCCCGCTGAGTCCCAAGAAAGCAGCTGCGAGATTCCGGACCGTCTGCGGGGTACTTGCAAGGGAACGGGTCCCCATCACCACCCCAACTTGGAAGTCTCTGATGGATGTACAGAGAGACCAGTTGTGGACTGAACTTTCTGCCTCGTTCACTTTCCCTGAAGCAGAACAAGCACGTGTGTGATGGCACGCGCTGCTCGCGATGTGCCATGCGTGGAGGACCTTCAAGAGCCTACTTGTCACGCAGTACGTGAACATGGGTCGGACGCCCTTCACGAAGTATCATTTATTGTCGCGGGATACATGGGACGCCTTCGTGCAGATGAAGACGACGACCGAATTTCAGGAGCAAAGTGCGACGCACAGAGCTCTCCAGGCACAAAACACTCACCCCCACAAATTCGGCACCACTGGGTATGCGGGTAAAGCCACGCAGTGGGCGGCGGAGGACGAGACCGCTGCCCGATCGTTTGCTGAGATCTCAGACGAGCACGCTCGAGCCTGGTTAAGAGCGAGGGCATCAGCCACGTCTTCGGGCAGCGTCTCTTTCACAAACCCGGCAGACGAGGTAGTGTCTCAACGCCTGGTAAATATGTCGAACCACTTAGTTGTTAATAAGTCCATAACTTCATTGTGTCTACAATAACATGATGTCCTCTTGCAGGAAGCATTAACTTCCATATCTTCCCAAGGTTCCTTTGAAGTAGACAGGGAGAAGGATGTACTATCTACGGCCCTGAGAAACAAGGAGCACCCGGGTCGCACGCGAGGCATTGGGGTTTACGTACCTTGGAGGGATGGATTCCCACACGACTTTGACACATATAGGAGTAGGAAGAGATCCAAGGACCAGCACGACGTTCGGTTGGAACATGTGATTATTGAAAAATTTTAAGGACAAATAACAAACTTGCAGAACCAAGTAAATCAACTCATGCAGGCGCAAGCCGCCCCTGTTAATTTGGGAGCAAGTCCTCATCGACATCGGAGTAGCGTCGCGTCCACACATAATTCTGGACATGACGACGTGCAATTACCGATCGACGACATCAAGTAATGTACATCTCTGGAATGCTCCAAAGATAGACTTATAGGACGCCTTAGCTAATTGTGTACCATTTTGTAGGAGCCGACGCCCTGCAAGCTCCAAGTGAGGATGGTTGGGTCGATTCCTATTTAGGCTGGGCAGGGTATGGTGTATCCATACCAGGAAGGGGTAGTGCAGCACGGTGCCCAGCTGGAGCAGGATTACGCCAGGGTGCAGGTGGACATGGTACATGACAATTTCATGGCCATCCCGTTGGAGATTCCCCCGAACGAAGAAATCAGAACACTAGGGGATGCCACACACACTTTTATCCAGTGGCCCAAGAAGGACATCGCCCTGGACACTTCAGTGACGCGATATCGACAGGACCTTGCCTCTCCAATAGGATCCTCGATGAGTCCGCCTCAAGCAAAGCTTCAGAAGGCCACCACATTGCTTCCCGTCGAGAAGACGGCGAAGGGACAAGAAAAGTGTTTCACCATATCGGTCCCTAAGGCGTCTCACGGGAAGACGTCCCTCAGCCACCTCATTAAGGAGAAATGGATATCCAAGAACATTAAGGAACCTCCCAAACCCGTGAAATACTCCCTCGGAAGTCCGTTGGTCTCCAGTGTAGAAATAAATAGCTCAGGAGTAGCTTGTCAAACTTTGCATGATTGGTACTTGCGCAAGACCCGAGAGGAGGGGGCCATACTGGAATCACCGTTTGATACGAGAGGGAGCATTTTCTCCACGAGCCTGGCCACTTCGTCGTGGGCTTCGAAGACTTATTTGACCTATACAACCTAACTACCCTCGACGCCTCACTTCTATGATGCTGGACACTGTAAGTGTGTACAATCAATTTCTACACTCACGTTATACCGATAAATATCACAACTCATTGCTTATGTTCAGATACATTATGAAATGTGCCCGTCGAATCAAAGAACCGGTGGGTTTCCTCGACCCACACGTGGTCTCTGAGCAAACAATCAACCAAGACGCATCCTACGTCGAGAATTACATAAAAATGGGATTGCTTGCTCTGGACGACAAGAACTACATAATGGTGTCCTAGAACCAGAAGTAAGTGCTTTAATATTTTCTATACAGATTTCGTTTCAACATAGGTTTATGACTATAGCGACATACATGAGTAGGTTCCACTGGATTCTTCTGATTCTTGTGCCAAAGAGGAACGTGGTATTGTACCTTGATTCTCTACTCAACAAAAAGCACGACTTCACCCTTCTTAAAGGAATACTCGACAGGTATGTTCATGTCCTCCGCACATAACTCTATTATAGTCTTCCTTCGTTTGAAATGGACGAGGATAACTTTTTTGAATCATGTAGGGCGTTCATCGGCTATGTTGCCGAGGGAGGTTTATACAAGGGAACGAGCGCCACATTGACTCACAGGATGCAATTTCTGGTACGCGCTACAACACAATAATCATATATCGTACTCGTAATATTGCGTCTCGAACTGACTGTACATATATATGTAATTCTATTTTTACAGTGCCGCCATAAAAAACGAGATCACCTACGTGCATTCTACGTATGCCATCATATGCAGCTATTGATTGCTTCTAAGATGCACGATCCCCAGGTTTGTCAATCTCATAATAATTATTTCCTAATTATAAATTTAAATATATATGCTTACTACTTTACTCATGCTAGCGACAGGGCTTGAACATAGAGTTAAATGTACTCGAGATGGACCAGGTCACGCACGTTCTGGGGGAGCTCTGCGGCTTCATCAAGGCAGACATCGTTAACACCACCGAGAGTTTCACGCTATCGACACCGATGAATGACCTCGAAACAATTGATTCAATATTGTAATTCACTTTGACTGGTTGTAATTCAATTTGTAACTCTAGCGACAATACTTGAAACATTCTTTTGTAATTGATTTTGAGTTAAATGACCACTTTGAGTTGTCAACAATTATCTATGATATGTTTCTGCTTGTTAGTTTTCAGAGGGCATGGCTAGCAATTTCTCAGGATAGCTGAAAATACGATAAAAATTAGTTAGGTATAAAGACTTATCACAGATGGTTTTGTTGAAAAACCGTCTGTGAAGGGTAGATATCACAGACGGTTTAAACCAAGAACCATCTGTGATATGATATGATATTCTCACATACGGTTCTTGGTTTAAACTGTTTGTAATTTTGTAGTATCACAGACGGTTTGTTAATACAACCGTCGGTGATATGCAGTTTATCACAGACGGTTGTATTAAGAGACCGTCTGTGATACTACAGAATCACAGACGATTTAAACCAAGAACTGTTTGTGAGACTATCATATCACATACGGTTCTTGGTTTAAACCGTCTGTGATATCTGCCCTTTACAGACGGTTTTTCAACAAAAACCGTCTGTGATAACTGCCTGTTATCACAGACATAAAATTTTGGACGGTTGAAAAACCGTCTGTGATGACTGTTACGAACCGTCTGTGATGAGCTTTTCTGTAGTAGTATCATATAGTGAATTTGGTTGTTAATGATGGTCTACAACCATTAGCACCTTTGATAAACAAGCTTAGGGAAACAGTAAAGTATATAAAGAAGTCTCCATCTCGTATGCACAAATTTTTACAAATCTGTTCATCACTTGCTTTGCAAATTGGCCCTGGGTTGAGCCTTGATGTGTCCACACGATGGAGTTGCACATACAAAATGTTGTCAGTATGCATTTCTTATAAGGACACACTAACGCTTTAGTGTGTTATGCCGATACAGATGCAAATTACCAATGGCAACCATCGGGCTAAGATTGGGTATTGTATGAAAAAATTGCACCAATATTGAAGTCCTTGTCTGAAGTGACTAGTGCATTTTCTGGATCAACTTATCCAACAGCAAATATTTTCTATCCTTACATAGTTAATATCAATATTGCATTAAGAGGCACACTTACTTCTGGAAATGACCATTTGAAGAAAATGGCTGCTGCAGTGTTGGATAAGTTTGAAAAGTATTGGGAAGAAAAGAACAATGTCATGGTCCTTGCTACTATTCTTGATCTCAGGTTTAAGATGAGGTTCATTGGTTGGTGCTTCAACCAAATGTATGAGCCCGCAAAAGCTGCAAAAGAGCTTGATGATGTCAAGGTCGAATTGGAAGATTTGTATTCACAGTTTGAGATGGATCATTGGCACAACAGAGTGGGCAACAGAGGTGATGTAACCTCCTCTTCAACTATGATTACAAGCAGCTCATTATCCTCAGTCTCATCTCAGTTTCAGTCATTCTTACGTTCCACTTCTACCGAGCCTTCAAAGTCAGAGCTGCTCATCTACCTAGATGAAATGAATGAGAGTTTAGATAACAATGGTTTCAAATTGCTTGAGTGGTGGAATTTGAATGCACATAGATTTCCAGTTGTTTCCAACATGGCAAAGAATTTCTTGACTGTACTAGATAGCAGTGTATCTTTAGAATCAACTTTCAGTGCTGGAGGTAGAGTATTAGATGACTATCGGAGTTCTCTACGTCCGGCTATGGTTCAACATTTGGTGTGTGCCTCTAGCTGGATAAGAGGTGCACATGATGACATGAGACCTCCTATAGTTGTGTTAGGTTCATCCGTATTGCAATATTTGTCCATTTTATTTTTGCTTATGTCATGGCTAACTTGAATATTATGCATCTTTTTAGGAAGAAGATGATGTTCAAACCATTCCATTTCCTCAAAGCGTAGTAGAGATCAATTAGTGAGTGGTAATGCTTCCAGGTTTGTATCATTTATGGGATATTTGTTATGCAAAGTGCAAAATGCTGAATCGTAGTAGACTCACTGAATTTTTGTTACCTGCTGCTTTATAAGTATGTCACAGAGCAGTCAAATGTCTAAGAAATTAAAAATAGACCAATCATACTTCTTTTCTACGTATGGTGGAAAACTTGGTTGTACCAGGGCACTTGATAATTGAACAAATGGTTACTGTCTTTTGAAAATACGAAAACTTGATTTGCTGTTGCACGAACCTATGCTAAGCAGCCATGTCTTAAACCATCTTAATGGATGTTAATGTGATTGTTGATTTTTATCACAATTCAAATCCATCTTCAATGTTTAGTGTAGAATATGCCTTTTTGTGTGGACACTACTGTTTTGTGCTATAATAAATTGACAACTGTTACATTTCCTATCTGGTCTTCTTGTTCCTTCATATACAATTGGTTGGCCTTCAGATGTTATTTGTTATGTTGTTAGCCTGCTCAAGGTCATATAATTTGTAGGAAAAAGTCTATATTACTCCTTGAACTTTGATACTGCTTCTAGTTGGCCCAAACTATTAAACAACATATCCTACCGTACCCCCAAAACATGTAAAACTGTGCTATTCTGAGATGGTATGTTCAGCCGGTTGTACTTGTATGGCTAGAACATTTTGGCATGTCATCTTCAACTCTCGAGTCCTCATAATGCTATGTCCAGATATTGTTCATTGAGTTCTTTCTAGAACTTTCATCATGGAATCTGTATTTTGAGTGTAGTATCCTTTTGTATGCAAATACTAAGTGTTCTTTGTATACAATACTAAGCAATGCTATCTGCAGACTGCAGGTTTGTGAACCCATGTTGCAACTGTTGAACAAGCAGCTCTACAAGATGCTACAAAGCTGGAACCTCCGGTTGTTGATGGCTATGCACTAAGAAATAGGTATAGCATTTTGCAAACTGTTAGAGGACCTTTTGTTCTGTGGACTATTAAATATTAAGTGTTAGTGCCCAAACTATGATGAATGCTTGCATGGATTATGGACTGTTATGAATGTTTGTATGGATTATGGACTGTTAGATGACTTTTTGTTATGTGGACTGTTAAATATTAAGTGTTGATGCCCAAACTATGACGAATGCTTGAATGAATTATGAAACTATGATGAATGCTTGTATGGATTAAGGATTGTTATGTTTCTGGCTTTGCTTATGATGAAAGTCTTTGTTTATGATGATTGGATTATGAATTTATGATGAATGGCTCACATAATCACATTCTGCCATTGTTTCTCGGCTTGGGAAGATACTGGCTCGAACGAGCTTTTCGAGCCAGCTCGAGCTTTTTTTCGAGCCAAGCCGATCCGTCTTTCGAGCTCATTTTCCAAACGAGCCGAGCCGAAGTTCAGACCGAGCCTGGGCGCGCTCGGCTCGGCTCGTTTCCAGCCCTAGCCCGGCCACCCAGATCCGCCTCCGGCTCCCCCTCCCTCACCCGGCCGCCGGCTCCCTACCTCGGCCCGACGCCCCGATGGCCTCCCTCCTCGTCCTCGGCCTCCTCCGGCGGTCTGGCTACAGGCTACCGGTGGCGATGCGGCATTGCGGACCTCACGTCGTCAGCCTCGCTCAAATGAATGAATGGGAAATTGCTTGATTGAATATGGATCGGGGAATTTTGGAACGGGAACAACTGCCGTGTGGACCGGTGGATGTGAGTTGGGCATGGGATTCATTCCTTCGGCAAGGGAAAGGCCCACACACATTTGCTTTGTTTCTCTGTTGACTGCTTCTTTCTTCTTCTCGTTTGACGCAGGCCCGAAGCCATGGCAGTCGGGGTTCGAGGGAGCCAAATTTCCGGGGGGAGTGTCACATCCCCAGATTAATAAAGAGAATTACTATGCATCTTATTAGCATGCATCATGTTTTCAAGCATTTGCTTAATATGTTGCACTAGGAAAATCTTACCCGAAGTGGTAAACCTACACCTCCAAAAACAAATTCTAAAGACAACAGTGACAAACACATATGAACATCATCTAGAAATAATTTATTCAAATACTAAATTAATCTTCATGAATTAATATAATTTTTCCCAAATTTTTGGAGCCCAATATGACCCACAGAAAATTCAAGATCGGTTAATAACCTATGCTTTTGGGAATTTAAGATATACCAAATAAATCTTGAACAATTGGTTTTCCTAATTTTTATGGACACTAGGTTGCCCAGAACCCCTTGGATTAATTTCATATTTTTATGAATTTAATTTCTATTTTTGAAGGCCAGTCAAACTAGGAGAATTAAATACCAAAATTAGTCAAACCTGGTTACTATTCCTCGGGCCCGAGTCACACGAACAGTAACCGACCGCACCTCCCGATTCAGCCCAACCCACTAAACACGACAACCGTCCGATCGAGATCGAACGACTGATCTCTATCGCCCGCGCCGCGCCGCTGTCACTGGCAGGTGGACCCAGATTCCTGTCGCCGTCGTCTACCTCTCGCTGTCGCTCTCGCAGGATCCGAGCGCCATGCGCCGCGCGCCCTCTGCCGAGCCCCATCACCGCCGTGACCGCACCGCCAAAACTGACCAGTCCCCGAGCTTCCCTAGCTAACGTCGTTTCTCTTCCGACCGTTTCCCGCCTATAACCTGTCTCCCAGCTCTCTCTGCCCCCTCACTTCTCCTCTGTTGACCGAGGAGAGGGACGCCCAACCCAGCGCCATTCCCGCGTAAGTTTCGAGCTCCTAGCCCCCATCTTCGCTATCTTCGATGCCATTTCCATTTTCGCTAAGCCTCAGCTTTGGTGTTGCTTGTAGCTCCCGGAACGCGACCGTGTCTTCCTCGGCTCCGGTTCACGCCCAGAGCTTGCACGAGAGGACACCGCTGTTCTATCTTCGCCTCCGGTGAGATACTTGCTAACTCTCGCGCGTCATATCATGTCTTTGAGCTCGAGTATGAGTTCCCCTCACCCAATTCTGGCAATGCACGACAGGAACTCGCGAATTCGAAGCTTAGTCCATTTCGGTCGAAAACCAAACTCTTCATCTCCCACTTTGATCTGGTAAGGCATTTGTCAATTCTCTGCTACTAGAGCACACCCTAGGGATCTTTGAGTTGTCCCTAAGCTTCCATGTCTTCCTGGCTGCTCAGGGCGTCTTCTCCACGTTGAACCGCATCACCTCCGCGGACCTCACTGTTGCCAGCCAGCTCCGTCAATCTCTCCTGCCCTCCAACGCTAAGGTAGCTCCCTGGTAGTCCCTAGTAGCTCGGGCACCCACTGTTGGACCTTTGCGGAGCTTTATTTCGCGCATGCACCGTTGCCGTATGTACGCCGCCGCTCCTCTCCGACGAGCCGTCGACACATGCCACCTCAGGTGTTGCCGCCACCTCCCAAAGATGCACATGGCTATTGCGCAGCTGTAGCAGCCCTTGGCCGGCAACGCCGTGGCTAGAATCACCTGCAATACACCGACGAATGCAGCTCAGTAGCAAAACCATTAAGGCGTTGATCGGGTCATTTAATGACTAATGATTGTTTACTGTAGTAAATGATGTCTTAAGTAAGTTATGAGTCTATTACATGTGGGCCCGTGCACAGAAAACGAAATGGTTAAGCTGCGGCTGATGCCTAGCCCCTTAAACACACTTGTACTGTGCTGTGAGGTGGTGAACTTTCCGCGTGGACTCGTGGTCCGTACACTATGCTGTGGACCGTCTCGCTGACATGCGGACCCCACCTGTCCGAATGAAAAATTAAAACTCCCGGGTAAAAATCAAATGGCACTATTGGCTGGCCCCACCGGTCAGTGGCAGTGGCTAGGTGAAGCCTCGGTAAGAAAAGTATAAATCCATTTCAGAAAATCAGAATGTATTTGTTGATAAACTGAAAAATATGATTAACTTCAGAAATACATAACTAATTCATTTTAACTCCAAATTGGTTGAAACCAGTGCTGGTAATTTTTTATGAACTTTATTTAAAAATGAGTTGCACATTTTTCTCTGTAGCAGAGAGTATAGTTTTGGAAAATGAGCATTTAATTGATTATTTTTACAATTGAAAAATAGTTATAGCTTTGAAAATGCATAACTTTTGCATAGAAACTCCATTTGGGATGAAACTCCCAGTGATGTGTAGTTAGTTATATCCTATTCATGAAGTTATCCTTGAATTATTTCCAGTACATACATGCTTAAGTTAGGTTGTCTGAAATATATTATTTGGGGTTGCTTAGCCATGCAAGTCCAGTACGGTAGTTTGATTGTCGGGAATAACCCGATAATCATGGGAGACACAACTTTCTTATTATCTTTTTATTTCAGATCTTCTTATCTGTTTCTCAAGTTAAATTTTGTTATTTAAAAAGGGATTTAGGTCTGGACAAGTGGTTGCTAGTGATGGTGCCTTCGTGCACGAGATCGGGTATGTTGATGACTTGTCCGGATCAACAAGGACCGAACTTTGGTGACGTCGTTAATTCAAGTACGCACGTGCTGCCACACGCGGGGTGGGACTCGGTCAGTCAAGTAGGGGGAGGATTTTATTGGGTTGGACCGCAGGTGGTGTGAGGACATTAGCGACCGTGAAATCCTATGTTCCTTAGGAACCCGGTGTAATATATACCGTGCAGGTGAGCACGATTTCTATGTTGGCGGTTAACCAACATACTAACAACGTACACTGGCTCCTCTCCGGCACAACATGTGTGCCCGCTTAGCGTTTGCTATATGTTTATGTCTAAGTCGGGATTCATTGTCACATGGGTGGTCTAACTCAATAAGCTTTTCTTGCTGAAAAATACCGGATCTCGATTTCCCCAGCCGACACACCATAGGAAGTGTGTTAATTCCGGAGGCTTACGGGCTAATCGAGTCCTGTGGGTAAAGTAGTGCACCTCTGCAGAGTTAAATCTATTTGAATAGCCGTGTCCACGGTTATGGACAAACGCTTGAGTTCGGGAGTCACTATTGTTAGACTTTGAATTAAAATTGATGGTTACAACTTGGTATTCGGCATGAACGGGTGTTCATGTACTTGGGTTTATCAAAGTGGGCTGCCACTTTGGTATTTGTTTGTTCGCTTTGTTTACAAATGTATCACTTTATTACATGCTTTACTTCTACTTCAAATCTGATTTTTAAATGGCAATTGAAAACTATTATCTGTAGGTTGGAAGTGGTTGCGTTTTTCTGCAAAACTAAGCCACTACTGCTATCCATTGAATGCCCAATATGCATAACTAATTTTACTTTGTGTAAGACCTGCGAGTACACTTGTACTCAGCCAGATGTTTGCTGGCCTTTTCAGGTGAGGACGATATCGAGCCCGATGAGCTCGTCAGTGCCTATTTAGGCGACACTGACGAGTAGTGCTATCATTTAACCCCTAGTCGGTTGCCTTGCGTTATGGGCATACCTTGCTGGACCTTTTGGTTTATTTATCTTATTTCCGCTGTTATTTATCACTCTTATTTGAATTTGGCCGATCGGCCATTATGTAATAGTTGTAAACTTAAGTATTATGTTGTATGTCTTTTGGATTGTTAATGTACGATGTTGTATGGATGTGATCAACGTTGAATGAGAGTATGAGCTTGTTGGTCGCTGATCCTGGGAGCCAACACGATCTCATACTCGCTGTTATGAATCCCACTTTAACTTGTCTAAGCATTGGCTTGATCGTTTGGAGAACCGATAATCATGTAGTGCTTGCAGAGGAGCAACGTGCATGATCACCGGGGCTCTAGTTTCGGTCGGACTCCTCAATTGGATGGAGTTAAGGTGGAATTCATTTACTTGAGGCCCAGAGTTATTTCATTAAGACCAGGTAAACCTCGGTCTTACGGAAATAACCCGGGGGTCCTCACAGGGGGGGTCCGACCGTTGGTGGAGGATGGGCTTCAGCCCGACGAAGCCCACCAGGTGGATTGGCCCTGTTAACGAGCAATTCACGAGCCAGCTCGAACTCGGCTCGTTAAGAAAATGAGCTAAATTGACAGCTCAGCTTGGCTCGTTAAGGGACCGAGTTTAGGCCGAGCTGGCTCGCGAGTTTCGGGCTTTTTTTCGACCCTTAGGTGTGACCTTCGTCGAGACTCGAGTGTGAAGGGATGCTTTGTGCTGTGCTCTCATGATATAATAGCTGTTCATGTCAGTTGTGTGCTCATGGAGCGGCCACAGAACTGAAACCATGAACATCTGTCATGTAATCCAAGTCAACATGTTACATTTGACCAAGAATTCGTAGTGCTATTATACCTCAAAATAAACAATCCCATTTCAGCTCCATAGACCAAATTGAAACCGATGTGAAATTTTGAATCCGAGAGAAAGCATTTCGACAAAATCCAACAAAGAAGCATCTTGCTGTCGTGGACACTCTTGAAACACCCTGCTTACAACTCGCACATTATTTCCACAACGATGATCTTAAGTGCCCCTCGCAAGTCTCAACGCACCTAACTGGTTACAACTCCACAAGTTTCCACAACATTATTGAACAAAATAGGAACATAACAATTGAAACTAGCAAAAGAACTACCTTGGTTGCTCCAGTGGTCACGTCAAAACAGCGAGAGGAAGATGATGCAAAGCTGTGATTCCTATGCCGCGCGAGCAATGAAACGTAGGTATATACATCGATGGATCAAGCAGCGAAGACGACGAGGGGAGGGCGGGAGGCCTCGCTCGCTCATAGCTCCTGCTCCAGGTAAGCGTCCTCCTCCGTCGCCTTGTCCTGCCCGGTGACGTGCGACACCCAGGTGCTCAGCGACGACACGCTGCGGGACAGCCACGCCGTCGGCGTCGACGCCTTCGGGCTCTCCGCCGCCGCCGCCGCGGCGCTCCTCCGCCGCTCCTCCTCGGCCACCGCCTCCTGCAACCTCCTGGCCATGTACTCCTTCACCGCGCGCACGCCCCTGGCCACCACCTCCATGGGCGGCACGGCGAGCGGGTTCTGGTCCAGGGAGAGCCTCTCCAGCCGGTCCAGACGGCCGAAGCAGTCCGGCAGCGCGTGGATCTGGTTGTTGCTGAGGTCGAGCTCGCGCAGGCCAAGCAGGTCCCCGAACGACGCCGGCAGGTCACGCATGTCGCTGAAGTTGCTGCTCAGGTTGAGCGACTCGAGCGCCGCCAGCTTGCCTATGGCGGCGGGCAAGCCCCGGAGCTCGTTGAAGTGCGCGTCCAGGAGGCGCAGCGACCGCATCTCGCAGACGGACGACGGCAGCGACCGCAGCTTGTTGAGGTGCACCCGCAGCTCCCGCAGGTTCATCAGTTCGTAGCCGATGCCAGTCGGGAGGTACGTCAGGACGTTATAGCTCGCATCCAGCTCGGCCAGCGACCTGCAGCGACCAGCTCGAGTGGTCACGACACCATTGGCAGGAAGATGCATGCACAGGGTGGGGAGATGGCTGGTTGGTTACCTGCATTTTGAGATGCTGTCGGGCAGTGACCTCAGCTTGTTGCCGGAGACGTCGAGGATCTTGAGGTTGGCGAGTAGACCAATGGAGTCCGGGAGGGAAACCAAGGCGTTGGAAGCGAGGCGGAGTTCTTCCAGGTGTTCAAGCCCGCCTATAGCATCTGGGACAACCTGTGAATTCAATGGAGATCACTAAGCAGTGAATGTGTATAGACTACAGAGTAGGGATCAGGGAAGAACAAGGGAATAGTATTGTTGGGATTAACACCACTATATTAACCAGCATTGCATTCCATCATTCATACTTTTGGGCCGTGCAATAAGGAGTCCAACTCTCCTTGTGCCTAGGATAGCTATAACCTCAAAATCAACATTTCACTCGATCACCCGATTTTCCCGGATCGAACGAAGGACACCGATTTCCAATCCCCCCATCGATCGATCTGAACATATCGCGAACGGTAATATACGATGGCCGCGGAGACGGAACAATGGTAACGAGGGAACGGGGGCCCGAGTGAGTCCTGATCTACCTGGAGCTGGTTGCGGGAGACGTCGAGGACGAGGAGGCCACGGATCCGGCCGAAGGGCTCGGGCAGGTGCCGCAGCTGCCGGTCGGCGAGGCGCACCCGCTCCACCACCCTCCCCTCCTCCGCCTCCCTGAGCACCCGCACCACCTCCTCGTCCACCGTCCCCGATCCCTCCTCCATCCCCCTCTTGCCGCCCCCTTCCGCCACGTCCCTCCCGTGCATCGCCATCCGGTACACCCGCTCCAGCCTCTCCTCCGCCTCCCGCAGCAGGCCCCCGTACGCCTCGTGCGCCTCCTCCAGCCGCACCACCTCCCGGCTCGCCGCCACCTTCGCCTTGATCTCCTCCTGATTACACTCCCCCGCGAAGGGCTTGCCTTCGTGGGAGTGGGAGAGGAGGAGGGCGCGGGAAGAGTCGACGAGCTCGTGGTCGGGGCGGGGTCCGAGGAGGTGGAGCGCGTCGCGCGCGGAGGAGACGTCGGCCACGGCGCGGGTCATGGCTGCGAGGACGGACGGGTGGCGGAGGCCCGGCATGCGCCCGACCAGCTCGAACTCGGTGGGACCCGACGGCGCGCGCGGGGACGGCGCCGGCTCCGGCGGTTGCTCGAGGTCGCGCGGGGAGGAGAGCGTCGGGGACGCCGGCGGCCTGGCGGAGAGCGTGGGGAGCCGCGACAGCACGTAGGCGAGGATCGGGTGCGACTGCGGCGTCGGATCCATGGCGATCGATGGCGAGAATGGCGGCTTCGGCTTCGGTTGGTGGGTGGCGGAATGGGAGGGGGCAGGGAGGAGGAGAGTGGTCGAGTACCATTTATAGGTCGCTCGGACTCGGCGACGTGGAGGGTGGAAATGGCGGTCCATTGGGCCTGACTGCACGTGTGTGCATGTCGTTAGATTGACGATCAACGGTCCGGATCGAGCACTATGGGACGATCTACTCGTTACCGCCTGGTCACATGACCTCATAAATCTCGAGGCCCTTTTTGTCTTCGCGACGACGAAACAAAGTTATTGATAGGAAGGACCGGACTATGGATTCGTTTGATCACAAAACAACGCTTTGAGCTCAACACAAATTTCTTCCCGAGTCAATTTTCTCAGTTTTATTAACCCGCTCTTTATTTTATTATTGCTTAGAATTTCTATTTTTGTTTCAAGTTACGATTTCGAGTTCAGCAGCCAAAGCGAAGCGGGGCTTCAGGACCTAAAAGCAGAAAGGTTCAACCTCAGAGGGTGAGTCAGGCCTATGATCAGGCCAAAACGACTGATGCATGCTTGCCGCGTCGCGCGCCGTCGCGAGCTGCCTGTGCCCATCGTGGCCACGCCACACCTGAGGCTGCCGTCATACCGCGCTTGTGGCCGCCGCCGCCTTGCACGCACGTCGCACCGTCGGCTCCCGCGTTGTGTACCACTACGCCGAGCCACTGCTATCGCGCGCCGCAGCCATCCCACGCCCCCGCCGCTGTTGGAGCCTCTGCGCGCCCGTCGCTCTGCGCACCCGCGTTGCACGCCGCTGTCGCCAGCCAAAATGGCGCTAGGGGGAAACCCTAGCACCCATGCATAGCCACCCGATTGGGCCTAGCAGGCCTAGTAACTTTGTGGGTCGTGTCGACCCACTAAAATTTTATGAAAAAAAAATCGAAAAAAGAAAATCGGGAAAGAAAAATCCCAAAAAATATTCAAATGAGCCCTAAAAAATCTAAAAATTACAAGGGATTTTTCGCAGACAAGAAAATTTTACAAAACCCTCCTGGATCTTGGGAAATTTATAACGGATTTTGATATATATATTATATATATATTCTTGAAGAATAACCCTTCGAGAATCCAATTTTTTGCGACATATTAGTATGTTTTATGGTTATTGAATAATCTAGACCGTGTTTTATGGCTATTTGCTTTAATGTTATTTATTTTTATACAATAATCTTAAATTAATCTTATAAACTAAATTTATAATATATATGAGCTTCCATAAATTTATGAAAACTGACCTAGGGAGCATCATATTTTTATTGGTTTATTTTTCCTTGGTATTGTGTGTTTGAGAAATTAATTAATGGGTTTTAGTAATTCTGAAAATTGTTCCTAAACCTTGAAAATTATCAGAAAAATCCTTCAAAAATAAGAAAATTATGAGAATTTCTAGTGAATAGATAAAATTGATCTTTATTATTTTGCACTCGTTTCATGTATTTAAAATGTTTTACTAGATGTAAACATATAGAAAATTGCATAATTTGTGTGGGACATGTTTGACATCGCTAAGTGGATATTTGTTTGTCCTAGATGATAGCAATGATAAGCTCATATTATGCTCTATGGAGATTTGTTGCAATCTCTTAGTTATCTCTTAACTTTGTAAAAATGATGTTTTCTTGCACGAGTCGCATTAGTAGTATAGATTCAGCTCCTGTCGAGCTTGGCCTTGCTCATGAAAAGTATCTCTTATCTTTTGCTTTAGGCTTAAACCTTATGCATTAGATTGTTACTTCCCAAATGTCATGAATAAAATAATGGTCTAAGTTATTATATTAAAATTCTATCTCGTGCTGAAAGTTGATTAAATCTGCTTAATAGAACATATTGCCAGTATCATACCTTACCTATAGTAAACTGATATTGCATGGAATAAAATTTTAAATCGTATGCCCAAAAATTGAAAATATGTTGACATGCCTTGCTAACAAAATGTTGTACATATGCTCTTGATATCTAATAAGCCTCAATTCACTAGCTTGTAGTACACGAATGCCCAGATGGCAAAAGTAAAACTATTTTTCTTACTGGCACCGGACCAAGCCTAGTCATATGTTGATCTTTGATGGACCACTTTAGCTAGAAAACACCATATACCTCAAATAAGTATAGAATAAATTTAGCCCTAAGACTTGGAGTCTATATAACAATAACCTCCACCACAATGACTTTTTAATTGAAGAACTTTGTAAATATAATGTTACAGAGTATATATTGGTTTCAAGCCAACAAAATTATACTCATGTTGAATTATTATTGCAAATCTTTAACTCCAAATTAATTTCAAGCAAATGCCTGATGCACACACTGTCACTTTGAACTTTATAGTTGGTATGAAAAAGGGGAGGGAATTGAGCATATGTGGGATATTGGAAGTTAAGAGAGATTTTTTTTCAAAACAAGAGTCATGGTAGGCACAGTGGCATATCCTAAGTCAAAATCAGAAGCAATAAACTAATATAGTTTATTTGAGAGATAATTAAAATAAATTGTATGATTATTATCATTATCTAGTTGATATGGAAAATGATATTTATGCCATGTTGTTTGCAACCACAATTATTGTTGCCCACAAAGGGCAATTTATTTGTGTCTTCAACAATATGTTAACCACCAACATGCAGGAATACACACGGTAAATCGACGGTCGCTTGAAGCAGTCGCACATATGCCATGTTTGGATATGCACTGAAGCATGCCATACTCATCAGAAATGACATATGCATAAATTGGTAAGTGTGGTCTGCAATTGCATCACCACCAAAAGCTATATCACCTACTTATAGTAAATATAACTTCCAAAATAAAATATAATGACCTATTGGATCTTGTTGATCATGAATGATCTAAATTTGGCTATGTTAATTCTGGCATTACAAATTAAAATCAGGTACATAAATTATCACCCTGAATTAAATATGGTGTTCCCGTTGAGTAATAAATACTTCTCGTTGAATAATTATACTATTTGGGTGATTCAACTAAGATTTGAAGTTCAGAAGAAAATCTAGTATTTTCGTGTAGTTTAACTATGGTCAAATATTTTATGTTCCAACATTATATTTATGTTTCAGAAGAGCATCCTGTAGTTTTATACCGTTAGAACACACTACTTATGATCATAAAAAATATTTCATAATTATAAAATTGAAGTTTAATGATACAAATTATTTAAAATATGGTATGAGTAATTGGATCAAAACTTGGGCAAATAATAAAGAAACTAGTCTATAGAATAAGTCTGTCGACTCTCGGACCCCTGTATGGGATCTTCATCATAGATTAATAACCAACCAAAAGTTGAAATATTCTATAAAATATTAGGATCATGCAGTGTTCTTGCCACTACACTGATAAAAATCTAGCTCACTGCATATAATCATCAAATCCCTTATTGAAATAAGTGTGTGTTAGAGGAATCAAATATTTCCCACATATTATAACCACGTAGCATACACCTTTCAGCCACCACCAGTTGTTGGAGATTATATTGGATCTGAAATTCAATCAACCATGTACCCATGATAGGGGAATTTTGTGATATGTTGTTAATAAAGATCGAATCTCGGCATTAGGGGGGAGAGAAATGACCAAAAGTTCGAATGTTGTCGTATTTTCCAGAAGGAAAAGATCTTTAGTACGAAGATACACACACTAGTCATGCTAAACTTAAGGTTTAGTTTATACTCTTGTGCGTCAGAAGCAGGGAGTCTGCCAGATACTTTCCAATTATGAAGGAGTTATCACATTATTTACTTGCAATAAATACATCGCTAAGAGTGGAATACCATGGGTTGAATAATATATCCACCTCTGCGAAATTGACTTATTGGTTCTTGATCTAAAATTCGTGGGGACGCCTACGAGTCTAAGATCTAATGACACTAGTCAAAACAATTATTAATCACCCCTTTAACTCTTTTGAAGAGAACTTATCTTGAAGGTGAAATACCTCATGAAGAGGTTCATCATGAAAATAAAAGCCCCAACAATTTGATGTGCACATATTACAATGCTGGGAATGCGGAACGACCAAGAATCTTTTGTTTGGGAAATGACAAATATATGGTTAATACTGAGATACCCTCAATTAGGAGGATATGAGAGAAAAGTTGTTGACAATCACTTTGCCTTTACAATTGCTAAAGTTTCTCTTATGAGAACACAGATCCGGAACCGAAAGTCCATGGCCGAGCGCTTGAAGAATTCATATCGGGTCGCATAATGAAAGTATACGAGGCTGAACCATAATTTCTAAATAAAAGTCTTGGAACTAGGTAGTTCAAACTTGATGGGTCATTATGAAGATAATGAAGTGGTGAAAGCTATGGTTCAAAGGTCCCCGTAGAGACTGTTACTCTCCTATTATGAATGATATAATGTTCTGTTGCATAATAATTCTGGCAAATGACATGAACAAAATATGCAGTCAATGGGTTATGAAGATCTTTGATGAGGTCCTCGAAGGACTCAAAATTCATAGTAAGAAGGGAAATAAAATCACAATATATATAAATCTTATACCCAATAGTCTCTTACCTGTAGTAAAAGCATCTGCTGGAAGAGAGTGCATCTCCCGAAAGAGGGAACAACTCCTTGAAGGAAAATTATCTTACCAGACAATCTCTTAATCACACTAATAATTATATGATCCCTACAAGTGGAAAAGGACCCATCAAGACCCGATAGGATGAAATGATGAACCTAAAGACTAGAAGTGCACCACACAAACACTTATAAAGTGCATCTTCCACCAAAAGTTAGTGGAATGGTGGTTTCCTCTAGTACCATGACGGTATGACATACATTGGTGATATTGACAATTAATCCCCTAAACGCCAACCTAATACTGGTTATATTTTACTCTAGAGTTGTATAATTATACTTTATAGTTCTACATAACAGAATATTTATTGTAGCTTTAACCACTCAGAGATAGTTACAAAATATTAGAGATCCTGAAAGGTTTTGATAAATCGTATTAGGAAGGTATACGACTTCCGCATACGACTTTGCAACTAGTATTACTCTATATCCCCGCAAGGATAATCTACTTGTGTTGCTTAATTAAAAAGTGATATTTGATAAGTTAAACATATTACTCCCAAATAGTGTTTATCCTAAATCTCCAGATGACTAATAGGATATTTATATGTAAGACTCCACACTGTGATAATCCAGTAGATTTGGTCACAGTATTCTTGCCTATGTTCATTTTTGAAAAATGTATAAAAGACATTGGAGCAACAAGACTTGATCGAAGTGGTCTTCAGGGAGAGCATATACTAAACACTAATCATCATACGTGAGATTTGAAAATCTTAGTTAAGCCTAGAAGGCGTTGATACGATGATTACTGATTAAATTCACGTTGAAGGTTTTTACCACTTAACAGTTTTGACCGAGTTGGTCAATAATGGAAAGATCATGCATGGATCCTGATGGTCATTATTGAATCCTTAAAATATGCTGATTATCTGTCAAATCTCTATAGTGTAAAATCCCATATTGGATTTATATTACTTTGTAGTGGTGCAACCATTTCTTGGAGGTCATCTAAGCAGACATTGGTAGCTACTTATACCAGCCACTCAGAGATTATAGCGCTATATGAAACTTCACTTGAATGTGTTTGGCTCAGACGTGTGATTAACCAAATCTGAAGTATTGTGGTATTAATGTTGGTGATATGCCTTAGAGGTAATCATAGAGATGATTATATCAGTTGTAAATATTAACAAGTATGCAACTTGTTGGTGAAGCTCTTTAACTCATATGATGTCATTCTAAATGTATCCCTGGTCGGATGTCACTGGTCGGAATACTAGTGACTTATCGACCAACACATGTATTGATTGATGAACATGTTTCACAGGTCATGGATATAGAGATATCGAATCAATAATGTGAACAGATGTTAGAGAACATGATGCTGGATTGACCCACCTTGAGACACTATAGAGATTGTTATGATTTTTTGTGTCACCAGTTGTCTCAAGCAAAGATGATGTATAATCTTTAGACCTGAGATCAGTATGGTTATCTACATGTGTTATAGTACACGTAGGGGTTTTCAAACGCTATTACATAACTGGATAGTTATAAAGGTAGCTTTCGGGTATGCTATGAACACTACTACAAAACAGGCCATAGAAGACGCCTCATCACAGACGGTTCTTTGAAACCCGTGCGTGATAAATAATCATCCTGCATCGGTTGCGTCTGCGGATATCGAAATATCACAGACGGTTCATGGTTAGAACCGTGCTGCGATACTCCTGACACGTTCTAATCACAAACCGTTTGTGATACTGAGAATATCACAGACGGTTCGTGGTTAGAACCATCTGTGATTTTAGATTTACCATAACTTACTCTTCGAATTTACCATGGCTTGGACTCTTCGAATTTACCATGGCAACCAATACTCTGCCGTGGTAGGGTTTGGGCAGCCAATTCTCTGCCGTGGTAGGGTTTGGGCAGCCAATGCTCTACCGCGGCAGCCAATCCTCTGTCGCAGCAGCTAATCCACTGCAGCGGCACACAATCCTCTGCCGTGGTAGCCAATACTCTGCCCATCAATTATGTGCCGTGGCAGAGGATTGTGTGCCGCGGCAGTGGATTAGCTGCTACGGCAGAGGATTGGCTGCGCGGCAGAGGATTGGCTACCCAAACCCCACCACGGCAGAGCATTGGCTACCCAAACCCCATCACGGCAGAGCATTGGCTGCCCAAACCCTACCACGGCAGAGCATTGGTTGCTATGGTAAAATCAGACCAAACCATGGTAAAACATACAAAAACCGTCTGTGATGAGTCTCTCATCACAAACGGTTCGTATTAAGAACCGTCTGTGATGAGACGCTTATCACAGACAGTTCGTAATACGAACCGTCTGTGATATGTCATCACATACGGTTTTTGTATAAAACCATCTGTAATACTTGGGCGGGAAAACAAAAATTTGCACTTAATGGGCGGGCTGCCGAAAATCTCTCTATATTAACAGAGTCCTTCATCTCCTCCTTTGCCATCTCCATCTCCTCCTCTGCTATCTCCGTCTCGCCCTGACCTTGCGCTCCGGCTTCCCCCGAGCTCGTCGCCCGCGGCCTCCTCCACTTCGCTCCAGCCTCGTCGTCGCCGGCCTCCCACGACCTCGTTACCCCCGGCCTCCTCTACTTTGTCGCCCCGTCCTCCCCTGAGTTCGTCGTCTGCGGCCTCCTCCACCTCGCCCCGGCCTCATCGTCGCCGGCCTCCCATGACCTCGTCACCCCAGCCTCCCACGACCTCACTCTCTCTACTCCCCCCTTTTGCTCTGTGATGTGGATTACTACTGTGATATGTTAGTGCTCTGTGAATGGATTGAGTTGATGCTACTGTGATGTGGGTGATGCATGTCGTGTTATTTTTAGTGCTCTGTGAATGGATTGAGTTGATGCTACTGTGATGCTGTGGCTAATGTGGGTGATGCATGCCGTGTTGTTTTTAGTGCTCTGTGAATGGATTGAGTTGATGCTACTGTGATACTGTGGCTAATGTGGGGTGATGCATGTCGTGTTGTTTTTAGTGCTCTGTGAATGGATTGACTTGATGCTACTGTGATGCTGTGACTATTGTGGGAAAGCTAGCAAAAAGTTCAATCCGAAAATACATATCAGATTCATTTGCGAGGCTCGGGAGGCTCCAGATGAAGTGAAAATCCGTTTTTGTTTTTTTTTTGCCATAGAAAAAACTATCACAGACTGTTCTATTCATGAACCGTCTGTAAAAATAGACTATCACAGACAGTAGCCTTTTTCACAGACGGTTCAAAAACCGTCTGTGATGACCTCGTGTCATCACAGACACAAAAATTCAGACGGTTCAAAAACCGTCTATGATGATGGTTTAGAACCGTTTGTGATGAGCTTTTATGTAGTAGTGGAAACAAATAGAGATGTGACTTGTCGGATATGAGATTTGCCCCTCCTAACATAACAGGAGAGATATATATGAGCCCCTCGATGTGGTCAAAAGTGCATGGTCATACCACTAGTGGTCGAAGAGTCAACCATATGAAGTTATCTGTCACTTGATCGAGAAAGTATTGAACAATCCATGGATGAAAAATTATCTCACCTGGAGTTCAACCAGATATCGTGAGGCAAAGGGAGAATACACAAGCATATCATTCTGTTTGACCAGATACGGACTGGTCGTATGAAGATACGAGCTGGTCGTAGATTGACCGAACATAATCACTAACTGGTCGAAACTGGTCACAAGGAGTTGTGAACTAGTCGTGACTAAATATGAACTGGTCGTATGGAGATACGAGTTGGTTATAAGTGATAAGGATCTGTTCGTAGATCATATTGCATTAAGGTTCATCTGATATAATTTATGTGTATTCGAGAATCGTTATGTCCTGCTAGGAACCGCTAATGATTCATGGTCGGAAAAGAGTTTTTGAGTCGCAACTGATTACATATAAACCTACAAGGTCACATACTTAACGGGTTGGAACAAACGAGTTCGGATAAGATTCGTCATGGACTCTTTATTCGGGGATGCATAAGGCTATTGTGATAGATAACACTAGTTGCTCCACCGAAACCCAAGTCGTCGTTTTCTCGAGAGCCCTACCGTGCACATTGGTGCTAGCACACCGACATACGATGTTCCATCCCTAGACGTGTTGTGGATATCGTGAGGATATGTGCACGATCTCAGGATGATGAGTCAATTGGCAATGGCTTTGTTGGTTTGCAATTTTTCGCGTTTTCGGGTTTGCTCCAGGGGTGTCAGGTCACGGGCGGTCCGATCGGCCAGGTCGCCAGTCCGACCGGCCAGTGGGAAGGTCTGACCGGCAGTGCTTGCCGGTCCGACCGCCAAAAAGAAAAGTGGTTTTGAGCCGAGCCAAAATAGGTTGTGTAGGCAAGTGAGGGAGTCTCACGGATGTGGTCACATCATTTTGGAGCTCCTACCAAAAGTTCTATTCGGTTGAAATTTCGGAAGGTTTGGATTTTCACGCTGAAAATTTGGCTAAGTCCTTTCGGTCGGTCCGACCGCCGTTGTGGGATCGGTCCGACCGGCCTGGAATCGGTCAGACCGGCCGAGTGGGGCGGTCAGACCGCCGATCACTTGAAGCTTGGCCTTCTTTGCATTGATGTGATTTGAATGTGTTTTATGTCTGGAGCTCAATGCTTTATTGTTGCATATTGCATTGGGGAACTAACGTGGGTCAAGTTGTGAAGAACTTGTTCCCAGAAACGTTTTGTTTGTCTATTGCTGTGCAGGTGGCTTGCAGGTCAACGACATGAACGGTGAGGTGGATCAGGACTACGCTTGGAAAGCTGAGGTCCAGAACGATCATGGATGCCGGGTGAGGTCGTGTGAATCAAGCATGGTGCAGGATGGGCAAGATGGATCGAACGGATAGTTCTATGCAATTTGGTTGGATCAAAGGTGCGGAAGTCGGTGCGAGTCTCGGGAGGTTCCGATGGGATTCGGACAAGAGAGGCTTGGCGACGTGATGAGAACCGTGATCAACCTACGTGGTGAAGCAGGCGATTGCTTCAATAGTTATGTGTGTGTGGGTCCCATGTGTGAGTGGGTCCCAAAAGTGAAACCCTAGGCCTCTAGTATAAATATAAAGGGGGGAGATGTAAAACCCCCAAGCATTCATTTGGCCCCCTTCTTCATTTTCTAGGGTTTGGAGGAGAGGAGAGGAGAAGCTAGGATTTGGAGAGATTGTAAGTGTGCTCCTTGTGTGAGCTCTTGTCCTCCTTGTTGGAGAGGCTTTGTAAGCATCTAGTGTGATCAATCAATCTTGTGATGCTTAATTGAAAGATCATTTGTCCCCTTTGTGTTCTTCTCTCTTTTGGATGATTTTGGTGCTTCCTTGATTCAAAGGTTTATGCTTGGTCTCTTGACCTATTTTATCTTGCTTTGATGTGTGGGAATACTCCTAGAGTCATCTAGATCATCAACCCTCACAAGCAAGTCTTGAATCAAGATTTTCTTATTTCTAGGGTTTGTGCACTTCTTGGTAAAACCTTGAGAGATCGATTCTACGAAGTGGATCTGGAGGATCGTCGCTAGAAATAGGCCTCTAATATCATTAGGAAGGTGTGCTCGAAATTTGGTCAAGTTTCATTGGTTGAATCAAAAGTTGGATCAAATTTCGTTTTGGTTTTGGGTTTGATTTTTCAGTACTGGACTGAATCGGTCTGACCGGTTTTGTAACGACGGTCCAACCGCCCGCGTTTCAGACCGCTCAGTCTGCCGAGTCGAACCGATATCCACCGGTCCGACCGCCAGTTAGTAGCCGGTCCGACCGCTCGTTGAACGTCGGTCTGACCGCTTGTGTCCAGCCGGTCTGACTGCCAGTACCCAGTTCAGAACAGTAAGTTCAATTGTCCACATTTGTGTCGTGTGGTTGAGGGGTTCATCAAATTCAGCACAAGGCTTCCATTGTGCGCTTACTGATCTTCTTAGCTTTTATAGCTAAAGGAGGAAAGTTCGTGTTGAATTTGATTTAGGCGAGAAAGTTGAGAAAGCGCCTATTCACCCCCTTAGTCGCCTTTACGGTCCTACAAGTGGTATCAGAGCCGGTTAGCTCTTCTCATAGATCTTAACCGGTCTTTGGAGCTATGGCGACTGATAAGTACTCAACAAGCCACATATTTTTGATGGAGTTGACTTTGCATATTGGAAGGCTCGTATGCAAGCACATATCGAGGCTCAAGGGCTCGCTATTTGGCTTAAGGTGAAAAACCCTTATGTCGTGCCAGCCGATGACGATATGATCACTCCAGATGTGGAGGCCAACAGCAAGGCTCGGAATTATTTGATCCAAGGCCTTAGTCGATCTGAGTTTGAGTGTGTTGCTCACTTGCGGTCTGCTCATGAGATCTGACGGACTCTTTGTGACTATCACGAAGGGTCCATCGCGATCAAGGAAGTGAGACAGAACCACTCAAGAAAGTATACTCTAAGATCGAGCAAAGGCACGTGAGTCTTTGGATGAGTGTGGGAAGATTTTCTAAGATTCTTCATGATCTCCGTATTTGTTGACTTAGTTTTTCCGAGTCCGAAAATGCACGCCATTGTTGGGTGCTCTTCATGTGAAGGTGCGGGAATGAAGATCACTTCCATCAATGACAACATCACATGAGTGAGCTTACCATGGATAAGCTATACTCGAGGTTGAAGACGCATGAGATTGATTTTATCTCGCATCTCCCCAAGACAGAGTCGATGGTTTTAGTGGTCGACAAATCCAAGGGTTGTTCTTCTGAGTCTCTTGATTGTAGCTCATCCGGTTTTCATTATCGCTTTACATTCTTTGAGTGATGAGCAACTTGAGAAACTGCCCGAGGATGACTTAGCCCTCCTATCCACCAAATTCACAAGAGTGTACAACAAAGTGAGGAATAGGAGGAGAAGTGGACCTATCACGTGCTTTGAATGTGGTGAGCCAAACCACATTCGTTCCAGGTGCCCCAAGCTTAAGGGCAAGGAGGAGAAGGAGACACGAAGACATCCCGGAGAGGATGCAAACCCAAGAAGACAAACTATCGCAGTTTGTCGGTAGGGTCCTGCCGCTCTAGAGAATGTAAATATGAGCGATGTGGACTCGGAAACGGAGGACGGCGAGAGTGACTCCCGTGGCAAGAAGAAGGCTCATGATTTCACTGGCATGTGTTTCATGGCCAAGAACAGCCACAACAGCAACTCCTCCAACGATGAGGATCTTTTTAGTGATCCTGATGAGGTATACCCTTCAATTGCTGATATGAAAAGGGCTTTGGTGCTTCTTTGATGAAATTGCATAAGCAAGTAAAAATGATTAAGAAGGTGATATTATGATTGATAATTTGAACCTAGAAGTTGTTAGGCTTAAATCTATTAATCCTGATAATATTTGTGATTCCTGCACTAGCTTGCTTAAAGATTTGACAAGCTTGAAATCTGATCATTCCTCTGTTGCTAATCAACTAAAAGATGCTCTCGATGAACTAGAATCTCTCAAGTCTAGTTCTGTTTGCTTAGATGTCATTTCTCTTGATGTGACTGCCATGGAAGCTATTCCTTTAACTTGCTCGAACTGTGCTTTACTTGAATTAAAATTGGATAGCGCCCTGAAGGAATTGCAAAAATTTGATGCTAGTCACACATGCTCTCATTGTAAGAATAATAGGATTAAGATGCAAGAGATGACTGAAATGGTTATTTACTCGAGAGCTGCCTCTTGTGAAAATTGTCCCAAGCTTATAATTGAGATTGAAGCTTTAAACAAGACTCTTGAAGAAAAGGCTAAAATTGAAAAATCTATGTCTTTTACTGCTTCTAAGAAAGTCATTGATTCTAACTCTTGTGTTTTGAGTGCTGAAGTTGAATCCACGATTAGTCAGATTCAAGAGGCATTTAGAGTCAAATTTAAGGAGCAGTTGAATAGGATTAAGGAATCCTATTGTGTGTCTTGTAAGGCCTTCAAAGTGGAAGTGACCCTTCTTAAGAGTAAACGTGATGAGGTAATCAAGTCTAGCAAGTGTACTAGATGTGAGGGTCTAATTAAGGAGAATGATTACCTCAAGGTGACTCTTGAGAAGTTTTCGAGTGGGAAAAAAAAACTCAACATGATTATTGATCAATCCAAGGTGAGCGTGAAAAATAGTGGCCTAGGTTTCAATCCCCTAGAGCATTCCAAGAAAAACCCACCTAGGATTGCTAGAGTTGTGAAGAATGGTCTGTTTGAACTAGAACCCCCTAAGCCATCCAGGGTTGTTTTCAAATCTGCTGGTTTTGCTCAAACTCTTTCTGGCAAGAAAGGTGCGTTTACTCCTTCAGTACAGACCCCTCAAAAGGTCAAGTATCATTGCACCTTCTGCAAGAAAGAAGGTCACACCGTTGAGTTCTGCTTCCGGAGAGCAAAACTTGAGAGAAAAGAGAGGATGAGCGTCTTGAGATCCATTAGAGGAGTCCCTTCTCCAGCTGTAGTCTCTAGAGCTAGGCAGCCTGTTTATCGTACCACCTATAGGCCTAGATTTGTAGAGAACTTTGTAGACTCTTTTGGTGGGTCTAGGCAGCATGTTGGATTAGGATATCGTGAGGAGAGACCACGGGTAGCACCTAGACAGGGGGAGTATCGATCTTTTGGTAGATCGTTTCGGAGAGGTCTAGGTGGTTCTCATGTGCATCCTTATGATTTTATTCTTGATCATGTTTCTGCTGTTTCTACTGCTGCTCCCAGACATCGTGCTTCTCAGTACTGGATTCCTAGATCATTTATCACTAACCCCAGTACTGAGGCACGGATGTTTTCTGATTGTGCTTTTTAGGTCCGTCGTGCGAGGAAGGAGGACATATGGCTTGTTGACTCCGGGTGTTCTCGACATATGACCGGAGATTCTAGATGGTTCTCCTCCCTCACACGTGCATCCGGCAACGAATTGATTACATTTGGGGATGCTTCTACCGGGACCGTGACTGCAAAGGGTACTGTGCGCGTCAACGACAAGTTCATGCTTAAAGACGTCGCTTTGGTAAGTAAGCTGAGGTATAATCTTCTATCTGTTTCTCAGCTGCTTGATGAGGGTCTAGAAGTGAGGTTTAAAAGTGGTGAGTGTAGAGTTCTAGATTCCTCGGGTGAGCTTGTTTTTAAGATCTCCAGATTTGAGAAAATCTTTTGTGCTAATTTCAGTATTTCTTCAGCTTCCAGTCCTAGGTGTCTTGTAGCCTCTGATTCTCATGATCTTGTTTTGTGGCATCGTAGACTTGGGCATATAGGTTTTGATCATTTGTCTAGAGTCAGTTGCAAGGACTTGATTAGAGGTTTGCCTAGGCTGAAGGCCGTTAGAGATCTTGTGTGCTCGCCCTGTAGACATGGTAAGATGGTGTCTGCTTCCCACCCACCTCTTACCTTGGTAATGACTGATGGACCAGGACATCTTTTTCACTTAGACACAGTTGGTCCTTCTAGAGTTCAGTCAGATGGTGGGAAATGGTATGTGCTGGTGGTTGTGGATGATTACTCCATGTATTCATGGGTTTATTTTCTCGCTTCTAAGGACGAAGCATTTGGATTCTTTAGAGATTTGGTCCTTAGACTTGCTGTTGATATTCCTGGAGCCTTGAGAGCCATTAGGAGTGACAATGAGATGAAATTCAAGAATTCTTCTTTTCTACCTTCGCACCGATAGGGGAATTGAGCATCAGTTTTCTTCTCCTAGAGTTCCCCAGCAGAATGGTGTTGTAGAAAGGAAGAACAGAACCCTTGTAGAGATAGCTCGGACCATGTTAGATGAGCATTCTACCCCTAGGAGATTTTGGGCTGAGGCGATCTCTACTGCTTGTTATATCTCCAATAGGGTTTTCTTGAGATCTGTGGTTGGGAAGACCTCTTATGAGCTTAGATTTGGTCATTCTCCCAAAGTCTCTCATTTCAAGATTTTTGGTTACAAGTGCTTCATTCTTAAACATGGCAACCTTGATAAATTTGAGTCTAGATGTTTTGATGGCATATTTCTTAGTTATCCTGCTCATTCTCGTGGCTATCGTGTTTTTAATGTTGACACTAACAAAATTATTGAGACTTGCGAAGTCACTTTTGATGAGGCTAGTCTTGGTACTAGACCCGATGCTACAGGTTCACAGGATCCTGAAATTCAAGGAAGCATCTTCGTCGATGATGACTCTGAGGATGAGGAACCGAACCATCCTCCAGCTACCTCTGAGAGGGGTGGAGAGCCTGCTACTACTACTCCAGTTTGGTGGCGACCTCCTCCTATCCCCACCGACGATCTGAGTGGCTCTGTTCCTACCTCGACAACTCATGGGGTAGAGGCCACTTCTGCACCAGGAGCACCTCTTCACATTCAGCGACAACATCCACCTGAGCAGATGATTGGGGATCTTCAAGAGTGAGTCACTCGCTTTAGGTTTATTTCTCCTGATTCTCATGCACATTCTGCTTTTGTCGCTTCTTTTGAACCCCGAGATATCACCCATGCTTTATCTGATGCCTCTTGGATCAATGCCATGCATGAAGAGCTTGAGAATTTTGAAAGAAACAAAGTCTGGACTTTAGTTGAGCGGCCTTCTGATTCTCATGTTATTGGAACAAAATGGATTTTTAAAAATAAGCAAAGTGAGGATGGGTTGGTTGTTCGCAATAAGGCTAGACTCGTAGCTCAAGGTTATTCCCAGGTAGAAGGCTTAGACTTTGAAGAGTCCTTTACTCCAGTAGCTAGATTGGAAGCCATTCGCATTCTTTTAGCATTTGCAACATCCAAGAGTTTCAAGCTTTTTCAAATGGATGTTAAAAGTGCTTTCTTGAATGGTTTCATAGAAGAAGAGGTCTTTGTCAAGCAACCTCCTGGTTTTGAAAATCAAAAATTCCCAAACCATGTTTTTAAACTCTCTAAAGCCCTGTATGGATTGAAACAAGCTCCTAGAGCTTGGTATGACAGGCTTAAGAGTTTGTTACTTGAAAATGATTTCAAAATGGGAATGGTTGATAAAACCTTGTTCACTCTCAGGCATGGCAGTGATTTCTTGTTGGTTCAGATTTATGTGGATGATATTATATTCGGTGGTTCTTCTCATGCTTTGGTGTCCAGATTTTCAAATTCGATGAGCAGTGAGTTCGAGATGAGCATGATAGGAGAGTTGACATTCTTCCTTGGTCTTCAAATCAAGCAACTGAAAGAAGGCACCTTCGTTCACCAGAGTAAGTATACAAAGGACCTTCTTCGGCGCTTCAATATGGGAAGCAGTAGGCCAATGTCTACTCCCATCGCTACAACCACCGTGCTTTGCACCGATGAGGATGGAGAGTCCGTGGACGGAAGGAATACCGCAGATGATTGGCTCCTCCTCTATCTCACAATGTCGAGGCCGGACATACAATTTGCCGATGTCCAATGCGCCGCTTCGAGCTTCCTCGTGCTTCTCATCGTCAAGCGAAGACATCGTATCTTGGTATCTTCAAGATACTCTTGACTTTGGACTCGTATTCTTCTTCTTACGCTCTCTCAATTCGGTATTTTACGATCTTGATTTTGCGGGTGTAGAGTGGATAGGAAGAGTACTTACGGCACTTGTCATTTCTTGGGCACATCTCTTGTTTCTTGGTCTTCTAGAAAATCTTGGTTGCATGATCCACACCGAGGCCGAGTATGTAGTCACGCCGATGGTTGCTATCGAGTTCTCTGGATTTTATCCACGCATGGGACTATGGGTTATCTTTGAGAAGTGTTCCTCTTTTACGTGACAACATACGCAATTAATATTGCCAAAACCCAAAGGCAACATTCCGTGACTAAACACATTGATATTCGATTTCATTTTCGAGAGACCATGTTGAGAAGGGTGATGTTGTGCTCCACTTTGTAGAGTCGAACAACGACTTGCGGATATTTTCACTAAAGCTCTTGATTCTTCTCGCTTTGCGACTTTGGGGGAGAGTTAGGGTTATTAGTCCTATTGGGCTGTTTTGAGGGGGAATCTGCTCTTTTTGCATTCATTGTATCATAATGCATGTTTCATTTTAATTGTCTTGCATTGTAAAATAAAATCTGTGGAGCTTTGATTATTATCCTTGTATGGCTTGATTTCATATTCTATACCTTGTCATATCTAGTGATAGTCTGCTAGACTTCAGTTATGGCTCTTCGTATTTGAGCTTAGCTTTCACCTTGCTAGCTTTATATCTGTGAGCAAATTGAATCAAATCATGTCTTGTTGGATCTTGTGACCAGTTTTGCTCTGGTGATCCTCTTATGATTCTTGCCATGTCATATAGGTTGAATTGAGTCTTGAACTTATTTTGAGATGAAAATGAGCTTTTTATCTTCTTAAGTCAAGCAAATGAAAAATTAGATTTTCTGTGCGAAAAAACTGATCTCACCAATCCTTTCTCATGAGACGGCTTGCCATTGCACTAGGCATGAACTCAGGGGGAGTTTTGGATGATCTAGACCACTCTTTTAAGCTTATCACTTGAGATGGCCGCGGCAAGGCTTGAGATCTAGCACAATGGAAAAATCCTTTTTAGAAAATGCTCAAAATGCTAAGTGCTTGAGTTTTACTTCAAAAGAATACTTTTAATGCTCAAAATGCCTCAGTTCTTGTTTTGAGTCTCTTTTTACTTATAGACATGGCTTGACTCATTTTTGGTTGCTTTTAGTGAAACTATGATATTGAGCAACTTTTCATGTTATTCATTCTCTTAATCTCAGATTACTGCTAACTTGGTTTTAGCTTTGCAGTACATGTTTTGCCATGATTGAATATAGCTTCTACTCTTTATATGGCTTGGTATAATACTTGTACTGTCTACATGGATAATGGTCATGGCTCCTTTTGCTGAATTTCAAATAAAGTCATTTCATCTTCTTTATCTTTTCCCATGCATCTTGATGAATTCATTGTCAAAGGGGGAGAAAGATTGTGAAGAAAATGCTGTTTTGGAGCGTTTGATTTCATACATAAGGTTTCATATAAAAGAACACATATAAAAAAAATGAACATTTTGAAAATTTGTGATCATAGTGAGTTGAGTCTCTGGGTTTTATTGCCTTTGTCTGATTTTAAGTGCAATTGAAGAAGGCTCACAATGATCAAAGGTCAAATAGAACAGTTTGTCTTTCATATGGACCTAAGTGAGATTTTTGGCTACTTTCTGGAATTTGAATCCTTTTGTGCTTTCATTGCCTTATCTCACTTGCCTATACTTTTCTGAAGCCAGCTTGGTCGGTTCCTAGGCTTTTTCTTGCTTATGGACCAAGTTGTGCCTTTATGCGAAAATGACGATTTGTTTTACTTTTCAATTCGAAAAACCACATTTTCTGGGAAATTGCCAATGTGTTCATCAAGGGGGAGATTGTGGATATCGTGAGGATATGTGCACGATCTCAGGATAATGAGTCAATTGGCAATGGCTTTGTTGGTTTGCAATTTATCGCGTTTTCGGGTTTGCTCCAGGGCTGTCAGGTCACGGGCGGTCCGACCGGCCAGGTCGCCGGTCCGACCGGCCAGTGGGAAGGTCTGACCGGCAGTGCTTGCCGGTCCGACCGCCAAAAAGAAAAGTGGTTTTTGGAGCTGAGCCAAAAATAGGTTGTGTAGGCAAGTGAGGGGAGTCTCCTGGATGTGGTCACATCATTTTTGGAGCTCCCAGTCAAAAGTTCTATTCAGATGAAATTTCCAGAAGGTTTCGGATTTTCACGCTGAAAATTTGGCTAAGTCCTTTCGGGCGGTCCGACCGCCATTGTGGGATCGGTCCGACCGGCCTAGAATCGGTCAGACCGGCCGAGTGGGGCGGTCAGACCGCCGATCACTTGAAGCTTGGCCTTCTTTGCATTGATGTGATTTGAATGTGTTTTATGTATGGAGTTCAATGCTTTATTGTTGCATATTGCATTGGGGAACTAACGTGGGTCAAGTTGTGAAGAACTTGTTCCCGGAAACGTTTTGTTTGTCTATTGCTGTGCAGGTGGCTTGCAGGTCAACGACATGAACGGTGAGGTGGATCGGGACTACGCTTGGAGAGCTGAGGTCCAGAACGATCATGGATGCCGGGTGAGGTCGTGTGAATCAAGCATGGTGCAGGATGGGCAAGATGGATGGAACGGGTAGCTCGGTACAGCTGGTTGGATCAGACGGTGCGGAAGTCGGTGCGAGTCTCTGGGAGGTTCCGATGGGATTCGGACAAGAGAGGCTTGGCGACGTGATGAGAACCGCTGATCAACCTACACGTGGTGAAGCAGGCGATTGCTTCAATAGTTATGTGTGTGTGGGTCCCATGTGTGAGTGGGTCCCAAAAGTGAAACCCTAGGCCTCTAGTATAAATTGAAAGAGGGGAGATGTAAAACCCCCAAGCATTCATTTGGCCCCCTTCTTCATTTTCTAGGGTTTGGAGGAGAGGAGAGGAGAAGCTAGGGTTTGGAGAGATTGTAAGTGTGCTCCTTGTGTGAGCTCTTATCCTCCTTGTTGGAGAGGCTTTGTAAGCATCTAGTGTGATCAATCAATCTGGTGATGCTTAATTGAAAGATCATTTGTCCCCTTTGTGTTCTTCTCTCTTTTGGATGATTTTGGTGCTTCCTTGATTCAAAGGTTTATGCTTGGTCTCTTGACCTATTTTATCTTGCTTTGATGTGTGGGAATACTCCTAGAGTCATCTAGATCATCAACCCCCACAAGCAAGTCTTGAATCAAGATTTTCTTATTTCTAGGGTTTGTGCACTTCTTGGTAAAACCTTGAGAGATCGATTCTACGAAGTGGATATGGAGGATCGTCGCTAGAAATAGGTCTCTAATATCATTAGGAAGGTGTGCTCGAAATTTGGTCAAGTTTCATTGGTTGAATCAAAAGTTGGATCAAATTTCGTTTTGGTTTTGGGTTTGATTTTTCGATCGGTGAATCGAATCGGTCGACCGGTTTAGAATCGCGTCCGACCGCTCGTTGAACGTCGGTCGATCGCTGTGTCCAAATTTCGCCGACCGCCAGATCTCGATTGAATAAAGAAGTTCAATTGTCCACATTTGTGTCGTGTGGTTGAGGGGTTCATCAAATTCAGCACAAGGCTTCCACTGTGCGCTTACTGATCTTCTTAGCTTTCATAGCTAAAGGAGGAAAGTTCGTGTTGAATTTGATTTAGGCGAGAAAGTTGAGAAAACGCCTATTCACCCCCCTAGTCGCCTTTACGGTCCTACACGTGTGGATACCGTAGAAGCGCTGTTGCGGTTGCTGCTGTGCTGAACAAGGATGATCCACGACATTCGTAAGGAATGCGATAGGTTACTGGAAGAGAGAATCGGTATCGAGGATGCTGGACGATCGACTACGACCACTATATCGACGCACTCGACGTTGGATCAGGATGTTTCAACTCTTCTTCCGCTATACTGCGCGTCTAGTGGTAACGATCTATGATCTCTTGTTTGCATGGTTTCTTGGTTTACGTGGTAGAATTTTTGAATTACCAGCTAATGTAACCTACTCGCATCCCTTCAATTAATACCGTCAATAGCTCTCAATTATCTATGAAGATAATACTACTTGTATTACACAAATGCAAACATGTTATGTCAAGAGCAACAACACGAAGCATATTGCTCCTAAATATTTTCTATCCTTATGGAATCTGGAAGAATAGTGAGGTAAAGATCCTGCAAACAAAGTCTTGTAAAAATTCAGTTGATTTATTCACTAAGTCTCTGTCTGTATCCAGTTTTCAAAGATGCATTCATGTCATTGTAATGAGACGGTTTAAAGAGTTGCAGAGTCCAGGGGAAGTAAATCCCTAAATCATGATCCTTATCAAATCCTGAGGATTTATCCAAAATATTGAAGATTAGATCACAAAGATTAAATGTTGTACTATTTTCCTCAGTGAGTTTTACTGAAGTTTTCTCACATGAAGGTTTTTAGTGAAGCAACAAGTGTAATGCACCTTACGAATATAATGCACTCTTTTCTTCATTTTTTTCGAATGGATTTTCGGAAGGAGTTTTTGATGAGACATTTGCATATCGTTGTTTATTGCCTAAGGAGAAGTGTTACAAAACCTTTGTATAGGCAAAAGACTAAACCGTTCCCTTGAAAGGCCTTCATCCCTATGGGCTATAAATATGATGACCTCCCTATGTACGTGATACACATAGATGAATAAAAAATACCGACTCTCCTCTATACACTTGAATGTATTATGTCTTTTAATATTTATGTGATTATTTTTATAGATTAATCTACGAGTCAGAACGTCTACCACTGTTTTTCAACATATTGAATGTCCCCTACGTGAAGTTCTTTTTTCTTTCGTGACTTTCACATGTGGTAAATGGAATGGCCATAATAATTGCTGCTGCTGCCTGCTGGTCCTGGAATACATAGTCGACGAGGATAAGACAAGAGAGAGAGAGAGACGAAAGAAATCAACGGATAAGCATGCAAAATGGTTTTTGGATTAGATAAAAGCTACGCCGTGCGACAAAGATGGGCAGCTCCAAGCTCTCCTGTGGTTCTGTAAATCGCATCTTTCTATTTTAGTACAAGCAGATGATTACCAGGATGGGCCAAGGGAGAGGACGAGCGTTTACCTTCGCAGGATGGGTTGGCCTAAATCCACGAGGCCTACAAACGGCTCTTGCCGAGCCCGCTAATTCCCATCCCACCCACCGCGGCCGAGCCGAACAGGAGAGAAATCAGAAACCTCCACGCCGTCGCGGTCGGTCGCATTTCAGTCCAAAGCGAGCTCTCTCCCCAGCCTACCCAACCCGAAGTAGTGGCGGCCGAAGTGGTGAGGCGGAGATGCTGCAGTTCCCGGCGCTGATGCGGCAGTGGCCGAAGCCGCCGCTGATCCCGGCGTCCACGCTCCTCCCCGTGCCCGCCACCTCCCAGGAGGACGAGCTCCTGCTCGCCATGGCCGAGTCCGACCTCGAGGACAAGGTACTAGTACTGCTCTTCCTCCTCCACGACTCCCCCACCCTACCTTTCCGGCCTTCTTCCCCTTCCCAATACACCCCGCAGCGCTAACGCCTTCCCTCTCTCTCTGCGCTTGATTGCTCTCGCGTCTCAGCTGAACGAGATCCGCAAGACCAACAGCAACCTGGTGATCATAGGCAAGCCCACCGGAGACGTCAAGGAGGAGTACGACGCCGAGGCGGAGGACGACGACGCCGACAACGTCGAGGAGTCCGACGGCGACGACTTCGACCAGGAGACTGGCTGAGCCGACCGGGCTCCCCCGAGCCCCACCGCTTGGCGCGGCGTGTCCTGGGACGTTGCCGTTTCTGCTGCCCAATCTGTACGCCTGTTGCAGCTCGCGATCCCCAGTTGTCTCTTATTACTATCTCGATGTGTTCGGTTATCCTACTTTACTTTGCCTCTCGGTGTTCCCTTATTCCTTGGATCATATGCATAACATTAGCTTGTTAACGCTGTTATGTTTTTTAAAATCTAAATGCAGAGATTAGTTAAATCTAATTGCAGAGATTAGTTTCATCACTCTATGCAAATTTCTGTTGCTTCTTGCAGTTCTCGACAAGTTACCTTCACTGTTTTGTGTGATATTTGCTTTGCTAGTTACAGCGTTTTCTATAGAAAAAAAGGAACATATAAGGTCAAATGAAGTAACCAGTAATGCAGAGGTGGCATAACAGTACACGGACTGATGGTAGTGGGTCATTAACCTGGATGAACTCGTGGAAAATTCATAAAAAGAATCTATTGCACGCTAGATGAGTGTCTTGTTAAAAAAAGTTGTATTATGAAGTGTTCCTGCATATACCTTTTATTGTTGAAGTACCTGCTGAGTTGCTGAATTGACTAAAACTGGTTTTAACATTCAGTGCTCTATCATCATAGGAACCTGGTCAAGTTTCTTTACAACGATATTGGGTATGTATATTTGGAAGCTACGAGTATGAGATGTATAATATGCCCCCTGTGTTCCTTTTCTTAAGCTCCATATATGTAAATTATCCGTCAAATTATGATGATCAGCGCATGTTAGTAATTACACTACAAAATGCAAAGTCCCTTCGTTTCTCCAGGGACATTAGTACAGGATATACAACCACTGTAGCGTGTTGAAATTACTTTGCTAGTATTTTTTTCGCAAAGTATGATTTGTTTATTTATTAATTTAATCACTCAATCTAATAGTTGTTTTGACTCTATAATTCTGCATTCTTGCCAGTGCAATCTTGCCTTTTGCCTGTGATTCTTCTCTCTTGTCCAGAACCCCCCCCCCCCCACACACACACACACAAATATTCTTATTTTGTAGCTACGCCTCTGAAAGACCAATGTCATTAATGTAACATAATTACAAGGGTAGACGAACCAATTGGTGTCTATTATGTATAATCATAGCTCTACAAGAAATTATGATATACCACCTTGTGATAGAAAATAAAAGATACAAGGTAGTTCTTTAGAGATAAAAAGACAAAAATCTGGAGTGTGTAACATGATTATTAGCTGTAAAGCCTTTTCCCTACTCTATGTGCTTTGTTGCCAAAAAAATGATTATTTGCTCTGGCAAATCTTGTAACATTTTCTGGTGGAAACTTTTCGAGTCAGCCTATTTCTTCATTGTTGCAATTTTTTCCCAATGATAACAAATTTTCTGAAGGGACAATGGGTTGTACCTCGCAAAACAGTAATTGTATCTCACAAATCACTCACATAAAGTATGCCAGAATCTTGGTCAATATCAATGTATAGAAGACAGATAGCAAAGCACCAACTGGAATTGTGACCACCCAGGAGGCCACAATTTCGCGCACTGTCTCTGCTCTGACTCTACTGAACCCTCTTGCAAATCCCACACCCATCACTGCACCAACAAGCGTATGTGTAGCAGATATTGGCAACCCAAGCTTCGATGCAAACAATACCACAGAAGCTGCTGCAAACTCCGCCGCAAACCCCCTTGTTGGTGTTAGTTCGGTGATTTTCTTGCCAATTGTTGCTATCACCCTATAACCCCACATTGTAAGCCCTGCAATAATTCCAAAACCACCCCAAGCAAGGACTTCAGTAGGTATGACTATCTCAGCACTGCTTGCTACACCTTGAAGAATGGACAAAGCTGCAGCCAGGGGCCCTATGGCATTGGAGACATCATTGCCTCCATGAGCAAATGACATGAAGCATGCTGACAGGACCTGCATGTAGCCGAATACACCATAGACAATCTGCAATTGTGCTCCTGTAGGGCCAGCAATGTCCAAAAGAAATCCAACTTGCTGAACATTTGTCTTGGTAGATGCTATCTTTTCTGCTTCTGAAGACAGTAGGTCACCAAGCTGTTTTTGGATCACCTTACTAACTATAATGGCTCCTATTGTCCCACAAGCTAATGCTTGCAGGAGATCAATGGAAAATATCTTGCTGAGAGGGAAAGCAGCAAACGAGATTGCACTGATACCAATAAAAACTGCAATTGGTGCAGCAGCTGCCGCAGCCTGGCCTGGATTTGGTGCACTGTATACGAACTGAAGTGAAGCATGGTCAGTAGAAAATTAATTTTCTAATCTTGTTTGAAACAGTGTTTATGTCTTCTATTTATAAAATTTTAGTTTCTTTGCTGTGTGCTCAACAAGATGTCTGCCTAAGTATTGACTTGAAGCTGTCTTGTTTTCTCATTTAGCTTGTAAGTAAAGTTAGTATAGTACTTACCCTGCGTATGCACTTGTAAACGAGAAATGAGACTGCAGCACCCATCAAAGGAGAAATGATCCAGGATGAAGACACTCTTGCCAAGGAGCTCCAGAAAACTGCATTGACCCCTCCAAAAACTAGACCAAAACCAACCATGGCCCCAACAATACAATGTGTTGTTGAAACAGGCCAGCCATAGGAGGAAGCAACCTAAGAAATAGCAAATGGTAATGCAAGTAGATGCTTATAAATGTTAATATGCTACATTCTCAAGACTCTAAAACCAACGGCACTATTGGCAGAGGCATAACAGTAGATGATGATGAAAGATATTTTTCGAGGCATGCTATTTACATTTGATTTTTACCCAATCATGTAAATACCATAACTCCATTGCTTAAGTAGAGGAAACATATGACCAAGTAATACAATCAGTGGCCCACTAAAATTGTCTTCTCCAGCACAGTTATGCATGTATATACTTCCTACGTACTTTAAGATGCAAGATTCCATAAACTTGTTCCTTGTAAAAGTTGCTATGTTTGTAGTGAACATTTTCCGCCCAGTTACCTCAATTTATTGTTTGTTTGCTTTCCGAATTTGACATGACTGTTGAGCTGTTAGATAACAACAACCTCTGAGAATTGGAAGTGAGGTGCGCAATATTCAAGAAATGAAGTTTGCACTGATGATCCTGAAATTGTCTATAACTGGATCTCAAAATGTACATCTAAGATTTCTATATCAACAAGGCTAAAACCATTCTGTAGATAGCTGTTGTATCTGTTAAGTTGCTTTCCCTTCGCAGAGTTGTTACCTCCCACAATGAAAGATTAATGATTTACGGTGTAGTAGAGTTTGTTCCTCAAAAGAAATTGTTTAATAGAGTATATTCAACTCTGCTTAGTCTAAAATATTTTCACGCAGTAGGTTTCATAGAATCAAAGATAGCAATTACCTTCTATATTTTATGGGGCTCCATCAAGTAGCATCTATAAGTGCAAAGACCTATGATTCTGCCCTATTAGGGAGACGATGCTATTACAGTATCATAACTATGTCTTAAATCTTCTGTATTGTAGACTGAAACTTGGGAAGTCTCGGTAATTATGTGATCCTAATGGCACTATGAGACTGCATGACCTGCTTGGCCTGATATAGCAAAGTTCAAAAGGGTGATGGAAATGACCTGCAGCCATGTGCCAGCAGCGGCGAGGGAGGACAACAATCCAGCAAAGAGCAGAGAGTCCTTTCCTTGGAACACAGACGCAACTAGGATGCCCTTCTGCATGGTGCTGGTGACATGAGTGCCCATAAGAAATGCACCGGAGAACTCTAGGACAGCCGCAGTCAGCACTGCCTGCCGAAGTGTCAAAGCTCCAGACCCTACTGACGTCCCCATGGCGTTCGCAACATCATTTGCCCCAATATTCCATGCCATGTAGAACCCTGATAGCAGTGTCAGATATGCCAGTGCCTTCATTTTCATCGTCCCATGACAGACCAGTGAGCGCATCGCAAATGGCACGGTGAGGGCTGCAAATGCAATCACTACAGAGATTGACATCGCCATCCGTGGCGAGATATGGAATGCCTTGGCCATCTCCGACAGCTCAGATTCCCCGTTCTGCTCCTCCTCGTCCTCTGTAGCATCTGCTTTCACGCTGGAGCCATCACCAGCATTGGCAAAGGACGATAGTGTGGCTCGCGGAAGGCCCAGGAGCGAGCTCAGTGTCTTGGCAGGTGACACTTTAGCCAGAGGGAAGTACCTCAGGCCGTGAATGCTTGGTGGCAGCTGAGCGACAGGGTGACGGAGCAGGAGAGCGGCAGCCGCAGCTTGCCCTCCTGCTCCAGCATGTGCTCGGGCAACGGAGAAGAAAGGAGAAGATTGAGACATGGACTGACAGAAGCTGAAGACAGGTGTGAGCAGAGAAGCACCAAGAAGAAAGGAATGAGATTAATGGGGAGGAGAGGAGGGAGGAGAAGGGGAAGCGGTGGCCATAGGAGTTTGTGGGGAGAATTGAGTATTGTTATTTGTTATGTGGATGGAGGGAAGAGCTTGCTTTCTGTGGTGGCCCAGCTCGCGCTGAGAGGAACGAGTGGTGGGAAGGAATGAGTGGTGTAAGGGGATATGAGCAAGATTCCTGCGTAATCCATATCCTGAGGCTGCAACTGACTGCTTGACTGTTTTCAGTTCCATGATCATCTGGACCTCCCTTCCACCCAGCCTGTTTTTAAAGGTCTAACCCTATGGCTGTTCCTGTTGTTTTGATTGTCCAGCGTGACGTTTAGCATGGCATTATCATCTTCGTAGAATTGTTGAAATTTGAAGGCTTCTGAAGATATTTGTTGTGTTCCTTATGTGGTTTCCTGCCTGGTGCTATCCACTGTACAGATTAAGTAAACGGAACTTGTACCATGTCAGGTCTATTATTTGCACCCTGGATTTATGCTTATGATAAACAAAGGATGTTCTGCCCTTATTGTCACTGTTGTGTTACTACAGCGTCTAGATTTTCCAGAGCCAGAAATATCTACTGATAGCATTTCAAAAGAATGTGTGGAGTGGAGTTGACTTTTCATGGGTATGTTTCCCCTTAAAGAAATTACTTGGACTAAATGTAAACATGTGAACAAAACAGCTGTGGTCCAAGTCTCCAAGTTTATGGTCTCTCTTGTGACATGCTTATGAGGTTGCATTGTGAATTTTCCCATTTGGCAATAGCAATTGGAATGATGCTGGCTAAGGACCACAGAAAAGGAGCTACTTGTGCTCCAGCCGGTTGCTGAGAAGAATCATCGGTGTCCTTGTCCTTGGATCAGGTATGGAATACTTGAGCTTGTCTTCTTCTACGCTTCGAGTTGCAGACAGTCTTCAGTTTTGCACTTTGGCATCTACTTTTGGTTTTATTGGGCCTGAGACCCAGATAGACATTGGTCCAAGAGGTACCATCATTGGTGAGTGGTAACCATTTCTTGGGCCTGGGACTTCGTTAACACTGACAGTCTTACATGCCATAGCTCTCGGCTTTGGTTACTTTCTTTGGAGCCCAACGGCATGGCTAACCTTCGCTTGAGTCTCGACTGTCTGTCCCAATATATTGCCCTGTTTCTTCTGCACCATCCATTCAGTTTCTCAACTTTCTTTTCTCTTAAATACGTTCTTTGAGCCTCGCTTGATCCAGGGCAAGGTTCCCTCGTCTATCGAAGCGCTTTGGAGGGCTAAGATGTATATGGACGGCCATATACATATACGGAGTTGCTTTTCTCCAGTTCAATTTCTCTTCTTCCCTCAGCCAGCATGCATGCTGCATGGCTGCCGCTTGATGTAAGCAGTAAGCTGTTTGGACTTTGGATAGTTGTGACAACCCAATTTTGGACCCAATTTAAAATTTCATGAATTTCAAAAACTTTAGTTGCATTTCAAAATTTCCAAAAGCTTCGCCTTGCAATTTAAAATTTTAAAACAATTCCTTTGTCTCAAAATTTGGATCTGCAAAATATAAAAGTTTAATTGTGTGCAAAACCTTTTCAGAATTTGAATTCAAATTCAAATTAATTTTTGAATCGCAAATAAAAATTCAAAACTCTTCCTTTCGCTCTCTCCCCCTCGGACCTAACTTATCCCCCTCCCTTCCTCGTGGCCCAGCCCAGTCGGCCTGTGGCGCCATCGCCTCCTTCCCTTTGAATGTGGATGCTTATCAATTAATGAAAACATTTTTGACTTGTAATTCTATGAGTTTGCTTTTTGGTGTATTACTAGCCCTCGTCTGTGATATGTTCGACCAATGATATAGTGGACGTATCACGAGACTTAATGTTTATGAATAGAGGTTGTGTAACATTCCAAAGTTCTGTTACCAAAATTAAAATTAATAAATTTATTATTTTATTGGATTTTCTGGTTGCCGAAGAATTTTCTCGATTTTTGTAACCTAAAAAGAGTTTTCAATGTTAAAAGGAAAAAAGAAAAAATTAATTATTTAAATTCTTGGTTTTAAAGTCAAAAAGAAAATTTATTGAGTTTTATTTAATTTTCTGGGAATTTATTGGATTTAAAGTGGAAAATAAAATTTTGATTAATTCCTGGAATTTTCTGGTATTTAAAAATGTTTTTCCTATTTTCTAGAAAATAAAATTAAAAATAAAAGGCAAGTCTAAGTTGGGATATTTTTTATTAAGTTCAAAATAATTGTAGGAATTTTTCCATAATTTTTAGACTCAATATGTATTTCAAAATAATAAAAATATTCAAAAATAGAGTTCCCAATCGATCACCCATCTTCCTACTGCTCCCAGCGCAAGCTCACTAAACCTCCCGTGAGCTACCAAGTGGCCTATTGCATTTGTTGATTAGTACACCCCTCCCTCTCTTTTATTTCCTCTTTCCATTCATCTCCTACCTCCAGCCGAAACGAGCATCTCTATGTAACTAGCTTTCTTTCCCGTGGACATCAAGGGCAGCCGGCCACACCTTCCCATGCCAACCCCGCCGACCTCACCACCGGCCACCCCTCATCTCGCCTCCCCCTTCCCTAGCTCGCCGCCGCCCTTGCCGCACCACCGAGAAGCTTCAAAAACTCTATTAATGGCTGTCGTCCACCTCTCTCCCCTTTTCTCCGCACTCAATGCACCAAATTTAATTCCGTCTGAAACAAAACGTCCGCATTAACCTCACCTACGTTACCATACCATCAATTAGCCGTTTCTTCCTTTGCATTCAATGTAGTTTCAGTTTTCTCTCGCCCTTCATTGCACCCAAATTTGTAGCTTCTTTTATGATGAATTCCCATTGATTCAAGCACCGGCCTCCTCCCCTATATAAAGTGAGCACTAGGAGCTCCTCTCCACCCTCAACCCATCCCCAAAACCTCTCCTCCCATCTCCCAGTGGTTTGACCGAAGTTTCGATTTGAAGTTGGTCGACAGCTCGTCGTTTTTCCTCTCTTGTGCCGCCTCCGGTGGAGCTCCGCCATCTTTGTCACCACCGCTGGCATCGCGACGTCATGCTTTACGTGTGCACACCTTCGCATCATCGAAAGCTCGTCGGAGGGCCCGACCCCTCCATGGTCGCCATCACCGTGGCCGCCGCCGTCGCCGATCGTCCCCGACCACGCCGCCACCTCCTACGACTCCGTCTCGATGTCAGCAATCTATTTTGGTAATTTGTCGGCAACCTTTCCTCTTCCTCTCGTGGGCGCAACAATTTCTTTCACGCTCTCTGTTCGGCTGAAGCAAGAACGAAGAATAGTAGCTCAACTTATTAGCCTCATGCTACTGTTGCAAAATAAAGAGTTGAGAAATTCACTCAAAAAATTCTTTCTCCCTCATGTGACCTCCAAATCCGTTGATTCTTTCTCGTAAAATCACCTAAATTCATCCTTTATTTTTCTGTATTTATTTTGTAATTTTTAGATTTTATTTTATTTTTGCTATTTATTCCATTTGGGTGTCGTCGCCGGCCGAACCACCACTACTATTGGGTAGAGTACCTCGCCGGGGTTCCATTTTTGTTGTTTACCGGCCAATGCTCCCTTCCTATCACCAGCACGGCCAATTCTTCGTTGTATTTTACTATTTATGTGTAATCTGTCTAAAAATTCGTTCTCTCTTATATAAACTCAAAATCCGTTAATTCTTCCTGCTAAATTTATCTAAATTCACCCTCTAAATTATAGTATTTATTTTATAAATTTTAGATTTTATTTTATTTATATTATTTATTTGGTCCATTTTTCGCGTCGTTGCCGCCGTCGGCCGACCGTGCTTGTTCCACCACAACCGAGGTGAGCGTTGTGTTCCCCTCGTTTCCCTCTTCGTTTCGCCGCAAACCTCACTCGCTAACTCCTCTCCGTTTGCCCGCAACGCCGATGTCAGCCGTCGCCCGTCGAATGTCTTCTCCGTCGGACTGCGTCGCCACCGAAGGTCCTCTCGCCGAGCCATTGATACTATTGAGTCCGTGCCATCGCGTTCTACGCCACGTTCTCTCCCTCCTCGTCGGCGCCACCATTGGTCCTGTATGCTCTGTACGTACTGATCTGTACGTAACTGCTGTATAGAATTCATATCTTGTGCATATGACCCAGTGGACCCACTTCCATTGACTCTTCCTTGTCTTCATTTCTTCTCTGATCCTGTATCTAGCAATCTTTCTTTGTGTGCAAAGTTTCATCCGAAACATGAGGTTCATGAATAGTGAAATTCAGAATTCATTATTTCATGTGAGAATCAGACTTCCGGAAATTCGTTTTCCCTCATACGAACTACAATTCCGTCAATTCAAATTCCTATCTTCATATAAATTCGATATCTTACTTCCAGTATTTATCTTATAATTTTTGAATTTTATTTGAGTTTTATTTGAATGTTATTTGAATTTGGATCGTTTACGTGTATAGATTTCGACGACTTCGGACATCCGGATTTCGATGCCGTTTGAGAACATCAATTAACCAAGCAAGACAAGTTATACATTTGATCATAATTGATCTCATTATTTGAAATTATTTAAATTCTATTTGAAATTATTATTGCATTCTTATTTTTATTCAATGTAATTTCAATACATGTTTTAAATGTATAGTTATGCCTAAATACTTTGTATGACCAATGTTGATATTTGAATCAAGTATATTGTCACCCTAGATAAAAACCCAGTTGATACGATAGTATGAATTGGGATCATTTGAAAATATTATGCAAAGACATGCTTAGACTAAAAATATTTAGTTTCGAATTTGGCCAAATAATCAACTATTGTTAAAAACCTTATGGCATTGGTTTGTCATGGAAGATTTTGCAAATGACTTTGAAAAGCAAAAATGAAAAGTTGGTTTGTACTTGGGCGAAATTGATGCTTGGTGGGTGCAGGTTTATGCACGGGCTCAATCTGGGTAGGATTGAGGCCTAGAAGTTATTTTGGAAGTCGCCCAAGTCAATTAAGGACCAATCTTCGAGCTGGGACTACGGTGGGTGGTTAGCCCAATAGAAGCAAAACCTTAGCGAGGCGGGACTACGGTGAGATGACGCATTGTAAAGGCCTTGACACGTGCTCTAGACTGCTTACCTAAGGTAGTGAGTAGTGGTATCGACGGATGCCAAACAAACTAGAGAATTCATATCTTGTGAGTAAAGTTGTACAACCTCTCCAGAGTGTAAAACTATTCGAATAGCCGTGTCCACGGTCATGGACATGTTGAGCAAAGCCACTCAAAGTTAGACTTTGATTTTGTTTTAAAATGATTTTATTGTAAATGATTTGTGGATGGTTAATCCTTGTGGTAAAATTTGGCGGTTAGCCATATGATAGGAGGGTATCTATCACCATGTTTCATATGGAGGTTATCCTACTATAAAACTTGAGAATTTATAAAACGAATTTATTTATTAAATAACTGCTTTGGAACTTAGTACAAATATTTAAAGAAAATATTGCTTTATGCAAAATCAACCAATAAGCATTCCTTTGATATATCCATGCATGCATTAACTCTGTTATTGGGTGTAACTTGCGAGCACGATAGTTGTGCTCACCCTTGCTTCATGCAAATAAAATTTCAGAGAAGGACTTCACCACCGGTGTGGATCTCGACGACTAGGCTGGTACCCCAGTCGATTACCTGTGGCAGATCAGCTGGACTCCACTACCTCTTCGTCTTCCGCTGTGTTTGTTTATTGTTGCTTGTAAGCCTCTTTTGTAATAAACTCTATTGATTATTAATAAAGTTATGTGAATTATGGATGTTACCATATTTGTTTACTGTGTGAACTAGCTGCTGATCATGGGATTAGTTCAGAAATGCACAGAGGATTCTGGGGTGTTACTCCCGGGTCCGATAGGTCGTCGACCAGTGTAGCTTTCACAATATAGCTAGTACGAAGTGATAACAAGCCCTAGATAAAGTCAGTTTAGTTAGTTTTCAAGCAGTGAGAACTAACTTATAGGAAAGATCTTTACTGAAAGTTATCCGCAGACCGGACCAGTGACCTTGTACATGTTAGGATACTCATCGGTAGTCACGAAGACCAGCCATAATCACATAACATGAAGTAATATAGAACCACAACATATAATTGGGAAGAAAAATATATGAAATAATAGATGCAAAACATATTGTGGATATCATGGGGATATACTCCAGATCTTAGAATGATGTGACAATTGGCAACAGCGTTAACGGTTTGTCGTTTCACGTATTTTCGGCAAAGAAACAGTGCTGTCAGGCTTCAGGTGGTCAGACAGGCCTAAGATCGGTCGGACCGGCCAGAGCGGCGGTCGGACCGGCAATGTTAGAAAGTGTTGGATTGAGCTGGGTCAAAAATAGAGGTAGCAGGCAACAGAGGGGATTCTATTACACTTGGTCTCATAATTTTTGGAGTCTCCAGTCAAAAGTTCTATTGGATTGAAATTTTCAGTAGGTTTCGGTTTTCAGAGGTTGAAAATCGGATAAGTCATTATTGGCGGTCTGACCGGCCAATAGGTGGCGGTCAGACCGGCCCTAGGGGCGGTCTGACCGGTTTTCACTTGGATTGTCGCCCGTCGTGGCGGCGATATTCGGTTGTTAGGTCAAAGTCATGAGTTTCAAGGCATATATGTTGCATGATGCATGTTTTGACTAACATGGGTCAAGTTGTAAAGAACTTGTTCCTAAATTCGGTTTACTTGTCTGTTGTTGTGCAGGTTGCTTGGTGGTCAACGACGGTCAACAGCGAGGATGATCGGGACTAGGCTTGGAGAGCTGAGGTCCAGAACGATCGATGATGCCGGGTGAGGTCAATGTACTCAAACGTGGTGCAAGATGAACAAGGGTGACCTATTAGCTAATCCGAGGCGCAAGATGGCGCAAGGTGTAGCTAGTTAGGTCAAGAGGAGATAAAGACGGCGCATTAAAATACGTGTGTATGTGTCCTGTTTGCTTTGGGCCTTAACGGAAACCAATTGAGTCAAACTTCTAGAAGGTCTAAGCCACCACTATAAATAGGAAAGGGAGGTGGCTGCACCTCCTCTTCGTCTCTTTTGCTATTTTTGTAAACCCTAATTTTCTTAGGGAGAGTTTTTGTGGAGGCTAGGGTTCTTGATAGTTTGATGTGATTTTCGTGCTCTTGGATTGAGCATTGTCCTCCATTGATGGAGAGGCTGTAAGCCCATATCATATCAATCAATCAAAGGAAAGTTTGATCAATGTTTTGTCTCATTGTGTTCTTTCTTTATATTTGATGATTTTGAGTCTTTCTTTGATCCGCGAGTTTTTGATTGAATTCTTAACGTGATCCAGCTTGCTGTGACGTGTGGGAACCTATCTAGGATCATCTTGATCATCAATCACCCACGAGCAAGATCTTGGATCAAGTTTTCGTTTGGACCCGGTTTTGAACCCTTCTTCAATCAAACGGAAAATAATTTTTATTCCTCCAAGAATTATCACAATCTTTGATTGGAATAGCTTCCTGATATCATAGAGAAGGTGTGTTCCAAGTTTCATCAAGTTTGGAGTTGTAGATCAAAAGTTTCATCTATTTGCAACTTCGTCATTGGCCTGTTTGATCTGTTCTAGAGGCCAGCGGTCAGACCGCCCAAGGCCACCAGTCAGACCGCCAGGTAATCGTCTGACCGGTATTGATCCAGCAGTCCGACCGCCCTGCACTGAGATTGCTTTTATCTTGTGTTGATCTTTGGTTGTTTTGCTTAGGGGTTTATATTGGATTCAATATTAGTCTTCCGCTGTACTGATATACTGATCTTCATAGCTTCCATAGCTACTGGAGTGAAATTTGTGTTGAATCCATTATTTGTGAAAAAGTGAGCGTACTCCTATTCACCCCCCTCTAGTCGCCTTTTCGGTCCAACAAGTGGTATCAGAGCCCGGTTAGTTCAATCTTGATCTTAACCGGTCACTGAACTTGGCGATGGATAGATACTCCACAAAGTCGCATATCTTTGATGGGCACGACTATGCTTATTGGAAGAATCGCATGCGAGTCTTCCTTGAGAGCGAAGGACACGCTATATGGGAGGTTGTTCGAGTCCCGCTCGTTGTGCCCGAAGTTGCTACGCCGGCTTCAGAAGCCCTTTTGGCTAACAAAAATAAGGCCAAAAACCTCTTGTATGGCGGGCTTGGGAGACAGGAGTATGATCGGATTTGCAATCTTGAGACTGCGTATGAGATTTGGAACACTCTCAAAACCTATCATGAGGGTTCGTCCAAAGTCAAGAAAGTACGCCAAACAGTCTATAAGATTGAATATAACAAATTCGAGATGCGTCCTGGAGAGAGCATCGATGGCATTTTCATTCGCTTTAATAAAGTGATTAATCAGATGAAAGCTGTTGGTATTGAATATTCTTAGTCTGAAAATGCCACCCACCTCTTGGCTGCAATCAATACCAAGGAGTGGGAGATAAAGGCTACAGCCATTGAGGAGAATGTCAATCTTTCTGATCTGACTTTGGAGCTGCTCTATAGCAAGCTTAAGACTCATGAGATCAAGAGGATTGATCATCCCGAAAAGGAAAACATGGCTTTGGTAGTAGACCCGCTCAAGAGAGCTTCTGATGGGTCTTTTGAGTCTTTTTCGGGATTTTTTCTTGCTGGTTTATATGCAATTCATGAAGAAGAGTTTGAGAGTCTTTCTGAGGCTGAGTTGGCCCTCATAGTAAAAAGGTCACACGGGCCTATAACAATATGAGAAATAGAAATCGAGAAGGTCCCGTGACTTGCTATGAGTGTGGTGAGTTTAATCATATCCGGGCAAATTGCCCCAAGCTGAAAGGTAAGAGCAACCACAAGGAGGGAAAGCCAGCTTGGAAGAAGCCTCAATAGAACAAATCAAGGTATGATACTGCCAAGCTGACAAAGGCCGCTCACCGGGTGTTTGCCGCTTTTGAGGATCAATCCTTAAGCGATGTTGACTCTGAGAGCGAGGAGGACAAGGAGGAGGGGATCCCTCAAAGCAAGAAGAAAGGGAAGGCCAAGGACTTCACCGGCTTGTGCTTCATGGCCGACTCCATTGACAACGACAACGATGAGGTACCTCCTTCCTATGATGTTCTTTTTGATAGATGTGAATCTATGTTTGAGCAACTCATGAGTCAGGATAAGGCATTAGAGTTTGTCATGGCCAAGAATAAGGACTTAGAGTCACAAGTAGATAATTTAACTTTAGAACTTGAAAATGATGAGACTCTTGAATCTGATGAATGTTCATCCTGCCATGCTATGCACTCAGAATTTGCTAAACTGCAATCTGCTCATGATATTGCTTTGCAACAACTTGATAATGCTAGCACTGAGCTTGTTGAGGTTAAATCTGCTCCATGTGAAAAATGCTTAGGGTATAGCAAGTTAGTTGCTTCTGGTGTGGTTGACTCTAGCCTTTGCACTTTCTGCTTAGATCGCGAACATGAAGTTAAAGATATCTTAGAAGCAGTTAGAGCTAAATATGCCAAGCTTAAGGACAGTATTGAGTCTTCTACATGTGCTTCGTGTCCAGCTCTTAAACTTGAAGCTGCTTTATATAATGAGAAACATGCTAGAGTCATTAAGGGTAAAACCTGTGAATCATGTGTTAATCTTGAAGAAAAAATGCTTATCTTAAGAATACCTTAGAAAAATTCTCTAAAGGTAAGAAACAATTAAACATGATTCTGGACAAGTCTAAAACTCCTTATAAGAAGCAAGGATTAGGATACAATCATGTTCAAAATAATTCTATCCCAAAAGTTACTCAAGTCTTGGAAAATGGGTTAATTAAATTCAAAAACCAACCTGCAAAAACTATCTTTAAATATGCAGGTGTTGCCCAACCATCTGTTAAGTCTAAGGGTGCTTCTCCTAGTGGTATTAAGTATCATTGCACCTATTGCAAAAAGGATGGTCATTTGATTGAGTTCTGTTGGCGTATGTTGAAAAATGATAAGAAAATTTTTGCTAGAATTTCATCTAATCAACCTAGAGCTTTTATGAGACATGGTAACATAGAAAAGAAGAAACCTGGTTTAGGATTTGTGTCACATGCTCATCATCATGTTCCTAGACAGGATAACTCTCATGTTACTTTAACCATTGCTCATAACAGAACTTCAAATAAAATCAAGGATAGCACTTCTGCTTTGCATACTACTCGCAGACGTGTGTCTCAGTACTGGGTTTCTAAGTCTTGTTTAACTAACCCCAGTATCGAGACACATCGCTCTTCTGTTCCTTGATTTTTAGGATTACCGTGGAAAGAGGAAGGACACGTGGTTCATCGACTCCGGCTGTTCACGCCACATGACCGGAGACTCAAGATGGTTCACCTCCTTCACGCGATCGATAGGTGATGATTTCATCACCATTGGAGATGATAAACAATGGTAGATTGAAGGAACGGGATCGATCAGGGTGAATGACAGTTTCATCCTCAAGGGCGTCGCCCTTGTGGACAAGCTAAGGTTTAATTTGCTTTCTGTCTCTCAACTTCTTGATGATGGATATGAGACTAGATTTAAGAAAAATACTTGTCGGGTGCTTGATTCAACTGGTGAGCTTGTTTTTGGAATTACTAGAGTTGCTAGGATCTTTGGAGCTGACTTTTCTGAATCTCTTGCTGGTTCTCTCAAAAGCTTGATTTCATCTTCTTCTTCTGAGTTCTGGCTTTGGCACCATCGTTTGTGGCACATTGGTTTTGATCATCTGACGCGAGTTAGCAACCTTGAGCTCATGAGAGGTTTGCCCAAACTCAAAGCCGTCAAAGATGCCGTTTGTGCGCCCTGCAGGCATGGCAAGCAAGTTGCCGCCTCACACCCTTCAGTGACTATGGTCATGACTGACGGAGCGGGACAGTTGCTTCATATGGATACTGTTGGTCCTACTAGGGTTCGGTCAGTTGGAGGAAAATGGTACATTCTTGTCATAGTCGATGATTTTTCTAGATACACTTGGGTGTTCTTTCTTGCTTCGAAGGATGAAGCTTTTGATTATTATCATGATTTTGTTCTGCGTTTGGCTTCTGAACTTCCGGGTGCCTTGAGAGCGATCCGCTGTGACAATGGCACGGAGTTCAAGAATGCCTCATTTGTTTCTTTTTGTGCTGAGCGTGGTATTGAGCATCAGTTCTCTTCTCCATACGTCCCTCAACAAAATAGTGTTGTGGAAAGGAAGAACCGGACCCTGGTCGAGATGGCTAGGACGATGCTAGATGAGTATAGCACACCAAGGAGGTTTTGGGCCGAAGCTGTTGCTATTGCTTGCCATATTGCTAATCGTGTCTTTGTGAGACCTTCTTTGGACAAGACTGCTTATGAGCTTCGATTTTATAGAAAACACTCTGTCTCGCACTTTCGAGTCTTTGGATCTAAATATTTTATTCTCAAGACAGGAAATCTTGATAAATTTGACTCAAGAACTTTTGATGGTTTATTTCGGGTTATCCTGCACATTCGAGGGGTTTTCGGGTTTTTAATGCTGAAACTAACCTTGCTTAGGAGACATGCAATGTCACTTTTGATGAGACTAGCCCTGGAGCTAGATCAGATATTTCAGGTGATACACAGGTGACATAGAGCATATTCATAGAGGAAGATGATGAATGATTTGATGTTCTTCCACCTGTTGCTGTTGACGCTCCTATTCCAGCACAAGAACCTGATGTAACTACTTCGCCTTCAGATGAGGCTCCTGCTGCATCTTCATCATCAGCAGTTCCTGCGGAGGTTGAAGAGATGCTTTCTTCTTCGGGTGCACCACTTCACATTCAAAGGCAGCACCCTCCGGATCAGATAATAGGTAATCTCCGTAAGCGAGTCACTCGCTCCAGGTATAATGATTCAAACCTCTACTCTCATTCTGCTTTTGTTGCTTCTTTTGAACCCCGCGATTTATCGCATGCTTTAATGGATTCTAGCTAGGTTAATGCCATGCATGAGGAGTTAGAGAATTTTGAGAGGAATAAGGTTTGGAACCTAGTAGAACCTCCTAGTGGCCATAATGTTATAGGAACCCCCTGGGTTTTCAAAAACAAACAAAATGAGGACGGTTCTGTAATTAGAAATAAGGCTAGGTTGGTAGCTCAGGGTTTTAGCCAAGTTGAGGGGTTGGATTTTGATGAGACTTTTGCTCCTGTTGCTATACTAGAAGCCATTCGCATTCTGCTTGCATTTGCTGCATTTAAGGGCTTTAGATTATATCAAATGGATGTTAAAAGTGCCTTTTTAAATGGTTTCATAGAGGAGGAAGTTTATGTTAAGCAACCCCCAGGCTTTGAGAATCCCAAGTACCCACATCATGTATTCAAGCTATCCAAAGCCTTATATGGTCTTAAACAAGTCCCTAGAGCCTGATATGATAGACTTAAGACCTTTTTGCTTAAGAATAACTTTGAGATGGGTAAGGTGGACAAGACTTTGTTCATTCTTAGGCGTGGTAATGACTTCCTGCTTACTCAAATTTATGTTGATGATATTATCTTTGGTGGTTCTTCTAATGCTCTTGTTTCCAGCTTTTCTGAGACTATGTCCAGGGAATTTGAGATGAGTATGATGGGAGAGCTCAATTACTTTTTGGGGCTTCAAATCAAACAATGCAAGGAAGGGATCTTCATCCATCAGACGAAGTACACTAAGGACTTGCTCAAACGTTTCGACATGGGTGACTGCAAGCCAATCTCCACTCCCATGGCAACTTCGACTATTTTGGATCCAGATGAGGAAGGAGAAGCTGTGGATCAACGCGAGTACCGCAGCATGATCGGCTCCCTTCTGTATCTGACGGCCTCAAGACCGGACATCCACTTCACGGTCTGCCTCTATGCGAGGTTTCAGGCGTCTCCAAGAACTTCACATCGCCAAGCCGTTAAGCGCATATTCAGGTATTTACACTCTACCCTTCTGTATGGCATTTGGTATTCATGTTGGTCATCCTTGTCCATTCAGGGGTTTTCATATTCTGATTTTGCGGGCTGTCGGCTAGATAGGAAGAGTACCTCGGGCACCTGTCACTTCTGAGGCACTTCTCTTGTATCTTGGTCTTCTAGGAAGTTGTCCTTTGTTGCACAATCCACTGCTGAAGCTGAATACGCAGCTGCTACTAGTTGCTGTAGTCAGATTTTGTGGATGGTAACCACTCTTAAGGACTATGGGTTAAATTTTGCTAGTGTTCATCTTTTCTGATATAACACTTCTGCTATTAACATTGCTAAGAACCCTGTGCAACACTCTAGGACCAAGCACATAGATATTCGCTATCACTTCCTTAGAGACCATGTCGAGAAAGGTGATATTGTGCTGCACTTTGTGGAGTCCGAGGCTCAACTGGCTGATATCCTCACCAAGCCTTTAGACCCAACTAGGTTTGCCACCTTGAGAAGCGAGTTAGGGTGTAATTTATCCCTATAGGTTGGTTTGAGGGGGAGTTCGATTTTTTCTGATCTTACCTTGTTATTTTGATCTTTTCTTGTTCCTTTCTGAATTTATTGATCTTTTTGAACTTTTTAGGTTTTTAGGCTTTTATTGCATCTCATCGTATCATATTGCATTCATATTAAAAATCCAACAAGTGGTATCCAAAAAGCTGCATTGTAATATAAGTTTTTGCTTATCTTTTAAAATTGATGAAGCTTTGCCTATTACCCTTTGGAGCTTTAGTATTTCAATTCTTGGTCAATGCCATGTTTAGTTATTTGACTTGCTAGAATTATCATCCTTTCACATATACAGATAAGTCTTTGCTGTATGAGCTAGAACTCTAAAACAACTCGAACTAAAAATTACAATTTGTGGATGTTTTAGCTAGTTGCGCAATTAGTGCTCCTTTTGTGACATTGGCCCTGTCAGAATTGCTTTGTTAGCTCTTGAATCTAAAATTGACCATTATTTGAGCTTCTTGTGTTCTTCAAAATATAAAACTGCTCTTGTGAAATAATGAAAAATCAAGATTGTCTTATGCTTAAATTGTGCAAAACTACTCTTACGAGATGCTTATTAAAGACATGAACTTGGAGATAGTTTGATGATCCAAACGATCTCATGGGGACTGCTTGTCAGAAATGATATTTGTCGCCCTGGTAGAATCTTAGGAAGAGTTTGTGGATGGCTCCTAGTCCAGGATCTTCTTCACTAAGATGTACTTTTAATCAACTTCTGATCGAAGCTTAGGATGAGTTTGTGGATGGCTCCTAGTCCAGGATCTTGTGACTAAGTTAGATCATTAGTCAACTTCAATATTCAGTGCAAATAAGAAAACTATTGAAAAATAGACGTTTGAGAAATTTGAGCAAAATGATTCAATACAGGACCTGATTGACTCTTAATGTGGTATTTGTTAGCTTTTTGATCTCACTTTGACATTTTGACATGGCTAGTTTCACTTTAGGATCCCTGTTGATAAACTTACTGAATTTGAAGCTTTGCTTAAATTGATCAAATTGATTGCTTTATTTTGAGCCTTCGTGCTTAGCTTTGATATATATGTCTTATCATGATCTTGCTAGCGTTGTTAGGCTTGATATGCTATTTGTGCAATATTAGAGATGCTAGTTTGTTCTTTTGGGTAATCTCCAAAGCTTCTTGTAATCAAAAATTGAAAAATACAAAAATGAATCCATTCCATTGCACTTCATGCATACTCCTTCTTATGCTTCTTTCTTCATTCTGCATTTGTTATCTCTGGATGAGAGGAAGGCGTGATTTCTTGATGACTCCATTGTCAAAGGGGGAGAAGATATTTTAATATTGAGGGAGAAGATATATCATTATTGTACAAAGGGGGAGAAATTGGAGAATTTGAAATTTTCTGAAATCTGAGGATCATAGTGAGGAGTAGCTTTTGAATTGCATTCTTATTGTCTTATTGCTTTTCTTAATTTGAATTGCATTTATTAATCCTCACAATGATCAAAGGTCAATTGAACAATTGTTCTTTCATATGGACCTTAAGTGAGTTTTTGTACTCTTTTATGGAAATCAAAGTTTTTATGCTTTCTTTTGCCTTATCTCACTTGCCTATGCTATTCTGATACCAACTTGGTCATTTTCATTGCTTTTTCTTGCTTATGGACCAAGTTGTGCTTTTGTGCGAAAACGAAAGTATTTTACTTTCCAAACCTACAAATTACATTTTCTAGATTATTGCCAATGTGTTCATCAAGGGGGAGATTGTGGATATCATGGGGATATACTCCAGATCTTAGGATGATGTGACAATTGGCAAAAGCGTTAACGGTTTGTCTTTTCACGTGTTTTCGGCAAAGAAACAGTGCTGTCAGGCTTCAGGCGGTCTGACTGGCCTAAGCGGTGGTCAGACCGGCCTAAGATCGGTCCGACCGGCCAGAGCGGCGGTCGGACCGGCAATATCAGAAAGTGTTGGATTGAGCTAGGCAAAAAATAGAGGTAGCAGGCAACAGATGGGATTCTATTGCACTTGGTCTCATAACTTTTGGAGTCTCCAGTCAAAAGTTCTATTGGATTGAAATTTCCAGTAGGTTTCGGTTTTCAGAGGTTGAAAATCGGCTAAGTCATTACTAGCGGTCTAGAGCCAGTCTGACCGGTTTTCACTTGGATCGTCGCCCGTCGTGGCGGCGATATTCGGTTGTTAGGTCAAAGTCATGAGTTTTAGGGCATATATGTTGCATGATGCATGTTTTGACTAACATGGGTCAAGTTGTGAAGAATTTGTTCTCAAATTCGGTTTACTTATCTATTGTTGTGCAGGTTGGTTGGTGGTCAACGACGGTCAATGGCGAGGATGATCGGGACTAGGCTTGAAGAGCTGAGGTTCAGAACGATCGACGATGCCTGGTGAGGTCAATGTACTCAAGCGTGGTGCAAGATGGACAAGGGTGATATATTAGCTAATCCGAGGCGTAAGATGGCGCAAGGTGTAGCTAGTTAGGTCAAGAGGAGATAAAGACGGCACATTAAAATGCGTGTGTATGTGTCCCGTTTGTTTTGGGCCTTAACGGGAGCCCAATTGAGTCAAACTTCTAGAAGGTCTAAGCCTCCACTATAAATAGGAGAGGGAGGTGGCTGCACCTCTTCTTCGTCTCTTTTGCTATTTTTGTAATCCCTAATTTTCTTAGGGAGAGCTTTTGTGGAGGCTAGGGTTCTTGATAGTTTGATGTGATTTTCATGCTCTTGGATTGAGCATTGTCCTCCATTGATGTAGAGGCTGTAAGCCCATATCATATCAATCAATCAAAGGAAAGTTTGATCAATGTTTTATCTCATTGCGTTCTTTCTTTATATTTGACGATTTTGAGTCTTTCTTTGATCCGTGAGTTTTTGATTGAATTCTTCACGTGATCTAGCTTACTGTGACGTGTGGGAACCTATCTAGGATCATCTTGATCGTCAATCACCCACGAGCAAGATCTTGAATCAAGTTTTCGTTTTGACCCGGTTTTGAACCCTTCTTCCATCAAACGGAAAAGGATTTTTATTCCTCCAAGAATTATCACAATCTTCGATTGGAATAGCTTCCTGATATCATAGAGAAGGTGTGTTCCATGTTTCATCAAGTTTGGAGTTGTAGATCAAAAGTTTCATCTATTTGCAACTTCGTCATCGGTCTGTTTGATCTGTTCTAGAGGCCAGCGGTCAGACCGCCTAAGGCCACCGGTCAGACCGCCAGGAATCGGTCCGACCGGCCTTGATCCAGCGGTCCGACCACCCTGCACTGAGATTGCTTTTATCTTGTGTTGATGTTTGGTTGTTTTGGTTAGGGGTTTATATTGCATTCAATATTAGTCTTCCGCTGTACTGATATACTGGTATTCATAGCTTCCATAGCTACCGGAGTGAAATTTGTGTTGAATCCATTATTTGTGAAAAAGTGAGCGTGCTCCTATTCACCCCCCTCTAGTCGCCTTTTTGGTCCAACACATATTAAAAGGTAAGAATACGTTACATATAGTATTTGCGAAGATGTTCTATGTTCCAAGTATTGGATAGAATTTTGCTGTCTTCCATAGTAAGTCGTACAGAACTAGGTCGGGTAACAAAAACTACAATAAAAGACCTTCCCATTTGGGAGAAAAAAAATGTTCATGTTAGATTGATTCTGGATTTGTCGTAGAGTCAAATCACCAACATTTAGCCTACGTGGTTGAAATATTCTATTATAATAGCGATGTAAGCCTTGTAGATAGACTGTTGACCTGATAAGCGCTCGATCGTGTTTTTCTTCGAGAAGGTTGACATCATCTTCACATTGTTCATCTTGATTAATGGTATCATGGAGAGTGACACGTGTATAACATAAATAAATTTCATTAGGTAATACTGCTTTTGCTCTGTAGACCAGTTGAAAAGGTGTTTCACTTGTAGCTCTACTGATCGTAGTACGTAGGGCCCAAAGGGCTGAATAGAGGTCGTCTACCCAAGCCCCCGTGCGTGTTTTGAGTTTGTCAAAGACTCTTTTCTTCATGCCTTGCATGATTTGACCATTTGCGTGCTCAACTGTTCCATTACTATGTTGATGAGCAACAAAAGCAAAACAAAATTTTGTGCCTATTTCATCACAATAATATTGAAATAGACCACTAACAAATTGTAATCCATTATCGATAATTAAACGAGTGGGTACACCAAAACGGATCACTACATTCTTCATCAAGAATTTCTTTACTACAGATGCAGTAATTGTAGTGACGAGTTTAGATTCAATCCACTTAGTAAATGTATCAATGGCTATAAATAAGAATTTGTAGCCATTAATTGCCCTTGGTAATTGTTCAACTATGTCGATACCCCATGTCGAAAATGGTCCTGACAATGGAATTTTCTACAATTGGTTTGCAGGCTAATGTACTTATCGAGTATGAAATTGACATTGCTCACAAGTTTTTACAAGATGCATTACGTCTTGTAGTGCAGTGGGCTAGCAAAAACCTTGTGCTCCTTGAAATTGATATGAAGCATGTGCTCCACATAAGCCTCCATGTATTTTATGAAGTAATGTTTTACCATTTTTCTGAGAAATACATCGCATTAGAACACCATGTGCTCCTTTTTTATATAGGTTGTTGTCGGCCAGTTTGTACAATCTTGCCCTTCGAATTAATATGTCTTTGTCACGTGCATCCTCGGGCATTCTCCCATGCACTAGATAGGTTTGAATGGTAAGATCCAATCTGCGTCATGCTCAAGAACAACGACATTTGAGGTCGTTGGTGGTACTTCTGTAGGTGTGCTTACAGATGATTTATACAAACATTTAAGAGGATCCCGGTTTTGATAACTGGTCTGCTAAAGTATTATCTTTTCATAGTATATATTGGATTTCGAAATTACTAAAGTGTTTTTCTAATTTCCTCACTTCTAGGTAGCGAGCCTTTGTCTCATCGGAACATTGAAATTCCTTGCTAACCTGGTTTATGACTAACATCGAGTCACCGACCGCTTTTAGCCGACGAACACCGTGGGATTTGGCTGCTGCGAGCCCTGCTAGAAGGCTTCATACTCTGTCATATTATTTGTAGCAGGGAGCTGCAGTTGAATTACATACTGTGGATTTCATGGGGATATGCTCCAGATCTTAGGATGATGTGACAATTGGCAATGGCGTTTACGGTTTGTCGTTTCACGCGTTTTCGACAAAGCTACAGGTTTTCTCAGGGGCGGTTCGACCGGTCCTTGCACCTGCGGTCCGATCGGCCCCAAATCGGTCGGACCGGCCATGTAGGGCGATCGGACGGTGGTGACCAAAGTGGTCAAATGAGTGAGCCAAAAATAGGTGTTGTAGGCAAGTGAGGGATCCCAATGCACTTGGTCTCATGATTTTTGGAGTCTCGAAAAAAGTTCTATTGGTTTAAAGTTTCCGAGAAGGTTTGAATTTGGGAGTATGAATTTGGCTAAGTCCCAAGGGCGGTCCGACCGCCATGGGCGGTCCGGCCGGCTCACTGGGCGGTCGGGCCGGTTTCTACTGAACGTCGGCCAACCGTGGCGATGTTGTTTTGTTAGGTCAAAGTCATTGGTTTCATGGCATATGATTTGCATGATGCATGTTTTGACTAACATGGGTCAAGTTGTGAAGAACTTGTTCCCGAATTCGTGTTTGCTTGTCCGTGGTTGTGCGAGTTGCTTGGTGGTCAACGACGGTCAGCGGCGAGGAGGATCGGGACTAGACTTGGAGAGTTGAGGTCGAGCGATTGACGATGCGGGTGAGGTCAACGACTCAAGCGTGACACAAGATGGACAAGGGTGACCTATTGGCAAATCCATGACGCATGGTGAAGCGGTTTAGGTCAAAAGGTTAAAGACGGTGCTTTGCGAAGCGTGCGTGTGTGACCCGTTTGTTAGTGGGCCTTAACGGGAGCCCAATTAAGTCAAACCCTAAGAGTTTTAGGCCCCCACTATAAATAGGAGGAGATGGTGGCTGCACCTCTCTCTCTCGCCTTTTTATGTTTCAAAACCCTAATTGTCTTTAGGGGAGTTGAGGTGGAGGCAAGGGCTCTTGATGGTTTGTGGTGAATTTCGTGATCCTTGATTGTCCATGATCCATGATGGTGTGGATGTAATCCAAAGAACAATCACGAAATCAATCTATGCAAGGTTTGCTTGAGATAAGTCTCTTTTCGTTCTTGCTTTCAATTTCGTGTTTTTAGGGCTTTCTTTGATCCGCGAGTTTGTGATTGATTCTTTCACGAGAATTAGCTTGCTGTGATATGTGTGAATCTATCTAGCATCATCTTGATCATCAATCTCTCACGAACAAGCTTTAGGATCAAGTTTTCGTTCTTGCCCTGGTTTTAGACCTTCATTAATCAATTGGCAATTGCTCAAGATCGTTCCAAGAATTATCATAATATTCGATTGGAATAGGTCCTCAATAGCATAGAGAAGGTGTGTGCAAAGTTTCGTGAAGTTTGGAGTTGAGAATCAAAGTTAGACCTAATTGCAACCGTCATCGGCTGATTTTATTGCTTTGATTGGTTACGATCGCCGGTCCGATCGCCCGTCACCACCGTCCCGACCGATTTGAGCGGTCCGACCGCCATATAACAATGTCCGACCGCTTGGCAATCGGTCCGACCGGTTCACTACGAAGGTCGGACCTTGATTTGTGTTGCTTTGATTCTTGTTGATTATTGTCGCATTGCTTAGGGTTTTTATTGGATTCAATACTAGTCTTCCATTTGTCTTGGTATATTGATCTTCATAGCTTTCGAATAGCTACTTGGAGTGAAATTGTATTGAGTTCATAATTTGTGAAAAAGTGGCGTGCTCCTATTCACCCCCTCTAGTCGCCTTTACGGTCCAACAAGTGGTATCGAGCCGGTTAGTTCAATCTTGATCTTAACCGGTCACCGAACTTTGGCGATGGATAAGTTTTCTACTAAACCGCATATCTTCGATGGGCACGACTATGCCTATTGGAAGAATCGTATGCGCGTCTTTCTTGAGAGCGAGGACAAGCTATTTGGGATGTTGTTAGAGCCCATTGGTTATTCTGAAATTGCTACACCTGCTTCTGCAATTCTTTTGGCTAACAACAATAAAGCTAAGAATATTTTATATGGTGCACTTGGTAGACAAGAATATGATAGAATTTGCAATCTTTCAACTGCGCATGAAATTTGAAACACTCTCGAAACATATCATGAGGTTCGTCCCAAATCAAAAGGTGTAAGCAGGTTTACAAGCGTGAATACAATAAATTCGAGATGCGTCTGGAGAGAGCATCGATGACATTTTCATCGCTTTAATAAAGTAATTAATCAAATGAAAGTCGTTGATATTGAATATTCTCAATCTGAAAATGCCACTCATCTCTTGGCTGCAATCAACACCAAGGAGTGGGAGATGAAGACTCTTGCTATAGAGGAAAATGTTGATCTTTCAAGTCTTACTTTAGAATTGCTTTATAGTAAACTCAAGACTCATGAAATTAAAAGAGTTGATCATCCCAAGAAAGATAATTTAGCTTTGGTAGCGATCCTCTCAAAAGGCTTTTGATGACTCTTTTGAATCTTCTTACGGATTTTCATTTGCTTGTTTATCTGCTATTCATGAAGAGGAGCTTGAAAGTATTCCTGAAATGAGTTAGCTCTTCTAGCTAAAAAATTCACACGGCCTACAATAATGTGAGAAACAAAAGAGAGGTGGTCGGTGACATGCTATGAATGTGGTGAGCTAAATCATATCAAGCAAATTGCCCCAAGTTTGAAAGGTAAGAGCAATCATAAGGAAGGAAAGCCGACTTGGAAGAAGCCTCCTTTCAACAAATCAAGGTATGAGGCTAATAAGCTTGTGAAGGTCGCTCACCGGGTCCTTGCCGCTTTGAGGATCAATCCTTGAGCGATGTGGATACCGGGAGTGAGGAGGACAAGGAGGAGGAGATCCCTCAAGGCAAAAGAAAGGGAAGGCCAAAGACTTCACTGGCATGTGCTTCATGGCTGATACCGACAACATTGATGATGATGAGGTATCTTTTTCTTATGATGAGCTTTCTGCTAAATATGATTCTATAGTTGAGCAATTGCTTAGTCAAGATGAAGCGCTAGAATTTGTTATGACAAAAAATAAGAAATTAGAGTCAAAGATTAGCAAACTGAAAGTAGAGCTTAAAATGCTAAAACTCTTGAACTGATGAATGTTTATCTTGTCATGCTATGCATTCGAAATTACCAAGTTACAATCTGCTCATAACATTTACGTACAACAACTTGAGAATGCTAGATCTGAACTAAATGAAATTAAAAGTGCTCCTTGTGAAAAATGTTTAGAATCTAGTAAATTGATTGCTTTTGATGTATTTGATTCTAGCCCTTGCACTTCATGTTTAGAAAAAGAACGTGAAATCAAAGATATCTTAGAAGCTGCTAGAGTCAAATATGCTAAGCTTAAGGACAATATTGAAAATACTACTTGTGCTTCTTGTTCCACTCTTAAGCTTGAAATTGCTTTGTATAAGGAAAAATCTATGAATAAAACTTGTGATGCTTGTGTTAACTTGAGAAAAGAAAATGCTTACCTTCATGATACATTAGAGAAATTTTCTAAAGGTAAGAAACAATTAAACATGATTCTTGACAAGTCTAAAACTCCTTATAAGAAGCAAGGTTTAGGATTCAATTCTTTTCAAGACAATTCAAACCCAAAAGTCATTCAAGTCTTGGAAAAGGTTTAATTGAATTCAAAACCCAACTTTGCAAAAACATCTTTTAAATCTGCAGGCTTTGCCCAACCTTGTATTAATTCAAATGGTGCTTCTTCTAGTGGTACCAAGTACCATTGCACTTATTGCAAAAAAGTGGACATTTGATTGAATTACATTGGCGTGAGGTTGAAAAATGATAGGAAAAATTTTGATAGAATTTCATTCATGCAACCTAGAGCTTCTATGAGACATGGTAACATTGAAAAGAATAAACACGGATTAGGATTTTTCTCTCATGCAAATCATTATGTTTCTAAATATCCTAATTCTAATGTTTATCGATCAAGCGGTCCGGCATTGGTGATCACCGGTCTCGACCGTTTTGGTCGCCGGCTCGACCGCCACCAACGCCGGATCGACCAGCCCATGGACAGTTCAAGTCTCATTTTAATTTAAACATTGCTCATAACCGAATGTTAGATGAAATCAAGGATAGTACTTCGGTTTGTATACTCCTTGCGGACGTGTGTCTCGATCTTCGATTCCTAAATCATGTTTATCTAACCCCAGTATTGAGACACATCGTTCTTTTGTTCCTTGATTTTCAGGATTATCGCGGAAAGGGGAAGAACACGTGGTTCGTTGACTCCGGATGTTCACGCCATATGACCGGGAACTCAAAATGGTTCACCTCTTTCACGCGAGCAACAGGTGATGACTTCATCACCTTTGGAGATGATACACAAGGGCGAATTGAAGGAACATGATCAATTAGGGTGAACAACAAATTCATTCTAAAGGATGTCGCTCTTGTGGACAAGCTTAGGTATAATCTCCTTTCTGTTTCTCAGCTTCTTGATGATGGCTATGAGACGGTTTTTAAGAAAAATGCTTGTCGTGTGCTTGATTCTACTGGTGAGCTTGTGTTTGGAATCACTAGAGTTGGTAGAATTTTTGGAGCTGATTTTTCAGAATCTCTTGCTGGATCTCTTAAATGTTTGCTTACATCTTCTTCTGATTTCTGGCTTTGGCATCGACGTTTGGAGCACATTGGTTTTGATCATCTGACGCGAGTTAGCAACCTTGATCTCATGAGAGGTTTGCCTAAGCTCAAAGTCACAAAGATGTTGTATGTGCGCTTGTAGGCATGGCAAACAAGTTGCCGCCTCACCCTTCAGTGACTATGGTTATGGTAGACGACCGGGACGGTTGCTTCATATGGATCTTGTTGGTCTGCTAGAGTCCGTCGATCGGTGGAAAATGGTATATTGTTGTTATAGTTGATGATCTTTCTAGATATACTTGGGTGTTCTTTCTTACTTCAAAGATGAAGCTTTTGGTTATTTTCATGACCTTGTTCTTCGTTTGGCTTCGAGCTTCTGGTGCTTTGAGAGCGATTCGCGATGATAATGGCACGGAGTTCAAAAATGCTTCTTTTGCTTCTTTTGTGCTTTGGCGTGGTATTGAGCATCGTTCTCCTCTCCACACGTCCCTCAACAAAATGGCGTGGTGGAAAGGAAGAATAGGACCTTAGTCGAAATGGCTAGGACGATGCTAGATGAGTATAGCACACCGAGGAGATTTTGGGCGAAGCTATTGCTCTTGCTTGCCATATTGCCAATCTTGTCTTTTGAGACCTTCTTTAGGCAAGACTCCTTATGAGCTTCGTTTTGGTAGAAAACCCTCTGCTTTCGCATTTTCGAGTTTTGGATCAAAATGTTTTATCCTTAAGACAGGCAACTTAGATAAATTTGAATCAAGAACTTTTGATGGGGTATTTCTGGGTTATCCTGCTCATTCGAGGGGCTTTCGAGTTTTTAATACTGAGACTAACATTATTCAGGAGACTTGTAATGTCACTTTTGATGAGACTAGCCAGAGCTAGATCTATTGCTCTGAGATGATTTACTGGTGTGAGAGAGCATTTTGTGGAGGAAGATGAGGACGAAGCTAATATCATTCCTTCATCTGCACTCTTCAAGCGCCCATACTAATACAAGAACACCTACGTCTACTTCACCTTGATTGAGGCTCTGCTGCATCTTCATCATCGCAGATACTGCGGAGGTCGAAGAAACAGTATCTCACCCGGCGCTCCACTTCGCATTCAGAGACAAAGATCCTCCTGAAGCATAATAGGTAATCTACATGAGCGAGTCACTCGCTCGGTATAATGATCCAAATCTCTACTCTCATTCGGCTTTTGTTGCTTCTTTTGAACCCCGCGATATATCACATGCTTTATCCGATTCTAGCCGGGTAAATGCCATGCATGAGGAGTTAGAGAATTTTGAAAGAAACAAAGTTTGGAACCTAGTAGAACCTCCTAGTGGTCATAATGTTATAGGAACCGTTGGGTGTTTAAGAATAAACAAGGTGAGGATGGTTACGTGGTTAGAAATAAGGCAGTTGGTAGCTCGGGGTTTGACCAAGTTGAGGGGTTAGATTTTGATGAGACATTTGCTCTGTTGCTAGACTAGAAGCCATTCACATTCCTTGCATTTGCTGCATCAAAAGGTTTTAAATTATATCGGATGGATGTTAAAAGTGCCTTTTAAATGGTTTCATAGATGAGGAAGTATATGTTAAGCAACCCCTGGTTTTGAGGATCCTAAATATCCAAATCGTGTTTTCAAGCTATCTAAAGCATTGTATGGTCTTAAACAAGCCCCTAGAGCACAGTATGATAGACTTAAGACCTTCTTGCTTAAAAATAATTTTGAAATGGGTAAAGTGGATAAAACTCTATTTATTCTTAGGCGTGAAATGACTTCTTGCTTGCTCAAATTTACGTGGATGATATTATTTTGGTGGTTCCTCTAATGCTCTTGTTTCGACTTTTACGACACTATGTCCGAGGAATTTGAGATGAGTATGATGGGAGAGCTTAATTACTTTTGGGACTTCAAATCAAGCAATGCAAGGAAGGAACTTTCATCCATCGACGAAGTACACTAAAGATCTACTCAAACGCTTCAACATGGGTGATTGCAAGCCAATTTCCACTCCCATGGCAACTTCGATTTGCTTTGGATCCGGATGAGGAAGGAGAAGTCGTGGATCAACGCGAGTACCGCAACATGATCGGCTCCTTCACGATTTGACGGCCTCGAGACCGGACATTCACTTCACGGTATGCCTTTGTGCAAGATTTGAGCGTCTCGAGAACTTCCCATCGCCAAGCCGTTAAGCGCATATTCGGTATTTACACTCTACCCTCTTATATGGCATTTGGTATTCTGCTCTTGACTTTGTCCATTAGAGGTTTTTCGATTCGATTTTGCGGTGTCGTTTGTTAGATAGGAAGAGTACCTCGAGCACTGTCACTTTCTAGGCACTTCTCTTGTATCTTGGTCTTCTAGGAAGCGGTCTTACATTGCACAATCCATCTTTGAAGCGGAGTATGTAGGCTGCTTTGCTAGTTCTTTGAGCGATTTTGTGGATGGCGTCCACTTTGAAAGATTATGGGTTAAACTTTGCTAGTGTTCCTCTTTTACGAGATAACACTACGCTATTAATATTGCTAAAAACCCGATTGCAACATTCTAGGACTAAGCACATAGACATTCGCTTTCACTTTCTTAAAGATCATGTTGAAAAAGGTGATATTGTGATGCACTTCGTAGAGTCCAAGCTCAATTGGCGATATTCTTACCAAGCCTTTAGATCAAACCAGATTTTCCTCCTTAAGAAGCGAGTTAGGGTAATTTATCCTTATGGGTTGGTTTGAGGGGAGTTTGATCTTTTCTTATCTTTCCTTGTTCTTTTGATCTTTTATTGTTCTTTTTACGAACTTAGTGATCTTTTGAACTTTTTAGGTTTTAGGTTTTTTAATTGCATCTCATTGTGTCATATTGCATTCATATGAAAAATACAACAAGTGGTTACAACAAGTGGTATGAAAAATCCAAAAGATGCATTGTAATATAAGATTTTACCTTACCTTTTAAAATTGATGAAGCTTTGCCTATTACCCTTTGGAGTTTTGTATTTCAATTCTTGCTCAATGTCATGTCTAGTTCTTTGACTTGCTAGAATTATCATGCTTTTACATGTGTAGCTAAGTCTTTGCTATATGAGCTAGAATTTTTAAACAACTCAAACTAAGAAATTGCAATTTGTGGATGTTTTAGCGAGTTGCGTAATTAGTGCTCCTCTTGTGACATTGGCCTGTCGAAATTGCTTTGTTAGCTCTTTGATCTAAAATTGACCATTACTTGAGCTTTTGTGTTCTTGAGATTCTAAAAGCGCTCTTGTGAAAAATGAAAATCAAGATTGTCTTATGCTTAAATTGTGCCAAACTATTCTTACGAGGCCGCTTGTCAAATGACATGAACTTGGAGATAGTTTGATGAACGAGACGATCTCATGGGGACTGCTTGTCAGAAATGACATGAACCTCAAGATTTGTCGCCCCGGTAGAAGCTTAGAAAGAGTTTGTGGATGGCTCCTAGTCCAGGATCTTCTTTACTAAGATATACCTTTAATCAACTTTTGGTCGAAGCTTAGGATGAGTTTGTGGATGGCTCCTAGTCCGGGATCTTGTCACTAAGTTAGATCATTAGTCAACTTCAATATTCAATGCAAATGAGAAAAATGTTGACAAATGGCGTTTACAAAATATTGAGCAAAATGATTCAATACGGGACTTGATTGACTCTTAATGTGGTCTTTGTTAGATTTTGATCTCACTTTGACATTTTGACATGGCCAATTTCATTTTAGGATCCTGTTGATGAACTTCTTTGAATTTGAAGCGTTGCTTAAATTGATCAAATCTCCTGCTTTACTTTTGAGCCTTTGTGCTTAGCTTTGATATATATGTCTTACCATGATCTTGCTAGCGCTGTCAGGCTTGATATGCTGTTTGTGCAATATTAGAGATACTAGCTTGTTCTTTTGGGTAATCTCCAAAGTTTCTTGTAATCAAAAATTGAAAAATACAAAAATTGAAGCCACTCAATTGCACTTCATGCATATTCCTCTTTATGCTTCTCTTGTTTACTTCTTCTTTATTTTCTATTTGTTATCTCTGGATGAGAGGAAGGCGTGATTCCTTGATGAATCCATTGTCAAAGGGGGAGAAGATGTGTTAAATGAGAAGAGAAGATGTGTTAATGAGAATATATTTCTTTGTTGGGGGAGAAGTTTGTACAAAGGAGAGAAACTGAAATTTTGAAAAATTGAGGATCATAGTGAGGGGGAGTTCTTGAGTTGCATTCTTATTGTCTTATTGAATATTCTGAACTTGAATTGCATTCTTTTATACTCACAATGATCATAGGTCAATTGTACAATTGTTCTTTCATATGGACCTTATGTGAGAATTTTGACCCTTTTAAAATCAAAGTTTTTATGCTTACTTTTGTCTTGTCTCACATGCATATACTATTCGATGCCGGCTTGGTCATTTACATTGCTTTTTCTTGCTTATGGACCAAGTTGTGCCTTTGTCTAAAAACTGCGAGTAAACTCGTTTTCAAACCTCTTACTTACATTTTTCGGATAATTGCCAATGTGTTCATCAAGGGGAGATTGTGGATTTCATGGGGATATGCTCCGGATCTTAGGATGATGTGACAATTGGCAATGGCGTTTACGGTTTGTCGTTTCACGTGTTTTCGACAAAGCTACGTGTTTTACGTCGGGCGGTTCGACCGGTCCTTGCATCGGCGTCCGATCGGCCCAAATCGGTCGGACCGGCCATGTAGGGCGGTCGGACGGTGGTGACCAAAGTGGTCAAAATGAGTGAGCCAAAAAAGGTGTTGTAGGCAAGTGAGGGGATCCCAATGCACTTGGTCTCATGATTTTGGAGTCTCGATAAAAAGTTCTATTGGTTTAAAGTTTCGAAGGTTTGAATTTGGGAGTATGAATTTGGCTAAGTCCCAAGGCGGTCCGACCGCTCACGAGGAGCGGTCCGACCGCCATGGGGCGATCCGACCGCTCACTGGGCGGTCGGACCGGTTTCTACTTGAGCGTCGGCCAACCGTGGCGATGTTGTTTTGTTAGGTCAAAGTCATTGGTTTCATGGCATATGATTTGCATGATGCATGTTTTGACTAACATGGGTCAAGTTGTGAAGAACTTGTTCCCGAATTCGTGTTTGCTTATGCGTGGTTGTGCGGGTTGCTTGGTGGTCAACGACGGTCAGCGGCGAGGAGGATCGGGACTAGACTTGGAGAGTTGAGGTCGAGCGATTGGCGATGCGGGTGAGGTCAACGACTCAAGCGTGACACAAGATGGACAAGGGTGACCTATTGGCAAATCCATGGCGCATGGTGAAGCGGTTTAGGTCAAAAGGTTAAAGACGGTGCTTTGCGGCGTGCGTGTGTGACCCGTTTGTTAGTGGGCCTTAACGGAGCCCAATTAAGTCAAACCCTAAGAGTTTTAGGCCCCACTATAAATAGGAGGAGATGGTGGCTGCACCTCCTCTCTCGCCTTTTATGTTTCAAAACCCTAATTGTCTTTAGGGAGTTGAGGTGGAGGCAAGGGCTCTTGATGGTTTGTGGTGAATTTCGTGATCCTTGATTGTCCATCGATCCATGATGGTGTGGATGTAATCCAAAGAACAATCACGAAATCAATCTATGCAAGGTTTGCTTGAGATAAGTCTCTTTTCGTTCTTGCTTTCAATTTCGTGTTTTTAGGGCTTTCTTTGATCCGCGAGTTTGTGATTGATTCTTTCACGAGAATTAGCTTGCTGTGATATGTGTGAATCTATCTAGCATCATCTTGATCATCAATCTCTCACGAACAAGCTTTAGGATCAAGTTTTCGTTCTTGCCCTGTTTTAGACCTTCGTTAATCAATTGGCAATTGCTCAAGATCGTTCCAAGAATTATCATAATATTCGATTGGAATAGGTCCTCAATAGCATAGAGAAGGTGTGTGCAAAGTTTCGTGAAGTTTGGAGTTGAGAATCAAAAGTTAGACCTAATTGCAACTTCGTCATCGGTGATTTCTTTGTTTGATTGGTTACGTGAGTGCCGGTCCGATCGCCCGTCACCACCGGTCCGACCGATTTGAGCGGTCCGACCGCCAAGATAACAACGGTCCGACCGCCCGACAATCGGTCCGACCGGTTCACTCTGAGGTCGACCGCCAAGATTTGTGTTGCTTTGATTCTTAGTTGATTATTGTCGCATTGCTTAGGGTTTTATTGGATTCAATACTAGTCTTCCATTTGTCTTGGTATATTGATCTTCATAGCTTTCGAATAGCTACTGGAGTGAAATTGTATTGAGTTCATAATTTGTGAAAAAGTGAGCGTGCTCCTATTCACCCCCCTCTAGTCGCCTTTACGGTCCAACACATACTGTAATTGGTCGCCTTGTGGCATGACCAGTACCATACAACCCTCGAGGCTCGGAATTCTCGAAAACCACTGAAGTATAATGTCCAGTGGTCATCTTGGCTGGTCTGAATCTGATCCTGTTGGTCAAAAGGAGTCCATTCAACGATAAAATATGCTAAAGCTTGAGACTTAATTGCTGTTCGGGCAATGAAATTGATATCAAAAGATCCAAGTTGTATTGCCCACTTAGGAATACGACCAGTTGACTCTTGATTGTGTAGAACACCTCTTAAGGGAAAAGACAATGGTATTGCAATTTTATGTGACTGAAAATAATGTCTTAGCTTACGGGAAGCCATTAATAGGGCATAAATTATTTTTTGGACTTGAGTGTATCATTCATTTGGTCCTTGTAATACTTTGCTTGCATAGTAAACATGTCGTTGGGCTGTTGTAACACCCCAAAATGGCTGAATGCAAAAATATGAGTTTTTAAAAACTTTTTCATGTGGCATCTATTGTCGTGCTTTTAACTGCATTCCGAGATTTATTTTATCTTCATTCCTTTTCATACCAACAAAAGTGGACCCTAAACTGCAAACTCCAGAGTTGGAGTAATGCTCGAGAACTAGATGGAACTGTTTAGCAACATATCGGATTGGGGCCTATCACCTCTAGGTTAATACTTAATAAAGCGAAGTTGTGGATATCGTGAGGATATGTGCACGATCTCAGGATGATGAGTCAATTGGCAATGGCTTTGTTGGTCTGCAAAATCACGCGTTTTCGGGTTTGCTCCAGGGCTGTCAGGACACGGGCGGTCCGACCGGCCAGGTCGCCGGTCCGACCGGCCAGTGGGAAGGTCTGACCGGCAGTGCTTGCCGGTCCGACCGCCAAAATGAAAAGTGGTTTTTGGAGCTGAGCCAAAAATATGTTGTGTAGGCAAGTGAGGGGAGTCTCCTGGATGTGGTCACATCATTTTGGAGCTCCCACCAAAAGTTCTATTCGATTGAAATTTCCGAAGGTTTGGATTTTCACGCTGAAAATTTGGCTAAGTCTTTTCAGGCGGTCCGACCGCCGTTGTGAGATCGGTCCGACCGGCCTGGAATCGGTCAGACCGGCCTTGTGGGGCGGTCAGACCGCCGATGACTTGAAGCTTGGCCTTGTTGGCATTGAGTTGATTTGAATGAGATTATTGTATGAACTTCAATGCTTTATTGTTGCATATTGCATTGCGGAACTAACGTGGGTCAAGTTGTGAAGAACTTGTTCCCGGAGACGGTTTGTTTGTCTATTCTTTGTCGGTGTGGCTTGCGTGTCAACGGCGCCTCTGAAGTGGATCTGAAGGATCGTCGCTAGAAATAGCTCTCTAATATCCTTAGGGAGGTGTGCTCGAAATTTGGTCAAGTTTCATTGGTTGAATCAAAAGTTGGATCAAATTTCGTTTTGGATTTGGGCTTGGTTTTTCGGTTCTGGACCAAATCGGTCAGACCGATTTTATAACGGCGGTCCGACCGCCCGCGTTTCAGACCGCTCAGTACTGCCGGGTCGAACCGATATCTAACGGTCCGACCGCCAGTTAATAGCCGGTCCGATCATTGTTACGCACGTCGGTCCGACCTTTGTCTCGGTCGGTCGACCGCCGAGTGCCCGAACTTACTAGTGAGTTCTTTTCTCCATTTTTGTGTCGTGTGGTTGAGGGGGTTATCGAATTCAGCACAAGGCTTCCACTGTGCGCTTACTGATCTTCTTAGCTTTTATAGCTAAAGGAGTTAAGTTCGTGTTGAATTTGATTTAGGCGAGAAAGTTGAGAAAGCGCCTATTCACCCCCCTAGTCGCCTTTACGGTCCAACAAGTGGTATCAGAGCCGGTTAGCTCTTCTCATAGATCTTAACCGGTCTTTGGAGCCATGGCGACTGACAAGTACTCAACCAAACCACATATTTTTGATAGAGTTGACTTTGCATATTGGAAGGCTCGTATGCAAGCATATATCGAGGCTCAAGGGCACGCTATTTGGCTTAAGGTGAAAAACCCTTATGTCGTGCCAGCCGATGACGATATGATCACTCCAGATCTGGAGGCCAACAGCAAGTCTCGGAATTATTTGATCCAAGGCCTTAGTCGATCTGAGTTTGAGCGTGTTGCTCACTTGCGGTCTGCTCATGAGATCTGGCGGACTCTTTGTGACTATCACGAAGGGTCCACTGCGATCAAGGAAGTGAGACAGAACCAGCTCAAGAAAGTATACTCTAAGATCGAGCAAAGGCCTGGTGAGTCTTTGGATGAGCTGTGGGGAAGATTTTCTAAAATTCTTTATGATCTCCGCGCTGTTGATTTAGTTTTTTCTGAGTCTGAAAATGCACGCCAACTGTTGGGCGCTCTTGATGTGAAGGTCTGGGGAATGAAGATCACTTCCATCAATGACAACACTGTCATGAGTGAGCTTACCATGGATAAGCTTTATTCGAGGTTGAAGACGCATGAGATTGATTTTATCTCGCGTCTCCCCAAGACAGAGTCGATGGCATTAGTGGTCGACAAATCCAAGGGTTGTTCTTCTGATTCTCTCGATTGTAGCTCATCTGGTTTTTCATTATCTGCTTTGCATTCTTTAAGCGATGAGCAACTTGAGAAACTACCCGAGGATGATTTAGCCCTCCTATCCACCAAATTCACGAGAGCGTACAACAAGGTGAGGAATAGTAGGAGAAGTGGACCTATCACGTGCTTCGAATGTGGTGAGCCAAACCACATTCGTTCCAGATGCCCCAAGCTAAAGGGCAAGGAGGAGAAGGAGACACGAAGACATCCCCAGGAGAGGGATGCAAAACCCAAGAAGACAAACTATCGGAAGTTTGTCAGCCGGGTCCTTGCCGCTCTAGAGAATGTAATGTAAATATGAGCGATGTGGACTCGAAAACGGAGGACGACGAGAGTGACTACCGTGGCAAGAAGAAGGCTCATGACTTCACAGGCATGTGTTTCATGGCCAAGAACAACCACGACAGCGACTCCTCCAACGATGAGGATCCTTTTAGTGATCCTAATGAGGTATGCCCTTCAATTGCTGACATGAAAAGGGCGTTGGTGCTTGCTGAACAGAAATTGCATAAGCAAGTAAAAATGATTAAGAAGCAGGACATTTTGATTGATAATTTGAACCTAGAAGTTTTTAGGCTTAAATCTATTAATCCTGATGATATTTGTGATTCCTGCACTAGCTTGCTTAAAGATTTGACAAGCTTGAAATCTGCTCATTCCTCTATTACTAATCAACTAAAAGATGCTCTCGATGAACTAGAATCTCTCAAGTCTAGTTCTTTTTGCTTAGATGCCATTTCACTTGATGTGACTGCCATGGAAGCTATTCCTTTAACTTGCTCTAATTGTGCTTTGCTAGAATTAAAACTGGATAGCTCCTTAAAAGAATTGCAAAAATTTGATACTAGTCACACATGTTCTCATTGTAAGAATAATAGGATTAAGATGCAAGAGATGACAGAAATGGTGGTTTACTCTAGAGCTGCATCTTGTGAAAATTGTCCCAAGCTTACAATAGAGATTGAAGCTTTAAACAAGACTCTTGAAGAAAAGGCTAAAATTGAAAAATCTATGTCTTTTACTGCTTCTAAGAAAGTCATTGATCTAACTCTTGTGTTTTGAATGCTGAAGTTGATACCATGATTAGTCAGATTCAAGAGGCATTTAGAGTCAAATTTAGGGAGCAGTTGAATAGGATTAAGGAATCCTATTGTGTGTCTTGTGAGGCCTTCAAAGTGGAAGTGGCCCTTCTTAAGAGTAAACGTGATGAGGTAATCAAATCTAGCAAGTGCACTAGATGTGAGGGTCTAATTAAAGAGAATGATTACCTCAAGGTGACTGTTGAGAAGTTTTCGAGTGGGAAAAAGAAACTCAACATGATTCTTGATCAATCCAAGGTGAGCGTGAAAAATAGTGGTCTAGGTTTCAATCCCCTAGAGCATTCCAAGAAAAACCCACCTAGGATTGCTAGAGTTGTGAAGAATTGTCTGTTTGAGCTAGAACCTCCTAAGCCATCCAGGGTTGTTTTCAAATCATTGGTTTTGCTCAAACTCTTTCTGGCAAGAAAGGTGCTTTTACTCCTTCATCTGAGACCCCTCAAAGGTCCAGTACCATTGCACCTTCGCAAGAAAGAAGGCCACACTGTTGAGTTCTCGCTTGGGAGAGCAAAACTTGAGAGAAAAGAGAGGATGGCGCCTTGAGATCCATTAGAGGAGTTCCTTCTCGGTTTGTAGTCTCTAGAGCTAGGCAGCCTGTTTATCGTACCACCTATAGGCCTAGATTTGTAGAGAACTTTGTAGACTCTTTTGGTTGGTCTAGGCAGCATGTTGGATTAGGATATCGTGAGGAGAGACCACGGATAGCACCTAGACAGGGGGAGTATCGATCTTTTGGTAGATCGTTTCGGAGAGGTCTAGGTGGTTCTCATGTGCATCCTTATGATTTTATTTCTGATCATGTTTCTGCTGTTTCTACTGCTGCTCCCAGACATCGTGCTTCTCAGTACTTGATTCTTAGATCATTTATCACTAACCCCAGTACTGAGGCACGGATGTTTTCTGATTGTGCTTTTTAGGTCCGTCGTGCGAGGAAGGAGGACATATGGCTTGTTGACTCCGGGTGTTCTCGACATATGACCGGATATTCTAGATGGTTCTCCTCCCTCACACGTGCATCCGGCAACGAATTGATTACTTTTTGTCGGGACCCAAATATGCAAATCTGGACCCTCTGTGTATTCTGCACTAGTCCAGGATCACGCTAGTGCTCACAGTGTCAACATTGATGAAATATCACATCCATACAACGAATATAATAATAAACGAGTACATTTAAGTAACAAATAACTGTTGGGACCTTACGGTCGAGTTTTACATTTATTAAGCCATGCAAGGCTGACAATAAAGAAATATAGATGTCATCCTTAGGACAAAAGACATGACTAGAAATTCATAATGTCCATACCGGGTTGAGATCGTGCACATATCCTCACGGTACATACTGCTTTATGTTTGGATAACCAATCCATACCAAGGATGACATCTATGGTCTGAGTGTCTAGAACTATTAGGTTGGCTAGAAACTCAACTCCAGCTATGAGTAGCCTAGCTCCTAAACATCCAACTTTAGAACTTAGCTCTGCTCCGGCATTGACTAACAGAGTATGCTTAAGATGTATAACTTCCAATTTGTTCTTAGTTGCAAAAATTCCGTAAACAAGCGAATGCGAAGCTCGTAATCAAATGCAGGCGATGCAGTCTTGAATTTACTAGGAACTTACCCGATTACAACGTCGGTGCTTCTTGGGCTCCTTCCAGAGTGGCGTGGTTGACACGGCCTCGACCAGCGATGAAGGTGCTCCTCGGATTGACCGGTAGCTTGAGAAGTCCCTTGATGGTTGCCTTGTCTTGGTGTCTTGGCCGTGTGTTCCCAAGGTTGAAGCGTCTTTGGAGTGATAGTCCCATTCTGCGGACATCGGTTGGCGAAATGCCCTCGGCCGACGGCAGTAAAGCAAACTCGGTTGTATTCGTGGGTTGCTTCTTTGGATTGGGGTTGGTAGTGCGGGGTTGCGAAGTTACGAGCAAGCGGGCGAGTCTTTGAAGTTGGTGCGGGTGGTGCGCGAATTCGTGGTGGAAAACGGCTAAACTGCGGTGGAATCATTCTTGCCCTCACCGGGGTTGGTGACTTCCTTCTTTGAGCCATTCTCAACGCTTCGATGATCTTCCAATTCCTTGCGCTTATCCTCTAGAATCAAAGCCTTGTTGATCAACTCTTGAAAATCGGAAAGGTGTGGGCGATCAAGTTGACTTGAAGTCCGAGTGTTCAATCCTTTGAAAACTACTGACGAGCCTTGTCGGTGGCGACATCTTCTGCGACATATCGAGCAAGTTGAGAGAATTTGTTGAGGTAGTCGATCAACGACATTCCTCCTGCTTGAGAGCACGAATTCATCCTTCTTTAGATCCATGATTCCTTCGGTACATGATCTTGGCGGCGGCGCCAGAACTCTTCCCAAGTAATGTCTTGCGGCGTTCCATGCGTTTGCACAAAGTTTTCCCACCATTCGTGGCAATGCCTTCCATCGGTGAGAGGCGTCTGTAACTTTTCATGATCGCTGCATTGAGTGATCAGCAGTTTCCTCTCAATAACACGTAGCCAATCATCAGCTTCTACTGGTGAGACATGTCCAGAAAAGGTTGGTGGACGGGTCCTCATAAACTCCGCCAACTTGGATGATCCATTGTGACCATGAGCAACTGGGATCCATTGTGATGCTGATTGTTGTTGCTCTGGTTATTCATAGCTTGCATCTGATTCATCATGGTGTACATCAGCTGGGTTTGAGCTGTCATGAATGCTCCAAAATTCTGCAGATCGACTGAAGGTGCTTGTGGTGGAACTGCTTCTCCGGGGATTTGCTCCCGTCCTTCTGACACTGGAGTATCAGAACCACTTGCAGCAGCTTGACGAGTCTGAACCATCTGGTGAATCTCCAAGGGTTAGATAAGGTAGCAAGCACGAGATAAGTTGTAGAACTAAGCGGGGTAGGTAAAACCCAACAACATATTTTAAGAAAGCTCAACTGAAACTCTTATATTGATTAAGATAATAGTATGGCTTGCAACAAATGCCTAAGGGCCTTTGCAGCTCATACTTGCACACAAAAATAAGGACGAACTTAAGCACACAAAACTACCGCCTAAAGGGTGACTCAAGACATAAAGCGGCTAAGCTCAAACAACGCGAATGACTACTCAATCAAATAGCCTCCGCACCTTGGCGGTGCTCCCTTTCTGCTGTAGACTGAAAGTGGTGGCATCCTCGCAAACCGATCCCGATGTCCGGGGATGGTGCAATAGGAGCAGTGTCCACAGTGCAGTCTTCTTTGGTTCTGCGCCTCTGCTCTCTTCTTGTTCACCGTCCATCGCCTTCTTCAGGTCTTCCTCTTGATGTCTTCTTCGTGTCGTCCATAAAGAGTTTCTTCTAATATGGCGATCCTTTCTTCACTCTCAAGAGTCTCATAGGTACACTCCACTCAGAGCGGCTAACTCCAACGATTCCTCCCGAGCAATGGCGAATCGGGCGAGATGCACGTCGGTGGCGTTGTCTTCTCCTCCGTAGACGGAAAACGTGCGACAAGATCCACGTCGGAAGTGCGGGGATGATAACGGAAAAGCGTGTCACGAAGCTCGAGTAGATGTTGCGATCCTCGGGATGGCAAGGCGTGAAGACTCTGGATTGCTTCAATCCAAATACTCCTTCGAGCCGAGATGTTCAATGGTTTACTCGCCTTGGTGTTCGCTGGCGTAGATGGTCAAATGGCGATTACTCCACGATCTCGGCGTTCACAATCCAAGCACCGCCACGGTACAATGGACGATCGAACCTCCAAGTACTTGTAGCAACTTCCAAAGCTCGTGGCAAGTCCTCCTTGCGCTCTCCATAACTCAAGACGAGGCATCTGTCAAGATGGACAAGGATATGAAAACAACTTTAAAGCAATGGGAGAGAAAGAATTTGCAATAGTTGAGTCAAGAGAGACATGAGATGAGTTAAAGAGTTCAATTAATCTTGCAAGTTAATTTTGCTTTAGAAAATAGTTTGGACTCACTAAGAACGGCCAATCTAACTAGGGTCAAGACCTACACCAACTGGCTCGATACCACCTCTGTCGGGATCCAAATATGCAAATCTGGACCCTCTGTGTATTTTGCACTAGTCCAGATCACGCTAGTGCACACAAAGGTCAACATTGATGAAATATCACATCCATACAACGAATATAAGAATAAACGAGTATCTTTGAATAACAATTAACTGTTGGGACCTTACGGTCGAGTTTTACATTTATTAAGCCATGCAAGGCTGACAATAAAGAAATAAACTGCAGCGGAAACGAAATAAACTCGGTGGCTCCCATCAATTTACCACGAACAACCGATCGATCAAGACCCTAACGTTCAACCTTCGTAGAACTCTTCTTCAAAAGCGGTGACGACTCCTCCATTCATTGATTTGTTTAGCAAGAGTGAGTACACACCGTACTCGCAAGTCATACCACAGAATGCATTTATACATGATGGCTTATTCCAAAGGAATGGCTTCTGTGGTTATTTTGCAGAAATGCAACATTTGCAATTGAATACAAATAATAGATTGAAAGCGTAATTCAAAACAAGTAGACAATAATAAGTTAACAATTGATTTCACAAAGGACACACAGTCTAATCAAGTTCTTTCACACAATGAACAAGTTATCTCACACAATGACCCTTCCCAATTGTTTTATGAAAATCTACCCTCGTGTGAAATTCCGAGCATGTCCATAACCGAGGCGCGGCTATTCGAATAGATTGGTTTAAACACTCTGCAGAGGTTGTACACTTTACCCACACGATGAAACCAACCGGATCGAGTTGATCACAACAAAACCTTTCGAGACTTCATCTCAAACAATGACACACTGGTGTGCTTTATGCCGTCAATTTGTACACACACCTTTGGAACGACACACACCATTGGACAGGATGCAATAACCGTCCGCGATGTGACATATCACACCTCCAACCCATCACATAGCTTAAATACAACTTTGAGTTGTCAATGTCAAGACTCCATAACTTACTAAGTTAGGCCCAACCCATACTAGGCATGTGGTCGCATGCAGTGGCCCAGTTCAATGGCGCACAAAGTTAAGTCCTTAATTGACTAAGGCAAGACTTCGATTTTCCCAAATCACAAAGTTTATATCACACAGATCCACCATTCACACAGAATCCACCACTTGCCTCAGTCTAAATCTTTTCCCACCCTGTTGATTAAGTGCAACACATGCCATCAACGAGTAATAGCACACAGCACACATAGATTCATCACACAGTTCCATAATCACTTAGTCAAATTTATAATTGCAACTCTCACATGAGATGATGACTCGTGGCATGGCTAAGCAGTCTAATCGTATCTAACCAACCCACGTTGGTGCTACGATAATACCAACTAATAGTGAACCAACCTAGGGTGACAAAAGATCATGACATATAATAGACAAGGTGGCATAACAAATTGGATTAATAACTATCCCAAAAGCATTTAAATAAATACTTGAAATAGAATGCAATACATTGAAACAAAGTATTTTGAAAACTGGGTTCAAAATGATCAAAGGTATAACTTGCCTTGGAATAGATCTAGATATTGGTCTTGGTCTTGAGGTGCTCCTTCTTCTGCAAAATTCCCAAGTATCGACGTCTACTACAAAGCGAGACAAAAGAAATAAAACAAATAAATAACAGAGGCAAAACAAACTCCAAAAATCAAATAAAATTCACCATTAAATAGATCTGAATTTTATATAAATTTACAAATTTGAATGGGCTCAATTGGACTTCGGATGCAAAAGATATGGGCTTTGGAAGATTGGAAAATCAATTAAACCCTAATTTGGATTTTCTCGAATTTCCGAATTATTTTTATAAAGGAAAATCGGATTATTGCGCAATGCTTGCGTCCGAGAATTTCGGAAAAAGAATTATAATTAAAAGAATTCGACATGTGGGACCCACTTGTCGGTCTCGGAGTTCACGGTGGGCCGAGTGCACCAACCGAGGGAGATCTGGCGCGATGGGCCGGACCACGCACGCGTGTCTTGGCGCGATCTGGCGCCACGCGCCGCCACACCAAAGACGCGGCCGACACCGGCGGCGAAGCCGGCGACAACGGCGGCGGCGCTCGGGACCGATGGTCACCGGCGAACAGCGGCTCTTCGCCGGCGGTGAGTGGTACCAACGTGTAGGAGGTTAATGCGCACACATGGGCACCGGTTTGAGCACAGGGTTGATGAAGATGGCCGTGGCGAGGAGAAGCGGCGAGAGAGCTCGGGTTTTGTCGGACGGGTGCTCGGTGATGCTCCGACGACGAGAAGGTGCGCACAAGGTAGCTCGTGACTTGCGATCACAATGGTGCGGTCGGTGGAGCAAAGAGGCGCGACGACGGCGGCGCAATCCACCGGAGAAGAAGTTCGCCGAAAACCCTAAAACTTGGAATGCGGCGGCGCTAGAGGCGATCGGGCGGCGAGTGGCGGCTTAGGGTTGCGGAGGTCGAGCGGTGCTAGGGGAGTATTTATAGGCTCGGAGAAGCCGAGATTTGAAACCCCAAATCGGGTCCGAAAGCGGCGGGTTTTTGAATTCAAAGATTTTCGAGATTGAAACCGATTCGAGGTTTGATTTGGTTTGGAGCGGATAAGGAATAACAGGAGACATGATTTGGTGGGGTCGGCACGAAGAATCGACAACGAATCGCATTTGTCGGACGCGACTTGAGCTCCAAAGAATGGCGAAGAAGGCCGGCGCGAGGAAGAAGAAAGCGCCATGGAGACGACGACTCGATCGCGGTCCCACTGGCGGCGGCAAAGGCGCGGCGAGCGAGCGTGCGATGGCGATCCAACGGCGCGAGCGAAGCGCGAGCGAGCGAACGAGCGAGATCAATCGCGGCGAAGCCACGCGGCGACAATCCAACGGGGCAAGGCGCGAAACGCGCGCGCGGCGGCGCGGGCGATGTTGATCAAACTACTGATTGAGCGGGTGGAATAGTCTTGGGCTTGCCCCGATCGTTTCAAGGATTTAAAATAGGTTTTCTTTTAAATAAATCCAGAAAATGCAAATAGCAATTAGAAAATAGCAAATGACTTTGGAAAAATTCCAGAAAATTCTATAAAACATAACCAAGCACATAGAATCTAAATAAAATAGTTTTGACAATTGTTGATGTTGGGATTAAGCACATTAAATCAATTTGTCCTTAAAGTCCATATTAAGCTTTTTAAATTAATATTCAATAAATCCAAATGGTGAATTTTCTTGCTACCAATATTTAAAAGATTTTTAAAGCTCTGAAATTTGGGATGTTACACGAGCAAACTGTCCCAAGCTTGGGAAGGGCAAAGGTGACTATGGCGGTCCAAGCAAGAACGACTACATCGACAAGAACCGCAACACGAAGCCCTCAGCACCTGATCAAGGCAAGAAGAAGTTCCGCAACTTTGGGAAGGCAAAGAAGTTGTTCCATCGCGTCCTCACGCCTCGGCCAACCGGACACCAAATGAGGTGGAGGGTGGAGTGACGATGATGGGAAGGGCGATCATGATCCCAAGGACGACGGCAACTTCTCCCAAGCATGTCTTCATGGCCCTCGGGGCGAACCCGAGCGACAATGAGTCACTCTGACTCGATGAGGTTAGTCCCACTTATGACCAGACAATGATGCTTTTCTTAAGCTAGGTAGATTCCATGCTAAGTCTAGGGCTAAGTGTTACGTGTTGGAGAAGGAAGTAGCTAGACTATCACGGGAGCTTACTTTACTTACATCCGCCCTCCGTGATGATTGTGACACTTCTCAGTGCTTTGCTTGATGACATGGAAAAACTAAGGACCTTGCATGATAGTGTGTCCTCTGAACTTGACATGATTAAGGTAGAGAACATTAGCCTTCTTGCTGAATTAGAGATGAGTAGGGTAGCACCTCCTGCATCCACTACTATTGAGGCTACTGCTTGCACCTCATGTGAGGTTAAGGACAATTCGTTTAGAGGTCTTTATACCATGTTGCTTGATCTACCTGAAACTTGTGAAAATTGTAATAATCTCAAGATGAACCTAAAGCAGGCGAGATCACAAAATTCTTTGAATTCCAAGCTGCGCTACTAGAGCCTATTGTTTCTTGTTTAAACTGTCCTAAGTTAACTGCTGAACTAGAATCTGTATCTAAGCAGTTTCAAGAAATGATTGATCACAGTAACAAATTGGCTCAGTATGCTTCTAAGGACCTTGTTAGCTCACCATGCAAGCAATGTAATAAACTAAAATGTGATTTGATTGCTTTGGATGAAAAATGTGTGATCCTCTCCGATGTTTAATTGCTTCTGAATCCCGTGATTTGACTTTCTGGCATAGGAGACTTGGTCATATAGGATTTGATCATCTGACCCGAGTTAGCGGCCACGATCTCATTCGTGGTTTGCCAAACTCAAAATGGTTAAGGATCTTGTTTGTGCTCCTTCTTGCACGGCAAAATGGTTGCCGCTTCACATCCTCGATTCTGATGACTATGACGGATGCACTGTGTCAATCGCTCCATATGGACACAAGATGGGACCAAATAGAGTGCGATCGATGGGAGGGAAGTGGTACGTACTTGTCGTGGTCGATGACTTCTCGAGGTATTCTTGGGTGTTTTTCTTAGCCTCGAAGGATGAGGCGTTTACTCTTTTCGTGGTCTTTTAGTAGGCTTTCTGTTGAGCTCCGGGTGCATTACGAGCAATTCGACCGATAATGGCACGAGTTCAAGAATTCCTACTTTGAGAGTTTTGTGGTGAGACAGTGTAGAGCACCGTTCTCGTCTCCATCGCCCCCAACAAAATGGCGTTGTGGAGAGGAAGAACCGCACCTTAGTCGAGATGGCCGGACGATGCTTGATGAATACTCTACACCTAGGAAGTTTTGGGTGAGGCAATTGCTCTTGCTTGTCATGTTTCTAATGAGTTTTTCTTGGGCACTCTTGCATCGCACTTCTTATGAGTTGAGATATGGGCGAAAACCAGTCTCGCATTTTCGTGTGTTTGGTTGCAAGTGTTTTATTACGAAGTCCGGGAACCTAGATAAGTTCGAGTCACGATCTTGTGATGGGATCTTTACGGTTACTCGACTTCTTATCGTGCCTATAGAGTGCAGGCTGCGAGTCTAGTAAATTGTTAGAGACACGTGAGGTGACCTTTGATGAGGCGGTCAGGGACTAGGCACGATATCTCGAGTTCCTAGAGCGATCGAGTCCATCTTTGTGGACGAAGAGGAAGACCGAGATGAAGGTTGTCTACCTGATTCAGTTCTTCCTCCTCTTGAGGTGCCTTCTTCCACCGCACCTCGAGGAGATCAGCCCTTACCTTCTGCTTCTTCTGAAGCTAGTGGCTCTGTCCCTATCTCGTCTGCTAATGAGGTAGAGGCCACTTCTTCATCTCACCTGGACCTCCAAGACACATTCAAAGGACCATCCTTGAGCGCAGATAATTGGAGATCTTTTGAGCGAGTCACTGTTCAAAACCTGGCATGTCTCTATTCTGTCTCCATTCTGCCTTTGTTGCCTCGTTTGAGCTCAAAGACGTTTGTCATGCTCTTTCTGATGAGTCATGGACTAACGCCATGCACGAAGAATTGGAAAACTTTGAAAGGAACAAGGTCTGGTCCCTTGTTGAGCCCCCTCAAGGTCACAATATCATTGGGACCAAATGGGTGTTCAAGAACAAGCAAAGTGAAGATGGGTTAGTCATTCGAAACAAGGCTAGGCTGGTAGCTCAGGGGTACTCTCAAGTTGAGGGTCTAGATTTGAAGAAACTTTTGCCCTCAGCTAGACTTGAAGCCATTAGAATCACGCTTGCCTTTGCAGCTTCTAAGGGTTTCAAGCTTTACCAGATGGATGTCAAGAGTGCCTTCCTCAATGGCCTTATTGAGGAAGAAGTCTATGTGAGACAGCCTCCTGGTTTCGAGAACCCCAAATACCCTAACCATGTCTACAGGCTTTCCAAAGCTTTGTATGGACTCAAGCAGGCTCCCAGAGCTTGGTATGAAAGGCTTAAGTCCTATCTGCTGAGCCATGGTTTTGAGATGGGTAAAATTGACAAAACCTTGTTCATTAAATCGCCTTGGCACCGATCTTACGCTTCGTCGGATCTATGTGGATGACATTATCTTTGGCGGCTCCTCGCATACTCGTTCCCAGTTTTCCTATGTCATGAGCTCGGAGTTTGAAATGAGCATGATGGGCGAGTTGAGCTTCTTCCTTGGCTTCCAAATCAAACAGACTCGGGAGGGTACCTTTCTTCATCAAGGCAAATACACTCGAGACCTCCTGAAGCGTTTCGACATGAATGATGGAAAGCCAGTATCAACTCCAATGGCATCTACAGCTGCTCTGGATCCAGATGAAGACGGCGAACCTGTTGACCAAAAGGATTTCAGGAGCATGATTGGCTCTCTCTTGTACCTCACAGCCTCGAGACCAGACATACACTTTTCTGTGTGTCTTTGTGCTCGGTTTCAGGCTTCTCCTCGCGTATCTCACCGTCAGGCGGTGAAGCGCATCTTCGGTACCTTGAGCTACCATTGACTATGGTATCCGTACTCCTCCTCCTCTTGTCTATCTCTTAGAGCCTTCTCCGATGCACGATTTACCGGTTGTAGGATAGATAGGAAGAGCACTACGGCACTTGCCAATTCATTGGCACTTCTCTCGTCTCCTTTCGCCGAGGAAGCAATCCGGTGTTGCATCCGCTGCGAGGCCGAGCACGCGTTCTTTGCCGGCCGATTCTTGTAGCCAAGTGCTTTGGATGGTCTCGACCTGCAGATTTCGGGTTATCTATCGATTGCGTTCCACTCTTCTCGTGATAACACGCCTGCGATTTGCATTGCCAAGAACCCGATGCAACATTCTCGGACCAAGCATATTGATATCGATATCACTTTCTTGAGACCATGTAGAGAAGGGTGACATTGTGCTCGAGTTTGTGGAGAGTGAGCACCAGTTGGCAGATATCTTCACTAAGCCTCTGGACAGCTCTCGGTTTTCAGCTCTGCGGGGAGAGCTTGGGGTGGTTTGTCCTTACGGACTGCTGTGAGGGGGAGCTCTGTGCTACTACTGTATTATATTATATTATATTATGTTATACTCTTACTCCTTTCTGGTTACATTTTCGGGTCGAAGTCCTTCCAGCATAGGTTAGAGTGGTTCTCTTGTCACATTGCTTTGACTGCTACTTCTTGTCTTGTGCTTCTAGGATGCTGCTTATTAGCTGTCTCTTCCCTCTCTAAGTAGAGCTTACTCACTTCTTATAGGTTCTAGCAGGGGTCGGGCCACCCTTGGGTAGACAGGGACAGTGTTTGCTCCTTAGTGTATGAGTTGATCAGCTGATAGTCCTAGAATCATATGGGGTAGATAAGAACCTGTCTGAGCGATAGTTTTCTCTATATCTTTTCTATGCTCTAAAGGACTGCCTTTTCTGTTTTACTTATCAGATTCTCGTTTTTGTTCCTTTGGTTCAGGGGGAGTTATTCTTGGTTATTCCATACTCTTAATTTTGTCTTAACTCAACCTGAATTAAAAGATGCATCTCATTCTGAAGGGAATCTGGATTTTTTTTTGTGCATTTCATTCCGCATTGCATTATAATCTAATGGAGCCTTGTTTATTATCCCTTATGATATGTTTTCACTGTTTTACATCTTGCCATGATTTATGCTAAACTGCTAGATCTATCATGACTTTTTATGTGTAGATTAGTCTTTGCCATGCTAAGGTGTTTAAAAAATGCTAAACTTGAATTAAAATCTTGTCTTGATAGCTCTTGAGACTAGTCTGGTTGAAACTATCCTTTTATGATTTTCGCCATGTCAAGTAGGCTGAGTTGAGTCCTGAATCTCTTTTGAACTTTTGAGTAAGCTATGTCAGTTTGGTAAGAAACATGACTTATCTCTAATCACTGGTCTAAAAACTTCAAAAGCAAAAATGATCTCTTTTGTGCGAAAAAACTGATCTCACCAAATCTTTCTCATGAGACGGCTTGCCATTGCACTAGGCATGAACTCAGGGGGAGCCTTGGATGACCTAAGATCACCTCCTTAAGTCTGTTGCTTGGAGTGGTCGCATAAGGCTTGGGATCTAGCACATGTTTAAAAAAATGGTTGAAGCTCAGGAGGCAGTTGTGGATGGCACCTAGTCCAGAGCTTGCTTTACTGAGATAAAACCATAAAAAGTCTTCAGAAAAAGAAAAATGTGCTAAAATTGCTTATCTTCAGAGAAACCAAGTTCTGGATAAAATAAGTTTTTCTTCAACTGATAGCACTCTAAACTGTTCAGTATGAGTCTTCTTGGTTCAACTTAGATTATTTGACATGGCTTGTATCATCCTTGGATGCTTTTAGCTAGACTACAATCTTGGTTTAATTGACTTGCTAAAGAATTGGATCATTAATCAGATTTTGGATTTTCTGTCTTAGCTATTCTCTACATCAATTGTCATGATCTTGATAGCATTCTTCTGTGTTATGGCTTGGTGTAATTCTCTAATAATCATTTTGGATAATCTACATGGCTCCTAATGCTTAAAATGAACATCATATAGTCTTTTCCTCCCTTTTCTACATATTGATGATTTTATTGCCAAAGGGGGAGAATTTTTGTGAGAAAAAGCCTTCTGGAGAAAAGCCTTGAGTTTTGTGCGAAAATTGCTCTTTCATCTCATCTCAAGTCTTTCTCTTTTGTCAACTTGGTCCTGAGCTTAACTACTTTTGTTTAGACCTTGGTTGACTTTAAACTCAAACTCATCTTATGCTTTTTCGGTAATTGTCAATATACTCATCAAGGGGGAGATTGAGAGACCATGTGAGAGGTCCTCCACTCACGAGTGATGAGTATTTGACAAGTGTGTTGATTAGATTGAGAGTTGGGTTTTAGGTTTGGACTGCTTAAATGAGTCAGGAAATCGGAACTACAGCGTGTATGGAGCGGAAGTTCCGATAAATCAGAACTACCGGCGTTGGAAATAGGATCTTCCGATTAACTGGTTTTGGTCTCATTTGAAGGAAATCGGAACTTCCGCACAAGGGGTAGCGGAGTGTCCGATATTTCTGACATTGAGTGTTCTCTGAGTTGCTAATCGGAATTAAAAGTCGGATGTTCCGAAGATCGGAAGTACCGCAGTGTTGAGTGCGGAACTTCCGATAATCTGACAGTCGCGGATGTTCGAAATCGGAACTTCCGCCGTGGTAAATCTTGAACTTCCTATTGTGTCGTAATCGTGCGTAGAAGATTAATTTGTGATTTTGATTTTGTATGAGTTTGAGTCTTATACAATTATTGATGATATGATATTGTGCAATCTTTGTGATGTGTTTTTATGCATGTTGATGCAGGGCATCAAGATGGAGTCGTGGCGAGACACGTGGACCGGACTAGGCGCAGGAGGCGTTGAGGTCAGAACGGTCGGGATGTGTCGAAGACGGCGTGAATCTTGAAGCGGTTGCGAGTCGTGCACAACAATGTCTGGAGGCTTCGGAAGGTGCGCAAGGGGCGAAAGGGTCTTTTCGCAGCGGCAAAAGTGGAGGCGGTTCCGTTCGGTGTAGCGGGCTTAATGGGTTGGAGTCCCATTAGCAAAGGCTATAAATAGGGGAGAACCCTGGAGTTAGGGTTAGACTTTTGGAGAGAAAATTAGGGTTAGCTCTAGAAAAGGATTTGTTTTGCTTTTTGAGAGCTTGTTGAGAGGGAGAGTATGAACTGAAACCTATTGTAATCTTTCCTCTTTGCGTTACCTCTGTAATCCATGTTTCAATCCAATGAAATCTGAGGTTTCGATTATCTGATTTTGCAACTCTCTCTCTCTCTGTTCATATTGAATATCTAGGGTTTTGGCATATCTTTTGATTCGTTTTATGAGATAGCATGAAACTTCATATTTAGAATCGTTTTGGTATTGCTATTACTTCCTCAAAGTTTCATGCTCTAAGAATCTGAGAATCTAGCTTATCATTGGTTTTGGTCTTTCTTGCCCCTTCTTCAAGAAATCCGTTTTTGGTTCGATTATTGAATCTTTGGTTGCGATTCTTCTCCATAAGGTCAAGATGGTGTTTAGGATGATGTCCTGTAAAACTTGACCTGAGAAGAGCATTCAAGATTAAGTAGTTTGGATTTTTGGGCAAAAACCGGCGTTACGTTCTTGATCGGGATAATCAGAGCTTAGATTTTATGCGTGGAGTACATAGCGGAACTTCCGCGCTATACATCGCGAACTACATAGCGGAACTTCCGCACTCTACTGCCCGGAACTTCCGATTTCCAGAAGAACAGCCTGAAACTTGTTTTGGTTATTTGATCTTGCTTCATTTACTTTCTTTAGATCTTCAGAGATCTTTGTAGGCTGGTTTTAAATACAGTGAAGGGGAGTATTAATTTTTAGGCACCATTCACCCCCCCTCTGTTGCCATTTCGGTCCTTCAGTTTGCAAAATCACGCGTTTTCGAATTTGCTCCAGGGCTGTCAGGACACGGGCGGTCCAACCGGCCAGGTCGCCGGTCCGACCGGCTAGTGGGAAGGTCTGACCGGCAGTGCTTGCCGGTCCGACCGCCAAAAGGAAAAGTGGTTTTTGGAGCTGAGCCAAAAATAGGTTGTGTAGGCAAGTGAGGGGAGTCTCCTAGATGTGGTCACATCATTTTTGGAGCTCCAGTCAAAAGTTCTATTCGATTGAAATTTCGAAGGTTTCGGATTTTCACGCTGAAAATTTGGCTAAGTCTTTTCGTGCGGTCCGACCGCCGTTGTGGGATCGGTCCGACCGGCCTGGAATCGGTCAGACCGGCCTTGTGGGGCGGTCAGACCGCCGATGACTTGAAGCTTGGCCTTGTTGGCATTGAGTTGATTTGAATGAGATTATTGTATGAACTTCAATGCTTTATTGTTGCATATTGCATTGCGGAACTAACGTGGGTCAAGTTGTGAAGAACTTATTCCCGGAGACGGTTTGTTTGTCTATTGCTGTGCAGGTGGCTTGCATGTCAACGACGTCAACGGTAAGGTGGATCGGGACTACGCTTGGAGAGCTGAGGTCCAGAACGATCATGGATGCCGGGTGAGGTCGTGTGACTCAAGCATGGTGCAGGATGGGCAAGATGGATCGAACGGGTAGTTCGGTACAGCTGGTTGGATCAGGCGGTGCGGAAGTCGGTGCAAGTCTCTAATAGTTTTCGATGGGATTCGGACAGGAGAGTCTTGCCGACAGGATGAGAGCCGCTGATCAACCTACACGTGGTGAAGAAGGCGATTGCTTCAATAGTTATGTGTGTGTGGGTCCCATGTGTGAGTGGGTCCCAAAAGTGAAACCCTAGGCCTCTAGTATAAATAGAAAGGGGGGAGTTGTAAAACCCTTAAGCACTCATTTGGCCTTCTTCATCCTTTTCTAGGGTTTGGAGGAGAGGAGAGGAGAAACTAGGGTTTGGAGATTGTGTGTGTGCTCCTTGTGTGAGCTATTGTCCTCCTTGTTGGAGAGGCTTTGTAAGTATCTAGTGTGATCAATCAATCTTGTGATGCTTGCTTGAGAGATCATTTGTCTCCTCTTGTGTTCTTCTCTCTTTTGGATGAATTTGGTGCTTCCTTGATTCAAGTGGTTAAGCTTGGTCTCTTGACCCATTTTCTCTTGCTTTGATGTGTGGGAATACTCCTAGAATCATCTAGACCATCAACCCCCACAAGCAAGTCTTGAATCAAAGTTTATCATATTTCTAGGGTTTGTGCACTTCTTCGGTAAAGCCTTGAGAAATCGTTTCTACGAAGTGGATCTGAAGGATCGTCGCTAGAAATAGCTCTCTAATATCCTTAGGGAGGTGTGCTCGAAATTTGGTCAAGTTTCATTGGTTGAATCAAAAGTTGGATCAAATTTCGTTTTGGATTTGGGCTTGGTTTTTCGTTCGGACCAAATCGGTCGATCGTTTTATAACGGCGGTCCGACCGCCTCGCGTTCGAACCGCTTCGATCTTGCGGTCGAACCGATATCTAAAGGTCCGACCGCTAGTTTGTAGCCGGTCCGACCGCTCGTTGCACGTCGGTCCGACCGCCTGTCTCCAGCCGGTCTGACCGCCAGTGCCCAGAACTGACTAGTGAGTTCTTTTCTCCATTTTTGTGTCGTGTGGTTGTGGGGGTTATCGAATTCAGCACAAGGCTTCCACTGTGCGCTTACTGATCTTCTTAGCTTTTATAGCTAAAGGAGTTAAGTTCGTGTTGAATTTGATTTAGGCTAGAAAGTTGAGAAAGCGCCTATTCACCCCCCCTAGTCGCCTTTACGGTCCAACAGAAGTACCCCTTCCTGTCTCCAACCCGCCCCTAATCTTTCCCCCTTGCCTCACTGTCAGCTAGCGGAAAGCCCCAAGCCACAGAGCCCTTCGGCTGGTCGTGGCCGCCACCTTTCTCCTTTCCGGTGCACTGTTCCTCCAACCAGTTCCTTCGACCAGTGGTCCAACACACTCGGCGCAGTCGAGACCGCACCCTGGTTGTGACCGCCTTTTTCCCGAAGACACCGCAGCATCGCTGGTGCAACCTCACGCCTTGCTTCCTTCGACCGATGTCCGGTAGACACAGTGCGATCGTAACCGCACCATGGTCGTGGCAGCCTGGGCAGACCCCGGTTGGACGCCAGTTAGGTCAATGTGCCCGAAGACCCTCTCTGGTCATGGTCGTTGATGTGGGCCCGGGTCAGTTTGTCCTCTTCTAGATAGGCGTCGACACCTGCCCAATCAGGACGACCCGATACGACGTGGTGTGTGCGCTGGCAGCCGCCATCACCCCCCCATTATGAGCCGTCCCTCACACATTAAAGCCATCGCCTAGTGAGTCACGTCACTGCACTGTGCTGCCCCAGTCGCCATCGCAAACCACTCGTGGTACCGCGCGGAGCCAGAGGCAGCGAGCACCCAGGGCGACCTCCACCCCTCCATTTTCGTCTATAGAGAGTAGCCCCAGGCCCTCCCCGCTGTCGTTCCGTTACTCAGGAGCCAGTTCTTCCCTTGCTCTCTTCCACCATTCCTTAGGAGAGCACGAGTCCCAGGTAAGGCTTGAGTGCTCACCTCTGTCGGTGCCTCCGCGACAACGCCAGCGAGCTTTGGCGACTTCAATGAAGCCTTCTCCCCCTTGAGCCCCTCTGCTCTTGCTTCCTGACCCAGAGGCGTCTCCCCTCATGGATTTCACTCTGTACTCGCATTAATTGTCGACTCCGTTCTCCCTTCCCTCCGCCTAGAGTAGCCCCAACAATCGGATCGACTTCGACGACCATCATCGCCACTTGGAGCTCTCTCGCGCCGTCGCAGACCTTCGTCGGCAGATCGTCTCCGGCTGGCACGCTTTTTTCACTTCCCACCAGTACATTTTCAGTGGCCGCTAAAAGTCCCTTTCCACTCTTGATGTGCGAAAGCATAGACAGGGCAAAGAGTGCACTTTAGATCCCAACCGTAGTCGAACCAGACTAGGTGATTGAACCTCCCCCAACATGGAGTATAACCGAACCCCTAGATAATCGAACTCCTTCCCACCTAGTGCTATAGACGACCTTGTGTCTCCGACCAGGTGGTCGAAACTCTCGTTGACCAGATGGTCGAAGCCCCCTCTGACTAGTTGGTCAAAACTCCCCCAGATCAGACAGATGAAACTCCTTCAGAGTGAACGGACGAAACTCTCCTTTACCAAGTGGTCGAAACCCCCTTCGACCAAATGGTCGAAACTCTTTTCGACCGGGTAGTCGAAACTCCTCTCGACCCTGTTGTCGAAACTCCTTCCGACCAGTTGGTCGAAACCCCTGACGACCGGATGGTCGAAACTCTCTAAGCCGAGATAGTCGAAACCCCCTCCGACCCTGTAGTCGAAACCTGTGCCCACCAGTCAGTCGAACTCTCATTCGGCCAGCCTGTCAAAGACTTCTTCGACCAGTTAGTTGAAACCCTTCTTCGACCAGCTTGTCGGAACTTCTTCGACCAGTTAGTCGAAACCCTCCTTCGATCAGCCTGTCGAAGACTTCTTCGACCAGTTAGTCGAAACCTTTCTGCGACCAGCTTGTCGGAACTTCTTCGACCAGTTAGTCCAAACCCTCATTCGACCAACCTATTGAAGACTTCTTCGACCAGTTTGTCGAAACCCTTCTTCGATCAGCTTGACAGAAATTCTTCGACCAGCTTGTCGAGACTTGTTCGACCGGTTAATCGAAACCTTCCTTCGACCAACATGTCGAACCTTCTCCGACCAAATAATTGAAAACTCCTCTGGTCAGTTGGTCGAAACTACTTCGACCAGGTTGACCGAAAGACCGTTTCGACATATGGTCGAAACTTCTTTGACCGATGGCCGATGTTTCTTCGACCAATAGTCGAAACACTTTCCTAAATCTCGTTCGACCAGTGGTCGAAACAATGAACAGTAGGAACCTGAGACCAATCAAAGCCGCCCAACCCAACCGAGAACACCCCTATTTGAGTTTCATTTGGATTTTGAATGCAAGTCGAATTCATTTGGACTTATTTGCATTTTGGTTGGTTTTCGCGTATAGAACCTGAGGCTTCAGAGGACCCGCTACCAGACCACGAGCAGGAGAAACAGTACCACGACCAAGGCGAGTCAATACTTTGATCATTTTGCACTCAGTTTTTGCAAACTATGTTACTTTAAATTATGAAATTGCATTGCTATAATTTAAATAACTATCTTGGTCTAGTCGTAGTTAATGCCTAAATGATAACTAAGTATAACCTTCCACTCCTTGAACTTTGACACTATTATTTTTCACCCTAGACTTAATGGATACGTACTAGTTAATAAGTCTATATCTAAGTGTCATGCTTAGCCTTGCTTAGATACGTGGTCGTGCGGGCATTAAAGTTCCCGACAACATTCTTTCTAAACTTGAAAAGCTGGATTTGGGCAGTCATACTGGGAGCCCAGATGGTATGTTGGTCTAAAGGTTATTTTTAAAACCAACCAAGCCTAAAACTCTCTACTCGACTGGGCGGGTGGAAAGAGTGGCTGGTGCTGGTGATGCACGTCGGTGGGGTATGTGGTCGCGCCGCCCAAGTTAATAAAGAACCGAGTTCTTGTGATGACATCTCGTGTAAAAACAGTACGACCACAAGTCTATAATGGGTACAACCTGGCTAACTAATTTGCTCGTTTCAGCGTGGCTTCGCCACTGGTTGGTGTGTGGCACGGGTATGGGTAGAAGCCACAGGAAAATCACACGGCGCAAGAGGGGGCCTCCTGGGAGCGCGCATCTGGGCAGTGGAAACCTTAGTGGATGGGGTTGTGTCGAGGTTGGGTATTGTAAAGGCCTTGTGATGATCTCTCCTGATTCACATGTCTAAGGAAACATGTGTATATATATATATCATGATGATTATTTCTTGCAGGTAGAGTATACAAACTCTAAAGAATAAGAAAACTATCTAGATAGCCGTGCTCATGGTCAAAAGCGGTGCCAGGAACTCACCTGAACTAGCTTTCATTTGGTATAAAACTATTTGGGAGTGGTCGTGGAATGAAAAGCTGGGGTGGGACCCCAGGGGTTTGGGAAGGCCTGGTCGTGGACCAGTGGTAATTACCGGTTAGCCGGGCATCGAGTGGATGGAGCCACACGATGTTATAGGAAATGGGATCTCCAACAGTACCTTACAAATAAAAATATGTTTATGAAACATGTTCTTACCAATTGCTAAGTCGTAGGGTGTTCTACTACTGATCTACTTGGCTTGATGCAAATAAAAGAACCTTGAGCCCTCCTTGTCCAGCCTTGCATCTATGATAACTTGCATTGCGTGTTGGCTCGCGAGTACGGTTGTGTACTTAGGCTCGTCCAATATAATCTTTCAGAGCCGATCGACCAGACCCCTACGGCCACTACTGGGCGGACGAACCAGTCGGTGGAGATGAAGATGAAGCCTGGGTTAGGACCCCCAGTTGCTTGCCTGTGGGCAGAGTGAATGGATCCACCACTACCTCTTTTTGCTTCACCAACAAGTCACATACTTATTGATCTATAACAAATGATTCATTCATGGAACATGATAACATATTATCAAAATCATGAACATAATAAAATATCATCATCTCTATGATTGCCTCTAGGGCATATTTCCAACAGAAACATGTCCCCACCAGTCAGTCGAACTTTCCTTCGACCAGCTTGTCGAAGACTTCTTCGAGCAGTTAGTCGAAACACTTCTTCGACCAGTCTGTCGAAGACTTCTTCGAGCAGTTAGTCGAAACCCTTCTTCGACCAGCTTGTCGGAACTTCTTTGACCAGTTAGTCGAAACCCTTCTTCGACCAGCTTGTCAAGACTTCTTCGACTGGTTGGTCGGAACCTTTCTTCGACCAACATGTCGAACCTTCTCCGACCAGATAATCAACATCTGCTCTGGTCAGATGGTCGGAACTTCTTTGACCAGGTTGACCGAAAGACCGTTTCGACTTATGGTCGAAACCTCTTCGACTGGTAGTCGAAGTTCCTTCGACCAGTAGTCGAAACACTTTCCTAAATCTCGTTCGACCAGTTGGTCGAAGCTCCTTCGAACAACTGGTCGAAACACTGTTAACCAGTGGTCGAAGCAATGAACAGTAGTCGAAGCAATACACAGTAGTCCAAATAGTGAGCATTACTCGAAATCGTGAACGGTGCTCAAAACCTTCCCTACCAAGTATTCGAAACCCATCCTGACCAAGTGGTCGAAACCATGAGCAGAATTCGAAAACCTCCTCGACCAAGTACTTGAAACCCATCTCGACCAAATGGTCAAAACTATACCCAGAACTCAGAACCATTCTCGACTAAGTATTCAAGACCTATCCCGACCAAGTGGTCGAAACTGTGAACAGTACTCGAAAACTGTGGATATCGTGAGGATATGTGCACGATCTCAGGATGATGAGTCAATTGGCAATGGCTTTGTTGGTTTGCAAAATCACGCGTTTTTGGTTTTGCTTCAGTCTGTCAGACCACAGGCGGTCTAACCGGTGGTGTGGGGCGGTCAGACCGCCCGTGGAGAGGTCGGACCGGCCGTGGTTGCCGGTCGGACCGGCATGACCTAAAAGTGGTTTTTGGGGCTGAGCCAAAAATAGGTTGTGTAGGCAGGTGAGGGGAGTGTCCTGGATGTGGTCGCATCATTTTTGGAGCTCCCAGTCAAAAGTTCTATTGTGTTGAAAATTCCAGAAGGTTTCGGATTTTCACGATGGAATTTTGGCTAAGTCTTTTCGGGCGGTCCGACCGCCGTTATGGGATCGGTCCGACCGGCCTGAAATCGGTCAGACCGGCCGTATGGGGTGGTCAGACCGCCGATGACTTGAAGGTGGGCCTTCTTTGCATTGTTGTGTTTTGAGTGTGTTTATTGTATGAACTTTAATGCTTTATTGTTGCATATTGCATTGTGGAACTAACGTGGGTCAAGTTGTGAAGAACTTGTTCCCGGAAACGGTTTGTTTGTCTATTGCTGTGCAGGTGGCTTGCAGGTCAACGACGTCAACGGTGAGGTGGATCGGCACTACGCTTGGAGAGCTGAGGTCCAGAACGATCATGGATGCCGGGTGAGGTCGTGTGACTCAAGCATGGTGCAGAATGGGCAAGATGGATCGAACGGGTAGTTCGGTACAGCTGGTTGGATCAGGCGGTGCGGAAGTCAGTGCAAGTCTCTAGGAGGTTCCGATGGGATTCAGACAGGAGAGACTTGGCGACGTGATGATAGCCGCTGATCAACCTACACGTGGTGAAGCAGGCGATTGCTTCAACAGATTTGGTTGTGTGTGTCCCATGTGTGTGTGGGTCCCAAAAGTGAAACCCTAGGTTTCTCCTATAAATAGAAAGGGGGGAGATGTAAAACCCTTTGAAGCTTTCATTTTGAGCCCCTCATCCTTTTTCTAGGGTTAGGAGGAGAGGAGAGGAGAAGCTAGGGTTTGGAGAAATTATGTGTTCCTTGTGTGAGCTCTTGTCCTACTTGTTGAAGTGGCTTTGTAAGCATCTTGTGAGATCAATCAATCTTGTGATGCTTGCTTGAGAGATCATTTGTCTCCCTTTGTGTTCTTCTCTCTTTTGGTTGAATTTGGTGCTTCCTTGATTCAAGTGGTTAAGCTTGGTCTCTTGACCTATTTTCTCTTGCTTTGATGTGTGGGAATACTCCTAGAATCATCTAGACCATCAACCCCCACAAGGAAGTCTTGAATCAAAGTTTTTCATTTTTCTAGGGTTTGTGCACTTCCTTGGTAAAACCTTGAGAGATCGTTTCTACGAAGTGGATCTGAAGGATCGTCGCTAGAAATAGCTCTCTAATATCCTTAGGGAGGTGTGCTCGAAATTTGGTCAAGTTTCATTGGTTGAATCAAAAGTTGGATCAAATTTCGTTTTGGATTTGGGCTTGGTTTTTCGGTTCTGGACTAAATCGGTCTGACCGGTTTTGTAACGGCGGTCCGACCGCCCGCTTTTCAGACCGCTCAGTACTGCCGGGTCGAACCGATATCCGACGGTCCGACCGCCCGTTAGTAGCCGGTTCGACCGCTCGTTGAACGTCGGTCCGACCGCCTGTCTCCAACCGGTCTGACCACCATGCATCACCCGAGCGGTGAGTTCAATTCTCCACTTTTGTGTCGTGTGGTTGAGGGGGTTATCGAATTCAGCACAAGGCTTCCTCTGTGCACTTACTGATCTTCTTAGCTTTCATAGCTAAAGGAGCAAAGTTCGTGTTGAATTTGATTAAGGCGAGAAAGTTGAGAAAGCGCCTATTCACCCCCCCTAGTCGCCTTTCCGGTCCTACAAGTGGTATCAGAGCCGGTTAGCTCTTCTCATATATCTTAACCGGTCTTTGCAGCCGTGGCGACTGACACATATTCAATCAAGCAACATGTTTTTTCTGGAGTTGATTTTGCTTATTGGAAGGCCCGAATGCAGGCCTACATCGAGGCTCAAGGGCACACAATTTGGCTTAAGGTGAAAAACCCTTATGTCGTGCCAGCCGATGACAATTTGATCACTCTAGATGTGGAGAACAACAGGAGGGCTCGGAATTTTTTGATTCAAGGTCTTAGTCGATCTGAGTTTGAGCGTGTTGCTCATTTGCGGTCTGCTCATGAGATCTGACGGGCTCTTTGTGATTATCACGAGGGGTCCACTGCGATCAAGGAAGTGAGACAGAACCAGCTGAAGAAAGCATACTCTAAGATCGAGTAAAGGCCTGGTGAATCTTTAGATGAGCTGTGGGGGAGATTTTCTAAAATTCTTCATGATCTCCGCGCTGTTGATCTTGTCTTCACTGAGTCTGAAAATGCACGCCAACTTTTGGGTGCTCTGGATGTGAAGGTGCTGGGGATGAAGATCATCGCCATCAATGACAACACTGTCATGAGTGAGCTTACCATGGATAAGCTTTACTCTAGGTTGAAGACGCATGAGATTGATTTTATCTCGCGTCTACCCATGACAGATTCGATGGCTTTAGTGGTCGACCAATCTAAGGGTAGATATTATGATTCTTTTGATGTTAGCTCATCTGGTTTTTCTTTGTCTGCTTTGCATTCTTTGAGCGATGAGCAACTTGAGAGACTACCTGAAGATGATTTAGCCCTCCTATCCACAAAATTCACGAGAGCTTACAACAATGTGAGGAGTAGGAGGAGAGGTGGACCTATCACTTGTTTCGAGTGTGGTGAGCCAAACCACATTCGCTCTAGATTCCCCAAGCTGAAGGGCAAGGAGGAGAAGGAGTCACAAAGGCATCCTCAAGCGAGGGATGCTAAGTCCAAGAAGACAAACTATCGCAAGTTTGTCAGCCGGGTCCTTGAAGCTCTAGAGGATGTAAGCATGAGCGATGTGGACTCGGAGGTGGAGGACGACAAGAGTGACTCCCGTGGCAAGAAGAAGGCTCGTGATTTCACGGGCATGTGCTTCATGGCTAAGAACAACCACGACAAATGACTCCTCCAACAAATGAGGATCCTTTTAGTGATCCTGATGAGGTATGCCCTTCACTTCCTGACATGAAAAGGGCTTTAGTGCTTGCTGAACAAAAACTGCATAAGCAAGTTAAATTGATTAAGAAACATGATACTATGATCGATAATTTGAACCTAGAAGTTGTTAGGCTCAAATCCATTAATCGTGATGATTTCTGTGATTCATGCTCTAGCTTGCTTAATGAATTGTCAAGCTTAAATAATGCTCATTCCTCTGTTGAAAAACAATTGAAAAATGCTCTTGTCGAACTAGAATCTTTTAAGTCTAGTTCTGTTTGCATGGATGCCATTCCGCTTGGTGTGACTACCTTGGATGCTATTCCTTTAACTTGCTCAAATTGTGCTTTGCTTGAATTAAAATTGGATAGCTCCTTGAAAGAATTTCAAAAATTTGATGCTAGTCACACTTGCTCTCATTGTAAGAACAATAGGATTAAAATGCAAGAGATGACCGAAATGGTTGTTTACTCTAGAGCTGCATCTTGTGAAAATTGTCCTAAGCTTACAATTGAGATTGAAGATTTAAACAAGACTCTTGAAGAGAAAGCTAAAATTGAAAAATCCATGTCTCTTACTGCTTCCAAGAAAGTCATTGATTCTTCCTCTTGTATGTTGCATGCTGAAGTTGAAACTATTGTTGGTAAGATACAAGAGGCTTTTAGAGTCAAATTTAAGGAGCAGTTGAATAGGATTGGAGAGTCCTATTGTGTGTCTTGTGAGGCTCTAAAAGTAGAAGTGGATCTTCTTAAGAGCAAACATGTTGAGGCAATCAATTCTAAAAAGTGCTCTAATTGTGGAGTTTTGGCAAAAGAGAATGATTACCTCAAAATGACTCATGAAAAGTTTTCTAGTGGGAAAAAGAAACTCAACTTGATTCTAGACCAATCCAAGGTGAGTGTGAAAAACAGTGGCCTAGGTTTTAAGTCCCTAGAGCTTTCCAAGAATCACCCACCAAAGATTGTTAGAGTTGTGAAAGGTGGTCTGTTTGAGCAAGAACCTCCTAAGACTTCAAAGGTTGCTTTTAAATTTGCAGGTTCTGCTCAAACTCCTTCTAGCAAGAAAGGTGCTTCTGTTTCACCAGTACGGACCCCTCAAAAGGTCAAGTACCATTGCACCTTCTGCAAGAAAGAGGGCCACACTGTTGTGTTTTGCTTTCGGAGAGCAAAGATTGAGAGGAAAGAGAGAGTGAGCACCTTGAGATCCATCAGAGGACTCTTTTCTCCAACTGTAGTCTCTAGAGCCAGGCAGCCTATTCATCGTACCACATATAGGCCTAGGTTTATAGAGAACTTTGTTGACTCTTGTGGTGGGTCCAGGCAGCATCTTGGTTTAGGATATCGTGAGGAGAAACCATGGGTAGCACCTAGACAGGGGGAGTATCGGTCTTTTGGTAGATCGTTTTGGAGAGGTCCAGGTGGTGCTCGTGGGCATTCTTATGATTTTGTTCCTGATCATTTTTCTGCTGCTTCTTTTGCTATTCCCAGGCATCGTGCATCTCAGTACTGGACTCCTAGATCTTTTATCTCAAATCCCAGTACTGAGACATGGATGTTTTGAGGGAATTTGCTCTTTTTGCATTCATTGTATCATAATGTATTTTTATTTCAAATATCTTGCATTGCATAATAAAACTTGTGGAGCTTTGATTATTATCCTTGTATGGCTTGATTTCATATTCTATACCTTGTCATGTCAAGTGATAGTCTGCTAGACTTCTTTTATGGCTCTTCGTGTTTTAGCTTAGCTTTCACCTTACTAGCTTTATATATGTGATCAAACTGAATCAAATCATGTCTTGTTGGATCTTGTGACTAGTTTTGCTCTAGTGATCCTCTTATGATTCTTGCCATGTCTTATAGGTTAATTTGAGTCTTGAACTTATTTTGAGATGAAAATGAGCTTTTTATCTTCTTAAGTCAAGCAAATGAAAAATGAGATTTTACGTGTAAAAAACCGATCTCACCAATCCTTTCTCATGAGACAGCTTGCCATTGCACTAGGCATGAACTCAGGGGGAGTTTTGGATGACCTAGACCACTCTTTTAAGCTTATCGCTTGAGATGGTCGCGGCAAGGCTTGAGATCTAGCACAGTGAAAAAAATCCTTTTTAGGAAAATACTCAAAATGCCAAGTGCTTGAGTTTTGCTTCAAAAGTGTACTCTTAATGCTCAAAATGCCTCAGTTCTTGTTTTGAGTCTCTTTTTACTTATAGACATGGCTTGACTCATTTTTGGTTGCGTTTAGTGAAACTATGACATTGAGCAACCCTTCATGGTTTTAATTCTGTTAATCTCAGATGACTGCTATTTTGGTTTTAGCTTTGCAGTACATGTTTTGCCATGATTGAATATAGCATCTACTCTTTATATGGCTTGGTATAATTCTTGTACTGTCTACATGGAAAATGGTCATGGCTCCTTTTATTAAAAATTTCAAAAATAAAGTCATTTCTTCATGCTTTTTCTTTTCCCATGCATCTTGATGAATTCATTGTCAAATGGGGAGAAGGATTGAAGAAAATGCTGTTTTGGAGCTTGTGGTTTCATACATAAGGTTTCATATAAAAGAACTTCATAAAATAAAAAAAATGAACCTTTTGAAAATTTGTGATCATAGTGAGTTGAGTCTCTGGGTTTTATTGCCTTTTTCTGAATATATTTGCATTCGAAGAAGACTCACAATGATCAAAGGTCAAATGGAACATTTGTCTTTCATATGGACCTAAGTGAGACTTTTGGCTACTTTCTGGATATTGAATCCTTTTGTGCCTTCATTGCCTTATCTCACTTGCTTATACTATTCTGAAGCCAGCTTGGTCATTTCCTAGGGTTTTTCTTGCTTATGGACCAAGTTGTGCCTTTATGCGAAAACGGCGTATTTTTACTTTTCAATTCGAAAAACCACATTTTCTGGGAAATTGCCAATGTGTTCATCAAGGGGGAGATTGTGGATATCGTGAGGATATGTGCACGATCTCAGGATGATGAGTCAATTGGCAATGGCTTTGTTGGTTTGCAAAATCACGCGTTTTCGGTTTTGCTTCAGTCTGTCAGACCACAGGCGGTCTGACCGGTGGTGTGGGGCGGTCAGACCACCCGTGGAGAGGTCGGACCGGCCGTGGTTGCCGGTCGGACCGCCATGACCTAAAAGTGGTTTTTGGGGCTGAGCCAAAAATAGGTTATGTAGGCAGGTGAGGGGAGTCTCTTGGATGTGGTCGCATCATTTTTGGAGCTCCCAGTCAAAAGTTCTATTGTGTTGAAAATTCCAGAAGGTTTCGGATTTTCACGATGGAATTTTGGCTAAGTCTTTTCGGGCGGTCCGACCGCCGTTATGGGATCGGTCCGACCGGCCTGAAATCGGTCAGACCGGCCGTGTGGGGCGGTCAGACCGCCGATGACTTGAAGGTGGGACTTCTTTGCATTGTTGTGTTGTGAGTGTGTTTATTGTATGAACTTCAATGCTTTATTATTGCATATTGCATTGTGGAACTAACGTGGGTCAAGTTGTGAAGAACTTGTTCCTGGAAACGGTTTGTTTGTCTATTGTCGCGGGTGTGGCTTGCGTGTCAACGACGCCAACGGTGAGGTGGATCGACTACGCTTGGAGAGCCGAGGTCCGTAACGATCATGGATGCCGGTGAGTCGTGTGACTCAAGCATGGTGCGTATGGGCAAGATGGATCGAACGGGTAGTTCTGCATACCGGTTGGATCAAAGCGGTGCGAAAGTCAGTGCAAGTCTCTAGGAGGTTCCGATGGGATTCGGACAGGAGAGACTTGGCGACGTGATGAGAGCCGCTGATCAACCTACACGTGGTGAAGCAGGCGATTGCTTCAACAGATTTGGTTGTGTGGGTCCCATGTGTGTGTGGGTCCCAAAAGTGAAACCCTAGGCTTCTCCTATAAATAGAAAGGGGGGAGATGTAAAACCCCTTGAAGATTTCATTTTGAGCCCCTCATCCTTTTTCTAGGGTTAGGAGGAGAGGAGAGGAGAAGCTAGGGTTTGGAGAAATTGTGTGCTCCTTGTGTGAGCTGTTGTCCTCCTTGTTGGAGTGGCTTTGTAAGCATCTTGTGAGATCAATCAATCTTGTGATTTTTGCTTGAGAGATCATTTGTCTCCCTTTGTGTTCTTCTCTCTTTTGGTTGAATTTGGTGCTTCCTTGATTCAAGTGGTTAAGCTTGGTCTCTTGACCTATTTTCTCTTGCTTTGATGTGTGGGAATACTCCTAGAATCATCTAGACCATCAACCCCCACAAGCAAGTCTTGAATCAAAGTTTTTCATTTTTCTAGGGTTTATGCACTTCCTTGGTAAAACCTTGAGAGATCGTTTCTACGAAGTGGATCTGAAGGATTGTCGCTAGAAATAGCTCTCTAATATCCTTAGGGAGGTGTGCTCGAAATTTGGTCAAGTTTCATTGGTTGAATCAAAAGTTGGATCAAATTTCGTTTTGGATTTGGGCTTGGTTTTTCGGTTCTGGACTAAATCGGTCCGACGGTTTTGTAACAATGTCCGACCGCCCGCTTTTCGATCGCCAAGATCGCTGGTTGAACCGATATCCGACGGTCCGACCGCCCGTTAGTAGCCGGTCCGACCGCTCGTTGAACGTCGGTCCGACCGCCTGTCTCCAACCGGTCTCACCGCCAGTACCTAGTCCAGAACAGTGAGTTCAATTCTCCACTTTTGTGTCGTGTGGTTGAGGGGGTTATCGAATTCAGCACAAGGCTTTCTCTGTGCACTTTCTGATCTTCTTAGCTTTCATAGCTAAAGGAGCAAAGTTCGTGTTGAATTTGATTAAGGCGAGAAAGTTGAGAAAGCGCCTATTTACCCCCCTAGTCGCCTTTCCGGTCCTACAAAAACCCTTTCTTCCAAGAAGGCGGACCCCCTCCAACCAGGTGGTCGAAACACTGAACAATACTCGAAGATGATAACTCATCCGCGGACTAAACACTATCTCGAAAATAGCCTACAATACCTGTTCGAGTACTGTATCCAACGTCGAACACGACAATAGGAACCTGAGACTAATTAAAACCGCCCAACCCAACCGAGAACACCCCCATTTGAGTTTCATTTGGATTTTGAATGCAAGTCGAATTCATTTGGTATAAAATTGTTTGTGGGTGGTGCTCACAACCAAGAGCTGCGTCGAGAACTCACCAGAACTAGCTTTCATTTGGTATAAAACTATTTGTGGGTGGTCATGGAATGAAAAGCTGGGGTGGGACCCCAGGTGTTTGTGAAAGCTTGGTCGTGGACCAGTGTTAATTACCGGTTAGTCGGGCATCGAGTGGATGGAGCCACTCAATGGTATAGGAGATGGGATCTCCAATAGTACTTTACAAATGAAAATATGTTTATGAAACCCGCTCTTAACAATTGATAAGTCGTAGGGTGTTCTACTACTGATCTAATTCAAACTTGGCTTGATGCAAATAAAAGAACCTTGAGCCCTCCTTGTCCAGCCTTGCATCTATGATAACTTGCATTGCATGTTGGCTTGCGAGTACGGTTGTGTACTCAGGCTCGTCCAATATAATCTTTCAGAGCCGATCGACCAAGACCTCTACGACCACTACTGGGCAGACGAACCAGTCGGTGGAGATGAGGATGAAGCCTAGGCCAGGTCCCTAAGTCGTTTGCCTATGGGAAGAGTGAATGGATCCACCACTACCTCTTTTTGCTTCCGCACTTTTACCTCTACCCTGTTCTCGTATTGATAGTGGCCCTTGCGCCCTTTTGTATAACAGTGGTCATACGACCAGTTCTGTAATATATTGGTTGTGAATGCGATGTATGTGAATGTTCCAAGAATGTATCTGTGTGTGCTATTTATTGATCCAGAGAATGGCACAGATTGACACAGTGGATCCCAAACTAGAAATTTGGGGTCCGACAGCCATATCTCGTGCTACGATCAGTACAGTGCTGACCACATTGGGTGTAGCAGCCAAATAAACCATTTGTCAATTAGCATACATGCATATACATATATTGTTATTCCCTTACTTATTTTGTGTAAGTATATGAGAGCTTATATGTCTCACTACAGGGTTACTATACTAAGATTAACCCTAGACATGATGTTGCTAGATCATGGTATACAACCCTATGTTCATTTCGGTACTCCTAGACATAAGGCTATACGTTAATGGTACTTGATTATTATCTAATTATTGTACTACTACAACTAACTGTTTGATTACATTATTATATTTATTAACACAACAATGGTCTAGGGCTTACTGGTGTTTGATCATGTACGTAGGTATATGCCCACCCATGATTATATCATCTTAGGTTCTAACTACCTGAGTGGATCACTTTAGTTAGTTTACTTACTACGCGATCTCTCGTTTAAGGTTTGACCCACGCTTGTTGAAACAACGATAAGGTTAACAATTTTAACTTAGGTCCTAAAGGGTATAGTTTATTGATCATTAACCATGGAGTATTATTTGTTAACATCTTTATATAATGATATATTGATTTATCTTAATTCATTATCATTATAGCTATTATCACTTGGGTATAGTTCCTTATTTAAATTTGCCTTTGCACTACAATGACAACAACTTATTGACTATTTTCAATTAGCCCTTAACTACCTATATTATCCACTAATTGAACTCTAAGCACTTATTCAAGGGAAATGGGCTCAGTGTCTACTTCCAGTGAACCTTTAATTACTCTCCGGCTTGGGGCAGTGCTCAACGCCAGCGGCTGTGGACAGGCAAAATGGAACCGCAGAGGGAACACCGTCCTAGGAGTAGTAGCGTCACGACCGGGCGTGCACCAGGGCGGGCGCGCGGCGATGTGCGGCGGCCGGACACGGGGAACAGATGGAGGCGGCGGCGCATGGGTGGAAGAGGGGCGGATTTTGGCCGAGCACAGGCACAAGGGTGCTAAGGGGAGCACACTCGAGCCGTCTACGGCAACGGGGAGGATCCGAGGCGGGCCAACGGTGGCGGCGGCACCAAACGAGTGGCCAAATGAATGGTGGGGGAAGAAAGGGGAGGTTGTGGGGGGTGCTCAAGTGGAGAGGAATCAAAGAAATACTCACCAGGGAAAGGATGGTGTTCCGGCAGCGAGTGGTGGCCAGACTTGAGAAAGATGGCGGCGTGGCGTCGTCACGTGGAGGAAAAGTGAAATCAATTGAGGGCTTTTACTCAGTACATTATGGAACACGATGTGACGTGAGAGACTTCAGTAGGGGATCGCTGGATCGACGGGAACAGTGAGGTGGGAGTTGTTGTCGGTGTGGGTAGAGCAGCCAGAGGGGAGGAAGACGGCGTCGTTCCTGGTGCTTCGACTTCAGAGATGGGAGGGGGAGGTGAGCGCGAGGACTTGGGCGCTAGGGTGACAGTGGTGACCAAGGTGGGGGTGTGCGGGGCTTGCCGAGGTGGCTTGTTGGCACGACAGCAGGGGGGACACGGCTGGCCCACAACGGCTCGGCAGACGTGAGAGGAAGGAAGATGAGGGAGTGGGGGAGGAAACTAGAGGATGAAATGGAGGCAGGGTGTAGCTTTAAGGAGGGAGGAATTTGCAGTTTCTCACGGGAGGCCGGCGGCGAGACGGGCGAGCAACACAAGAAGCTCCTGTGCGCAGCCACACCGCCCCAGTGCGATGGCAGATGAGCGGGACGATTAGGGGACGAGAAAAAGGTGGCGTGAGAGCGCGATCTCCTGGTGTGGCTGGGGCGAGGACGACGTAGACGCGGCGAAGCGACTGGGGCAGGTGAGTGGCGTGGTGAGGGCGGCATGGCACTAGTGGCGCGGGTGTCGGGTGGGCGAGGAAGAGAAAGTGGAGCCGGTAGCTAGCGGCTGGCGTGTGGGTCTAGGAAGGAGAAAAGAGAAAAGAAAAGGAAGAGGGAAGAGGGAAGAAAAAGAGAAAAGAAAAGAGAAAAAAGGAAAAAGAAAAAAAGAAAGAAAAAGGATATGTCGAGCCCGGCCGAGTGGCTTTCGGCCCAGACCGCACTTTTGTGGTCTCAATTTATTTTTTTCTTTTCTTTTTAAATTGAGGTTTGAATTCAATTTTATGTTTTTGGGTTGAGGTTTTAATTAACAACTCCAAAATTTGAATATCGGTAAAGTGTAACAAAAAGTTGTAAAAATCCCATATTTTTAAACAATTGAGTTGAATGTGAATTTTGGGGTGTTACAAACCTACCCCATTAAAAGAATCTTGACCCTGAGATTCTGTTAGAACGGAAAGAAGGAAGATAGAACAGAGAGACAGGGGAAGGGGTGTGGGGTGCTGACTATAGTTGCGTCATCGGCTCTTGATGTGGCTTTTCAGCGTCGTTGTCCTCTGTTTACATCATGATGACCACAAATTTTCTGTTGATAGACCAATGGTAATTGCATATATCCTAGGAATAGCTAGCCTTGGAGATGTCGGCAAAATAACTATTATATCTATTATATTGTCCTACTGTCCCTACTAGAATCCAATCCACATTCTTTAACCCACTATTTTCCATAATTTAATTCTAGCAATCACTTGTAATCCACGTTACCACCAACATTTTAGCTTGCGTATCCTCCTATTAGTAGTTGTATATCATGGTAGTAATATGAAACTTTCGTATTCTAGTTACCCCCCTTAAAATATCCACCGATATTTGTTGTTTTCTTCCACCGCCAATAACCCAATTGCTATTATCCACCAAGAGTACATTGGTACCATATAACTATGATCCACCATTCTCCATTCCTTTGATTTCAACATCTTAATTAATCCAGACTGTCGATGATCAAATCGCCGATCTTATGAACATATAAATGAAAAGAGGAAAAAATATGCGTGACTTCAGGGAGTGGATCTGACTTGCTCTTTATTGCTATGAACTCACGATTACAAACACAGAGAGTATCTAAAAACACAACACTTTGCTAAGTCTTGCTTGATGTCTTCGTCTCTCTCGATGTTACGTGTTCTGTCTGTCTCGTTGTCCCTCCCTTCCAGCCTTCTATGGTCCCCCTTAAATACTTGATGAAGCGGTGGCAGTTATCCCACGAAGAGACATCCGTTGAGGAGCGACGCGTCAGGTCGGGAAGAGATGGCAGTTTGACGGTTCTACTAACTGCAGAGGCAGTTGGTGAAGATGTCAACTGTTTGGCGGTTAATGATTTAGAGGATGTTAATTCATCAACCGTGATAGTGTTGTAATTATGTGGAATATGAAACACGTGATTCATTCATCACATAGTGAGTGGCGTGGTCGGAGACTCGACCCAGACGCATGTTCATAGCTTCACGAGCACTTACCTGGTCGTGGACTAGGTTTGAGACTTAGTCCGACCAGGGTATTTATTATATAACTTCCGTAATACCTTCGACCAGTTAGGTCGGTGGTCTTAGAAGTTACGACCACGAAGACGTATGGTCTTTATCATATATTAGGATAATATATGAATATTTTAATCCTCAACACAGACATAGATTCCACATGAGCCCTAGTGATCCAATTTCAAACATTTATAGCTACTCCAATAACTCCCCTTTAATTGATCCTAATGGCACACAATTGTATTTGATTCCACCAATTGTCATATAATTTAATTCATTACTATCTAGTCTACTAATGCTAAATCAATACCTTTTAATGCAAATCGAATCCCCCTTTAGTACTACTTTGATTACGTTAATTCTTCTGATATCCAATCTTTAGAAATTTCCATCAATCTATTAATTGATCCCATTTCGTTTATAAATTGAAGTATTCCTATTGCTCCAATTCAAATGGTTTCTCCTAAGTTTGGTTGTATATCTTCCCAAGCACTTATCCTTATGATTTCTATTACCCCACCAGTATGCCATATATTTGGTTCATTCTAACAATCATAAGATATTCTTGATAAATTTCATGAATATTTATCATGCAAATCTCTTATGGCCTCGCCTAAACCTAAGGATATAGCCTTTGTCAATCCATTGTCCAGGTTGCCTTATATGCCTTCCATCATAAGGGTTTGTTTTTCTTGGGCAGAGACTGCTTCCATGTCGGCTTTGGTGGTTGCGATGCTTACATCTATGCTGAGAATCCGTTGTTGTAGTTCAACCGACTTGGTGAGCAACTGGTTTAGACGACACTCTCTAGGACGGTGATCGTGTCCCTCACAAATGAAATAGGTTACCTTGTTTGTCGGGCAATCCCCTAGTGAGTGATCTTTGTCGTAGTTGGGGTCGTTGATGATGCATTAGTCGATGTAGTGTCCTTCCATATCACGGCACCGACAGGCCTTGATCTTCATGATCACCTTGTTTGACTCCCTTAGACCGCAATTCCTAGTGAAGTGCCTCACTTCGCCACATTTAAAGCAAGTGCTTAGATTTGGTTGCCTCACAGGACAAAGGGACAAAAAGTTGTCCTCCCTTCCACACCTGAAACATGCGGCGGGTCATTGAGTCCCAAGGGGTAGTGGTGTCAGTCTTGTTATAGGGATTCAGTTCTTCTTTGGGAAAGGGTTGACGGGCGGCTCTATCTTTATGTCCTCGAACTTGCCCTCGACAAAGCATTTCTTCAGCTTGCCCCTTCGGGGTCCTACTAGGTTGGTTGTTTGCATACCACGGGAAGTATGGGGATGCCTACGAGTTTTGTCCTAACGGTTTGGGTCAGGGTTGCCAAGTTATGAGGGAGATTCATCTTGACCTTGCATGCTTGTCATGTCGGTCTTGATGTCTGTTGGCGCTTTCAGCAAGGGATGAAAGAGAATATCATGAGATATAGAAAAGGACCGCGGGGACAAGGTAACTAAACCCACTTTTCTTTAAAATCTAATATAAAACACATAAGAAGTCGAGAAGGCTCAAACAAATAACACAAATCTTTAAAACAAGCTTTTCCCGTGACTGCAAAATATAACGCCTGTGGGAAACAAGCAGTGCATATGATCCAACTAAAATCTCTCAACAATACAATCGGCTACTCGCGGGAACACACAGATGGGAATGCACAATTATGCACACCATGGTTACTCAAAATGAGATTGCCCTATCCTAACAAGTCAACACATTCCTGAACTTAAACTTTTGAAGCAGGGGTAAGAGAAAAGGAAATCAATTACCTTTCAAAATCAAAAGAAAAAAAGGAGAGCACTTAGCATTTGATTGGATCGGCAATAATACTCATATCACTATTTTCGGTATTAGAGTTTTTAGAAAATAGATTTCCAAATAGGGGTTTTGGGAATTTGAATTTGAAATCTTAGTTTTTAAGATGAAGTTATCATAAACAGCTTGTGGGGAGGAGTTTCAAAACTTAATTTTCAAAACAAGTTTTCGTAAGCGGGTTTTGGGCAAATAAACACTAGGGCTAGGTTTCAGAGTAAATTTTGAAATCAAGTTTTTCTTGAGAGAATTTTTGTAACTTGATTTTTAGAACAATAATTTTAGCGACATAGTATTTTAAAAACAAAACTCAATGTTTAACTTCTTAAAGAAGCTATTGGAGAGAAACCTTTTGAAAATAAGTTTTTTCCTTTGAACTATTTGGATATCGAGAGAAGATTTTTGAAATAGACACATAAGAGTTTATTTTGCAAACTAGCTTTGTGTGTTTGTCCAAAAAATAGAATTTCTAGATACTTTCTGAAATAAGGTTAGGAAATATAGAGTTTTTGGAAACCATACAAGTAGCGATAAAAATAAAATCCGCTAAGATCCAATAGAGGTAAGAGAGAGACATCTTTAGGAGGGATGAGAATGAGCAAAAATACTTATATTTTTCACAAAGCTTTGTAGGTGAAAATAGATTTTGAAAATCTCCACCAATGAAACTAATGACCATGCTAACTAAGGTCACGACCTACAGTCGATATGGCTTTGATACCACTTCTGCCAGACCCCAAATTTGAACATCTAGAATCAAATTGGCATGTTCTAGAACTGCTTTGAGCTCTTGATAGTAGGAGAGACTTTGCACTTCAGCAGCAGCCTCTTGCATGTCGACAGCTAGTGAACAAAGGACAAAAAGGTCATGTTCACCGTCACTTCCCATTGGGTGGTTGAAAATTGCACTCGAGAGTATTTATAATCTATCAACGGGAGTTTTTGCCTGTGACGGTGATGGTAAAACACTAAGATCTCTTACCGTTGTCCTCGCAGCGACTTGGGGTGTGATTGGTGGACATTGCTCACCACTCGTGTTGAATGCTGGTCTTCTAGACGTCCCCAGCGTGTTGTCATGGTACTGGTGACGAGCCTCATCCATGGCCTTCTGCTTGGTTGCGTGAATCTAATTTTGTCGCTCCTACAAAAACATTTGGCTTGTCTTGGGCCTCGTGTTGCTAACGTTGAAGGATCTAGACCCGCTATTATGAGTTAATAGAATATTTTGGTGATTAATGGTAAATCTAAATATGAGACTAACTCTTTTGTCTAGTATTATTTTGTGTAGTCTCATTTGGTTATAAATGTGAAATTCAACAAGGTATGCAATCGACATCTTAATCTTATATATTGTTGCATTCCTCGGATCCAAAATATAAGTTGAACTCAACCATAAGTTAAACTTGAATATGTGCATATAATCTTATTACACATTTGTGTATGCACACATTTAGGGGGAGCTCACACTATATTTTGTGGTTTCATTAGTATTGATCCATATTCCATTTTCCACACATATTTGTGATCTTTACTTTGAAAACATATCCGATTGAGTATACAAAGCTTGTGTAGTTTTGTATATTCATGATTTGAGTATGAAGAACTTGTGTAGTTCTCACATACTCGTGTTGTGAGTGTGTATATATATATATATGGCTTGTGTAGTTTTTATATATACACTCATATTGTTACATTTATCAATTCAATTTATGTGCAATCGAAATGGTTATCATCAATTACCAAAGAGGGAAAGAATGAGTATCTTGTCCCACCATTATGAGTTAATGGTATGGTGTGGTAATTAATGATAATCATATTGTGGAACTAACATTTTCCATGAGTTGGATATATAGATTATGTTCCAGGATAATGAAGACTCGGGATGATCATGAGTTGATCATCAAGTCAAGATTCAAGAAAAGGATACATCATGTGTTGATGTGTGTGAAGAGCTTGAAGAAAAAGAAATCATCGTGTGTCGATGATGTTCAAGAAGAAGAGATGATCATGAGTTGATCATAAAGTCAAGAGTGCATCATGAGTTGATGCATGTCAAGTAATTGACCCGGACTTGAAGTGATGGTGTGCGTCATCAATTTCAAGATAGTGCAAGGCAAAAGTATGACTAGCAAGGGCTAAGGATGAGTTCCTAGTTTTTTACCGGTCTCGGTGTTTGGTTGATAGACCGGATTGCTAGTATAGGATTGTCGTACTATTAAAAGGGGTCTTAACTAGTAGTTTGAGTTAGTCATGTGTTAATAACTCATTATGTTTACTCTAGCTCATCTATGCATGGAGCTATTATTTGCAAATGTGTTTTGCAAATGATTGATGCTCATGCATTTTATCTTTGTAGCATGGGACTATATTTTGCAAATGTGTTTTGCAAATGGTTGAAGTCCATGTACCTTAGCCTTGTGGCATGATGCTGTTATTTGCTAATGTGTTTTGCAAATAGTTGATGCTTATGTTTGTTTTCTTGTAGCATGTGACTTAAGTTTGCAAATGTGTTTTGCAAATGGTGTAAGTCCATGTACCTTTTTTCCTTGTGTTATGATTCTAAAAGTTGGCAAATGTGTTTTGCAACTTGTTAGGAATCTTGCTATTGATCCTTGTCGGCATGGCTTATCAATTGTTAAATGTGTTTTGCAATTGAAGTTGTTGAAAAAGTCATTGTTGTGTTTGTCAGGATAATCGGTAGTTCCGCAATGTGATGGGCGGAACTTCCTATTATCGGTAGTTCCGCAATGTGATGGGCGGAACTTCCTATTATCGGTAGTTCCGCAATGTGATGGGAGGAACTTCCGATTATCGGTAGCTCCGAAAAATTGGCGGAACGTTTTTTCCAGAGAGCACCCCTTTTGGGACTTAGCCAAATTTCTGGAAGTGCGGTAGTTCCACAATGATATGTGCAGAACTTCCAAAAATAGGAACTTCTTGCATTTCATCTAAGATTGATATATCCACCTCATGTGAGGATTTACTTGAAATGCCTTGTTGCTTTAAATTAGATACTCCTATTTCCTCCATATCTTGCCATACTAACCTTGTAGAGGAAAACAAAGAGCTCAAGGCTCAAGTCAACAAATTGAAAAATAACTTGGAAAAAGGCCTAAAAGGAAAGGCCACTCTCGACGACATATTGAGCAAGAAAAGACGCTTGCAAGATAAGAGTGGCATTGGCTACACTCCCAAGAAAAGGGAGAATAGCAAGACAAGGCACAACGCAAGACACACGAAGAATGTCAAGTGCCATGGATGCAATAGAAATGTAATACCCCGTAATTGAATCGGGTAATTAGAAAATAGCCGGAGGAGAAAAGACAATTAAATGAGTAGAAATTCCTGAAAAGAGAAGGGGTTTTCCGTAAATCCTTGACAACCTGGGCCTGGGCCGCAGCCCAGGAGGGGCCCATATGGTGGCCGGCCAAAAGGGGGGGTTCCCACCCCCCAAACCCTAAACTCCCCACTCTCCCTCCTCCTCCCCACTTTGAGCCGCCGCCTCTCCCCACCTCTCCCTGATGTGCGCCGCCTTGTCCGATTTGGGTACGTTATGTTCATTTTCTGACCTGATAACCTATTAGAAAGTTGTAGATCTCGGTTTTATCTTTCTTTTGGCACCGAGATCACTTGATTTGGAGTTATGGTTTAGGAGTTATGGCCGTTTTTCTACGACTGTACAGGAAAGCTGACGAGATTTGGCAGTCTGCATGTCTAGCCAATTTGTATTTTTTTTAGGCCGAATCTGAAGGGTCACCCAACACGAAAGTTGTAGCCATTCCAGTAAGCTTTCAGGATTGATAAAGAACATATTTTTTAGAATTGTAAATCAAAAGTTATGAATTATTTTACCGTCACTGTTTTGCTAACTGTCAGATTGCAGAGACAGAAAACTTAGAAATTTTTTACCTAAATATAAGAATTAGTAGGAGGCCGAATCAGGAGACTTGTCCAACTAGACTATTGTAGATGATTTTGTCATGATTCAATAGAGTCCAAGAGCACCCCATTCCGAGTTGTGTAGCAAAAATTATGGTGGTTTTAGTACTCTGTCCAGAAAACCCGACGTGAAGTTGATGTTTTTTTAATTGGCCTGGTAGGGATATTACTTCGCCGATTCAGCACGCCTCACAAACTAGACTTATTTGGAGAATTTAATTATATTTCCAGAAAGTCTAAGAACATCTTATTTGGACCCCTGTACTAATAGATATGGATTTTTGAAGTTGACTGTCCACCGAGGGGACATATCGACGTTTAGGAGTTTGGGGTCGGGATCGTGTTAGGAGTTTTGCAAGTCCATGGTTGTTGTTATATAGGTTATTTTGATCCGTTGCTGTATCTTAGCATGTGTTATAACTGTTATTCAGGTGGTGGACCGGTGCAGGGAGCAGCTCATTCTGTACATCCCTCGTTCTCTCGTGGTTAAGGTAAGTACAGTAGTGGTAAATTGTGTGTGATCATTTGTTCATGTGTACTATGTTATGAGTATATTATGTTAATCATGGATGCTCGAATGTTATGGACATTAATGCCCGTAAATGCTAGAAGTATGCGTAAGTTTCATGTATGCATGATGATTTAAAGTATTGACCATGTGCATCATGATATCATATTGGAGGCATGGTCACGAGGTGACCAAGCATTAATTGAGGTCCCCGTCATGAATATGATGGGCTTTTGGGTCCCCATACTTGTGGGGTATGGGCTAAGGTCCCTGTGCTAGAAGGCACAGGCATGGGTGTGCATCGACGGATGCACACTCCAATACCTAGATATGCAAAAGAGAGAAAGAAAAGTGCATTTGAACAGTTTGCATCGCATAAGCATGAGACATATTTCTTATTGGGTTACGTGGATGGATGTTGTTAATTACAGTTGTGTTGGCTATTGTCTTGCTATTTGTACTTTGCTGAGTCTTGGACTCACTCTTGCTGATGTTGTGTTTTTAGGTATCTCGTTTGCGGATGGCATGCATGAGAGGGAGTAGGGTTGCTTTGGTTGCACTCACTACCACATATTCTTGAAAAGATAATTATCATTTAGACCGTACCTTTATAACAAGCAAACTGCTTAAGGATTAACTTTGGCTATACTTGAATGCATTGGTTTATTTGTAATAATGAGAGTGGTAAATTTTAATTATGCTTGCTTATGTTTAGCTGAGTAGATTATTTATGAATACTTCGATGAACTTTGGATGTTGAAATAGTGATAATTTTATCAGCATCTATTGGAATCTCCGGTAAACTTAGTTATACAAAGGAGGTTCTGCCGAATTTTTTTTGTAGTGTTTTGGATTTGTATTTGTGATATTGTTATTTTAGTAACATTCCAGGCTCATATTGGGCTGGGGTGTTATAGTTGGTATCAGAGCGGGCTTCAGGTCCGTGGTAGCTAGAAAAGAAAAAGAAAATTAAATTAACACACTGTGCACAGTAGGATGAGAATGGGCAAAGCATTGCATTTACTGAGAACGTGGGTTGCCCCTTTATAGTATTTGAATGGGTGATAGTTAATACCGCTAAAGACACCCCTGATCTTCACACACGTTCGCCAGGAGAGTCTTAAACTGTGGCGTCCGTTGGCCAACTATCGTAAGTTGCCAAATACGCCAAAAGCCACATTCTCCCCTATCACGAGGGTAACAGTTGGTGTCTCCCGACCAGTTTATTGGCCAGAGATTATCCAAAGCTATATAGATGGTTGGATAATGTCCATAGCTGGTCGTCCATGACCTAAACTGGCCGTCGACTAGTTTGGTCGTAATTAAGGGAACTAAACTTTTTTTATAAACTGGTTGTAGGTTCAAAACCGTTATATAGTAGGCCTATATTAAGTGGACCCCCTTTGACAGGAGCTCTGACTTTGACCAAAAAGGGTTGACCTGATCAAGAATCCTCGTTAATTATGCTTAGAGATGCCTAGTCGTTAATTTAAATATGACACAAATGTTGCCATCACAATAGTTGTTAATTTGAATATGACATAAACATCGTCATTACAACACTTGGGACATGATATGCTTCCTAGTGTGGTAACGTGGGTTACCACTGGGAACAAGAAAATATTTTATAAAATGGTGGAGATTTGGGCGAGTGGGTTATAGGATGTGGGTGCTAAGATTGCACGAGATATGGATTTGTGGATTGTCTCACCTGGGTCGATTAAGGATCGAATCATGTGCCACATTTATGAAACTAATAAACGTGCAACCACAAGTCTAGTGTAGGATAGACCTGGCTGAATAACTCACCGAGTCGTGATGCTATCACCACATTGTGGGTAGTTTGGATTGGGTTGTTGGACTTGGGCTGTAGGAAGGCATATCTCTGTGTACATTGAGCATTGTGGTGGTACTAAGTAAGGATACATCTACTCCCCCAATGGTAGGTTCCTCGGAGTTAATGTTGTTCTAACGCCTCAAGATCAAACCATTGGATGATGTAGCATTATGGCGAGTTATTGTAAATGCCTTGTTATGATATTCTTAGTCGCACCCTACAGACGTCTGACAGCCGAATATCAAAAGTTGATCATACCTTGTGAATAAAGATGTACAACCTCTACAGAGTGTATAATTTATTCAAATAGTCGTGCCCCCGGTCATGGTTCGTCTTAATAAAATATGGGATATGAACATATTAACTTAAAAATGTTGTAGTAACAGGATAATTGTAAGTGGATGGAACCTCGTATCTAGAGTTGGACGTGTGGAACTTGATGTCTAGAGTCGGGTGGATTGTAACATCCAAAAATTTGGCTTTTCAATAATCTTTTGTGTAGATTAGGCTCCCTAAAAAAATTCACCAATTTTCCTTGAATTAATGAAGCTTAATTGAAAATTTATGAAATTAAAAATATTTAATCTGAGTAATGTAAACATCAAGTAAATGAAAAATAGTGTTAGTTGCGTTCCTTGTGTTCTAAGGATTTTTCTGAATTTATTTGCTATTTATTTTGCCTCATTTGAATTTCAACCTTTTCATAAATTCCTAAATCAATTTATAATTCGGAAAATCATTGTGGGCCGAATTGGTTTGGCCTACTCATTCATCCCTCTCTTTGACTCGTCTTTTCCACCATCCCAACCCGCTTCGCCACCAGGTCCTGCTGTCAGTCGCTCCCGCACCCTTGGCCCACCTGCCAGCTGCCATTGTCGAACGCGTGTGCACTGTGTCGCCGCTCTGGTTTTCGAGTCAAGCACACATCCCAAGGCCTTAAATAGCACACCCCTGTGCACCCTAGCTTCGCCTCGGGTGCCATAGCCACCGCTGCCTAGAAAGCTTTCGCGCTCCGCTGCCTCGGTCACCTTCTTGGACGCCGGCACCGCCCGTGCTGTATCCACCGTCGTGCCTCATCAAGTCGTTCCGTTCGCATCATCGAAATCACAACACCATCCTCCGTCGTTTGCTCCAACCACCGAAGCTCCCGAGCTTCGGATTGCCAGCGTCATCTTTGTCTTCTCCATCTCTGGTTGCGTCCGCCACTGCCGAAACGCTTCCGTTCTGTTCTCCACTTCTTCGGTGAGTCCCTCTCGAATCCTCCCATGTCATATCATGTTCCTCAACCTGATCTACAATTCCCCTCCCTCGATTCCAAGTTTGGTCCACTGTAGCCCGAATTCATCCTCTTCTGTTCCATCTCTGGCCTCCATCCTTCGTCGACCGTTCCTTGTCTCTCCGGTGAGCTCCGCCACTCATCGACCCCACCTTCTCCTTCGTCGTCCGACGTTCTATCTTGTGCTCCCCTCTCCTTTCCCGAAGCATCGCCACAACTCCATCGTCACCGGAGCCAAGATTGCGCCACTGCCTCTCACCTTGCTGCCGCACCTACGTCATCATCTTCACCTCGATCTCCTCTTCCCGTTTTGCCCTTCCACCGACGCTGCCGTGGCCGCTAGCTCCGGCGAGCCCGTGCGCCACCACATCACCAGTGCGACCTCACTCATGCCATGTCATGCCACGTGCCAGCCATCTCCTCGCCATTTCATCTCCATGCGCACATTGCATACCTAGTCACCGTCGCGTGGTAGCCACAAGCTCTAACTCGAGATCCAAAACCATGTAGACATGGTTCACTGTGAACCTAGTCTATGACCCGTGACCCCACCTTGTCAAACACTATTCCATGAACCCAGTTCGCCGTGAATCGTTGACCTTATTCCGGGGATCTGGTCCATAGACCAGTGGCCTCACATGCCATTCTCCTTTTCCTTTCATGCAATTATTTAAATTCCTGAATATTCAATTGTTCCAGTGGGTCCCACATGTCATACACTCAACCTTTTTAAAATTTTTTCCAAAATGAACATTCTTGGGAACATTCTATGGACCCCACCTGTTAGTTTCTATCTCTCTTTTCTTTTTCAACATTTTCCTTCCGATCAGACCTCTGATAGCTCGTTCTTCCTCATACGAATCCAGATTGAACTCATTCAAGTTTCTAAATTCATCTAAAATCAAGACCTACCTTCCAGTATAATTCAATTTCAATTTGGAGTTTATTTTATTTGCCTTGTTGAGTTTTTTTTTATTTTTACACTTTCTCTCTCGTTAGACGTTGAGGTTCTAGAATCATCCGGAGGAGCTGAAGGTCAAGGAAGTGGAAGATTGAGGATAGAATAAGGACATAATTGCTATAGCAAGACAAGTTGTACCTTTGACCATGTCGAACCCAGCTTCAAAAAAATTACTTTGATTCAAATTATTATATTTTACTTCAATTATTTAATCCTTTAAATATTTTATGATTAGTTATACACCCATTTGATTATTTCCACTTTTCTCATTGTATTATCATGATCTTTTATCACCCTAGCTTGGTTAATTAGTAGTTGGTATTATCATAGCACTAACATGGGTGGTTAGACACGAATAGTCTGCTTAGCCATGCAACGAGTTTTTGATATCATTTTGAATTGCAAATATAAATGTAAATAAGTGATTATGGAGCAACTATGTGGAAAAATATGTATTGCATGTTGTTACTCGTTGATGGCATGTGATGCACTTAATCAACAGGGTGGGAAGAGATTTAGACTGAGGCGAGTGAAAAGGATTTGTGATATTGTGGAACTCAGTGTCTGGAAATGGAGATGTGGTTACCTAGTTAGAATTTGGCAGTCTCGCCTTGGTTAATTAAGGACTTAACTTTGTGCGCCATTGAACTGAACCATGACTTTACAACCACATGCCATGTATGGGATAGACACAACTTTGTAAGTTATGGAGTCTTGACATTAACTACTCTGTAGATCACATTTATGGACGGTTCGCCGCCTCTAGGTCTAACAGTGTGCGTCGGACCAACGGGTGAGGTTGGGGTCGGTAGTGTGCACATCGGGAGGGTCAATTGTCGAGATGAAGTTTTGGAAAGTTTTTGTTGTGACAAGCCCCAATCAAGTTGATTGTATCTTGTAGGTAAAGTGTACAACCTATGTAGAGTGTTAACAATCTATTCGAATAGTTGCGTCCTCGGTCATGGATATGCTCGAGGATTTCATACGAGGGGTAGATTTTTATAAAACTATTAGGAGGGACAGCTACATGGTTTAACTCATGTGGCTGTGTGAAAGAAATTGATTAGGCTTGGTGAGCTTTGTGAAATACTTGTTAAATTATTATTGTTATTTATTTTAAACTACACTTTCAATCTATTATTCATATTCAACTGCAAGTGTTGCTTTTATACAAAAGAACCATATATGCCATATCCTTTGGAATAAACCATCATCAATAATTGCAGTATGTGGTGCAACTTGCTAAGGTTGTTCAGTTGAAGAATGCTACATCGTTTCATCGTTGGTCAACATGGTCTACTTCAAGGATCGTGGAGAACTAGGTCGCGCTACCACAGTCGATTGCATATAGGCATATGGATGGGCTTCACCAAAGTTATTCCATTTCCTTCTGTTGTGGCTTATTTGAGATATCCACCTTATGATGCATTAATTGTAAGTTTTGACCTTAAAGTCGTTGCTCTAATAATAATAATATTTTTTCTATTTCTTAGTTATCTTTGCATATGGAATGATATTTCATCGATATTGCCACTGTGTGCACTAGCGTGATCCTGGATTAGTGCAGTATACACAGAGGGTCTAGATTAGCAGATTTGGGTCCCAACATGGATGAAACCTGATGTCTAGAGTCAGGTGGATGGGGGAATGGGATCCTCTGCATTGCTGTAGTAAATGCAGATATGCTGCAGTGCGTTGGCATTAGAAGCAATCTCCACTGTCCGATAAAAAACGAAGGCTGAGATCAACGACGACATTTTTTCTCTACTATTGCTACATTGTTTTGTTACAGTGCTATGTCGTAACATTGTTCGCATAACATAAATCACTATTCACACAGTGTCCTCTACATTTACTGTAAAGGATTTGGATTCGTGGATGGAACTTGATGTGTAGAGTCAGGTGGATGAAGCATTGTGATCTAGAGTAAGGTGGATGAAACCTGATATTTAGAGTTAGATGGATGGAACATGATATCTGGAGATAGGTAGATGAAACCTCACAAGTAGCAATATGTGGATGGAATCTGGCCTTATGATAAAACTTGTTTATACAAATGACACTTTGGTTATGTTAAAAGGTTAGGTCATAGGCTTGGAAAATAATTACAGTATTTGAGCTAAACTCGCTTTGTCCTAAAATAACCATAAGACCCCTCCTTTGACAGGGCAAGCATATATATAATTGCATTTGATATAAGGGTTTGTTGAGTACCTTTGTACTCATTATTGTTCAAATATGTGGATTCAGACTGTGAGGCTGAAGACCCAATGTATGGACATTTCTACGCGTCTGGCTTTGGAAATGAAGATGACAACGATAACAAGGTCGTAGCATCAGTCAATTTCTTATGGCAGATCATAGAGACCCTTTTGGTTTATTTATCTTCCACTGCTGGTTATTCTTTTGGACTCAACGGCCTAATGACCTGTTACGTAAGAACTTAGCCTTAAGGCTTATTTACGACTGTTTATGTAATATTAAGTACTCTTTTACTTAAGCACATGTATGAATGTGATATCCATCGATGTTATTGAAGCATCTAGACCCGTCATTATAAGTTAATGGAGTATTTTGGTAATTAATGACAATTGTCATGTGGACCAATATTTTCTATGAGTTGGTGAAACAGGTTGAGTCCCATGATGATGAAGACATTGGGTGACAGCGTGAGTTGATTGTCATCAAGTCAAGATTTGGGATGAAGGATATCATTATGTGTTGATGGGCATCAAGACAAGATCCCGAAGTAAAGGAAATCATCATATGTTGATGATATTCAAAACAAGATCCCGAAATGAAGAAGGTCATCATGTGTTGATGATATTCAAGTCAAGAACTTGGAGTAAAGAAAATCATTATGTGTTGATGATTATTAAGTCAAGATTTGGGATGAAGGATGTCATCATATGTTGATGAGCATCAAGACAAGATCCCGAGTAAAGAAAATCATTATGTGTTGATGATATTTAAGACAATATCCTGAAGTGAAGAAGATCATCATGTGTTGATGGTATTCAAATCAAGAACTTGGAGTAAAGAAATTTATCATGTGTTGATGATTATCAAGTCAAGATTCGGGATGAAGGATGTCATCATGTGTTGATGAGCATCAAGACAAGATCTCGAAATAAAAAAATCATCATGTGTTGATGGTATTCAAGACAAGATCCCAAAGTGAAGAAGATCATCATGTGTTTATGATATTCAAGTCAAGAACTTAGAGTAAAAAAATCATCATGTGTTGATTATTATCAAGTCAAGAACCGGACTTGAAGGAGATGTTCATCATGTGATCACTGATGGATGCTCAAGACAAGATGACTCGTAAGGCTAAAAAATCATCATGTGTTGATGGTATTCAAGACAAGATCCCAAAGTGAAGCTTGAGATCATCATGTGTTTATGATATTCAAGTCAAGCTCTTAGAGTAAAAATGCTATCATGTGTTTTGATTATTATCAAGTCATTAACTCTTTATAGTACTTATGATTGGAGATGTTTTTATCAAGTTGAAGTCTATGCACCTACCAAGATGGCATGCTGCTATTGGTTGTGAATGTATTTTGTAAATAGTTGAAGCTCATGCAATAACTCTTTGTAGCATGAGACTATAATTTGCAAATGGTTGAAGTTTATGCACCTACTCCTTGTGGTACGATACTAAAGTTTGCAAATGTGTTTTGTAAATTATTGAAGTTCATGAATCATTCCTTGGCATGTTCTAAGATTGTTTGTTTGCTCTTTTCTTGGACTTAGGTACTCTTTGGAGTTGTGCTTCTTGATTTTATCAAATGTGTTTGAAATCATCAAATAGATCGGTTGTGTAGCCATTTGAATAAGCTTTTAAAAGAGCCTAAGATCACTCAATTCCGATATCGGAGTTGAAAGTTATTACCATTTTTTCGAATGCTGAAATGGACTTTAAGGACAAATTGATTTATTGTGCTTAATCCCAACATCAACAATTGTCAAAATTATTTTATTTAGATTCTATATGCTTGGTTATATTTTATAGAATTTTCTCGAATTTTTCCAAAGTCATTTGCTATTTTCTAATTGCTATTTGCATTTTCGGATTTATTTAAAAGAAAAATCTATTTTAAATTCCTTGTAATGATCTCGGGCGAAGCCCAACACTATTCCACCCGCTCAATCCTACCGTTGGATCAACATCGCCGGCCGCCGCCGCCTCGCCCGCCTTCGCCTTGCCCCGTTGGATTGTCGCGCGTGGCCGCTCGATTGATCTCGCTCGTTCGCTCGCGCTTCGCTCTGCGCGCCTGGATCGCCATCGCACGCCGCTCGCCGCGCCTCGCCGCGCAGTGGGACCGCGACCGAGTCGTCGTCTCCGCGCTATCTTCTTCCTCTCGCGCCGCGCCGCTTCGCCATTGCTTTGAGCTCAAGCCTCGTCCGACAAACGCGTATTCGCGCTGATTTCTTGAGCCGACCCCACCAAAACGTGTCTCCGGTTATTCCATATCCGTTTCAAACCAAATCAAACCCCGAATCGGTTTCAATCTCCGAAAATCTTGGAATTCAAAACCCTACTGCTTTGGATCCGAATTGGGGTTTCAAATCTCTGCCTCGAGCCTATAAGTACTCCCTTAGCTCGCCGGGCCTCCGCAACCCTAAACCGCCACTCGCCGCCTGATCGCTCTAGCGCCGCATTGCAAGCTTTAGGTTTTCGGCCGAACTTCTTCTCCGGTGGATTGCGCCGCCGCCGTCGTCGCCCTTGCTCCACCGACTGCACCGTTGTGATCAGCAAGTCTCAGGCTACCTCGTGCGCACCTCCTCGTCGCCGGAGCATCGCCGGAGCGTCCGTCCGACAAAACCCGAGTCTTCACCGCCGCTTCTTCCTCGCCACGGCCATCTCCGTCAACCCTGTGCTCAAACCGCTGCCCATGTGTGCGCTTTAACCTCCTCTACATCGCTGGTACCACTCACCGCGGCTAAGAGCCGCTGTCACGGTGACCATCGGTCCCGAAGCGCCATCGCTGCCCGTTATCGCCCGACTCGGCGCGGCGTCAACTTCTTGGTGTGGCGGCAGCGTGGCGCCAGATCGCGCCGAGACACGCGCGTCGCGGGCGGTCCACCGCGCCAGATCTCCTCGCTTCGGCACTCGGTCCACCGTGAACCAGAGACCGACATGTGGGTCCCACATGTCGATTATATTTAAATTTAATTCTTTTCCGAAATTCTCGGTGACGCAAGCATTGCGCAATAATTCGATTTTCCTTTATAAAAATAATTCGGGAAATTCAAGAAAATCCAAATTAGGGTTTAATTGATTTTCAAATCTTCCAAAGCCCATATCTTTTGCATCCGAAGTCCAATTGAGCCCATTCAAATTTGTAAATTCATATAAAATTAAGATCTATTTAATGATGAATTTTATTTGATTTTTGGAGTTTGTTTTGCCTCTGTTATTTATTTATTTTATTTCTTTTGTCTTGTTTCATGAGTAGACGTCGATACTTGAGGAATTTTGCGTAAGAAGGAGCACCTCAAGACCAAGACCAATATCTAGATCTATTCCAAGGCAAGTTATACCTTTGATCATTTTGAACCCAATTTTCAAAATACTTTGTTTCAATGTATTGCATTCTATTTCAAGTATTTATTTAAATGCTTTTGGGTGTAGTTATTAATCCAAATTGTTATGCCACCTTGTCTATTATATGCCATGATCTTTTGTCACCCTAGGTTGATTAATTACTAGTTGGTATTATTGTAGCACCAACGTGGGTTGGTTAGATACGATTAGACTGCTTAGCCATGCCACGAGTCATCATTTCATGTGAGAGTTGCAATTATAAATTTGACTAAGTGATTATGGAACTGTGTGATGAATCTGTGTGTGCTGTGTGATTACTCGTTGATGGCATGTGTTGCACTTAATCAACAGGGTGGGAAAAGATTTAGACTGAGGCAAGTGGTGGATTCTGTGTGAATGGTGGATCTGTGTGATATAAACTTTGTGATTTGGGAAAAACTGGAAGTCTTGCCTTAGTCAATTAAGGACTTAACTTTGTGCGCCATTGAACTGGCCTTCTTGCACGACCACATGCCTAGTATGGGTCGGGCCTGACTTAGTAAGTTATGGAGTCTTGACATTGACAACTCAAAGTTGTATTTAAGCTATGTGATGGGCGGAGGTGTGATATGTCACATCGCGGGACGGTTATTGCATCCTGTCCAATGGTGTGTGTCGCCCAAGGGTGTGTGTACAAATTGACGGCAGTAAAGCACACCAGGAGTGTCATTGTTTGAGATGAAGTCTCTGAAAGGTTTTGTTGTGATCAACTCTGATCCGGTTGATTTCATCGTGTGGGTAAAGTGTACAACCTCTGCAGAGTGTTTAAACCAATCTATTCGAATAGCCGTCCTCGGTTATGGACATGCTCTGAATTTCACACGAGGGGTAGTTTTTCATAAAACAATTGGGAAGGGTCAGCTGTGTGAGATAACTTGTTCAGCTGTGTGAAAGAACTTGATTAGACTGTGTGTCCTTTGTGAAATCAATTGTTAACTTATTATTGTCTATTTGTTTTGAATTATGATTTCAATCTATTATTTGTATTCAATTGCAAATGTTGCATTGCTGCAAAATAATCACATAAGCCATTCCTTTGGAATAAGCCATCATGTATAAATGCATTCTGTGGTATGACTTGCGAGTACGGTGTGTACTCACTCTTGCTAAACAAATCAATAGAAGTGGAGGAGTCGTCACCGCTTTTGAAGAAGAGTTCTCTGAAGGTTGAACGTTAGGGTCTTGATCCCATCGGTTGCTGTGTGGTAAATTGATGGGAGCCACCGAGTTTATTTCGTTTCACGCGCTTTATTTCTTTATTGTCACCTTGCATGGCTTAATAAATTTAACACTCGACCAAAAAGGTCCAACAGGTTATTTGTTATTTAAAGTACTCGTTTATTCTTATATTCGTTGTATGGATGTGATATTTCATCAATGTTGACACTGTGTGCACTAGCGTGATCCTCGACTAGTGCGTAATACACGAGGGTCCAGATTTGCATATTTGGGTCCCGACAGAGGTGGTATCAGAGCCATACTGACTGTAGGTCTTGACCCTAGTTAGATTGGCCGTTCTTAGTGAGTCCAAAACTATTTTCTAAAGCAAATATTAACTTGCAAGATTAATTGAACACCTTAACTCATCTCATGTCTCTCTTGACTCAACTACTGCTGAAATTCTTTCTCTCCCATTGCTTTAAAGTTGTTTTCATATCCTTGTCCATCTTGACAGATGCCTCGTCTTCAGAGTTATGGAGAGCGCAAGGGAGGACTTGCCGCCGAGCTTTGGAAGTTGCTACAAGTACTTGGAGGGTTCGATCGTCCATTGTACCGTGGCAGTGCTTGGATTGTGAACGGCCGAGATCGTGGAGTAATCTGCCATTTGACCATCTACGCCAGGCAGAACACCAAGGCGAGCAAACCACTGAACATCTCAGCTCGAAGGAGTATTTAGATTGAAGCAATCCAGGAGTCTTCACGCCTTGCCATCCTGAGGATCTGCAACATCTACTCTCGAGAGCTTCGTGACACAGTTTTTCGTTATCATCCCCGCACTTCCGACGTGGATCTTGCTGCACGTTTTCCGTCTACGGAGGAGAAGACAACGCCACCGTCGTGCATCTCGCCCGATTCGCCACGCTCAGAAGAATCGTTGGAGTTAGCCGCCACGAGTGGAGTGTACCTATGAGACTCTTCGAGAGTCAAGAAAGGATCGCCATATTAGAAGAAACTCTTTATGGACGACACGATCACGAAGAAGACACTGAAGAGGAAGACCCAGAAGAAGCTGATGGACCGGCTGAACCAGAAGAGCCAGCAGAGGCAAGCAGAGCGAAGCACCCGCAAAGACTGCACAGTGGACACTGCTCCTATTGCACCATCCCCGACATCGGGATCGGTTTGCGAGGATGCCACCACTTTCGTGTCTACAAGAAAGGGAGCACCGTCAAGGCTGCGGAGGCTATTTAATTGAGTAGTCTGTTCGAGTTGTTTCAGGCTTAGCCAGTATTAAGTCTTGAGTAGCCCTTTAGGCGGTAGTTTGGTGTGCTTAAATTCGTTCTTATTTTTGTGTGCAAGTATGAGCTGCAAAGGCCCTTAGGCATTGTTGCAAGCCATACTATTATCTTAATCAATATAAGAGTTTCAATTGAGCTTTCTTAAAATATGTTGTTGGGTTTTACCTACCCCGCTTAGTTCTACAACTTATCTCGTGCTTGCTACCTTATCTAACCCCTGGAGATTCACCAGATGGTTCGGACTCGTCAGGCTGCGCAAGTGGTTCCGATACTCCAAAGATTAGAAGGACGGAGCAAATCCCGCAGGCAGCTTCCACCACAAGCACCTTCGCTTGATCTGCGAATTTTGGAGCATTCATGACACTCAAACCCACCGATGTACACCATGATGAATCAGATGCAGGCTATGAATAATCAGAACAACAACAATCAGTATCACAATGGAGCCCTAGTTGCTCATGTTCACAATGGATCATCCAAGTTGGCGGAGTTTATGAGGACCCGCCCACCAACCTTTTACGACATGTATCACCGTGAGAAGGCGATGATTGGCTACGTGTTATTGAGAGAAACTGCGATCACTCAATGCGGCGATCATGAAAAAGTTCAGACGCCTCTCACGGATGGAAGGCATTGCCGCGAATGGTGGGAAAACTTTTGTGCAGCGCATGGAACGCCGCAAGACATTACTTGGGAAGAGTTCACAACTGCTTTTCGCCAGTATCATGTACCAGAAGGAATCATGGATCTAAAGAAGGATGAATTCCGTGCTCTCAAGCAAGGAGGAATGTCAGTGATCGACTACCTCAACAAATTCTCTCAACTTGCTCGATATGCTGCAGAAGATGTCGCCACTGACAAGGCTCGTCAGAGTCATTTTCTGAAAGGATTGAACACTGGACTTCAAGTCAACTTGATCGCCCACACCTTTCCTGATTTTCAAGAGTTGATCAACAAGGCTTTGATTCTAGAGGATAAGCGCAAGGAATTGGAAGATCATCGTAAGCGCAGAATGGCTCAGCAAGGAAGTCACCAACCCCACCGAGGGCAAGAATGATTCCACCGCAGCTTTAGCCGCTTTCCACCACGAGTGCGGACCACCCGCACCAACTTCAAGACTCGCCCGCTTGCTCGTAACTTTCGCAACCCCGCACTACCAACCCCAATCCAGTAAGCAACCCACAGAATACAACCAGAGTTTGCTTTACCTGTCGTCAGCCAGGGCATTTCGCCAACCGATGTCCGCAGAATGGGACTATCACTCCAAAGGCGCTTCAACCTTGGGAACACACCACCAAGACACCAAGACAAGGCAACCATCAAGGAACTTCTCAAGCTACCGGTCAATCCGAGGAGCACCGCCATCGCTGGTCGAGGCCGTGTCAACCACGCCACTCTAGAAGGAGCCCAAGAAGCACCGACGTTGTAATCGGGTAAGTTCCTAGTAAATTCAAGACTGCATCGATTACTGCTTTGATTCGAGCTTCGCATTCGCTTGTTTCGGAATTTTTGCAACTAAGAACAAATTGGAAGTTATGCATCTTAAGCATACTGTTAGTCCAATACCGAGCAGAGCTAAGTTCTAAAGTTGGATGTTTAGGAGCTAGGCTACTCATAGCGGAGTTGAGTTTCTAGCCAACCTAATAGTTCTAGACACTCGCACCATAGATGTCATCCTTGGTATGGATTGGTTATCCAAACATAAAGCGATGCTAGATTGTGGCGAAGAGCCGAACAATTGAGGATACCACAGAAAGAAAGTAGAATTTCTAGCCACCTCAAGACGTGATGGACATTTGGTAGTCAATATCCAAGACAGCTTTCTTTGGAAGACGTACTGTAGTCGAGATTACCCAGATGTATTTCGGAAGAATTACTGGAATGCCACCGACCGTGACATTGAGTTTGTCATCGATCTAGTGCCAGAACAAAGCACCAATTTCCAAGAGACCCTATCGGATGCCAATGATGAACTTATGGAAATGAAGAAGCGGATAGAAGAACTCATCGAGAAAGGTTTTGTAAGACCTAGTTCGCCGCCATGGGGAGCGCCGCTTTGTTTGTCAAGAAGAAAGATGGAAGTATGAGAATGTGTATTGATTATCGTTCTCTCAACGAAGTCACCATCAAGAACAAGTACCCATTACCCAGAATTGATGATTTATTCGACCAGATGAAAGGAGCCGGAGTATTCTCTAAGATCGATCTGCGATCAAAGTTACCATCGATTGAAGATTTGTCCTAAGGATGTATCAAAGACCGCTTTCTCAACCCGGTATGGACATTATGAGTTTTTAGTCATGTCTTTTGGATTGACTAATGCCCCTGCCTATTTCATGAACATGATGAACAAAGTATTCATGGAATATTTGGATAAGTTCGTGGCGTATTCATTGATGATATTTTGGTATACTCAAAGTCAGAAGAAGAACATACAGAACTTTGAGATTAATCCTAGAGAAGCTCAGAGGACATCCATTGTATGCCAAGTTCAAGCAAGTGTGACTTTTGGAAGAAGAAAGTTGATTTTCTCGGTCATGTAATGACAAATTAAGGAGTAGCAGTTGACCCCGGAAGGTTAAAGTCAGAATGAATTGGGAGCACCCAAGACGGTTACTCAAATTCGTAGTTTCTTGGGGATGGCAGGATACTATCATCGTTTCATTGAAGGGTTCTCAACGATTGCTAAACCTCTTACGCAATTGTTGAAGAAAGAGAAGAAGTATATTTGGACCCCAGCTTGTGAAGAAAGTTTTCAAGAATTGAAGAAACGTTTGACTTCAGCCCCAGTGCTAGTTTTGCCGGATATTAGTAAGGATTTTGATATCTACTGTGATGCTTCGCGTCAAGGATTAGGATGTGTCCTTATGCAAGAAGGAAGAGCTGTCGCTTATGCGTCAAGGCAATTAAGGCCTCATGAAGAGAACTATCCTACCCATGATTTGGAATTAGCTGTCGTGGTGCATGCTTTGAAGATTTGGCGACATTATCTCATCGGAAATCGCTGTGAAGTCTACACAGATCATAAGAGCCTGAAGTACATATTCACTCAGTCTGATTTGAACATGAGACAGAGAAGATGGTTGGAATTAATAAAGGATTATAACCTTGGAATCCATTACCATCCTGGTAAGGCCAATGTAGTTGCAGATGCACTGAGTCGTAAGAGCTACTGCAATGCTCTGGAAGCAAAAGAGATTTGCCCGGAACTTCAGGAGGAATTCCAGAAGCTACAGCTAGAAGTTGTTCCGGAAGGATTTGTGGCCAATTTGGAAGTACAGTCTACTCTGGAGAAACAGATTCGTGAAGCGCAACCCAAGGATTCTGAGTTTGATGATCTCAAGAAGAAGATGTTAGAAGGAAAATTTAAAGACTTCACCATAGATGATCAGGATATACTGTGGATCAATGGACGTATCTGTGTACCAGATATAGATGGATTAAGACAGCTGATTCTGAAGGAAGCCCATGACTCAAAGTATTCGATTCACCCTGGAAGTACTAAGATGTATTAGGATGTTAAGAATAAGTTTTGGTGGCCAAACTTAAAGCGAGATGTCGCAGAGTTCGTTGCCTTATGCGACGTGTGTCAGAAAGTAAAGGCAGAGCATCGAGACCAAAGCGGGTTTGCTACAACCGCCAAGATACCGTAATGGGAGTGGGAAGAGATCGGTATGGATTTTATTACGGATTACCCAAGACTCAATCAAAGTTATGATTCGATTTGGGTAATAGTGGATCGTTTGACTAAGGTTGCCCATTTCTTGCCACCAAAACCACTTACTCGAGAGACCGCTTGGCGGAATTGTATATGTCAAAATCGTCGACCGCACGGTGTGCCTAAGAAGATAGTGTCGATCGAGGATCTCAATTCACCTCTCGCTTTTGGCGAGTCTACATGAAGCCACGAACTCATCTAAATTTCAAGATTGCTTATCATCCACGCACGGATGGACAGACTGAAAGAGTCAACCAGATATTAGAAGATATGTTGAGAGCCTGTGCCTTAGCTAATGCTACCAGTTGGGATAAAAGTTTACCGTATGCGAAATTCTCGTACAACAACAGATTATCAAGCCGTTTGCGATGTCACCATTTGAAGCTCAGACGGTCGTACTGCGAACTCCGTTGAATTGGTCGAGGCAATTTGAACGTGTAGTGTTCGGGCGGATATTATTCGTAGCCAAGAACAAGTTGCTATGATCGAGAGAGAGGTTAAAGATAGCCCACCCGTGCAAAAGAGTTATGCCGATAATCGCCGTCGTGACCTCGGCTTTGAACTAGAGGATTTTGTGTATCTTCGAGTTACTCCGCCGAGAGGTGTTAAGAGATTCCACACCAAAGGGAAGCTTGCTCCAAGGTATGTGGGTCCATTCAAGGTTTTGGAACGCCGTGGAGAAGTGGCGTACCAGTTGGAGTTACCGCAGTCGTTAGCAGGAGTGCATGATATCTTTCATGTCTCTCAGCTGAAGAAGTGTCTTCGTGTGCGGAAGAGCGCACCGTTGGAGTCAATTGAATCAAGGAAGATCTCACATACAAAGAGCGACTGTCGAGATTTTGGATGTCATGAGCGCCGCACTGAAAGCAAGACCGTTCGTTTACGCAAAGTCGATGGAGTAACCACTCGGAAGGAGAAGCAACGTGGGAGCGTGAAGAAGAGTTGAAATCCGAGTTCCTAGCCTTTTCTCTAGCTAGCCTAATCTCGGGGCGAGATTCGTTTAAGGGGAGGTTTGTAACATCCCAAAATTCAGAGCTTTAAAAATCTTTTAAATATTGGTAGCAAGAGACTTTACCATTTGGATTATTTGAATATTAATTTAAAAAGCTTAATATGGACTTTAAGGACAAATTGATTTATTGTGCTTAATCCCAACATCAACAATTGTCAAAATTATTTTATTTAGATTCTATATGCTTGGTTATATTTTATAGAATTTTCTGGAATTTTTCCAAAGTCATTTGCTATTTTCTAATTGCTATTTGCATTTTCTGGATTTATTTAAAAGAAAATCTATTTTAAATTCCTTGAGCGGTCTTGGGCGAAGCCCAACACTATTCCAGCCCGCTCAATCCCAGCCGTTGGATCAACATCGCCCATTGCCGCCGCCGCCATGGTTTCGCCCGCCTTGCCCGTTGGATTGTCGCCGCGTGGCCGCCGCTGATCTCGCTCGTTCGCTCGCCCGCGCTCGCTCTGCGCCGTTGGATCGCCATCGCACGCTCGCTCTCGCCCGCGCCTCGCTGCCGCTGCCAGGTGGGACCGCGACCGAGTCGTCGTCTCCGCGCTATCTTCTTCCTCCTCGCGCCCGCGCCTTCGCCCGCCATTGCTGGAGCTCGAAGCCTCGTCCGACAAACGCGTATTCGTCGCTGATTTCTTGAGCCGACCCCACCAAAACGTGTCTCCGGTTATTCCATATCCGTTTCAAACCAAATCAAACCCCGAATCGGTTTCAATCTCCGAAAATCTTGGAATTCAAAAACCCGGCTGTTTCGGATCCGAATTGGGGGTTTCCAAATCTCGGCGTCTCCGAGCCTATAAGTACTCCTTAGCTCGCTTGGCCTCCGCAACCCTAAACCGCCACTCGCCGCCTGACGCCTAGCGCCCGCATTGCAAGCTTTAGGGTTTCGGCCGAACTTCTTCTCCGGTGGATTGCGCCGCCGTCATCGTCGCCCTTGCTCCACCGACCGCACGCTTGTGATCGAGCAAGTCTCGAGCTACCTCGTGCGCACTCCTCGTCGCCGAGCATCGCGGGCGTCCGTCCGACAAACCCGAGTCTTCACGCCGCTTCTTCCTCGCCGGCCATCTCCGTCAACCCAGTGCTCAAACCGGTGCCCATGTGCGCTTTAACCTCCTCTACGTTGGTACCACTCACCGCCGCGAAGAGCCGCCGTTCACGGTGACCATCGGTCCCGAGCGCCATCGCCGCCGTTATCGCCGGCTCGGCGCCAGCGTCAACTTCTTTGGTGTGGCGGCCGCGTGGCGCCAGATCGGCCAAGACACCTGCACGTCGTGTGGCATCCACCGCGCCAGATCTCCCTGGTTCGGTGCGCTCGGTCGCGTGAACCCGAGACTGACATGTGGGTCCCACATGTCAGATTTATATTTAAATTTAATTCTTTTTCCAGAAATTCTCGGCTGACGCAAGCATTGCGCAATAATTCGATTTTCCTTTATAAAAATAATTCGGGAAATTCAAGAAAATCCAAATTAGGGTTTAATTGATTTTCAAATCTTCCAAAGCCCATATCTTTTGCATCCGAAGTCCAATTGAGCCCATTCAAATTTGTAAATTCATATAAAATTAAGATCTATTTAATGATGAATTTTATTTGATTTTTGGAGTTTGTTTTGCCTCTGTTATTTATTTATTTTATTTCTTTTGTCTTGTTTGCGAGTAGACGTCGATACTTCGGGGAATTTTGCAGAAGAAGGAGCACCTCAAGACCAAGACCAATATCTAGATCTATTCCAAGGCAAGTTATACCTTTGATCATTTTGAACCCGTTTTCAAAATACTTTGTTTCAATGTATTGCATTCTATTTCAAGTATTTATTTAAATGCTTTTGGGTGTAGTTATTAATCCAAATTGTTATGCCACCTTGTCTATTATATGCCATGATCTTTTGTCACCCTAGGTTGATTAATTACTAGTTGGTATTATTGTAGCACCAACGTGGGTTGGTTAGATACGATTAGACTGCTTAGCCATGCCACGAGTCATCATTTCATGTGAGAGTTGCAATTATAAATTTGACTAAGTGATTATGGAACGTGTGATGAATCTGTGTGTCTTTGTGTCTTTGTTACTCGTTGATGGCATGTGTTGCACTTAATCAACGTGGTGGGAAAAGATTTAGGCCGAGGCAAGTGGTGGATTACGTGTGAATGGTGGATCTGTGTGATATAAACTTTGTGATTTGGGAAAAAGCGAAGTCTTGCCTTAGTCAATTAAGGACTTAACTTTGTGCGCCATTGAACTGGGCCTTCTTGTTTACCACATGCCTAGTATGGGTGGGCTGACTTAGTAAGTTATGGAGTCTTGACATTGACAACTCGAGTTGTATTTAAGCTATGTGATGGGTGGAGGTGTGATATGTCACATCGCGGAGACGATTCGCCACATCCTGTCCAATGGTGTGTGTCGTTCCAAGGGTCAGTGTGTACAAATTGACTGCGATAAAGCACACCAGAGTGTCATTGTTTGAGATGAAGTCTCTGAAGGTTTTGTTGTGATCAACTCGATCCGGTTGATTTCATCGTGTGGGTAAAGTGTACAACCTCTGCAGAGTGTTTAAACCAATCTATTCGAATAGCCGCGTCCTCGGTTATGGACATGCTCGAATTTCACACGAGGGTAGTTTTTCATAAAACAATTGGGAAGGGTCACCGTGTGAGATAACTTGTTCATTTGTGTGAAAGAACTTGATTAGACTGTGTGTCCTTTGTGAAATCAATTGTTAACTTATTATTGTCTATTTGTTTTGAATTATGATTTCAATCTATTATTTGTATTCAATTGCAAATGTTGCATTCTTTGCAAAATAATCACGAAGCCATTCCTTTGGAATAAGCCATCATGTATAAATGCATTACGTGGTATGACTTGCGAGTACGGTGTGTACTCACTCTTGCTAAACAAATCAACGAAGTGGAGGAGTCGTCACTTTGCTTTTGAAGAAGAGTTCTCGAAGGTTGAGCGTTAGGGTCTTGATCGATCGGTTGCACGTGGTAAATTGATGGGAGCCACCGGAGTTTATTTCGTTTCATTGCGGTTTATTTCTTTATTGTCGACCTTGCATGGCTTAATAAATGTAACACTCGACCATAAGGTCCCAACAGTTATTTGTTATTTAAAGTACTCGTTTATTCTTATATTCGTTGTATGGATGTGATATTTCATCAATGTTGACACTGTGTGCACTAGCGTGATCCTGGACTAGTGCAGAATACACAGAGGGTCCAAATTTGCATATTTGGGTCCCGACATGTTCCTAGTCTTTTATCGGTCTTGGTGTTTGGTTGAAAAACCATATTGCTAGTATAGGCTGCCGTACTAGTAGCTTGAGTCTCATCATGTGTTGATAGCTTAATCCCGCTTGCTCTAGCTCTTCTAGGCATGATGCTATTGTTTGCGAATGTGTTTTGCAAATAGTTGAAGCTAATGCATTAACTCTTTATAGTACGAGATTATGATTTACAAATGTGTTTTATAAATGGTTGAAGTCTATGCACCTACTCCTTGTGGCATGATGCTATTGGTTGTGAATGTATTTTGTAAATAGTTGAAGCTCATGCAATAACTCTTTGTAGCATAAGACTATAATTTGCAAATGGTTGAAGTTTATGCACCTACTCCTTGTGGTGCGATACTAAAGTTTGTAAATGTATTTTGTAAATTATTGAAGTTCATGAATCATTCCTTGGCATGTTCTAAGATTGTTTGTTTGCTCTTTTCTTGGACTTAGGCTGTGTGTTGACTCCTTGGAGTTGTGCTTCTTGATTTTATCAAATGTGTTTGAAATCAATCAAATAGATCGGTTGTGTAGCCATTTGAATAAGCTTTTAAAAGAGCCTAAGATCACTCAATTCCGATATCGGAGTTGAAAGTTATTACCATTTTTTCGACTGTCGCCTATGCTGAAATTCAGGCCCAGACTGACCGGAAGTGCGGTCTGACCGCCCATATAAGGCCAGTCAACCTTTTCCAGAGAGCACATTTTTTGGCTTTCTTCCTCCCAGAAGCCTGGTCTGACCGGTCCGGATTGACTCTAGCTCTGTGGCGGTCAACTCTAGTGACTCCTCTTGGGCAGCGGCAAACTGGGCAAGATGCACGACAGTGGCGTTCCCTTCTCCTTCCGTAGACGGGTAACATGCAGGAACATCCAACGCAAAGGTACGAGGGTGGTAGCGAAAGACAGTGTCTCGAAGCTCGCGAGCGTAGATGTTGCAGATCCTTAGGATAGCGAGGCGTGAAGACTCTTGAATCGCGTCACTCCAAATCATCTTTCTTGTGGAGATGTTCAGGGGTTGACTTGCTTTGGTGTTCTTCCGGACGTAGATGGTTAAGCGGCAGATCACTCTATGTTCTCGGCCGTTCACGACCCAAGTGCTTCCACGGTACATCGGATGGTCAAATCCTCCAAGTACTTGCAACAACTTCCAAAGCTCAGCGGCAAGTCCTCCCTTGCACTCACCATAATTCTGAAGACGAGGCATCTGCCAGGACAGACAAGAGGGTAAGAACAACTTAAAACAATGGGGAGAGGAGAAATTCCAGCAAGAGTTGAGTCAAGAGAGATATGAGAAGAGTTAAGCAATTCAATTAATCTTGCAAGTTAATCTTTACTTTAGAAAATAGTTTGGACACTCTAAGACGACCGATCTAACTAAGGGCAAGACCTACAGTCAGTATGGTTCTGATAGCACCTCTGTCGGGACCAAAAAATATAATTCTGGACTCTCTGTGTATTCTGCACTTGTCTAGGATCACGCTAGTGCACACAGTATCAACATAGATGACTATCGATCCACACATGACGATTAATAGAATAAATGACTAATTTGAATAGCAAATAATGGTTTTGACCTTATGGTTGAGTTTACATTTTTTAAACCACGCAGGGCTGACCATAAATAAATAGCAGCAGCGGAATAGAAATAAACTTCAGCGGAATCCCATCAATTTACCACAGGCAACTGACTGGGATCAAGACCATAATGATCGACACCTTCGTAGAACTCCTCCTCAAATGCGGTGACTCTTCCACTTCTGTTGATTGTTTGAAGCAAGTATGAGTACATAATCGTACTCGCAAATCATACCACAGAATACAACTTATAGATGATGGCTTATTCCAAAGGAATGACTTTTGTGGTTCTTTTGTAGAAATGCAACATTTGCAATTGAATACAAATAATAGATGGAAAACATAATTCAAAACAAATAAACAATATTTAGTTATCATTTGATTTCACAAAGACACACAGTCTAAACAAGTTATTCACACAGCCATATGACTTAGATCACACAGCTCCCTTCCTAAATATTTTTATAAAAATCTACCCCTCGTGTCAAATCCCTGAGCATGTCCATGACCGTGGACGTGGCTATTCGAATAGATTGATTTAACAATCTGCATAGGTTGTACACTTTACCCACAAGATACAATCAGTATAGCTAGCACTGACCATAACAAAACCTTTCATAAACATCATCTCAACATTGACACTCCCGATGTTCTTTACTGTCGTCTAACCGATACACACAGCGTCTGGGTACGACACACACCGTTGGACAGGGATGCGGCGAACCGTTCCACGATGTGATAAACACACATCCAGCCCATCACACAGCTTAACCTACAACCTGAGTTGTCAATGGCAAGACTCTATAACCTACTAAGTTAGGCTCGTCCCATACCAAGCATGTGGTTGTACAGTAAGACTCAATTCAATGGCGCACAAAGTTAAGTCCTTAATTGACCAAGGCAAGACTTCCAATTTTAACTAAGTTACACAGTTTATCATTCCCAACACACAGCTCCACCATATCACACAGAATCCACCACTTGCCTCAGTCTAAATCTTTTCCCACCCTATTGATTAAGTGCAACACATGCCATCAACGAGTAATAGCACACAACACACACAGTTTCATCACACCGTTCCATAATCACTTAGTCAAATTTATATTTGCAACTCACATGAAATGATGACGCGTGGCATGGCTAAGCAATCTACTCGTGTCTAACCAACCCACGTTGGTGCTACGATAATACCAACTAATAATTGATGATGGCTTATTCCAAAGGAATGGCTTCCGTGGTTCTTTTGCAGAAATGCAACATTTGCAATTGAATACGAATAATAGATTGAAAACATAATGCAAAACAAATAAACAATATTAAGTTATCATTTGATTTCACAAGACACACAGTCTAAACAAGTTATTCACACAGCCATATGACTTAGATCACACAGCTCCCTTCCCAATTGTTTTTATGAAAATCTACCCCCCGTGTGAAATCCCCGAGCATGTCCATGACCGGGGACGCGGCTATTCAAATAGATTGATAAACACTCTACATAGGTTGTACACTTTACCCACAAGATACAATCGGTGTAGCTAGCACTGACCATAACAAAACCTTTTAGAAACTTCATCTCAACATTGACACTCCCGATGTGCTTTCATGTCGTCCAACCGAGACACACAGCGTTTGGGTACGACACACACCGTTGGACAGGGATGTGGCGAGATGTCCCGCGATGTGATAAACACACCTCCAGCCCACGACACAGCTTAACCTACAACCTGAGTTGTCAATGGTAAGACTCCATAACCTACTAAGTTAGGCCCGTCCCATACCAGGCATGTAGTTGTACAGTAAGCCTCAATTCAATGGCGCACAAAGTTAAGTCCTTAATTGACCAAGGCAAGACTTCTAATTTTAACTAAGTCACACAGTTTATCATTCCCAGCACACAGTTCCACCATATCACACAGAATCCACCACTTGCCTCAATCTAAATCTTTTTCTACCCTGTTGATTAAGTGCAACACATGCCATCAACGAGTAATAGCACATAACACACACAGATCCATCACACAGTTCCATAATCACTTAGTCCAGTTTATAATTGCAACTCACATGAAATGATGATTCGTGGTATGGCTAAGCAATCTACTCGTATCTAACCAACCTACGTTGGTGCTACGATAATACCAACTAATAAAGAACCAACCTAGGGTGACAAAAGATCATGGCATACGATAGACAAGGTGGACATACCAATCTGGATTAATAACTAAACCCAAAAGCATTTAAATAAATACTTGAAATGGAATGCAATACATTGAAACAAAGTATTTTGAAAACTGGATTCAATATGATTAAAGGTATAACGGCCTTGGAATAGGTCTAGGTACTGATCTTGGTCTTGAGGCACTTCTCCTTCTTCAAAAGTTTTCAAAGAATTAACGTCTACGCGTAAACGAAATAAATAAATAAAACAAATAAATAATATAAGAAAAATAAACTCAAAAAATTAAATAATAAATAATAAATAGATAGATCTCTAATTTATATGAATTTAGAAATTTGAATGGGCTCAATCGGAGTTCAGATGCAAAAGATATGGGCTTTGGAAGATTGAAATTCAAGAAAATACCCTAAATCGGAATTTCTGAAATTTTTGAATTATTTTTCTAAAGGAAAATTGAATTATTGCGCAATGCTCACGTCAGCGAAGGAATTTCTAGAAATAAAATAATTAAAAGAAAATCTGACATGTGGGACCCACATGTCAGTGTCACGACTCACGGTGGACTGAGTGCGCCGAACCGAAGAAAGACTGGAGCGGTGGACCAGCCACGCAGGCACACACGCGGGCGCTAACTGGATGTCATGCCGATGACACGCATGCATGGGGCTGACGCTGGCGCTGAGGTGACTGCGGACGTGGATGACGGCGAGGAGCGGCGCTCAGGTCCCGATGGTCACTGGCGAACGGCGGTGTTTCACCGGCGGGGGATGGTACGAGTGCGTAGCTGAGGCTATTGCGGTCTCAGGGATGTACTCACGGGCGTCTGGGGGCGACCGGCGGCGAGCTCAGAGCGGAGAAGGCCTTTGGCTTTTGTCGGACAGGGGCTCCGGCGACGAGGACGGGTGCACAGGTTAGCCTGAGGTATGCTGAACACAATGGTGTAGTTGGCGGAGCAAGGGCGACAAAGACGGCGGTGCAATTCATCGGAGAATAAGCTCGGCCGAAAACCCTAAAACTCGAATTGTGACGGCGCTAGAGCAATCGGGCGACGAGGGTGGCGGCTCTGGGTTGCGAAGTACCGAGCGAACCCTAGGGGGCTATTTATAGGGCTCGGGCAGCACGGATTTGGAAGATCCCAAATTGGGTTGATTCGGACTCCCGTTTGAAAATGGAGATAGAATCTGTTTTGATCCCGATTGACAGCAGATAAGGGTGCGGGAGAATCGGGGATACGATTTGGTGCGAAAAACTCAGAGGATTTAGTTAGAAAAACGTGTTGTCAATTGGAGCTTGGAGCTCTGGCAATGGTGGACGCGAGCGATGGGGCGAGGTTGACGACGACGCGGTGGAGACGAAGCTGTGTGACCCACTTGTCAGTGAGGCGAAGCGGTGCGGGCGCGGGAGCGCGTTCGACCGTTGATCGAGGCCACGCGTCGGTAGATGCAATGGGAGCGCGCGGCATCGGAGAGAGAGAGATAGCAGAGACTGACAGGCGGGGGCCACCTGTCAGCGGAGGCGGGCGTGAGAGAGGACGAGGTTGACATGCGGGGCCCACATGTCAGTCAAAACGGCGCGGCGCACGCGCGAGGGAAGCCGAGCCGCATAGTGTTGGGCCGGGATTGGAATAGGGTTGGGTTTCAGCCCGTTACTGTTATGAGGATTTTAAATATATTTTCTATTTTAGAAAATACAGAAAATCCAAATAGCAATTAGAAAATATAAAATGAACTTGGAAAAATTCAAACAATTCTATAAAATATATCTAAGCACATAGAATTTAAATAAAATAGTTTTGACAATTGTTACTGTTGGGATTAACCCTATTAAATTATTTTGTCATGAATGTCTATATTAAGCTTTAAATAAAAAATATTGAAAATAATAGAAATTCAAATATTATATTTTTCAACAAGTAATTATTCAAAAGATTTTTAGAGCTCAGAAAATTGGGATGTTACAGTTTCAATACACAGTCAGTTATGCCAAGGTGTGGAGGGCAAAACAGAAGACATTGGAATCAAGGTTCGGTATGTTCGATGACTCCTACCACAACCTTCCTGGGCTACTCTGAGTTTTATAAGATAGGAACCCCAGCACTCATGTCGACATTCAAGATTCCACACATCTGAAATGGGCAATAAGAGGGTACTGAAGCGAGCATTCTTCGCCTTTGGTCCATGCATCAATGCATTTCGACACTGCCGTCTAATCTTGTGCATGGATGACACATTCCTGAATGGAAAGTACAAGGGTCAGATACTCACTAAAATAGCAATATACGGAAACAATTAAGTTCTTCCTATGGCATTCGCTTTCGTTGAAAGCGAGAACACGAACAACTAGTTGTGGTTCTTGAGGAATTTGAGGATTTCTGTTGTACATGGCTGTCCTAACGTATGTGTCATACATGATTGGCATGCGGGCCTGCTGAGTGCGATAACTCAGCTACAACAAGGAGAGAATGAACAACTTTCATGGGCTGATCTGCAAAGTAGGTGGTGCATGAGGCTTCCACAACAAGGACTTGATGAACCTGTTCAAGCGGCTGTGCAACCAGAACCAACAACGAATGTTTAAAGCACTTTATCAGATTCTGGATGAGTAGACCCAGACGTACAGAAAGAAGCAGCGAAAAAGGCTACTACAAGCGCTAACCAGGTCCCGAAGCATTGTCACAGCTACCCACAGATGGTCCTAGTGTGGCGAGGAAGACGAGACGCAGGTGAAATGCTTTCTCGAACTAGATTGAGCACGAGTCTAAGGAGAAGTGGTCGCTGCTACATTGCAGGGGTGCTACTCGATATGGTGTTGTGGCAATCAATCTAGCCGAGGTGTACAACTAGGTCATGCGCGATGCAAGGTGTCTCGTTTTGGTTGGTATTATCGAGGCAATTCTCTGCGGTACCATAAATTACTTTGTTGATAGAAACAACACCGCGTCACTCGCCATGGCAAATGACCGAGTACTATACTTCGTCATGATCACCAAGTATATAGAGGAGAAGAGAAAGAAGGGTGAGATGCACCGGGCATTCAAGATGAGCATAAGGGAGTTTCGCTTCAAGATACTGTGTAAGGATAAAGGACGCCGCGAGACGAACCACGAGAGAATAGCACACTAGTTGTGTATGCACTTGCAATAAGCCTTTTCTTCTGCATAAACTATGCTCCCATATCATAGCTGCATGTTCAACGGTGGGGCAGCATTCCGGTCAGTACCTCCATAATTATTTCAACAAGGAGGAGGTGATACAAATCTGAAGTGCAGGGTTGTATGGCTCTGGTGTAGTTGGACATTTCACTGACCATCCGACCTGAGAGTAGTTTATCTGAGCGAGGGACATTGCTAAGCTGAAGGGAAAGGTTGGCCGGCAACAGATATGGTGCATCAGGAACGACATGGACGAAGCAGAAGCCGGACGTAGTACGAAGAAGTGCTCCATTTGCAGGAAGTATGGGCACACCTTCAAGAAATGCCCTACGAGAAATCCACAGGATGAAGGAGACATCGGTAGTTCGGACGTCGCCGTGGGGACCTCATCTGACCGCCCCACTTGAGGGAGTCCACATGGCGGTCATTGAGGTCGCTGCCACAAGAAAGGTTTGCCCTGTTGAAATATGTGTTGCTCAATGCTTTATAATATCACTTTAATTTGTCAAAAAACTAGGTGATGACGTTGTGCTGAATGTTTTGTAATGTCAGCGTGATTTGTCGACAGAATATGATGGTGCGCTGAATGTTTTGTAATATCATTGTGATTTGCCGATAAAAAATGTTATTACGTTGTGCTAAATGTTCTGTAATATCATTGTGATTTGTCCACAAAATATGTGCTTACAAATAGTCAGTAAAAAAGCAGTGCAAAGAGATCACTGTCGTCAATCGAATTGGCGATAGGGCTCTGTCGCCATTTGGACTGACGACAGAGATATATCTATACTGTTTAAGCTCCCGTCGCCACTGCCTAGACTATTGTCGTCATTTGGAACGATGACAGTAGTCTAGTTTTGTAATTTTTTCTAGCTATTTAAAAACGGAAACACATGTCGAAACCTTTTGTTAGTAGCTGATTACAAGAACAACTAATATGTCATAACTAGATTGCTTTGGGTGGGGACCATATACTACACAAAGACGAGCTAATATGTGCAAAAACAGGTGGGTGGTGTCTCACCTTGATCCGAGCCCAATTAACCATAATTAAGTGGCTTTATTTGTACAGTATTAAGTGGCTTTATTTGTACAGTTTTTTGTGATATGATTTCGTGATCTCTCGAACCTTACGGCAACTCCGTTAACCAATTGCATTAAAAAAGAAGATAAACAGCGACGACAAAGCTTGACCTAAGTATCCCTAACCTGTGTACAGTGCTAGTACAAAAAGTATTTACACACTTAATGACACTAACATACATAATAAAAAGATTACTTGTTTGGAGCCACACGCAGGATCCAACGGCTGTCCAAAACGAGGCGACACAGTTCAAGTCCCATTCAGAATACATGAGTTTTTTTCTTTTCTTTTCTAATTCTGCGGAAATTAATCGTTCCTGTGCGAAACGTCTACGTTCCAAACACATCAGCTATCTTTATCCTCTATCACGTAAAATTTAAACTAACGTGAATAAAAAATAATAAAAGAGAGAAATGTGTTATCTACAATCCTATAGCCGACTATATCATCAGACCTAAGAAAATCATTAAAAGATGGTATGTTGTCTACAATTATATAGTCGATTGTATCACTATAACCTATTATATGAGCTATATTTAATACTATCTATAGGTGATATAAAATTACTATAGACAGCAGCTATCTGTACTATTGTACATGCTCTTAGACGAATTGCCCGTTACAACATGCAGTTGATATAATACATACTAGATAGTTGATATATACAACACTCGAGGTTTTATATGATTATTATTAATAACTCCAGTGATCTAGTGATTAATTTGAGATTTACGCCTATCAAATTGCACACCGCATCTACATATCATACGGTAATCCTCGACGGTAGTACTCCTACCAACCCGCTCCAGGCAAAAGCGACGGACACCATCGGCCGAGACGGCCACCGCGACGGCGACCACGCCAAGCGACAACGACAGTACACTGTACACAAGCCCGCCGCGGCCACCTTTATAAACGCACCCACGCGAGCCATCACGTCACCACTCCAAAAAGCAGAAGCGCAACAGTGAATCAAACACCCACCACAAAAACCCAGAACCCCTCCTCCTCCGCGTCTCGTCTCCTCCGCTTGGCCGCTCGCCGCCGAGACGTGGACCCCATTCCTCGCCCCGTAGGGCTCTCGTCGGAACCCTAACCCCAAACCCCCACCACCTACACGAAGGAAGTAGAAGCAGCTGAGGCGGAGGGGGTGAGGAGGTGCAGGAGGCGGAGGGGCCGGTGCTGTATGTCAGATCGTGGTCACCGGGGAGTTACGGGCACGATAAGGTAGCGAACCCTCTCCAATGGCCGTAGCTGAGGAAAAGGCGCAGGGATGCTGCGGCGGCGTACGCGCCGCGGCCGCTCCCCGCCCAGCGATCGCCGCCGGGAAGGTTGCCGTGGCCGCGGCGGCGGCGGCGGCCGGAGGCGCCGTGATTGAGGAGATCTCGGTGGCCCCGCCCACCACCGCCAAGGCCTCGCCCAAAGGTATATATATGTACGTTAGGATTCCTAATCGCCTCTGTTGGTCCTGTTGTTAATCACTTATCACGCTATTCGCTCGTTGATGGATTGGTAATACGATATATGTGACGACGCGGACTCGTAATTACTTGCGAGTTTGATGGGGGTTGCGTGAAGTGCTGTACATGGATTTTAGAAGGGGTGGTAATGTTGGTGCTGGTGATGTGATGATGTCACTGTTGCGCGATCACTTGTGAAATCAGATTGGGGCGTGGAAAAATGTTGCCTATGGTGTTGGTAGTGTAGTAATTTCCAAAAGTTGGGGCATGAATCGGAGTTACATAAATTGTAAAGCAGCGGCTTAGTATGGAGTAGGAATTTGCGTTCGATCTTAAAGCTGTGTTGTTGAAGCATTGCAAATATGGTCTTTCTGTTGTGGGTATTAGTACTCCAGAGTCCAGAGGTTCAGAAAGTTGTATAGTAGTAACACATGGAGAATGTTGGCGCAGCACACGGTGAAATAATAATTGTATAATATAATTAACTGTGGAAAATGTTGGTGCAGCACGCGAATCGGTGACGGTGCCAGCATAAATTAATCTTTTGATGGCATGGTGGGTGTTTAGAATATGAATATATCTTTTGCATTGCTGTTGCTAAAAGCTTAGCCAACCATTTCTGCCTTAGATGATCCTTGCAGTAATTACTATTTTCTTTCTTGAGATGTGATATTGCTTGGAAGTGAGGGGAATGTCTGAGTTTGGATAAATATTTGTTTGATGAAGGCTTGATACCATTGTTGACTATTTAAGAAATGGGACCACTAGAATGTTTTGCATGGAAGGTGGCACCACTGGAAACAGTGTGATGATACACAAATGACTTACCCACAAGCGATGCACATTTTAGTAGTGTGTTGTGTGTGGGGGCGAGGCCTGTGTGTGTGTTGGGGCCTTGGGGGCAGGGGTTGGAGTGGTGGAGTGGTGCACTAGTGTAATTGTGTCTAGTGAGGGCCATGTAGGTTAGTCTAGTTGCCCGCTTGCTGTTGCAGTTTTCATGTGTAACCAAATTTGTTTTGTTGAAAAAGGCATAGGTATAACAAGTTAACAATCATGAACCTAATTAATATTATGAGTATGATATTTCATCTCAACAAAAAATCAAGAAGTTAATATTAATTCTCATGTATGTTAGTTCTTCCTTGAATGAACTTTGAAGAAATGGTAAGAATTGGGTCAACAGATAACTGGAATCAAGGTTGTCACGGCGACCTTGGTGACCACAACACCTAAGGGGCACCAGGATGCCTAGTCGTCCAGGCGGGCGCCTAGTAGCAACTTCAAGTCTACAACTAGCAACACTAGTACACTACATCAGCATTCAGCAAAGTACCAAGCTTCTAGCACACAATCACACATCGACATCTAATAGTAGATTACTAGCATCAGTAGATTACCGAAGCATAGAACTGCAGAGGGGAGATGCAAAGGGGGAAGCAGAGCGAGGGAGGCCAGAGGGTGAAGCAGAGGGAGGCAGCACCAGAGGGGGAACCTGAGCAGAGGGAGGGAGGCCAGAGGGGAAGCAGAGTAGAGGGAGGGAGGCGGCGCGGCAGGAGCACAGCAGGGAGGGAGGGAGGCGGCGGGCGCGGCGGGAGTGGAGGTGCGGCAGGAGCGCGGGAGAAGGGGAGTGGCGACGCGGCGGGTGGGAGGGAGTGGCGGCACGCAGGAGGGAGGGAGTGGCCGCGGGAGCGCGGGAGTGGCCGCGGGCCGCAGGAGGGAGGGAGAGGAGGTGGGAGGGAGCGGAGGAGGGAGACGGAGTACCTGGCGGCCGGCGGCTGGTGCGGAGAGGCAGTCGGAGATGCCCAAGGCGAGGTGAGCCACCTCGGCGTCCCCTCCTCAGCGACTGGACGACAAGGTGACGCCGTGATATCCTTGACTGGAATAGAAAGTTGGAGCGTTTTTTAAAATGGGAAGCTTGAATTGGTTGTACTTGATTATAATTTGAATAGCTATATCTGGCATATCGCTGGATTCAACTATGTTTGGATTGTCTTTGATAATCATCAGCTTCTAAATTTATTGGAGGGACAGTTGATTATGTGTTGTGGTTACTTGCATCTTAATTAGGTTATGCCGTTCTCTAATTTGTCCATGTAGCATATGAACAAGGGCTTTTAGCTTGTAGCTGTTAAATTTTCCTTTTCTTATCTTTTTGTTATCCTGCTTCTTCTTTTCATTTGTACTGAGCAGCTTAGAATTAGATAAATGAAAATCGAAAGGGAAGGAAGATGGGGAGTATCCTTGGATACTGTAATATTTTAAGACTTACATAAACCATGACATACGAGATGAGTCCATTTGGTTTATCAGTTGCTACAAAGGGAGTCCAACAGGTAACCCCAAGAAGCATGTAAAGCTAGCTTGCTGGTGTTAATCTGCCAATTTATCGACTGCAAATGATTGATACATCTAATCAAAGAGGCTTGCAGGCTTGTTTCATGATTCCACGCACATGTGCATAATTCAGAAATATTAGTGTAATTAGCTATTATTGATGCATACTTCCTTTCCTGCGTAATTGAATTTCACAAAGTTCAACTGGCAAAAGTTCTCCTATGCCATCGCCCATTCCTTCCACCTGTCACAACTTGCATATTCAGAAAGTTTAATATATGTCTGTTGAACTTAAACCATGTAATTTAGCCAGGTTATCGAAATTGTGACCTACTTCATTGCCGACTTATAATGTTCTGTCTTGGAAAATATTGCAGGAATCCCAATCATGACGAGGGCCCAGAGAAGCCACCCTTTAGACCCATTATCTGCTGCTGAAATTGCTGTGGCTGTAGCAACTGTCAGAGCTGCTGGAAGAACTCCTGAGGTTTGTCAACCTACTAGCTTTTCTATCAAATTACGAACACATGCTTCAAATAAGGAATTAACTAGTCACTTCCAAAATTACAGGTGCGAGACAGCATGCGTTTTGTTGAAGTTGTGCTCTTGGAGCCAGAAAAGAATGTTGTGGCATTAGCTGATGCATACTTCTTCCCACCATTCCAACCATCGCTGCTTCCCAGAACCAAAGGTGCTCCTGTCATTCCAAGCAGGCTGCCACCTAGAAGGGCCAGGCTTGTTGTCTACAACAAACAAACAAATGAGACTAGTATTTGGATTGTAGAACTCTCTCAAGTGCATGCTGCTACTAGGGGCGGACACCACAGAGGCAAGGTTATATCATCAGAAATTGTTCCAGATGTTCAGCCTGCAATGGTATGTTTCCACTTCCCATAGATTTGTTGGGCACTTTTTTGGGTTGCTTTTGATCATTTTATCCAATCCATTTAGCACTTATGACAATGTATGTTGTCAAATTTATTGTATAATAACAATGTGGTTGAATTCAGGTATTTACCTTACTAGTCATGTGCCCGTGCATTGCAATAGAAACTCATACTTGAACCAAAATTTTAGTATGCAGTGCATACTAACAGTGTCTGAAGCATGCTATTCACTCGAATATACAATCATCGAATTTTCAATAAAACCATATGTTGGTGTCATTGCTTGAGCATCTACAGAAAATGAAAAGACGATTGAATTATTCCAACTTCTGGTAGATAATTTCATTACAAATTATTAATCAAAGTCTGCCTACTTGAGTGACTGCTAAGAATATCCCTCACAGTATAGAGAAAAGTATCACGGTTATCAATAGACCCTTCTGCTAATCATGACACATCTGTGATTTAAGTAATGAACTTAACACAAATCCAACTGCTAATAGAACAGGACTTACGTGAAGATAAAGCAAGGGATCTTTTCTGGGAATGACATAGTTGACCATATAAAATTGATAAGTGGAGAAAGAGTATCGATCTAGAAATGTATGGTCAGCCAAATTTACCCAAATACAGTTAAATCATATAGTTTAGCAGGAAAGAAAAAATGCAACAGAAATACAAACTTTGCACGAGATAACAGGAAGCAGGTACCATGACTGTTGCTCAACTTTGATGGATATAGTTAGTGATTTATCTAGATTGGTGAGATGCACATGTTCACAATTTTTTCGAGCTCATACAAAATTACAAAAATTGTGAGTTCAAATCAAATCAGAAAAAGGTGGCTTCATCCATTCACAATGATATCAAACAAAAAATTTACTTTAAAATGACTTTTAGGTCTCCCCACACATACATTAATTCACGTGGGAAATGATTAACATAAGCACATTAAATTTATGTTTAACAACCAAGCATCATTACTTATGTACAAAGACATTATTGTAATCAATGTCTTCTTAAGATTTGAAAAGCTACCTTCTGTCTACAATAATCACTCATCAAGATAGTTCGAGAGGAAAATGGATTATACAATAGACATGAATAGTATTATCACATGTAAACATGACAACTCTGGGTGTAAGAGCATAGATTCCAGAGCAAAAATGCCCCTTGACAGCTGATCAGCTATTGTCTTCTAAAGAATTAGATTGTCGTCCTCGACCTTTGAAAATCATATAAGAAACATTATAATTTTGTTAGCGTAAGAAAGTTTCATTAGCATGTGGCAAAACTACAAGATTGTAAAATAGTTAAATCTAAAGTTTCATTCAGTAACTATTTATGAGGGAAAATGAGCTTGACTTATTTTTGCAGCTTGCATTTAGATATAGTCCTTGAACACTGTAGGGCCATTCTAGGGTCTTGTAATTTCAACCATATCCTCTCTATCTCTCTCGGTTTGCGAGTTAAGAAAAAAAGATAAACCACTAGCAAGATTAGATACCTAAAGAAAATTCTGAACACTTATGTAGCAATATTTGGACATAGATTATGAGCTTTATAATCGAGCAAATAACAAAAAAAAAGCACCCGAGCTACCGACTTCTATATGGTGTGAAACATATAACAAACTGGAGTGAAACATATAACAAACTAATGTTAAATCAATCAAGCATTTGACTTCAAGAGTCGTGCTCCTCTGGTCTTAAACATGAGAGAGATCGATTATGTTGCGCTTCATAATAGTTCACCATTCCAAAAGAATTTCAGTGAACCATGTTTGTTCACTTCATTCAAATAACGGGACATATAAAATGCTCAAATATGAAGAATTTTTTTTGCATCTACATGCACACAAAATCTCCATTGTATTAACTGGAGCTTTCACAAAACTATAAAATTTAGTTTTTCAACATTCCATGAAAAAAATCATTCAACAGATTTTCATTACACTTCTAGTGGGAAAGGAACGTCATGCTGATAACCTATCCGGCTATCCGCATGTCTTATCCAACTCCAGACTCACATTGTTCACAGAATCAATCTGCTTTCAAACATCAAATATGAAGATCTTTCTGAGAAGATTCTCTATCCACGATGCCTTGGAGCATCTAAGAGTAGAAGACTTCATTTGCATTTCCCAAGAGTAGTGGTAACTGGTAACTGGTTCCAATATTCATGATTGCTACATTTTTACGGTGCCTAGGAGATAAAATCGAAGTGCCTAGCAACTAAAAGGAGTAAATACGACAAGGAAATAAAACATGTACATGGGCATGTCATTATGTAGATAGCTTTGGCTGATCCCAGGACCATCATTGGATGCCCCGAATCCTGAACCAGGCCAATCTGGATTTCCTAATTGAGCTGTTAGAAGATCTTCATTGACCGAATTACAAGAGCCATTTTCGTGAATCATGGTAATAAAATTGGTGGTTGTGCATATACTTTGTCCTCCATTGTATTGATGATATGGAAGCAGAAAACAAATCAGTAGATATGTTCAGGTGGTCAAAATTCTAACTACAAATAAGAGCACAACAAGAATGAACAAGCTAATAGTGATGACACCAAAGACTCCAGTTTTAAAATTCTGGAATACATACATTAGTAAGTGCTAATATTAACCATGTTTAATAAGTACAACAGCCCAATACCCCTGATGTCGTGCTGCTCCAAATCATTTCTTTTGGAAATTGGTAGGATTGAATTACGACCGATGGGAAGAATCCTCACCTAGAGCACGATTCTTGTATCTGCTATGGTACTGGTCATCATCATACCCACCTCTGCATCCACCACGCTTGCGGCCATCTCATACCTGCACAACGCAACTCCCAAAACACATGAAACAGTCTCGGAAACTAACCACCCATATAGTACAAAACTCGGCCAATGACTGGGTGGAACCCCTCGCCTCCTTGCATCATGTCTGTACCAGGTTGGGCTCTTGTGGCCTCCCTGGCAGTCATACTCGTCGTCCCGCTGTGACCACTTGAGCGGTGGGGACGGGACCTCCTATGCGGGGCTCCGGACGCCGCGGTAAGGTGGCTATACGTTGCAACGGAACACATTTCTTAAAGAACAAAATGCTAACATGTTTCCTCTGTTCTGAATTCTCAGCTACAAAATCTTTATCACATGAGCAAAATAAAAGACATTTACACCTGCAATAACAACAACAAAGGAAGCAGATGTGACACAAAAAGCTGATAAGAGCACAGCTTGCTCGGATCTAGAGCCCAAATGTCCAAGAAACAACCAACATTTGAACAGAATTCTGCTTTTCCATATTTAAGAACAAGGAAAGAAGACCAATCTTGATGAGTGAAAGCACAATATTTAGAACTTCAAAGGTGCACATAACAGTGTTCAAAGTGGGCACAATATCCATAAGAGTACTCAATGTTCTCTTATAATCAGGTTAAAACAGATAACCAGAAGATCAGATCACAATGTAAATGTACCTGAACGTATGCCGTGTATGGGCTAGGGTTCACAATTCTTAAAGCTCGATAAATCTCAAATGGGTTGGCATATGTTCACCTCTTGAACCTCTGGGTTAAAACAATCTAGAAAATATCACCAGCCATAATATACTCCTTGGCCTGCATTACAGCATCCTTGTATTATTCATCACTTGTCATGGTCGATTTGTTCAAAGGTGTACCAAACTGCCGAGTGTGTAGCTTCACAAATCCTGGAGATAGTGAGGGGCTGCAGTGGAAATCAAATATATATAGATCTAGAGGGTGTGAGCACTGAGCACCGAACAAAAATTAGCAAAGCACAAGATTGAAGGAATAGGCACAGCTTAGCTTACACATTTGAATTGTGCACTTTAAATAGCAACAGGTTCAGCCGGGACCTGCCATCTTGGTATGCTTCCTCAGTGGATGCATGCCGGTCCAGATTCACCAAATGGATAACATATACTTTCTGCAACAAGTACAGAGCCAGAGAATTTGAAATGAACACAAATTTTCTGAGAGTTTTCACTCACACAAGGTGTGGCAAGTTAAAATGCACGAACAATAAGTACACGTTATTTTGCCTTATAAGTTGCATAGTACTGAACACGGAGCAGCAGGTTTGGGAGATGTAGTCTCAGTTTGTTATTGCTGATAACCCAAAAAAAAAGACGCAGCAATGACAAATGACAGGTTTGTGTGATTTAGTTTCAGACTCAGTATAGTATGCTTCATATTACTACAATATCCTTCCTGACAGCCAAAGACAAATTAACTTTGTTCAGAATAAGGTGCAGGGAATGGGTATTGAAGAATTAAGAACCTTTTCGACATTGTCAAAGATGAGAACATCATCGTAGAGCCCCAAGTGGACATCAAGAAGGTTCCTATCGTCCCGGGAAGCACCAGAGAAAGGTAGCTTCTTTTTTTAGACACAACGGACCGTATCATAGGAAAAGAATCCAACCCATCCACCTATCGCGAACAAAAAAGCAAATGCAATTATTGAGCATTTCATCATTGACAACATCAAATCTTCCTCCTTCCCATGTTGACTTTGATCGCTCACCGCAGAAGGAGTTGGGGAGTTCGTCGATCTGCTGCGGGTGCCGTCCCTCCATCATGCTCCTGGGCACCTGCATAGGATCGTCCACGACCTGCTCCGTCACCTGGCCCTTTTCGTGGTCCATGATGGTGAGCTTGTGCTCCTTGGCGACAATCTCCATCACCGGGTGGGCTCCCACCATGTTGTAATGACCCTTAAACCCAATCCAGTTCCATAGGGTTATTGCCAAGGATAAGAATCGATAAGGGAGCAGATTGGAGAGGCGAGCTCAGGAGAGAGGTGAGGCCATACGCCGTTGGTGGTGCCCTCGGGCCCCTGCTCGACGAACTCGAAGAGGAAGCTAGGGGTGTCCATGCTGTCCTCCGAGACGAAGCAGCAGTAGGCGAGCACGGGGTGAGGTGTTCCGACACGATGCACTCCCACATGGGCACCAGGTTGCCCTTCCTGCTCCCCTGCTCCACCGCCTCGAAGAACTGCCTCCTGTCCTCCTCTGCCCTCGCCGCCATGCTCCCGTTGACAGTGGTGACTCGTGAGCAGGGGAAGCTTGACGGTGGTGGCCCGTGAGATAGGGGCGGCAGCGGTGGACCCCTGAAGGCGGCAAAAGCCTAGCGATGCCTGGGACACATATCCAGCGACTCGAATAGAAGCCTAGACCGGATCCGGTGGAGAGCAACCACTGTGATGGATCCGTCTAGATGCGTGTGGGGGAGAGCCAGGCGATGACGAATCCGGCCAGGAGACAACCAGTCGGCGGTGGATCTAGCCGGGATCGAGATGGGAACACCACGACAGCATGGGATCTCACCAAATCTGGTTCGGGGAAGACGATGGCGGTGACGGATCCAACCGCATCCGACCGAAAGACGACCAGTCTGCGGTGGATCTGGCCGGGAATGCAGCGGTACGAAAGGCTTGACCCAGTAGGGACCAAGGGCGTCGGCGACATAAAGGGTTGAATCTGTCAAGATACGAGGCCAACGGGGAAGAAGCAAGGAGAGCGCGTGCAGGGGGGACAGAATAGGGTCAGTAGGTTTTTCATGGGAGGGTGTGGGGCTGCATTGTGTGCTACGACGCTAGGACGAAAGGAGTGCGCTTCGCGTGTGGGACGATGAGGAGAGGCGAAGGCATCTCGGGGAAGAAGAAGCCCCGCGGCAGCGATGGCGGCCAGAGAGATAGCCCAAGGCCAGAGCGATGATGGTGGTGGACGTCGTCGTCGAGAGAGGGGGCGGCAGGGGGTTGGGAGTGGCGCATGAGAGAGGGGGGGTGACGGTTTCGGAGGAGATGGGTCAGGAGTAATGGGGGATCAGGAGTGCAGAGAGGGAGTGGCGAACCGCACGCATAAGAAAGATCCAATGGCTCACGTCGCACGAAGAAGGATGGATCTAACGGCTCATATCGTACGAAGGAGGACGGACAACCACCAATTGCTTCTTTTAAGTAGTAGAGATTACCTCTGCTTAATTATTTTTGGTGAATTTGTGGTATTTGTCTTACATCCCTGCATGAATTGCATTGGCTCTTAAAATGAAGTGATAGGCTTACTTTGATAATGATGCACTGTGGAAAATTTTGCCATATATACCTATATTAGGTCAAGTGCTAGATTTAGTTTAATAGTGCTTTTGTGTTTTGCAGGACGCCATGGAATATGCTGAATGTGAAGCTACTGTAAAAAGTTTCCCCCCTTTTATTGAAGCCATGAAGAAAAGAGGCATCGATGACATGGAGCTTGTCATGGTAGATGCATGGTAAGCTAGTTCTAGACAATTTGTGTAGTTAAACATTATTTTTCAATTCTAATCAAACTGTGAACATGACCTTTGCTGCTAAAAATTACAGGTGTGCTGGCTATTACAGTGATGCTGATGCTCCCAATCGAAGAATTGGCAAACCTCTAATCTTCTGTAGAACTGAAAGTGATAGCCCTATGGAGAATGGCTATGCACGTCCTGTTGAAGGGATCCATGTTGTTGTTGATATGCAGAATAATGTTGTCATAGAGTTTGAAGATAGGAAGTTTGTCCCTCTGCCCCCACCAGATCATTTCAGAAACTACACTCCTGGGGAAACACGAGGTGGTGTTGATAGAAGCGATGTGAAACCTCTTATTATCAATCAACCTGAAGGCCCAAGTTTCCGTATTAATGGCTATTTTGTGGAATGGCAGAAGGTAAAATGGCCGTCTAGTATATACTGTTTCAACTGTTGAGCTAATATTAAATAAAACCTAGTCTAGAAGTATCACCCATTATTTTTGTTGACCAGTGGAACTTCCGTATTGGTTTCACACCCAAAGAAGGTTTAGTTATTCATTCTGTTGCATACGTTGATGGAAGCCGTGGACTTCGACGTATTGCTCACAGGCTGAGTTTTGTTGAGATGGTTGTTCCTTATGGAGATCCAAATGAACCACATTATCGGAAGAATGCATTTGATGCCGGAGAAGATGGGCTTGGAAAGAACGCACACTCTCTTAAGAAGGTTTGTTAGCTGTTTCCTGTAAACACACTTCATTTTTATTTTGGGGGCATCTAGTACAAACCACCCACATTTAGTCATGCAAATCAACTTGGAAATCTCAGTGTAGTAATATACTAGTAAATATTAAAATTTCATGTCAAAACTTGATCTGTGCTGAGTGAAACAAAAAGAAAAATTTATTATCAATAATATATTTTGTCCTTTTCCTTTCCTTATTCTTTTCAATTTATAATTTTCTAGGAATTTCCCCTTTTTATTTATATCAACATAAATTGATTTTGCAACTGAAATGTTATTGTTTGGTTGATTACGCCGAGGACTATCTTATCAAAATGTTTAGTAATTTTTCATGTTGATTTTGTTCCCTTGCCAACATATTTTTGCATGGTTGCACCTAAAGGGTGGTTTGACCTCCTTCTATTTTTTATACTCTAATCTAACTGTATTCGTAATTGTTTTGCATAGGGATGTGACTGCTTGGGTTTCATAAAATATTTTGATGCACATTTTACAAATTTTACTGGTGGTGTGGAGACCATTGAGAATTGTGTTTGTTTACATGAAGAGGACCATGGAATCCTCTGGAAACATCAAGATTGGAGAACAGGATTAGCTGAAGTTAGACGTTCAAGGAGGCTTACTGTGTCATTTATATGCACAGTTGCTAACTATGAATACGGTTTTTATTGGCACTTTTATCAAGTGAGAATCAGTTTACCTTTTTCTTTTAATGCCTGGTGTAATTATAATTCTACCCGCCAAGGAACTGCTGTTCCAAAGCTGAGTTTTTTTTTTTGTTAGATCGTATTGTTCGTCTTCCCTATGTGATTGTTGTTGTTTTTCTTGGTTGTAGGATGGTAGGATAGAAGCAGAAGTAAAGCTTACTGGAATTCTTAGCTTGGGAGCTCTAATGCCTGGGGAACAAAGGAAATATGGCACGACTATTGCCCCTAGTTTGTATGCACCAGTTCATCAACATTTCTTTGTTGCCCGCATGGACATGGCAGTTGACTGCAAACCTAACGAGGCTCATAATCAGGTAGGTGTCCTGCGGCTCCCGCCTGCTGTGTCATGTAGGATTTGTTTTTCGTGTTGTAACCAAAATTTTCACTTCAAAATCCTGCAATCTCACCTGTCCACTTCCAGCATAACATTGGGCCATGCCTTTTTGGCTTGCTTGTTGATTTTTGCATCAATTCATTTCATCTGACCAGTCCATTATTTATAAATGAGATTTTAAGCTTAATTTATTCCAACTCTACCCTTGCATGAAGAACGTGCACTTCAACTTTGCATTATCATCTGGCTTATGATTTTGATACTATTGCTTCGTTTTCCATTACAGGTGGTTGAGGTAAATGTTAAAGTTGAAAGTGCAGGCCCAAATAATATGCATAATAATGCATTCTACGCTGAAGAAAAGCTTTTGAAATCTGAGTTACAGGCGATGCGTGATTGTGACCCTTCATCTGCACGACATTGGATTGTAAGAATGCATGCTAAACGTTTCTCTCCTTTTTCTTAACTTAATCGCCGATGAAGCATGTGGATCTTAAACTTTCTGTGACTGTTGTTTGCATGTTGATCAGGTAAGGAACACAAGGACTGTAAATCGTACTGGACAACCAACAGGTTACAAGCTCATACCTGGTTCAAATTGTCTGCCAATGGCCCTACCCGAGGCAAAGTTCCTGAGAAGAGCTGGGTTTCTAAAGCACAACCTTTGGGTTACTTCATACAAAAATGATGAGATGTTCCCTGGAGGAGAATTTCCCAATCAGAACCCACGCATTCACGAGGGCTTAGCTACATGGGTCAAGAAGGATAGATCCTTGGAGGAAACCAACGTAGTTCTCTGGTACGTTGTCGCCACCTGCTAACTGATATTGATTTGTAGGTTCGTTTAATTTTTCAATTCTATATTACGTTCTGCAGCGTCTCTTAATATAAAAAAATTATGTTCTGCAACTACAGGTATGTTTTCGGGATCACCCATATCCCAAGGCTGGAAGATTGGCCTGTCATGCCAGTGGAACACATCAGCTTCATGCTCATGGTAAGAATTTCATTAGCTTCTTTCGCAAATAGATCGTTTTGTTGGAGGGATCTGACAAAAACACTGTTCAATGTTTTGGGTTGTCCAGCCTCATGGATTCTTCAACTGCTCGCCTGCCATTGATGTTCCTCCTGGGTCCGATGTGGATGCCAAGGAAGCCGAGTCTGCGAAGGACATTCAAACCGAGCTGATTTCAAAGCTGTGAGTTCCAGAGCCGTTAAAAACGTGCGGTTACTCTTTCATTGTCGTGCTGTGAATTGTGATGCTCCCATAAAAAGTAAAAAAATAAATAAATGGTTTTAGCTTTCCTTGCGCCCTACTGATACGCAACAGCTGCTTCCTGTCGTGCTGCTTAGTGGGTGAACTTTGATGTACGATTGCTTTGCCGAGGTGTTCTCGTGGTGTGTGAATGTAAGATTGCTCTGCACATCTAAATTCAATATTTCTGCTCGGGGATTATAACATCGTATTGAAGCTTGGTTCGAATTTGATGGTGGCGTATGGAAATGAATCGGTATAGTACCTTTTTCTTGTCTCTAAACAAAATCGGGATACTCACTCGCCAGATGGACTGGCACCTCGACTGGGCACGTCCTCAACTGCCCAGTCGACAAACCATCTGGTTACTGATACAAAAGAACATCTCAATATATAAGAATATCTTAATATATTTGATGTATATTCAAAGGTTTATATAGTAGAGCTACGAAACCTTAGAGCTAATGGGCCTTATAAGCTATATATATGTGGGCTATATATACATATACATAATGTCTCCCTTCAAACTCAATATGGGTCAAGATGATCTAAAACATTGAGTTTGGAGAGAAAGAATCGATGTTACTTTCGAGTTTGAGTCTTGGTGAAGAAATCAGCGACTTGAATCTCAGAAGGCACATACTAAAGAACAATAGTCTTTTGTTGATAGTGAGAAAGTGTGAAAGATGCATCCACACCAATATGCTTAGTGAGTTCATGTTTCATTGGATTAGTAGCAATCTGTATAGCACTGGTGTTGTCACGCAGAAGAGATGTAGGAGTATTGCATGACACAGTAAGATAAGCTAAGAGCCAACGAAGCCAAACAATCTCTGAAGTAGTAGTGGCCAATGCTCGAAGCTCAGCCTCAGCATTAGATCGTGAAACTACAGTATGCTTCTTGCACTTTCAGGCAATAAGCAAAGACCCAAGAAATATGCAATAGCCAGAAACAGATCGTCGATCAACATGATCACTCGCCCAAGTCGAGTCAAAGTAAGCATGAAGCTTAAACTGATTCGACCGAGAATAAAATGGGCAACGATCAACAGTTCCTCGTAGATAGCGCAACACACGTAGTAGATGAGCATAGTGAACAGACGTGGGAGCAGAGACAAACTGGCTAAGCACATGAATAGAATTAGCAATATTAGGACGTGTCACTGCAAGATAGACAAGACTGCCAACAATGTGACGATAATGAGAAGGGTCTTCAAGCAAAGTGTCATCAGTAAGATGAAGCTGAAGATGAAGCTCCATAGGAGTAGCAGCTGTCCGACTGTCAGTGAGACCAGAACGAGAAAGCAAATCCTGAATATAGCGTTGCTGAGATAAGTAGTAGCCATCATCTGTGCGCATAAATTCAATCCCCAGAAAATAGCGTAGAGGACTCAAAATCTGATATCAAAAACTGCTCACTGAGCCGTTGCTTAACAAAAACAATGTACTTCGTGTCATCCCCAGTAATCAGCGTGTCATTAACATAGAGTAAAAGTATAGTACGACCACATGGAGATGTATGAATAAACAATGCAGGATCATGATTACTCTGGGAGAAACCAACAGCTAACACAACTGAACTGAAACGCTCAAACCAAACACGAGGAGCCTGTTTGAGGCCATAAAGAGCACGACGAATGCGACAAACATGACCAGCAGGAGCCACAACACCCTGAGGTGGTGCCATATAAACCTCTTCCTGCAAATCACCATGAAGAAAAGCATTCTTCACATCCATCTGAGATATAGTCCAAGAGCGAACAACAACCACAACAATAAGAGTGTGAACCGTTACCATATGAGCAACATGTGCAAATGTCTCATCATAATCACGACCATGTGCCTGCTGAAAACCACGAGCAACTAGTCGAGCCTTGTACCTCTCAATAGAGCCATCAGATTTGGTCTTAACTTTAAAAACTCACTTGCAAGTAATAGGAACAGCATGAGCAGGTAAAGGAACAAGATCCCATGCACGAGTACGATCTAAAGCAGCCAACTCCTCAGCCATAGCTAACTGTCACTCAGGATGAACAACAGCCTCCTGATAGGTGTGAGGCTCAGGCACAACAACAGTAGAAAGAAAATAATATCTGTCAGGAGCAGCAATAGTAGTACAATCACGAAGCTCATACATAGATGACGGTGCTGGTGGAGGATCATCAGAAGGAGTATCATCAGTACTAGCCATACCATCAGATGATGAAATAGTAGAAGGCTAAGTATCAGGAGGAACCTTAGACCGACGAGTGTAGTGAAGAGGAAACGATGATCTGACTAAGGATGGAGAGGAGGATTCCATAGGAAAAGGTGTATCATACGAAACAATGGGTGGAAGATAAAGAAAAGAGAGAGACTCAGCAGGAGAGAAGGACCGAGTGGCAGAAGAGTAAAAGTAGGGGCGATCCTCAACAAAACAAATGCGCATACGCCGAGCAGAGGGATCATAACAACGATAGCCCTTATACTCAAGACTATATCCAAGAAAAACACACTCCACAGACTGAGCTGTTAACTTGGTGCGCTCACGAGGCGGAAGCAGAACATAGCAGGTACAACCAAAAACCCGAAGATAGTTGTACCATGGGGGAGTAGAAAATAAAAGCTCTCTAGGACACTTTCCCTAAAGGCGAGAAGTTGGTTGCATATTAATGAGATAGACAGACGTAGAAACCGCATCAGCCTAAAAATATCGTGGAACATGAGATGCAAGTAAAAGTGTACTAGCAGTCTTAATAAGATGACGATGTTTACGTTCAGCAACACCATTCTGAGCATTAGCACCAGGACAGGAAAGCTGAGGAAGAGTTCCCTCAGCGGAGAGAAATTGACGAAAAGCATGCGACAGGTACTCTCCCCCTGAATCAGAATGAAAGGTCTGAATATGAGTGAAAAACTGTGTGAACCATACGAACAAAAAGACTGATAAATGGACAAGATTTGAGAACGATGTTTCATAAAATAAACCCAAGTATATCGAGAATAGTCGTCAATAAAGATGACATAATAGATATGGCCACCTTTGGAAGCAAAAGGAGCAGGACCCCAAACATCAGAATGAACTAACTCAAAAGGACGACTAGACCGAGATGTACTGGTAGGATATGGGAGTTGCAACTGTTTACCAAGGTTGCAACCCTTACAGTCATAACTAGTGTCTACAATGACACGACCTAGGACACCCTGACGAGCTAATGTAGAAAGACGAGATCCACACAAATGACCAAGCCGATGATGCCACTAAGGAAAACTAACAGAGGCTGGTGCAAATAGCTGGAGATGCATGAAGGGAGGAAGATGGAAGACTCAGACGATCAAGGAAGTAGAGACCCTGAGAATCTCTAAGGCAATGGTCAGTACCAACAAGAACTCCTGTCCGACGATCCTGCACATAGCAAGAGAGTCATCAAACCAAACAAAGTAGTGCATGTCAGCAAGCTGACCAACAGACATAAGGTTCATAGAAAGCTGAGGTACAAATGACACATCAGGAACAGTAAAATGAGAAGTAGAGAGAGTGCACTGATGATTGACTGAACATGAGGTACCATCAGCTGTCTGTACACAGAAACCATCCATGACAGGTCGACATGATGCAGGATGAGACTTATCCGATGTCATATGAAAAGAAGTTCTAGAGTTCAAAACCCATGGAAGACTAGTACCTGACACGGAAGAGGAAGCCATAGTAAGACTAGCAGAACCACTAGGAGAGGCATCAGATGAAGATTGCTGCTGAACTTGAGTCTGAAGAGCCTGAAACTGTGACTAAAGTTGACCCAACTGAGTGACAAAAGCAGAATCCCCAACGGATGCAGGAGTAGTGGCAGCAACCACACCACGACGACGGCGGTGAGATGCAGGTCGCAACTCTGGATGGAGTCGATAGCACCTCTGAACAGGATGTCCATGCTTCTTGCAGTGAGAGCATAAAGTCTGGTTGGATGTAGCATCAGTAAGTGAACTAGGCTGATAGACCTCCTGACGAGGTGCCACAAGAACAGACTGAGGTAATGTCGATCCGAAAGACAAAGAGCGAAGTCGAGTCTTCTCAGCAATCAACGCAGCAAGGACCTCCTCCATGGATGGAAGAACATCACGTCCCAGTAGTTGAGCTTGAATAGGCTCATACTCTGGACGAATGCGCATAACAAAGGTGAACATCAAATTCTGTGCATCATGACTCGCTTTACCTAACAGCCAGTACATCCAGCACAGGAAGGAGGAACCATGGAGATCAGCTGTCGTGAAATACGAGTAAAAGAACTGTAGTACCCCTCAATTGACATTTCATGCTGACGTAGATCATGAAGAGTATGTAGAAGAGAAAATTGACGCGTTGCACTATTCTGCTCATAGCGTTGCTGAAGATACTCCCACATCTTGCGAGAACTTTAAAGATCAATGAAATCCATCCTGATTGAAATTTTAGTACTATGATATAAAATACACATAACACGATCATCAGCACTGTGCCATGCAGCAGCCTCCTTCGCATCAGTCTTATCGGTCGGAGGCTCCGCCATAATATATGAAAGAAGACCAATAGACTGAAGAAGCATGCAAACCGATGATGACCACTCATAATAATTCTGGCCATCTAGTTTGATATCTGAGGCAAGAAGAGTACCTCCCATACCGAGAGAAGCAGAAACACCAAAAGTTATTTTTTTTCAAACTCCACTGTGGCCTCCCCCGACTTCCGCACGGCACAGCCGACCCGAGCGCCTGATAAAATCACCCGCCCGACTCCCTTCGCCTCAACCACGTCGCCCGACTCACCCGCCCGAGTCCCCTCGCCTCAACCACGCCGCCCGACTCCCCTTGCCTCCCCTAACCTGCTTCTTCCTCCCTCTCCTCCTGACCCGAGAGGCGGTGCCAGCGACTGGTGGAGGCGGTGCGTGAGGAGGCCGGTGGAGGCTTCGGAGGAGACCCGAGAGGCGGCGCGTGAGGAGGCGGAGTGACGTAGAGCGACCGACACCTCTTCCTCCCTTCACCTCGTGAGGAAGCGGCATGTGAGGAGACCCAGGAGAGGCGGCACGTGAGGAGGCGGCGCGCGAGGAGGCGGCACGTGAGGAGACCCAGGCGACGGCGGCGCGTGAGGAGACACAGGCAAGGCGGCGCCAGTGACCGGTGACCGGCGTCGGAGGAGAGCCGGCGTCAGAGGAGAACCGACGTCGGAGAGCCAGCAATCCTCTGTCGACTTGGAGGCAGAGCAGCACAACGGCAGTTGCAAGGCTCACAACCGGGATCTCCCTCGCTGGCAGCTAGCACTGGGTGGCTCTTTCTTTGAACAGACTGGTTGGAATCCACTCCAAATTTACCCTTTGACATGAACCAATGACTATACGGTATGCTTTTTTTAACCCTTGCTTGATTTTAAGTGCGATCTTGAGGCGTTTTTGGCTCTTTACAGTTTACATGTACTATGTAGTAAAGAAAACGAATTGGCACGCATTTGACCCTTCGCCCTGCGTTGGAAAAGAAAATTCGAGTGGTGGCTAATCATGGCCGAACTGCTAGAAGAATGCACGTCTTTTTGTCAAAAGAAAAGATAAAAAAGAAGTATCGGCCATGAAATGATGGTTGGGATTTGCCTATTGGGTGTAAGATTACAAACCGGGGAACATCAATAGGGTATAAAGATGCCTTTGGTTCATAAGCTGCTTACACAGAAATATCACCATAAGTGGCAGTCCATCTCGATCCGTTAGAAGCATTGCTAGCTTCAGGTCCACATACGCCTCCAAAGGCTAATATATTGACATGCGAAGATATGGATTTTCTCAAAATAAGAATCAAAAATCAAAACATGAGCTTGTTAACTGTAGTTGTGGTCTCAATGTTACAATTACGCTCTATCAGGTTCAGGGAATAATGATTACTCTAAAACAATCGTCTTCTGATCGAGCTCCCTTTTCTGTGTCTTGGAGATTCTCAGTGTTATATTTTTCACATAAAATTGTACTCGTATTGATTTTCAGTGTTATATTTTTCACATAAAATTGTACTCGTATTTGTTTCCTGTTGCTTTATTCCCCACAAGCTACGATTAATTGCTTTATTCAAATTGGGGGTAGGGCACGAACCAAAGTGCAATGCACGATATTAGTGCCCACATCATTTCCGATATGCGGCATACTGTACCTGGCACAAACCATTGCATCTCTTCGTTTTATCCATCTTTTTATATTTGTCCTTTTTTTAAATTATGTCCATTTGACATGTCCTATGCCTAATTAAGTAGAGAACCTTACAAATGGTTGCATTTGTCCACCATGCTTAGGTTCAATCATGCCCTTTTTAAATCTATCAAGCGAAACGTAAGAAATACTATCTACTCCATTAAGCTTATGGGTCTCCCTCTAAAAAGAAAAAAAAAGCTTATGGGTCGAATGAACAACCACGAGTCCGCACTCGGTTCTCTGGCTTGTAAAGTTGAACTATGTTTTGTCATATCAACAAAATGTATCGGAGTATTTGCTGGGCTAACATTACTACTTTTACGAGTTCACTACATGCATGCTACACCTCCGGATGCATATCAGAGCACTTCATGTGCTACAATCAGGGAAAACTATATTGGTAGGAAAATTTTATCGGACTCTACTAATAGAACCGGTAACAGTTAGTTACCATATATTTCAGAAAAATTTTGGACAAATTTTTTGAATTGAAATTTGAATTTTTCAGATACAAAGACGAAATTTATCTAATTTTGAATTGAGATTTGAATTTAGATAAATTTATTTTTTTGTTCGGTATAAAATTTTAACGACCCACCGATAACTCTATGTCTACTGTAAGCTTCTTTCCCTTCACCAATTTGCGATGCCTTTTTTTATATGAGCATCTTAGCTTTAAGTGACTGAAATTTCTTACTCATTAGTCATCTTTCTTAGCCGTAGGATTTTGATATACCACAAGTTTCTGTGTTGAGACACATAAAAATCTAAACTAGACTAAAGTAAATATAGGTGAACCTTACAAATACAAAAAAAAAAATCTAAACTAGACAAAAGTAAATTTAGGTGAACCCTACCAATACAAAATAGGTTTGCTAATTTTCAGTTGTTTAAAATTTTCTTATCCATCAGCCACCTACAATTGTATAGTGCTAAGCTTAAAATTGTAATACGCAATTTTAACACAACTCTATGGTAACTTTTAGTTCTATTTGTTTTTTTGTATTTTTTTTTGTATTGGTAGGGTTCATCTAGATTTACTTTTGTCTAGTATAAATTTTTTTGTATTCGTAGAGCTCATCTACATTTATTTTTGTTAGTTTAGAATTTATTTTTTGTCTCAACACGAAACTTATGGTATCCATTGAATTAACATCCTATAACCCATTGGATTAACATCCTACAGTTAAGAAAGGTGACTGATGGATAAAGAAAATTCCATTCACTTGAAGTATAGACGCTCCCAATACACAAATAAATAGAATTAAAAGTTACAGTAGAGTAGTGCTAAAATTACACATCACTTGATACTGTAATTTTAAATTTAACACTGTAAAATATAGATGACTGATCGATTAAAAAATTAGACAACTAAAAATTAACAAACCCATTTTCCTTTAGTGCCCGCACGAAAACACCACCAAAATTTACGCCGATTCGCTCCAACCATGCAAAAAGCTGTCATTTTGTTCCCATTCGCGGCATGCATCTTGACAGGAGTAAGTTGCTTATTACGCTCTGCGTTGTGCTGCACGTCGGTGAGTAACCTGGTTTAGGGGCCGTTTGGGAATGCAGGATTTTTTTTTTTTATTATTTGCGTTCAAGGAACCATAGATTTTTTACGAGAATTTTGACGGAAATAGTTTAATTACTATAGGAATTGGGAAAAGTATTCTTCCAAGTAGGGCCTTAATTAAGTGTAAGTGTACGAGTGTATCTTTCAGAAGAAAATTAAATAGGTCATACACACACGTACGTTACGTAAGCTGTTTCCACAGTCAACTCGTAGTTGCACGAGTTAAATACTCAACACTGGAACACTACTGGTACCTAGGAAGAAGTGCGGCGAGTCGACCATCGAATTTTTGCAGCGAGTAATAAATAAATAAATAGACCTAGTGTCGAGTTGCTGAGCCTGTGAATCGCGTGCGGAATTCTATTCGGTGGATGACTAGCGAACGGTATCTTCGAGGTGTACACTGAAAACATCGCCTTTTTCCCACCTGGATACATAAAAACGCAAATGTTAATTGCGGTACGTAACAATGACATTTTCAGCGAACGTATAATAGGAATGAAAAGAATGAAATGTGTCTTGGAACTATATAACAACTTATATTTATATTTTTAAAAAAGTTTATATAGCTAAAATAACTAAAGGGACTTACCCCCGTAATTGTAAATAGCGGTGAGCAAGTAGAAGCATTTGAAGAATCGCCTTTTGAAGAAATAGCTATAAATTTTGTGACCTCGGGAGAATCTATGAATAGGACAACAGTCAATGTCGGCATTGATTTTGCAAAGAAAATTATCACAATCATCGATCTTGATTCAGAGTCTACATCGCTCGCTGAATGAAAGAAAAGATCAAATTGGTAAGATTGAAAGAAGGCAATAGAAGCAGAATTATTATATCTGAATAAAAAAGAGGTTTGTGGGCCTATAAGCGCACACATTCTCATGTGCACCCTGTAGGGTATAAGTGGGTATTTGTTCGAAAGATAAATGAAAATAATGAAGTAAAGTAAGGCTTGTTGTACAAGTTTCACTCAACGTCTAGGAGTTGTTTATGAAGAAACCTATTGCCTGGTCATCGGCGGAACCACCCTTTAGATATTTAATTCCAATGACAGTTAACTTAAAATTTTAAAATGATATAGATAGATGTGGTAACTGTATAACTTTATGAAAAATTAGATTCAGATATTTATATGAAGGTACCAAAATGTATCCCTCTCCCGAGCTAAGGCAGAGCAAATAGAAAGTTGTACCGTGTGAAACTCATAAAATCACTGTACGGACTTAACCAATCAGGAAGGATGTGGTATGATCGCTTGAAGCGACTTTCTATGCAAGAAAGGCTACACAAACAATGAGGATTGTATCTTAGTATTTATACAACGATCCCAGGATGGATTTTGTATAATTTCAGTGTATGAAGATAACCTGAACATCATTGAAACCCTAAAGGTATTAAGGAAGCAAGCTCTTACCTAGAGTCGGAGTTCGAAACAAAAGATTTGGGTAAAACCAAATATTGCTTAGACTTGCAGTTTGAGCATGTCCCTGAAGGGATTTTAGTACAACATTCAACCTATACTCAGAAAGTGTTAGAAATATTTGATTTTAAAAATGCATACCCTTCGAAAATGCCAATGGTCATGAGATTTTTACAAAAGATAAGGATCAGTATAGACTTAGAGAAGAGGGGGAATCTTGGGACCGGAATTCTCATACATAAGTGCAATAGAAGCACTCATGTACTTAGCAAACTGTACTAGATCGGACATTGCATTTGCCGTGAATCTATTAGTAAGGTATAGTGCAAAACCTACCAAAGACAATGGTAGGGAATGAAGGATATTTTCTGATACCTCAAAGGAATCAAAGACATTGGTCTGTTCTACAGAAAAAATCAAGACATGTCTATGAATGGCTATACATATATCGGATATCTGTCGGACCCGTATGTAGTCAAGTCATAAACAGACTATGTGTTCCCATGTGGTAGAACTGCAATTATATGAAAATCGTCTAAGCAAAGTCTTGTATCAACTTCAACGAACCACTAGAAAATCATAACATTGTACGAGACCTCACAAGAATGTGCTTGACTTCGGCGGATGATTCACCACATCCAACAGTCACGTGGATTGAATACCGCGCAAACCCCACTATTATCTATGAAGATAATGCAGCTTGTGTTGCACAAGTGCAGATGAGTTATGTAAAGAGTTATCTCACAAAGTATTTCAACCCCAAGTTCTTCTATGCTCATGAATTGCAAAAGATGGACGAAATTAAAGTATTGCATACTAAGTTATGTGAAAATATTACAGATTTATTCATTAAGTCACTTCTAGCATATAGTTTTGAAAGGTGTTTACGTGGAATTGGAATGATAAGACTTAGAGAAGTGCATAATTTAGGGAGGATCTTCATGAACTCATTATTGAAACTTGATCATGAAGATCAAGTACCCAAAAAGTAAATCCTGGAGATTAAATGAAATTGAGGTGGATTGTATTTTTTTTCCTTTGACGAGTTTTCTGAAATTTCTCAGCTAAGGTTTTAAACGCGGTGATTCGTGCAACATAGTAGAACGTGTGTCATGTACTTTTTCTCAAGTTTTTCTCAGTGGATTTTTATGGAGTTTTGACGAGTCATAAATATGTGAGGATGAGTGCTCAAGGGGGAGTGTTGGGAAAAAACTATGGATTCGGCCCAGCAGCAATCCTATGTATGAGCGTCTCATCCCAAACCCTAGCAGGTTCATAGACTATAAATATGAAGTGCTAGTTATTATAAAAGATTGATAGTATGAAGAGCAATAAAGAGGAGCCAGAACTCTTTTACATATCTGTGTTCAATCTATTATTTTGTTCTTATATTTTTATATTATTTTTATAATTATAAGTAATTATTTGAACTAGACTCATCAACTATAGTTACTCTTTCCAAAACAATATTGATAAGAAGTATCGCTAGGTCGCAGTTTTCGCCTTTTGAGATTCAATATTACGCCGCTTAACGGTTATTCTTTCCAAAACATTTATTGGCTCTAGCTAGGAGCTAGCTTCAATTATTGCCGCTCACCAATGTTGGTAAGGCCCACTGCTTAATTGCTCTGATGAGGATGAAGAGTTTAAATTGTACTAATATCCTCATCAAGTGTTATTGTACTTGGATTATATGCTCTAGCCAACTTGACCGTTAATAGATTTAAAATTATCTAAATTGATTATATAAAAATTATATCATTAGATTTATCATTAAAAATATTTTCATAATTTTATTATGACATATTAATATAAATTTATAATAAAAAATTAATCAAGATCGCATCTAAGAGATCTAAAAAAATCGAGTAAAAAAAGAAAAAGGGAACGCTTACTAACCATTTGCTAGCTGCTGATCTACCTCACAAGTGCCAACAAAACCGGTTGAGAAAAAGGACAGGCCCAATAAACTGTGGGGACCCCTGGCAGCCTTGGCGTATGTGGGTTTCTCATTATCATTTATTATACAACTAATAAAAGAAAGAAAAAAAAGGGGAAGAAATCTTCGTATCTCTGTGTCAATTAAAATGGTCTACTAACGGTCACTCAAAAGAAACAACAGCATTGCATGGGGTCCGTTGGTGTGGGTCCCGCTGGCCAATGGGCAATTAAATGGATAGCAGCGCCACGTAGGGACACCAAACGGCGAGGCCGAGGCAGGGTCCGTATGTATATCTTGCTTTCAGCGGGCTGGAGGTCACTACCTCCTGCATCAGCGTCCCCTGTCCACTCTGCGCCCACCCAATTCCGTAGCCACGTCTGTGCTTTGTCCTGCTCGCCTCGGCTACCCCGGCTATTCTGTCCCCTCTCTGTTTCTGATCAATTTTATTTAGATTTGTAATTTTCAGTGTTTTTTAGCGATGAATTTTCAGAGCTTCACATGTTACTTCACTCCCAATTTTTTTTATAAAATACAAAAGGTGTTTACATTAAACAAGGAATTTTTTTTGCTGTACTCTCTGCAACTGCTGCTTATTGTTTAGATTTAATCACAGGCTTTTTTTTTTTGGTTCAATGTATCTCATTTCGAAAGGTACGTAGGAGTACAACAAATGAATGGGCAATGACCGGGCGTGATGGGCTGTCTCAGAACCAAGGGCAGGGCAGGCCGGCAGGGCACGCCATTTAAGGCCACAGCACATGCGGGCACAGTGGATCTGACTCAACAAGCGACAAGGGAGTCCTGCCACGTACACGTGGAGGGAGGAGAGCGAGCGAAGGGAGTTAAGCCAGTAGTCTCGGCCGCTGCGCCGGTGGGCCATGTATGCAGAGCGAAGCCTCTCTGCAATATTGCTGCTCCAATGGTCCTATGGGCAATGGGAATGCAAATGCTTCCTCTTTATTCTTGAAAGTGAGCATCTATCTAGTAATGGACTACGCTGTTAGGAAAAGTAGTGATGATTAGTTGGTTATATACTTAATATTATTGTAAAGTGCATCTCTTAGTATCTTAGTGTTGTCTAAAATTCCGACTAGAGGTCGAAACCGTGGAGTAATCGTCGCTGGTAATTACTGTCGTAGAAAAAAAATGAGCTATACAGTAAGAGAAAAGAGGACCCCGGACAAGTCTAGAAGGGCTCCAGGGATCCTCAGGAGATGGGACTAGCCAGTAACAAAAACGAGATGATTGTGATCACTCTAGGGAATTCGTGTTGATTTTTTTCTCCTTTTTTTAGGAGGGGTGACCCCCTATTTATAGTCCTTTGTAAGAAGGTCTTGTACATTACCCTTCTAACCCTATAACAACACTGTATGCGTATGGGTTGCAGGAACATTCCCCCCTACGACTAGGTCTTGGTCCATAGTGGACGCTCCTGGACCTGGTCCATCCTGTTGGTGCCTCCGGTCCAAGATCACTAGTAGGGGCTTCGGATTCCCCCAGGAGGTGGCCTGGAGGTCCTGCTGCTCCGGGCCTCGCGGGGCTCCGGGGGCCATTCGGGGAGGCTTCGGGTCCACCCCGGAGGTCCTGCTGCTCCGGGCCTCGCAGGGCTCCGTGGACCCTTCTGGGAGGCTTCGGGTCCACCCGGAGGTGGCCCAGAGGTCCTGCTGCTCCGGGCATCGTGGTGCTCCGTGGACCCTTTGGGGAGGCTTCGGATCCACCCCCGGTGGTGCCCCGGAGGCTTCACCCGGTCGCCGCCCGGGTTCTGACGGTCGCTTCGCGTGGGCGTTGTGGTCGGTGGGGCCGCCCTACAACAAGCCCCTCGCGGTCGAGGTCCTGCTTCGCTATGGCTGAAACCGCACCGTTCTTCCCGAAGGGCTCAGGCACACCATCCCCTTCGGCCTGGCGAAGCGATCTGTCGTACCGTCTTGTTCCTTGCGCGATCACGGGGTTGCCCAGTGCCTCGGGCCTTGACCGGTAGCGGTTGGTTGTGCCTTCAATGCGATGCGACGATTCATTAATGGGCGCGCGCTTCATTAATGGTGTGCGACTGTTCGCTCTAGGGCACACGTGTCACTTGCTGGACCGTCGCGTCTTTTCGGGTTTCACGCTCCGTTGTTTCGTGTGCTAGGCGCGGCTATAAATATGGGGGGTTGCGGCCCCCCAGTTGCATCTCTTTACTTTTGGCTCGCCGTTTTCTTTTGCTCGTTCTTTCGCTAAGCCCCGCTGCTAGATGACGAAGTGATTGCGAGACGAGGGGGCTCCGACAGCCCATACAGACGAGTTGGGCCGGTCCTTGGTGACGCCGGCGGTCCTCCGGGTGCTTGTGAAGGATGGAAAGATTGCGGATCTCTCACTCGCACGAGCCCCCGGGTTGGAGACGGTTCCGGTGCCCCGGGACAACGAGGACGTATTGATTTGCTCTTTCCTCGATGCCGGCCTCCGGCTTCCCTGTGTGGGATTGGTCAGCTGCGTGCTGCAACTCTATCGGGTGGAGCGTGCCCAGTTGACCCCGAATTCGCTTGTGAAACTCGGGGTCTTCGAGTGGGTGATGCGCTCCGCTGGGGCCGTTGGGGAGGACCGGTTCTTCGCCTATCTTCATGACGCTCGCTGTCAGCCAAATAAGAAGAAGGAGACCGGCGAGACGCTCAACTTCGGGAGCGTCAATTTCCAGCCGAAGGCGCGCTACCTTCGGTACCTGCCGGCTCCCGCCCCCCGCAACCGATGGGAGGCGGACTGGACCCGACGATGGTTCTACCATACTTTCCTCTCGGATGATGGGTTGCGGTCGTTCGGGGGGCCCATCCGGCTCAACCCGTCCCTAGAGATTGAGCTGAGCTCGAGGGAGGAGTCGCTCCTTCAGCTCCTTTTGATGGTAACGCGGCGGCTCTCCACTCACGATCTTGTGGAAGGGTTCTGCGCGCTTCAGGTGTGGCCGCTCGCGCAAGGTTGGGACGTCCGCCTCGGTGCGGAGGCTAACGGTGTCCGCGCGCTTGGCTTGTTGGAGGACCAGAGTGGTAGGTGTCGCTGTGGTAGTATCGTGGGATGGTTGGGTTCCATGTGACATTTGGTTCGATTTTTGCAGTGCTTCCTGTGGACGAAGAGGCCCGTGCTGCGGAGCAGCTCCTTGGCCCGTATACCGGCGAGGAGCACTCGAAGCGGGGGTTGGTTGTGCGCGAGGTGCGGTTGAACCGCGCGTACTTGGACCTGGCAATTGTCCTTGAGGAGCAGCCGGATCCTGACGATGGCAAGCGGCGTAAGGGTCGGTTGCCCGAAGAGCTGAACGCCCTCGGGCCCATCGACGTTGTGCCCTTGCAGTGCGGTGAGCCAGCGGAGTGTCACGTCCCGCGATCGGCCGCTGCGTCGCCCACCATCCTTCAAAGGTGGCCCGCGTCCCTTCGGGCCGTATCGAGCGGTTGGCCTCTAGTGGCTCGGCGCCGCCAGCTCGTACGACGGGTTCTTTTTTGTGTGGTGAGCTTGGCCCTTGAGGGGTCCTCCGGCGGAACTCCCTCGGGACGTACGGCCAAGGCACTGAGGACACCCTGGTCGAAGGTGTTGTTGGCGATGCTCCGCCGACCCCTGGTGAGGTTTTTTTACCAGAACACACCTGTCTTACACTTGCACTGTAGGTGGAGGGAGCGAAGGAGCCCTCAACGATGCCTCAGGGGGCGGGGGTTCTGGTGTGGGTGCGAAGCATTCTAGCGCCGGGGGGTGCGGCATTGCTTATGTCGCTGGCGCTTCCGGGGCCGCTCCTACGGCTGATCTTAGGCTGTTGTGTACCAACGACTTCAAGGTCAACTCTAGTGCGGCTGCCGTATGCGAGGAGGTGTCCCGCTTTGCCGCCCCACCCGTCGTGTCCCGCCTATTTGAGAAGATACCGATGGGCGAGATGCTTCGGCTAATTGAAGCGAACTCCGCTAGGGTGAGTCCAGATTTATTTTTGTTTGATGTGGTTTTACGTTTCTGACGGTATGTTCTTGTAGACGCTGATGCTGTCCCGCACTCTTGGCGCGGACATCACGCGGGAGTATGCGGAGATCCAGGGTCAGGTGAACTCGCACTTCTCACGTAGCCAGGCGCTCTCCTCGGAGCGCGACGAGCTCACGGAGAAGACGACGGTTCTGGAGGCGCGGGTGGCCGTGCTGGAGGCGGAGCGGTAGGGTCTTCGCGACGAGGTGCAGACGCTTCATCCTGCTAAGGCGGACCTGGACGTCAAGATCGCCTCGGAGCTGGAGCTGTTCGAGTCGGTGTCGTGTGCCATCTGGCAAGGCATGGAAACGGTGGGGACCACCGTGACTACGCTGGGGGCCGTACCGCCGCTGAGAACGCACCGCGTCCCGGAGGTTGATCGGAAGTTGGACCGCCTCCGACGGGCGATGAGATTTTCCTACCCGCCGCCCAAGCTTACGGCGATCAATGCGCGAAGGTCGCTTGGACTGCGGCCTTCCTGTCGCTGCAGAAGGGTGGTTGTGGGCACGTTGACGCCCTCGATGTTGGAAATATGCCATAGAGGCAATCATAGAAATGATGATATTTCATTATGTTCATGATTTTGATAATATATTATCGTGTTCCATGAATGAATCATTTGTTATAGATCAATAAGTATGTGACTTGTTGGTGAAACTCTTTAACTTATATGATGTCATTCTAAATGTATCCCTGGTCGGAGGTCACTGGTCGGAACAACAGTGACTCTATGACTAGCACATGTATTGATTGATGACCTGGTTTCACCGGTCATAGATATGGAGATATCGAATCAATAATGTGAACATATGTTAGAGAACATGGTGTTGGATAGACCCATCATTGAGGCACTATTGAGATTGTTATGAATCTTTGTGTCATTAGTTGGTCTCAAGTAGTGATGATGTATAATCCTTAGACCTAAGACCAACATGGTTTCTTACATGTGTAATAGCACTCTTAGGGGTTGCCAAACGCTACTCCGTAACTGGGTAGTTATAAAGGTAGCTTTCGGGTATGCTATGAAACATGCAGAGGAATGTGACTGGTCGAGATGGGATTTGCCCTTCTAACATAACAGGAGAGATGTCTCTGGGCCCATCGTGGTGATCGGATAAAGAAAGTGCATGGCCATGCCACTAGTGGTCGAAGTGTCGACCACATGATGTTATCCGACACTCGATCGAGAAAGTATTGAACAGTCCATGGATGACACATCATCTCACCTGAAGTTCAACCAGACATCGTGAGGCAAATGGAGAATGCATGAGTAGGTCGCTTAGTTTGATCAGTTACAGACTAGTCGTATGGAAATACGTGCTGGTCGTAGACTGGTCAAACGTAATCACAGAAAGGTAAGAAGCTGGTCGTAAGGAGTTACGAACTGGTCGTGACCAATTACAACCTGGTCATATAGAGATACGAACTGGTCGTAAGTGACAAGGACCTGATCATAGATCATATTACATCAAGGTTCGTCCGATTTATTCTATGTGTCTTTGGGAATCGTTATGTGCTGCTAGGTACCGCTAACGACTAGTGATCGGAAATGAGTTTCTAAGTCAGAACCGATTACACATGAACCTGTGGGGTCACACAATTAAAGAGCAAGGATCTGTTTTGGATGGTGATCTAAATTCGTATAGGCCACGAGTTCCTAATGGGCCTCAGGTACGAGACCCATGATGGATGCCTATATAAAGAGGGGCGGTGGCATGGGGTAAAGGATGAGAGGATGATCTTTGGAAGAACTCTTTAAACCCTAATAGCCACGCCTTCTTTACCACGCTGCCGGAGCTAGCACTCCAGTGCGTGGTGATCCTTCCCCGTACGTGTGGATACCTCGGAGGTGTTGTTGCGAAGCATCAGCACTAGGACGATCCGCGACTTGTGTTGATCACCGGAGTCGGGAAAGAAGTCGCATGGTGGGTACGACCACTCGAAGAAGTAGACACGCATCGAGTACGACTACTCGAAGGAGGAGACGCATCGTGAGTACGACTACGACTGCATCAACTAACTACAACGACTCTACTTCCACTACGAGTCGGCGTGTCTAGCGGTAATCTCGTGATACTTGCGGTGGTTCCTTGGCTGCGCGGAAAATTTTTGTTTGTGCTATCGTAGCATTGCCGCGTATCACTACAGTGGTATCAGAGCCATACCGTCTAGTTCTAGATTCGGATTGGACACATATTGTGATATGTGGCAGTTTTAGATGTGATCTATCTCTATTTTGGCGGTGGTCGATATGATCGTCCATGAGCATTGGTGGTAAGATGGGTGTTTATTCATTATTCCGTGATCGTGCTTGCATGGTCGTATCACGACTTGCCTCTACCGGTCGGTTTCCGCCATCGGGGCAGACAGTGATCGTAAATCCATTGGAGCACACGAAGATCAATGTGGTTGATCGAATCGAAGTTATGATCGATTATGTACCAGATGTTTTATTGCGCTTGTTCACGACCACATTGCATGATACTCCTACCGGTCGGAATTCCGCCATCGGAGTATGCCGCAGTGTGTGGTCGTATCAAGGCAATGATCAGATCGGTTCGGAATATGGTTAATATGATTAATATGAATAGGGACCGCTGTGCTGGGTAATCGGACCGCGCTTTTGTAGTGTGTGTTCTTGTTGCCCGTTAGAATGCTATTCCATGCCTAACTTGTTTTTGCAGGTTGATGTGAATAGTATAACCCATGATGTATGAGATGAATGCATGTGTGTAATGTTCATGACCTGCATGTCATGTTTATTACAGCCCAAGGCTGTCTATTTTTGTATAACGGCCTACGTGTCGACTTGTGGTGCTAAATTCACTCCTTGTAATTTATCTCTAGTGCTGTTAGGAGTAATGGCTTAGTGGGAATACTTGGAGGAATTGGCCACCTGGAGGCATGTTGAATAGGAAGCTCGGTGATGGAGATCACCATGAGGAAGGGTCATACTATATCACAATGCAATTTGATTGTCTGTGAATGCCCTTATATTCCTGTTCATTTATTTCTATGCATGTTTTAATTGCTTGAAATGCTTTTAACATGGTAGAAGTAAATTTCCCTCAAGTAATATTAAGTTAAATGGATGCCCTCCCAATTAGCTGCACCATCCAAAGTAATGTATTTTAATGGTAGGTCTTGCCAAAGCAGAGTGCCATTAATACTCCTTGACTAGATGGGTTTGTGTCGGACGCTTGCACGCAAGCGTTGGTTTAACTTGACAAGGTCATCATAACGGTTATGGACCTTGGGGGCATAGGGTTGGGTGCCGAAGCATAGAGATGCAGCCCAACAACAAGAGTCATATAGAGATATGATTAGCAAAGGGTTGCTTACCATATTCACTAATCTTCTAGCAGTGATGCCAAAGCTCACTAGTAGATTAACTATTTGTGGGTCTTGAATCACTAAATGTCATAAGAGGGATATGGTATTCAGTGGGAGTATCTTCATTAAATTGTTTAATAGAAGTTACTTTTCTTGAACATATGTCTTAGTGTTGTATATTTCTGTTGTAGATCATGGCACCAACTGTTGTACCTACATCCAGTTTTGCTTTACGTTCGATACTTGATAAGGAAAAACTAAATGGAATAAATTTTGCGGATTGGTCCCGCAACCTGAGAATTGTTCTTAGGCAAGATAAAAAGGAACATGTTCTAGAGGAACCAATTCTGATGTGCCTATTGAGAATGCTGCTGTAGCTCTTAAAACAGCCTATAAAAGGGCTTGTGATGAATCCCTTGATGTTAGCTGTCTCATGCTTGCTGCAATGAACTCAGACCTTCAGAAGCAGTTTGAGAACATTGAGGCTTACGATATGATCGTGGCGCTCAAAGGCATGTTTGAGACACAAGCAAGGACTGAGAGATATGAGATCTTAAAGAAATTGTTTGGTTGTAAGCTAACTAAGGGTAGTCCGGTGAGCCCTCATGTAATCAAAATGGTTGGTTACACACAGAGCTTGGAAAAACTTGGTTTTCCACTTAGTCAAGAGTTGGCTATAGATTTGATTCTTACTTCGCTTCCTGCAAGCTATGGGCAGTTCATTATAACTTTTCATATGAATGGCTTTGACAAGAATCTCACCGAACTGCATATGATTCTTAAGACTGCAGAGAACAGCATTAAGAAAAGCAACAGTCATGTGATGATTATGCAAAAGAGTACTAGCTTCAAGAAGAAGGCTAAAACTTGGGTCAAGGGTAAAGGCAAGGTTTCGGATGGGATCCAAGCTGTCAAGCCTAAACCCAAGACCAAGTCTAGCCCGACTCAAGAGAATGAATGATTTTACTGTAAGGAGACAGGCCACTGGAAGAGGAACTGCAAGAAATACCTGGCTGATCTGAAAAGGAATGGTGGGACTAAAACTTCCACTTCAGGTATTAATGTTATAGATGTTTTTCTTGCTGATTCTTATGTTAACTCGTGGGTACTTGATACCGGATCGGTTGCTCATATTTGCAATTCGATTCAGAGCCTAACAAGGAGTAGGAGATTAACAAGGGGTGAGATGGATCTTCGCGTCGGGAATAAAGCAAGAGTTGCTGCATTAGCCGTCGGGACTTTGCCATTACTGTTACCTTCAGTATTTATTATAGAACTAAATAATTGTTATTACGTTCCAGCCATAAGTAGAAATATCATCTCTGCATCATGTTTGATGGCAGAGGGTTATAAGTTCATTATAGAGAACAATGGTTGTTCTATATTTTTTAATGAAATGTTTTATGGCTATGCTCCCGTTTTGAACGGGTTGTTTATTTTAAATCTTGATGTTGCACCCATCTATAATATTAATGTGTTGGACCGTAAAGGCAACTAGAGGGGGTGAATAGGAGCACGCTCACTTTTTCACAAATTATGAACTCAATACAATTTTACTCCAGTAGCTATTAGAAAGCTATGAAGATCAATATACCAGTACAGCGGAAGACTAGTATTGAATCCAATTAAATCCCCTAAGCAAAATAACAAAATCAACTAAGATTGCAAAGACTCACAGCACGGGCGGTCTGACCACTGGAACCAATCGGTCGGACCGATAGCCAGGCGGTCTGACCGGCGTTTTCTGGCGGTCGGACCGCTCCAAAATCGGTCGACCGGTGATGACGGGCGGTCCGACCGCCGACTCGAACCGATCGCAACAATAAAACCAAACGATGACGAAGTTGCAATTAGGTGAAACTTTTGATTCTCAACTCCAATCTTTATGAAACTTTGCACACACCTTCTATATGCTATTGAGGACCTATTCCAATCGAATATTATGATAATTCTTGGAACGATCTTGAGCAATTGCCAATTGATTAACAGAAGGTCTAAAACCGGGCAAGAACGAAAACTTGATCCTAAAACTTGTTCGTGAGGGATTGATGATCAAGATGATGCTAGATAGATTCACACATATCACAGCAAGCTAATTCACGTGAAGGAATCAATCACAAACTCGCGGATCAAAGAAAGCCCTAAAAACACGAAATTGAAAGCAAGAACGAAAAGAGACTTATCTCAAGCAAACCTTGCATAGATTGATTTCGTGATTATTGCTGGATTACATCCACACCATCATGGACCAGTGGACAATCAAAGATCACGAAATTCACCACAAACCATCAAGAGCCCTTGCCTCCACCTCAACTCCCCTAAAGACAATTAGGGTTTTGAAACATAAAAAGGCCAGAGAGAGAGAGATGCAGCCACCATCTCCTCCTATTTATAGTGGAGGCCTAAAACTCTTAGGGTTTGACTCTCTTGGGCTCCCGTTAAGGCCCACTAACAAACGGGTCACACACGCACGCTTCGCAAAGCGTCGTCTTTAACTTTTGACCTAAACCGCTTCACCATGCGTCATGGATTTGCCAATAGGTCACCCTTGTCCATCTTGTGTCACGCTTGAGTCGTTGACTCACCCGCATCGCCGATCGCTCGACCTCAACTCTCCAAGTCTAGTCCCGATTCTCCTCGCCGCTGACCGTCGTTGACCACCAAGCTACCCGCACAACCACGCATAAGCAAACACGATTCGGGAACAAGTTCTTCACAACTTGACCCATGTTAGTCAAAACATGCATCATGCAAATCATATGCCATGAAACCCATGTACTTGACCTAACAAAACAACATCGCCACGGTTGGCCGACGTTCAAGTAAACCGGTCGACCGCTCCAGTGAGCCGGTCGGACCGCCATGGCCGGCCGGACCGCCTCCTCGTGAGCGGTCGGACCGCCACCAAGGACTTAGCCGAATTTCATACCCTCAAAAACCAAACCTTCAAAACTTAAATCCAATAGAACTTCTTAGTGGAGACTCCAAAATTATGAGACCAAGTGCATTGGGATCCCTCACTTGCCTACAACACCTATTTTTGGCCCACTGTTTTAAACACTTTTGGGTCACCGCCGTCCGATCGCCCACATGGCCGGTCCGACCGATTTGGGACCGGCGGATCACGCCGTGCAAGGACCGGTCGGACCGCCCGCCCGAATACACATAGCTTTGTCGAAAACACGTGAAACTACAAACCGTAAACGCCATTGCCAATTGTCACATCATCCTAAGATCTAGAGCATATCCCCATGAAATCCACAATCTCCCCCTTGATGAACACATTGGCAATTATCCAGAAAATGTAAGTAAGAGGTTTGAAAACGAGTTTACTCGCAGCTTTAGACAAAGGCACAACTTGGTCCATAAGCAAGAAAAAGCAATGAACATGACCAAGCTGGCATCAGAATAGTATAGGCATGTGAGACAAGGCAAAAGAAAGCATAAAAACTTTGATTTCCAGAAAAGGGACAAAATTCTCACATGAGGTCCATAAGAAAGAACAATTGTTCAATTGACCTATGATCATTGTGAGTAACAAAGAATGCAATTCAAGTTCAGAATATTCAATAATACACTAAGAAAGCAACTCAAGAACTCCCCCTCACTATGATCCTCAAATTTCAAATTTTCAGTTTCTCCCCTTTGTACAAACTTCTCCCCCAACAAAGAAATATATTCTCATTAACACATCTTCTCTTCTCATTGAACACATCTTCTCCCCCTTTGACAATGGATTCATCAAGGAATCACGCCCTCCTCTCATCCAGAGATAACAAATATAGAATAAAGGAAGAAGTAGAAACAAGAGAAGCATAAAGAGGAATATGCATGAAGTGCAATGGAGTGGCTTCAATTTTTGTATTTTTCAATTTTTGATTACAAGAAGCTTTGGAGATTACCCAAAAGAACAAGCTAGTATCTCTAATATTGCACAAACAAAGATATCAAGCCCGACAAATACTAGCAAGATCATGGTAAGACATATATATCAAAGCTAAGCACAAAGGCTCAAAAGTAAAGCGAGAGATTTGATCAATTTAAGCAACGCTCAAATTCAAAGAAGTTCATCAACAGGGATCCTAAAGTGAAATTGGCCATGTCAAAATGTCAAAGTGAGATCAAAAATCTAACAAAGACCACATTAAGAGTCAATCAAGTCCCGTATTGAATCATTTTGCTCAATATTTTGTAAACGCCCATTTGTCAACATTTTTCTCATTTGCATTGAATATTGAAGTTGACTAATGATCTAACTTAGTGACAAGATCCTGGACTAGGAGCCATCCACAAACTCATCCTAAGCTTCGACCAAAAGTTGATTAAAGGTATATCTTAGTAAAGAAGATCCTGGACTAGGAGCCATCCACAAACTCTTTCTAAGCTTCTACCGGGGCGACAAATCTTGAGGTTCATGTCATTTCTGACAAGCACCCCATGAGATCGTCTCGTTCATCAAACTATCTCCAAGTTCATGTCATTTGACAAGCAGTCTCGTAAGAATAGTTTGGCACAATTTAAGCATAAGACAATCTTGATTTTCATTTTTCACAAGAGCATTTTTAGAATCTCAAGAACACAAAAGCTCAAGTAATGGTCAATTTTAGATCAAAAAGCTAACAAAGCAATTCTGACAGGGCCAATGTCACAAGAGGAGCACTAATTGCGCAACTCGCTAACACATCCACAAATTGCAATTTCTTAGTTTGAGTTGTTTAACAGGTTCTAGCTCATATAGCAAAGACTTAGCTACACATGTAAAATCATGATAATTCTAGCAAGTCAAAGAACTAGACATGACATTGAGCAAGAATTGAAATACAAAAGCTCTAAAGGGTAATAGGCAAAGCTTCATCAATTTTTAAAGATAAGCAGAAAAACTTATATTACAATGCATTTTTTTAATACCATTTGTTGTAACCACTTGTTGGAGTTTTCGTATGAATGCAATATGACACAATGAGATGGAATTAAAAAGCCTAACAGCCTAAAAAGTTCGAAAAGATCACTAAGTTCAGAAACAGAACAATAAAAGATCAAAAGAACAAGGAAAGATAAGAAAAAGATCAAACTCCCCCTCAAACCAACCCATAAGGATAAATTACCACTAACTCGCTTCTTAAGGAGGAAAATCTGGTTTGATCTAAAGGCTTGGTAAGAATATCGCCAATTGAGCTTGGACTTCACGGTGCATCACAATATCACCTTTTTCAACATGATCTTTAAGGAAGTGATAGCGAATGTCTATGTGCTTAGTCCTAGAGTGTTGCACAGGGTTTTTAGCAATATTAATAGCAGAAGTGTTATCACAGAAAAGAGGAACACTAGCAAAGTTTAACCCATAATCTTTCAACGTGGACGCCATCCACAAAATCAAGCTCAAAGAACTAGCAAAGCAGACTACATACTCCGCTTCAAAGAAGTGGATTGTGCAATGTAAGACCGCTTCCTAGAAGACCAAGATACAAGAGAAGTGCCTAGGAAGTGACAGTGCGAGGTACTCTTCCTATCTAACCGACAAACCGCAAAATCGAATCAAAAGCCTCTAATGGACAAAGTCAAGAGCAGAATACCAAATGCCATATAAGAGGGTAGAGTGTAAATACCGAATATGCGCTTAACGGCTTGGCGATGGGAAGTTCTCGAGACGCTCAAATCTTGCACAAAGACATACCGTGAAGTGAATGTCCGGTCTCGAGGCCGTCGATACGAAGGGAGCCGATCATGTCATGCGGTACTCGCTGATCCACGACTTCTCCTTCCTCATCCGGATCCAAAATATCGGTTGCCATGGGAGTGGAAATTGGCTTGCAAATCACCCATGTTGAAGCGCTTGAGTAGATCTTTAGTGTACTTCGTCGATGGATGAAAGTTCCTTCCTTGCATTGCTTGATTTGAAGTCCCAAAAGTAATTAAGCTCTCCCATCATACTCATCTCAAATTCCTGGACATAGTGTCGTAAAAGTCGAAACAAGAGCATTAGAGGAACCACCAAAGATAATATCATCCACATAAATTTGAGCAAGCAGAAGTCATTGTCACGCCTAAGAATAAATAGAGTTTTATCCACTTTACCCATTTCAAAATTATTTTTAAGCAAGAAGGTCTTAAGTCTATCATACTGTGCTCTAGAGGCTTGTTTAAGACCATACAATGTTTTAGATAGCTTGAAAACACGATTTGGATATTTAGGATCCTCAAAACCGGGGTTGCTTAACATACACTTCCTCATCTATGAAACCATTTAAAAGGCACTTTTAACATCCATCCGATATAATTTAAAACCTTTTGATGCAGCAAATGCAAGCGAAATGCGAATGGCTTCTAGTCTAGCAACAGAGCAAATGTCTCATCAAAATCTAACCCTCAACTTGGTCAAACCTTGAGCTACCAATCTGGCTTTATTTCTAACCACAGAACCATCCTCACCTTGTTTATTCTTAAAGACCCAACGGGTTCCTATAACATTATGACCACTAGGAGGTTCTACTAGGTTCCAAACTTTGTTTCTTTCAAAATTCTCTAACTCCTCATGCATGGCATTTACCCAATAGAATCGATAAAGCATGTGATATATCGCGGGGTTCAAAAGAAGCAACAAAAGCCGAATGAGAGTAGAGATTTGGATCATTATACCGAGCGAGTGACTCGCTCATGTAGATTACCTATTATCTGCTCCGGAGGATGCCGTCTCTGAATGCGGTGGAGCGCCGGTGAGATGTCGCTTTCTTCGACCTCCGCAGTATCACGATGATGATGATGCAACAGAGCCTCAATCAAGGTGAAGTAGACGTAGGTGTTCTTGTATCAATATGGGCGCCTCAGCAGCAGATGAGGGAATGACATTAGCTTCGTCCTCATCTTCCTCCACAAAGATGCTCTCACACCAGAAATCATCTCAGAGTAATTGATCTAGCTCGTGGCTAGTCTCATCAAAAGTAACATTACAAGTCTCTTGAATAATGTTAGTCTCAGTATTAAAAACTCGAAAACCCCTCGAATGAGCAGGATAACCTAGAAATAACCCATCAAAAGTTCTTGATTCAAATTTATCTAAGTTGCTGTCTTAAGAATAAAACATTTTGATCCAAAACTCAAAATGCGAAATGAGGGTTTTCTACCAAAACGAAGCTCATAAGGAGTCTTGCCTAAAGAAGGTCTCAAAAGACACGATTTGCAATATGACAAGCAAGAGCAATAGCTTCGCCCAAAATCTCCTCTGTGCTATACTCATCTAGCATTGTCCTAGCCATTTCGACCAAGGTCCTATTCTTCCTTTCCACCACGCCATTTTGTTGAGGGATGTGTGGAGAGGAGAACTGATGCTCAATACCACGCCAAAGACAAAAAGAAGCAAAAGAAGCATTTTTGAACTCCGTACATTATCATCGCGAATCGCTCTTAAAGCACCAGAAGCTCAAGCCAAACGAAGAACAAGGTCATGAAAATAACCAAAAGCTTCATCCTTTGAAGTAAGAAAGAACACCCAAGTATATCTAGAAAGATCATCGACTATGACAAGAATATACCATTTTCCACCGATCGATCGGACTCTAGCAGACCAACAAGATCCATATGAAGCAACCGTCCCGGTCCGTCCATAACCATAGTCACGTAAGGGTGTGAGGCGGCAACTTGTTTGCCATGCCTACGAGGCGCACATACAACATCCTTGATGACTTTGAGTTTGGGCAAACCTCTCATGAGATCAAGGTTGCTAACTCGTGTCGATGATCAAAACCAATGTGCCCCAAACGCCGATGCCAAAGCCGTAAATCGAAGAAGATGTAAGCAAACATTTAAGAGATCCAAAGAAGAGATTCTCAAAATCACTCTAAAAATTCTACCAACTCTAGAGATTCCAAACACAAGCTCACCAAGAGAATCAAGCACACGACAAGCATTTTTCTTAAAATGCCTCATAACCATCATCAAGAAGTCGAGAAATGAAAGAAGATTATACCTAAGCTTGTCCACAAGAGCGACATCCTTTAGAATGAATTTGTTGTTTACCCTAATTGATCCTGCTCCTTCAATTCGCCTTGTGTATCATCTCCAAAGGTGATGAAGTCATCACCGCTTGCCGCGTGAAAGAGGTGAACCATTTTGAGTTTCCGGTCATGTGGCGTGAACACCGAGTCAACGAACCACGTGTTCTTCCCTTTTCCGGTAATCCCGAAAATCAAGGAACAAAGAACGATGTGTCTCAATATCGGTTAGATAAACATGATTTAGGAATCCAAGATCGAGACACACGTCTCGCAAGGAGTGTACAAACCGAAGTACTATCCTTGATTTCATCTAACATTCGGTTATGAGCAATGTTTAAATTAAAATGAGACTTGAATCGTCCATGGGCTGGCCGGACCGGCTGCTAAGTTTGGCGGTCGATCGGCGACCAAAACGGTCGAATCGGTGACTACCAAATGGCCGTGACCGCCATCGATAAACTTTAGAATTAGGATATCTAGACACATAATGATTTGCATGAGAGAAAAATCCTAATCCGTGTTTATTCTTTTCGGTGTTACCATGTCTCATAGAAGCTCTAGGTTGCATGAATGAAATTCTATCAAAATTTTTCCTATCATTTTTCAACCTACGCCAATGAAATTCAATCAAATGTCCACCTTTCTTGCAATAAGTGCAATGATATTTGGTACCACTAGAAGAAGCACCATTTGAATTAATACAAGGTTGAGCAAAGCTGCAGATTTAAAAGATGTTTTTGCAAAGTTGGGTTTTGAATTCAATTAAACCTTTTCCAAGACTTGAATGACTTTTGGGTTTGAATTTTCTTGAAAAGAATTGAATCCTAAACCTTGCTTCTTATAAGGAGTTTTAGACTTGTCAAGAATCATGTTTAATTGTTTCTTACCTTTAGAAAATTTCTCTAATGTATCATGAAGGTAAGCATTTTCTTTCTCAAGTTAACACAAGCATCACAAGTTTTATTCATAGATTTCTCCTTATACGAAGCAATTTCAAGCTTAAGAGCGGAACATGAAGCACAAGTAGTATTTTCAATATTGTCCTTAAGCTTAGCATATTTGACTCTAGCAGCTTCTAAGATATCTTTGATTTCACGTTCCTTTTCTAAACATGAAGTGCAAGGGCTAGATTCAAAAACATCAAAAGCAATCAATTTACTAGATTCTAAACATTTTTCACAAGGAGCACTTTTAATTTCATTTAGTTCAGATCTAGCATTCTCAAGTTGTTGTACAGAAATATTATGAGCAGATTGTAACTTGGTAATTTCTGAATACATAGCATGACAAGATAAACATTCATCACGTTCAAGAGTCTTAGCATTTTTAAGCTCTACTTTTAGTTTGTTAATCTTTGACTCTAATTTCTTATTCTTTGTCATGACAAATTCTAGCGCTTCATCTTGACTAAGCAATTGCTCAACTATAGAATCATATTTAGCAGAAAGCTCATCATAAGAAAAAGATACCTCATCATCATCAATGTCGCTTGTCACCATGAAGCACATGCCGCTGAAGTCTTTGGCCTTCCCTTTCTTTTGCCTTGAGGAATCTCCTCCTCCTTGTCCTCCTCACTCCCTGTATCCACATCGCTCAAGGATTGATCCTCAAAGCTGCAAGGACCCGGTGAGCACCTTCACAAGCTTATTCGCCTCATACCTTGATTTGTTGAAAGGAGGCTTCTTCCAAGTCGCTTTCCTTCCTTATAATTGCTCTTACCTTTCACTTGGGGCAATTTGTCCTGATATGATTGAGCTCACCACATTCATAGCATGTCACCTGACCACCTCTTTTGTTTCTCACATTATTGTAGGCCCGTGTGAATTTTTTAGCTAGAAGAGCTAACTCTGCTTCAGAATACTTTCAAGCTCCTCTTCATGAATAGCGGATAAACAAGCAAATGAAAATCCGTAAGAAGATTCAAAAGAGTCATCAAAAGCCTTTTGAGAGGATCTGCTATCAAAGCTAAATTATCTTTCTTGGGATGATCAACTCTTTTAATTTCATGAGTCTTGAGTTTACTATAAAGCAATTCTAAAGTAAGACTTGAAAGATCAACATTTTCCTCTATAGCAAGAGCTTTCATCTCCCACTCCTTGGTGTTGATTGCACCAAGAGATGGGTGGCATTTTCAGATTGAGAATATTCAATATCAACAACTTTCATCCGATTAATTACTTTATTAAAGCGATCGAAATGTCATCGATGCTCTCTTCAGACGCATCTCGAATTTATTGTATTCACGCTTGTAAACTGCTTGGCGACCTTTTGATTTGGGACGAACCTCATGATATGTTTCGAGAGTGTTCCAAATTTCATGCGCAGCTGAAAGATTGCATATTCTATCATATTCTTGTCTACCAAGTGCACCATATAAAAGATTCTTAGCCTTATTGTTGTTAGCCAAAAGAATTGCGTATGTGTAGCAATTTCAGAATAACCAATGGGCTCTAACAACATCTCAAATAGCTTGTCCTCGCTCTCAAGAAAGACGCGCATACGATTCTTCCAATAGGCATAGTCGTGCCCATCGAAGATATGCGGTTTAGTAGAAAACTTATCCATCGCTAAAGTTCAAGTGACCGTTAAGATCAAGATTGAACTAACCGGCTCGATACCACTTGTTGGACCGTAAAGGCGACTAGAGGGGGGTGAATAGGAGCACGCCACTTTTTCACAAATTATGAACTCAATACAATTTTACTCCAAGAGCTATTAGAAAGCTATGAAGATCAATATACCAAAGACAAATGGAAGACTAGTATTGAATCCAATTAAATCCCTAAGCAAAATAACAAAATCAACTAAGATTGCAAAGACTCACAAAGACGGACGGTCCGATCACTGAACCAATCGGTCGGACCGATAGATCGACGGTCCGATCGGCGTTGGTCGGGTCGGACCGCTCCAAAATCGGTCCGACTGGTGATGACGCGGTCTCGACCGGCCGACTCCGAACCGATCCGCAATAAAAAAACGGCCGATGACGGTTGCAATTAGGTGAAACTTTTGATTCTCAACTCCAATCTTTATGAAACTTCGCACACACCTTCTATATGCTATTGAGGACCTATTCCAATCGAATATTATGATAATTCTTGAACGATCTTGAGCAATTGCCAATTGATTAACGAAGGTCTAAAACCGCAAGAACGAAAACTTGATCCTAAAACTTGTTCGTGAGGGATTGATGATCAAGATGATGCTAGATAGATTCACACATATCACAGCAAGCTAATTCACGTGAAGGAATCAATCACAAACTCATGGATCAAAGAAAGCCCTAAAAACACGAAATTGAAAGCAAGAACGAAAAGAGACTTATCTCAAGCAAACCTTGCATAGATTGATTTCGTGATTGTTGCCGGATTACATCCACACCATCATGGACCAAAGGACAATCAAAGATCACGAAATTCACCACAAACCATCAAGAGCCCTTGCCTCCACCTCAACTCCCTAAAGACAATTAGGGTTTTGAAACATAAAAGGCGAGAGAGAGAGATGCAGCCACCATCTCCTCCTATTTATAGTGGAGGCCTAAAACTCTTAGGGTTTGACTCTCTTGGGCCCGTTAAGGCCCACTAACAAACGGGTCACACACGCACGCTTCGCAGCGCCGTCTTTAACTTTTGATCTAAACCGCTTCACCATGCGCCATGGATTTGCCAATAGGTCACCCTTGTCCATCTTGTGTCACGCTTGAGTCGTTGACCTCACCCGCATCGCCGATCGCTCGACCTCAACTCCCAAGTCTAGTCCCGATTCTCCTCGCCGCTGACCGTCGTTGACCACCAAGCTACCCGCACAACCACGCATAAGCAAACACGATTCGGGAACAAGTTCTTCACAACTTGACCCATGTTAGTCAAAACATGCATCATGCAAATCATATGCCATGAAACCCATGTACTTGACCTAACAAAACAACATCGCCACGGTTGGCCGACGTTCATAGAAACCGGTCCGACCGCCCAGTGAGCGGTCGGACCGCCCCATGGCGGTCGGACCGCTCCACGTGAGCCGGTCGGACCGCCACCAAGGACTTAGCCGAATTTCATACCTCAAAATCAAACCTTCCGAAACTTAAACCAATAGAACTTCTTCGAGACTCCAAAATTATGAGACCAAGTGCATTGGGATCCCCTCACTTGCCTACAACACCTATTTTTGGCCCACTGCTTTTAAACACTTTTGTCACCGCCGGTCCGATCAGCCCCATGGCCGGTCCGACCGATTTGGGACCGGTCGGATCATTGCAAGGACCGGTCGGACCGCCCTGTCCGTAATACCGTAGCTTTGTCGAAAACACGTGAAACTACAAACCGTAAACGCCATTGCCAATTGTCACATCATCCTAAGATCTAGAGCATATCCCCATGAAATCCACATAATGCAAAGAGGCTTCGGCCTAATGATACGAATTCCACATTTATTTGGCATTGTCGTTTGGGTCACATCAGTGAGAAACGCATGAAAAGGCTCCATAGTGATGGAATTCTAAACTCATTTTATTTGGAATCATTTGAAACGTGCGAATCTTGCCTGATCGGAAAGATGACCAATACACCTTTCACTGGACGGAATGAAAGGGTGTCCGACTTATTGGCACTCATACATATTGATGTGTGTGGACCAATGAGCACGACAGCTGGAGGTGGTTTTCAGTACTTCATTACTTTCACCGATGACTTTAGTAGATATGGATATATCTATTTAACGAGGCAAAAGTCAGAATCCTTTGAAAAGTTCAAGGAGTTCCAGAATGAGGTACATAATCAACTAGGCAAGACAATCAAGTCCTTACGATCTGATCGTGGAGGAGAATTTTTGAGCCATGAGTTTGGTGATCATTTGAAACAATGTGGAATTGTTCCACAGCTTACACCACCGGGTACTCCACAGTGGAATGGAGTGTCCGAGCGGCGTAATCGGACCTTGTTGGACATGGTTCGATCAATGATGAGCCAATCGGATCTGCCATTGTATTTTTGGGGTTACGCTATAGAAACTGTCGCTTTCACTTTGAACAGGGTACCATCTAAATCAGTAGATAAGACACCATATGAGATATGGACTGGGAAGAGTCCTAGTTTGTCTTTTCTAAAGGTTTGGGGTTGTGATGTCTATGTTAAACGTTTGACGTCTGATAAACTCACACCCAAATCAGATAAATGCTTCTTCATAGGATATCCTAGGGAAACCAAAGGATATTATTTCTACAATCAAGAGGAGGGCAATGTGTTTGTTGCCCGAAATGGTGTCTTTTTGGAGAAAGAGTTTCTTTCAAAAGGAGTCAGTAGGAGAAAGATGCAACTCGAAGAAGTTCGGGAAACATCTAAAAGTGTTTCAACTCCTATTGAACCTCTACGGGACGAACAAAGTGTTGTTGAACCTGTAGAAGAGACATCAGCCCCATGTAGATCTAAAAGACCACGTCAATTGCCTATAAGGTATGGGCATGACGTATTATTGGTGAATAATGGTGAGCCTAAAACTTATAAGGAAGCGATGATGGACCCAGACTCTGAGAAATGGCTTGAAGCCATGAAGTCCGAGATAGACTCCATGAATGTCAATTAGGTTTGGAACCTGGTCGAGCCTCTTGATGGTGTTAAAACCATTGAGTGCAAATGGATCTATAAGAAAAAGATTGATATGGATGGAAATGTTCACATTCATAAGGCTCGACTTGTCGCAAAGGGGTTTCGACAAGTTCAAGGAGTTGACTACGATGAGACCTTCTCACCAGTAGAGATGCTTAAATCTATTCGGACCATTCTAGCTATTGCTGCATATTTCGATTATAAGATATGGCAAATGGATGTCAAAACGGCTTTCCTTAATGGAAACCTAAGTGAGGATGTGTACATGACACAACCTGAAAGTTTTGTCGATCCAAAGAATGCTAGTAAAGTGTGCAAACTTCAGAAATCCATTTATGGGTTGAAGCAAGCATCTCAGAGTTGGAATCTGCATTTTGATGAGGAAATCAAAAGGTTTGGTTTTATCAAAAACAAAGAAGAACCTTGTGTTTACATAAAGGTTAGTGGGAGCGCACTTGTGATTCTAATCTTATATGTGGATGACATATTATTGATTGGGAATGACATTCATATGCTGGAATCCGTTAAGGTATCATTGAAAAATAGTTTTTCTATGAAAGATCTAGGAGAGGCAACATATATCTTGGGAATAAAGATCTACAGAGATATATCAAGAAGGCTAATTGGATTAAGCCAAAATAGTTACATTGACAAGGTGTTGAATAGGTTCAACATGCATGATGCCAAGAAAGGGTTCTTGCCTATATCACATGGCATAAATCTTAGCAAGAATCAGTGTCCTTCGACCACTGATGAGCGAGATCGTATGAATAGTATTCCATATGCTTTGGCCATTGGATCTATTATGTACGCCATGATTTGTACCCGACCAGATGTATCATATGCTCTAAGTGTTATGAGCAGATACCAGGCTGATCCCAGAGAATGTCACTGGACAGCTGTGAAAAACATTCTTAAGTACTTAAGAAGGACTAAGGATGTATTCCTAGTTTATGGCGGTGTTGAAGAGCTCATTGTAAAGGGTTGCACCAATGCAAGCTTCCAAACCGACAAAGATGATTATCGTTCGTAATCTGGTTTTGTATTCATTTTGAATGGAGGAGCAGTGAGTTGGAAAAGTTCCAAGCAAGAAACGATTGCTGATTCTACGACGGAGGCCGAGTACATTGCAGCTTCAGAAGCTGCAAAAGAAGGTGTTTGGATAAGGAATTTTCTTACCGAGTTGGGTGTAGTTCCAAGTGCCTTATGCCCATTGGATCTCTATTGTGACAATAATGGAGCCATTGCGCAGGCTAAGGAGCCGAGATCCCATCAGAAGTCCAAACACATACTCAGACGTTATCATCTCCTTCGCGAACTGGTCGATAGAGGAGATGTTAAGATATACAAAGTTCATACGGATTCAAATGTTGCTGATCCGTTGACTAAGCCTGTTCCACAGCCTAAGCATGAGGCGCACACAAGAGCTATCGGTATTAGATACTTAAATGATTAAATCTAGTGCAAGTGGGAGATGTTGGAAATATGCCCTAGAGGCAATCATAGAGATGGTGATATTTCATTATGTTCATGATTTTGATAATATGTTATCGTGTTCCATGAATGAATCATTTGTTGTAGATCAATAAGTATGTGACTTGTTGGTGAAACTCTTTAACTTATATGATGTCATTCTAAATGTATCCCTGGTCGGAGGTCACTGGTTGGAACAACAGTGACTCTATGACTAGCATATGTATTGATTGATGACTTGGTTTCACCGGTCATAGATATGGAGATATCGAATCAATAATGTGAACACATGTTAGAGAACATGGTGTTGGATAGACCCATCATTGAGGCACTATTGAGATTGTTATGAATCTTTGTGTCACTAGTTGGTCTCAAGTAATGATGATGTATAATCCTTAGACCTGAGATCAGCATGGTTTCCTACATGTGTAATAGCACTCTTAGTGGTTGCCAAACGCTACTCCGTAACTGGGTAGTTATAAAGGTAGCTTTCGGGTATGCTATGAAACATGCGGAGGAATGTGACTGGTCGAGATGGGATTTTCCCCTCCTAACATAACAGGAGAGATGTCTCTAGGCCCCTCGTGGTGATCGGATAAAGAAAGTGCATAGTCATGCCACTAGTGGTTGAAGTGTCGACCACATGATGTTATCAGACAGTCGATCGAGAAAGTATTGAACAGTCCATGGATGACACGTCATCTCACCTGGAATTCAACCAGACATCGTGAGGCAAAGGGAGAATGCATGAGTAGTTCGCTTAGTTTGATCAGTTACAGACTAGTCGTATGGAGATACGTGCTGGTCGTAGACTGGTCAAACGTAATCACAGAATGGTAAGAACCTGGTCGTAAGGAGTTACGAACTGGTTGTGAACAATTACAACCAGGTCGTATAGAGATACGAACTGGTCGTAAGTGATGAGGACCTGATCATAGATCATATTACATCAAGGTTCGTTCGATTTATTCTATGTGTCTTTGGGAATCGTTATGTGCTGCTAGGTACCGCTAACAACTAGTGATCGGAAAAGAGTTTCCGAGTCATAACCGATTACACATGAACCTGTGGGGTCGCACACTTAAAGGGCAAGGATCTGTTTTGGATGGTGATCCAAATTCGTATAGGCCACGAGTTCCTAATGGGCCTCAGGTACGAGACCCATGATGGATGCCTATATAAAAAGGGGCTGTGGCATGGGGTAAAGGATGAGAGGATGATCTTTGGAAGAACTCCTGAAACCCTAATAGCCACACCTTCTTTACCACACTGCCGGAGCTAGCACTCTAGTGCGTGATGATCCTGCCCCTTACGTGTGGATACCTCGAAAGTGTTGTTGCGAAGCATCAGCACTAGGACGATCCGCGACTTGTGTTGATCACCGGAGTCGGGAAAGAAGTCGCATGGTGGGTACGACCACTTGAAGAAGCAGACGTGCATCGAGTACGACTACTCGAAGGAGGAGACACGTCGTGAGTACGACTACGACTGCATCAACTCGCTACAACGACTCTACTTCCGCTACGAGTCGGCGTGTCTAGCGGTAATCTCGTGATCTATTACTTGCGGTTATTCCTTGGTTGCGCGGAAAATTTTTATTTGTGCTATCGTAGCATTGCCGCGTATCACTACACTCGGGGCGTGCTCCTTGCCCGTAGTCTTGGCATCCGATGTCACCGCTGACGAACGGTTGGTGCGAGGGTGACGCATACCTTCGCTCAGGCCTTCTGGGCGCCGCAGGGACGCGAGGCTGCGATGGCTTCGCTTCGCCGGGTGCTGGAGCGGAAGGCAAAGAGCAAGGCGGCAGATGCACCCGAGGGCGCCAGTGGGCGGGGGTTCACCACAGGTGACAATGTGTGACCCTCCGCCCTACTGCCCCTCGAGTCATAGCTTTGATAGGCTAGGGTTCTCTTTTTCTTTGTTGCTCCCACCTCGCTCCGGCTTTTGTGCCCGGGTGGGACAAGTTTGTAATGACTCCCATTTTTTGAATGAAACTGTTGGTTTTGAAGTCGCCTTGTTCTACGATTGCATTGGTTTCCCTAGGACCGACCGATGATGGTTCGGTGGGCTGCCGGCCGGGGGCCTCGTCCCTCCGAAGGGTGGAACATGAAAGTGATCATGCCGCCTTATGATGACGGCGGGGGCGCCTCGCTCGGCTGGCGCCCATGAGCCACAAGTGCCTCATGCGCCTCTCCAGCCCCTACAACTTTGCTATCGCGGGTCGTGTACCGTGGGGCCTGGTGGCAGCGATGGAAGCGTCGTAACCGGAGGGATCCATGGAGCGCTTTTGGTGCTTCCGCGAGCGCAAGGCCTCCCAAGGCCGTGCCGAGATTCGCGCCTTCTGGGCGGGGCGAGGCGTTGCTTTCGTTTTGGAATGCCCGAGCGTAGCTGATTCTGTGGGCCCTCCTCGTTCAGGGCGGGAGCCCGATCAAGCGTACGAGCGTCTTGTGTGCCTCGGTGCTTCCGACGGGGAGCTGTTTGCGTGGGTGATGGAGGGATATAACCGTCTTATTGCCTCCGGGTCTTCTGAAGAGGAACTGGCTGAGTGGGCTGCCCAGGTGGAAGAGTGGGACCTCGCGCCGTAAATTTGTGAAGCACGTTTTCTTGTATGGAGAGGATGGCGCGGGGAGTTGTATAATTGTGTTGTACTACTGTTTATTTTTCGGAGAGTTGTAACTTTGCAGTGTACTACTGTATGTTTTTCGGAGTGTTGTAACGTTGTGGTGTACCATTGTTTCTTGCCTTTATTGCGGTGACCTGCGATGCCCCATTTGCTTTAGGTTGGGCTTCGAGGGAGCCCCTTACGGATTTTTGCGAGGGGAGGCGTAGTCTGCGCCGCCCCTATACTTTTTAGGTTGGGCTCCGAGGGAGCCCCTTGCGGATTTTTGCGAGGGGAGGCGTAGCCTGCGCCATCCCCCATACTTTTTAGGTTGGGCTCCAAGGGAGCCCCTTGTGGATTATGCGAGGGGGAGGCGGAGCCTGCGCCGTCCCCCATACTTTTTAGGTTGGGCTCCGAGGGAGCGCCTTGTGGATTATGCGAGGGGGAGGCGGAGCCTGCGCCGTCCCCCATACTTTTTAGGTTGGGCTCCGAGGGAGCCTCTTGTGGATTATGTGAGGGGGAGACGGAGCCTGCGCCGTCCCCAATACCTTTTAGGTTGGGCTCTGAGGGAGCCCCTTGTGGATTATGCGAGGGGGAGGCGTAGTCTGCGCCGTCCCCCATACTTTTTAGGTTGGGCTCCGAGGGAGCCCCTTGTGAATTATGTGAGGGGGAGGCGGAGCCGGCGTCGCCCCCCATACTTTTTAGGTTGGGCTCCGGGGGAGCCCGCGTGGAGTTAGTTTATACACTTCACACCTCTGAGGTGAGTTAGTGTGCGCCGGGGCTCGGAGCCCAATTAGGCGTCTTTTCCTAGCGACGGACCGCGTTTAGTACCGGGGCCATGGGACATATGCGGTGTTAGTTTATACACTTCACAGCTCTGGGGTGAGTTAGTGTGCACCGGGGCTCGGAGCCCCGTTAGGCGTATTTTCCTCGCGATGGACCGCGTTTAGTACCGGGGCCGTGGGCAATGCGCGGTGTTTGTTTATACACTTCACACCTTTGGGGTGAGTTAGTGTGCGCTGGGGCTCGGAGCCCCGTTAGGCGTCTTTTCCTCACGACGGACTGCGTTTAGTACCGGGCCGTGGGCCATGCGCGCTGTTAGTTTATACGCTTCACACCTCTGGGGTGAGTTAGTGAGCGCCGGGGCTCGGAGTCTCGTTACGCGTCTTTTCCTCACGACGGACCGCGTTTAGTACCAAGGCCGTGGGCCATGCGCAGTGTTAGTTTATACACTTCACACCTCTGGGGTGAGTTAGTGTGTTATTTTGGCCAGCCTGTCTGCCGCGTCATTGCAGTTGCGCGGGAAGCTCTGGACGGTGATGCCGTGGAAATTCTTAGCTTCGCCCTGGACCACAGCTAAGTACCTGGACATTTCCGGGTCCCTTGCTATGAATGATTTGTCGAAGTGGCCTACAACGAGGCGGGAATCACTCTTGATTATTATGCGCTTCGCGCCCAATGTTTTGGCCTTCCGTAGTCCAAGCAGTATGGCCTCGTACTCAGATGCGTTGTTTGTTGTTGGAAAGTCGAGCCGTGCTGCGTAGGAGATTGTCCGGCCATCTAGCGCGGTCAAGATGGTGGCGGTGCCGGCCCCTGCTGCGCACCATGACCCATCATTGGTAATTACCCAAGGTGTCTCAACTTGGCCTGGTGCATGGTCCGCTAGTTGCGGGGTCCATTCGTTGACCAAGTCGGCTAAAGCTTGCGACTTTATTGCTGTGCGCGCGGTAAAGGTCACGTCGAATGGTGCCAACTCGACGCCCATTTGCCTATGCGACCCGATGCGTCCTTGTTCCTCAACATCAGGGCCAGTAGGTAGGATGTGGGGATGACAATGGCGTGCGCCAGAAAATAATGCCGGAGCTTGCGAGAGGCCATAAGGAGGGCGTAGGCCAGCTTTTCTAGCTCAGTGTACCGGGCTCTGGCGCCCTGTAAAGCTTCGGACACATAGTACACCGGGCGTTGAACTCCTTCGTCTTGGATGAGTACTACGCTGACGCGGACGAAGAGGCAGCGAGGTAAAGCAAGAGGGTTGCGCCGTGCACTGGGCTCGCTAAGCTGGGGAGCTTGGTGAGGTATTCTTTGAGGTGCTGGAACGCCTCCTGGCAATCTTGGGTCCAGCTGAAGGGCTCCGCTCTGCGGAGCATTTTGAAGAACGGCAGGGCCCGCTCCGCCGAGCGGGACAAGAATCTGCTGAGTGCCGCGAGGCAGCCCGTGAGTTTCTGCACCTCGCGGGCCGTACGGGGGGGGTGCCATCTCCTGGATGGCTTTGATCTTCTCCGGGTTAGCCTCGATGCCCCTTTGCGACACTAGGAAGCCAAGTAGCTTTCCGGCCCGGACGCCGAAGGCTGACTTTTTTGGGTTGAGCATTATCCCTTCGCCCTAAGGTTGGCGAATGTCTCCTGTAGATCAGCCATGTACGAAGCCTGGAGTTTGCTCTCGACCACCACGTCGTCAACATAAGCCTCAACGTTCTGGCCAAGTTGTTCAGCAAGAACCTTGTTGACGAGTCGGCAGAACGTGGCTCCTACGTTCTTCAGGCCGAAGGGCATGCGACTGTAACAGTATGTGCCGATGGGGGTGATAAGTGCTGTCTTGAGTTCGTCCTCCCAAGCCATGAATACCTGGTGGTAACCGGAGGAGGCGTCGAGAAAGCTCATTTACTCGCAGGCCGAAGTGGCGTCTACGAGTTGGTCAATGCGTGGTAGGGGAAATCGTCTTTGGGTGTGGCATTGTTGAGGTCGGTGAAGTCAACGCACATGCGCCAGTCCCCTTCCTGTTTCACACGAGGACCGGGTTGGCTTGCCACTCCGAGTGCTTAATTTCCCTGATCACCCTGGCTTTTAAGAGCCTGGCAACCTCCTTCTTTGCGGCTTCTAGCCGCTCCACCGACATGCAGCGACAGTTATGCTTCTTGGGCACTGCGTCGCTTCGTAGTGTCAGCCGATGCTCGGCAACTTCCCTTGGGACCCCCGAGATGTCTTCGAGGCCCCAAGATGTCCTTGTTGCGGCGGAGCACCCCAAGTATATCTCCGCAGGCCGCGGCTGACAGCTCGGCGCTGAGGACCACCATTTTGCCTGGTACATTTTCGGTGATAAGGACCCGTAGGGGCTGGCCTTCAGGCTTAGCCTTCAGCGCCCACCTTGCCGGGGCGCTATCGGGCTGTGCAGCACTTGTTCCCACCGCGTGGATGTGGCGGGCGGGGGATAATGCTTCGAGCTCGGTCTGTCTTGCGAGGTCTTGATCTCCCCGCACCGTGACTACCCCTTCGTGAGCGGGGATCTTCATGCAGAGGTAGTTGTGGTGCGCTATGGCGCCGAATGCGTTTAGCGTGGCTCGGCCAAGGATAGCATTGTATTGATACGACATCTGGACTATGTCGAATGTGATAGCCTCCGTGCGGGGGCGTAGCCATCGCCGAAGGTGACGGCTAAATTGATCTGCCTCGAAGCTGTTACTGGCCTTTCACCGAAGCCCACCAGGGGGATGACTAGAGGTGACAGTCGGTCTCTTGGGATCATCATTTTGTCAAAGGTTTCCTCGAACAACAAGTCCGCGGTGCTTCCTCCGTCTACCAAGACACGACGCACCTCAAAATCCGCTATATCGGCCGAGATGACCAGGGGGTCCTGGTGAGCGAAGTGCACGCCCCTGGCGTCTTCGGGGCTAAAGGTGATGGGTATTTCAGCGTAGCGCGGCGGGCTGGAAGTCGCGCATGTTGCCACATGGTGGATTTGTCGTGCGTAAGCCCGCCACTGCCTTTTTGACAACAGCCCTGACGACGAGTCGCCTGCGATCATGTTGATAATCCTCTACCGTTGCTCTGGTTGGGTTCCTTCGATGCGAGGCCTTGGGGGCGGGGCGGGCAGTTGGTTCCCCGGCCCTCCCCCATCATTTGGCCCCATTGGTCGACCGCGGCTCATATACTCTTGCATGGCGGCGATTGTGCGACAGCGCTGGGTGGCGTGGGACCCCTCACCGTGCAGGTCGCAGAACAAGAGTGACCTTTCCTGGCCATCTCGGGGGGTTCGGCATTGTAGGGTTGTATCAGACCCTTCGCTGCGAAGGTCGCAGAACAGCCGGGCTTCGGTATGCCTTCCGTCCTGCCGGCCGCGACCACGCCCCCGGCCGCGCCCTGCCCGGCGTCCTGGCTGTTGCTGTCCTTCGATGTTGTACACATTCCGCCCCCTCGGACGGTTGTCATTTCTCCACGACCGTTACTCCTGGTTCTTTCGTGGGGGCCTGGCCTTACCGCCGCGGTGTGGCCCGAGGTCCCTCCCCGCCGGGTGCTGTCTTCCTCCACTCTGGCGTATTCCTCTATTTTGTCAAAGAGCTCCGCCACCGAGTGGACGGGCTTGCGGGCGATTTATTCTACCAGGGGTCCTTTCTGGAGTCTGCAAGTTGCGGCGTTGATCACGGTTCTCTCGTTGACCCCCTTTACTTGGCACTTGACCTCCACAAACCTTATGAAGAAGCTGCGGAGGGACTCGCCCGGGGCTTACTTCATGGCGAATAGATCCTAGCGCCCTTTGGTTCAGCATAGTTTCCCTGGAAGCTGTTGCGCACCATATCCCGCAGTTGTTCCCAAGCATACACAGGCGCGGGGGATGGTAAAGAACCATATCAACGCTATCCCCCTCAAGGCTAGGGTCAAGCTTTTTTACTTCCGTGGTGTCGTCCCCCTCGGCGGCCTCGATGGCTGTCTCGTAGACGTGGAGGAACTCCGCGGGATCCATCGACCCTTCGAAGGGCTGGACTTCTGGCATCTTGAAGCCCGGGGGCAAGTGGGCTGCTTCTAGCCCCGCGCTCAAGGGGGGAACTAGGATCTCCTCGAAGCATCGGTGTGGGAGCAGCAGCGGAGGACCCCGGTGCGGCAGGCGCTCCAGCTCCGGGTAGTGCGTCGCCCCCTTGGGAGGCGGCGGGGCCGTTCCCGCGCTGTCGGAGGTCGAGGAGCTCCCGGCGGAGGTCGGCCAGCTCTTGCTGGAGTAAGTCGTGGGCTCTTTGCGTTGCCCCCAGCTGGGCCGGAGCCAGCGGTTGGCCGACAGCACGAGTCTCGGGGGGCACCTCGCCAGCTACGGTGCCCTGCGTGGAGTGGTTGATCTCTTCCTCAGGGCAGGCGGCAGGCTCTGCGGCCTGGGAGGTCTTGCTTCGCTTGGCCCTCGGGGCGCCGGGCGGCTCGACCGTCGTCGCGGCTCCAGTCGCGCGAGTGCGAGGCGTGGCTCTCCGAGGTGCCATTCTTGTACTTCGGGTATGCGCTCGACTTGTCGGTTCCCACGGACGGCATCAACTGTCGTAGCAAAGAACGAGCTATACAGTAAGAGAAGGGGGACCCCGAACAAGCCTAGAAGGGCTCCGGGGATCCTCAGGAGCGAGGACTAGTCAGTGACAAGAACGAGATGATTGTGATCACACTGGGGAATTTGTGTTGATTTTTTTTCTCCCTTTTACAAGAGGGGTTGACCCTGTAATACCCCGAAGGTGATTCGGCTTATTAGAAAAAGTTTCGGAAGAGGGAGCTAATCGAAAAACCAGAATCATCTTTTCACCGGGGTTTTCTGATTTCATGGCAACTGGGCTCGGGCCACGGCCCAGGAGGGGCCCATGTGGTGGCTGGCCATAAGAGGGGGGGTTCCCACCCCCAAACCCTAAACTCCACATTTCTCTCCCCCTCCCCCCCCCCTTGGAGCCGCCGCCCCCTTCCCCATAGCTGTGCAACGCCTTGTACGTCGATTTTGGGTAAGATTTGTTCGTTTTCTGTCCTGTCCATCTCTTAGAAAGTTGTAGGTATTGTTCTTAGCTTTCCATAGCCACCGAGATCACGTGATTCCGCCTTATGGTTTAGGAGATATGATTTTTTTTAGTGCGCGCTGTTCTGTCTGTCTGACGAGAAAGATCTGTCGGCTTGATCCTAGGTTTTGATTTAGTTAGAGCCATTTCCAGAACCTCCACCCAAATAAGTTATTGTAGCCCTTTAAATTATATTTCAAAGCTGATAAAGATCATCTCCATTGGATCTGTATAATGAAAGTTATGATATTTGCTTTACCACTGTTCTGAATTTTGGGCAGATAATTGTTAGTGTTTTAATCTATTGTTTATACTACTGTAGAGGACGAATCTGGGGTTTTGCCCTTCTAGAGTTTTATTCCTGCGAACGTTAGCTTTCTTTTGGCACCGAGATCAGGAAAATCCGATCTGTAGTTTGGGAGATATGAATTTTTGATTACGAACTGTCCGGTCTGTCTGAAAACTGAGGTCAGTAGGTTTGTCCCTCGGTTTTGTTCAAATTAGGGGCCGAATCAGAACCTTCACCCAACTAAGTTATTTTAGCCCTTAAAATTATCTTTCCAAGCTGATAAGAATGATTCTCATTGGATCAATAGGTTGAAAGTTACGCCGTTTTCTTTATCTCTGATCTGTATTCTGGACAGACGTAGATGGGTTGTGTTTAGCTGTTAATTAGCCCTCTTTTTTGGCCGAATCAGGGGATTTGACCAACTAATGTTTTGTATCCTGATCTGTTAAGATTCAGTGAGCACTGGTTTCAAGTCTTTTGGAGTTACAGATAATTAATGGTGATTTTTCTAGTATCGCTGCCGTTTAGCTGAATCGGGTCATTGGGTAAACTTGGTAAAATTGATCCCGTTGTTTGGGTGGGAGAGATAGAGGGGATGGAAGGGCTCTTGTAGCAATGTCATACCTTGTTATTCTTATTTCGATTATACATTTGTGTAGACGGTAAGGCGGTGAGTGGAGGGGCATCTTCGTGTCCTCCTATTACGTCATATCGCGGAAGGCAAATACCCTATGCTGTTTGGTGATGTTTCCAATTGTTTGCTTGATGTTGGGATAGATTGTGAATGCCTTTTTCTATCCATCCCGATGTTTATTTCAGTTCAAGAAGATGATTCTTGTGATTAAAGAATTAGCATTCATTTCAGTTGTTGCATTCCATTACATGCAACTAACTTGTGTGGCATCCTCGATATATTATGTTGTGTGGGAATGCATACTCATACTTGTTTACACATGTTGTTGAATGCCATGTGTCTTTTCCACTAATGTGTGTTATTCATTCATACCATGAGAAATCATCATATTCATTCATAAAATTCATTATGACCACGGAAGTGGATTCTTTTAGTAAGTTCCATCAATTCCAAAGATGGGCATTTGAAAGACCCATCAATTCCAAAGATGGGCATTTGAAAACCCACCATTCCAATGTGGGTAGTGTTGACCACCATTCCAATGTGGCAACTTGGACACCCGTATGAAACGTTCTTCATACGGTGATTGGGTCCCCTTACTTTGTGAAGTACGGGCTTAAGTGAACACCGACGGGTGTATCACTCGCTATACCGGTATAAGCTGTGATTAGTCCATTCCTTCAATGCATTCTTTCATTCCATCCATTCATGTATTCATTCCATTCAATCATATATGTGTTCCAAGATTTGTTCGTAATTCAACCGGATTGTGTTGTCCACTCTATGTTTGATTATTCTTGTATGTACTTGCCGAGTCTTCGACTCACCCTTGCTTTGTATGTTTTAATTAGGTAATTGAGGAGAAGACAAGGTGATTTGGTGGGGTAGTTCGCACATCGCACTTCACTTTTATCCAATCGTAATAATTATTATTACATTTCAATCAAGCCAACTTGTTAAATAAATTTCAGATTTGTAATAATCCAACTTTGGTATTGCTTGACTGCTCGTGGTATTATATCTGCTTATCCATTCTTTTCCATGAATCGTGATCGCTTATTGTCATTCTTTAGAAATTATTGTTGATTGAATCAGATAATCCAAATTTTAATGCTATTCTTAGTAGTTTGATAGTTTTATGTGACATCTTGGCTTTCAATAGCCGTGGTGTTACAGCTTGGTATCGAGCGGGCTTTAGGTCCGTGGTTCATTCAAACATATTAAATTGACACACGTGTGCACATTAGGAGGGTTTGGTAAACTGTTGCTTCCGCATTTCAATTGTTGTGACTCGATTAATGAGTCGTTGTTGAGTCGTTTTGTGCTATGATGTGTTAAACTATGATATGATGTGTTATCCTATATATATATAAGGATTAATTTTATGATTGTCATGAGATGATCCTATATATTCCTACTTGATTATTTTGGTTATGCGTTTCGATAGCGGACGTCGAGAAGTTGAGTCCGTGGTGTTGTCCTGGGTTTCGCCAGGCTACACCACTATTGGTGGTATGAAATTAGAGAAGTTCTTACCTCTGTTCCATAAGCTCTGTGTTGAGCATGAGTTCATTGATGAACTTGTCGCCTTTCTAGAACTGGTATCTGGTTTCCTGGTTGTGGTTCCTGGCAGTTCGTGAATTCTTTTGAAATTGGGGTTTTAATGAAGAAGGCAAGCTCCAGCAGTTCTCTGATTCGTTCTTTGAAACAAATATTGCCCTTTCGACTATTGTGATATTTCTGCTCCACGTGAGCATAGTTCAAATGCAAGATTCCTCTTTTCACAAAAGACTTGTTTTACCCCTGTTGGGAAATTTAACTCATTCGCTCGCTTAGAATCTCGGTATTGAAGACTTCTTTGCAAGTTCTTTATCAAGTGTGTATTGATCTTGCATATTTCTCTTGGGTGCTTTAGTACGTCGTTCTCTTCCTTGATTTTCGAATTTGATAAATTCTTGTCCGTGGCGATTGATGAATTTCTCTTGGGTTCATGATGTTGGTAGACGAGTTTAAATAGGCCTTTAATGGTACTCAAAAATATTATTGTTTTTCGATTGTCGAATTGTTTTTACTACGAATGATCTTTGTAAATTGGCAACATTGATATTTTCATAGTTGTTCTTTCTTTCTCATTGGAAAAGAGCGACTCATTTACTCGCTTGATGGTTTGCCTAATGAGAATTCTTGTTGCAAGATCGTTAACACGAAAGCATTGGCTCAATGTATTCCTTTGGAACCCTCTCGCTTGTTGAAATTTGATGCATCTCTTTCTCAAGAAAAGCGTTAAAACCCTTTTGGAGTGCTTGGTTATGCTTAAGTCGGGGTTGCACCCAAACAAAGATTGTGGGCTACGGGTTTCTATTAGACCCTATTTGTTTTTCAAAATAGTTTCTTGCCTTTCCGTCATGGAGCTCTCATTGTCGCTTGTGAACGTTATTCTTGACAAGATCGTTCTCTTTATGTTAGCCCTATCTCTTGTTGATAAGGGTAGCTCTGTTATCCGCTTGATGATTCGAGAATGAAAATTTCCTTTCACAAAGTTCATTGAAGAAAATTTTGACTATGTTCATTTCTTTGGAATATTTGGAGTGTTGGAGTTTAGAACCCCCTTTGGAAAGAAAAGTGTCAAATCCCTTTCTCTAGAGTTTTGTAGTGCTGGGTGTGATGTTTGTTCAACTTTGTGGTTTTCGTACTAGAATTCTTTTCTAGAATAAGTTGTTATTACAATTCCATTTGATGTCAAAAATTTTATGACCCGATTTGTCATGTTCCCTTTAGAAGGTTTATTGACACGATCAGTAATGTGAGAGTAAGGTTGATTCTTTTATAGAGAAAGAAGTTTGACCACCTTTCTTGATGTTTCCAAAATGATTCAATTTCGAGTTTTGTGTTCATGACCTATTGGAGGTCCCAGTTAATTATGATAAACGAAGTTTGCCACGTAAAACGATTTGTTGCAGAGTTATAATGGTTCTTCAGTGATGCGAGCGTTTTGATCTTGAATGCTCGTTGTTCTTATCTCAAAGATCCGACATTCTCTTCTTGTGAGGCTCATGTTTTCAATTGTGGACTCCACCTAGGTTCAATGAGTTCATTGCCTAAATTTTTCTACCCTTTTCACTCAAAAGATTTCGAGTTTCAATCGTAATGCCGTTTTCTTATCGGTTGTTATTTGCTATTATCTTCTGAGGATTGTGTTCCTCAACTGTGAACTCAATTTTCGCTTTCTAAAGTCACCTTTATCGTAATATTTCTTATGGTTTCTTGCTCACCGTGATGAACAACGCTTTTACGTGTGACGGCTTGTCCTTATTCGCTTCTTTCTTTTGAGAAAGACCCAAAAGTTTTGTTGTAGGTTTTACAAAGCGCTTATTGGCAACTGCTTGGTGGTGGTTAAGTTTTGGTAGTGGTGATATTTTGCTACCAAGTTATTGGAGGAGTAGAAGAATGTGAAATTGATTTGATCTGTATCTCTTGAGGAAAAAATATTGATTCACATGGAATGTTTGGCTTCAAGTAAGTCCAAAAAGTGTTACTACTGATTAACACCGTATAGTGAAATTCCGAACTTCAATTCGTGATTGAAAGGTTGGTGATTATCGGAGGTATGGAAACCTTGATTGAATTTATAGAGTAACGCAATTGGATAGCATTACGAGATGGTGTGGGTGATTTGATGATGTCAATGAGTGAGTATGTTAGAATGGTGGTAATGTTGAGATTTAATTCGATGATTTCACTATCGCTATAAGAGCAATTTGTTGTAGAGGTTTTGAAGTTAAACTGGCCTTGCATTTGTTTATGCTAGGACCCTTTTGAAGCAAAGACATTAGCATGCGTATTGACGATTCTCGAGTTGTTCTTGAAAATTTGAGGTAATGTGATTGTGTGGTATCTATCTTGTGGCGCTTTGGGTGCCTTTAATCAAATTAAGGTTGAATAGTAGAACGAGATGTCTAGAGCAATCAAAAAAATTCAATGGAGTCTCTCCACCATGGTGTGGATGATGTATTTCAGTTTGAGCATAATTTGATAATGTTCAATTAAGAGGTTTAATCTCTTGAGGTATGCGATGAATTCAATTCCAATATTGAGAGAAGTTTTACTCCTCAAGAGAGAAGCGGAAGAAAGGATGTTTCTCGAAAATGATGCGTTTCCTTGCTTCTCGCTTGGGTTTTGTGCCGTTGATAAGTGTTTTCGACTTTGAGTTGGGGTCAGTGTTGGCATGATCGAATCTTTCCAGCTCAATGAGTAAAAGAAATATTTGATTTGAGTATTCAAGCAAATTTCTTTTTAGTTTTCGTGGTGTTCTTTCGCAAATTGATTCATTGGAAGTGGAATTGCTTTACCGATGAATAGTCACATTTGGGATTTAACCTTTTGGTGGAGTTAACATTGCGTGGTTGCGATGAGAACTCTCTATTTTTCGATTGGATTCTCTTCATTTCCTAGCAGAGAAGAAATTAGGAAGTCGGCTTATCGCTTGACCGTCACGGTACATACGCCAAGCACGCAACGTAAGGTGCGTCTTTGGTGCCGAGAGAGCAGCAGGACCATTCAAAGTTTGAGATTGTTAAACACGCTGACCATCGAGTAAGGTCTTACCTTCGATCCTCTTCGATGAGTGTACCTAGAAAGTTTGTTGATTGTTAGGTCGATGTCGCTTCACATCTTTGCTTTGTGGTTTCTCTATTCCGAGAGAGAGGCTACTTGGGAGATAGAGTCTCGCATGCGCGAAAGCAAAGATCTGCACTCGCTTGTTTCGGTATTAGTTGTCGGTTAGAATTGAGGTCGAATTCCGCTAAGGGGTAGAATGTAATACCCCAAGGTGATTCGCTTATTAGAAAAAGTTTCAAGAGGAGCTAATCGAAAAACCAGAATCATCTTTTCACCGGGGGGTTTTCTGTGATTTCACGGCAACTTGGGCCTGGGCCACGGCCCAGGAGGGGCCCATGTGGTGGCTGTCCATAAGAGGGGGGGTTACCACCCCCAAACCCTAAACTCCACATTTCTCTCCCCCTCCCCCCCTTTGGAGCCGCCGCCCCCCTTCCCCCTTGCTGTGCACCGCCTTGTACGTCGATTTTGGGTAAGATGCGTTCGTTTTCTGTCCTGTCCATCTCTTAGCAAGTTGTAGGTATTGTTCTTAGCTTTCCATAGCCACCGAGATCACGTGATTCTGCCTTATGGTTTAGGAGATATGATTTTTTTTAGTGCGCGCTGTTCTGTCTGTCTGACGAGAAAGATCTGTCGGCTTGATCCTAGGTTTTGATTTAGTTAGAGGCATTTCCAGAACCTCCACCCAAATAAGTTATTGTAGCCCTTTAAATTATATTTCAAAGATGATAAAGATCATCTCCATTGGATCTGTATAATGAAAGTTATGATATTTTCTTTACCACTGTTCTGAATTTTGGGCAGATAATTGTTAGTGTTTTCATCTATTGTTTATACTACTGTAGAGGACGAATATGGGGTTTTTCACTTCTAGAGTTTTATTCCTGGGAACGTTAGCTTTCTTTTGACACCACGATCAGGAAAATCCGATCTGTAGTTTGGGAGATATGAATTTTTGATTACGAACTGTCCGGTCTGTCTGAAAACTGAGGTCAGTAGGTTTGTCCCTCGGTTTTGTTCAAATTAGGGGCCGAATCAGAACCTTCACCCAACTAAGTTATTTTAGACCTTAAAATTATCTTTCCAAGCTGATAAGAATCATTCTTATTGGATCAATAGGTTGAAAGTTACGCCATTTTCTTTATCTCTGATCTGTATTCTGGACAGACGTAGATGGGTTGTGTTTAGCTGTTAATTAGCCCTCTGTTTTTGCCGAATCAGGGGATTCGACCAACTAATATTTTGTAGCCTGATCTGTTAAGATTCAGTGAGCACTGGTTTCAGGTCTTTTGGAGTTACAGATAATTAATGGTGATTTTTCTAGTATCGCTGCCAGTTTAGCGGTAATCGGGCTGTTGGGTAAACTTGGTAAAATTGATCCCGTTGTTTGGGTGGGAGAGATAGAGGGGATGGAAGGGCTCTTGTAGCAATGTCATACCTTGTTATTCTTATTTCGATTATACATTTGTGTAGGCGGTAAGGCGGTGAGTGGAGGGGCTACTTCGTGTCCTCCTATTACGTCACATCGCGGAAGGCAAGTACCCTATGCTGTTTGGTGATGTTTCCAATTGTTTGCTTGATGTTGGGATAGATTGTGAATGCCTTTTTCTATCCATCCTGATGTTTATTTCAGTTCAAGAAGATGATTCTTGTGATTAAAGAATTAGCATTCATTTCAGTTGTTGCATTCCATTACATGCAACTAACTTGTGTGGCATCCTCGATATATTATGTTGTGTGGGAATGCATACTCATACTTGTTTACACATGTTGTTGAATGCCATGTGTCTTTTCCACTAATGTGTGTTATTCATTCATACCATGAGAAATCATCATATTCATTCATAAAATTCATTATGACCACGGAAGTGGATTCTTTTGGTAAGTCCCATCAATTCCAGTATGGGCATTTGAAAGACCCATCAATTCCAAAGATGGGCATTTGAAAACCCACCATTCCAATGTGGGTAGTGTTGACCACCATTCCAATGTGGCAACTTGGACACCCGTATGAAACGCTCTTCATACGGTGATTGGGTCCCCTTACTTTGTGAAGTACGGCTTAAGTGAACACCGACGGTGTATCACCGCTATACCGTATAAGTCGTGATTAGTCCATTCCTTCAATGCATTCTTTCATTCCATCCATTCATGTATTCATTCCATTCAATCATATATGTGTTCCAAGATTTGTTCGTAATTCAACCGGATTGTGTTGTCCACTCTATGTTTGATTATTCTTGTATGTACTTGCCGAGTCTTCGACTCACCCTTGCTTTGTATGTTTTAATTAGGTAATTGAGGAGAAGACAAGGTGATTTGGTGGGGTAGTTCACACATCGCACTTCACTTTTATCCAATCGAATAATTATTATTACCTTTCAATGAGCCAACTTGTTAAATAAATTTTCAGTTTGTAATAATCCAACTTTGTTATTGCTTGACTGCTCGTGGTATTATATCTGCTTATCCATTCTTTCCATGAATCGTGATCGCTTATTGTCATTCTTTAGAAATTATTGTTGATTGAATCAGATAATCCAAATTTTAATGCTATTCTTAGTAGTTTGATAGTTTTGCGTGACATCTTGGCTTCCGAATAGTCAGGGTGTTACAGACCCCCTATTTATAGTTCTTTGTGAGAGGGTCTTGTACATTACCCTTCTAACCCTACAACAACACTGTGCGCGTAGGGGCTGCAGGGATATTCCCCCCTACGCCTAGGCCTTTGTCCATGGTAGGCGCTCCTGGGCCTGGTCCATCCTGTTGGTGCCTCCGGTCCAGGATCGCTAGTAGGGGCTTCGGGTTCCTCCCGGAGGTGGCCCGGAGGTCCTGTTGCTCTGGGCCTCGCGGGGCTCCGGGGACCCTTCGGGGAGGCTTCGGGTCCACCCCGGAGGTGGCCCGGAGATCCTACTACTCTGGGCCTCGCAGGGCTCCGTGGACCCTTCGGGTCCACCCTAGAGGTGGCCCGGGGGTACTGCTGCTCGGTCCTCGTGGTGCTCCGTGGACCCTTCAGGGAGTGTTCGGGTCCACCCCTGGTGGTGCCCCAGAGGCTTCACCCGGGGGCCGCCACCCGGGTTCTGACGGTCGCTTCGCCTGGGCGTTGTGGTCGGTGGGGCCGCCCCTACGACAAAAAGGTCCTTAAGCTATATAATACCTTTTGTCTTGATCTATGCCGATCTTTCACCATATTTGTCTTGCCAATGACCTTATCATTAAATAATCATCAGACTTTAACCTATAACACAACTTGGCACACATGTTAGTCCTTTAACATAATGTTACCATTAATTACTAAAACCAACTATGACAGCCTTGATACTTTCAATCTCTCCCTTTTTGGTAATTGATGACAACTTAATCAATATAAGGATATGAAAGATTTTGACATATGATTTGCAACAATTTTGAGTTGAGTTCAATGGAGAAAAAAATTGTTGCATTCAAAGTCAATCAACAAATAAAGAAAGTTCCCCCTAAATATGTGCATCAAGGTTCATGAAGTAAATTTCATGCACATTTGGATTATTTGAAATTTTGGTGGAGTTTACTTTATTTATTGATTATGAGGAATAATGTTTATAAGATCATTCAAGCAATAATCAAAGATAATCAATAAAAGAAGCTTGAAATACCATTAAGCATAAACATTCAATACATCATAAAACACATTATTCCAAAATAGTCATAATAGTTAATAAGATACCCAAAAGCCCATAAAGCAGTCTTGAGGAGGAGTGTTGAGGCGGCGGTGGCTAAAGCGAGCTAGGGTAGACAAGGACTGCTGAAGGGAGTGTACTTGATTGATCAAAGCATCAATCCTTTTGTTTATCTCGGTTTGGATTTCCTCCAACCTTTGTTGATTTTGCTCTAGTCTTTGCTGCGACTCTCGAATTTCTATCATAGAGAGAAGTGAAGCTTGATCTTCTGGAGCTACTGCTGGAGGTTGAGGAGGGATAACTGCCGACACTAGAGCTCCTTCCCTAGGCTTGTTGGCCTTGTGCACTCCGGGCCCTGCTCCTTTAAACTGAGTCACTTTTAAGATGAGTGCCATAATATATGGCACAAAGTATATTCTTTTAACTTTGTCATTCTTAGACGCATCGATCTCTCTTATGATCATATCAACTACATCAAAATTTATTCCCTTCATAATATTATCAATGATGTTCCAAGCATACCCTCGAATGGCGTCAAAATTTCCACTCTTGGGAAAAAGGTGTCGTTGATTATCATGTTGACCAAACTAGTCAAGGGAAAAAGGCCTCCAATCCTTCCAGGCACAAAGTTGACATCTTCATCATAAAACTGCTTTAAAGCTGGAATCCTTAGGGCTTCTTTGTCATACAATTTTTCTTGGTTCCCATATAAGTTCTCACAGCTCTTTCAAAATCAGTCTTGGATGCTTTGATATCTTTGGGTTCCCGTCATCCATATCAAGAAATCAAAAGAATCTGACATATGTACTATGGCATAGAATTGTATTATGATTTCCTCATTGTAATCACACTTCAAGGCCACAAAGTCATGTAGACCGACATTCTGAAATATCATATAAGCTCCATCATATTTATCAAGTGAGTTCAAATGATCAAGTGAGAATTGCCGGTGTGGACCGTAGAGATTCACAAATACTTCTTGTTGAAACCTTGTCTGGAATCTCGCATCCATTGAATTACTAGGCTTCTCATACTGATTGATCTGTCGAAGAAGAGAATATTTCTCACTTGGAATCAATATGAGATCTACTTGAGGCTCTTCGGCCTCACCCATCTCCTCATCACTAGCAGTTTCTTCTTGTGAAGATCCCTCATTGTTGCCATCAGTGTCACTCTCAGATGTTGCGGCTTGGTTTTTTGAAAATATCGCTTGTTCTCTTTTCCTCATCTCTAAACAAGAAGATTCTGTCTCTGAATCGCTAGCATCCCTTGGAGGTTTCTTGCGGCAGCCGTCCTTGCAGGTCTCTTTTGGAGAGAAGGCCCAGCGCTCGAAGCTAGAGGATCATAGCGCTCTTAGGGATCTCCATCAGGAGTGGCCCCTTTGCGAAGAGATGTTGTCTTCACCGTTGGCATGATTGCTAAGATAGGAAGAGATAATTAGAATAGGTTTTTATGCAAAAGAGAATGATAAAATCAATTTTTTTCTTCCGAGCGGTAGTACCTCCGTTGACATCAAGGTATTACCGCAACTCGGTAGTACCGGCGACTACGGGGTGGTAGTACCGTAGTTCCATAAAGATTAGGGTTCCCTTTCGATTTTGATTTTAACTAATGTTTGACAGGACTGAGTCCACATGATCGACATAATAAGTCATCAAACACTAATTGCTACTAATTTTCCCAAGAGAAATTGACTTAATCATGAACATTTTGATTTAAACCCTAGAAAAGAGATAGATCCAAAAGTAGATGAAGACGAGTGAATAAAGGGAAGTACCTCAGGGATTGGAAGAAATTTGATCACAGGAGATGTTTCCAACAAACGGATTCAAGAAAGCTCCAAAGAATCAAGAGATTTTGAGGTGGAGTTTTTGGAGGTGAAGCACAGGAGAGAGAAAGGTCGGGAGAGAAGGTCGGTGGAATGACCGATTTGGACGAGAGAGGGATTAAAACCCCATGTGAGGGCATTTAATGCAATTCACCAACCAACACGGTAGTACCGCAATTTTATGCCGGTGTTATCGAATTTCAGTAGTACCGTATTTTAATGCCGGTAGTACTGGTGATATTCAACCACGTTGGTGTTGGACCGCATCTTCGACCACGTTTTCGACTTGTTTCTGGTGAATGCTTCGCCAACCATCCCAAAAGAACGGTAGTAACGCTATATACGAGCGGCATTACCAGGCAGCAGTAGTACAGGCGTTAAAACATGGTATTGCCGTTTTGCTTGAAAATTTTAAAAACTTACCCAGAATGCAAATTATCCTTTATAATAAACACTCAACAAATAATTTGGACAATCATTATGCATGAGATAGATAGCAGAAACTCATGTGAATATAGTTTTTACTCGAATAGAGATTTTAAGAATGATTTAGAAATTATTTTCATAAATACATCGAAGGAGCTGAATAAAAGTAAGCTTTCATGGAGCATGAGTTTCAAACAACATTTGAATAATCTATGACATCTAAATCATTCATCAAAAAGCAAAAGCGGCTTTCATCTAGTGACTTGGTGAAGATATCAACTAGTTGGGCTTCATTCCGATGTGGCTAATGACAATATCTCCCTTGCTCACATGATCTCTCAAGAAGTGGTGGCGTATATCTATATGCTTGGTTCTTGAGTGTTTGACCGGGTTATTGGCTATCATCACGACACTATCATTATCACACAAAAGAGGCATTTTATTAAATTTGGTTCCATAATCCATCAAAATTTGCCTCATCCATAATAATTGTGCATAACAACTACCAGTGAAAACAAATTCGGCTTCAGCGGTGGAAAAGACTATGGAGTTTTGTTTCCTGGAAGACCATGAAACTAAATACCTTCATAACAATTGACAACTTTTAGAGGTGCTCATTCTACCCACTTTACAACCCGTATAATCGGAATTCGAATATCCAATTAAATCAAATTTAGCACCTTTTGGATACCACAAGCCAATGCTAGAGGAATGCTTTAAATATCTTAGAATTCTTTTTACGGCCGTCAAATGACACTCTTTTGGAGATGCTTGAAAACGTGCACACATCCAAACACTAAACATGATATCAGGCCTAGATGCGGTAAGATAAAGAAAACTACCAATCATGGATATATAAAGCTTTAAATCTACTGGTTTACCCCACTCATTGAGATCAAGATGTCCATTTGTCGTCATGGGAGTCTTGATGGGTTTTGCGTCCTCCATGCCATATTTCTTGCATAAATCCTTCACATACTTTATTTGGATTATGAATGTCCCATCTTTGAGTCGCTTGATTTGAACTCTAAGAAAATAGTTTAGCTCTCCATGGACATTTCAAACTCCCTAGACATCATAACACCAAACTCCTTGTAAAAGTCATTTCAAACTCCCTAGACATCATAACACCAAACTCCTTGTAAAAGTCTTAGTGAGTAGATTCAAATATGATATCATCAACATAAATTTGATATACAAAGAAATCATCATCAATGATTTTGGTAAACAATGTTGTATCAACCTTCCCAATTTTGAATCCTTTTGAGAGTAGAAAATCTCGAAAGCGCTCATACCATGCTCTAGGAGCTTGTTTTAAGCCATATAGTGCATTGGAGGGTTTATACACATGATTTGGATTTTGAGGACCTCCAAAACTCATAGGTTGTTCAACATATACAAGTTTGGTTACTTTTCCATTTAAGAAAGCACTTTTAACATCCATTTGAAATAATTTAATATCAAGACTTAATGTAAAGGCAAGTAATATGCGAATAGACTCAAGTCTATCTACGGGTGCAAATATTTCATCATAATCCAAACCCTCAACTTGAGTGTACCCTTGAGTGACTAAAAATGCCTTATTTCTTACAACAACTCTATTTTCATCTTGTTTATTGTGGTAGACCCATTTTGTGACAATTATGTTGTGCTCCCTGGGTCTCTGTAACATCCCCAAATTTATTAATGATGATTAGTATGCATCTCATTAACATTAATGTTGTTTTTGAAACTTTGCATAACATTTTGCACTTGGAAAATCACAAAACAAATTAAACCTACAACTCAAATCTGAACTCCCAAAAGAAATCAGTGATAAAACTTATGAACACCTTCTGGAAATAATTTATTCAAATACTAGATTGATTATTACGAATTAATAAATTTTTTACCAAATTTTTGGGCTTGGATTCAAGCCACAGGAAATTCAAACACAATAAATAACCTATTTTAAGTTTGAATTTGAATTAAGAAAATAACTCATGAACAGTGGGTTTTCAAATTTTATATGGGTTCTAGGTCATCCCAGGAACACCCCTAAATTATTTCCAAAATTTTAGAATTTTATTTCTATATTTAAAGCCTCAGTCAAACTAGTTATGAATTGGTCAAATCTGGAAATTGCTAATTAGCACTATTCCTCAGACTCATACCCGAGTCATAGTCCGACTCGAGCCGGCTTGGCTCGACCCAACCAACTGACCGCGCCGATTGTGAGCCGTCCGATGGAAACTTAACAGTACAGATCGTGTAACCCTACGGCTAGGTCTGAAACCTCTCGCGTTGCCAACCGTTTGTTCTCGATCCTACAGCCCGCGCTGACCCCTTTCACTCAGTCTCTCTCGCGCGGCTGAGTCACTGACGTCACGGGCCCCACCTGTCGGGTGTGTCTTCCACCTCTTGCTGGCGGGCGCTCAGCTCTCGCACGCCACGTGACCGCACCGCTCTGTCCCGGGCGCAGCAGCGACGTGACCGCACCGCCACGCCAACCAGTCCTGGAGCTTCGCCCGCCCACATCGCCTCTGACGAAGACGGGGTGCCCGATCTTTCGATGAGATTGATAAATATCAATTTTGGTGGAGGCGACTCTCGCGATCCGACTACAACCGTACGACGACGCTTGCGCCTTAGCAATCATTGAACCAACTCCGAGATGTTATTGACCTGCTGGAAGCACGATCAACCTGACCATGAATGTCTATTCCTGCATGCAATCGAAGAACACGCAAGAACAAGATAAAACACAATCTGATGTATTGCAAATATTTATGAAATTTGATAAGGTGGGATTCCGAATTATGTCTTAACAGGTATTCGTTCGACACAACTGAAGAACAATAGTTTGCACAAGGGCTAAACCTTAACTCAACGAAATCCGAGAAAACTAGTGGGGCGCGACCTCCTTATATAGAGAAGGGGAAGCCACAAATCTAAAAGAAATAGTAGGGTGGGACTAAACCCATATATTACTGTTCATGTGAACAGTAACCACACCCCTAGGTGGGCCGCTAGCATATGGACCATCTTGAGTATGATTACAAAGCCCAATTTGGCCCAAATAGGTGATATAGCATATTCTTTTGATGATTCTGAAGTCTACAGAAAGAATTTGAAGGTGAGACTAGATCCATTGGAAAGATCTCGGAATAAGCTTTCCAACAAGCCCAAGAACACCCGAATATGACTCCGTTTGCAAAAGTTAAGTCTATTTTAAGTTGGTGCTGTCAAGCTGATTCCGGAGGCCGAACTGGATTACAAAACGGGTCCAGCTCGAACTGCTTGGTTCTCTTGGATCAAAAGTGACATGGAGCTGCACATATATATAATTCATCATTAGGTAGCATCATATAGTTCATATAATATAAATACACTCCTAAAAACGAGCTCACCTGATAATTTAAGTGAAGCGTACGTGCTCTTGTAATTGGAATTGCATGCATAGCAAATGTGGTTGTATCCATAGGGGTCATGTCCTCATCATCCTCCCCTTCTTGAAAACAAAGTCGTTGTCGGCTTTCGATAAGCTGAAAATAGGGTAACAAAGAAGCCAAGGTGTATGCATGGTATATGTATATGTCATCTGTTTTAACTGTTCTTCGTTGTTGCACAATTAATGTTATAACACAGCAGCAATCATAAAAGCTCATTGTAATATTAGCCCAAGAATAATCATATATGTTAATGATCAAAATAAAATTTCTCACACAACAATTATTGCAACTAGTTTTGCAAATGTAAGTGAAGCATTTACACAATTCAAATCTCTGAAGTTGTAAACTTGTAGTGGTAGTACATATGGGCAAATCTATAACCTTTGGAATCAAACAAAGTTTATCCATATAATCATATTTCAATTGAGCGTTAGTAAATTCATCTAGCAAGGGTGAAAAGATTTGAAAGTTCTTCCATACTTCAATATTATTATGTAGATTATCAATACTAGATGGTGCAATAAGAGATGAACACCTAGGCATTGGATGATCACTAAAGTTAATTTTCCTCTCATAATGAACAAGATTCGGTACACAAGAATTTTTGTTCAAAACAGTAAGCTCCAATTCATCTATGTGATCACAAGTTATGCATATTCGATACACATGAAATTGATTGTCTACATCATAATCTCCAATCAAATTAAACTTATATCCAGGGGTGTACACACTAGACAAGGATTTCAAACATGCGATTTCAGAAACTTTCTCCATAGCATGTGATAATTTCATCGGTGGCTCCAACATAATGTAACATAAAGAATCAACATGATAAATTCTAGTCAAAACTTCTTTATGTCTAACTAATTCCACAGTATCATTGTATGTGATTGATTCATCACATGAATCACTCAAAACAGTAGGCAATTCAATTATATTATCACATGGTGCACTCAATTCAATAGGTAAATCAACAAGTTTATCACATGGTGCACTCAAGTCAACAGGTAAATCAATAAGTTTATCACATGGTGCACTAAAATCAATGCAGTCTGAATTCTCTTCGTGAAATATGTGCATATCAGAATTATTTTGCACTAATTTTTGCTCTAAAATAGCATGAACAGTAGACAATTGTAGTTCTTCACAAGCATACTCACATTGAGTGATGATAGCACCATGATGTTTACCTTTTTGACTCTCCTCAGATGATGTAGGTGCATCCATCTCCTCATCTTCCTTCTCAACTAAAGGAGTCGATGGTTCAATCGGCTCATTATCCTCTTCAGCATAGTTCTCAACTTTCTGGAAGTTGTCAGTCATAGAAAAAGACACGAACACAGGCTTGTTCTCATGTTTCCTATCATCAAGTATTCTTAATTTCTCCTCGATCTGACTTTCAACATTACAAGCAAGTATAAATAAATGAGAGAGAGAGAATTATATTCTTTATGAACAAGAAGGTCCTGAATTTCTTGATTAAGCCCACTTAAGAATCTATTTTCTGTAGCTTCAGCATGTTCCTCTAAACCACAACGCAACAAACGAGTTTTTAATTCATGATAATATTCCATTACAATTCTACTACCTTGATTTAAACATTGTAATTTAGCTAGTAAATAATCAGCATGATATTTAGGAACGAATTCATCTCTCAAAAGTTTCTTTAATGCATTCCAAGTTTGATGCACTTTTCCATGTCTATTTAAATACTTCCACCAAAGTATTGCATACTCAACAAAAGCGCTAGTGACAGCTCTAATCTTTTGCCTATCAAACCAATCATGGTATTTAAATTCTTTGTCTAATGCTATTTCCCTGTCAACATAAGCATTAGGGTCAAAATTACCAGCAAATGATGGAAATGCATACTTAAATTTACCTCGTTCAGGCACAGGAGAAGAGTCAATGGTGTTGTTGATCTCACAAAACATCCGACTATGCGATCCTGAACCTGTCATGGTTAGTAGAAACCAAGCATATGTCCCTAGCAACTACTAGGATGTGGTGGTTCAAAATTCGCTCACACTCTAGCCTTCTATCGAATTCTTACCAATTCTTACCAAGTAACAGGGGTGATCGGTAACCAGCGGTGTCAACGTATCTCCGAAGATTGGATGGAACAATTGCTAAGTGAAGGTCAGACTATACGGTGTAGAAGATGTGTAGCTTGGAAGGCTCAAATATGGTAGCAAGGATTAGCAACAATCAATTCAGCAAATGTAAGTTGAAAAATTGCTCAAAGTACTAGTCAATATTGTTGATCCTAGCCCAGAAAGAGCTAGCTAATCAAAGCCTATCCAGAGAAGTGTATTGTAATACCTCATAAATCCAGCTAGTTCGTTAGTTGGAAGTTAGTCGAAAACGAGATTTAAAAGTTCCGGAAATCGCATTCGGTAAAAAGAAAGAAGTCAGAGGGAGAAAAAGAAATAGTTTTCGTCTGAAATTCTATTTAGCGGGGGTTATCGTGATTTTCCGCAACTTTGGGCCGCATGATCCGCGACTCAGAGGCCCAAGAGGCCGCCGGCCCATGAAGTGGCCGCCATAAAGGGGCGCCACCCCAAACCCTAGCCGCCCCCATTCCTCCCCACCTAGCCGCCACCCCTCCCTCTCCCTGGTTGGGCACCGCCTCCCATGGTGGCCGGCCTTTGGTGCTCCCGAGGTTGGTCTCCAAGATCCCGGCGTTTCTCCGATCTGTCCTCCGCGGTCGTTTCTTCGCCGGTTGTTCGCTGTGGTGTGGCCGCCAAGGAAGAAGAAGGAGACCAGCGGGAGTGGTTCTTCGTCGTCCTACGGGTCTTCAAGGGTAACGAGCACCCGGTTAATTGTTTGATCAAGTTTTATTGCGGTAGAGATCATTTGAGTCACGTCGGTTTAGAGTTCCAGAATTTACAGAATTGATCAGAATGTTGCGCGGCTTGTTACAGTACTTTAGAGGCCGAATTTGGGGTTTTTCCTTCTAGAGATTTGTTCCTGGTTTCGTTAGCTTTCTTTTGGCACCAAGATGAGCAAAATCCGACCAGTAGTTTGAGAGTTATGAATTTTTCAATACGAACTGTCCAATCTGTCTGAAGTCTGTGGTCAGTAGGTTTGTCCTCGTTTTGTTCAAAATAGAGGCCGAATCAGAAGATTCCCCCAACTAAGTTATTGTCGATCTTGAAATTATCTTTCCAAGTTGATAAAGATCATTCCATTTGGATCAGTAGGCTAAAAGTTACACTATTTTCTTTACTGCTGATCTGTTTTCTGGACTGACGTAGATGGGTTAGGTTTAGCAGTTAATTACCCCTCTGTTTTTGCCGAATCAGAAGATTCCGCCAACTAAGGTTTTGTAGCCTGATCAGTTAAGAATCAGTGAGCACTGGTTTCAGGTCGTTTAGAGTTACAGATAATTATTGGCGAATTTTCTTGTGCAACTGCCCGTAGAACGATAATCTGGAATTTTGGTGTAGATGTCAAATTGAACCCTTGGGATGAGTGGGTTGATTAGAGAGCATCGTAGTACACTTGTAGCTGTGCCATATTCGATTATCCGTAATACGTGGTAATACTTGTGTAGGCGGTGAGACGGTGGGTGGAAGGACACCTTCGTTGTATCACAACACGTCACCACACGGAAGGCAAGTACAAATGTTTAATTTGTGTGAATTCATTGATTACATGTTAACTTGGTAAATTATGAATATTCCTGTGATTTGAGTATGATGTGGTAGAGTTCAATACCTTATTCGATGATACATTGAGTTGAATGCCAAGTTATGTTTTTCATTCCATGCATACATAATTCATTCTTGTCGTCCACGGAGTGGAAACTTGTTTAAGTCCCATTAATTCCAATATGGGCATGTAAGACCTACCATTCCAATGTAGGCGGTTTGGACATTCCGTATGAAACGTTCTTCATACGGACTTGGATCCCGCTCTTTGTTAAGAGCGGGCTTAAGTGAACACCGACGGGTGTGTCACTAGTTATACCGGTATAAACATGTGGAAAGTCCATTCTCCTTCAATGCATTCATTCATTCATACCATGCTTTCTTAAGTTCATGAAGTCAATGATGTACTTGGAAAATTGTTCCATTCAAGATTCTTTGGGAATGTATATGTTGTGCTTGCTGAGTTTCGACTCACTCTTGCTTTTATTTATTTTAGGTGAATTCCAAAGAAACGGTTGCTAGCGGGAGGGTGTAGTCCAGCACGTTCCTTGCACATGAATAAAATAATCATTCGTTAAAGTTCTATTTACATCTCTTCAGTTTTATTTATAATGTAATGGACTGTAATAATTTTCACTTGGAGGTTCATTAATATCGCTTTGGTTAACTCTCGTTTAAATTTATAGATGAACTGTGATTAAGCCATAGATTGTTATCATGGTTAATCGTTTCTTTAGCATTGAATGCGATGTTAATCTTATGAATTGAATAGTAGGTTGTCTTGTTAGGTGACATCTTGTCTTCCGAATAGACAGGGTGTTACATGTATGAACGCACACGCAAAGATCTATGTGACTAGATGTAAGCAAAGGAAATTATAACACCAGGTGCTAGGAGAGACGCTAGTCAACTACTCAAACTTATTTGTAGGAGCACAAGATTGTTCACACGATGTAGAGCACAAAATCAGAATAACGTGCAATGTAAACAGCCCTCTAGTTTAAGCAGTATACAACAGCTAGTCTCAAAAGATAAACAATAAATTTTTTTATATGGCTTAAATATGCTCGTTTGAAAAGTTTCGATGAGATCTACAACTTTGCTGTTGAGGCGAAGCCCAAATTCCGAAGGGAAGACTGAAAGAAAAGGCAAAAACAGAAACTGAACACTTGCGACGCAAATTCGGGGCTGAAGATGGCCGATTTTGGGGTCCCTGAAGGGTGATTAGTGTCTTAGGTCAAAAAGATGCGCCTCGTCGTTAACTTTTCAATGAGTCCAAGAACGTCAAATCGGACACCACATACAAAAGTTATGCCCGTTTTACTGAAGGTCTCTCGGAAATGGAATCGTACTCGGACTGGAAACCGAGTCGGGTTCAATCTTGAAACTGCTATATCTTTTAATTCCGTGGGCCAAACTTGCTGAAATTTTGTTGTGCAAGCTTGTGGCAATATGTAGAAGGACTCCACCAATTTTTACTAGATTTGGCGAAAGTTTGAATGCTTTTCAATTTTTGGAAAGGTGTACACTCTTCTCTTTTTTTTCTCTCTTTTTTTGTATTTTTTTTTCTATACCGCGGCTTTTGTTCCTGCGGTTGCCTCTTTCTCCATCTACTATTTGCCAGCCCTATGGTTTTCCAGAAGTCGTAAATAAGAGCAAAATATTCTCTCTCTTTTTTGGTGCAAATTAGAGGAGTTCTAATTCACAAATTTGTCTGTTTTAGATGCAAAAAAACTAAGAACCCTAAACGAACGATTAAGCGACGCGAAGGAAGACACGTGAAGCAATCTAGACAACGATCAGCTAGACAATAACTAGAACTAAAGATCAGCAACTAGACACGACAATGCAACCAAAGATTCAACAAGCAAACTGAAAATAAAAAATTACGATGGCTCAACGGGCTCGGTATTGATGATAGATGCGAAAAAACAAATTTAGGTAATTTTCTGGTGTCTAGGTATGAAAACGAATCTACTACTAGAAAACTGAAAACTCTCACCGATGAACTGTAGCTCTGATACCACTTGATGAAGACGGGGTGCCCGATCTTTCGATGAGATTGATAAATATCGATTTTGGTGGAGGCGACTCTAGCGATCCGACTACAACCGTACGACAACGCTTACGCCTTAGCAATCGTTGAACCAACTCCGAGATGTTATTGACCTGTTGGAAGCACGATCAACCTGACCACGAAGCTCTATTCCTACATGCAATCGAAGAACACGCAAGAACCAGATAAAACACAATCTGATGTATTGCAAATATTTATAAAATTTGATAAGGTGGGATTCCGAAGGATGTCTTAACAGGTGGTCGTTCGACACAACTGAAGAATAATAGTTTGCACAAGGGCTAAACCTTAACTCAACGAAATCCGAGAAAACTAGAGGGGCGCGACCTCCTTATATAGGGAAGGGGAAGCCACAAATCTAAAAGAAATAGTGGGTGGGACTAAACCCATGGATTACTGTTCACATGAACAGTAACTACACCCTAGGTGGGCCGCCAGCATATGGGCCATGTTGAGTATGATTACAAAGCCCAATTTGGCCCAAATAGGTGATATAGCATATTCTTTTGACGATTCTGAAGTCTACAGAAAGAATTTGAAGGTGAGGATGGATCCATTGGAAATCTCTCGGAATAAGCTTTTCAACAAGCCCAAGAACACCCGAATTGGATTCCGTTTGCAAAAGTTACGTCTATTTTAAGTTGGTGCTGTCAGGCTGATTCCGGAGGCCGAACTGGATTCAAAACGGGTCCAACTCGAACTGCTTGCTTCTCTTGAATCAAAAGTGACATGGAGCTGCACATATATATATTTCATCATTAGGTAGCATCATATAGTTAATAATATAAATACACTCCAAAAAACGAGCTCACCTGATAATTTAAGTGAAGCGTACGGGCTCTTGTAATTGGAATTGCAAGCATAGCAAATGTGGTTGTATCCATAGGGGTCATGTCCTCATCAGCCTATCTCCCGGTCATTGCTCAGCTTTAACCTGCCCTTGTTCTCTCGTAATCTTTCACTTTCCCTCTCGGTGACCGAGGGAGAGATGGCAAGAACTTGGCTCCTTCTCGGGTATGCTTCGTGCTTCCACCCCCTTCTTGATCTACGACCTTCACCGTCTCCATTTTTGCTTATGTGAAACCTTGTCTTATCCTGTAGCCCTTGGTCCGCCGTGGAGCTCCCTGCTGCTCCAGAGCGTGCACCCGACGCCGCCGTCGTGCGATACTTGCCTCGATGAGCCTTTCTCTCTTTTTAGTGCGCCACCATGCATGCTTTGGCTTGCTAAGTATTTCCCCTCAATAAAATTGGCCATCTGTTCACAGGAGCTCGAAAATCTTGGATTTTCCCCTTTTTCGGCCGCAAGGGCCACCTTCTTCTCCGGCGATGCTACGGTGAGTCTCTTGTCGATTCCTCGCTCACACACCATCTATGAACCCTACTAATGCTCTCCATGCCTCCAGTTCCGTCCCACTTTGCTCCGGTTGAGCTGCCTCGGTAAATCCTTCACCGCCGTTGCAGTTCTTCGTCGACGATATGGTGGTTGTGTGTGTTGTGTTGAAAAATAAAACTTGTGTGTTTGGGTGAGCAGTAGTGGGGGTTACCCACTGCAAGGAGCATCGTCCTTTATAAGGAGGTGAACATCTTTGATAACTCCGCATCAACGTATGGGGTTTCCTCCCATATGGGCGACTCGTAGTTAATATATACTATTGGAAATGTCTCGTAGGACTTAGCCGTGCCGGCATACCTAAGGAAGTGTGCTTCATAGCTTAGCAAAAAGGCGGTCTGGCGTGTGGGTACATTGGTACACCCCTGCAGGGTTAAATCTATTCGAATAGCCTCGTCCTAGGTTATGGACAAGCTTGGTTATTTCTCGCAAGAATTAGACTACAACCTTTGATTTAAAACTTGACATGGGTAGTATGAATGGGTAATTCATGCTATTGTTGTGGTGACTATTGGGTTAGTCACTTCCAGGATGTTGTTATCATCTATTTATTGTTATTATGTTGTTATTTACTGTTATTTGAACAATAAAAACAGATTGTAAACTTGCTTTTAAATGTACTACATTATTGCAAATAAATATTGCTTTGTGCTGAAAATGAAACATACAGCCTCCACTTAAATAAGCTTGCATGTAGCTATGTATAGGCATGTTATTCTACACGTAAGTCTTGCGGAGTATAATTTTTGTACTCATTTGCTTTGCTTAACTATTTGTTGCAGAGGAGGAAGGTGAGCCCCAAGGGCCTCACTTTTGTGAGATGTGCTGCGTGTTTGACGACTAGCTTGGCAGTCCGGTTGGTTGCCTTGTGGGTAAATACACACTAATTGGCTCTTTTGTTTATCGTCATCTTATGGTATTTCGCTTCCGCTGTCTAATTAGTTAATTGTATGTCTTTTGGCCTGTCGGCCTCCCTTTTGTAATAACTCTACTATGTTTGTCTTTTGATTTGTTAAGTGTTGATTTGATTCTATGTCTTGAATGGAATTGATGCATGAATTTTGTAAAGGGGTGTGTATACAGCATTTCTGGGAAGTATACATATCTCGAAGACACGGGTTATTTTGTTTGTGATGTTAGGGTCAATTGGTGACTAAGCATTGCAAGCTTAATAAACCGGGGTCCTCACAGTCTCTCCACCATTGTCCAAACATCATTTCGTGCGAAGTTGTTTAGTTCTTCATACATTGCATTGACCCAATCCGGATCATCTAGTGCATCACCTACATACTTTGGCTCAATAGAAGAAACAAAAGAGTACTATTCACAAAACGAAGCTACACGGGAGAGAGTTTGAACACTCTTACTCACGTCATCCAATATTTGATCTATTGGATGATCATTTGCAATCACATTGTGGATCTTCAATGGTAGTGTTGAAGGTTGATCTTCTTTGTCCTTCAAATCAATTGCTTGTATGTTGCTTGTTGTGGAAGAGGTAGGAGCTCCGACTTGTTTTGATGAATGTGATTGACTTGTGTTTTCCTTTGGCTTGATGTCTCCAATTTACATCTTCTTCTTTGCTTGCCTTAGTCCTTCATCACCTACATCATTTAAATTCTCTTCCTCTTCTTGAGAGCCATTAGTCTCATCAAATTGGACATCACACATCTCTTCAACTAAGATACGACATCATCTAAGTTGAAGACACGATAAGTTTTATTATTAAAATAATAACCAAGCAAAAAACATTTATCACATCGACTTTGAAATTTAAATAGCCGAATACCCTTTCTTAAGATATAGCATTTGCAACCAAATACTCTAAAGTATGAAATTTTCTATTTTCTTCCAAATAAATGCTCATATGAAGTTTTTTTTCAAAAGACGATACAAATAAGGACGATTTATGGCATGACAAGCAGTGTTAATAGCTTTCACCCAAAAATTATCGGAAGTATCATATTCATCAAGCATGTCTTAGCCATCTCAATTAATGTTCATTTTTTTCTCTCCACAACTCCATTTTGCTCCGGATTGTACGTAGTGGAAAGCTTGTGCTTTATTCTAAGTTCAACACAAAAATCTTCAATTTTAGTGTTTTTAAACTCGGAACTATTGTCACTATAGATTTTATTTATATTGAAATCAAATTTATTTTGAGCCCTTTTTGCAAAACTTTTAAAAATACTGGAGGCTTGACCTTGTTATGTAAGAAGAATACACATGTATATCTCGAGTAATCATCTACAATGAGTAAACAATAGATATTACTTCAGATGCTCTTATAGGTTGTTGGCCCAAACAAATCCATATGTAAGAGCTCTAATGGCCTAGAAGTTGACATAATACTTTTGGAAAGATGAAAATTTACAACTTACTTCCCCGCTTGGCAAGCGCTAGATAATCTATTTTTCTCAAACTTCACGTCCTTCAAGCTAACTACTAAATCATGTTTAAAAAGAATTTTGAGTTGAATCATTCCCACATGACCTAGCCTTCTATGCCATGACCAACCCAAATAAGTTTTTGCAATTAAACAAGTTTTTAAACATAAATCGTTAGAAGAGAAATCAACTAAATAAAGATTTCCAAATCTAAAACATTTGAAAACCAATTCTTTTTTCCTTTTCCTTTCAAATGGTTACTCCATTTCTAGAGAATGAATAAGTTTATCCAAGATCACATAATTGAGAAACGGATAGCAAATTAAAATTTAATATTTCTACAAGAGATACATTAGAAATAGAAAGGTCATTGGAGATAGCGATTTTACCCAAACCAAGAACCTTCCCTCTGCTATTGTCTCTAAAGGTGATCTTTTCATTGCTCCCATTTTCAAAGGTGGTGAAAATCTTGTGGTCTCCGGTCATGTGTTGAATGCAACCGCTATCAAGCACACAATGCCTTCCACCAATCTTATAGTTCACCTACAAAAGAAAATCAAGTTCTTTTAGGAACCCAAATTTATTTGGGTCCTCGGAGGTTAGTAACTAAGGTTTCAGACACCCAAATAGCATTATTTCTAGTGCCTAAAATTAAGGTGCCAAGAAATCTAACAATAACTTTCTCATCCTTAGTTTTCTTAAGCATATAACAAGAATCATATAAACCTATGGATGTAGTCTTACCAATAGGATAATTTTGTTGCAAATGTCTTATTTCTCGGCACTCGTAGAAATATTTACCATTTTGCTTAACAAACCTGGCAGGCTTGTTTACCGGTTTCTTACCCTTCTTGGGCACATACCCAAGTCTTTCTTTGTTGAATGAGCATATTTGCTCACTCAAAAGCTTGTCAAGGGTAGCGTTACCCTTGAAGCACAGTTCCAAGCTTTTGTTTAGCTTGGTTACTTATTCCTTTAGCTCATTATTTTCAACAACAAGCTTTGCATCACAAGATTTAATATTTTCACGATTAGAGTCAATGTTAAAACAACATAGCATGACAAGCAAATCATCACATGAAGTAGATGTACTAGTTTTAGTCATTTTTACACTAGGCATTTTATCAAGAATATCACATGTAATTCCAACACTAGTGCAAGTCTTGCTTGAATTTTCTCGGATAAGCAAGTCATGAGCTTCCTTTAGCTCCTTATAAGAGTCTTTGAGAGAGAGATATTCTTTCTTCAAGACCTTAAATTTTGTATTTTTTAAGATATTCATTTAATTCTTCTAGAATATCCGTAAGCTCATCATATGAAGGCTCATTGTCATCAAAAGATTTTACCTTATCTCATTTTGCCATAAGGCACATAGGAGACGAGAAGAGTGATGGGGCCTCCTTCATGGTGCCGACAAGTCCCTTCTTCTTGGGGGACTCATCCTAATCGGAGTCAGTCGGTGTACTCCTCATCAGAGTTCCATTGTCTAATATGAGCTTTGTTCTTGCCGTCCTTACTAAGCTTCTTGAAAAGCTTCTTCTTGCCATTGAATTCCTTCTACTTGGATGGCTTACCCTTGTCATCCTTCTTGTTGGGGCAATGAGAGGCAATGTACCCCTTCTCATCGCACTCATAGCAACAGATGTTGCTATAGCGCTTGTTGTCATTGTAGGAACATCCTTTCTTGCCTTTTTCATAATTAGCGCTTCGGTATGGACGTCTTTTCATGAATTACTTTATTCTTCTTACGAGGAGAGTCAATTCCTCACCGGAGTCATTCTCATCATCTCCGGACTCCTCACTTGACACCACTTTGGCTTTGAAGGCGATGACTTATGCCCTTGGAGGAGGATTGCTCCAAAAGCTCCACCTTGTCCTTCTTGTACAACTCATTGATTATGAGGTTGCCCAAGAGTTGTGTTGGCGTCATCCTTGTCAACTCGAGAGAGTTGAGAAAGAGTGTCACCAAGGTCTCATATTTCTCCGGTAATTCCCTAAGTATTTTTCTCACAATATCAACATCGGTTATTGATGTTCCTAGGCCTTTGAGTTCATTTACAATGTTGTTGAGGCGATAGTACATTTCATTTATATTATCATAAGACAACATTATAAATGTCTCATACTTAATCGGGAGCCTATGCAATTTGGCATCTTTGACTGTGGATGTTTCATCATGGATTTCGGAGGGTGGTCCAAATATCATGAGTTGTTTTCAAATTGCTCACTCTATTGAACTCATCTGTGTTTAAAGCTCCAAAGAGAGCATCATTGCTTGAGCATCTAAATGAGCTTTATGACCCTCAAGTTCCGTGGGATATAGTGGATCAAGAGGCATAACGTAACCCTCAATTTTCTAATATACATAATTTGAGCCATCAAATAGAGGTTTCTTTCCTATAGCAATTCCCTCACTATCCATCCTTTTCTCTCTTAGACGGTTAAGTCCAAATCAATAAGAGACCAAGCTCTGATACCACTTATAGGATCAATGATAACCGACTATAGGGGTGAATAGGAGGTTTTTAAAATACTTCAACCAATTATAAATTTTATCACAATTATGAACTAGACAAAACTAGATACAATTCTAACTAAGCAATTCAACACATGTAAAATACTAAAATTGTAAATGCGGAAGAGTAAAGACGAGAAATTGAACCACAATGGAGATAATAATGTTTTTCCTGTGGTATCGAAGACTTGCCGGTCTTCACTAGTCCACGTTGAGAAAACATGAACAAATCAAGTCGGCTTCACGAATTGAGCATCACCCTCAATCACTATAGTTGCTCTCCCTCCGCTCTGGAATTGGTGAGCACCACACCAATCACAACCTTTGTCGGGTCACTTCGCAAGTTTCTTGAAGTGATCACCGCGCAGCTTCTCCAAGCCGTCTAGGTGCCGACAAGCGCCAAAAGTAATAAATCGCAGCGCTCGTTTGAAGACTATCAAGTGCTAAAAGATTAACTAATGAATGCTATGCACGTGACTAGCTCTCAACTACCTCAAAGAGTGAATTGAATGCAAATGAAGAAGAGAGAGCACAAAAGCGTCAAGAGTATTCAATATGGCAAAAGGTTCCCGCTTTGGTGCAGGTGATGGTGTATTTATAACCCCCAACCACAAAACTAGCCATTACGACCGCATTCGTGAAATAATCAGGATTTGCGGTAGTACCGCAGTTGAAAACCCGGTACTACCGATCGTTGGCTCAATGGTCGGAACAGTAGCATTTAATGTTCTGAACTAGTCGTTACACATAAAGTTGCGGTACTACCACCAACTTAAAATCGGTACTACCGCATCGTGGCCGTACTGCTCGGCTAGAACGAAGCTATCATTTTCCAGAGCTTAAGTATTTTCAAAAATACATTCTCTGAAAAACTCATACCGCCAAGTAAACTTCGGTACTACTGTACTCCGGTAGTACCACTCAAGGATTTGGGGTCATACCGATCCAAGGGAGATCAAAACTCCCAAAACACGATATCTGTGATATACATACCGCCATGTATTTTTCGATACTACCGACCTGCGGTAGTACCGCAACTAAAATACGGTCGTTCTGTTTTTCAGAAAGTAGCAAACCACTCGAAAACACGCTTTCTAGAAAGTATGTACCACCATATATATTTCAGTACTACCGTCTTGTGGTAGTACCATTTATCAACAGCGGTCATACCGATTTTCAAAATATTTTTCCAGAAGCTTAAATCAAGACAATGCATGAACCCTAGTTGATCATAATGGTACAAAAATAGTCCCTCAAGCTACTAGCCATAATCTCTCTTTATAGTACAATATTTATCCTAAAAATCCAATCTTTTCTCCAAACACCGAGATCGATAAAAATTACAAAAGTGTCCTTAAGCTATATAATATCTTTTGTCTTGATCCATACTAATCTTTTACCATATTCATCTTGCCAGTGACCTTATCATCACATAATTATCGGACTTTAACCTATAACACAACTTGGCATATATGTTAGCCTTTTAAAATAAATTATCATTAATTACTAAAAACCAACTACAAGGATCTAGATACTTTCACCAACACGCTACAAATAATTTTGACAACCTTGCCCAAAATGGGCAAGATTTGCTCTAGAAATGAAATATAGCATTAGGCACTAAGTTAATTAAATTAATGCTAATCGCTTAGGAATTCTTTTTGTGTACTTGTTTCGTAAAATTCACCTCAGCTAAATAATATAGTTGATGTTTATTGTGACATCCAATCGGATTTTTTTCCAATAAAAATTATTTGGGTGAACTTGGTGTGCGTAGATTCGCCGTTTCTCTTGAAGCTTCTTGGCCTGCGAATCAGTAACACCATAGAGTAAACTTAATGGAGAGAAAATACGGTTCAACCATATTTTTCGAAGCATTAGTTGATCAAGGGGAGCTTCCCCCACACCAATTTTGGGTATTTTTGATTTGGGGTAGAAGTCAGGGTCGGTTTATGTACGTGCCTATGGCTAGGTTTGAAGATACGCATATACAAGCATACCACTCGTATTCCTCATTTTATAGATACAATGAATCCAACCCACAAATAACAGGCCTCTCAAAAATCGGACATTACTAGTACGCAGTTAATCTAACCTAAGGTAACCAGTTAGGACCTTTGAAAATCCTATTGCCAAAATTTTGTCCGTAACCGATATTATTGGTGGGGTCTAAAAAAATTTTATACTGAGTAAAAAAATAAATTTATTTAATTTTTATCTAAATTCAAATTTGAATTCAAAATTTTGATAAATTGCATCTTTATATCTAAAAAATCAAATTTCAATTAAAAAATCCGTTCAAAATATCTGGTAACTAACAAAAACTGATACCATCGCTACCATGCGACAAAAATTTCTTACCGATAACCATGACAGCCCACTATCCCACTCACATCCACCTCCTTAACCTGCTCCATCAGCACACCCCACACACCCCCTCCTCCTTTATAAGCACCAGCCCCCGGTCCTTGGAGAAAAATCTCAACACAAAAAAGAAGAGCTAGATACATAGAAGAGCTTAATCAGAGAGAGAGAGAAGAAGAAAAACAAGAGGAAATTATAGCCCTCTTTGTATATCCATTCTACTGCTATCTAGTCCGCCTCCATGGCCGGCCTGAGCGTTCTCCTAGAGACCCACAAGAACAACTCGAGGAAGGCCCAGATCATCAGTAAGGCCACCCTCCATAACCGCAAGATCTCCCCCTCCTCCTCGCCGGCGACGACGACCGTCACCGACAGCTCCTTCTTGCAGCGCTGCTTCCTGTGCGGCAAGGAGCTCACCGAGGGCAAGGACATCTACATGTACAGGTAGGTTCACTTGATACCAAGAAACCTAATTCCACTCCATTGCAACAAGTCAATAACTCTCCACGTCTGTTTGTTGCAAAGTTTGTTCACGTCTGTATACACATATGTGCATGTTTGATGGTGCAGAGGGGACAGGGCGTTCTGCAGCGTGGAGTGCCGGCACCGGCAGATCTTCATGGACGAGGACGCCGGCAGCAACCACTGCGCCAAGGGCGCGGCTGCCGTGCGCGCCAGCCGGCGAGCCGGCACCGGCGGCGGCTTCGCGTACTAACCGCCAAACAAACCGTGCGCGCGCAAGCCTGAGCTTGAGCTGTGTGGGTACGTAGCTAGAAGAAGTAGCCAAAGGAAGAAGGAAGCAAAAGGGATTAAGGAGGATGAGAGGGAGAGGTGTTTACTTAATTAACTAATTGGTTAATTAACGAGTTAACCCTTGTTTGAGAGGAGAACGGAGAAGGGATTATGAACGGAGTTACGTACTGTCCGGCCGGTACCGCTGGTGTGCGTGACAGCTCATGGGCGTAGGGCCCACGCGCGGGGAGATTACGTGTCCTTTGGCTGTGGATAAAGATGACCGAGGCTTGGACAGCTGGACCCTCCTGAAGCGGTTCAGGATCGAGTAATTAGCGTGTGCTTTTTTTCTTTTCTTTCTATCACGTCTCTCCCCTCTAGTGTACCTTAGCCGCTGCACGCAAGATTAAATTAATCAACTACTTATGGTGAGGTGGAGTGGAAAAAGCTCGTTTGCGTGCGGCTGGGTCGATGTGCTGCACGTGTTCGACGTGGAGTGCAGCAAGTACACGGAGGAAGTGATTCATATCTGTGGGTAGAAAATGTAACTTGCCTGGCGTCCGATGGAGAATTGCCTTTTCTTTTTCTTTTGGTTCAACTTTTGTGTTCTTTTTCTAGGTGTAATACTATTGGTGTATTGGTCGGTTGACGAAAAGATGTTGGTTTGTTTGTTTTTGCGAGTGAGGAGAAGGTGTTTGCGTCCATTGTGCCATTCCTTTAGGCATTTCTTCGCTTTTCTACTCCCCAACTCGAATATAAGACAAAATTAAGAATGATAGTGCATCTCTTTTAGTTTCTAACACTACTTAAAAAGAGGTTACAATGGACGTCTCATCACAGATGGTTCTCTGAAACTGTAACATCACAGATGATTCTCTAGAATTATCAGTATTAAATACAATCACAGACGGTTTTGGTTTAGCGCACGTCTGTGTTACTGATTGCGCTAAAAATTGTCTGCGAAGAGTTAATATCACAGACGGTTCATGTTTAAAACCTTCCGTGAATATTAACGGGTTTTAAATATAACAGTCTGCGATAATTCACATACTGTTCTTAACAAGAACTGTATGTGATAATTTTGTATCACAGACGGTTTGTGGTTGGAAGTGTCTGTGATATTTTCAATGCCGCTTCGGCTCCCGCACGTTACATCTTATTGTCTCACGCGTTGATGTTACTCCTTGCTTTATAAGAATGGTCATCCGCCATCATACTCCTCACACATCTCTCCACTCTCAAGCACATAAGAGCACCTCGCCACTCTTCTCTACTGACACCGGCAATGACAGCCTACCTGACCATCCTATACGAGCACCTGGCCTGTCGTACGCTGACGGAAGTTGTGAAAGGACACTTTGCTAACAGTGTCATCCCTCCTCCGGCGGAGGTTATGCCGGACACGTGACGGCGACGTTGCGCCGTCTCGACGACCTCCTCCGCCGTGTCTATCTGGTGGTCTGCAACTTCCGACAAGCTAACCTCGCCATCGATGTAGTCCTCCAACACGACGTTGCACGTCTGCAGGACGTTTACTGTTGCTTGGAATGCGACATCGAGGCAGCGAGCGACCGAATCGACCAAGCTGATACCCCTCAATCACGAGAAGAGAGCCTATGATCGCTTTTCTACTTGACTCCTCAGGAGGAGCTTCTTTGGGCGACTATCGAACGACCACGTCAACGGTTGGAAATGTTTTAGGTTACCTACGCTGATCCTGAACCCTCCGATGCCAACAACATCATCTACGAAGTTTTGATAACGGAGATAGCAGGCTACTTGGGCCGCTAGAAAAACCCGATCTTTTATTATTTCTACTTTTTTTTAATCTTTTGTAAGAAGCGACTAGCCACGCTGTTAATTTGGTCCAATGTAAATACAAAAAATTATTTAAAAATCCAGTTTAAAGTTAAGTTACTATCTATGTTGAGCATGTTTACTGAATAACGTGTTTATCTTACTGTCTTTTATGTCTATAGTGAAAAACAAGTCATACATATTTACTCCTAGTGCTAGCCAGAAAATATAATATTTTTTAGTTATAGAAGGTACTATCACATGAGGTTTAGTGGACCAAATAGTCTGTGATATGTATCGCAGATGGTTATAAAATAAAACAGTTTGTTATATATAATTCTCACAGACGGTAATTAACAATAACCGAATAACCGTCTGTGATATATAATTATCACAGACGGATTTAAATATAACCGTCTGTGATATGTATCACAGATGGTATGTGATCATAATCGTCTGTGATATGTTCAAGTCACTTCGGCTCCCGCGCAAAGCGTCTCTTCTTCTCGCGCCAATGTTACGATGTGTCTCTTCGTCTCGCGCGCTGATGTTATGATGTGTCTTTCCGTCTCGGTTTGTGATATGTTTTAAAAGAATGATCATGAGAATGATTATGTCTTTCACACCATCCATCAACAACCAGTAGAGTTAAAAAAAATCGAGCACTACGGTATTGAAAACTCACGGACCGTATGTCGCGCGCTATGGTAAGCACACGGAGCATGATGGCGAGGACCAAGGCGAGGAGGTCAGCGATCGCCGTCACTCTTCCTTACGATGTCGTCACCAACATCGTCGGCCTCGTGGTCACGAGCTCTCCTCAGCCCATGGCTGACCTCTGCAGCCTACGAGCCATGTACGTATTTATATACATACAAAAATACGTACTACTATTTGTGGCGGCAACTAATCCACCCATGCATACATGTTAGCCTACAAGCCATGCTTCTTGACTTGCAGGCTTGATGAAGTAGGTTGTGGTTTCTATCTCTTCCTCCTCATGATGCGTGCACGACCCCCCAAAAAACAAATCATGCTTTAAGGTGGGTTTAGTTGCTTTCTTAGGCGTATTCGTCGCCTTCTTCAAAACAGCCGCATATCAGAGACAGATCTCACTATAGACAGATCTGTCGGGACAACCAGATATTTAATAGCGCATATCCCACATGGTTCTTGTTAAGAACCGTCTGTGATTAGCATCACAGACGGTTTTAAATATTAACCATATGCGATAGTTTAATATCACCGACGGTTTTTATTTTAAACCGTCCATGATACGTATCCTAGACGGTTCTTAACAAGAACCGTCTATGATATACGTCATTAAATATCTGGTCGTCCCGACAGATCTGTCTGTAGTGAGATCTGTCTCTGATATGCAGCTGCTTTGAAGGAGGTGGCAGACTCTAGGGTGTTTGGTGTTAGTATTTGCTTCTAATTATATGCATTATAATCCAGAGAGATCGATGGCAGCTAGGTTTATCATCCAAGGAGGTTATTTGCTGTTAAGATTTACAATAGAACAATAAGCAGCATATATATATATATATATATATATATATATATATATATATATATATATATATATATATACTTGTATTGTATTGTGTAAAATTATAGTGTTTACATAATAGTGACCCGCAGTTCTGACTATGTCAAATGAAGAAGGAAGGGAGGAGAAGGAAAGGAGGAAGAAAGAGGAGGATCTCGAGGGATATTTGGGATCTTCGTCGTGAGCTCCAGGGGTAATGATCTGTAATCCTTTATATTTGCTCTGGGTTAATCGCTATTCAATTTGTGGTATCTTTAGTCAATAGGAAGGGTAGTTGCGTGCATTAATCTAATTTAACACAAATTTGTTACGTGTGTCTCATTGTAGGATCAAGGATAACCGACTAGAGGGGGGTGAATAGGAGGTTTTAAAACCAATTTATACAACTAGGCAAGATAAACTTTAACAAGACAACCTATCACAAGATATATGCTACAAATTTAAATGCAATAAGTAAGGACAAGAAATAACCACAATGAAGACAAGGGGGTTTTCCCCGTGGTATTTAAGATTTATCGATCTTCACTAGTCCACGTTGAGGAAGCTTGACCCAATCAAGCCGGTTCTACGAATTAAGCCTTCCCGCGATTTCACTTGTGGTTGTTCTTCCTGCCCTCTAGAGTTGGTGAACACCAAACCAATCACAATCGGCGTCGGGCCTCTTCACAATCTTCTTGAAGAGATTACCACACAAACTCTCGCCAAGCTGTCTAGGTGTTGACAAACACCAAGAGTAATAGACCTTGACCTTCACTTGATGGCAATCAAGTACTATGTATCAAACTAGAATGAATGCACTTGATTTTGCTCAACAACCTCACAACAAAAGCAACAAGAGAGAATGAGGTGTGAAATGAATGCTCTAGGCTCAAGAGTGTTCAATGAATGCTCAACCCTCTGTCCTAGAGCTGGTGGGGGTGTATTTATACCCCCCCCCCCACAAACAAATAAGACCGTTGGAGGAAGAAGTCAGAAAGTTTCAGGGAAATCGGTAGTACTGCCATGTAGTGGCCGGTAATACCGCACCTCCAGCGTCAGCACAGTAACGACTATAACAGAGGTATTAAATGTGTCCGACAGAGCCGTTGGAAACTTGGTGCGGTACTACCACCATTGAACATGCAGTGGTTCCGATGATCGGTAGTTCCGCAACACACTAGCGGTACTACCGTTTTTCGTTGAAGCACGAATACACCCCTTCTGGAAAAAACGTACAGCACTCTTTTTCGGAATCACTAATGTGTGGTAGTTCCGCTAAAACAACAGTGGTACTACTGCTCTAGCAAAAGGCGAAATAAATCCAGAAAGGTGTCGTTCTGTAAAAAACGTACCACACAAATAATCAGAACTGCTAACTTGCGATAGTTCCGCCCATGTACCGCCGGTACTACCGCACTTCCAGAAAAGCAAAGAAATTCGCAAGAAGTGTCTCTCTGGGGAAAAAAAATGTGTCGTAACAATTTCGGCACAACCGGCATGTGGTAGTTCCGCTCTCATAACACCGGAACTACTGAATTTGCACAGACATACATATTTGAGCATTAAAACAGATTTTGAGTGCATGCATGATCCTAGTTTGATCTAAAGGTATAAATATGTGCTTTCAAGCTACTAGTTATGATCCGTCTTAGTAGTAAGGCATCTAACCTAAAACCCGGTCTTCCAACATTTCTCCTGAGACCAGTAATATTTAAAAGGGTCCTAGACTACTTATACCTTTGTCCTTGAACCAAGTCCATCATTTAACATGCATTTCCATGTTGTTGACATCATATTTAGGACTAAGTCTTGTAATCACTCAACAAACATGTTAGTCCCATATTCACATATTGTCATTAATTACCAAAACACATTTTTTGGGACCTAGAAGCTTTCAATCTCCCCATTTTTGGTAATTAATGACAACACAACCAAAGTGAGAAAGATATGAAGTTGGATATAGAAAGCTCCCCCTTAACATGTGCGTAAATAAAAACGAGGAATTGAAGCAAAGCACATCTGGAGAATTTTTAAGAAATTTTTGGCGGAGTTTCTATAGCTTATTGAAACTTGGACAAACAATAATATTGAAGATGAATATATCAATATCATAAGCATAGAATCAAATCCAAGTTCAACAAGAGTATTACAAGCAAGCATAAGTGTGGATATCATAGGGATATGCTCCAGATCTTAGGATAATGTGATAATTGGCAATAGCGTTAACGGTTTGTCGTTTTGCGTGTTTTCGACACAGTTGCTATGCTGTCAGGCCATAACCGGTCTGACCGGTCAGGGCGGCGGTCAGACCAGTCCAAGATCGGTCTGACCGGCCCAGCGGTGGTCGGACCGGCAATGTCAGAAAGTGGTGGATTGATCTGGACCAAAAATAGAGGGTGTAGGCAAGAGATGGGATTCTATTGCACTTGGTCCCATAATTTTTGGAGTCTCTAGTCAAAAGTTCTATTGGTTTGAAATTTCCAGTAGGTTTCGGTTTTCAGAGGTTGAAAATCGACTAAGTCATTACTGGTGGTCTGACCGGCCAATAGCTGGCGGTCAGACCGGCCAGGGTGGGCGGTCTGACCGGTTGTCACTTGGTTCGTCGCCCATCGTGGCGGTGATTTTCGTTTGTTAGGTCAAAGTCATGAGTTTCAGGGTATATATGTTACATGATGCATGTTTTGACTAACATGGGTCAAGTTGTGAAGAACTTATTCCCAAAATCGGTTTACTTGTCTATTGTTGTGCATGTTGCTTAGTGGTCAACGACGGTCAACGGCGAGGATGATCGGGACAAAGCTTGGAGAGCTGAGGTCCAAAACGATCGACAATGCCGGGTGAGGTCAATGTACTCAAGCGTGGTGCAAGATAGACAAGGGTGACCTATTAGCTAATCCGAGGTACAAGATGGCGCAAGGTGTACCTAGTTAGGTCAAGGGGTGTTAAAGACGGCGCATTAAAATACGTGCGTAAGTGTCCCGTTTGTTTTGGGCCTTAACGGGAGCCCAATAGAGTCAAACTTCTGGAAGGTCTAAGCCTCCACTATAAATAGGAGAGGGAGGTGGTTGCACCTCACTTCGTCTCTTTTGCAATTCTTGTCAACCTTAATTTTCTTAGGGAGAGCTTTTGTGGAGGCTAGGGTTCTTGATAGTTTGATGTGATTTTCATGCTCTTGGATTGAGCATTGTCCTCCATTGATGGAGAGGCTATAAGCCCATATCATATCAATCAATCAAAGGAAAGTTTGATCAATGTTTTATCTCATTGCGTTCTTTCTCTCTATTTGATGATTTTAGGTCTTTCTTTGATCCATGAGTTTTTGCTTAGTTTCTTCACATGATCTAGCTTGATGTGACGTGTGGGAATCTATCTAGGATCATCAATCACCCACGAGCAAGAGTTTTGACCTAGTTTTCTTTTTGACCCGGTTTTGCACCCTTCTTCAATCAAATCGAAAAGGATCGCTACTCTTCCAAGAATTATTATAATATTCGATTGGAATAGGTTCCTGATATCATAGAGAAGGTGTGTTCCAAGTTTCATCAAGTTTGGATTAGTAGATCAAAAGTTTCATCTAATTTCATCTTCGTCATCGGGGCTGATCTGTTCTGTTCTGGAGGCCGGTGGTCAGACCGCCCGTGGCCACCGGTCAGACCGGTCGGAAATTGGTCCGACCGCCCTTGAGCTAGCGGTCTGACCGGCAATGCACTATGATTTGTTATCTTGTGCTTGATCTTTTGTAGTATTGCTTAGGGGTGTTTATTGGATTCAATATTAGTCTTCCGCTGTACTGATATACTGATCTTCATAGCTTCCATAGCTACTGGAGTGAAATTGTGTTGAATCCAATATTTGTGAAAAATTGAGCGTGCTCCTATTCAACCCCTCTAGTCGCCTTTTCGGTCCAACAATAAGAAATATTACAGTTATCCTCACAAATATTAGCTCTTATACCTTTAAACCTTTAAACTGGAGACTAGATAGCTCGCCCTAAATATTAGCTCTTTCCACACCCTCTCTCCCCCTTTGGCATCAAGGACCAAAAACAATACATCATTCCGCAGGGTCTTGAGGAGGTGTTATGACGACGGCGACCATACTGGGCGGGAGTCAAAAGAGTCTGCTCAATGGACGTCACACTCTCAGACAGAGCATCCAATCTTGAGGTGGTGGCTGCCTGAAATGTATCCAGTCTAGTGTTGTGGCTGACTGAAATGCTTCTTGTGAAGACTTGATCTCCATGATAGCTTAAAAAAATCTGATCAAGTGTGGCATGACCCTCTTGCGGTGCAGCATCTGGAGCAGTTTCTGGGGCAGCTTATGGGGCAGCGTTTGGGGGGTTTTGGGCTTGAATATTCACTGGGATGGGAGGATCCCCACGAGGCTTATACGGTTTATGCACTAACCCCAATCCTCCATTGTATTCATCTGCCGAATGATCAACGCCATAATGTAAGGAGCATAATTTATTCTCTTGACACGATCAGTATTTGAAGCAGCAATCTCTCTTATAATAACGTCAACCACATCAAATTTCCTTCCATGCATAATATTATATATTATGTTCCATGCATGCCCCCTAATAGCATCGAAGTTTCCACTCTTGGGAAAGATAGTGTGGTTCATTGTTCTGTTTACAATAGGAATGGGAAGGAGACTGCCTATTTTTCCTGGAATATACCTGGTAGTTGTATCATAGTACTCAGTCTAGGCAGGGGCTAATAGAGCGGGCCTGTCATAAATCTTTTCATAGCTACTTGACTCGATGTTCAAAGCATGCTCAAATTCGCTCCTTAAGTAGTCATAGTAGTTGGTTCCGGTCATCCACGAAATTTGCGTAAAGTCATGGGATATAAACAGGGTAGCATAAGACTGATGTATAATCTCATCATTGTAGTCACATCGAAGTGCTACCAGATCCCGAATACTGGCTCTTTGAAAAAGCCGGTATGTCCCATTATACTTGTGCAAAGAATTTAGGTGGGACCACTTTACCCATTTATGATATGCGAATTGCCTCTAAGGTCCATATAGTTGATCATAAACTGTCTGTTGAAATTCAGTGTGGAACCTGGGATCTGTGCATCTCTTTGGCAGTATGAGCTGATTTTTATGACGAAGAATAGCATAGTCATCTGCTGATATTTTGCTGAGATCAATCTGCTCTTCTTCAGGTTCTCCCATTTCCTCATCTGATTCAGTTCCAACTTCAGAAGAACTCTCTTCAGCATCAGAGGCAACAGGGTCCTCGCCTCTGCCCTCGCTCAACTTTTGTCGTTCTTCGGAAGCTTGATCAGGTGCTCGTGAAGAGGACTAGCCTTTAAAACATCTATAGACCTTGCGGACAGCACCCCGTGTTCTTGGCATCTTCAAACAAAGGATATGGATGACAGGGAGAACAATTGATCAATCAAAGATAGGTTCAATTTTGAAAGAAATGATTTTTCTGCTTAGTCAGGATAATCGGTAGTACCTTAGTACTAATGCCGGAACGACCACACTGCGGTAGTTCCGCGCTTTGACACGATGTAGTTCTGATTTTTCTAGGCTGACTCTAGGGCAAGCAAACTTGTTGATTTTTCAGTGTTTCTAATGGATTAAATCCATGGAATTGATGCACAAACATCATACAACACTGAATATATAATTTTTCCCAAAAGAATCGCAGAAAAATCATCTACATTCACAATTTCCTAAATTTTAGACCTAGGGTTCAAGAACAAGGTAAGTCGAGGAGGAATCCATATTATACCTTGAGGGTTGGAGGAGGTAGACTCTAGAGATGCACTGGAGTACTTGAGATCAGCGAAAAAACCAAAGAAATTCGAGAATGTGCGGTGGAGTTTTAGGGTTTCAGGAGAGAGAGGAGCATCTGAGAGAGAAAGAGAGCACGGGAGGCGAACGGGAGCGGAGAGAGAAGGTGGTAGGTCCGCACGGGAGAAGAAAAGTTAATGCCCCGAGAGAGAGAAATGACAGTTATTGCCTTTGAACCACCTCGACACGGTAGTTCCGCAAGATGAACGCCGGTACTACCGGAACCTTACCGCCGGTAGTTTCGATTATCCTGGAACTTCAAGGATAAGTTCTGGATTTTGATAATTTTGTAAATAATCCTTAGTTTTGCACTCAAGTAAATATCATTCAGGATTATTGTGCAAGTAAGCGACTAATGTCTATCTAAGAAAGTAATTTTTATGAACATATCAAATTTGTAGAAAATATTTGAAAATAGCATCTTTAAAACACCAAATAACACAACTTAGACCCAAAGTGCATGTGACAAGAGTTCAAGCAATAGTTGAATAGTCAATGACATTTAATTCATTTCTCAACAAGCAAAAGCGACCTTCATCTAATGGCTTGGTGAAAATATCCGCTAATTGATCTTCATTGCGTATGTGGCTAATTTCAATATCTCCTTTGCACACATGATCTCTCAAGAAATGGTGACGGATATCTATATGCTTGGTTCTTGAGTGTTCGATAGGGTTATTAGCTATTTTCACTGCACTATCATTATCACACAAAAGAGGTATTTTATCAAAGTTTATTCCATAATCCATCAAAGTTTGCCTTATCCAATGCAATTGTGCACAACAACTACCTGCAGAAACATATTCAGCTTCAGCGGTGGATAGGGCTATGCAGTTTTTTTTCTTGAAAGACCATGAAACTAGGGATCTACCTAAAAATTGACAACTTCCTGGGTGCTTTTTTTATACACTTTACAACCCACATAATCAGAATTCGAATATCCAATCAAGTTAAATTTTGCACCTTTAGGGTACCAAAGGCCAATGCTTGAGGAATGCTTCAGATATCTTAATGGCGTGTTTGCTTTTAGAAGAGCTGCCGAGCAAGATATGTTAAAAAGGGGTATAAAATTTATGTACTGTCTATGCATTGATTGCGATAATATGAAGATATTTTCCAACCTAGCGCAGATCGAAGCACACTTGGTTTGAAGGGGTTTCAAAGAGGAGTATATATGTTGGACCAGTCATAGTGAATAGCAGATTATACCGGAATATAGTAACATTGTCGAGGGAGACAACGATATGTCGGATATGGACTGTGTTTTCGATTAGGGTAGGTCGCACGATGACAATCTGGATCAGATGCTACGCGATGCGAAGGGAACTATAGTGAAAGAGTGTTTGGTAAATTCGAGGGCTTAATGGAGGACTCGGGGAAATCTTTCTTCACGAGCTACAAGCCAGAATACACAAGATTGTCATCCGTGCTTCAACTTCTGAAATTGAAGGCAAGCAATGGTTAGTCCGGCAAGAGTTTCACGATATTACTTGGTCTCCTAGCGGACATCTTTCCAGAGGAAAACGTGTTGCCCAGAACCCCTACCAAGCTAAGAAGGTTCTTTGTTCATTGGGAATAGAACTAGAAAGAATACATGCATGGTCGAGCGATTGTATCCTCTACCGCAAAGAGTATGTAAACATGCATGTATGTGTAGTATGCAAAGCATCCCGATACAAGCGTAAGAATCACGATGACGGAGAGGGAATCGAGGTGAAGTATGGACCTCCTGCTAAGGTGTTGTGGTATCTTCCTATAGTTCTCCGTTTGAAGTGTTTATTTACGAATCGAAAGGAGACAAGATTGCTGCATTAGCACTCGGAGGAGCGTAAGAAAGATGGAAAGATAACACACCCTCTTGATTCTGCCCAATGGAGAAACTTTGATAGGAGCTTCAAAGACTTCTGTGCGGAACCGAGGAATATAAGGTTTGGATTGAGTACAGATGGAATGAATCATTTCTGTAACATGAGCAGTCGACATAGCACTTGGCCTATCATGAGAGGAGGTTGGAGGGTATCGGGACCATCGGAAGGAAAGCAATCACTCCCGATCTGGAATCGTACGCTCAAGCCCATTTCACGGTCTTGCAACACATGGCGTAAATGTCGCCATACATCGACGAGCACAAAAACAAGGTACGCCAACAGAATCCAAACCGGGCGGAGGTTTGGATCATGAGATAGCACAACCGTCGATTTAACGAATTTTTAAAGGTGTGATTCACTAGGAAGTCATCAAGTGATGATATGCTACAATGGTTGGCAAAAGGGCTAAAATTTACAATTGTGACATGACAATGATACGACATAAATGGGTACACATTTTACACGATAGCTCGAGATAGGAAGAGCACAGTTCAGAATAGCGGTGTCTGCATAGATGCGTTTCACGAGCAGTTCAATACCGCTGGGTTGAGCCCTTACTATGTGTTCGTAGAGGAGATTTGGGAGCTCGACTTCCTACTTTTCAAGATCCCCCTATTTCGGTGCCATTGGGTCAAACTTCCACAGGGTATGAAGGTTGATAAGTACGTCATCACTACTGTGGACCTCGAATGTGTCAGATACAAGGGCAAACCATTCGTACTGGCTAAGCAAGTTGTTTAAGTTTTTTTATGTAAATGCCTTGGTAAATAAGAACCGCCACGTAGTTCTTCATGAAAAAAGAAGGATTATCGGACTCGAGAATGTCGTGGATGAGAAAGAGTACAATTAATTAAACGAGTTGCCTCCTTTCAGAGACAGCATTAGGCCTGAGGAAGAACCCAGTGAGGAAGCTAGCTATATGCACGTTGATCACCGTGAAGGGCTATTTTTCAAATGAAATAGCCAAGTAGAATTAAACACAGCGAACATCTATTTGAAACATTATTTTATTTTAATTAAGAATTAAACTCGGCGTGTAATTAAGAAATTATTTATTTGTAATTGATTCACTCATTAAGAAATTATTCCATTTGTCATTGTATCTGCTTTCTTGTTTTCAGAGGGCATGTCTAGCATTTCCTGAGGCTATAGAAAGAACTATCACATGCTGTTTAGTGGAACAAATCATCTGTGATATATGTAGCACAAACGGTTCCTAAGGTGCCAAAACATTTCGTCTCCCACGCAGTACGCGTCCAAAAATTCTCCCCACCTGCGCTAAGCATCACAAAAGGTTCCATAATAGAACCGTCTGTGATATGCTCGCTTATCACAAACGGTCTTAGAATAGAACCGTCTGTGATATCCCTTTATAAGTAGGGCCCCGTTAGGGTTTGTGCCCTTACTCCTCAGAGCTCACTCGCCCGAAACTGGTTAAGAGCGAGGGCATCAACCACGTCGTCGGGCTCCATCACTTTCACAAACCAGTGTCCCAATGCCTGGTAAGATATGTCAAACTATCTAGTTGTTAATAAGTCCATAACTTCATAGGGTCTAAAATTACATGATGCCTCTTGCAGCAAACATTGAGTACCCAATCTTCCGAAGACTCATTCGAAGCAGTCAAGGAGAAGGATATACTATCCATGGTCCTGGGAAACAATGAGCACCCGGGTCGCACACGAGGCTTTAGGGTTTACATACCTTGGAGGCAGGGGTTCCCACAAGACTCCGAAGTGTATAGGAGTCGAAAGAGATCCAAGGCCGAGCGTGAGGAATAGTTGAAAGATGAGATTAGTGCACAATTTCCAGCACAGATAACATCATTGCAGGAATGAATGAATCAACTCATCAATCAGTCGTAAGGTGCTCTCGTGATTTTGGGAGCCAGTCCCCCTCAACGTCGGAGTAGTGTCGCGTCCACGCCTGCACTTTCTGAACTTGGCGACGTCCAATTACCTATCGACGTCATCCATGTAATTTACATATCTGGAATGCTCTTAAGATAGACCTGTAGGACATCTTAGCTAGTTGTGTATCGTTTTGTAGGAGTCCACGCCCTGCTGGCTCCAAGTGAGGCTGGTTGGGTCTGTTTCTGTTGAGGCTGGGCAGGGGGTGGTGTTTTCATGCCAGGAAAGGACATTAGTGCATGGTGCCTAGCTGGCGCAAGGTTACGCTAAGGTCTAGGTGGACATGGTATATGATAATTTCATGGTCGTCCCGCTGGAGAAGCGCTCGAACGAAGAAATCATAACACTAGGGGATGCCTTGTGCACTTATGTCCAGTGGCCCAAGGGGGACATCGCCCTTGACTCTGCAGTGCCACAATCTTCACACGATGACCATGCCTCTCCAATAGTACCCTCGATGACTCCATCGCAACTCCCGCTTCAGAAGGCCTCCGTATCGGCTCCCATGGAGACGACGTTGAAGAAACAAGAAAAGTCGTCCCCCCAAGACCTATATCACGCGAGGCGCTAAGGCAAAATTGAAGAAGATTAACGCACATGCAGTGTCATGATCTCCACACGACCGTGCCTCTCCAACAGAACACTCGATGACTCCACCTCAACCCTCATTTCAGAAGGCCTCCGTATCGGCTACCGTGGAGACAGCGCCGAAGAAACAAGAAATGTGTGTTGAGTTGTCTTCCAGGAAGACGTGTAGTAGGCTAGGCACTAATGCCAAATCGAAGAAGATTAAAGCGCCTCACAAGCTCGGAAAATTCTCCATCGGAATGCTGTTGGTCCCCAACAAAATGTTATGCCACGTTGGTTTGGCTTGCGGGACTTTGCATGCTTGTTACATGCAGCAGACCGACGAGGCAAGGGAAGACCGGCCTACTGGATTCCTCCACAAGTCAGGTTACTTCGCCGTGTACTTCGAAGACTTATTTGATCTATTCAACCTCGACGCCTCGACGCCTCACTTCTGTTACACTGGACACTGTAAGTGTGCATAATCATGTTCTACATTCATGCAATACCAATAAATGTCATAACTCATTGCTTATGTATAGATACATGATGCAAGTCGACCGATGATCATGAGAAACAGTGGGTTTTATCAACCGACAGTTGATCTCTGAGCAATGCATCAACCTAGACGCATCCTACATTGAGAAATACATAACGAAGGGGTTGCCTGCTCACCGCGACAAGGACTACATACTGATGTCCTACAACCAAGGGCAAGTGATGTACTACTTGCAATACAAATTTTATTTGTCTTTATACGCAACACAAACTTAGATTTAATGACTATAGCGACATACTTAGGTGGCACTGGATCCTTTTAGTCACTGTACCAAAGTGAACAAAGTAATATAACTTGATTCCCTAGTCAAAAAACCACAACTTCACCTTTGTGCAAAAAGTACTTGGATAGGTATGCTCGTTTCCTTCATACGTAACTCTATTGTAGTCTTCCTTCGTTTGAAATGGCCGAGGATAACTTTTTGGAATCATGTAGGTCGTTCAGCGCCTATGTTGCCAAGGGAGGGATAAAAACTAAACTGAGCGCCACACTACGACAAAAAATGTGATTTTCGGTACCCGCTACAACACAATAATCATATATCATACTTCGTAACCTGGCATCTCGAACTGACTATACCTATATATGTAATTCTATTTTTGCAGTGCCGCCAGCATCTACAAGGCAACGTATGTGCATTCTACGTTTGTGTCATATATAGGAAATCATGAGTGCTAAGACAAAGGTTCCAGAGGTTTGTTAGTCAATCTCGCAATAATTATTTCCTAATTATGAATTATATATATATATATATATATATATATATATATATATATGTATGTATGTATGTATGTATGTATATGTATGCTTACTTTTCCGAGCGATAGGGCATGACAATCAAAGCAAGTGCCTTCGATCTGGACAAACTCTCGGACGTTCGAGGACAGCTCGCCGCCTTCATCATGGGGGAGATCATTAACTAGAATAGAGAGTTTCATCCCGACGACACCGATTTATTATAATTTACTTTGAGTTGTAATTCAATTGTAACTCTAGCGACAATACATGAACTTTCTTTTGTAATTGATTTTGAGCTGTGAATCACTGAGTTGTATATCTGTGATTTATCTACTTTCTACGCTTGCTTGTTTTCAGAGGGTATGACTAGCATTTCCTGAGACTAGCCGAAAAACCGAATGTTTTTTATCTATAAAAGGATATATCATAGACGGTTTTGTAGTATAAACCGTCTGTGAAGGCCTTCTATCATAGATATTTTTGTGGTATAAACCGTTTATGAAGGCATACTATCACATACGGCTTATCATATACGGTTTTAAACTGTATGTGATAGTAGGCATTCACAGACGGTTTATACCACAAAAATATCTGTGATAGTAGGCTTTCACATACGGCTATAACCAACAACCGTATGTGATAATTCAGATATCACAGATGGTTCTTTTTACTAACTGTCTATGATATGTCTGATATCACAGATGAATATTCTGCGATATGTATCCAATCACAAACGGTTATTTTTAATAACCGTTTGTGATAGCCGACTTATCACAGACGGTTCTTTTTAATAATCGTCTGTGATATGTAGGATATCACCGACGGTTATTTTTACAAACCATTTGTGATATGTATCAATCACAGACGACTAGATCATATAATCGTCTGTGATAGCCATATAATCGTCTGTGATAGCCAACGTATCACATACGGTTTTTTGTAGAAGCCATCTGTGATAGTAGGACTTCACAGATGGCTTCGACCAAAAACCGTATGTGTTGTGATTTATCACAGACAGCTCACAAACCGTTTGTGATACTAAACCGTATGTGCCTGTTATCGCAGATATATAAAATCAGACGGTTCAGAAACCGTCTGTTATGATGGTTTAGAACCGTCTATAATGACCCTTTCTGTAGTAGTGTATGTATTTTTTAGTGGAATGCTGGTGTGGCGTGATACTAAACGTTATTTTTCACTACTAATAAAAGAAGGGGTTTACCCTGCACAGCGCGAAATCGTCCCACCACTCCTCTCTTGTAGGGAAAATTGTATCGCATCACCACCTCCCTATTATCCGCAACTGTCAACCTTTATTAAGTGATAGAAAACTAAAGCAACACATCATCCCAGTCTATTGCAACCTCTCCTCTACTACCTCCCACCCCGATAGCCACACCCCTTTTTGATTCCCTACCATCTTAATCCGATTCCACCATCTTCGCTTGAATTGCCTCATCAGCGGCCAAGCGAAGTGGAGCAGAAGGTGGTTGACGCAGAGGCGGGCGTGTCGTTGCGACTAGCAGTGCCGGTGGGAAGGGTGAAGTGGATCATTCAGGTGCACTAGGACATCAAGAAGGTGACCACTGATGCGGCGCAGTTCATTAGCGCCACCACTAAGCCCTTCCTAGGCTACCTCAGCGTCGGTGCCGACGCAGTGGCCACTTGGCCTGATCAGCGCACTGTGCACTTCTGGGCCACCGCTCTCCAGAGTGCACGGCACAGATGTAATATCCCAAATATATTTAAGAGAGGAAAAATACTTTGGAAAGGGAGAAGGAAGTGGAAGTGGAAGTTCTCCTGAGGTTTTTAGAGGGTTCCTTCATGTTCTTCATGGGTAACTCTCGGATTTCCTTCGCTTAGTCTTTTAGTTTTGTGATTTGACGACATTGGCAGTTTGTATTGTGCAATAGTTTTAGGGTTGTTAACTGTAAAGTTGGATTTGATCACCTCTTAAAAATATGTGGGTAACGTCTTTAGCTTTCCGTAGAATCCTAGATCACGTCGTTTGGATGAACGGATCTTAAGTTATGGATTTTACCACACCGCTGTCCAGAGGTTCTGTCAAGATTCTGGAAGGTTGTATTAATTGGATGATAAGAATTAGCTATCCAAATAATTAGAGGATCTCACCAACATGAATACTGTAGGTAATTTCATAAACTTTCCATAGAGCTAAATAACGTAATTTTTTGATAAATGTACTGAAAGTTATGAGTATTTTAGTTCTGCTGTCTAGAATATCTACAGATTCTGGCAATCGTATTAAGTTGTTTAGTAACAATAGTAAATGACAAAATTAGGGAATCTAACCAACTATATTAATATGGGTAATTCTGTAAGGTTTGCAGAAAGTCTAATAACACCATTTTTGGGTAAACAGAAGAAAAGATATAATTTTTGAAAGTGGACTACCCTGTTTTGGGACAGAATGATGTTCATGGGAAACGATGTTTTAGGTTGCGCTAGGGAGCGTAGGTAGTTATGTAATTTTTCTATATTATGTTGTATGCTCGAAAATGTCCCCTTAGTGTGGTTATTAATTGTTCAGGTAAGGGTGTGAATCCGAGGATAGCATCCTCTTCCTGTCATCCTACTCCATACGGTTGAGGCAAGTATAATAGTGGGCAGAATATGTTGATTGGTATTCATGGAACGTTAATACTTTGCAATTGTGAATACTATTTCATAGTCTTACAGTTGATGTTGCATGCATATGTTGATTAGAATTCATGGAATGATATGCTTTGCGAGTGTGAATTCTTATTCATAGTCCTACAATTGATGTTATATGCATATGCTGATTAAGTGTAGTGGCTCATGTGCATCATTACACAATCTTTGAGTCTTGGACTACGTGGTAGCCAAGTGTTGATATAATTGAGATCCTCGTCATGTGCATCGGCATGAGGTCCCCATACTCGTGGAGTGTGGGCTTGAGATCCTGTGCTAGAAGACATAGGCATAGGTATGCATCGACGGATGCATACTCCGCATTACCGGTATATGCAAAAGAGAAAAGTATGTGCATTTGTGGCATTTGCATTGCATGGCAATGATAGTTGAATTATTCTGATATTATTGTGGATGATTGATTAAGATATAAGTAAAGTTTGTTTATGAGAGTTATTCCATTGTCTTAATTGTACTTTGCTGAGTTCTGGACTCACGCTTTTTGCTTGTTTATTTATTTTAGGTACCCCTTGTGAGGATGTCATGCATGGGAAGGGCTAGAATCATCAGATACACTCCTCACTCCAATAAACACCAGTCTTAATAAATCAGCAATTTAAGATAAATTGGAGAAACCTAGAACATAATAATTCAGTTTTTATGTCCACCCTTCGAGGTGTTTATGCTTAATTGTAATACGAGTCAAATGGATTCCATGGTAATCCTTATGATTATTATCCTTAAGTTTGTTACCGTGTTATCGTACTTAGACTTCTGTTAAATGCTTATTTATCTCCTTAAATATTAAAAGTTACTAATAAGATTCTACCGAATTGAGGAGGAAAATCTCAGTTTATAATTATGTTATGTTTTCTTTATAAGTATCACAAGCTCATGTGGGCTGGGGTGTTACAACTAACACAGAGTGTGTCTGTCTTCTCTGGAGTCTTATCGGATATGCAGCCACCTTGAGATAGTGGTGGTCTCTCCTGGCCTTGACATCGCCGTGCCCCACCATCTTCCCTCGCAACGTCGCAGTGCGCCGCTGTCGAGCACTGCCACCGTCGTGACCATCCATAACGGCTCCATTAGCCTGCGCTGTCCTCCTCATCGACCTACCTGTGTCAGGAAGATGGGGAATGAAAGTGGTGGTGCATAGCCAGACCTGGGATTGGGTGATCGAGAGTTGATGAATAGATCAGGATGTAGATCGTCGAGTTACGGCCTCACGATTCACGACCCAGCGGTTGGCTACATGAGAGAGGCTGTGACGCTGCTGCAATAGTGGTAAAGCCGGACAGGGCGCATGGTGCACAGCCACACAATACTCAGGCATCGGTGTAGGCATGGAACATGTTGCTGTTGCACGGGTGCACCATACTCCGACCTTCGCATCTCCTCACGCTCTACAGGTCCCTCGCCTTCCTCTCAATCCACTACAAACCAGGCGCATTCTCAACTGGTTTTCCTCGTTTTCACTACTGATTTGTTTGGTTTTCCTCATTTTCATTACTGATTTGTTTGCCAGTGATTTCTTTTGAATCACGAATTGATGTTGTCGTCAAGGTAGTTAGAATCGCGATCCTACTCTTAGAGTCTTACGATTCTACGAACTCACGACAGCCTGTCGATCCAAATCGCACCGTGAATCGAAATCAGGTAGAATCGTGGTAGAGTCACGATCCAAAGAGTGGAATCGCGTATAATCGTGGTAGAGTTACGATCCAAAGAGTAGAATCGCGTAGAATCGTGGTAGAGTCGTTTAGGCAAAAAAAATACAATTTTTTGTATTTTTTTTAGAGACCAGGGTTGCTGATATTTTGTTTTAGAGCAAAATTTATTGATATTAATTTTCGAGAATAAAACTATAAATAAACAACAAGCATGCAAAATATTATATTAGTGTGGTAATTAATGCTAGTACAAATATCTATATTAAGACATGAACAATCTTGAGCTTGATAATGATAAGCTATTTTTTTCCCTAGAGTATGTCTAGCTGCTTTTAAGGAACATGCAAGTGTTGCAATTAGATATTGATTTATAAAAGTTGTGAACATTTCTCATGTAATTGTAGTAAACTAGTCATGGTCATTGGTTGTTCTTCTGTAGTTCAGAACTATATCACCCATCATGTCAGTACTATTATGTTTTTCTGTTGTGCGATAAAAAGTGCGTTGTCCCTTTTTTGTTATAAGTAAGTGGTAAACCATATAAGAATCATGCAAACTTATAGTATAGATGTTAAATGTGTGTATTTTTAAAATTCTATAGAATCGTTGATTCTACGATTCGATCCTACCGGAAAAAAATCGATCCAACTTAAGATCTTTGACTCTGGCTATCTTGGTTGCCTCTACTCTTGGTTGTACGGCAAAGGGAAGATTCTGGACAAGAGGACTAGTCTGATAAATTCCAGCTCATTGATGCCTACCAAGAGTAATCAGTAAGGTGTTTGATGAGATGCGTCTATGGGCTAGTGGCAATAAATGAAATGTGATTTCAAGATGCAAAAAAATTCCAACGAGATAGTTTTGGCTTGTTTTTGCATAATTTGTTGGTACTAAAAATATTTTATGCCGGGGTCATTGTTGGGTAACTTGTTGAATTGATATTAACACAGTACATGTGCTAAGCTGATGCCCTTGACATTGTATATTATCCTCTTTCTTTACACATGTAGCACCGAAAAGGTACATTTTGGTTCAGATATGTGGAATTTTTTTTTTGATGTCAGCAACTTGCCAAAGTTTTGGCACGTTTCTCAATTTTACTGAAGGTATAATGAATTTTACATCCTTAGTTAGTGCTATTTGACACTATCTATTGCTCTTTCTAGCTTACACAAGATCTCCAGCTTGTGATATTTGATATGAGAGACGCTACCTATCTGACAGTTGACGCCGACGATGAGGTAAATTTTGAAAGTTGTTAGTATTTATTTGTGTCATTTGTCATGTGAAACTAAACTACGGTTCTATTTTTTCTTTCAATTTGCCCCATTTATGAAACTCAATGTTGTTGTATTTCATTATTCAGATGATCTTGATTTAAGAAATGGAATCTAGGAAAGATATGTATCAAAGTAGATAGTACCTTTGCAATGGTGAAAAGAATGCTTCGTTGACTGATCAAGACACCCTTCTCTCAATCAAACAGGGAGCAATCTTATGGGAAATGGCTGGAGAGATGGGGCTGAAAGAACTCTTAGTACGGGACAGGAATCAACAGTAAAGATCGGCCATCATTAGTCTCTGTCTACTTGATATATGTACAAAAAAATTTCATGCAAATATATGCACCCTTTATCGTGACACTGATTTCTACATAAAACATCATGGCTACATCAACAAGAATATATCAGACTCACAAAATCAAATATGTGGTTTTGGTTTGAAATATCAGCACTTCTGCAGAGTACATGTAGTTTTCTGCACGCACTTTTATCTTCTTGTTGAACTTTGGTGCTTATATATTGACGCATATCCAAACCTCAAAGGCCAAACCATAATCCAAATGCAATTTTCATTGTGTGCATTTGTGCCTTTAGGAACCTTTGTTGAGGATGGAGATCATGGAGTTAAGACAATAATTGATTGATTGTTCACAACTATATATAACCTACCAAGAAAATAGTACTCAATTCAGTGATTTAGCAGCCCATTTCTTATATTTATATTCATAGTCCTCAGATTCGCTTACTTCCTATCATTCTTTATGTCCGTTTGAAACATTGCATGTATCTAATTTGGATGACAATAATTTTGTAATGCTAACATGATGTTCTTCATCTTATTAATATTTCTTGATGTGGCATGTGCATGCGAACTGGTACATTTCGTTTGGTTAGTTGATTCGTTTGTTTTATTTGTTAAAAATGATATTAAGTAGAAGGTTTGGTTAATTCACTTCATGTGTTACAAAAAAAAATATTATTTAGTGTACGGCTCGGGGTTCCATTGCAAACCCCCTCCAGCAAGGTTCCAAGGACTACTAAGTGATTTTCCTTTTACTAGGGACCTTTTTTGTAAATCTGGGTATACTGTTGCAGTGCTGCTTCAATTTTGATAATAACCCGATTAGGGCCCTCGGGCCTTTCCAGACTTTCTTTTAAACACTCAACTTTTGTGTCATTAGCTGCTAGACACCTAAAAATCGTGTCTTTGTCAAAAGACACTAAAATTATGTGGTTCTTTGCTGTAGGACACTCTACTCATTAAAATAATATATCTGGCTTGGAGAGAAGAGAGTGTGTGTGAAATGTCCTATTTGCGCTCCATCCTCCTTCATCCTTTTATTCATCATACCATTGGATTGAAATCCAACAGCCCTAATCTCTCCCCCACACTCCCTTATACCATCCCCACCCTACCAGCCACAGCAGTCACATAGCCCCCAAGCGTTGTTACCCCTACCCCTACCCGACGCGCCACCATCTGCCGCCTCGCCCTCTCCCCCCACCAAAGACCTTCCCCTCCGCCGCTTCTGGCGAACACGTTTGTGGTTGTGGGGCTACCCACGTTGTTTCTGTCCTGGCCAATGGTGTCCATGAGCGTAGATGGTCTCTATTCTCCGTCGTCGTCGTCATGGGGGATCTTGAGGAGAGCTGCTCCAAGAGCGTCATCATCTACTGTATCTTCGGCCGCTGGTCCATCTCTCTTGCCCACCACCGCCGCTGCCACATCTTTGGGTGTCTCCCTCACGTGGGGGTGAGGCGATAAGGTGGTGGTGGTGGAGGAGGAGAGACGACGTCTTATGGCATGGATGGGTTGGGCGCAAGCAACGAGGGGCGAGGAAGGAGAGGAGAGGTGGTGGAGGAGACATGAGGGAAGGCCACCAGCCTCGCTGCTGCCGCCATCTTCGAGAAGGACAACGGGCCGAGGAGGGTCACGCCGCACTCGAGCTCACCGTCGTGCGGATCGGGACGGGACGGAGTGCTGATGCACCGACGCTTATACTCACTACCACCGTGCTCGCCTCTACGGGCATTGTCGGGACGAGAAAGCGCCGCTAGGATGTCGCATTGCCTCGCCGTCACCGCCGCTTCTTCGTCACCGGGATTTGGGAGTGGACGGGTGAGGTGTTCATGTGTGCGCTGCTTGTTGGCGACGCCGCGAGCGAGCAGGGATGGTGTGGCTATTGCAGGTCCCATGTGCCGGAGCGAAGGACCTCTTAGAGACTGCAGGGGAAATGAGTAAAAATGGAAGGGTATGAAGGTCTTTTTATAGTGTTTCTCTCCAGAACAACGAATCATATCATTATAATAGTATCAGTGTCCTATAGAAAGTAATCACACAATTTTAGTATCTTTTGATTTTTGGGTATCCTACCGCTAATGGCATAAAAGTTTAGTGTCCTTTGCCAAGAAGAAAAAGAAAATTGTTTCACTTCAGGTCATTGCAACAAATGAGTCGGCCCAAGAGCAACCGACAACCGTTCACATTGTTGGGTATGGCAGCCCAAACTACAGTACGCTAGGACAACAAACAAAACACCTCACATATAAAATGTTATACTTGTTATACTGATAAAAATAGATACACTTGATCTTAGCCAGAGTAAAGTATAAGTTAGTGGTGTCCTGCCCCTCCTTTTATTCCCGGCTCAACAGAATCCGCTGCTCTCGGCAGGCGATAAGGTACTGAAATGCGTGCTTCCGCTGCGCGCTCGGCAATCCGAGACTCGCTGGAGAAACCGGTCCGTGCTGCCATATTGGGCTTAATGTGCGGCCCATTAGTCTGTTCGGGCACAGCCGTAGGCCACCAGCAGCACGAATCGCGAGGCATGATCTAACGGCGACTCTGGCTCGAGAGACGGCCGTAGCTTGTTGACTTCGACGGTGCGGACGCCGCAAGCGAATCGATTTGCCTACCGATTCCCCTCCTCCACCTATCCGCGGCCTGACCCAGCACGCCGGCCGGCCGGCTGACTGACGCGACCCTGCCGGCGGGCAGGTTGCCTCCGATGAGCCCGCCCGCGCCGTCGCGTTCGAACCCAACTTTCGTCGTCCTCCTCCTGCTGCTGCTATTCTTCTTCTCGCCAATCGCATCAGCTGGTACAGACAATCGCCTGCCCGCATGTTCTTGTGATCTCTTGTGGTTCTTGTTTCCTTGGTTCTTATCGGTGGGCGAGAGCTTGTTTTCTAAGGGTGTTAATGTGTATGAGTGTTTCTGAGCGATTCACGGTGCTTTTGAATGGATCCTTGATATGTTCTGTGCTTAGCCGCTGGAATTGTTATGTATGTTTGTGCTAAGGTACCAGTATTAGTTTATCTGGATGTGTAGATTTAGTTAGGTCTGGTATTAAATCTTTAGTTGGATGGACGGTGCTTCAGAAAGGCTCATAATCTGTGCGCATTTTATGGCTTACTTTTTTTTTTGTAAGAGCCATTTTAGTGCTTACTTTTTTGTTTGTAGGAGCCATTTTAGGGCTTGCTTTTTTCTGAACCTTGTTATCACAATTCTTTGCTTCCTAATATAGAAGGACAACAAACCTTTAGTCTAAAATTTTAGGGCTTACTTTGGAATTCATGATTTGCATTATGTGAAGTTATCAGTTCGTACCAAAGAGGATTGGCAAGATCTGTTATGACCATACCAAGTCAAAGTTTTATTGCTGGAAGCTTTGTTTATTCCATTCTTTGTAATTTCAGTTTCTTGACAGTTTTTGCTATCTAAGCATAGCTTCTTTGCCAAGTATCTTAACCTATGATTGTTAATTTGATTCTCTTGCCTGTATATGAACGTTGTGGATTGTGGTTTGTGATCGAATGAATGGTTCATGTTAATGTAGCATAGAAGGCTTGTAATTCTTGTGGTTCAGTCCCCAGCAAACAGGCATCAAGGGAAAGAATCACACTTTTGTGATTAAAATCATGGACTGACATTTGACATTAATCTGATGTATAATATACTTTTTTTGTCAAAATTCTTGCTGCACAGGACAACCAAAAGGAGTATGTATTTCAGCTGGTGGAAGGTTCCCTGCCTTCTCATCTGAAGGCAAGCCTCCTGGAAGAGCGGCAAAGGGGCGCAGAGATCTGGCATTATGTAGGGTATTTCGTCAGAACACATGTTGCGATTTTACGCAAACATTCCCTGCGCTGCTCTCGGTGAGAAAGCTTGCATCAACTGGTGAAGGCAGTCAAGAATGCCTCCATTTGTGGGAATTGCTCGAGTGCTCTATTTGTGATCCACGGGTAGGTGTCAGGCCTGGACCTCCTGCTATATGTGCATCATTCTGCGACATGGTTTTCAAAGCTTGTTCAGAGGCATACTTCTCTGTCGATATGAAAACACAGGTAAAAGCCCTCTGATTTAGTTATGTCTAATTCAAACAATCTAAGTATGCCAATCTTGTACTATTGCACAAGGACAACTACAGTTGTGAGATTAAGCTTGGTATTTTCATAGTCAGACTATGGATTAAGCAATAAAGTTTCAGCCAGTATCTATGCTGTGGGAGTTATAAATTCAAACTGCAACTTGTTGATTGTTTCTGCACATTCTGAATAGCAATAGCTATTAATGCTGCAAATTCCTTTTTCTTGTGGCTTGTAGAATCCTAAGTAGCTAAGAAATATTATCTTCAGTTTCTTGTGGTATATTTTTTCATATAGTTTTACAGTTTGATTCTGATATGCTCCCTTGCTGCTATGTCAGGCATTGTCTCCTTGTGGTTTAGGTGACATCCTTTGTGGCAAAGCACATAAATGGGTCTCTAACGGCACTGAACTATGTCGCCTTGCTGGTTTTGCTGTGCAAGTTTCGGAGACCAGCTCAGGTGGGGTTGATGACACTTTCTGCTATGGTGGGAAAGAAAGTTTTGATTCCATCTCTGATTCATGGACATCCTCAAAAGACCGTCCAACATTAAGTGCTGTGACCTCTTGGGATCTTGAAGATTTGCACAGGTGGGTGAGAGAGATGCCAATTGGTGAAAGAGTTTCATGGGCAATTGGAGGAATGGTTCTTACAGCAGGTCTAATTTTCATCAGGTGCTTTTATATTTCCTATTTCCCTACTCTTTTCATATTTTATATTACAGGGATAATAAAAAAGTAGTGCAATTGGTTGGTAAGGTGTGTGCAGAAAAAGTTATTTTATGTGGAAAAAGCATTCATGTATACTTGATTTGTGGAGGATCAAGCAACAAGCAAATAAAAAAAAGATTTGTTTGTGCAATCTTGCAATTTTCTGTCATGACTTTCTAGTTTCATGCCTCCGTATAAACTGATACCTGCGAAGATTGAAGTTTGCACTTTTACATACCTACCTTTCTATTAAAGCTCAAACTTTTTGTTATCTGTGCAGCAAAAGAGAGGGCTACAGCCGTCGCCGGAAGCAAGCTTCTATCACTCGCATTGTGAGAAAGCTGGAATCAAGAGCTAACCTGCAGCAACTGAGGCGAAGCTAGGAAGCTATAGGCCAGGCTAGCTGTACCATTACTCATAGAGGATCTCTTGGATTTGTAGTTCTACTTCTTATAATTATAATCAACTATGAACGACGGATTTTAGGTGATGTCCTCTATCCTGGTGCTTAGCTACAACCTCATTTCGTCATCCCGGTGAAAAAGAAGAGGTCTATAAATTGCTGTTCATGTTCTCTCTGAATGTTCTCTCTGCATGCAGGATATAGGTTTGCTTTAGCTCCTGTATATAGTATTTTGAAATGAAATATTCAGAGGTTATTCTGTAATCACTTTTTACTGACATCGATATATGGTCGCTATGATTGGTGACTCGTAGATGTTTAAGTAAGGCCTATATATCATGCGAAGTGTCTATTTTTATCAACACAATCTGGAGCATACATTATATTCTCATGTTTTTGTACCAAAAGGGGCATAAAAGAATTTCTTAAAAATCAGGAATAATAAGTATCAGGGCGGTTCGTAGGTTAGCAAATTTCATGACATGCTAATTTGAATAAAAGGAAGGCAGACATATTTGATTTTATATTTAATTGCTCTCTTTTATTTGATCCATGGATTTATCTCATTTTCGTCTCCAATTCGAATTGGACCACAAATTTGAAATTTGGACCTCAGATCAAATCAACACCTCTTTATACTAGAAAACACTAGATTTGTACAGAGTTGTATAATAGGTATTGATAGTCTCTAAAACAGTATGTACATGTTCGTCAGTAATAAGCAATAAAAGTTCCCTCTCAATGAGCAAATCCTTCAATAAACAGATAACGGTAGTCATTTCCCCGTAGAAACACACCCAGATGCAGAGCTGTTAATAGCTGAAACGGTATTAGGGAAGAGCAATGACTATAGCTTTTTTTTTATGTATCGACTGACGAATAAGAATGTTTTAGGAATGTTCCTACGTTATGACAGTAAAATCCCATTCGTGCATGTTTTAAAGAGCTTAGTGCCGAGCATCTCACAGCAGATTCAACTGCCGAAAGCATGGCTTCGCTGCAGCACTGAGTGCTGCAGTTGTCTCAGAAAAATACGTTGCATCACTCAGCTAATTGGCTATAATTTGCCAAAAAAAAAAAACCGATTGGCTACCAAATCTAAAAGTGTAAGCTTCTATGAAGGCATGTAACTGCTCTAACTATCAAAATTCTCAACAAGCCGTAAAAAATTCATATGCCAAACTGTTTTCACCAGTAATCTCCGCAAGAACATGTCCCATATCTGAAATGATGGAACCGGTTGATGTCTCTTATGATAATCTCCCTTGAAACGATCTTTGAAATGAATTTGAATGCAACATGACAGTCTCTGCATATACGCAGGTTCTTCTTGACCCTAATGGGTGCTCCCGTTGGCGTGCTGATCAATGCAAACGCGACGGCCAGCCTCTCACTGTGGTGAGAGAGAAGCAACTCCTTTTCACTCCTGTCTACATCGTGGAGATCAACCTCTACATTCGGAACATAACCAGCTTTGCTCATTAGATCTCCCAATTCCTCTAGCTTTGCATATATATCCCTTGTCCTTGAGTGGCTCTTGTCACCCACGATGAAAGTATGCACCTTGTCCTTCACCTCCACCCAGCTCATGGCAGGCTCCTTCTTGACCTTACTGTCTTTCATTAGCTTCCGCACCTTAGCCACCTCATCCCACATGCCTGCAGATGCATAAGTGTTTGCAAGCAGAACATGTGTGCCAGACTTCTCTGGCTCCAGGCTGAAGAGCTTTTCAGCTGCCAGCCTTCCCAGTTCTGGGTCTCGGTGTACCCTGGAGGCTCCTAGTAGTGCCCCCCAAACTGCGGCATTGGCTTGGAACGGCATGCTGTTGACAAGCTCCATTGCATCATGTAGTTTACCAGCACGACCTAGAAGATCAATCATGCATGCATAATGCTCCTCCGTCCTGTCAATACCAAACATCTCCTCCATTGAATTGAAGTATCGCTTGGCTTCATCAACAAGCCCTGCATGGTTACAAGCACAGAGAACACTAGTCATGGTGATGTGGTTTGGAGCTATACCCTCATCAACCATCCTGTGGAACAACTCTAATGCTCTCTTCCCATGCCCATGTTGTGCTAGCCCTCCGATCATCGCAGACCATGAGACAACTCCCCTCTCTGGCAGGTCAGAGAAGGCAAGATCTGCATCCTCTATGCTCCCACACTTTGCATATGTGTACACAAGAGCATTCCCTGCAAACACATCTGACATGAACTTCCTCTTGATCAGATGAGCATGCACTTGCTTCCCTTGCTCATAGGCTGACAGGCTAGCACAAGCATTCAGGAGGCTGCTTAGCACGAATGGATCTGGCTCAAGGCCCTTTCTTAGCATCTCCATGAACAACTTTATTGCATCTTCACCATGGTCACACTGTGAGAGTGCTGTGATCATGGATGTAAAAGCTATGATGTCATCAGAGCAGTGTTCTTCAAACACTCTATTTGCACCATTGAGGCAGTCACACTTCCAATATGAATCAATAAGCCCATTGATGACATGAGAGTCAGATAGGAAACCAATCTTCTCTGCAAGAGCATGAATCTTTCTTGTGTCGCCGATTGCCTCCAAGCTCGCTGTTGATTTGAGAACAGCAGCCAGTGTCGTCCTATTGAAGTTGAGACCTTCCTTTCTCATCCTGCAAAAGAGCGACAGCGCCTCGCCATGTCGTTCGTCATGAGAGCAACCTGAGATTAGTGCATTCCACAAAACCAAATCCCTTTGGGGCATCCAATCGAACACCTTCCTTGCATCGTCCAAAAAACCATACTTTGCATACATATCCACAAGACCAACACCGATATAGTCATCTGAATCCGCATTGGCCTTGATCATGAACCCATGAATTTGCCGGCCCAAATCGAATGCACCAGCACCAGCACAAGCCTTCAGGATGCTGGACAACGTAAACACATTAGGCACCAGCCCGGAAGACTTCATCTGCAGCAGCAACTCCAGTGCACGGTGATCATGTCCATGAAGTACACACCCAGAAATGAAAGCATTCCACGAGACAACGTCAGCCTCGGGCATCTTCTCAAAAACCACAACAGCCATATGAATGTCCCCCAGCTTCGAGTACATGTCAACCAGCGCATTGGCCGTGAAGGCGTCCTTGTCATAACCTGTCCTTACCACCATGGCATGCACCTGTCTCCCAGCTTCCAAGTCCCTCGACCCCGTACACGCATTCACAACACACGAGAACCCAAACTCGTTCGGCCGTACTCCGCTCCACACCATCTCTCCAAACACTCCAACAGCATCACCGCACCGGTCATTCTTGACGTAAACCGACATCAGGCCATTCCAAGAAACGGCGTTCCTCTCGCTGCCGGCCTCGTCGAACACCCTCCTCGCCTCGTCCACGAGACCGAACCCCCCGTACATGGCCACGAGCGCGTTGGCCACGAAGATGTCCCCAATAAGCCCCGTGGCCACCGCCATGGCGTGCACCTGCGCGCCGAGCCCGGCGTCCGGCGTGCACTTGAGCACGACGGGGAGCGCGTACTCGTTGCACCGGACGCCGCGCGCGCGCATGGCGCAAAAGGCCCCGAGCGCGTCCCGGGGCAGGGCATTGTTGGAGTAGGCGGTGACGAGCGAGGACCAGGCGACGTGGCACGGGTCGGGGATTTCGTCGAACACCCTGCGTGCGCTCGTGGGGAGGCGGCACCTGGAGTACAAGGAGAGGAGGTGGTTGCGGAACGCGGCGAGGTGGCCGGACTTGAGGAGGCTGGCGTGGAGGTGGCCCCCCGGGAGCAGCGACTGCGAGGCGGCGTAGCGGGTGAGCAGCTGCCCGATGGTTTCCGGGCTTCTCATCGGAACGGCGTTCTTCTAACTCGAACCCCCGGGGAGGTTAAGGGGGAGAGGATTCTCTTGATGCAGCTAAGAAAAGAAGGACCCACCTGTCGGAATTTCGTTGATTCTCCGAGAAGAAAAAAAAAAGGTCACATTTCAGTTTTTTTTAATGCATCAGATGAATGTTTATAGTGAGGTTAAGAGAGTACGTATGTTTTTTCTCAGAAATAAAAGAGTATGTATGTTTTTGTTGAATTTTTAAGGAATTGAATCCAGTAGGAAAAATTCCATATATATGATTTTTGAGTTTTGAAACATAGTTTTTTTAAAAAAAAAATAGTGGGTCTACTATTTGTAAGTTGCCTTGTTTTTTTGTTAACTCTAAGTCCTTTAATCTAGGCTAGGATTAGCTTTGAGACGTGTGTGTCTTATTTTGATTTGACCCGATGGTTTAAAAAGTGACATATTAAGCAAGCACAAGTCACCTTGTAAGCAGGGTTTTTTCTACCAGAGAGATTTTTTTACCAGGGGTGGTCGGTAAGGCCGAAAATAGGGAAATTTCGGCTGAAATTTTCAAAAAAAAAAAATTGAATTTTTTGAATTTTAAATTTGAACAAAATTCAAGCAAATTCGAATTTTTTTTGGACAAAAATCATCCAAATCGGGATTTTCGGAACCGATTTGAATTTCTACCGGTACCCGCCGATAGAACCGATTTTACCGATAATCGGCTGATTTTCAGAACCCTACTTGTAAGTAGACATCCCAAAAACAAATTTTCACAAGATCCCTATGGAATTCTGACTCGAATTCTCCTCAAAATTCCGCAAAGCATCCAAATTCCAAACTTCAAACATCCTAGGGAATATGTTTTGTTCTGATAGATCCAAAATCATTTGTTTTAACAGTTTTACATGAACATTTTTTCTATATGTTCAAATATTACTTAGTACCATCCAAGGATCGAAATCACATTTAGGGAATTTCCTACGACGACCGTCTGCAGAATCGATCGACATCGAAAAATTCAAAAAAAAGGACTGAATTTGAATTTTAAATTTTAAACATGTGTTTTCACCGGGCCAGTTACTGGCCGGTAACCGGAAAACCCGGTGAAAAAAACCAAAAAATAGTGAAAATGGTAATTAGCAATTTTAAATTTGGAATAATGTAAATATTAATGAGAAAGTGTTTCAAGTTGTACATAAAAAATCCTCCTTGGTAGCTTCACTCTCTATAGTAGTCCTCTCGCCCAAGTGTTCTAAAGCATGTAAAATAATAGGAAACATAAGTTAATGGTAATGAATAATAACTTGACTAGCATACTAAAAATAATAATGAGTAGTAATTCATACCAATACATTGTCAAGAAACGTGAAGGTTGTGCAATGTAGTCATTGTTATCATAGAGTACAAGTCCTTTAAATTGAGCTAGGTGAACTTTGTATTGATCCCAAGTTTGTGTTTTGTGGATATATTGTAGCCAATGATTGTAAAGTTGTTGGTAATATTCGGGTTCGACCCACTGGTAAACCATTCTGGCATTGGGATTGAAGGACACAAGACCGTAATAGGAACTAGGATCAGAAGAGATGTCTGACAAATGAGAATCATCAACAGAAGGCAATAGATTAGCATCTCGACGTCCATAAGTCCGAGTAGACCTTGAGCTAGCATGGGATTCATAGGAAGAATAGTCATGTGTTTGAGATTGATCTTTTTGGCGACCCTTAGCCCTCGTGTAGGTCTTATGAATTGGTCTTGAAGCATGACAACATGGTCTTCATCCTGAGTAGCATGCGTGAAGTTTTGCTCGCAGGTGAATTCCAATGGTTGGTCTTGTCCTGCATCATGAGATGTCCCACCATCAGCACCATCATCGGACGACAGAGAGCTACTATCACCAGACTCTTGGTACTGGACTTCATCAGATGGCGAACTTTCTGTTTCTTCGTCGCTTCCCACGATATCCTCCTCAATGGCCTTTTTCTTATTCTTATCAAGCACTTGTTTCCTTGTTTATGTAAGTGAGGCAAAGTCCGCAGCTAATTTTTCAGTTTGTTGGCTACAATATTTCATTTTCTCAAGATGACTCTTGCTAATATTTTTCTTTGTCCATTGCTTTAACAATTCATTGTCTAGTGCTTTATCCAATTCCTTTTGAGGGATGGCATCAACTATAACTGTAGATGGCATGGGGGCTCACCTTCCTCGTCTAGTAGGGGCTCCGATTGTATCATGGAGCTATTAAGCCACTTATGGATTAGGTTCTCTCTGTCGTACAGAGTGGCATTTATTAGATCGCCAAAAGGATCCACATCTCTATCTTCATTCCTAGTCTCATGCTCTTGCAATCGTAGCCTTAGATTGTAGTGGACATACACGAGTTTATGTATTTTCTTGTACCCAAGACGGTTCCTCAATTGTGTATGTACCAATGCAAATGTGCTCCAATTACGTTCACATCCACTAGACGAAACACATTGCGAGACAATTCACAAGGCATATTTTGTTAATGTTGGTGTCTACGCTCCAAACGTCATCCACCATGTAGCTACAAGTAACATAAAATTTATGTTAAACTCATAGTGATTAGTCTTTTTCCATGTATACGTAAGTTCATAACAACATACCTACAGAATAACGATTAGCACTCATGTAAGCCTCATTTGAAGCAAATAAACTTCGTCAATTACGATATAATTCTAGCTCGCCTAGAGACTGCACTGCGTCGTCGGGTGTATCGGCTATTCTTTGAATTGCCATTGTTAGGGAAGCGACGAGGGCTGGATTCTTCCCCAGACTATATAAGTTGTGGCTCTGCGGGTTTAGCAACGATGCTGTGCAAATAAACACACTTAGAATGTTAGAAAAAAAATACAACAAATTGTAATTCTTGTTTGAATTTAGGAAACTATGAACTTGCATGGAACTATATTTGTGTGGTCCCTCATCATTGCAACTCTTCTATTAATAAGCTTTATGACACGATCATAAGTGGCATTATCTTGTTTCAGTACGTCTTGAAGTTCGAAATTGAGTTCATACGTCTTTCCAATCATTCCTGCCACTGTTGCGGGTTTCTGTTGGTCTACATATCTGAGTAGTCGGTAAATTGGATCTACCAATTTTATGACTCAATCCATACTCGACCACCATTGTCTACTTGTGAGACATGAATACATGTATTCTCCTTCCTCGGTCGTGCTCAAATGGTTGGAGGCCCATAGATTTGACACCATCCACTTCGTGAATTTTACTTTTCTATCCCAAAAATTTTTCAAGAAAATAAATGTCGTTCCAAACCTTGTGGCGTTTGGACGAACTATCTCTCCTTCAATTTGTTGGCGCATTTCATTATAGAGGTGACTGTGGTTGTATAGGAACCGATAAATCCTCTTAGCAGCCTTGACAACTGCATCAACCTCCTCGAACTGGCCAATACCCTTCAACATAAGGTTGACGGTGTACGCTGCAGATGGCTGCCAAACTAAAGTTGGATACTCTTCAATTACCAGTTGGTATGCTTTCTTGTAATTCGCACCATTGTCAGTCACAATCTGCATGACATGTTTAACGCCAACTTCTTCCATAACTCAACGAATATCACGATACAAAAAGTTAGCATTTTGTATCTCACCAGTTGTATTCACTGACTTATGAAAAACATTCTTCCATTGCAGTACAACATGAAGTTAATGATACTCATTTGTGTAGACCCAGTCCATGAATCACACATAATAGAGACTCCATATATATCCCAGTCTTCTTTGAACTGTGCTACATACTCCTTTACATCTTGTTCGTTAGCATCAAAATATGTCCCATCGATTTCATGCTCTCTTGGTGACAGAACCCCTTGGCCAAGTTCTTGTGTCTCTTTGATGGCGCCACGAAAATAAGGACACTCTGCCTTAACTCCTGCAATGTCATTACTATGGATCCACTTAGACCAAATTTTTTCAACTTTTGACTTTGCTTCTCCGAAGTGCTGTATCAATACGGGGTTGGACGGGTGCACGACTGCGCAAAAATATCATAATCAACTCTCATGGACTGTAACCTGCCAAACATCCTCGAAAAAGCATTGCTTCCTGTACCACTACCTTTGCCCCTTCCCCTTCCACTTCCCGTACCACTTCCACTACCACCACCATGTTCCCGTACCACTTTCTTTGTTGCAGCTGATGTACCTCTAACGACTCCCGACGAGCTCATTCCATTTGTATTTCCTCGTTATCATCGAAGGCATCTTCATATGATGGACCACGAGTTACAGACTCTCTTGCGGCTTCCTCCATTCGCAGTCGTTCATCTTTAAGAGATTTTTTTCTTGCCTTCGTTTCTTCAAGACTTGCCAGCATGAGCCTTCGGACTTTCGCCGGAACCCCATTGCAAGTAACAACATCTCTGTGTCTCCCAACAAGATGTTGTTTTAGGCGGGTAACACCTCGCCTGATTTTTGTTAGATTACAATATCTGCACTTCCAACCAGCACCTCCTAGTCTCTCTCCATATTCCCAAACATTGATGGATTTAAAAAGCCATCACCTACAATAATCCAGACATGATGAAAAATATTAGATTACTATATGGAGATTTAAAAAGCCATCTCCATATTCCCAAACATTGTGGAGTAAATGATTACTAGAGAGCAAACTGATGCTCTCTTGGTTTATCAATAGAGAAGGAAGTTTCCTAGATGTCACTAAAGTAGGGTAATAGATCTCTTATGTTTCTCCTGTGTGCTAACATCCAAAAAGTTGAGATATTTTATTTTACAGTACTTGAGAGGTACTGGGTTACCTATACTAAAAATGTTCTCTAAAGGGCTTAGTTGATTTGCAACTTCAAATTGATGAGTGTGGTTCCTATGTGAGTATGCAACCAGCCAAATAGTAGATTGAAAGAAGACAAATGACAAGGAAAAAAACAGAGAATGAAGGTTCCATACCTGCTGCTGCAAATGGAGAGAGGGATACTTGTGCTGCTGCAAATGGAGGGAGAGAGGGAGGCTTGTGCTGCTGCAAATGGAGGGAGAGAGGGCTGCTTGTGCTGCTGCAAATGGAGGGAGAGAGAGAGGCTTGTGCTGCTGCAAATAGAGGGGAGAGGGCTGCTGCAAATGGACGAAGAGAGAGAGACACTCAGGCTGAGTAATTAGGCAAAAAGGGGAAGGGAGGGAGACAAGTGGGCCTACCCATAATGGAGATAAGGTACTGGATGGGGGAGCAGCATATGCAGGCTACAACAGCAGGGGAGGAGAATCCAATGGAGAGGAGAGGGAAAAAAAATTCAGCCAGTATTTTTTTTGCCGGCTCCGACCGGTAAACCGGTTACCGACCGGTTACTAGCCAGGTTTTTTACCACTGGTACCATCACAGATTACCAAGCTGCAGAATATCATAAAATGTGACTGACATAGCCCTAGGCCCCACATGTCATCCTCACATCTGATGGTATTTTTCAATTTATTCTGTTTTGTGATGGTGCTGAGCTAATTATATCTATACGTAACGAGGCGCGATTATCCGAGCTTCCTAAAGAAACGGAATGATAGTCAGGTGTATAGCAACAAGATGAATAAATTTGCACAACATGTAAGGTTTACTTGCACCCCAAAACCAGATTGGATAGAGTTATATCCTGATCCCTTAAATGACATGTAGTTATCCACATCGTTAGATCCATTTCTGTATTTCCTTGGTCAATGGCACATAGAACTAGAACTAGAGGCATACAAGAATAACGAACAAGAGACAACACAGAGATCTCAGATAATTTGGTGCAACATAGAAACTCTCCTTTTTTTTATGGGAAAAACAATAATATCAAGATTGTCAACAAAATAATGTTACATAATGCAATCTGAGGTTTAGTTATGCAGACCACATCTGTATCACACCCTCATTACTAAGGAGACAGGAATGCCCTGGCAAGTATCGTTTCGCAATAACGGAGACTGAAAGGAACCATCACGGGAACCAGTTCATGGCGCCCAGAAAAGAAGCTAAAACTAATCCAGTATCCAGCATCGAACATGATCTTAATCTTTATGCGAGTGTGCCATGTATTGGCTTGTGTATTTGTCCACCTTTGGCCCAGAAGAGCCATACTTATGATCGTAGTACTCTACTAAGCCAGAACCAACTAAGGCAGCCAGCGTAAGAGCCTGCGAATGCAACCTGCAAGGTCAAACAGTTTTTTGAGATGATCAGATGATATGATTGCATCCTTCTAAAAAAAATATGATATGACTGCAAGTTTTACATTATAAGCATGAGCAATTTGACTCATAAGTACATTAATCTGGAATCTAGTCAGGCCAATTTAAACAACTGCAGTGTCTACTCGGTACATGAAAAGGCTACAGACTGCAGACAAACATTATCAAGCATGCATGGGTGCTAGGAGAAGTTGCTGCAGTACTATCAGTAAATTTGCACTTAAAATAGGGTGCAACAAAGTACATGTACGGCACCAAGACACAAATTCATATAAGAAAATGAAAAACGGTGGGATGAAACAATCATTGGTATATGGGCATATGGAAAGGAGCTAAGATATATAAAAAACAATGAACTGAGATGAAAGATAAGATCCAAAAAAAAAGTCCGTACAGTCCTATAAAGAAAATGATCGATTACACTGTTTGGATATCAGTTAGAAATTGTAGGATACTGCCTAAAGAATTAGCTGAGGTTAAGGTCACGCCGAATTTAGCAGCTGCACATTCAACATATTTCATCAAGGATATGGTACGATTTGATGCGTAGTTCTGTGCATCAGCAGATTTGAATAAAAGGTGCTAATAACACTTGCATGAATGTGTTGACTATTCAAATTTAGAAATTTAATGATCTCTAATTCTCTGATCTTGCCATCAGAACTCTTCAAACTTAAGAAAGATGATATTTTTCATATGTTGAACAATCCCTGTTGGCTTTAGGGGTGTGTTTGTTTGGTCTATGTCACCTAGCCACCATTAACTTGCCAAAATTTTGCTTCTCAAAACTGGGACCATAAATTTGGTAGCTCCAGTTTGGCACAAAAAGAAACTTGATTGGCTAAATGTTGGTCCCATGCCAATTTTGGTAATGTGCCAAACAATGTGCTAAATTAGGAAAGTGTGCCCATATTTTGGCAGCACCATTAGGGGCAAGGTGGGGCAACAAACCAAACACAGCATTAAGCAGAAGATGGCATATTGGCAGAGGAGCAAATTCGCTTTCAATTCGCTTCCAATTTAAATTAGTTCTACTAGAATTGGACAATGCATATCTACTGCTAAGGTTGTGGTGCTGCCATCTATGATATCAGCAAATGCATACAGATGCACACAAATGGCAGAGATATTTGCAATCCTATAAACTTAGAAGACCAATGAAAAACACGGTATCGAGCCTTAGGAACCTTAGAAATAAGAGATCAAAAGGAGCAACAGTTGCTCACACGAAAAATCTAAATATTAAACCAAACAAGGTGAATCATCATAGAAATTTCCTATGAATGCAGCATATATGAAGGGTGTGGGGCAATTTTGACTATATTTGGCTACAACATAAATTGTTTGAGTCTGTTCAGAGTGAAGATTGGCTTCTAAACAGCATTCCAGAAAACAACCATATGGCAAGAAAACCAATAATTTATTGTGATGATTTTTCAGAATCAATCTTTTTATTGTGAGTGTCCAAAATTAATCTTTTATTGTGGCAACGTTCAAAATCGATCTTTTTTTATAGCATTCAAAATCAATCTTGCATTGTGATATTCTTGTGATGATATGAGTATATGACAGTCTAATCTATAATAAAAAAAGGCACATAAATTAAAGGAGTGAAATTAAATGAGAAATGTGCAAACCTTGCGTGGATGAGCTTGACGCTGGTCTTCATATTGGGCCGCGACCAGTTGTATGCGATCGAGCCGGTGATCCCAGTAAGCCATAGACAACCTTTCCTCCGCCGCACAACAAATACCATAACAGATTAGAATATATTGCAGACCATGAGAGGGGGGGGGGGGAGATAATCTCACTAAGGGCTTGTTTAGAAGCAAGAGGTAGGAAAACCAGGGGCAAAATCCCTGTGGGGTATTTTAAGGGCACGTAGAAAAACCCCATGGAATATATCCTCCAGAGGGCATAATCCCCATCATCATTTGGGAAAGAGGGGGAAATCCCTCCCAAAGTCCTACCGCTGTAATTCCAAAAAAAAAAAGGAAAGAAAGAGGCAGAGGCAGAGCTCGCCTCCGGCGTAGCAAAATCCATCCAATGCACAGTAACAATGATTCAACATGGGTACACGCGGAGCGGTGTTACATGGATCATGTTGATGAGAGACGGTGGTAAGGTAATCAAACTCAAACAAACAAACAAGAGAACATCTCCAGCAACGGCGCACGGAGCAAGCCTATCAGCTCCGGCAGCTGGTCGCCTCGCCATTGAATCCCACAGCACGCAAACCCCGACTTGTTGCCTCCTGCGCCACCTCCCTCGCTGCGTCCATATCCCCAGCAGACACGCACCCGGCGATTACAGTGTGGAACGTCCTGACGTCCGGCGGGCAGCCGGCTCGCTCCATGCACTGCACCATCCGGCGAGCACCAGCCAGGTCGCCCTTCCTGCACAGTGCCCCAACATACACGTTGTAGACGACCACGTCCGGCACAAGCCCTCTCAGGAGTATTTCGTCAAACACCTCCTCGACGGAATCGAACTCTCCCATGTCGCTGAAGGCTCGCAGTATCGGGTTGAACTCGACCAGCCCGGGGGCCACCCCGTCGGCGTCCATCGTCTTCTTTACGATCCCGTACGCCTCCGCCACCATCCCCTCCCGCAGGAGCGCGTTGAGGACAGCGCCGTGGTCCGCCCTGCTAGGCGAGACGCCCCACTGGCGCATGTCGTCCAAGAACACCACCGCCTCTGAGGCGGGGGCGCCGCACTGGCACAGGGAGAAGAGGACGGCGCGGCAGTGTGACGAGTCAGGGTCGAGGAGGAGCGAGGGCATGCAGCGAAGGATGTCGGCGGCGGCGGAGGGTTGGCGGGCCCGGCAGAGGGCGGAGGTGAGGATGCGGAAGGTGGCGGCGTCCGGGGAGGCGGAGGGGACGGCGAGGAGGAGGACCTTCGGGGCGATGCGGAGGAATGATTGGGAGGAGCAGACGGCGGCGAGGAGGGAGTTGAGGGCGTGGGTGGTGCGGACGGCGGTGGAGAAGAGGGTGGCGGCGGCGGCGAGGCGGCCGTGGAGAGCGAGGGTTGCCAGGAGGCGGTGGTGCCGCGGCAAGCGGCCGGTCACGCTCATCGGACGGGCCTCGACCCCTGCGGCCGTCTCTGGTGCTGAAAAATCTGTGCGCCGCGGTCGAGGAGGACGGGGGAAGAAGAAGCAGCCGCTGCGGCCGGCTCACCAGTCAGTGGTGCACTCGCCGTCGTCGGGTGGTGCGGCGTGTGGGGGCTGCTGCTGGTGGGTGTACGTGGGTGGCGCTCATGGAGGAGGCGGCGCACGTGAGGAAAGCGTTGGGACAAGAACGAACGGAGGGTCGATGAGTTCGATATCCTCGTCTCAGTAGGAATTTTTCCATGTCTCGTCGGACGATTTTTTTAACCCCCGTCCCGGGATTTCCACTCCGGCCTCTCATCGAAATGCCAGTCTCAAGGACCGGGGAATTTCTTTCACTGGGAAATGGCAGGATCCCGGCAGGGTTTGGAGTTCCCAAACGAGGTCAAATATACTGGGGAAAAGGAATAACTCCCCTAACAGAAACAGAGAACAAAAAAGAAATTGCCACAGAATCGCGAGAAAAATCAGACAAAGAAAACGGCGAGACTTCGCTCAGGAAGATGCAAATAATCGCCGAGAACTTGCAGGGATTTGGCTGACGCTTGTAACATCGATACATCAGAAACCAACGCAAAAAAATCTAGATCCGGGCAAAGAAAATCAAATTCCCAGAAAAAATTACGAGGTATTTACCTACGGCTCGGAGCTTGTGCTCGACGACCCACTTCCTCATGGATTCAATCTTGCTCGTGGTCTCCGCCATTTGCTTCGCCTTCTCTTCGCCCCCTTCGATTTCTCGCCTCTTTTATGTGTTCTCTTTTTCTGAGTTCTTTCTCTCGTTGTAATTAGGGAAGTCTGTCTTGCTCATCTTATATAGGAAGGCTTGTTTGTGCTTTGGCCCTTGATAAATTTCAAAATTCTTTTAGTATCCACTCGTGGTAGGATTCCTTTCACATGTGGTCACTTGTTTTTTTTTTAATTATTTCTTTAAACATGTTTTTGTTTTCCTGTCACAGAAGAAGAAAAGGTGGTTGCAATTCTTTTGTCTCGATTTGTTCTGTTTTAATCTACTTTACCTTTGGTGCAAGCCCACCATTCAGAGCCACCTCCCTACAGGAGAGATGGATTGAAAATGCGACCTTTTAAATAGCACCAAAACATTTAGCCAGAGCAATATGAAAGATGCAGTTTCCGATAAGGCCCGGAAATCATAGCTGGTCACCGGTGAGGCGGAGAGGCTGCCCAAGCAGCTTCGATACTACTGTGTTTGCTACCGTTTCATACAAGCTTTTATACACAATATATATATATATAAAGCATTCATAAAAGTTTTATGCATGTCACCTTAATTATACTGCTGGCGTCCAATTCATAAACACATAAATACAAGACACCAAGCTTAAAAGAATAGGTACACCTTTCTTTTGTATCTATCTACAAGTTCGCTTGTGATTGATGGGCCAATGCGTGCTCAATATATTTTAACATGAACATACCCAAAGTGAGTTTAGTGCAAATGCTTTTATAGTGTTGATGTAATTCACCCATTTATATAGCGGAAACTATTCTTTTGCAAATAGTACGCTTAAATGTGAAACTATTGATATGGCTGCGAGCAGTGACGGAGCTTGAGTTGAAATCGTGGGAGGTCGGTTGTGTCGAATTAGCAATCTAAAAAAGAAGAAGCAATAAGAGACTTGTGCTCATTTTCACCTATTCCTTGCCGAATAAACAAAAGAGCCAAAACAAAGCATTTTGTTAAGTGCTAACGCAGCCAAAAGAAAAAGGTAAAGACGAGAAAAGCGTCTTTGCACTTTCGCAGCCTGCCGAGGGTGGTACGGCGAAAAGCAATAACGGGAAGGTGCAAAGCGAGCAGATCCACCCCGCAAAAGAGGCACGTTGGACGCCGGCCGTGAGGTCTCCAACCGCGCGGTCAGAACACGGTAACTCGGCGTGTGTGTGCGTGCCTCCGTGCGGATCCATCTGGCCGTGCCGAGCAGGAACGCGCGGCGGAGCGGAGGCACGAGTCGTGACGACTCGCACGAGTGGCGACGGCGGCGTGGCGTTTCGTTCGTGCATGTGCTGCTTAGATTGGTCACGTTCTTTGGTCGTAGCGAATTTGGGATGTGCTTTTCCGGCTGTTTGAGTTTGACCAAGGCGGCGCTACCATGATCCGATTCCGGTGGGCGAAAGGGTGGTATTGTGGTATCGGCCGAGTCCACCTGATGGACCTGGTTTCTTGGCATCTATGATATTTCTTGGCTGCAGCATTTTTAAGTTAACTCAAACCCAAGCTTCTGCCATCTTCGGTAAACTTTGGTATTTCTTGGCTGCAGCATTTTTAAGTTAGGTAAAATTGCATATTTGCCGCTCTAAAACGAGAAATTGCCACCACGCCACCTCAAAAATAGGAAATATGTTTTCATGCTACTAATGATACCATCCATAATTTGTAAAATACCTAAAACACTCTTCTTCTCTCCCTTCCCTTTCCTTTCCCATTTCCTGGCGGCTAACCGTCGGGAGGAAGGCCATCGTCCACTGGAGCCATCACTGCACGGATGAGAGCTCGCGCGCCCATGCACTACAGCAGTGTCAGATTCCCTCACATCTACACCTCGAATTCGCGTCATATCTCTTTCTTTTATTTTTTGAAGGGTGTATTGGTCATTTCGATTTGATCGACCCTTGATAGAAACTAGCTTAAAACTCATTTTTCCACGTCCAGAGTGGCACCAGGACATACACCATCTTTTAGAGTGACAAATATGAAGAGAAAAAAAATGAAAACCCTAAAGACAAATATCCTATTCGCTTTTTAGCTCTTTTTTTTTTTTTTGCACAGAAAATGCATGTGAATCTCGACCGCCGGTTGCCTTTTTTTTTTTTTTGAGAGGATGGACCAACGACAGGATTTTTCTTTGTTTTTCCTTTTATGTTTTTACTAGTTTAATACCCGTATGTTGCTAAAAAATTTGTGTTACCCCGAACGTTGAGCCGCCACGATCCCACTGGTCTCCATCCCGGCTCACATCATGCCTCCACGATCATGCTTTTAAATATGACGATACGTGCAAGTGTACATACGAAACAAAAAAATTACTCGTGCGTGCATGTATTAATTTTGAACATTACGTAATGAACGAAATTAATATAAAATAGCATATATTAGCCAGCTGAACAAAATAACACAGTAACAAAATAACATTCAATTCAGAGAGAACAAATTCAAGTTTGTTTCATACAAAACAATAATAGAGGAACTTTAGTTTACACTTGTCTTATTTCGCTGATTGTATTCATAAGATATGAAGCTACCCATAGACTGCGCAACATCCACAAATTAACAGCTCAGGACAGGTGCATCAGTCCTCATGGTGCATCATGTTCTAACAGCATCATGATGATCTTTGAGCACTGGTTGCCACCCACCACATCTACTGTATCCGGCACAAACCTTCAAGAGCGCAATTCCATAAGATTCCAAAACGCAGCATAGACAGAAAATATTAAAATTCAAGAAAGATGCACTAAAAAATAATTGTCCACAGCAGTGATAGTATTAACAAAATAAGCACAATTTCATAGGTACATCTATATGAAGAGGACACGAAATTCCAATAAGTTTCTGACGCACAATAGTTATTTTTCTAGCACACCAAGTATTCTGTAATCTACTAATGATGCACGATGTAGGAAGCAATATGATATAGCACTGCAAGAAATGGATTACTATATGGACAATGCATCTGTTAAACAACAATATGGCCTATGGGTGTTAGTCTGGATTCCACTGCATATTGTATGTACTATATGGACAATGCATCTGTAATCTACTAATGTTGCACGATGTAGGAAGGAATAAACGGATATGGCTGGAACCCACCACATATTGTATAACTCTAATTTTGAATCAAACAGAGACTCACAATAAGGTAGCAAATAACATTGAGGGCAGCACATTATCTGAATGACGAGAACATAGTATGGATGCGTAGGTTCTGAAAAAGAAGAGCAGAAGAAAATGGAAATTTCCATACTGCATAAGCTGCATTCATACTGCGTTCTCATCATTAAAATTGTTTAGTCATATCCATGCCAAGATAATGGTTTTTTTTTTTTTTTGTGTCAGCTGTGATTTACTATGAGGCAGAGTACACATGTTGAAGGCAGTTCTGCTGAGGTACCATCTAACTATATAACCTTTATTTGTTGCAGCACGAATCTCTGGTGCTAGGAGTGTCGTAAAGATCTGAAGAAAATATAATATAGCATTGGGAAAACGAATGCTATATGGACCATGTACTGTCTATTGCTATGTACATACATGTCTCATGCTAAAGCTAGTCTAGGATACACTCATATGTGTTTACCTAATATTGGTATCAAGCACACGTGTATATTACTCTCTAATTATGACACGACGACTTCATAATGACATCAATATATTGGCAAGATCAATCAGGACGAGCTATAACTACACTAAGATATGTCTAAACAGCAACAAAATCAAGTATACATAGATATACTATTCTCTAAGTCTAAACAGCTCGGATGATCAAGGCAAGACAATAGTAAGATAAACCAGCAAACAAGTATAATTTACAGGCCTGTGAGGTTTCCCACATGCCTAAATGCACAGAAGAGCGAAGCATATCATACATAGCAGGATGGGGAAGCAAGATTAACACAAAATATGCCCATTTACACAGAGACCGGTCTCCTGGCATGACTTATCGCAAACTTCCAGTATTCTCTTGCTGATCAACATCAAAATATGCCATTGGATCGAGGCCTGCAGTAGGAAAAATCGTCCTTCACAAAAATGATTTGAAGTAATAAAAACAACCCAAAAATATAATAATCAATAGCTGTGATGTGCAACATATCCCTGTTTAAAATTGATTTGGAGGGAGGTGTGCTGGGGAGGGAGCGGCGGCGGCGGCATTGGGGAGGGGAGGGGCGGCGACGGGGAGGCGGGGAGGGGCGGCGACGGAGGCGTTGGGGAGGGACCGCGGCGGCGGCGTTGGCGAGGGGAGGGCGGCGGCGGCGCCGGGGAGGGAGGAGCAATGAGTCGGGAGGGAGGGGCGGCGCGCCGTCGGGGAGGGAGAGGAGATCGACGGTGGCGGGGGGGAGGCGGCGCGGGGGAGGAGGAGGCTGCAGCGTCGGGAGGGGGAACCAAGGGGAGCGACGGCGGTGTCGAGGAGGAGGTGAGGTGGCGAGAGAGGGGGAGCAATGGTGGTGGTGTTGGGAGGGGAGGAGTGGTGGAGCGTTGGGGGGGGGGGCGGCGGCAAGCCGGGCAAGGGAGGGGAGGCGGCGCTGGGGGAGGGGAGGCGGCGCCATCGGGGGATGGGAGGAGATCGGCGGTGGCGGGGAGGAGGGGAACCAAGGGAAGTGGCGCGGCGCGGGGTTGGCTAGCGACAGAACAGTGAAAAAATGAAATGATTGGGATTTATATACAATGGTATTTCGTGGGTAATTTCAATGAACTTCAGTGAAGACTATTATTCCATTCTGCAAAAGCCAAAAAAACACCCTTCCCACGACTTATGGCTTTTAGGCTTAAATAGGTTTAAACTTTTTATAAGTTGTATAAAAAAACCACCCCTTTGTTTAAAGCTTAGATTTTTTTGCTTATAAGCCAAAGAAAAAGCCTAAACAAACAAAGCCTTTGACATATTTGGAATGCAATCAATATCCCTCATGCAGGTTTTTCTTCTTTAACGTTGCGTTGTTTATGGAGCAGTAACCATGTTGATTACAATGCTTGATAGTAATATGGATTATGGAATCATTTAAGTAAAAACTACAAAATATGAACCACACCTCTGGTCTTGAGCTTGAGAATTTTTAATTGCAAGAGTTTGGAGCTAGTAGCTACCCTACCGATGGTTTCTCCTACAAATGACCTTGCACCTCACTATCATTTGGTAGGCATAGAAAGATGTTGAATTCAAGGGATTTTTTTAAATGATACACCATTTTTATTAAAATAAAAAATAAATGATCATTTAAAATATTACATAAATAATATATTATCGCCAAATTAATTGGCGACATATCTCATACTGCCAATTGATATGCCTCCAAATGACGGGGAGGAAGGCCATAACTAGCTCGGGTTGTGCTCGGCGCCGGTGAAAGGAACCGCGATAGTGACCGGTGACTAGCAAAATGGAACGCAAGGACCAAGACGACCCTAATGGCTACGACGGCGCAGCGAAAGATGCACTGAGGCAGCGGCAACGACGACACTATGCACACAGCAACGTCCACAAATTGCTATGCAAACCTAAAAATAAAATAGGTCTTGGGCATCTACACCACAAGGCGATCCTATGCTTACTAGCGGTGCTCCAGATGATGCAGCGTGTCACACTCTCCATGGCGGCCTATGGTGGCATGACATGGTGCTACGGTATGGCAGCGCTACAGTCATCTATCCGCATGATTGGCTAGCGTAACGGGTTTGTAATATGTTGGAACATGTGGGAATGGATGGGTTCACCTGGGGTCTAAGCGAGGAAGGAGATCGAGTGCAACGGTGGGGTCTGCGTGTGCTTCGGGCCAGCAACGGGGACGAAGGCGTTCCGGCTACTCTTTCCACGACAATGGCAAAGAAGACAAGCATTAGAAAGAGGGGACCAAGGCGAATTGGAAGGACAAGAGCTTGGAGGTCGAAGCTCACCAGAACAGGCGGAATGGAGTGGCGACTGCGTGGGGCATGCTCCAACTTGCTTTGCGGATGACAGTGGCATTTCGTCCTCCCTGTGGGGGAAATGAGCAGGGGCAAGCTAAGCATGAGGAAGAGGAGGTCGAGGGCCCCCAACGGTTGGAATCGACAAGCGAACCGGTAGCCGTAGTCGGAGAAGACAGCTCGCGCGGCTAAATCCCTCTCCACTCGGGGCGGAGAAGAAGGACAAGGTTGGGGGGGAATGTAAAGGAGAGCGGCCAAGTGTTTTGACACACTCGATTGGAGCTTAAATAGAGGGGTGAGGTAAGAAAGAGGGGAAGGCCGTCGGCAAGGCGCCGGCTTCGGCGCGAGATCTCGTGAGCGGTGTGTGAACTCGGCTCGACAGGACGGCTCTGATTTGACAAGATCGCGACACTTGCTACAAGGTTCGAGGCAGAGGGACTGACGCGACAACTGCTCTAACCCGCGTGGTGCGCTTGCGTATAGGCGCAAAGGTGAGAGAGAGAGAGAGATGGCGTGAGGAAGAAAAACAATGTGTGCCTCTCTCTCTTTCATCTGACAGTGGGGTCAGGACCCGCTCATCAATGAGCGCGAGAGGAGGGAGTTGGGCTAGTTGTTGCTAGGCCTTGGCTGGCTCATGGGCCACGAAAGGGAGAGGAGGAAGAGGAGAGAGGGTGGCGGCGTGGGCCAGTTCAGCTGGGGATGGAAAAGGAGAAGAAAGAAAGTAAGCGATTGAGAGACTGGTCGGCGGCTGGTTTGCAGCCCAACTAAGGGAGAGGGAAGGAAAAATGATTTGAAAATTATTTGCTTTGCCCAATTTTGGTTTGGGTTTGAATTTGAATTTTGATGATGTTTTGCAATACAAGGTTTATAAAGATTTTTGGTTTGCACATAATTTATTTATAAGCTTTTGTAAACTCGATTTTTAAGTCAAGATAATTGTTTTAATTATTAATTTCTAAGCAAATATTTTAAGGAATTTTTTATATGCAAATAAAAGTTTGTAAAACTCATGAAAATTATGCACTTCTAAATTAGAGGAAAAATCAGGATGTTGCACTTAAGAATCTAACAGGACTAAGGGCCCTTTGGAATTGCCCACATGGGAGGCCAACAATGCGCCATCTAGCAGATCTGCGTACTATGAAAACTAGTCCACTAGCATGCTTAGTGTGTTTGCGTCTAAATTTTAAAAGAAAGTTAGCGAAATTGTCTTGATTTTTTTTAAAAAATAAAAGGACAACTAATTATACATTGCTTAACGTGTTTCGCATAAACAAAAGTTCATCTACGTTACTATCTAATAACTAGTTGTCTAGTTCTCCCTGTGCAGTTTGTTCTGTCCTTTTCTGCCGGTGCCGATGCACTGGTTGAATAGCTGTTTTGCCAACGGTTCAAGTGACCGGCGTATTGGGTTGGGCAGATGTCATTCCTACTAATGGAAGAAAGTTTCTCGCTAATCAGGCGTAATTTATCAATATTATTTTAAAAATAAATTTACAAAAATAAATAATCAATTTTTTGTTTACAAAACTAGACTACTGTCGCAAAAGAACCCTGTTGTCATTTCAAACGGCGATAGTAGCCTAAAGAATAGCTATAGGGATCTGAACAGTGCAGAGAGATCAATGTTGCTATTTGAAATGACGATAGGGATCCGTAAGCCCCTAAATTTTTAAATATTAACATTATGAAAAATTACCATTTGAAATGGCCACAGGGATCCCGCAAGTCTCTGTCGTCATTACAAATGGCGACACAATCTACCATATTAAAGACCAAAAAATTATAGCATAACTCACTTTTATTCGGAAAAAAAGAAAGATGGGAGAGAAGGGAGAAGAGTATAGGAGAGGAAAGAGGCTAGCGAAGTACTGCTCGTCCGGTCGTCCATCCTTTAGGTATTTTTTTTAACCGAATGGATTCCATAGTTTTAGATGTACGTAGTTTTAGATGTACTACGTATTGTATTATATTGTACCTAATCCTTTTCGGTGAGTAGTTTAGTTTTAAATATATGGTTAATCATAGAAATCTTGTTTACTTTACAGTACAAAAAAATATGTCGGACGTCACTAATTTCAAAATTTACTACGGTTAAGGGACTGTTCTTGAGGGTCTCGAGGGGATTGATTTGCGTTATTTCCAATCGGCGACAGCAACTCTAACAAGACCAGAGCAGCGTACATAGGGTGCTCTGATGCGGTGGTTGTTCCACATATTCGATTTGGATCATGCTGTGTATGATCTGAGATTGAGTTGCCTTGTCAATCGAGCACCACAAGGCACATATTAGGAGTTAGTGCAGCTTAATGGAACAAGATCGTGGCAGTCATATGTACGCAGGGCGAGGGAGGAATGGTGGGATTTATTCCTTTTAGACCAGGCATATGCTAAGCCCACTCCTGCATCGGTTGCTGAACAAGAAGGGGGTGCTGATGCCGAAGAATAAGTCGGGGACTCCAGCCACAGCGCGATGCACTCAAAGGCCGAAGGTCCAGAAGTTTCTGATGCTATCGACGAAGGCCCCGTGGAATGAGTTCCTTCAGTCAGGCAAGCTGGTGGACTTGCTAACGAGGGTGAGGAGCTGGAAGCCCAAGTCCAAATGATGGATCTGGAAGACTAATACTACATGGCATTGTTAGAATATGAAGAATCAGACGATAGGAGCTGTGTAACAGCAGGCAGTTCCATCCAAATGGAACACATACTAGTTCGACAATCTTATCATTAATGAAGGCTCCAGTGCGCCGTGGGAGTATGAGCAGAGGGAGGTCAGGCAATGAGCAATGCACAAATGCAAGGAGGCTATGCAGGAGGCGGTCAAATTCTGGGCCTTGTCGTTATGGCGTACATTCATATTCATCAAGTCTAACCCAAGATGCTACGCGAGAAGTGCGACGTAGAGGGACGCCCTTGGCGAGTGCACGCATTTCAGCCTAAATGGGACACCTACTGGAAATAATTTATAGTCCCTCACATATGTATCGTCGCTGAGTCAGTGCATCCCACAGAAACCTGTCATTAGGCTTCATCGCGAACATCATGTACGGTGAGATCGTGAATAATCTAGATTTTGAGCCACGGTCCATCATTTGAGCGATTGAGGTAATATTCCAGTACACAATTAGTTATACCAAGGAGTGAAGGGCAAAACAGAAGGCATTATAATCAAAGTTCGGTATGTTCGAGGACTCTTACCACAACCTCCCCGGCCAACTCCGAGTCATACAAAACATGAATCTCGGCACTCATATCGATATTCAAAATTCCACGCATCCGAAGTAGGGCAATAAGACGGTACTGAAGCGATCATTCTTCGCCTTTGGTCCATGCATCACTACATTCTGGCACCGTCGTCCAATCTTGTGCTTAAATGACACATTCCTGACTGGAAAGTGCAAGTGCCAGATACTGACTGCAATAGCGACAGATGGCAACAATCAAGTTCTTCCCATGTCATTCGCATTCGTTGAAAGCAAGAACACAGACACTTAGTTACGGTTCCCGAGGAACTTGAGGATTTCTATTGTACAAGGCCGTCCTACCAAATGCGTCATACATGATCGGCATGCGGGCCTGCTGAGTGCAATGACTCAGCTGCAATAAGGATAGAATGAACCACTTCTATGGACGGATCTGCAGAGCAGGTGGTGCTTGAGGCACATGGGGTGCAAACTTCTACAAGCAGTTCCGCAACAAGGACTTGATGAATCTATTCAAACGACTGTGCAATCAGAACCAGCAGCGAAAGTTTGACTAACTCTGGAAGATATTGGATGAGTGGACCCAGACACAAAGAAGGGGGACAACAAAAAAGGTCGCTAAAAGCGCTGACCAGGCCCCCAAAGTATTGACACAACTACCCACAGATGATCCTAGTGTGGTGAGGAAGATGTGGGCGTAGGTTAAATGCTTCTCGAACTGGATTGAGCACAAGTCTAAGGAGAAGTGGTCGCTGCTACATGATAGGGGTGGTGCTCGATATGGTGTCATGACAACCAATCTAGTCGATGTGTACAGTTGGGGGATGTACGACGCTAAGTGCCTCCCTTTGGTTGGCATTGTGGAGACAATTCTCTGTGGTCATCCAATAAACAAAATTTCATAGCTCCATCCACCGCTGTAACATCCAAATTTTCTGTGCTTTTAAAAATCTTTTATTAGTTAGTAGTTGAAAAATTCACCATTTGGATTTTATTTGAATTTTAATTAAAGCTTAATATGGACTTGTAGCATTAAAACAATTTAATATGATTAATTCTAACATCAACAATTATCAAAACTATTTTATTTGGATTCTCTGTGCTTGGATATATTTTTTAAATTTTCTAGAATTTTTCTGAGTTCATTTGCTATTTTCTATTTGCCATTTGCATTTTCTGGTATTTCTAAAATACAAAAAACTATTTAAAATTTCAGAACAGTAGTTGGGCTGAAACCCAAACCCTATTCCTACCGGCCTAGAGCTGTCAGACCCAGGAGTAACACCCCCAAATCTTCTGTGTATTTCTGAACTAGTCCCATGATCTGTAGCTAGTTCACAAAGTAAATAAATATGGTAACATCTATAATTAACATAACTTTATTAATAAGTATCAGAGTTGATTACAAGAAAGACTTACAAGCCAACAATAAAGAACACAGCGGAAGACAAAGAATAAGTAGTGGAGTCCAGCTGATCTGCCACAGGCAATCGATTGGGGAAGTGGCCTAGTCGTCGAGATCCACACTAAAGCGAAGTCCTTCTCCTCTGAAATTTATTTGCATTAAGCAAGGGTGAGCACAACTTTTGTGCTCGCAAGTTACACCCAATAACATATTATAATGCATGCAAGGATATATCAAAGGAAGGCTTATTGGTTGAATTTGCATAAAACAATGTTTTCTTTAAATATTTGTACTAAGTTCAAAAGCAGTTATTCTATAACTAAAATGTATTTTATAAATTCTCAAGTTTTATAATAGGATAACCTCCATATAAAATATGGTGATAGATACCCTCCTATCACATGGCTAACCGCCCAATTTTTACCACAAGGATTATCCATCCTCAAATTATTTGCTAAAATCATTTTAAAACAAAATCAAAGTCTAACTTTGAGTGGCTTTGCTCAGCATGTCCATGACCGTGGACACGACTATTCGAATAGTTTTATACTCTGCAGAGGTTGTACAACTTTACCCACAAGACACGACTTCTCTAGTTTGTTTGGCATTCGTCGATACCACCGCTCACTACCTTAGGTAAGCAGTCTAGATCATGTGACAAAGCCTTTACAATGCATCCTCCAGTGTAAATTAGACCCGCTAAGGTTTCACCTGAAGATGGTTAAGTTCACCACACCTAGCCCCCTCTTGCGCCACACGGCGGCTTACCCAACGACACGACCCGTGTCCACAACGGCTTAAAACCAGCGACACTACTCATGGGTCACTCCAATGGTGCAACTCGTATTAGGGATACAAATTATTTAGCCAGGTCCTACCCATACAGGATATGTGATAGTACGATGTGGCTTACCAAAATGAGGCTCGAAGACCGGTCCTTAACAGACTTGAGCGACTTCCAAAATAACATTTGGGTCTCAACCCTACCCGAATTGCGCCCGTGCATAAACCTGCACCCACCAACTATCCATTTCGCCTCCGGTAGTTGGTGCTTGAGCGCCCTTACCATTTCCACCAACAAGTGGTGACAAGGTAACCCATGGAGGATCGTGCATGGCATCCGGATTGGCATCTCCGATTGTGTTAACTTCGTGGTGCCCGCAGTGATCTTCCGATGAACTCTCGTCGTAACTAAGGGAGATTCTTCCAGTGCTTCTGCAAGGAGCCTCCATGATGGGGAGCCGTTAGAGATTACCACCTCTGGTGGGCTCTATGGTGGACTTAGCGTGATCCAGCGGATTGTCGGTCGTATACTGAGTCTCACTTTGCCCACTTGGCTTACGATCGGTGATAACTTCATCGACACCTTTACCAGATGTTGGTTGGCCCCCTAAATACGTAGGAGCCGTTAGCGAATACTGGTCACCCATGATAATTTTGAGAGTACATGGACTCTCTGATTGTGGCTCTGGGCTTCTGTTGCCGTTTTTGCCGGTCAAATCGACCAAGCTTGTAGAGGCGTTCGGACATTCTGAACTGGTCGGATCGAGCAGTTCCTCTGAGAGCACCATTGATAGCGGCGGTGTATCTTCATCCATCCGGTCAATTTCGCTAATCTCTGCAACCAGCGAGCCGGTGGAGGAGGATGATGACATCCCATTTTCTTCCATGGCGTGGATGCATGTGTCCATATCGAGGTCGGAGTGGTCCGCCAGGTCGAACCAGTTTTTCTCATCCCAAGTCCCTGTCATATTGGCATGAACGATGATGAGGCAAAAAAAGTGGATGAGAAATGCTTGAGTGAAGTAAACTTCAAGAACTCAACGCCTTCTTCCCCATGACGGCGCCAGCTGTCGACGATCGAGTCGCCGATCTTACGAAATAAAACAGAGGAAAATTACAAAGAGTTTTTGGGAGATGATGAGATTGCTCTTTATTGCTATGAACTAGATCCTTTACATGGGGTGCCCTTGACAAGGCAGTGGATTAATTGTCATTACACTCAGCGCAGTACTTGTTATGCTAATGCTTCAGATGAAATACAATCGTCTGTTGATTTTTTGAATTGGCTTCGATCCTTTTTCCATCGTTCGCGTCTTTCCTTAAATAGTTGATGAAGTGGTGGCAGTTAACCCTGGTATAGGCGCCTATTGGGAGTGTCACGGCTGGTCAGAGCAAGGCGACGGTTGATGAAGTATCATCTGTTTGGCGGTTTAATGTCTGGGAGACACTAAACCGCATGGTAGTTTATCGTTAGTGCCTTAGGATCATGAAACGTCGCGTGGTATGGAGTCAATACAACATGTGCTATATTCATCACATGGTAAAGGATATGCTTAAAGCTGAATCGTATGGTAGTTAATTGCTTGTATGAGCAATCATCTGGTCAGGGACTGGGTATAGGACCTCATCCGACCAGTGTACCTATAAGTAACCTTTGGAACCCTAATGACCACAGAGGTCGTTAGCTTCAGAGGTTACGACTCTTACGACCACAAAATTCGTTAGCCTTAGGGTTTAAAACTCTTATGACCATGGGGGTCGTTAGTCTTAGGGTTTACGACCAGGAAAATATATGGTCTTTTATTTATAATACATAGATATTTTAATCATCATCAAGTTATATCAATCATAACCCTTTCTGCAATGGACTCCATTATACATTTCACCAAGTGAATTTGGACAACTTTGTGACTTTGAAGTGCGACTATAACGCTAGAACCATCAAGCAATTCTGACTTGAGCAGGTTGGTATTAGCGGTGGTACTTGTAGTATTTTATAATTTGCTGTCCTTCTGTTGGTTCTATTAGTATATGACTTCTTCGGTAGTAATTTGTGGTAGGGAAGATGATATCATGTTTATCCGGTAGAAGTTAACCCCTAGGTGAGTTGTATTAATTCATACACAGTAAGAAAATAACACCAAGAAATAAAGAGATGCAAAAAGATCCAAATCCTGTACTATCCGAGTTTCATGCCTAGTCACGCTCGAGTACCTGTTCTCGAGACCACACAAATCGCATAATTGGGACCACTCAGAGCTTGCCTTTGAGTGCGACCTACACTACTCTGGATCCACGTGCCCAAGTACACTTGAGATTCCGTTCTCAAGACCGCCAAACAACGTGTTTGGGGACCGCTCAGGGTTCATTCCTGAGTACGCCGAGGACTTTGCTTCTGGGTACGGCAGAGCTACACGCTCGGAGTGCCACAAACCACTCGTTCGGGAAATTTGATATGCAGAAATGAGATAAGTCACATTCTTTTATAACATCAGCTTTTATTTGCTTTCTTTAAGTATACTTGTTTTACTTTTGAATTGCTGATGGATCTTTTGGTTTATGCAGATGAAAAGAGAAGAGAATGCTATGGGTATGGTCCGTACTTCTCCAGAAGTGGAAAAGCGAGTCCATGGAAGAATTCTACTCCATGCCTCTAGTCCAGGCACTATGATCTAAATCTTATGATAATACACCCACGCTTAGATTTTCTATCCTAGGTTGAGCTAGAGTCTGCCAACCTACTCGCATGAGATAACAATCGCAGATCCTAAGACAATAACGTGTTTCCCCCGCATTCTCTCGAACGAAAAACTAAAATTAGGGATGGTTCCAAGTTAGCATGGTTGTCACTTTTAGGGAAGACGAGCTTTTTAATATAGTACTTTTGAAACGGGACTGGAATAGAAATTGAGATGAAGGCAAGGATTAATACCGTACTTAGTGCCATATAGCAAACGAGGAAGACGTACTTAAGTTCTTGCTACAGTTCTATTTTATTAACGTGACCCTAACCAAATGCTCTAATACCAACAACGACGCCCTGTGTCATTACCCTAGAGGGTAATCACACTTAAGCATACGGATTACTATTTGTCTGCTTGGTAGGACACCGCTTTGATGAATAGTAAACCATCACCAGAGTTAACGCAACAGAACAATAAGATAGAAATTGTACTCTTTATTCCAGCATTTAACCACACAAGACTATGGTCTGTATTGTAGGGACACGGGTAGGCTACGATAGCAACAATTAGAAATTTCTACCACGTAAACCAGGAAGCAAAACAAGTAGATGATCACAAATCATTACCATCAGACGCGCAGTGCAGAGGAAGAAGAGTTGGAGTAGACCGGTCCAATGAAGAGCGCGTCGGTGAAGTGGTCGTAGGCGATCGTCCATGCCAGCAACCTCTGCAGTTCCTTATGAAGATCGCGGATCGTCCTCAAGCGCAACAGCAACCGTAGTAGCACCTCTACGGTATCCACATGTCTAGGGAAGGAACAACCGAACGCCGGTGTGCTAGCACTAAGTCGCACAGCGAGGCTCTCAGAAAGATGGCAGCTTGGGTTTCGATGGAGCAACTCACGTCAACTCGTATATCATTTATATCCCAATAGCCTCAAGTATCTCCTTATAAAGTGCCCATGACGGATCCTATCCGAACACGTTTTGTTCCAACCCGTTAAGTGTGTGACCTGTTAGGTTTATGCGTAGTCGGTTGTGACTCGAAAACCCTTTCTGACCACGAGTCGTTAGCGGTTCCTAGCAGAACATAACGATTCTCAAACACACACAAATTATATCGGACGAACCTTAATGCAATATGATCTACGACCAAGTCATCGTCACTTACAACTAGGTCCTATCTCTATACGATCAGTTCGTATTTGGTCACAACTAGTTCGTAACTCCTTACGGCCAGGTTTTGACCACTCTGTGATTACGTTCGACTAGTCTACGACCTGCTCATATCTCCATATGACTAGTCTGTAACTGATCGAACTAAGCGACCTACTCGTGTATTCTCCTTTTGCCTCACGATATATGGTTGAACTCCAGGTGAGATATTATGTCATCCATGGACTATTCAATATTTTCTCGATCGAGTGTCGGATAACCTTATGTGGTCAAACTCTTCGACCACCATTGGCACGACTATGCACTTTCTTTATCCGATCACTTCAAGGGGCCCAGAGATATATCTCCTGTTATGTTAGGAGGGGCAGATCCCATATCCGACCAGCCATATCCCTCCGCATGTTTCACAGTATACCCGAAAGTTACCTTTATAACTACCCAGTTACGAGTAGTGTTTGGCAACCCTTGAGAATGTTATTACGCATGTAGGGAACCATGCTGATCTCAGGTCTAAGGATTATACATCATCATTGCTTGAGACCAACTAACGACACATAGAATCGTAACAATCTCAATAGTGTCCCAAGGTGGGTCTATCCAACACCATATTCTCTAACATGTGTTCACATTATCGATTAGATATCTCTATATCCATGATCGGTGAAACATGGCTATCAATCCATACATGTGCTGGTCGTAGAGCTACTATTGTTCCAACCAGTGGCATCCGACCAGGGATATATTTAGAATGACATCATGTAAGTTCAAAGAGTTTCATCAACAAGTCACATACTCGTTGATCTATATAACTGACGATTCATTCAAGGAACATAATAACATTTATTCAATAACTAATAAACATACATCTCTATGATTGCTTATAAGGCATATCACCTATATGTATTACAAGTAATAAATTACAATTGAAAAATGGGACTAAGCCCCCCTCGCTTGCCTTCCTTGCTCCACCGATCTTCTACTCGCCCTGTTCGCCGAATATGGCGCCCATCTCGCCCTGGCCCTCGCAGCCAGTGCCCTCGCCTCATGCAGTTTCATCAGTACCTACATGTCCTTCGTCCCACTCGGAATAGTTTCCGGCCAGACTAGGATCTAACAAAGGAGAATAATAGCAAGTTTGAGTGCTATTGTACTCAGCAAGCATTAATATCAAAAGATGCACTGGATGACTCATCTCTGTTCGTTATTACATTTTCTAGTTCATCTCTTTTTTTGAAAATAAACAACTTGTCAAAACTTTAAGTGGTAAGTTTTAATACTGAAAAGACTGCTAGTCACTCAGAGAGAAGATAGACACTTGGCGGTTCCCGCAAACTCCAATCTAGGAGTCAGGCATGAATTCATAATTTTATTTAGCACTGCACATGCTTGTACCACTTTACCCATAGCTATTCTGAACTCTACATGAGCTAGGTCCCCTGCATTTCCTTTGATGCGGGTTCGAGTTCAGAATACATAACGTTTCCAAGTTACATGATCAAATATCCACCCATTATTTTCCGTCGGTGCTGACCTTGTCACGGTGCTGACCTAGTCATCCACCGAGTTCCAGCAATGTTGGTTGGGCCAGCCCTCCAGTCCCAACACTCCACCGTGTGGTAGTATATCGCCCTGGGTCCCCCACTTCCTGGGTTCCTCCCCATATTACTTACCCTACTTCATTTCTTCTCACTTCATCTCTCTCTCCACCATTTCTATTTCTTCCATTTCCTCCTGGTGGTTCTTGGCTCCATGGGGCCGCCGCCTCCTGCCCCCATTTCGGCCCGGCTCCGCCACCTCTGGTCTGCTCACCACCTCCCTAAACCTCTACTTCCCCCCGCCCGTGCGGCTCGCCCGGCCGCACCCTGGCTCGGTCCCGGCTCACCCCCGCATCGCCCCCTTGCCCCTCAGCCTACGACTCGGCCTCGGGTCCACTTTCGCACACCCTAGCCCATGTGTTGCAGCGGCTCGGTGGCCCGTGTGTTCGACCATGCACACCTCCTTTCTACCGTGTGCTGGCTTGGCCCGCGTCCACGGCTCGGCCCGGCCTGGCCTGCGGCCGTCGACCCACACCTACTCGCCCTGCGCCCCCATGGATTTTATCTTCCCTTCCTATTTTCCTTTCTCTAGGTATTTTTGTTTTTGTTGACTCTTGATTCATTCACTAATGTGGGTTAATTTGTTGATTAGGCATGGTAATGCAATGGAGGTGGGTTGATGGATGTGGTTTCCTACTGAGGTTGCCATAGTTGTACTGAGGTATAGCCTTCCCCTTTCCTCCCTCCCCTTTTTCCCTCCCCTTGCTCAATGATGTGGATACTGAGGGCTAGGGTTGGTGTGGTGGGTGTGGCTTGGGCAGAGAAAACAAAAGGGGCATGAATGGGGTTACCTCGGTTGGGCTTTGTCGATTTTGGGTTGAGGTTGGCAGTCCGGTCAGTGCTGGTGCTCTCCTCTTGCTCTTGTTGGTCCTCTTTGTCCTGTTGGTTGGCACGGTCCTGGTGGTCCTTGCCGGTTCGAAGCCATCAATGATGTCGCTCCCGCTCCCTTTGGTCTTCCTCTTCACCTTGAGCTCCTCTCCTCCTTTTATTATCTATGGTTGTGGCAATGGTGGTGGTACTTGGCCTAGCTTGCTGCTCTCTGTTAGCTCTGGGTTGAGTTGAGGGATGGGAGAGAGATGTGCTATCTTTGCTTGTGGATGGCTTTCGGTTTGGCAGTGAGCTTGCTTGACTCTGGTTTTGCTTTGCACTAGTTGTGACAGAAGCTTGTGAGGGAGGGAGGCTTGGTTTGCTCTCTTGGGTGAACCGAAGAATGAGCTTGTGAATGAGGGTCTTTGTGTGAGAGATGGCTGGGGAGGCATTCGGCTGTGGTGTTCCTTGGCCTGTGCATGACCCTTTTGCCCTTTCCCTTATCCATATCACCCTCTCATTGCACTGTGAGCTCACGGACTTTTTGGTCCAAAGTAAGCCCTCTGCATTGCTCGATGGCTTTTCTACTTTGGACACTAAGTCAGTAAGATAGAAAGTGGGTGTTGGGCTAATAAAATGGAATGAGCCTATGGTTCATCCTGTATTGTCAGATTTTTCTACAGTTGAGGTAAGTCGGTATATGTGGACGTCGGATTTAAATAACCGACGGGTGATGAAACCTACGAAAGTGATACAGTGATGATTGGCTTAGGTTAGTCTGGGAACCTTGATAATTAGGGTGCCGACTGACTTAGGTTGGTCTGGGAACCGCGATGATCTTCGCAAAATCTAACGACAATACTTTTTACTCCTGATTTCATTTTATTGCCTTTGGTCTGTGGCTGGTCTTTTGGTTTTTGTATAAAATGTGTGCAGGGTTTTGGACTAGGTCGGGGAAAGGGTTTCGATGGGCTGGCGATATGCAAACAAGGATACAAGGAAGGCTTCGGCGACATGCAATGCAATATTTTATTCTGTAATTTAATCATCTGTTGTAATTAGTTATTGCAATAAATTCTGAGTTCATAAGGAATGTTTTATTTTCAATCATAAAGGATTCTTGTAATACATTCTGTTTTTATATTAATGTTGTATGCCGCTTCAAAATGAATTCTTTTAAGTTAATTCTGAGTGTGCATGAATACTTTACTCGCGCATGTAATTTATTCTTGTATGTTGCTTTGATGTAATAAATTATGGTATTTTAATCTCGAACTGGTATGCAATGTTTTATCTTTGATTGAGATCGATTTTTATAGATGATCCTGAGATTATATCGATGATTAATTCTTGCGGTAATAATTTATATCATCATTTCTGATGATGACTCTTGATAATATAATTGTGCATGAATTTTCTTGACGAGGTGTGCGTTAACGATGTGAGATTAGGTTATGTTCTTTGTTTAGATGAGTTTTAATCTACTGCTTAGTATCGATAGCATTGTTTAGATTACTGTAAATTGTTAATTAATTCTGAGTTTCTTTTTAATACTTTACCTTTTATTGTAACGAGTCCTTGTAAATGATTCTACGTTATACTGATGTTGTATGTTGTTGTAATTGTTTAGGTAGTTAATTTGAGTGTAACAATGTTGTATTATTCATATTGTAATTTCTGGAGATGGAGTCTTGTAATAATTTCTGAGTTTGTAATACTGTTTTAATTTCGCTTGCGATGTATTCATCATGCAATTTATCTCAGAGATTGTACTTTATTTTATTTATGCTTGTAACAAACTCTTGTAACTAATCCTGGGTTGTAATATTTTACCTTTGTTTGTAATAAATCCTTGTATGTCGATCTGATGTAATGAATTATTATAACTTAATTTTGAGTTTGTTTTAAGGTGTTACCTGTGATTGCAAAGGATCATGGTGATTGATTTCGAGAGTGAATTGATGTTGAATTTGTGAATTCTTGTTGCGAACTATTGATAATGAAGTGTTGTATATTTTCTTGTAATTAATTAGTATACTTGGTTTTGATTTATATTGATGGTGAAAACTTGTTGTAATAATTCATATGGTAATTTATGTTGGTGAACTATCGCGATATAAACTTTGTGTAGATTTGATTGGCGATGTGTTTGATAACAGCTTTCTAAATTTTCTTTTGTTGTCGCTTGGATGAAAATGATTATTCTCGCGTCTAACGAATTATGTTGTAAATCCTGTTGATGAATCCACAATAATATTATCTTATATGGAATTGTTTTGTGATGCATCTGTTATCAAATGAGTTTATGTTTTGATTTTGGTTTAAGTGAATTTTATCTCCTAATAATTGCTAATTAGCGTTGTTTTGGTTTAGTCTAATTTTCTGGGTTGTCACGTCCTATTATGTGTTCAATTCGCTGGTACTTACTATGTTGATGAGCTTATTTTACTGTGTAATACTATTTAACGTTGCTTAGCTTAATTAAATTATTAGGGTTGTCACAGATTGTCACGAATCATGGCTCATACCGGCAACTCGAAGTATGAAGGTACATCTTGAGGAGCCTTGGGATTTGACTCAAATAGATGAACTGTATGATGCCACTCAAGACTTTTGTAACATCCCAAATGTGGATTTGTGTTTCAAATGTAAGAAAATGAGAAGAAATTAAAACTTTTCTTGCATCTTGAAGTCCTTGGACATTTCTGTAATTCTTGTAAAGGAATTATGGAAATCAAAATCAAAATCCTCAATTGACTCCAAGCAAAAACCTCCTTGGCAAAGATCTTGTGCCAAACCCATGGAAATATTTTTCCTAAGTTCTAGGGAGGCTTGGTAACACCTCTGAATTATTTCATGATTTTTAGAAATTATTTGATAATTTTGTGAGGCAAGTCAAAGCTTGGTCAAACCCTAATTCACACCTTCTGAAATTTCTGGAGAAAAATGCATTGCATGAAAATCTCTGAAAATTTTATGTGAGGTTCATCCTGCAGTCAGCAGCATCCAGTTAAAATTTCATAATTTTTGGAGCTGGTTTGCTACCTTAAATAAATTCCTCAAAAATCAGCTGTTTAAATTCAAACCCTAGCTGGTTTTCACTGTTCCTTGGGTTCGAATCGGACTCGGGCTCGAGCCACTTGACTGGGTTCAATCAACTAACTGCACCGACTCGGTCGTTTGGGCGCGAGGGTTGTGAGTCGTTGGATCGGCATCAAACGGCCCACGATCGCGTGAATGTTTGGACCATCCGAGCGTGCCGATCCAAGTGAACCGTTGGATTCTAAATCAAAGGTCCACAATCGCATGAATGTTCGGACTATTCGAACGCCTCGCGCAACATGAACCGTAGGATTCAAATCAACGGCCCAGGATCAAGCGAACGATCGAATCGTTATAATCACCCCGTTCTAATTGAACTGTTCGATTTCAATCCAACGGTGGAAACGTCGACTCCTTCCTCGGGTCGGAGCGCGCGTCTGAGTCCGTCAATGGCATGAGCAGAGGAGAAATGTGCAGCGTGGAGTCACCTCTGTGGTCGCCTTTAAACGGCTATCTCTGCGCGCATTAAATGCTTGTCGTGCTCCTCCCTCGGAAGTCCATGGTTCAACTGCTCCCGTCGCTCTCAAGTACTCTCATGGCAGTTTTGACCGAGGAGAAATATCGTCGTTGCTCACTGCCATTCTCAGCTATTTAAGCTCCATTGCTTCACTCTTGGCTTCCTTTAGCACTTCCGCAACTCTAGCTAGCACTCACAAGCTTATTTGAGCTGCAATCACTCGGAATCCATTCGGCCGCCATTGTTGAGTTTCGAGCTTCGGTGAAGGCGGTACAGCAGGGGCTCTCTCCTTTCAATTCTTGTTCCCTCTGCTCCATCTTTACTCTCTTGAGCTTAACCCTCACTCAATTTGGTTCATGTCGCTCAGGGCTTGATTGAATTTGAATTTCCCTATTTTCGGTTGAAATCCGCATTTGTCTTCACCAAAGCAGACTCGACCCTTCTCTGTGCTTTCTCTGTGCTCAGGTAACTCCTTATTAGTCCCTAGTTGCTTGGAACCCGCTTCCTTGGACCGCAACTGAGCTCATTTGTGTTTTTCGTTTTCGGCCACTTTCGGTCATCTCTGTCATCTCCGGCTTGCCGGCGTTCTAGACCACCGCAGCTGAAACTGTTGGTACCATTGGGTGCGCAAGGTTGTTAGGAACCCATTTTGGGCGTTTGCTCGCACCGCCGCGGCCAGAGTCGCCGGCGACGAGCCTCTCTTCCCCGTCGTTTTGTCGGATGAAAACAGGGACGAGCGTTTGAAAGGGATTCGCTGCGGACCGTCGATCCTAAGATCTACGGCCCAGGATCGCGCGAAAGTTTGAATTAATCACACGCCTTGATCAGTGGACCGTTGGATCCAAGATCAACGGTCCCGATTCGAGTCCGCGTGGGTCGTTGGATCCAAGATCAACGACTCATGTGCGCGTGAACGTTCGGCCCAGGCCGAACGTCCTGATCCACGTGAACCGTTGGATCCAAATCCAACGGCGAGCGTTTAGGGTTTGTGAGTCGCGCGTGCGCACATTAACCCGTGAACTCGGACCGTTGGATCCAAGATCAACGATCCAAGTTCTTCCACGTCGATTTAATTTTTGATTTTTTCCGAAAGGATTATTTGTCAACTGAAAAATGTAGTAACTTGTAAAATGCATAACTATTTCATTTCAATTCCTTTTCGATTGATTCAAATTTTGTTAGTTATATTTTTAACTAAACTTTAATCTAAAAATGATTCTAACCTCAGTATGTCTCTAGAAAATTTTGCTAAAATGTTAGTGCAATAAATAGTAGTATTTATGATTTATAAAGCTGAGCAAAATTATTTTGCTCATATCGTTTGCATTGAGAATCCAAATAAATTGGTTCTTATTGCTAAATTCCTTATAAATCATGCTCTTGCTACTGTAAAAATTTAGAATATTTGGAGAAATTTTTTTGTTGAGTCTTTGTGTTTTCTTCGTTCTTATCGGTTCTTTTTCGCTTTCTTGTTAGGTTCCGAAGAGCACGTTGATAACTTAAGTGATCCTCCGCAACATCTTGAACCATAGCAAACAGGCAAGCAGTTTGATCATGTTAATCCTAGTATTTTTTTAAGTCTAATATATTGATTTCAACTTGTATGTATACATTGCTATTTTGTTGTTAAATTATGGTTAGTATCCTATAGTTGCATAATCTGTAGGAATTGACTATCCTCTACTACCATGAGCCTAAGTTATTTGTTGTGATTTGAGTTCGATGGATGACCTCTTGTCACTTAGTAGATTGTGAATTGAAATTGCTTAGAAATGCTTAGTTTCGGTAGTAATGGGCGATCATCGATTTAGTCGATGATCTTGATCACACATCTTATTATTACTCCTTTATGTCCAACACTTGTGCTTTGTTATTTTGTAAAGTCAAAATCTGAAAATGAAAAATTGATTTGGACTTGGGCAAGTGGTTGGATGGTGGGTTATTGGGTTTGTGGATGTCTTGCCTAAGTCAACAAGGACCGAACATCTTGTGTCACACTCTCCAAGCATTTTTGCATGCTAACCACGCGAGAGGGATATGAGACCTCTCTTGACTAAGTACTTTGGCGTGTGTTATCTCCGAGTCGCAGGAGGGGGTGTGTGTGTTGTGTGAAAAAGGATATGTGTTCTTGTGTTGGGTGTGCGGTGGTGGAGATTCCGGGTAGGCTCTCCACCTCGAGGGGCATCGTAGTTGTCCAAGGCTTTACCTGCGACGGGTAGTTGACCGAGGCTTTACGATGACTCGACACAACGTATGGGTTTCTATCCATACGGGCGACTCGCAGTTAATGCACAATATTGGAAATATCTCGTAGGACTTAGCTGTGCCGGCATACCAAAGGAAGTGTGCTAATCATGTGGTAAAAAGGCGGTCTGGCGTGTGGGTACATTGGTACACCCCTGCAAGATATAAAACTATTCGAATAGTCTCGTCCTAGGTTATGGACACGCTTGGTTAGGTTTTGCAAGAGTTAGACTAGAACCTTTTTAATTAAAACTTGACAGGGTTGGCATGAATGGGTAATTCATGCTATTGTTGTGGTGACTATGGGTTTAGTCACTTCCAGGATTGTTGTTGTTGTCTATCTACTGTTATATTGTTGTCATTTACTGTTATTTGAACATTAAAAACAGATTTGTCGACTTGCTTTTAAAATGTACTACATTATTGCAAATAAAGATTGCTTTGTGCCGAAAATTAAACATACAGCCTCCACTTAAATAAGCTTGCATGTAGCATATGTATAGATTTTTTATCCTACACGTAAGTCTTGCGGAGTACAATTTTTGTACTCATTTGCTTTGCTTAACTATTTGTTGCAGAGGAGGAAGGTGAGCCCCAAAGGCCTCACTTTTGCGAAATGTGTTGCGGGTTCGACGACTAGCTTGGCGGTCCGGTCGGTTGCCTTGTGGGTTAAAGGCACACTGATTGGCTCTTTTGTTTATGGCCATCTTATGGCACTTTTGCTTCCGCTGTTCAATTCTTGTATTTATATGTAATGTGGCCGGTTGGCCTCTCTTTTGTAATAACTATCCTTTATTTATTCTAACTTCATTTGTTCTTTGTGCTTGGTTCTATGTGATTGAATGGAATTGATGCATGAATTTTGTAAAGGGTGTGTATACTGCATTTCTGGGAAGTATACATGTCTCGAGTCTCGGGTTATCTGATTTGTAATGCTAGGACCAAGTGGATGGTTAAGCATTACAAACCCGATAAGCCGGGGTCTCACAACTTTGTGTGTGGAAAAGCAACTGTACTACTACCTATGCCCAGTATCATAAACAAGATATTGAGAGCAACATTCTTTCCTAGATGTGGCAACAATGATGAGGTTCATGGCAAGGTTTGGCATATTATCTATCATATTTTGAAGGGCACCAAATTTGAAATTGTGGACTTCATTATAACTGAGATGGCTCCATCAAAGAGGAATACGGAGGACACTATTCACTATGCTCCCTACATTATGAAGTTGATTCGAGACAAATTTGGTTTTTACTTTACCAGTGATAGAGTTCATACGGAATATAGACCAAACATCATTCCTCCTTCTTCCTAAGGGATGAATGGAGAAACCCTTTTTGATGCTTGATGCCAAAGGGGGAGAGATCAAGGGGGGAACAAGGGGGAGAAATGAAAATGAAGCCCGTCAAGACTTTTATGATATATTATAATATTATCTATTTGGACTTATCTATATTTTGGACTTCTTTTGGATGAGGTAAGATTGTAATAGTTAAGTTATTACACTTATGAAGCTCTGTAACACTAGTGTTATGTTATATCGTTATCTTTGCTTACATTATCAAAGTTTATGTTAAGTATATTTGTCAAGTCGTGTTATCTCTTTATGCTTCATATGGTTAATTTTTACATGTTTCCTCAAATTCAATAAATAAAGGAAACTCCGACAAAATTTCCAAAAATCCACACATGTGCCTAAAAATCACTTCATGAATCTATATGTACATGTTTAGCGGGTGTCTTATTTATTTGTTGATTGACTTTGAAAGCAACTAATTCTTTATCTCTCTTGAACTCATCTCAAGAATTATTTGCAAATCAAAAGTCAAAACAAGAATATACAATTAGATGTATATTCAAACCTTTCAATTCATTAATATTGCTTAGGTTGTCATCAATTAACAAAAAAGGGAAGATTGAAAGCATCTAGGCCCCTAAAAAAGATTTTGGTAATTAATGACAATAATGTGTTAAGTGACTAACATGTGTACTAAGATGTTCTGAAAGCTTAGTCCCGAATTATGCATGACAACATGGAAATGGCAATGCAAAGACGATAAAGGATTGATATAGCTCAAGGTAAAGGTGTTTTGCATCCTAAGGACCCTTTTATAGTTTTTACCGGTCTTGGTTTTTGGTGGAAAGACTAAATTTATAGACTAGATGTCGTACTATAAAGAAGGATCGTGGCTGCTTGAAATTTTATGATGTGCCACATTGATCAACTAAGAGCCATGCATTGCATTTTGGAACAGCTTCTGGAAAAAGCTCTCAGTAAAAATGTTATGACCGCACCTGAGAAGCGGTAGTACCACAGTGCGGTAGGACTGAGTTCCAGTTGGCGGTATGTTATTTTCAGAAAGCATATTTTTTTGGTGTTTTCCTCCTCTGAAAAATGATAATTCTGATTGAGCCAGGTGGTACTACCATCATGCGGTAGTACCAGACCATGTGAGTGTAGTAATACCGTACCAGACAGTAACGGCTAGTTCAGAAGCGTTTTATGCACCCCTTATGACCGTTGAATAGTAGGTGCGGTACTACCAACCGATCAATGGCGGTAGTACCGCACCTGCTAAATTTTTAGGGATTGCTTCAAACGGTCAAATTTGTGATTGGGTCTATAAATACCCCCTCACTAGCACCAAGCTCAAACTCCTTGGTCTCATTGAATACATTTGAGCCATTGGTGTACTCTCTACTACTCATTTGCTCATATTTCTCATTTTGAGATAGTTGAGAGCATCAAAGCGCATTTGCATCATTTGTTGATCTTTTGGCACTTAATAACCTTCAAGTAAGGGCTGTAATGTATTACTCGTGATGCTTGCCAGCACCAAAACGACTTGGAGGAAGTTTGTGCGGTAATCTCTTCAAGAAGTTTGTGAAGAGACCCAGCATCGGTTGTGAATGGTTTGGTGCTCGCCATCTCCGAAGTGGAGGAAGAGCAACCCAAGTAGAATTGAGGTTCATTAGGTTCAATTTGTGGAGCCGGTCTAATTCGTTTGGGTTTACCTCAACGTAGACTAGTGAAGACCGGTAAGTTTTCGATACCATAAGAAAAACATTGATCATCTTCATTGCAGTTTTCTCTCTTGTCTTTACTATTTTCGCATTTACTATTTCTAGCTACTTATTTGTGTAAAATTAATTAACTAGAATTATATTTAGTATTGCCATAGTCTTGGGGTGTCTTAGTGATCTTAGAATTTCTCTCTTTACTTGTGCTAGAATTTTCTAATTAGATCATACTTATTAATATTGTTAATTAAAGGGCAAGTTTTTTTAGAAACCTCCTATTCACCCCCTCTAGTTGATCATCCTTAATACTACAAATGTGTTGCTCGCCATGGCAAATGACAGAGCGTTGTATTCTGCCATGATCACCAAGTACATGGAGGAGAAGAGCAAGAATGGTGAGATGCACCAGACATTCAAGATTGGCACAAGGGAGCTGCGCTTCGAGATACTGTGCAGAGATAAAGGACGCTACAGGACGATCCGCGAGAGGATCACCCACGAGTGTACACTACACCGCGTTAGTTGCGTATGCACATGCAACAAGCCTCTTCTTCTGCATAGGCTTTGCTCACATGTCATGACCGCATGTGTCGACGGTGGTGCAACATCCCGGCCAGTACCTCTCTGATTATTTTAACAGGGAGGAGGTGTTGCAAACCTGGAGTGTAGATCTCTATGGTTATAGCGTGGTTGGCTATTTCACTGACTATCCGACCTGGGAGCAACTTATCTGGGCCGCAGACAATAATAGGATGAAGGGAAAGGTTGGCCGGTGATAAGTACAACGTATCAGAAATGATATGAGCGAAGTAGAAGCCGGACGTCGTACGAAGAAGTGCTCCATTTGCAGGGAGTCTGGTGACACCTTCAAGAAATGCTCTATGAGAAATCCACAGGACGAAGGAGACATCGGTAGTTCGGACGTCTCCGAGGGGATCTCATCCTACCACCCTACTCTTTGATTTGTCCAATGCTTTGTAATATCACTTTGATTTGTCAAAAACTAGATGAGGATGTTGTGCTGAATGGTTTGTACTATCAGTGTGATTTGTCGACAAAATATGTGAGAACGTTGCGTTGAATGTTCTGTAATATCATTGTGATTTCTCGACAAAAAAAATGATGTCATTGTACTGAATGTCTTACAATATCATTATGATTTGCCCACAAAATATGTGGTCGGAAATAGACATTAAAAAATAGAAAGAGGTCACTGTCTCTATTTCAAATGGCAACAGGGACCTCTCAGCACTGTTCAAGTCTCCGTCGCCATTTGAAATGGCGACAGGGGACTTTCGCCATTTCAAATGGCGATAATAGCATAGTTTTTGTAATTTTTATTTATTTATTTTTGTAATTTTTTAAATAACATTATTTCAAAAAATTCTAATTATCATGTGCCTAATAAACGATTGTTGCATGCATAATTTATCATGCACTAATCTTCCTACATTAGATTCCTTTCTACCTGTGGTAAATATTTGACATTTTGGCCACAATTGACGTTTGGTTGTAACAACAACAACAAAAACTTCTTTTATGGTATGTTGGTTAATCCGTCGATGGTTACTGTTCTTTGCTGGGTGTGACTAGCGCTTAAACGTATGGTCCGAGCGCTAGCGCTGTACAGCCTGAACACAACATCATGTTATGCTAGACACAACAAATTCAAAACATGTGCAACATATTAAAAATTCATATGCATCATTTCAAAAAACATCACCGTGAGCGTTAACATCATCTCAAAAAAAATCACCATGAAACATCATCTAAACTCAGAGTCAAAACAAAGCAGCGGAAGAAAAAATGCGTTGAAAAATCGTACAGCATTGCCATGAACTGTATGCAATATTTTTTTCTACATATGCAATTTTTTTCTACAGATACAATATTTTTTTCTACGGGTTGCAACATCTCAAAGAACACTGTGCAACATTCTTTCCAACGGGTCGTAATATTTTTTTCAATGGGCCGCAACATCAGAATATCAGTGAAGAGAAAAATCTTGCAACATCACAAGCTAAAGTAAGATAAAAATCATGAACTAGAAATAACAGGAAGGGAAAGAGTAGTGGTAGAAGGGGAGGCCTGGTTCATAACGGCTAGCCACGGATCCGGAGGGGCCAAGGCTTGATCCAGCTGGGGCCTGGCTGGAGAAGGCCGAGAGGGGACACTAGGGCCACATGAGGGAGTGGCACCAGAGCGTAGGAGAGCTGAGTGGCGTGCAGACAGGCACAGGGGAGAGAGACCAGGCGCTAGAGAGGAGGCACAGGGGTGGCGTCGCCTAGAGGGAGGAGGCCATGGGGGAGTCAGCCAAGAGAGCGGCAAGCCAAGAGCCAGAAGAGGGAGGAAGAAATGAGAAAAAAGTGAAGGAATGGGGAGATAAGGAATGCACTCACGGGAGGAATGGGGAGATGGGGATGAATGTGTGGCTGTGAGTAGCATAAGGGAAAAAGTGAGGAAAGAGAGTGGAGTAGGCGTCCTTTGGAATGGACATTATACACGTATCGTTTCCGTTCTTTTTTTGGCCAATTCATTGTTTCTTCTAGTGTATACCACATCATTATGTTGCCCATGGTGCTAAAGCCGGTGCTAAACGATCGTTCAAGCGACATGGCCGCATGGCTAGTGCTGGTCAAATGGGCTGGGCCTGCCGGGCCAGCCCGAGGCACGACACTATAGGCCCAGCCCAGGCACGGCACGACCCACATTATTCATGGGCCGCCACCACGACACGGTGGGCCAGCCCGACACGGCATGAACAGTGTCGGGCCGTGCCGAGCACATGACAAGCATGAAAGGCCCAGCAAAGCCCATGCATCCCAGAAAGCGAACCGCCGCGCGCCCGTGCCAGCGCAGAGGAAGAAGGGTGGGAGTTCGGAAGGAGGCCGAAGCGGAGAGAGAAGAGAGGGCGTTGCAGACGAGGAGGCACATCGGCGTTGGGGACGAGGAGGCGAGGAGGCGGGTCGTTGTTGCAGACGAGGAGGCGGGGAGGCGCGTCGGGCCGTCGGCGTTGCGGTCGAGGTGGCACGTCGGCGTCGGCGTTGTGGACGAGGAGGCATCGCAGTGAGGATGTAGCTTGGCGGTGAGGAGGCGACGGGGTGGCTACCGCCAACTGACGAGGAGGCGGCACTGGCCGCGGTAGTGCGTCGTGCGGCACTGCTGCGGCACACGCGCGAGCGAGGCTGGGAGGATAAGAAGGCGAGGGGAAGGGGCGGTCGGGCTGTGGTGTGCTCGTGGGCTGTGCCTAGGGCTGGCAATCGGGCGCGGCGGGTACGGGTAGTGCTCGTCCATACCCATACCCGCGACCCCGAATTCCCCCCACGGGCATACCCGCGAAGGACGACGGGCAAAAACCTCGCCCATACCCGTCGCCCGCGGGCATGCCCGTTTACCGTGAATAATGCATCGCCGCCTGTGGGTACCCATCGCCCGCGGACATGCTTGTTACCCGCGAGCAATGCATACATCAAGTTCATCATAATTCACACATCAATGGTGCATCACATATTCAACAGCTAATAAAGTTCATCACAATTCACATACCATTTTCGACAAGACAACTAATCAAGTTCAACAAATAAAATACAAATTGACATAGTTTCTTACACATGTGGGTAGATTACGGGTAATCGGACGAAGCGGGTATGGGTGGAGCTTACCCATGCCCATGCCCGTTTACCCGATGGGCAAGAAATTATGCCCGTTTTCATGCCCGTGGGCAAAGAAAGACGCATATGCCCACCTCCATTAGGGTATTCGCACGCGACACGCGGGTAATCGGGCACAATTGGCATCCCTAGCTGTGCCTGGCACGGCACGGCCCAAAAAAATCCGGCCGTTGGTATTTTAGCCGTTTTATTTTGACCGTTGGGGTCTTTAAAAATAGAAAAAACAAAAAAATTATAATTTTTTTTTCTATAAATAGCCACCGTACTCTCCCTCATTTAGCACCCCTTCATTCTCCATTCTGTTGAGCAAATTCAAATTCGTGTTGAGCTAATTTGGCAAAATTCAAAAAATTTGTGCTAAAATTTGGAAAACTCAATTTTCAGCAGCAAGTCAGCAAAAGAGGTACAATACTATTTTTTTGTATACTTCTATTGTTAGTGTTTGTTATACTAATATGAAAGTGGTAATAGTGTTAGTTTTAATTTTGCAGTTTTCGTTATGGACAGTCCTTACGACAGCTTTTCTCTAGGTGATTACGGACTTTCACTGGAGGAAATTGAGTCCATGGAGGCGGCTGCGGCTGCCTCAAGCCAACCGGAGATTTCACCGGAAGTTCTGTCATTAGGCTCCACGGCATCCGGAGCAAAGAGGTCGAGACCGTCTACATCGAGAGTGTGGGAGAATTTCGACAAGGCAACCAAGCAAGAAGCATTGGGAAATGAGGTACCATATGCTATTTATAAAATTTATCACAATGAATTATCTGCAAAGTCTACAGGTGGAATATGGCACTTGCAAAGACACGCTACAAGATGTAAGGCGAAACAAAGATTGGTGATGAAGCAGACACAACTACAGTACAACCCCGACAGTACGGTACATTGCTGGGACTACGATCCCCAAGTAGCCCGCCAATCTCTCTGTCGTTTAATTGCTTCTGAGGATTTACCGTTAGGCTTTGGCGAGTCTGCTTCTTTCCAAACTTACATTAGAACTGCACATAATCCTAGATTTTCTTCTTTGTCTAGACAGACAATATCTAGGGATCTAATAAAATACTACAATGAACACTGTAATAAAATAAAAGAACTATTTAATACGTGCACATTTTCGGTGGCCCTGACCTCGGACATATGGAGTGGTCGGGCTGGGGAGGATTACCTTAGTATGGTTGTGCATTATGTTAATGACTACTGGGTAATGGAGAAAAGGATAGTAGGTTTGAAATTAATTAATGTAGCACACACGGGTGAGAATATTGCGAACTGTATTATCAAAGTCGTGGAAGACTTTGGTTTTACAGACAAAGTATTCTCAATTACTTTAGACAACGCCGCTTCAAACTATTAGGCTATGGACATTCTTACTCTAGTATTGAGTACATACACCGATTCCTTCTTGCTATATCAACGATGCGCTTGTCATATTATCAACCTTATAGTCAAATATGGTTTGAAGAGGTTGAGTCTGTATATTAAAGCTTTTTGCGATGAGATTTCTTTCTTGAATAATTCTAACGTAAGAATAACACAGTATAAAAACTTTTGCAGGATGATGGGTGTACGTCCAAGAAAGTTTGGTTTGGACATGGAGGTAAGGTGGAACTCTACTTACCTCATGCTTAAGAGTTCTTTACCATACAAGAGAATTTTTTTTTCTGTTTTTATTCAAACACACTATTAGAGCGTTGACGGTAGTATACTATTGACTAAGTAACATTGGTTCGTTGTTGAGAAGACACTATAGTTTTTTTTAAAAAAATTTATGAGGCCACTGTTGCTTTGTCCGTTGTGTACTATCTAACATCTTCTATAATCGTGCATACTATTTTTACAGATTGTTACTCAATTGAAAATGTATGAAAATGACATAGTTTTACACGATGCTATTGTTTCCATGAAATCTAAATACCTTAAATATTAGAGAGAAATCCTTTACCTATATGCATTTGCATTTTTTTAGATCCTAAGGGTAAACTTGATGCATTTGGTAGTGTACTTGAACTTCTTAGTGATGCTGCAGTGCTAGACTATACTGACTATTTTACAGAAGTTCGTTCTCGGTTATACGAGGTTTACCAAAAGTATAAAAATAAGTTATAGGGAGTCCGCTCGCAACGACCTCCAGTAGCCCCAGCCTCAAGTAACAAGACAAATATGTGGGGCACGATTTTCGATGCATCTTCTTACAGGTCCAGATCTTCTTCTTCTAGTACTTCTACATCGCAGCCTGCTCAGCAGAGACCCACAAGGAGCGAGGAACTATCCACACCTGTCTGGATAGCGATACGGTGGATTTCAACTCAGAAGGCTTCGAAATCTTGCAATAGTAGCAAGTACATAAGATAACATATCTCGTGCTATCCATACTTGCACGTGATGTGTTAACTTTCCACATAATACAACACTATTACGGCTAATGATTTAACGTCTCCTAAATCATTAACCGCAGAACAGTTGACGTTTTCACCAACCGCCTTTACAGTTAGTGGAACCGCCAAACTGCCGTCTCTTCCCGACCGGGCGCGTCGCTCCCCAACGGACGTCTCTTCATGGGATAACTGCCACCGCTTCATCAACTATTTAAGGAGGGTTATGGAAGGACGAGAAGAGAGAGGACACGAGTGCAACATAAACAAAGACAAGCGAAGACATCAAGCAAGATACAGCAAAGTGTTGTGTTTTTAGATACTCCCTGTGTTTGTAATTGTGAGTTCATAGCAATAAAGAGCAAGTCAGATCCATTCCCTGAAGTCACGCACACTTTTCCTCTTTTCATTTATATATTCATAAGATCGGCGATTTGATCGTCGACAGCTGGCGCCGTCCGTGGGGAAGATAGTGCAAAACTTCGGAAGTAGGTTCTCTGTTCAACTCATCCGCTTTCTCCATTTTTTTTCGTAAATGCGAGTATGGCAGGAACTTGGGATGAGGAAAACTGGTTCGACTTGGATGACTACTCCAACCTTGACATGGAAGCCTGCATCCAAGCCATACAACATGGGGAATCTTCGTCCTCCTCCGATGGTTCGCAAGTCGCTAGCGACAGCGAACTTGAGCGGATGGATGAAGATACACCGTTGCGCCAAGAGGCGCTTTCGAGGAACGAGGTTGTTCCGATCGGTTCGAACGTCGAGCGTTCTTCAAAGCCGGTTTCCCGGCCGTGAAAAGGTGACAATACCTCGGCCCACAACACGAGGGTCAATATACCCTTGACACAATCATGGTCGATGGTATTCACCAACGACCTCTGGAAATTCGAGGACCAACCGCATCTGTAGCGGTGTCGATGAGACCTTCACCGCAATGGGCCGAGTAAGGAGGATAAGACTCAATATCCGGTCGGCAATCCGCGAATCGGTGAGCCCGCCGCAAAGACCTCGGGAGGTTCTTATCTCCGACCGGTCTCCATCGTGGAAGTCTCGGTAGGAGCACCGAAGTTCTCCACTAATCACGGTGAAGCTCCTCGGAAGATCGTTCTTTGGAAGCATGAGGTCAACGCGATCGAAATCTTGATCGTGATGCCACTCACGATCCTGCACACCACCTCGCCACCACCGCTAATGGAGATGGCGCGGCGATCAAGCACCACCTACCGAAACAGCGGAGTGATGGGCGTCCATCGGCTAATCGCGCGTCGCAAATTTCCCCAAGGATGACAGGCATGACGGGTTAGGCCAAAGGTCGGAGGAACTTGGTCTCCGAACACCAACATCTTCAATGAATCCTCCGAGACCTTGGTATGATTCGAAACTTGTGTCGTATCCGAATATTCTTAATATCGACCACTCGCTCGGTGAAGCTCGGGCTTTACCCAATTGGTGGAGCGGTATCGGAAATTCTTCAACGAGCCGTCAAATGCGGAAGCGTGCGAGGGCAAGGGATATCCCAAAGTCTAACGGTGACTTCGTCTCAGCGCTCCTCCCTCGATGAGGCGGCATGGTCATCCACCGATACCTAGACCTCCTCGGCGATTCGACCCGATGGGTCATGAAGGAAGAAGGTTGTTTGAACGACGGCCTCTTCCCCACCAAGGAGAGCACTGATTGGTCGGATGATCTCCGTCATCATCCGAACCATGCTAATGGTCAAAGACGTCATGATAACGTCCCGCGACGGATCGGGACGACGAGCCTCGGCGTTCAATTAGAAGAAACCGATCTCCTCGATCCTAATCCGGTACCTTTTCCAAGAAGGCGCTATGAATCAGTTACAGGTTGTCGAGCCTTTTCTGCAGGGCTCCAAGCTGTACGTTGGCCTAATGGGTTCCGACCTGCCAACTTGGATAAATTTGATGGATCTCAAAATCCATTAGAGTTTCTCGGATATACACCAACGCCATCGAGCGGTGGTGGTGATCAAAACGTGATGGCTAATTATTTGCCCACGGTTACGGAAGGATCGGCCCGGTCTTGGTTGCTTAACCAGCCTGGTCGGATCTATTTATACTTAGGAACGACTCTGCGATCGTTAATTGTGAATTTCGAGTGCGTCGATCGCCTCGAAAGGAGGATGATCTCCATCGAACTCGGCAAGAACCAAAGGAAACTCTCCGTCAGTACATCAAGAGGTTCAGCCAGGTTCGAAATTCTATTCCAGAAATTGCAGAATCTTCTGTGATTCAGGCATTCAAGCGAGTTTAAGGAATCGGCGGTTTACGGAGGACATCACTATGAATCCTCCACGAACGACCGCGAACTCTTTGATATGGTGATAAGTATGCACCGCTAGTGAGGCGGTTGAATGGATGAAGCCATTGATCGAAAAGATAAAATCCTCAACTTTGGCCTTGAGAAGTCGAAAAAGAATCCCAAGAAGGTTTCAAAAGAAGAAGCACCGCAAGATGGGCGCCAAGGAAGTCCTAGCGGTTCGGATAAACCATTCAAGGGTAAGAAGGACTATACTGCGGTCGGGGCAAGGCCAAAGTTCCGACCGATGGCCATAATAAGGGTAAAGTGGTGTCCACTTCACCAACAAAGGAGGCATGACTTGCGCACTTGCCGTGTTTGGCAAAAGAAGCTGGAAGATTTTTATGCAGGTAAAGGCCCACTCCCCGCAATCCAAGAGTTAGGGGAAACAAGTTCCAAAAAGGACAAGGATGGCGACGAAGAGATGGAGTACCAGGAGCCTCAGCGCACGGTCAATATGATCTTCGGAGGTTCTTCTTCATACGACTCACGCCGTCACCTGAAAGCCATGGAGCGAGAGGTCAACCTATCGGAACCTTCGACCATTACCAAACCATCAAGGTGGTCGGATACCGTAATCTCCTTCAGCAAAGAAGATTGCCTCGTCTCATCAACTCGACCGGGTAGGTTCCCTATTATCGTAGAACCTACTATTAATAATTGCAAAGTCAATCGAGTCTTGATAGATGGTGGTAGCTCTTTAAATATATTGTTTTCGGGAGCTTTAGAAGACATGCAGGTTCCCAGATCAAAAGTAAAACCGGTGAAATACGCCTTCCATGGCATAGTTCCTGGTTCTACTGCCAAACCGATAGGACAAGTATCCTTACCGGTTACGTTTGGAAGTCCTGATAACTTCCGAACGGAAAAAATTTCATTTGACGTGGTTGATTTTGAAACCGCATATAATGGAATTCTTGGTCGTCCGGCGTTAGCAAAATTCTTGATAGCCACGCACTACGGGTATCAAAGTTTGAAAATGCCAGGACCGAAAGGGGTGATCATGGTTCGTGGAGATCGCAAAATGGCATACGCATGTGATCGAAGATCCTTAGAACTGGTCGATGAGTTACCGACCAGAAATTCTGACTCATCATCTGTACAGGTCAAGCACTCCAGACCCAAGATAACGCCCAAACCATCCGACCAGACCAAGGAGGTTCTACTCGACAAAGGCGCTTCTTCAGGAAACGCCATGTCAAGCAATAATGGTGGATCCTCACCAAAGGTGCTGATCGGAGCAGGACTCAATACTAAATAGGAAGAGTCGCTCGTCTCCTTCCTCCGAGCAAACAAGGATGTATTCGCATGGCAACCATCCGACATGCCCGAGTCCCCAGAGGAGGTGATCGAGCACAGGCTAGCGCTCCAGCCTAACAAAAATCGGTCAGCGAAACTCGGGCGTTTCGCACCGGCCGGAAGGATGCCATCGATGCGAGATTGACAAGCTCTTAAAGGCTGGATTCATTCGTGAAGTACATCACCCTCAATGGCTCGCTAATCCTGTAATGGTTAGGAAGAGTAATGGGAAATGGAGGATGTGTATAGACTTCACAGATCTTAATAAAGCTTGTCCGAAGGACGATTTTCCCCTTCCTCGCATTGATCAACTTGTAGACTCTACCTCCGGGTGTGAGTTATTAAGTTTTCTAGATGCCTATTCAGGGTACCACCAGATTAGCATGAGTAAAGAAGATGAAGAGAAGACTTCCTTCATCACTCCATTTGGCACTTACTGTTATGTAAAGATGCCCTTTGGTCTCAAAAAGGCTGGTGCCACTTTTCAAAGATTAATGCAAAAAACCTTCAGCCCACAAATAGGTCGAAATTTGGAAGCCTACGTTGACGACTTGGTAGTGAAAAGTGTCAACTCCGGCGATCACATGCTTGACCTTAAAGAGACCTTCAATAACTTGAGAAGACATAACCTCAAGGTTAATCCGGAGAAGTGTGTGTTCGGGGTTTCCGCTGGAAAGCTACTCGGTTTCCTAGTTTCGGCTAGAGGTATCGAAGCAAACCCAGCGAAGATATCGGCCATCAATCAGATGCACCCCCCGACCACGAAGAAGGAAGTCCAGAAGCTAACTGGTTGTATGGCAGCGCTAAGTCGTTTCATAGCCAGGTTAGGGGAAAAAGGACTACCTTTCTTTAAACTTCTTCGAAAACATGGAAGTTTCGAGTGGACGACAGAAGCGAACGATGCCTTTGAAAAACTCAAAGAGTACCTTACGAGTGCCCGGTCCTAGTCTCTCCAAGACCAGGGGAAACACTACTGATTTACGTGGTCGCAACACCACAAGTCATCGGTGGTGTCGGTCGTAGACGTGTAAACGATCAACGACCGGTATATTATGTGAGCGAAGTCTTACATGGGCCAAAGAAAAATATCCACAGGTACAAAAGTTGCTTTATAGTCTCCTTATGGCTTCGAGGAAACTAAGGCATTACTTTCAGGCCCACAAAGTGGTCGTACCTACTGGATATCCCTTAGGTCAAGTCCTTGGAAATAGGGAATCATCAGGACGAATAGCAAAATGGGCGGTGGAACTAGGGACGTTCGACCTCCATTTTATCTCACGAACAGCTATAAAGTCTCAGGCAATAGCAGAATTCATTGCCGAGTGGACAAACCCGGAATCTAAGCAGGGACCTGAGTACGAGCGCCACGATGAATGGACAATGTACTTTGATGGTTCCTTAATGCTTAAAGGATCGGGGGCTGGAGTCGTCTTGATATCCCCTACCGGCGAACACATCAAGTATGCCGTCCAGTTTAATTTTCCTGCTACAAACAATGTGGCAGAGTACGAAGGTTTCTTGGCGGGACTTGACGAGCTCGTTAAGCTCGGGATTCGCAAATTGCTAGTGAAAGGTGATTCTCAACTAGTAGCGAATCAAGTAGGGAAAGAGTACCAATGCTCGAGTACCAAGATGTCTTCCTATCTGGCGAAGTGCGGAAATTAAAAGCACTTCTTCGGTTTCGGATCCAACATATTCCTAGAAAGGAGAACTTTATAGCGGATCGGTTGGCGCGGATGGCCTCTACTAGGTCAACCGTCCGTAGGAGTTTTTCTCGAGCAACTCGATTCACCCTCGGTGGTCGAGCATTCCGAGAACATCGATAGTTTACATCAGGTCAATCCTATTGACTCTGATAACTTAGATGCTCCACAGATCGGTGACGATCAAGGTAGAGATTGGATGACGTCGATCTACAATTATCTTCAGCATGACCTAATTCCTGAAGATGATGCGGTCGATCGTATAGCACGAAGGCCAAATCATACACTCTAATCGAACGTACCTTGTATAAACGAGGATCTCATGGAGTGTTGATGAGATGCATATCTCAATCGGCTGGCATTAAGTTGCTAACCGAAATTCATGAAGGAGTCTGTGGAGCACATCATTCCTACAGAACCCTGGTCGGTAAAGCCTTCAGGCAAGGATACTACTGGCCAACTGCCCTTCATGATGCAAAAGAGCTCGTGACGAAGTGCGTACAATGTCAGTTTCATAGCCGACAAGTACATCAGCCGGCACAAGCTTTGCAAACAATCCCTCTTTCTTGGCCTTTTGCAACCTGGGGACTAGACATTACGGGACCATTCCCAAGAGCACCGGGGCTTCAATTTCGTCGTCATGATTGACACGTTTACAAAATGGATCGAAGCCGAGCCAGTTGTCAAAGTTACAACTGAAGCCGCTAAGAGGTTCATAACAAAAAATGTGATTACACGATTTGGTGTACCCAGTCGTATCATCACTGATAACGGTACCCAGTTCTCAAGCAGCAATTTCCAGGAATTCTGCGAAGAACTAGGAATCAAAATCCATTTAAGCTCGTGGCTCATCCACGAGCAATGGAAGCGATCGAGCGTGCCAATGGTATCCTAATACGGGGATAAAACGCCGAGTATTCGACCGATTAATAAAGCGGTCGGGGCTTGGGTTCAAGAACTCCCTTTCGCTTTATGGGTCGTCCGGACCACGACCGATCGTGCGGCCGTGAAACACCTTTCTTTTGGTTTATGGAGCCGGCTATGCTTCCTCCGGAATTGAAAATTGGCTCGCTTCGCCGATTGTTTTAACTTAAGCAATCGGAAGAACATCGACTTCGACGATATCAATTTCCTTGAAGAACGACGGAACCAAGCTTTGATACGTTCGGCAATCTACCAACAAGCCATGCGAAGGTACTACAATCGTAAGGTGCAGCCTCGTAACCTAGCTATAGGTGATCTGGTTCTCAGAAAAATTTAGAGCCAAGCAGGGCGCAATAAGCTTTCCCCTAAATGGGAGGGTCCTTACACTGTGGTCGAAGTCACCCGACCAGGCTCAGTACGATTAGCCATGTCAGACGGCAGGGTTTTGTCAAATTCCTGGAACATTGACCAATTGCGTAAGTTCTTTGTTTAATTTTCTTCATTTCTTTTTATTTCATTTAAAATTCTCTAAATTGAATAATTAATTTCGGAGTAGCGAGTGATGTTACTTATATAACGTTGCCCAATCCTGGTCGACTGCGGTTCGTATGCTCTGGATTATAAAGTGTATAGTCTATGTTTCAAAATTCGTTTCTACTCTTGTTTGGCTCTTGGTCGGGACACGAAAACCTCCTAGTCGAAGTCTCTCCTTTTCGCACGTGGTTCCGCCTATCGGAAGGAGCTTCCTAGCGGCGACCTTTTCCTCGATCCTCGCCGGTCGAACTAAGAGCATGAGCACGTCTTGCGAAATATAGTTTATACCTTTATTTCCTAGCTAGGTTCATTCCGACCAGTATTGAGCATCGCATAGAAGTAAAACCACCTGTCTGCTTTTTAACATATGTTCTTCATGTTTTTTCCTCTTATCAAGGAGAATTCTTTATTTTTTCCGACCATACGTTGTCTTAGTGAAGTACTTGATCATTAAAAGCAGTTTACAACTAGTCGAAACTTACACTGTTCGACCATAAAGGTTTCCTAGTATTATCACGATCAGTTTTTTACCGATTAGTACATACTTACAAGTAATGGTTAAAATTTGGATTTATATTCTTGGCCTCAGGTTGTACTATTATATAGTAAAGATTTTCTACTATATAACAGTCGGGGGCTAGGTAATACATAAATTCACAAGTTAACCGGATGAATAAAAGAATTTTTTCCATTCTTGATAAAGAGAAAGGTAAGTCTTTATATTTGTATGCACTGTTTTTTCTGCAGCTTAACTACTAAGAGAATGCCTAAGCTAACTACTGCTAGATGGGGATCCAACTTCCATCTCTTCTGCGACCTTTTCGCCTAGAGGTTTCATCTCTGCGAGGATCCGATTTGCCTCTGCGGGTAGCGGTTGAAATCCTCTTCGATGGCTTGAAGGTTAGTTGATGGGTCGGAAGCTTTCAGCTTTGCCAAAGCAAGACTGACTCCACAAGCAATAGACTCCTTAACGGAGTGGGCATAGTTATCCCTAGTGGTCTTGAGCAAAACTTTGAGTTCCTCCAACAAAGAGCCTAGGTAGTTAACCTTCTCTACTGGATCGCTCAAAGAGGGCAAGCTTGATCCCGCGCCCATATCAAAGAGCATTTTGTTTAGCAATGTGATTTTCTCATCCAAGCTAAGCACGAGTCGCCTTTATCTTGCTCAAATTCCGAGCTTTCTTCACTCTGTCAATGCTTGTTTTGTTCTCGCATAGACAAAACAAGTATTAAGTAAAAAGATTGGAAAACATACTGAGTCATGGCTACGACCAGTTACCTTCCTCTCTCTTCCTGGAATCATCCAAGAGCTCTTTATTACTGGTCGTCAAGACTTCGATCGACCGGTTTTTAGCCTGAAGATCTTCTTCAAGCTTTATTCTTTTGGCCTTTTCAGCCAAAGCATCTTCTTTATTTTCTCTAAATCTATCAAAAGAATCTACGATAAGGAGAATGAATAAAGGAAAGTCTTAATGAGGAAAAAGAAGAGAAACTCTTACTTTCTATCTCGTAATGTTTTTCTTCTAAAATCCTAACTCTTTGGTTAGTCCTCCGTAGTAGCGAGGTTTTCGATCATATCTTTGCATAAAGCATTTTCTTCCATAAACCTTATTGAAAACCTCAAGAAAGGTTATGAAAGAGATTGAAGACACTTACTCGAATTACGACATCGTTGTAATCGGTATAAATTTTATCGGGCTCCGCCTGCGTCAGGCGATCCGATATTCTCCCCCAATAATCATCAAGTTCCTTACTCGCGGCAAATCGAGTTGAGAAAGGAAACTTATTAGTTTTGGAGGGATGACCTTGTGCATCGGAACTGTGGAAGATCGTGAATGGTCTCTACCTCGCTGTCTTGGCGTAGTGACTATTACGGGATCTAGCCCGCCTGAACCGGTTGGCTCGGGGGCTCCTCCAACCACATCATCCTCAAGATATCCTACCTTAGGAAGACAATGGCCAGGACTACCTCCGATCGCCTGATCTGTTGAATGGGATTTTTTTT